>CM077799.1:5133647-7533647 GCA_039737535.1 Lagodon rhomboides
CGACTGAAGCCGCTTTAAAAACTCCGATGTGTGATTTATTTTAGCAGAACAGTCGGTCAGCTAAACATCACATCGCTGAAACTGGACTGTGGGCTCGTTTAGTGTTGTCTCAGCGGACATTACTGACACAAAGCTCCGCAAAAATCCCAGTGAAAATTGACGCACATTGATGTTCTGCTTTCAGCCCGTTTATCTCAGGGTGTCTGGGTTCAGAGGAACCAGAAGAGGCATCATCCGCCACTGTGGGACACCAAAACGAACCGAGAAGCTTTATTATCTGTAAACTTTATCGATGGAAATGTGAACTTTTGAGGCGGATTTCGTACAAAATCCAAGACAATGTGTGCAACAGGAAGTCAGCATTAAACAAACGATCTGACTGATTCTACCAAGGAAAGAAGTAATGACAAGTGAGAAACCGTACTGCGTGATTAATTCCATTTAACATTTCATTTAAAGTGATGTAATACCTTTAATACACTGATTGGAACGTGACATGTCATGGATAAATCTAATCATTTCGTCCGTAAATATCCAGTCTACTTATCTTCCATAGCATCCAGTTCCTCACCACGTCTTTCCTGTAAAGATTGTGATGCCCCGGAACCTGAATGATGAAAATTCAAAATGTGCTGCTATTGGGTTGTCTCTATATTTCACAAACCTCACGTAGTCGTCGGCATGTGTTCCTGGTCCTGGTTTTGTTTCGATGATCCTTCATGAGTATATAAATACAGAGAGAATATGATTGTCTCCCGTGCTCACTGTGGCTCTGAATACGTGATTAAAGACACAAAACAAAACCGTGTGGAAACGTTAATTGTCTTCTCAATCAATCCGTCATTTATCAAGTTCTAGAGATCCTTTTGGACGTATATAGATTCTACACTATGACGATATGGTTCTGTTCATTTTAAAATGAATGAAGTCGTCTCTGGTGGTGATTTCATTATAATTATTTCTATTTTATTGAACTATAAGACCAAAATAAATACAAGGATCTGAATCTTGATTTTTTTTTTACGTAGCGGTCGACATAATCGTCTGTGAACAAAGGCCAAAACAGAAGAAGATCTTTTCGCCTGCATCCAGAGGGCCGTGACACTCTCCCTGATCAAAGTGGAGAGACGTCAGCGTGTGTCGTGTGCAGACGGCGTTTGTTTGTGACGTGCGGCTGGCGAGGCGGCGCTGCAGGAAGTCATCGGCGGTTTGACGTGATGTGTGTGTGCGCTCGTTTGTGTGTGTTCGAGATAAGACGCGTCCCTTCATGCTAGGTTAGCCGCCGTAACAATTCCACTCCGTATCATTACCCCCCATTAACATCACGCAGCCGCTGATGACACACACACACACACACACACACACACACACACACACTGAGCTGGTGCGGCTCATTAAGACTCTCATTAATAACAACTTTGGTGCGATGCAACCGGTCAAGAAAACATCAAACGCGCTGGTGGCTGCGTTTAGAGAACACGCGATCGCAGAGCTCCAGTTTCTACAGCTGCGTACCTGCACACATGTGTGTCGTTTGTGTATCTGTGTGTGTGAATGTGTGTGTGTGCGCGGTGTCTGAATGCATCTCCGTCGTGTCAACGCGCCACTCTTTTCCGCTCCTTTAAGCAGGCTGCGGCTGTCTGGCTGGCTAAGTGTTTGTCCTCTGAAGTTGAAGAGCTAATTACTGTCTGCCTCCTGCAACAGCAGATCTGAGCTGCCAAAGGGCTCGAGGCAGGACCCGCTCTCCTTCTGCCGCTGCGGCGAGCCGCCTCTGTGCGATGGTACCTCAGCAAGTAGAAACGCATCTCACGGGTGTTAAGGCGCTTAAGAGGGATTTTTGGCGGTGCGTTTTTCGGGAGAGAGTCCAGTTCTCGGCTCGTCGTGCCTCCCCGGCGGCTCCACTCGTGTTGTGTCGTAACGCGGAGCTGCCTTGTTCTCGGTTCACGTTTTTTTGTAGTGCTGTCGTCACCAGTTCAGGTCCCTTTTCTGTGCACACCTCATTTATTTTACCTGCCGAACTGCGTCGTTCGGGGTCGTTACATTTCTGAATTCACAAATCGACAGCTGTACGTGCCGGATCTCAAGTTCGCATATTAAACTTCCAGCTGTTTCTCCCTGGTGACACCTGTAATCCGCTCCAGGGGTCGACAGAAAGTACAGAAAGTGTTTGTTTACCCTGCGTACACACACCTCATTCATCTGAAATCAATGTTTGATTCTCTCATATACACTGTGACTCGTCCGATCGGCGGTGAGATGTTGCTGTCGGCTGGATTTGTTTTATTAAAGCTGCTGTTGTCGTCGTATTAGCTAACTTCCTGTCTGTTTTACAGTCCCCTCCCTCGTCTCTACGCCACCACATGTGCACGACTCCGTTCTGTTTTTCGAGGCGGCTCTGTCTTTTCTTTAAGCGTCTTTCATCCGTTGGCCTGTTCGGTGGTATAAGTCATCACCAGGAGCGAACAGGACCGACTCTTTGTGGAGTTCTCTGTCCTGATTTCATGTCGGTTTCTAAACACCCTCCCTCTTTTTCCACAGTTACAGTATTCTAGTCGTTCCCGAGGAAACGAATGCCTCTTTCTCTTCCTGCTTTGGTTGCACGATGGCAGACTCGCTTCCTTTGTGCCGTAATTCGACCTTTTGTTTCTCTCTGGGAAACATCCAGACTGAGTCGCACAATGGCAGCGAGGTTTATAAGGAACCGATCTAAATGTGGATGGAGTCATTTTTCTGCAGCCGTCACACTGTGACATCAGGATTTTCATCAGAATGAGAAGTTAAAGACAAAAAGTTGTATACAAAAGTTCTCATTATGCAGCCTGGCCTCAATCTGAATGATATATTTTATATTGCTGGATTAAAATGACTCGTGCAGCTGTTAGAGGCGGTCCTGTTTTTCTTTTCTACGACGATACGTAGGAATATGAGTCAGCATTCAGTGGAAGCACAACATATCCGTACCTGACTACAGTAAATGTATTCGGTTACGTTCCACCCCTGTTGACTCCGAAACCCTCCGTGTGACTTTTCAATCACAGAAACAGCAGTCGGCCACTTGCACTCGCTGACATCATATACTTTACCGTTTGCACAACGCTGTGTTTCCAAATTGCATAACCTAATCTCCAAACGGAGGGGGCGAGAAGGAAAATGAAGTCGGAAGCGGAGACGCACCGGCGACAGATTTCTAAAAAGTCTTTATTTCAATAAACAAAGAGAGAAAGAAAAACCAACGTCTGATAAAAAGAAAAAACCACTCCACCCTTTGAGACGCACCATCAGCAATCTCTCCAGCTCTATTTAAAGACACGTATACGGACCATCTGCTCCTACAGTACAAAGAACATTATTTAAATCCCACACATTAATAAAGAGGCTTCAGCTCCCGCTGCGGCCGGCTGGCAGCAGCCTCGCGTCTTTGACATCACATTCGAGGGGCCAGTTCACAGCGCTGTGCTCGAAATGGTGCAATCTTATGAAAGAAGTGGAAAAATAGCAGCTTTGTGTTTTAACAGCACTTCAGTTGCACCTCCGACTGAGTCGAGACCACCCTGGTTTATAATCACCGGCCCTGTTTGACTTTTGTCCACCTTAATTGGAACTAATGGGACTATTTTTGATCGTTGGACCATTTTTACTGGATTATTTCAACAACAGGGCTTTTTTAAACGACCATAATGACACAGCAGAGTGACGTCGACTGAGATATTACGTGTTGAAACTGCTTTCTGCACTCTTCTGAAAGATCCTTGATCAGAAATGACCTTAAACCGGCGAGAGAGAGCTTTAACTTATCACTGTGAAGTAGATGCTGATTGCACAATGAAATGGATATTGAATAACAGCAATCACCCTCCCTGTTTGGATTGCCTCCCTGTAAACGGTGCTTTTATTGTGCTGCTCTGTCTGCCACCGGGTGCAAAACCTAATAATAACAATGATGATAATCTTTATTCATGGGGCTCTTGTCGAAATAATCCACCTCGCGGAGTGCTTCAGAGAGGCACGTAGAGTCATCAGGTTCAGAAACAGGTGAGAAAACAAGAAAACAGATAAAACAATCATCAGTAAAAGTGCGTTTTAAGAAGACACGGCTGATCTGTTTGCCTCAGAGACTCGGAGGTCCTGACTGCAAACGCCCTCGCTCCTTTAGTTCTCGGCCGGAGTCTGGAGCCAACAAAAGACCTCTACCTCTGTACACATCCTACGTAACATAACGAAATGTCTACGAAACGTAATATGTCACGTTTATGACCCAACCTTCATATCAGGAGGTGAAGCAGAAGTCATGTTTGTGGTTGACAATAACTGGATATTATTGACGGGAAGTTGAGGGCATCAGAAAAAGTAAAAGTACGTTTTAAGAAGACTCGGCCGATCTGTTTGCCTCGAGACAGCTCAGACACTCCCAGAGCCTCGGAGGTCCTGACTTACCTCTGTACACATCCTACGTAACATAACGAAATGTCTACGAAACGTATCATGTCACGTTTATGACCCAACCTTCATATCAGGAGGTGAAGCAGAAGTCCTGTTTGTGGTTGTCAATAACTGGATATTATTGACGGGAAGTTGAGGGCAAAAGAAAAAGTAAAAGTACGTTTTAAGAAGACTCGGCCGATCTGTTTGCCTCAGAGCCTCGGAGGTCGGCCGGAATCTGGAGCCAACGCATCATAACGAAACGTCTACGTATCATGTCACGTTTATGACCCAACCTTCATATCAGGAGGTGAAGCAGAAGTCATATAGATATTATTGATGGGAAGTTGAGGGCATCACCATTCGTGTCTGCAGACCTCTGGACGTCTCCTGCCGTGTTTGTGGCAACCAAAACAGGTATTTTTAGGCCAAAACGTGATCTTTTTGTGACTACATCTAACCAGACCGTAAACCGTGTTCTGTACACACCGGTGTTACGGTACTAAGAGGATAAAAATAAAGCGCAGAGTAAGAAAAGAAGTCAGTACCATCTTTAAATCTGTTCTGAAACAAACCGAGAGCTAAAACAACAGTACGATGAATCTGGCAGATCTCTAGAGAAAATGAGCCATGTGTTCAACTCACACCTTCTCTCCTCACCTCGTCTTCTGCGCCCTCCCTGAACCCGACGCTCACCTCTCGCTGTAGCTGCTTGTTTGCACACAACAATAATTCTTACATTTTTCTCTTTACATCTTAAACGAACACGCGTCTCTTCTGGTGTTAATCGTTTCTTCGCAGAAAAGAGGGGAAAACAAAATAAAATGCAAACGAAGGTCTGTGTTGTCAGAAACGAGGCTCTGAGGGGAAACCTGAAAGTCACCCGGTTGTGTTTGTGACGATCACGCCTTCAGTAAGTCTCACAGCGTTATAGCCGGTGCCGTGGCGCGTTCCAGTATTTCATTCTGCTCTTTTATTTCATATTTATAAGCTCTTGTATACCAGATTTCGTTCCCTGCAGTAATGTTCCGGATCCCGGGCATCCCATCTTCCTCCACTCTCGCACATGTTTCATTACTCCGCAGCGCTGTTGAATATTGCAGTCTTGTTTTAAGGTCATACATTCGATGTTTCCACTTCTCGTTACATATTCAGAGCTTCCTCTCGCGGAGCTCTCGCCCCTCTTGTGTGACATTTTCGGGCTCGTGGTCTGTATGTGTTCCTGATTAGAATATTCCTTCTAATGTGCCCTGAGTGTGACTAATGGACTGCTTCTGTTTACACTCAAACCCTCTCAGTGTGTGTGTGTGAGGAGTGTGTGTGTGTGTGTGTGTGTGTGCGGGCTGATTTTCATTGGGTTATAATAAAGCCTGTTGCTCTCTCTCATTTACAGACATTAGCGAGCGCCGCTGCTGCCATCCTTAGTGGCGGGGGAGCGTGATGCAGAGACAGACGGAGAGTAATAGATATGAAAAACAGAGGTAGAGGAATGCAGATACCGCCGAGCGACTCTGCTTGTGTTCTCTGCATGATAAATAGTTGGTTAGAGAGCAGACGGAAGGAGGGAGGGGAGAAGATAAAAGGTAATAGGACTTAGATGCACAGATAGAGAATGAGAGCAGAAGAGCCGGGCGGAGAGCTGATGTGGAAATACGTCTCTTGTCTTGTGTCGACGGTGCTTGTCATTTGTTTGAATGGCGGAAAATGTGGTTGTCTTGCAGATGTCTTCTCCTCCCGGTTCTCTTCAGAAAGGTGGAAGCATCTTGGCAAAGCAGGACATAACCTGACGTGGTCACACTTAAAGGGATATTCCGGTGTAAGTTTAATCCATGGTCTAACACACCTTGACACCGAGTAAGACTCCCCCTCGAGAGGTCAAGTTAGCTGACCGCTAGCTTAGCTAGTTTTAGCAACCTCAGAAAAGACGGCACGAAAACAATACACTGCAGCTTATGTCTCCAACTAGAAACCGCCATCAAAAAGCCACAATTAATGGTGAGAACAGCACCAAACTTCAGCAACAGTACATGTACAGTCCCAGCACACAGTACGAAGCATCAAACATCTGCTAGCTTTGCTGGATTTGTGTTAAAAACACAGCACAACTCACCCTCTCCTCCAGCAGCCTGCCTGTGTGGGGAAGCCCTGGCGAGTCGATTACCGAGTGCAGTAGATTTCCACAGCTCAAGGATGAAAATGTATGATTATTACTCCATTGAACGTTCCAGTTATTATTCCCTGTCAGCTGACAGGGAATAAGAACGGAACGTACCATGAAGTAATAATCATGCATTTTCATCCTTGAGCTGCAGAAATCTACTGCACTCGGTAATCGACTCGTCAGGGCTTCCCCACACAGGCAGGCTGCTGGAGGAGAGGTGAGTTGTGCTGTGTTTTCAATACAAATCCAGCAAAGCTAGCAGATGTTTGATGCTTCGTACTGTGTGCTGGGACTGTACATGTACTGTTGCTGAAGTTTGGTGCTGTTCTCACCATTAATTGTGGCTTTTTGATGGCGGTTTCTAGTTGGAGACATAAGCTGCAGTGTATTGTTATCGTGCGGTCTTTTCTGAGGTTGCTAAAACTAGCTAAGCTAGCGGTCAGCTAACTTGACCTCTCGAGGGGGAGTCTTACTCGGTGTCAAGGTGTGTTAGACCATGGATTAAACTTACACCGGAATATCCCTTTAAATGTGAGCGAGGAGCACGTGAGGAACGAGCTGATAATTGAACGTTAATGACTGTTACTTGAGCAGCTCCTGCATCGATGAATTAGGTCAGGTAATCACTCATTGAGCCATTAGGTCATGATTAGTTCATCAGTATCTGTGAGTCAACATGTTTACCTGAGGGGGCACAAAACGAGCAACTAAGTAATCATTCATGATGTTTTACCTTCCTCGAAGGAGCCCACATGAGTGTAACTAATGATTATGTAATCAGTAATTAGTGAGTCTAACAACTCAGTATGATGGGGGTTTTTTCAATCAAGTCGTCCCTGATTCGTTCCTAACTTGCGCCTCAGTAAAAAAAAGTGTTGATGTTGATGAACTGAAGAAGCCTCTTGGACGAGAGGTGAAACGTCTTCAAGAAGCTAAACACGTCCAGTTGCCGACGATCGGTGACCTGGACGACTGAGAACCTTCATCGACATAATGCGTAGATGGTTCACATCCTGTTTCCTTCCAACATGCGAACATGTTTTCTCTCCAAGGTCCGTGAAATAAAAATACACCCCTTTAATATGATGGATTTCCTTTGGAGACGCCACACTGCTGGGGCCGGATGTTCGACAGCGAGGGATCGATGTTAAATGTAGTCCGACTATTAGCTCTGCAGATAAAAGCAGTGTGAGTCAGAGTTCAGGGTGCGTCGGGTGTCCTTCTCTTTCCATCCGTCCATTAGCTAAACCTGCTTATTGTGTCCTCTGCGGCGGGGCTGAAGAGGCAGAGCGCACCTGAGCGCGTTGCCAGTTAATCTCAGGGCGAACGCAGCCGCTCTGCTTCTGCTCACGATCACACGTTCGAGCAGCGAACCTCACCTGCAGAGGAGGAACTCAAGGGGAT
The DNA here is from genome assembly GCA_039737535.1 of Lagodon rhomboides. Lineage (NCBI taxonomy): Eukaryota > Metazoa > Chordata > Actinopteri > Spariformes > Sparidae > Lagodon > Lagodon rhomboides. The sequence continues at coordinate 5,141,632 of CM077799.1, forward strand.
CTTTTCGTAACACTAAGCAATTAAGCAATGGAGCAATTATTCTAATGAGTGGGTGACGTACACGAACCTGCCAATCTACTGATCTATCGGAAAAAAAGACCGCGAGCTAATAAACATGTGTGTTCACAGTACAGGTTACACGATTTTATATAAAAACGCTGCTTTGCAAAAAAATTTTTACACCGTGATGATACATAAAATGTGTTTTTATCGGCGAGAAATAAAATCCAAGGCTCAGATAATCATGGGAACAACAGACGAACGCCAGAAAATCCACATCAGGAGGATGAAGGAGACGTTTAAGTGGATTATTCATAGTACTTTCACCGAGGCAAGCAGGGTTTGAGTCCTTTTACAAGGCAAACAGCCAGTTGTGGTTGGGAAATATCATCCAAGGTGACTGTGTTTGCTACATATTCTGTTATTCAGAGAAGAATAATCAAGTTTTTCTGCTGTAAAAGATCACGTGTCTGATCTCCAGCTGCATCTGAAACCTCCCACAAGTTCTGCAGCTTCCTGCATCTCAAGGCTGATGGGCAGTGAATATTACAGTATATATATATATATATGGGCTTACTTGACAAACAAATAAATGTTCATTAGTGCAACATCGTGCATGTAGAGCAGCGACTCGGGAATGTGCCCTTTGGCTGAAAGTGGCTCCCAGAACGTCTCAGATTAAGAGAAAAGGTCAAGTCCGGCTGCAGTGGGATCAAACCGAAGCCCGGCTGCACGAGGAAACATTACAACAGATTCTCTCATGTAGTCGTGTCTTCGTATAATTTATAAATTCAGTGCAGGCGCTGTGTGTGTGTGTGTGTGTGTGTGTGTGTGTGTGTGTGTGTGCGCTCTCCATCCCCAGCCGTTCCATTTCGACCCCTTTCTGCTGTAATTAACAAGCGGAATTATTTCCCATGTGGACGAAATGTTCCGTGACCGAAGCGCGCCGTCGCTAATAAGTCGTGACGTGATAATTACGTGGTCATCAATTGGGAAAATGGAGCGTTTTTTTAATCTCAATTACACAAAAGTTAGTTTCCTGGCATCGCAACTTTTTTGTGTGTTTGTATTTTCTTTCTGCTGGACTCCGCCGACCGTTAAATTCAGTTTCCTTTCGGTGTTCATTAGCGGCTCCTTTTCCAGTCGTTCCCCTAGAAAATGTGTTGATTAGCTGAAGAGTGAGCTTGTGTTGATTGGTGTGTCAGTCGTTAGCATACGTGACTGCGTTCAGCTGTGTGTGTGTGTGTGTGTGTGTGTGTGTGTGAAAGAAAACAACACATGATGTTTAGTCCTTTCTCTGTGTTTTCCCCCCGGGGAGGTGATTAGTGTAACTAGCCTTTGTTTGCCTTTCTATTTAAAAAGGCAAGTCGTTTGTGTGTCTGTGTGTGTCTGTGTGTGTTGTGGTTCACCGGGTGTGATGTGTATCTGCACAGTTCGGATTAACAACGCCATGATTAGCTTTGTTATTTCACTGTATGTAAATGTGTTGAGCATCACGTAGCGTGTAGCGTTTGCTTCACCAGCTTCTTTTCAGATCAAACCACAAACTTCTGTTCAGTTCTGGTCGATTTCTAAACACGTCACATGGACCGAAGAGCTTTTACTGAACTAAATCAAAGTCAGTTAAACTTTAGTTATTAGTTATTTGACTGTCATAAAGGAGTTGTAGGGGTTTATAAACATGAGTTGCAACTTTATGACGAACACATAATAAATTGACCTTATTTCTGACGTGTGCGACTTGTCGTAACCAAACAGATTTCAAGATACATTTAAACAAAGAGGCAAACATTGAATATAGTTATACCATGGTCTGGGGGAATACTCGATTCTGATTGGCTGCAGGGTGTCCATTAATCCCTGGTATATGGATAAGTAGTTCACAGTAACGTTACACATGGCTGATCCTTTGTTCGTGAAAATCTTGATGTTGATTTGGGGACGATGACATGACTGGTAAGCTAGCTAGTCTTGTTGTTAAACATACTGTCGAATTATATTTTCCGTTCATCAACCGTACGCGAGTGTTATTGACTTTGAACCTTGCTAGCATAGCGTTAGCTTTCTGGCTCACCGCTGAGCGGACTAGAATATCTCCCGTTGCCAAGTCGTATCTGAGGTCCGTCCTATTTACTGGAGAGGTGAACAACGTTTCTGTTGCGTAAGAACCTTACTGGAGGGTAATGATTGTTCCAGGTATTAGTCAAACCCTGAGGCTGTTCACCAGGGAAACTAAGTTATTGCTTGTGAAAAACTTAATATTTTGATTGGTAAAACGCATGAAAATATAAATTTATGGTCTTAATTTATTTTCTTTAGCGAGTGACCATGGTATAAGCGGGATAATGCCCTTCGAGGTGTCCATAATCAGGAATTAATGGACTTCGTGGAGGTTCTAAAGCCTCTGCGTCGTCCATTAATTCCTGATTATGGACACCTCGATTCTCCTTAAACGTTACACACGGCCGATCATTTGTTCGTGAACATCTTGATATTGATTTGGGGACAATGACATGACTGGTAAGCTAGCTAGTCTCCTTGTTAAACGTACTGTCAAATTATATTTACTGTTCGTCAACCGTACGCAGTGTTATCGACTATGGACTAGAATACCTCCCGTTGCCAAGTTGTATCTAAGGTTACTGGAGGAGTGAACAACGTTTCCGTTGCGTAAGAACCTTATGGGAGGCTAATGATTGTTCCAGGTATTAGTCAAACCCTCAGGATTGATTGTAAAACCTATGAAAATATAAATTTATGGTCTTAATTTATTTTCTTTGGCAAGTGACCATGGTATAAGCGGGATAGTGCCCTTCAAGGTGTCCATAATCAGGAATTAATGGACTTCGCGTCGTCCATTAATTCCTGATTATGGACACCTCTTCGGGCATCATCCCTTACTTAGAGTACGTCACGTTAAACCCTCCCATGTCTGTCTGAGCCTCCTGACTGATTCACATTTACAGATTGTTTTTTTGCACTTCTTGGTGCACAGCTCAGCGGTTAGCCGCTACTTTAGCATGAAAACTAACTGCAAGAAATCACCGCAGCCACCAGGAAACAGCCGTTAACGGTAACGGCCACGTTTTATTTCTCAATTAAATTGAAGTCAGCGATGCGCCGCTTGTATTTGGGAGCGTTTTTTTCACAGTCTTACACTGGATTCTCAGTGTAATGTCTTCTTTTTATTGCCCTCGCTGTTATTGCATTTCTCCACTCCTTGTCTTTGATAGCTTCCCACCAGGTTCCAGCTGTGGTGTGCAATTTTTCTGTATTGGTGTCTGTGGAGTCGAAGCCACACGGGGAGGGAAACCACCATGTTGGATCCTCATGTGGCCGGACGTTATTCTGCCAACAACCCTCCTGCCGATATCATCCCCCTTCTCTTATATATGGGTCATTCCATGAAATCGGTGCCTTTTCAATTTTGAAAAGTTAAAATTTAAATGATATTTAATTGCTATTTTTTCAGTAGCCAGGAATTAAAGACAGTTTAAAATGACAAGAAATTATATTGTGCCATCTCAGCTATGGAATTTCATATTTTATAACTGTTTTAGTCAAGTCCTGTTACTGGAAAGGTAACAGGGTTGACAGTAACAGGGTTGACCATTTCAAGCTAATTTGCCCATTGCTAGCTAAAACAAATGTTAGCTAAAGCACATGCTATGTACTTTGAAAGGAAATTACATGTACATGTTGATTATATTATGAGAAATAAATAATTTTTTGGATTTAGATGTTAAAAAATGGTAACAGGGTTGACGTTGTATGCTTGTCCCCCTGGTTCAACCTTGAAAAAACATCAAAAATAGCACATCAGAGATGAGAAAAACTTACTTGTCACTGAGCTGTTAGCATCCTGGTTCAGAGATGATGCAACCTCCTGTAAATCATGTCAAATCTAGAATGTACCGTTATTTTGATAGGGTTTTTTGGTTAGGGTAACAGGGTTGACATAAAATTAGGGGACACCGATAAATTGGTAAATATTTATTACAATTAATATATATTTTTACCAAAAACACTGTTTCACAATAAGATCATACTTAAAACAATATGTAAATGTGAACATTTTAACATTTTGCCAACATTTTACAAATTAAAAGTCCTGCTGACGTACAACAACAACAGTGAGGGACAGGCCAAAAACCTCACCCTCATCAGCTTAAAAATCATTTTTATTATTTAAAATAATATTTAATTGATTTTAATTTGATGTTTTATTGAGGAGAGAAGACATGGTAATGTTATATTTTCAAATTACATCTTTGTTTGTTGTTACTGTAATTTTATGACTGATAATTTCTTGGGGACACAAAAGGCACCGATTTCATGGAATGACCCATATATGTATCGTCTTTCTTCTTGGTTTTCATGTTTTTCTGGTCGATTCTCCTCAAATTGGCAGCTCGTCGATGAACCTGAGCTCAAAGCTAATCCTCGCTGAAGGATTCCTGCCGTTAACCCTCTCCTTCCACCCGGTCCGGCTGTTAGTATTCCTCAGCCGTCGCAGGTAAACAATAACGGCAAATGGAACGTTGTTTCGCGTCGGCGTAATTTGCCGGCTCTCCGGAGCCTCGGAGCAATATGGGCTCTCACAGATGCGACTCATCGCCGCGCACATTAAACACTCGACGTGACTTTAAAGTGGCTCGGAGATGGAAGAAGAAAATAAACAGAATGGCTAGCAAGCTGTTTTCTGGTTTGTTTTTCCCCTTTTCATGTTTTTTTTTTTTCCGTCACTCTCTGATCAGCGACATCAGACGCTGCACTTAATGGATCTTCCTCACCAGCATTTTCAGTCCGCGGGATTGATTTTGGATTTGCATCAGTGTGTTTGTCATTCCGGCTGTAACTGCACTGACGGTGCACTCGCAAGGCTGAGAACGTACAATTTGCAGGGAAAAATCAATTTCCTCTTCTATTTTCATGTTCATTGACTGCGGCTCTCAACACAATTCATAGCCGAGCTTTTGTTTAGTGGTAAATGAAAGTTGGCTTTTTTTTTTCGCACACTGTCATGTAAACGACTCGAACACACACACACACACTCACACACAGACAGGCACTCGCTTCATGTGTTTGTCTCTTTCTTCTGAACAACCTCGTCTAGTCATCAGAAGGTTGCAGGTTTGAATCCCTAGCTCCTTCAGCTGCATGTCGAAGTGTCCTTGAGCAAGATACTGAATCCCAATTTGCTGCACTTTGAGAGGTCTGTAGAAAAAAAAAGCGTCTAAGTGCTGAACATGATTGTAAAGAAGGAAAGAAGTTCATACATGTCAGCTCCAGCTACATGTGAGCTCCCGTGAATTCATCTTATTCTTCATGTATTTTCTGAAAGGCTGTTTATGAAGACTCGGCCTTTGTGTGAGAGCGAGCGGAGGGTGAAGGTTCGAGGTGAAGGCGATCACTTAGCGTCCTGTCCTTTGTTTGATAATTGCTTCTTTTAGTTTACTCGTTCCTGTTCGTTTCTGTGTGCAGCGCTCGCACAGCCGCCTTGTTTCTGTTAATATTTATACCTCAATTTGCATTCGATTTATATCCTCAACAGTATTAGTTCACTCTTGCATTATTGATTAATATTAATCACTTTAATGGCCGGTGCTGAACCCCCCGTACAGTTAAACCACCTCAGTCTGCAACACCACATTCAGTGGATGGTATCTCTCATCCCTGGATTGTGTTCATACTCTCTGTTTGCATTTGTGTCGTATGAGCTCCTGGACGTCTACATTTCCCTCAGGATCAACACGTATCTATCAGTCTATCTGGGAAAAGAGCTTTAGTTGTGATAGCAGAGCAGGGCTGGGGGCGAAATGGAGGAAATGAATTCAACAAAGGATTGACCTCAAAAGTATTGAATTATAATCTTGTTGCACAACTTTATTAGAGCCTTTTGTAGGCTGCGACTGACGAGCTAGCAAGCTACTCTGGCTGGCGAGGCTAACCACTGACATGCTAGCAATGAGAAACCAAGAATCAAGAAATATAGATAACACCTGTCTGTGACTGTATTGTTTCGTCTTTAATATCTTGTAGCTGTGAGTGATCACATACATCGTTGTCATGACGCCAAGCTCGCTGACTTCCCAACTGCCAGTCAGCAGGAAGCCTGCAACGACTTCTTGGCCCTTTTCCTTTTGTGGGCGGCAGAAACGAGCCGTCGACACGACACTGACAGACCACCTTTTAAGTGGATTTTGGCAACACAGTTGCTTGTAGAGTGCTGCAGGAACGAGCCCTGAAACCCAAAAGTGAGCTAGCTATTTTTGCACTTCCAGTTCCTCTTCTCGAATTCAGTTTTTTCAGTCGTTTTTTCGGTTAAATGTGTGAAATAAGGTCTGTGGTTAAAGGTGCTACTTGTTAGAAACATCCTGAGTCTCGTTCCCAACTCGTCTTATAATGACACTCTGGTTTTCTTACAAAAAGCACCTTTAACACAAGGTTAAGGGATTTTCATGTTGTGGCCTACATCATAAAACGTGTTAGTTTATACCAAATGTTTGAATGAAAAGAAAAGACTAAATGAGGCTACAGAGGTTCTCAAAGACATTAAAAGTCATCACACCGATAACAGAGACTCATCTAATCTCTATCCGTCCTCAGAGGCCGACTTTAGTTAAAAATCTATTCCAACTCTTAACTTTACAACTTGTACATTGATCAGTTAATAGTAAAATGTTGTAGGAAGCTTTGTGGTGCCGACGTTGAAGTCATGCCACCGTGATGTAGCCTAGCTGTATTTAAATGACTTCTGCCAATTTCATTTACGCTTCATACATACAAAAGTTCCTCTGTGATGATTATCTCACTTCACAAAACCTTAGCGAGTAGAAGCCACAGAGTTTATTTTCTGCAATCACACAAGTTCCGACTGAAATGCTAACTTCTGTTTGAGCCTAAAAAACTCCTTCTGTTTCGACGTCCTGCAGACGTGATTCGAGTCCAATACTCTCCCTCCTGTTCGCTCTGTTCCTGGCCTCCAGCAGAGGAGAGGCTATCTGGCCCTTTAGCTGCTCAATGCTCCGTCATGTTCACCGGCTAATTGCTAACCGCTGAGAGATCGGAGTATCTGCCGAGGCCTCATCGGAAGCTTCATCGCCGGGAACATCTGCCCGCTGCGACCGGGAAACGACACCGATGAGCAGCGAGCCGGAAGACGTTTTAGGGCTTCACGGTGTTTAGGTGAACTGCAGCTTCTGGTGATCGCACTCTGTGGGTTCGTCTCGATAAAAGCGGTCCCCTTTCACGTACGAGTAGACGTGTGATCCGGTTGTTAATGTAAAACGAACGATTATTGCCGCTTAAAGACTCTGCGAACCGAGCTGCGTCTATGTTGTGAAGCAGTTTAAACTCCGACAGTGAATTTGCGAAATGCTTCCTTCATTTCGTACTTTCTTTTCCTGATTTTCCTGATTCCTTTAAAGGTCCAGCGTGCAGGATTTAGCCTCATCTAGCCGTGAGGTTGCTCCATCTGTACATAAAACAAAGCTCCTGTACGGTAACGAAACACAGCGACTCTTTGTTTCAGGTGATTATACGCTAATGAAAAAGCAGCTCATCCTGCATCCTACGCACTGCGCCTCTGAAACCGATTGATCTTTGCCGGAACATGCCGGCGTTTGTGACCAGGCTGTTAATCTACGCCGGCTGAGTAACTCTGCTGCAAACCCTCCTTCCTCTTCACGGTCGCCACTTCTTCTTTGTCTTTTCTTTTCTCTCTTCTCCTGTTTTCCCACAACACTCGTCTCTCTCTCTCCCTATTAGATGCTCCTCAGTCGTATCCTCCTGGGTCTTAGCCTTCTCAGCTGCCCTCATCCCTCTCTGGTGTGTGTGTGTGTGTGCAATCGCTCTGCCCTCGTCCCCCTCCCTCTACGTTTGTAAGTGTGTGTGTGTGTGTGTGTGTTGTGTATTCCCTCCATCGCAGGGCTTTGGGCTGTTAACCCTGCAAACACTATCGCTCATCACAGTACACAACGAGAGCTTAAGGGCTCTCGGAGAAGAGTTCATCTCCCTCGGCTCCGCTCTCCTCTTTCTTTCTCTTCCTCTCTTCGTGCTCTTACTTTCTTGTTTTCTATCTTTCTTTTTTTTCAATTCCCCGCTCTCGTCTCTTTCTTCCTCCCCGGTTCGCACTTAATACTTTACTTTTCTTCTCAGAACAGAAGGGTACAGGCCTTTTTTCTCTCTCGTCCTCTTGTCTCGTCTCTCGATCCCCCTTCGGTAATTCCCCTCTCGACTCTCCTCTCCTCCGACTTTCTCCAATCTCGTCCTCGCCGGAGTTCGTGCCTCCGCTCTCTCTTTCCGTTCAGCCGACGAGCAAAACATAAATTAAGAACCGCTTCCACCTGAGACTGGAATCATTGCGAGGAAATTAGTGGCATCTGCGTTGTTATTGTCTGTTAATGTCGGCTAATGGCTGATGGAGTCACATCAGGTGAAGCAGCGAGCGGAGACGCCGCCGCGATGACTGATGGACAAGATATTTTACAGACGGCGTTTCACAGAGTCCGCCGCCAATTTCCAGCCGACACGGAATCATTCATCGGGACAACAATGTCCAGCCAACACAGTCCTTTATCTGAGAAAACGGGTTTGCATCACTATTTCGTGCATCGTCTCTGCACGGACAATGAAACGCTTCCCTGAAAGGAGGCGGGGGATTGGTGATGATGGCGTGGAGGGTGCAGGTGTTGGAGGAAATGCATAAAAGGGATTAGTTGAGGAGAGGAGGGAGTGGGCAGCAGGAAGAACACGGCGATATCTGAAGTCCTTTATTGTGTTACGGACTCACATGTTGTGCTTTTTGCGTGTCATTTAGCAGCATCCTGCCTCGAGCTGTTCCCGCGTCATTGTAGGCGTGAATGTTGTTGTTGAAACTTTTTACCCTTGAGGGCAACGGTTTTATTCTTTTATTATTTATTATATTATTTATCGGACCTTGTGCGGGTCACCTTTGGCCGGTGGGTCCAACTCTGGGCATCCCTGTCACGGAGGAAATAATCAAGTGACGTAGCAGAGAGGAAGAAAGTTTGCAGGTTTCCTGGAGGAGGTTCAGGTGGATGGATGGGTCAAATAAACACATTATGCCGTTTTCCCACCGACAGTACCAGCTCGCCTCGGCTTAGCGTGGCTCTACTTGGTTTGGTTTCAGACGCGTTGCGTTTCCATCTAGAATTAGTATCTCTTCAACGTTGGCGGGTCGTCATCAACGTGGGCGGGTCGTCATCAGTGACGTACTTATCCACGCGACACATAAACAGGGCTAGCTGTGGGCTACGCAGAACACGTCCACCTTTTCATTTCTCGTCGCACCATCGAGCTCGTTCTGGATGCGTCTTCAGCGACAACACTCAGGAGCGTCTCCACCTCTGCCACGGTCCACGCCGTGTTCCTGCGCGTTGTTCCTTCCATGTAATCGCTATGTTGACTGAACGCAGATGCTAGTTTTTAAAGGTAGCGGGCGTCAGGCTCGGACGTCGCGCTCGTCATGAGTCGTCAAGTGGCGTCGCTCTCTGTCCAATCAGTGGCCGGCTGCCAGCTTACGTCACACAGAAGTATCAGCTCAGCTCGGTTGGAACTTATACGGAGGCGATACTAAAAAAGTACCACTTTAGCAGGTACCAGGTACCAGATTTCAGTAATGGGAACGCAAGAAAGGCGAGCTGAGTCGAGGCGAGGCGAGCTGGTACTGTCGGTGGACAAACGGCATTACTTTGTCCCTGAAGACTTGTGTGTGTGCTGTGTGTCAGAGTGACCTGTTGTACCTTATGTCACTGAAACGTTCACTTACGTTACGTATTAAACTAAAGTCGCAAATGTAACAAGGGAGAAGTCACGTATGTAAACGCAATTTAACCCAAACCCTGATCTTCTCCTGAACCTAACCAACTGTGACCATTTCCCAAAATGAACAATGTGTTTAATGTTGTTCACGTGATGACAAAGGTCGTCTGATCATGACTTCTTCTTCCTTCCCTTCAAATCCCAAATTCCTTTAATCCTGATGGAGTTAAACGACACGTGACGAGCCTAAAATGTGTGACTCGTTCCTGAAAAGAGGATGAGGAGACTGTCTGAGAGAGGATGGAGGAGGAGGCAGAGGGATGGCGAAAACAAAGAGTCTCAATGAAAAAGAAAAGGAGGAGGAAGAGGAGGAGGAGGAGAGAGAAAATGAGGTCAGGAGGAGCGAGAGAAGAAAAAGACTTAAGATGAGGAGTCTTTAACGGAGGTACGAGGTGATGGATGAGTGTGTAGGAAGTGTACGGAATGAGAAAATGGTAGCCAGAGAAGAAAAATCAGCTGTTAGCCCAGCGGTGTGTGTTTGTGTCTTCATATGTGTGTGTGTGTGTGTGTGTGTGTGTGTGTTCACCCAGGAGCATTGAGTCAAGGCAGGATATTGTCTGAGGTCAAAAAGTTCATTGCTGGCTGTTCGGGGCTGCAACAAATCACTTCCAGACAAACACACAAACTCGCACACAAACTCGGCTCCCGGCTGCGAAGGCAGCAACACCGCGAGCTCTTTGTTTAAGAGCACAAATACCTCCGTATTTGTCGAGTGCAAACAGGCCGCGGCTTGTAAACCGCTCGATGTGAACTCGCACGGATGCTTCTCGTCCACGCTGGCTGAGATCGGATGAGGTTTAGATGACAAGACGGCGACACGAAGCAAATCAGTTCATCAGAAGTCATCAGTCGTCACCTTCAGTCCGACAGCTTGAAGCGATGAGACTGCAACGGCTTCACCTTTGCAAGACTGCCATGTTGTTTTCCCCTTGATTTCATTTTCGATGAGTGTTATGACGGTCGTGTAAAAGCCCTGAAAAGCCGCCACCAAAACTCGAGTATTTGACTTTCCTCAAGTAGCTCAACATCTGTACGCTCGCCCTGTTGGCGCTCTCTGGCAACTACTACAGCTCTTCCTACACAAACATTGTGAACTAAGACATAAGAAAGCGATAAAGAATACCGTCCTCCAATTGGACAATCCGACCTGAGTCCTTCACAAAGAAATCCAGCAGCAGAAAACAACTTCAACAATTCATCCACAGGCAGCCGAGAGAGACGATGAAGGCTTCGATCGGATGCCGCGAATGAGGTTTAGATGACAAGACAGCGACACGAAGCAAATCAGTTCATCAGAAGTCGTCAGCAGTCACCTTCAGTCCAACAGCGTGAAGGGATGAGACCGCAACGGCTTCACCTTTGCACGACAGCCATGTTGTTTTCCCCTTGATTTCAATTTCTATGAGTGTTATGACGCTCGTGTAAAAGCCCTGAAAAGCAGCCACCAAAACTGAAGTATTTGACTTTCCTCAAGTAGCTCAACATCTGTATGCTCGCCCTGCTGGCGCTCTCTGGCCACTACTACAGCTCTTCCTACGCAAACATCATGAACTAAGACATAAGAAAGCAATAAAGAATACCGTCCTCCAATTGGACAATCCGACCTGAGTCCTTCACAAAGAAATCCAGCAGCAGAAAACAACTTCAACAATTCATCCACAGGCAGCCGAGAGAGACGATGAAGGCTTCGATCGGATGCCGCGAATGAGGTTTAGATGACAAGACAGCGACACGAAGCAAATCAGTTCATCAGAAGTCGTCAGCAGTCACCTTCAGTCCGACAGCGTGAAGGGATGAGACTGCAACGGCTTCACCTTTGCACGACTGCCATGTTGTTTTCCCCTTGATTTTGTGTAAAAGCCCTGAAAAGCCGCCACCAAAACTCGAGTATTTGACTTCCCTCAAGTAGCTCAACATCTGTACGCTCGCCCTGCTGCCGCTCTCTGGCTCCTCCTACTGCAAACACAACATTGTGAACACAAGACGTAAGAAAGCAATAAAGAATACTGTCCTCCAATTGGACAATCCGACCCGAGTCCTTCACAAAGAAATCCAGAGTCCAGCAGCAGAAAACAACTTCAACAAATCGTCCACAGGCAGCCGAGAGAGACGATGAAGGCTTAATCTTTCAGTCACTTTCCAATCCAGCCAATAAAAAAGTGATTAATTCATGTAAAATGCAACAAATTGTTACATAGAGACACTTTAATAAGACATTTTTCCATCTATCACTGAGGCAGGAGACAAAGAGAAGCTGTGTTTGAATTATCTTTCATGCTTTAAAGCAGGAGGTGATGAAAGAAGCATTGAAATCCTTCACTCGAGCGAAAACTGAAATATTACAGTCTAAAAAATTACTTCATTACAGGTAAAAGTCGCTCGAGTGGAAGTCAAAAAGCCATTTTCAGCTAAAATTGGTGCTTAAATTTTCAGATCTTCCTTTTCCTTGTTGCGTTTTTTGGTCAATTATTGGATAATTTGGACTTGAAACGAGGTGAAAATGAGGAATGTGCAGCCGGCGATGAGGAGCCTCAAGTAGACGTTGCTTTATTTTAAGAGATGAGAAGCTTTTAAAGTTTAGAACCAATGATTTGAAGTGTTTAAAGGGCTTTTTTTTCCATCAGACCATTGTGAGAGCATTCGGTCCTTGGAAACGAGGAGTTTAACTGAAGGTACAGACAGTTCAGGACGGCACTTTCTCTCATTATACATTTCTAGCCCTGAAAAAGGGAACTCACACTGACGCATATTAAAGTGATCATATCAAACATCCTAACTTTCTGTATCTTCAGGGAAAGTTTCCCCGGTTTTGGTCTGTTTCATCGGCGAGAGTGACGTGGTCAGACGGCAGGAAGCAGAAGAGGAGTCGCCTCAAATACCAAACACAGTGAACATGAATGTGCATGATTCTCACTGAGGCTGACTCTCACCAGATGCATTTCGTTCCGCCTAGCTCCACTCACATACATCTGGGATCGCTCCCGTTGGGAGGGATTTCGGCACCAGATTTTATGGTCGAGCCAATCAGGACCGCCGGGCGGGAGTTTCATAGATGTGACGTAGCGGAGAAGCGACTGTTTTGATTCAGACAACAATGGCGGCTCGCATCGAGGAAGCAAGCGTCAACGTTGATGCTGCTATTTCATCCGTATGTTGTCCAATCTACCCAATATTTCTTCGTTAAAAGAACATCAGAGAACGGCTCTGAAGGCTTTTGTTGGTGGAAACGATGGTTTTGCCGTTCTCCGATCGTGAGTTGGTCGAGAGCTTGATCTACCAAATGGCTCCGACAGACACAGTGGTTGATCCAATCATATGCAAGGATTTTTGATAAGGCCCAGCCTTCTGAAACACATCTCCAATGGAGCGATCCCAGATGGATGAGTGGAGCGAGGCGGAGCGAAATTCATCTGGTGAGAGTCAGGTTATACAATTGCAGCTCTAAGAAATTACTTGCCTGATTGTTGTTGTCTTTGGGGGCTGCACACCGACCGAAGCCCATTCATCTGACATCCAGGAAGTACAGCATCTCAACAACTAGTCTCTCGGCCTCGCGTTGCCTTGTTCACGGCCAAAAAGCTGCACTCGAACACACCACGAGGACTACAGCTGACGACCAGCTGGCTTGTACATTCGGAGCCTTTGTAATGCCGTTTTTCCACCGACAGTACCAGCTCGCCTCGCCTCGGCTCAGCGTGGCTCTACTTGGTTTGGTTTCAGACGCGTTGCGTTTCCATCTAGAATTAGTATCTCTTCAACGTGGGCGGGTCGTCATCAGTGACGTACTTATCCACGCGACACATAAACAGGGCTAGCTGTGGGCGACGCAAAACACGTCCACCTTTTCATTTCTTGTCGCACCATCAAGCTCGTTCTGGATGCGTCTTCAGCGACAACACTCAGGAGCGTCTCCACCTCTGCCACGGTCCACGCCGTGTTCCTGCGTGTTGTTCCTTCCATGTAATCGCTATGTTGACTGAACGCAGATGCTAGTTTTTAAAGGTAGCGGGTGTCAGGCTCGGACGTCGCGCTCGTCACGAGTCGTCAAGTGGCGTCGCTCTCTGTCCAATCAGTGGCCGGCTGCCAGCTTACGTCACGCAGAAGTATCAGCTCAGCTCGGTTGGAACTTATACGGAGGTGATACTAAAAAAGTTCCACTTTAGCAGGTACCAGGTACCAGATTTCAGTAATGGGAACGCAAAAAAGGCGAGCTAAGTCGAGGCGAGGCGAGCTGGTACTGTCGGTCATCATAACACCAGGTGGCAGTAGTCTGTAATCCTCATTGAAAAAAGGGAACTGGATGACTCAGAACTGTGGATATACGACCAGATGTGCATGAAGCAGCGTGTTCTGACACCACTCTGGTATATGATGGGCCCCGTTGCCAATTCTGCACGCTCAATAGGCTCAAAAGCCTCTGACAAGTCCCGAGGACAGCAGCTTCTGCCTCAGACGCTCGCAGGCAGCTCTGAAAGTTGGCCGCTGGCCGACCGTCAGACGTACAGAATGTCCTTCACTGTCTTTCCAGGCAGTATGGAGCGTTCGCCCTCGCTGTCCATTTACTGAGGTCGTCATTGTGTTCGCAGCGGCACGTTCTCTGAAAGGTGATGCGTCACGGAGGAGAAAGGCTTCGAGAGACATTAGCGATCTTGAACTCGGCAGAAATGATAGTTTTCAGTGAATGAGCACATAATTACTGTGACAGACACCTGGTGAGTCGGCCTCCACCTGCGGCCTCAGAGCTGCTGTTCACGACGCAGACGGATGATATCGATTCACTTCGTATGAACAGAGAGAAGCTGCTTAGTGTTTAGCCTCTTACAGCGGTTTTCTCTTTGTTAGAGCTTATACGGAGGCATTTACTGTGTGTGTGTGTGTGTGTGTGTGTGTGTGTGTTGTGTTTATCTGCACATTGCCCCTGTGTGTTGATGTGTGTGCACACATTGTTTCTGTCCCCTTTCATATTTCTGTTTATCTCGGTGCCCTTTGTGTGCATCTGTGTGTGTGTGTGTGTGTGTGTGTGTGTGTGTGTGTGTGTGTGTGTGTGTGTGTGTGCATGATATTATGATGTGAACTATTTTTGGATTTTGGCTCTGGGTTTATTCACCTTGTTGTTCTGTGCATGCACGGATTTGTTTTGTGTGTGCGTGTGTGTGTCTGTGTTAAAGAGGAGAGTGTGTGTGTGTGTGTGTGTGTGTGTGTGTGTGTGTGTGTGTGTGTGTGTAGGTCAGCAGCGAGGGGACAGATGACCGATAGGGTTCCAAGGACAGGGAGGCCGCGGGGGCCTCGGGCTTTGTGTCTGTCTGCGTGTCTGTTTGTGTGTGTGTTTGTGTGTGTGTGTGTGTGTGTGTGTGAGTGTGTGTGTGTGTGTGAGTGTGTGTGTGAGTGATTCGGTGTGGCAGTGGATGGCAGGAAGCATACGGTTCCCCGCGAGCGGAGAACAGTGTCACAGCGAGTGGAGCGAACACACACACTCTTACTTAAACACTGACACACACATGAACACACACACAAAGAGAGAGAGAGAGGAGCTACAAATACACACTGAACAAGAATCACACACACACACACACAGGTGTAAACCACACATATTGAATTTACAAGGAGAGACACCTGCCCGACACACACACACACACACACACACACGTATAAATGCTTCTGAACACACACTCGAGGATACATTATTCAGCAGCCTCCTCTTCTAATAAGACTTTCGTAGATTCAGTTTGGATTTATTCGACTCTGGATTGAAGGAGCTGCTCTGCACTCGACCACCTTCTGCTCTTCTGTCGTCAGCGAGGTGATTTGAACAAAACCACAGTCACGAAAACAGGAAAACTCGCTCGACAGTTTAAAAAAGGCGAAAGGGAAACTCAGCACGGCGCGGTTCGTTTCTTCTTCAGTGCTCTGTAACTGTGCGTTTAGATGTTCACATCATTAATGAAGAGATATAAATGGTAAAAATCTATATTATCACGTCTCTCAGGGTGATCAAATCAATACCAACTAAGCATCATCAAGGTTTCTGAAGCCAGGATGTGTTTAGAAATTCAAAACGTGACCTTAATGTAAAATCCTGATTATAATCAGCTGATCAGTGTGTGTAAGTACACACCGTACACGTTCAACAACATGACGGCATTTACTGCTAATAAGCATACATCTCTCTCTCTCTCTCTCTCTGGCTATTTTCCCTTCCATCTCTGTACCACACACGCACACACACACACACACACTCACACACACACTCAACCGTGCACTCACACACACTGTGCAGCAGCCATCAGTGTAATACCCGCTCCCCAGACAGTTCAAATGCGACAGAGCATCTAAAAGGGTGAGAAGATTAGTCAGAGTGTGTGCACCCGTGTGTGTGTGTGTGTGTGTGTGTGTGTGTGTGTGTGTGTGTGTGTGTGTGGATTAGTGAGTGTGAATGCCATATGCCTGTATGTACAGTCTGTTTAGTGTGAGTTTGTGCAGTTGTGTACGTGTCGCGGTTGTTCTGCCGTTGTATGTTTTTATTTTGTTTATGTAATTCTCACGTGTGTGTGTGTGTGTGTGTGTGTGTGTGTGGATTACTCTGGTGAAAGGGAAAGTCACCCAAGAATTAAAGTATCTTATATTAAATGTACCTACAGCAAGTATCAGAAGTAATTTATTGCATTTATCAAGTAAAGTACCTCACATCTGAAGTGTTTTGTCGTCTCTGATCAGGCCTCTGCGTGATTTTGTGTGTTTTTAGGTTGATGTGTGTTTGTGAATTCTAATGTGTGTGTGTGTGTGTGTGTGTGAGTCTTCGGTCCTCCACATGCCACCTGTCTGCGCGTTGACCTTCCACCCTCTCCTGCGCCCGAGTGCGCCTCTCTTGACCTCTGTGTCTCCCACAATGCCTCTCTGCTCCTCGCCTACACCCCTGAGCTCATTGCATATGCACAGTTACCTGGTAACAGACAGCTGCTGTTGCCATGGCGCTGCCGGGGCACCCAGGTGTCCAAATCGCTGTCTGAAGGACGGATGATTGGCTGTCGATGATTGGCTCTCTTATTTATTTATTTTTTTTTTGCTGTCTTTTGCACACACACACACACACACACACACACACACAGATGCAAATAAACATGATCTGAGTCCCAGTGATGGGGAGTCACACACACACACACACACACACACACACACACACACACACAGTCACATCCTGACTTTCAGCGGCGTGATGATTGGCTGTCAGGAGAACATGACCCCGATTTGGGCCTGCGGGACTTTAAGTTGTAGCGTGAAGTGTGTTTGAAGTGGCTTGAAGTGACATGTGGCTTGTGTGTGTGTGTGTGTGTGTGTGTGTGTGTGTGTGTGTGTGTGTGTGTGCAGGAGCGAGTGAACTGAGCGATGAAGTAGGTTGAATATTAAAAGTGCTCCCTTGGCTTCAGACCTGGGCGAAATAGCACTTGAGTGTATTCCAGGCGCTTGAAATATCCCGGGGAGCGCTTGATTTCACTGATCTCTTCCCCCCGCCCCCGGGGGCCGTTCCAAGTTCGTCGTGTGGCTGAAATTGAGCGCACCCCAAGTCCTTCAAACATTACAACCCACTTTAGCATTCTCACATTTTTTTTTCGAGCAGGTATTACCCTCGTAGCTTAACCTCTTTACTGTGCTGCTCAGCCAGCCGGCATTGAGAGCCAAATTGACTCCGCAGCTTCTTTCTCGCTCGTGCCGAGGTGAGAAGCCAAAGAGGAGTGGATGGATGTGCAGCTGGCAAACAGGAGTCGGACATCTCTGTGTGATTCGGGTCTGATGTCCTCATTATCGGCCCGACACGGAGAGGAAACGACTGAATACAGTAGCTGAAACGGTGCAATGTCAAGCAACTGTCCAGATGTTTCTCACACTCGCAGTTCGGTTCGCTCGATACAAACGAATGCAGATGTGTAAACAGGAAGTCATGTGAACGTGTCTCATTCATTGGACAGTTATTTCAAATTTCAGCAGCACTTCACCGATCTGTTCACAGATCTTCTCTAGAGGTCGTACAGAAATGTGGAAACTGCTATTAGACCTCATTTTAGGAATAACAATGACCTGTTAAATGATGTTTGTGGACTACCGTTTTGTATCCTCGAGTTTGGCGTTACAGCCGTCACCTCTTGGTTTCTTGGGAACCAGAAGTGACCATGTTTGGACGAGAGGGTGGCGCTGAGGAGGACAACCTGATTGGATGTGACTGAGAATGAATCACAAAGTAGCTTCGCCCCGAGAAGCGTAACCCTCCTTTATTCTAAATGGAACCGCCGTTTACAAAATGAACATCGTGCCGCGTTGAAGAAGACTTCAAACTAGCGACTGAGATCATAAACTCGTCAGGAAGTTTGTTTACTGAGGTAACGAATCAAGTGAGAAGTGGGGTCATTTTCTCATAGGCTTACATGTGAGCAGAGTCGCCCCCTGCTGGCCTTTTTGAAAGAATGCATGTCTGAGGAACGTCTGTAGAGGTTTGAAGGAGCTTTGTTCAAAGTCTGCTCGGAAGCAGTTATTTAGTCCGGACCAGACTTAAATCGACAGTTTTCAGCCTAAATGTACATAATTTGACAAACACACCAGTTTACTGATGATTCTGGGGGAAAATCACCGTTTAAACCTGCAATAACAGATTTGTTTGGCCACTTAGAGGCAGCGGGAACTCAACATAAGCATCATGATCATGATCAAACTACATTTTCATTTATTTTTCCTTCCTTTAAGCTGTTTTTTTTCTCCTGATGGATATATCTGATTCTTTAGCTGCTAAACGCTCCCACTTTGTTCACCACCTAATCTCTATCTGTTTCTGTCTGGTGTGTTTTTCCCGCTGAGCTATTTGTTTTTTTAGCGCTTTGTCATGGAAAAAAGGCGGCCTGCTGCTGCTGAAAACAACGCCAGAACTCGATATAAATCTCAGTAAATCCACGGGGGGCTGCAGATTCAGATAATTCTCTGAATGTTAATCATTACTCGTATTGTCACATGTCGTCGCTTCACATCTCAGCTGGTTCTTGAAGGATTTCCTTTTCTAAACACGTGAGACACAGAACATGTTCGAGAAAGTGTCATTTTTACCTATCATCTATTTGTTTTATTGGATTTTCACGAGGACACATCATCCAATATCAGATGAGGCGTCTCGGTGGGTTTTTTTCAGACTCAGAGCAGCAAAGGTTCCTGACCTCGCCCGAGCTCTCGAGGAAAACACAGAAACACATCCTCGAGACAAAGAAGAAATACCGAAAGAAAGGAAACTCAGAGATCTCCCCTCCGCAGCCCGGAGCACAACTCCTCCGCATGTGTGGAAGTGCATCTTTAAAACAAGCCGACTGCGGCCGCGGTTTGTAGAAAATTCAAAAATCAAATTGAAGATACACACCAAAGTGAAAATAATCAGCCTTGGACGTTTCTGGCTCGCCATAATGGATTCTCCCTTCAATAACTGAGCGAGGTGGCAGATGATGATAATAATAATGCATCTTTTCAGCCGCTCAGATTGAAATTCAATGTCTTTAATTCCAATTTCTCTAAATGCCCGCCGCTTTGTACTTTCCTGGCCTCGCTCTCTCTTCTCTCCATCAATACCTCCAGCTCTCTCCCAGAGTCTGCGAACACTTATCCAAGATATTATTGACGAAACCTACAGCTGTTCAGACTTCAACACATCCACGGCTGAGAGAAAAGGGAGGCAGCTTCTTTAATATGGTCGAAACAGAGACGAGATCGGACAAAACTTCCACCAAATACCAAACACGCTCCAACATATTATACGTCATAGTTTAGATGACATGAAGATCAATGAGTTTATCTGTAGAGTGAACGCAGACACATCGATCCACTGAGAAAATACTGGATATTTGCAATTTGCAGTCAGCGAAACGGTCCCAGTTTGGTTATTCGGGCACTAAAGCTTCCTGGTTATGTTTGAGAAAAGATCAATCGATTTGGGTCAAAATGATTAGTTATGTAAGTTAACTTAAGTCATTGCTGGCTTCCGGTTTCGACATTGACTTTGTCTCTCTTTACCCTTCATCACCTGACTTCCTCCTTTGCTCCTGTCCTAATTACTGCGGCCACTAGAGGTCGCCAACGTGCAGTAATATATAGTTGTTATACGACCTTGTTTTAGGGGATGATTAGACGTTGAAGCTGACTTTTTGTTCACAGTCAAACAATCTATAAACACAAAACTGACATTTCTTTAGCATGCAGTTGCTTATTTACACATCTGGCAGGCATGAAGCAACATTAGCATTCGTTTTACAGTCCTATTTGTGTCAACCTCTTTGTTTTCCTTTATGAAATCTGGCCATCTTTTTGCCAGCAGAGCCTCAAAATACTCATCTCTCTAACTTTGTGTCTTTGCTGGGAACAGCTGCTCGTGCATGCTGATGGGAGCAGTGAGACTGAACCGAAACAACGAGCTGAACGATGAAATGCTCCGTCGCTGCAGAGCTGGGTGATTTTGTGTACCAGGAACATTTATTACTTTTCAAGGAGCTAAAAGGTTCCTTCAGAACTTCAACAAGACCCTCAAAGATTAGGTTTGTTTTGTGGATCGATGATGATCGATGATTCAACTTACGTCACGTACGTAACCAGACTAAATGTTGGTCATGTACGTTTCTGCAACCAACATGTTGAAACTGTACTTTTCTTTGGTTTCTGTTCTTCTGTGCTGGTCAGGTTTAGGCACAAAAGTCTACGCATCGTTGTTGTATAGGTGCATGCATAAATCACCTGTCAGGTGATTTATGCATGCACCTATACAACAACGATGCGTAGACTTCATCATCGGTCCACCTGTCATAGGCTTTCTATGTAACTACAAGTTGAGTGAAAAACAAACCTGTTTGTCAGTGAATGCTGCGAGTACTCGACCAACCAGACATGCAGGGACCTTCTGAAGGGTAAAATAATTTACCCTGTGGTGAAAAAAAGCACCGACTTCCTCCGAAGGTTCCTCGTCCCCGGGGGAAAGTTCCCGCGGCGCCGCCTCAGACACGCCACATTATCTGATTTCTTTTAGAAGGCCCCCAAAAAATACTGCTTGTCAAAGTCTTTTCGTTTTAAAACGTATTGGATTCAGTTGAATAACCACGGGCTAATTGACACACAGCACCACCACAGGAGCGCCGCTCGGTCTCTCGGGCTCTCGGCGAGGTATAATTAAGATGCCACGCGTATCCCGCTGTGTGCAGCGAGAGCGGCTGGGGGCAGGAGGGTGAGGGCAGCGGCTCATTGCTGCCCCTGGAGCCCCGCTCCTGAGTTAATGACAATATGTTGTCTCACTTAAAAAACACCTCGAGTCTTTAAGTATGTTATTCCAAACACAAAAGCGGCAAAGTTACTGTACTCACAGCGCCGCCTAATCCCTTTAAAACTACTGAAGTGCCACCTGAAAGGAACGATTCACTCTGTTGTTGGTTTAAACAGCAGATTTTCCACTCCACGCCGAGCACGTCCTCAGTTCTCCGTCCTGTTGGAAAAACGCCTTTGATGCACCTCTCCTCCCTCCCTCCCTCCTCCTCCCTCCCTCCTCAGAGTGATTTGATGTAATTTGACTAGGTGGATGACAGCTCTTTTAAGAGAGGGGACATCTCGAAATGTCAGCTTCGCTCTGTTTACACAAAGAGAAGAGGCGACGCAGGGAGAGAGACCGGAGAGACCAGATTGAAGAGTGGAGATAGAAACTCAGCCGGGGTCGCTCCGTTTTCTCCTCTTCCTCTTTGTGACTCTGTTTTTTCATCCTCCTCATTTGTATTTCCTCCCTCTCCCCCTCTCTCCCCCTCTCTCCCTCTCTGAGTGTGACCTAGTTTGATCCTGAATGGTTCGGGGGCTGTCTGTCTCTGAGATAAACTCATTTGCTCTGGATCATTTAGAGAGCAATGCCATTTCACTCCCACCCTCCCTCCCTCCCCTCTCCCTCTCCTCTCCGTCCCCCCCGCCGCTCTCTACCCTCGATGTTATTTGGGGAAGCAAGCAACAGAACGTGTCTGCATGTGTACGAGAGTGTGTGTGTGTTGTGTGTGTGTGTGTGTTCTTTAATCTGTTAAGTGGGTAGAGACATATGGGGAAGAGAGGGCAGGAAAACACTCACACACACACACACACACACACACACACACACAGAGAGCTGTCAGGAAATGAAAGGGGATCTCTGGCGTCAGATAAGGTTGTGAAAGTGTTGCATATCCAAAGATATCTGTCACACAAACACAGAGAGCACTGATAGGCAGATTATTCATAAAGGTCACGCTGTGTTTCGGCTTATGTGTGTGTGTGTGTGCGGGACTGTAAAGATCCCATCGGACCTGCTTCTCCTGTTAGCGACGGGCCGAGGTGCACGTCATGTGTGTTTTCGCCTCTGCCGGCTGCTCGGAGCCGTCACGTACCGTATCCGCGGAGCCGCGGGGTCGGGGAGCTCCTGTCTGCTCTCAGAAGGCTAATTACACTGAGTGCACGGTGATGGAGCCGCCCTGATTTATTTATGATTCCTCCGCTGTCCCACTTGTTCTCGTCAGCCAAGTCATCATCCAGCGCGTCCCCCCAACGATTGGCGAATCTTTTCTGATCCTTGTCCTCCCTCCTCCCACGTGCTCTTTTGTTTCAAGGATCGCTCTCCGAACATTAAGAGGACCGCCGAGCACATACTTGTACACAGCTGCTCTTCAATCAGCCTCGGGGACTTTGTCTGGAGGTCGACGATCGATGCAGCCTCAGTAAAGGGACTGATACCAAAAAAAATCTTGACATTTTACCATTGATGTTTTCGATCATTAAAACAATTTCTGTTCTAAACCTCCTTTGTACTCGGGCCGTTCTTGATGCGGCGCCATGCGAGAGAGCGAGGACCCCGAAACACTTCCCGCATCACCAGAGCACGATTCAAACTGTGATAAAGTGCTTCGCCGCGGATATCTTCCTTTTTAAGAATAATGGCAAACACAGGAAGAGCGCAAAGCTAAAGCCGCTGGATGTCCATTAGCAGAACAAAGATGGACGCCGCTCGCCGCTGCAGCTCCACCGGAGACGCAGCAACAGGCGATTTCTCTCCCACAGCCTCTCAGACTTCAAGACGCTGAGAAATCACAGGGAAAGGACTCAGTGACTTGATTAAAAAAACAATCTGTACCTGCCAAAAAGACTGGATACACATGTAATCAGTCGGAGGTAAAGCCAAACAAATTGGGACCGAGATGAGGTCAAGTACTACAACACTCTGCACAGGGACAATCGCTGGAAGGCTTGTCGCCGGGTACACAGACCAGCTGGCACCGAGAGAGAGGAGCACACACTGAATACACCTGGGAGGACGAAGAGGGACAGGTGAAACCAATCAGGGCAGACAATCACACACAAAGGCAGGAAGTGAAGTCTCTGGAACAAGAGGAGAGTTGAGTATTTTCAAAGTAAAAGAGGACACATTAAACGAACGACACAATGACAAAAAATCTCATCGATCTGCGTAACGGTGACGTAACTTTACACTTTCAAATTGCGTGCAGTGCAAACAACTCTGTGAAGAGACGATCCACAGTGAAGTGACCTTCATCGGCTGCAGTTCAGTCGGCGTCAGGCAACAAAAAACTTGGTTAGGTTCAGGAAAAGATGGCGCTACATCAGCACAATCGCCTGGAGTAAATGTTGGCAGTCAACGTTTCTGCAATCCACTGACTCCTTCACATTTGTGCATGTCATAGGCTACGTAACGTATTGACATCATGTATATTCGTATCCGGAGGTGGAGGGGACGGTGGTGGAGTTACGGGCGAGAATTCCTCCCAAGCCAGCGACCACAGTTCGACTGCGGTTCAACATTTGTAAGCCTGACACCGCTGGGTGTTTTTTAAAGACACACTGTGGAATTATTTCTCCCATTTAGTGGTTAAATGTTATTCTGCATTCAAACGAATGCTGCTCTCTAGCGCCTCGCGTTTTCAAACGTGCGTTGCAGCCTGTTGGAACTACGGCAGGCGGGATGTGTCAAGATTCAAGAAGCTGTGACAACAACATGTCTTCAAACAGCACTTTCATCAAGTTTAGTTTCGGGTGATGAGGTACGTTATTTCAAACAGACTTCAAACTGCAGCTGACGAGCGCATCTGGCTAAGCTCCTCCTCCGTTCCACAGTCACGCTGGCTCTGAGTGAAAACGCCTTTAGCCTTATCTGTACCACGTAGAGCTTTTTGTCCCTCTCACCAGTTCATCGTTTTTTAGAGAGCGGAAGGACATGGAAACCTCCGTATGAAAAACTTCCCATAAGGAATGAATGGGACGGGGTCAAAAAGTCGCAAATCATCGACGTTTTTCAAACATCTCCTGCTCTGGCATACTTTGACCTAGAGACACCATTCAAACTTTAAAATGTAGGCGCAAGTCTCATCTATTTGAGTTGTATTTGAACTTTCTTTCTACGATGTTTAGTTTTTGAACGGTGACCTTTAATTGATCGTGAGTGATTTCAAAAGAATTCAGAAAAATTCAGGATTTTCAATGTGTGTGTATTGCGGAATGTTCGCGCAGCACCAACTGGCAGAGTGGGGGAGCCTGAAAAAAACTCTCCGAAAATGTTTCTTTAGATGACGATCCTAGCCACAGATTTCACACTACAATAGTGATATTTTCCAAGAATGTAGCCACACTTGTCTTCTGTCTGGCAACGTGTCCACTTTATCGGGAGGATGTACGGTTTTTGAATTATCTGCATCTAACCGACACAAACTCCAGCAACTGCCCCATAAGCCCCAATGTTAAACGGGAAGAGGATTTTCTGTTGGAGCTACGGCAGGCGGGATGTGTCAAGATTCAAGAAGCTGTGACAACAACATGTCTTCAAACAGCACTTCATCAAGTTTAGTTTCGGGTGATGAGGTACGTTATTTCAAACAGACTTCAAACTGCAGCTGACGAGCGCGTCTGGCTAAGCTCCTCCTCCGTTCCACAGTCACGCTGGCTCTGAGTGAAAACGCCTTTAGCCTTATCTGTACCACGTAGAGCTTTTTGTCCCTCTCACCAGTTCATCGTTTTTTATAGAGCGGAAGGACATGGAAGCCTCCGTAGAGCTCGCCCGTCCTATGGAAATACAGAGAAGTGATTCTTCCCTCAGGAGAAGTGAGATAATTTTACACCAATGAGGACTTATTTATGAATGAAGACGCTGATTTGAGGTATTAAATTATTTAAAACACTACACAGTGGAGCTTTAAGAAGATGTCGGGACAATTTCCAGCCATGTTGACTAAAAACAGATACCGGGACGTCTCCAGCTGTGTTTGTGGCGACAAAACTCTAACCAAGTGGTGTTTGTGCCTAAACCTGACCAGAACAGAAGAACATAAACCAAAGAAAAGTAAAGTTTCAACATGTTAGTTGTAGAAACGTACATGACCAACATTTAGTCCGGTTACGTACGTGACATAAGTTAAATATGTCACGCCGTTAAAGTTTAAACAAACCAGCGTTGAGATCAAAAACACCTTTTCGAGTCTGTCTGTAGTCTATTTGTATGCGGGATGAGAAACATAACTCAGGAGCAGAGCGGGATAATTACAGATGATTACAGCGTTTGTTCCCAGTGTCTTTTTCTCTTCCTGTAGAAATTATTTTAATAAGGCACGGAGCGCCAGACGAATACGACTTCAGCGAAACTCTTGATTGACACTTCTGGTGTTTGTGATGTAACCGGAGGTATAAAGTTTAAAAAGACTTAATGAAAATTCATCCTCTGTGCAGGTTGATCTCTGATTTATTGTGTCATTAAAAGGCTGGAGGCAAAAAAAATGAACAACAATCACAATTTCAGTCAGTTTATCCCGACACTTCACCGACGACTGCGTGTTTAACCTTTTGAAACTGAGATTTTCACTGCGGGGAACCTGTACAGTGAAGAGGCTCTGCAATGTTAAACAGCTGCCGTTTTACATAAAAATCAGCTTTAATGCGCACCACACTTTTCAATTATGCCGATGCTCACAGAGCCGTTTCGTCTCCCACACACACACACACACACACACACACACACACACCTTTTCCAGTCATCTCCTCCACTCTCGTGCCTCTTTTCTGAAGTGCCTTGCTGAAAGGGGATAAAGAAGCTTTTAGCCTCTAAGATTATAATCATTCCTTTTTTTTATTCATCATAATTGCCTGCTGATTGCAGTAATTTCCGTGCACTCGTAATCTTCGTGGTCTTTTTAAGCGCTCGGCGGTCGCGCACGGCTCGCCGTATTTATGTGTTCGGTGTTTTCTGCGTGTTTTTTCGAGGCGATTCCTCCTTTCAGAGTCAGTCGATGCGGGAGGGCGCGCTAATGTCGCCGTCAGTGAGTCAGGGTTGGAGGGAGAAGCGAGGAGGGGAGGCGGCGGGGGAAAGAGGTGTTTTTTTAGTGAGAGGAAGGACAGAAGCAACGGGGGCATTTCTTTAATTTCTTTTCGTGTTGGCACGGCAGCAGAGAGCAAGTGAGCGACACGCTGAGACGGAAAGGCTGCGAAGAGTCGTCTGATGAAGGGCCGAAGGACGAACGCGAGAGGGATGAGAGAAAAGAGAGAGCGAGTGGTTAACGGGCGGCAAAGGAAGATGACAGGAAGCGGAAAAATAAGAAGTCAGACCGAGAGAGGAAAAGGGGGGAGGTGAGAGAAACCGAGAGAGGAAGAGAGGCAGTTGTTGTTCCTCTGTCACTCATGGCCTCCCTCGGGAGCGTTTAGACCTTTAAAATCTCCTCCTCCTTTCCGCAGGCCACTAACACTCCATCACCCCGTCCTCCCTCCCTCGTACATCCCTCCTCCTTGAACCCCGCTCTCCACCTCCGCTGCTTCACCTTCACGCTCCTCTTTGCTTTCCGTCGCTTCAGTTCCCGCCGACTCTCAGATCCTCGTCTTCCCCTCCGACACCGACGATGCTATTTATAAACCGACTAAACTGTACGTGAGCGTGTGCGTTCGTGGGGAAGGGGAAGCGATCTGAAGTGTGCGAAGTGTTCATGTGTCGCCGCTGAATCTGAAACACTCATTCATATCCTGTCAGGTTGCGTTACAGTCTCATGTCATGTTACATTTCAGGCACGTCGCTGCAGTGTGGCTCGTAGCACACACACACACACACAAAAAGAAAAAACTTCCCTCTAAGCTCCTGGAGGTCTGGAGAAAAACATTTGGATATCGCAGCCCTTAAAGAAGAAGAGAGTCTGACGCAGCCATTCAATCAGCCGTGGGTTTAAAAATGCTCACTTCTCAAAATGGCATTTCACGGATGGGCGAGCAGCGGCACCCGTTTCTCCCCCTGCATCATTTCAGCGCTCACTGTTATGATTACAGTCCGCTGTGTCCTCAACATCTAAATGACTTCTCTGCCTCCTTACTGTCGCTTCCTGTGAGAGAATGCCAAGTGGTTGAAGGATTAGTCGAAGGGGAAAGTGAGAGATTTCCACCTTTGCACGGCTGCCATTGAGGGGCAAAGTGATACGTGACGTAATGTCCGGGATCACTGGTTATCAGTGCTGCAACTTTATTATTAACGAGTCCTCACATGCTCCTCTGATGGCCCCGTTTCCTGAGCTGGGAAGTCGTTCTGTCGACTCCAGTGTGTGTGTTTAATGAGCTTTGAAGTCGCGGTGTGAAAACAACATGGACGCCGCCTCACAGCGAGAGTGTAACTCCGGCAACTTTACCCATTAAAGTGTGTTTACAGGTCCCGGAGATTATCGTGGGGGAAAGAAGCAGTTTAAAGTCTTTTGTGGCTCCGGAGGAGGAAGCTGCGTGTAATCTGATGTGTTGCCTGCAGTGATGTCAGACAGACCTTCCTCCGCAGCGCTGTTAAAGGTCTGACTGCAGCTAATCTCGTTCTTGTAGAGGGGAAGAAGGTTCCGGCTCGTTTGCGTGTCTGTAAGTCGATCACAATCAAAAGTCCAGGTCGCAGCGACGGTGCTTCTGCAAAAATAGTGTCAGGGGAAACTTGTTTAGCACTCGGGGAGGCGAGTCATGGCGTTAAAACAGCTAAATCCCTGCGAAAAGAAAAGGTAACGGCTGCTAGCAGGTTTACATCAGTGAGCAGGTTGGTGTTGGAGTAACTTGTCACTTTCAGGTGTACGATGCTCGCTTGGAGGTTGTTGTTGTTTCGCCCACAGTGGAAGGAAGAGGGGGAGATACGTGCCGAATTTATACCAACATCTATATACATCCAGGAAGTCAAAGTACTCAGTGGCTAATGTATAGCTGTAGGATTTTAGCCTTGATCTTGGCATCATGGAAATCGCAGACAAAGTCCTAGATCAGAGGATCGGTGCCTGGCATGATCGGGAACACATGAGCTGTTTCACTAACAAGACCACGCCAAGTTTAACTGTTTAAGAAGTTTATTTAAATTCTTATGAGGATAGTAAAGAGGGGTCGGGGGGTGGATGGATGAGGAAAAAAAGGGGTCGAGGTCGGTGGATGAAGAGGGGGCTTTCAGAGGGGCTGCAGGTTTGCTGGGCCGTCTAGAAACCAAGGGGGTTGGTGAGACGTCCTGAGGTACGTCGTACGTGGCTTCATCTTCCCCGCTGTGGTTCCTGCGTTAGATGGCCCAGGTCCCTGTTCTGTGGTATCTTGTTGTTGCTGTGGGATGGCGATGGTGATCCTATGAGGAAGGATGGTGGAGAAGAGGGGTCTGGGGGAGGGTTATAAGAACTTGAGACGAACAGGGGAGAGATGGTTTGACTTACCTATATAGGTCTCATGGTTGATGGCATCAGGGCGGTGGAGATGGTTGAATTGATTAGCCCAGATGATGAGAAACAGGTGGTTATATTGATGAGATGCAGGTGGTTTGATGGGAGGCAGGTCGGCGAGTGGCATGGTCTAGTTCCTGAACCTTAGTTATAATAACTCCATTTATAGAGGTGATCCAGGAGCTAGAGGACAACATGTGTGTCGTCAACGTCCGCGTCATTCTTGTGTGTGATCTTGTAATTGTATGATATGCAAAATGTGAATAAATAAAAAGTTTCCTACCATTTACCGGAGTTAACACGAATACAGGCAGCTGATGTGCAGTCACGCCGAGGAGGGCGGTGTGTCGTGACTGAAGGCGACTGCATCACAAATCTATTTTTTTTAAATCCGTTTTCATTACCACTTGAGGAAAGTGTCTCTGTTTAGCGTCGTCTGTAATCATATGCACGTCAACCACGGGACTGTTTTTAGTCACAATAACGAGTGAGTCCTCCGAAGTGAACAAGGTGATAATTGCACACGTGCACTCAACAGAAGCACCGAGAAAAGTGTTAATGTGCACAAAACATTTGTAAGTGTCCCTGCGACACCATCAAACCGCTCCCCGCCATCCCTGCCGCTGATCAGACGTCGACGGCACATAACATTAACAGCCTTAAGCCTCTGCGCTTATATAATGTAGAACAGTGTTAATGGTTTTATCACCCTCTATAACGATTTAACAACTGAAGTTCTCATTTGCACAGCACGTTTTTTTTTCTTCTTTTGGCACCGACGAATCAACATGGAAATTCACAAGAGGCTTTTTTTCACATCTTTGCTGTAAATGTTGGATGTTTGGTCGTCCTTTAATTAGAAACTCTGATTCAACATAACCTTCCTCACCTGCACATAAACCTAAAACCAAGATTTGCATTTTTTAAGAGGTCACTATTAAACCTTTTGCAGACTATTTCACTCGAATACACGATGCTTCTTGCTCGCAATAAATTATAAAACTCTGCCAATGGAACAAGCATAAATTGTCTAAAAACAAGTCCCATTTATCTCACTGAAATGCTCCTTTCTAGGTGATTACCTCTCATATCAAGTGTAATGAGATATTTTTCACTGTACTCACATACTGTGAACCTTTCATCCAGCTGACTTCACATTCGGCAGGAGGTTTGCTGAGGTGGAGCGTTGAAATTGGTGCAATTTGGACATGCGGCGAGGACACGTTCAACATTCAACATTTACACATTTTGAACACCACGCTGTGCAGCAGCGGTGTCGTGGCTTCAGCGGTTCTGGTTTCATGGCTTTGCAGACTGAAGCTGAACCGCAAAACCACAAATAAATCAAAACTCAACGTTTATTTATGTTGCAACTTTGCATTTGTTTGGGTTGACATCATAGTTTAGCTTAAAAATTCCTGTTTTGGTCGCCATGAACACGGCTGGAAATGCATGACTCGAACTGTGGCTAATAACATGATCTCATGGGGAAGCAGACGTAAACAAACTGGAGATTGGCGTGGTGCAATAACTTAAGCAGAAGGTTTCAAACAAGTCTCGATGAGCTGGGAAACACGGTCAACGGAGGTGAAACTCTGCGTTTCTTTAACAGTG
Source organism: Lagodon rhomboides (assembly GCA_039737535.1). Lineage (NCBI taxonomy): Eukaryota > Metazoa > Chordata > Actinopteri > Spariformes > Sparidae > Lagodon > Lagodon rhomboides. The sequence continues at coordinate 5,171,808 of CM077799.1, forward strand.
GTATGCTAGCAAACGTTAGCCTCAAGGGCTAGAAAGTTTACCGCTGCTTCAGCTGCTCCTGGATGCCACTTCATTGGTTGTTGCGGTCCTGCTGCAAAAGCATTGATGTGATCTTCCAGATTTTACATCCCAAATATCAAAGATCTGAGTTCAGGAGGCTTAAGACTGGATCTGTAAAGTCCCCACATTGCCAGATAATCTCTGCAAAACAGCATGTTTTCACTAGTTTCAGTAAATTGTGGATAAATTAGTTCAACAATTGCCTCACCTCTTCTTGTTTGAGCTCAAACGTGTCGCCTGCTCTGCCGATTCTTGAAGGTTTGTGTTTCTCTCTCTGTGTGGCCTGTGATGTAAGACAGTAATGGCTGCCATGGGAATAACAACAATGAGCATCAACTCCTGAACCGTACAGGAAACCTTTTAGCAGAGCACTTTTTATTGCTCCGGTGCATCTATCTGTGCATTTGTGCCTGTTCTTTTGTGTTTTTTTTTTTAACAAAATGTCTGGGTTTTTTTTTTTTACTCATGTTGTGTATCAGGCAGAGATAGTTAAGTGCAGGCCTTGGGCGCAATGTGTTTCTCTGATGGCTTATACAGTAATACAGCCCACACACTGGAGCGTTTGATAAGAGAGAGCAATGGAGCGCTTTAGACGGGGATTGTTGTTTCTATTTCATTCAAATTGCATGTGATTCAGTAGCAATTTCTCACCACTTGAGTGTCACTTAGATAATAGCATTATATCTGCAGATTTGGGCTGTTTTTTGCTGCCAGGCGATGGAGTGAGAAATGGACAGAAACAGATAGCGGCGAGCAGAAGCGAGACTGTAGTGTGGCTGCGTACGCCAGCAAATTTCCACCCACTCATTTTTACATCTAAAAAGCGATTCTACAGTACGAAGCCCGGGCTATTGATTTAACAGGATAAATGTTTGATAATTCATATAAATATTCGACAACTCCGGCAGGAGCCGGCTCCGACTCGCTGACAAGGAAATTGAGCTGGGTGTTACATAACGCTAATGGATGGAGGTGAATGGAAGTGAAAGGGGCAGTTCTCTTAAGGTTTGAGTGTGTAACAAAAGAAGAGAATCAGGTCCACTGGGCTCGGAGACGAAGTGTCAGCGGGTGTGTTGACTTGCAGCTAATGCAAACCTGCAGGAGGGAGATTTGAAAGACAAACACAGGGAGAACCGTGTGGTCACTCCTGCAGCTCGTGGAGGAAAAAACACTTAGTGGTTGTTTGGCTTTCGTGGCTCTTAACTTGAACTAAAGTCTGACTGGAAGCTAGAAGCGAAGGTGTTTAAGGTAACACTTCGATCTAGATGAGGAACGGACTTTAAGATCATTTTCGAGAGACGTAGGGCTTCAACCAACGATCGTTTTCATTGTTGATTAATCTGTATTAATTTTATCAATTAACCGATGAGTTGTTTGGTGTATAAAATGTCAGGAAATGGTGAAAAACATTCAATAGATCAGTTTCCTAAAGCTCAAGGCCGTTCTTAAATGTCTTGTTTTGCCCACAACACAAAAGATATTCAGTTTACGGTCATAACGGAGTAAAGAAACCAGAAAATAGTCACATTTATGAAGCTGGAATCAGAGAAGTTTGACTTTTTTTCTTAAAAATAGACTCAAACGGATTTATCATAACCATCTGAAGACCTCTCGTCTCGTCTTCTTGTCTAATTGCAAGTGTCTTGCATGAAAACGCCCTCCGTTACCTACCACACCACCATGACGTCACCCATTGTTTTGGGAGCTTTGAACCCTCACATTTGGTACAACCGCTGTCGGACTCTTGTTTTTTGTTTTTTGAGTCACAAAATGACGCGTTTTTGGACGAGAGGGTGGAGCTGGGGAGGATATCCTGGGACAGAGGACACGCCATGGTAGCGACTTGTCAATCACAAGGTAGCCACGCCCTAAAACATACCCTGCTTTATCATCTATTTAACAGCAAATGGGACCATAATTTACAAAATGAACATCATGCTGTGTTGAAGACGACTTGAAACTAGCGATTGAGACCATAAACTCAGGAGGAAACTGTATACTGAGGTAATAAATCAAGTGAGAAGTAGCGTAATTTTCTCATAAGCTTATGCAATATCAGACTTCTTTTTGAAACCAGTCGCCGCCTGACACCTCACACCCAAACTTTACACTTCACACGACTTCCTGTCTCGTCATTGAGCATCTGCATTGGTGCAGAATTGCTTAATATCTATATACGTCGATGATGCTGCTCACTTCATGTGGCATATTTCTGTGTAACTTAATTAAAAACAATGAAATTAATAGAACAGATTTAAGCTTTAATGTGTCAGTTAAGATGTCAGACGGTTTATTTCACAGATCTGAAAGTGCAGAATAGTTTTTTTAGATAATAGAATCACACCATCAGTATCTTCAGTCAGCAGGAAGAACGGTGAAACTGAACTTGAGAGAGCAACCTTGCTTCCTTTGTTCAGTGTCCTCCAAAGTTGTGCATACATTTTGGCACATTTGCGAATGCAAACTCGCACCGAGAGCAAAGTCGTCGGCTTTGACTCGGTGGTGAAGGCAGCTTCTCCGTGTTTTTCCACAATCTTTCTAATTTACCTCGCAGTCAAACGAGGCTGTATCCTTGTTGTTAAGAGCCCTCTCAGCCCCCCGAGCCTGCAAAACAAGCAAACGAAATCCTGAAAGCAAACCGAGCGCCACCAGAAGAAAATCAGGACTCTGCTCTCACACGCCGACCTTGTGCTCTGTGTAATCTTGGCTTGCAGAGTGATAACAGCTTGGGTTTGTTTAGCGCTCGCTCAATAGTTTCCTGATTAATAAACAAGCGTATTGATGCAAATTGGTTTCTCCCCTGCGTCCAGACATACTGTCCGCCGTTTGCTGCCCTTTAAATTCTTCTCCTCGTGGAGCGGTGGGTGGAAACTTGTCCCGCATTCACATTACTCATCACGTCTTTTCTTAACAGTAACCAGACTTTTCCAACAGGGTTTTTATCTGCACAGGTGGATAGAAACACACCTGTTGTTGCAGTGTAACACCTCTGGACTGCCGCCTGCTAAGAGATTGTTAAGCCTAATTTTTACTACTGCGTAAAGTGCTGTACGTAGGTCGCGGAGAGCCTCTCCGTCGTCTCCGGCGGCACGAAATATTTTTTGAGTGTCCGTCACTCCGTCAAGCGACAACGGAGACGGCAAGGGCTACGATTGGTCAGCAGTCCCGCAGCTCGTAGCGTTTTGGCAACGACGGCAAGGGCTACGATTGGAAATTGCATTGCGTATCCGGCACCACGACGGAGAACTATGAGGGCTCGAGGGGTCTCCGTGGTTACGCAGTTGCAGAAGTGTAACGCTGCCTTTAGAGATCATTAACACCAGTTCTGTAAAACTCCAGCAAGACTCTCTTCTCCTTCCTGCTTTCCGCGCCTCATCCTTTAGCCAATCAGGTTTCCGTTCCCTACAACAAACCCCGCCCTCCTTCCGGCGCCGCCTGTGTGGCATTCGTCACGCGGTGCCGCGACTTACTGTTTATTGAGAGGGCAGTTGGTTATCGAGCACGAACATCGATGGCAAACATCGCCAGCGTGAACTCTGATATCACTACGCACACATCAGATGAGGAAGGCATCGCTTCAGTTCACATGTGTGTGTGTGTGTGTGTGTGTGTGTGTGTGTGTGTGTGTGTGTGCATCTCCAGCTGTGAGGAAAGGCCGATGTCATCCTCTGCTTCCCTCCCTCCTCCCTCCATCTGTCTCTCCATGTATTCCAACTATTTTTCTCTCCCCACCTCTGCAGCATCACCGCTGTACCTCCCTCCCCTCATCCTTCCCTCCACCTCTCCTTTGTTTTCATTCCTCCCTCCGTCATTTTCTCACCTCCCTCCTCCCTTCGCTGTGTTTTTGCAAACATACGTAACAGGGACTTTCTTCCTCTTCTCTCTGTGGCAGACATTAACACACACCCAGTGGATTTTAGCCAGACATGAATATCCAAACCCTGAGAACGTCTCACTGTTCACCTCCTCTATCTATCCATCCAGTCTGATAATTGATTGGAACATAGTGCCACCTGCTGGCAGGAAGAAGCAACTACAGCCTCTCTCAATGTGACTCGAGACGCACTAGTTGAATCTGCTTGCTGATATTTTCCCACTCATCCCCGGTGGTATTTGCTGACGCACGTACTTTCATTTCTAAATAGGCATCTGGAACTTCTGCGTCCACCCCGACGCAACGGAGGTTAATAGAAATTCATTGTTGACGCTCAAGGAAAAAACGAAATGTGAAAAACTCCAAACCAAACTGGGCATCCCACAGACCTCACTGTTCAGATCTTTGAGGATTATTTCTGTGCTAGAACGATTGATGAGGGGCAATCAGACTATTTACCATTTTTCTCCATTGTTAACGCTGAAATACTGGAATTATGCACCTAATTGTGAAAACCTGGAGCTCGTGTATCAAAAGCTCTCGCCACTCGAAAGCACAAATCACATCATTTAGCGACATGTTGTCACCTGGTGAGTTACTGTCCTTCAGCGTGTTGCATCCTCATTACCTCACCTGTTCGAGATCGATTGAGAAAAGCACTTCAATCACTTTTGAGGGTATAAAACAGGGTCGGGTGATCTCTGCTGTGTCGGGAGAGGAAGAGGACTGATTCAATATTTCTAATGAAATCACACAACCTTTGTTCGAACGCTACACGTGAACACTACGTTTCCAGTCAGCTGGGTTGTGAGTTTTGCCCAATTTGAGCTCAGACACATGGAGTTTAGGACTGAAAAGCCTAAAGGTTCCAATGCAAACAGAGAAAAAGTACTACATTTATGTGCAATTTTATACCACCGGTGTTTTAATTGTCTCTCTGTCAGACATATTCACATGACAGCTGAGTGCTGTGGTGGTTTTGACAAGAGAAAACACAGACGTGGGCGCAGTGTTTCGTTTTGACAAACAGTTTTCAGTTGTGTGTTTAGACTTTAGAGAAACTGAGCTTTAGTTTTCAGGAGATGTTTAAACGATCAGGAAAAACTGTAATTATATTGTTTAGGCATCAGTTTTTTTCCCCCCAGATGTTTCTTCTTCTGGTCCTTCAGGGAAAATCGCTCTTTGGTCTGAGAAACAGACAATGAAGCACGAAGCGTGCTCTAATCGATTCGAGCATGTTTTTAAATCCATGTAATTGCGTCTTGATGTGTTTCAATAGCCGTAATTGCACAGACGCTTCGTACAGTTTCGTTCCTGCGGCAGAACGGCTTCATTTTTTTGGTGCGTCTCGTACAATCAGCTGACAAGTGTGTGTGTGAAAAGCTAAATTAGTGGAAAATCATGGAGGTAATTATCCTTTTATCATCTCTGTATCAAATGCAGTGGAGTGCTTCTACTTCAGTGGAAGTGATAAAATACAATTAGATAAAAAGAAAAAAAAAGAAAAGAGGAACAAAACAACCTGTGAAAATCATTCTACCCGCCTTTCGTTGTTTACCGCAGGATCCCCGTCGTAGCCGCTGACTGAGAAGCCTCCACGGCGGCACAGCTGCTGTCAGCCTGCTGTCTCTGTCTTTTCCCTTTTTAAATAAAATCACGACTGTAATGAGGGGCTTTCACAGACAATTTAGATGCCTCGCCAGCCCTCCGGAAAAATCATAAACAGGCTCTTAATTGAAAGGAGATGTCGAGGTCAGCGTGAGACTCGGCTGATGTGGCGAAGATTTACGGCACGAGAGCGAACGACAAAGAGCTCTGAGCTGCGTTCGCTTCACGAGAACCGGATCCTTTATGCTCATTTGACTGCGTCGTGATTACACATGAATGCAGAAACTTGACTTTTACCTGCCTCTGCATCTCACTCCTCCGGGGGATTCCTCCTTGTGATGATTCATTTGGCGCTCAGTACGATCAATTATTAATATTTCAGTTTCTTTTTAAACCAAACAGTTGTGCGTGTGTGTGTGTCTGTGTGTGTGTTTCCTTTACGTATTTCGCTCCCTTACAATTAATAATGAAATACTGCTGACTCACACAGCCACTAACTGTTCTCCTCAGCAGCAAGACACATAAAAAATACAAATATTGCCAGTGAGCAACATTAAAGCGCCAGAAGCAGTCACATGACATTTAAATGAAGTGCTAATAAAAATCTCTCTCTCTTTCTCTTTTCTTCCTCACAGAGGAGAAGAGAACAATGACTCCGGGCCCGTCGACAGGCGCCGTCATCGGCGGCATCCTCGGCGCCCTCATCTTCATCGGCCTCGTCATCGGCAGCATCTTCTTCATCCGCAAGCGCCAAGAGGACACGGAGTAAGTCTTCATTAAGCCCTCCCCGTATCCACTTCATCGTTTATTAAACCTCTTGAGCAAAATTAATCTCCCCCTCTGGCACCGAGGCTCATTAAAACTCATTATATGTCACGAGGGGACCCTGCTGAGGTGCCTCAGTCACAAATCCTGACCTGAAGTTTAAAACACGAGGCCGCCTGGAGATTTCACTCCCGAGACGCCCGCTCTTCACCCTCGCAGCTGTAAAAATGAATTCATTAGACCCTCCCTGTTTTATAGGTGGTTCTTCCTCGCGGAGACTTCGTGAGGTACACAGTAAATTAACAGATACACACTCGCTGCGTCCTGCCTATAGAGCCCCGAAAGGTTAATTGGTTTCACACTGGCTGTGCGTTGCGGACGTGTTGCTGCCGCCGCTCTCGTGTGCAGCCACTTACAGACATGAAGATTGAAACGTACAAGGTCACAGTTGTTACTATGAAAACGGCCACGGAGCGATTTGTAAGCCGGTCTCGCAATAGTTCATGAAATTAACACAAATTACCGGAAAATCACATTCCTTCAAGCCAATTTGTTTCCAGCAAGTTGCCGCTACAGTCCACATGGTTCCCACTGAGTTCACGCTGACGATACAACGAGAGGGAGGTTTATAAAAGCATAAAACAGATTGAAGAATGAATGAGAGAGGCACGAATGTTCAGCTCTACACTCTTAGAAATAAAAGTTCTAAGTAGAACCATATAAGGTTCTTCAGCTTGTCCTCATAGGAGAACCCTTTTTGGCTCCAGGTGGAACCTTTATAAAAGCTAAAAGGGTTCTCCTATAAGGACTGTAGCCTTTATAAAACCTTTTGGAGGGTTCTACCTAGAACCCAACATAAAGGGTTATACCAAGAACTGTGTGTGTAAGGTTCCACCCAGAACCCCCCATGAGAGGTTCTACAAAGAACCCATACAGGATCTTATACCCATGCTTTCAACAATCCCTGAAGAACTCTTTCTCCAAAAAAGGGTTCTCTGGATCAAAATGGTTCTTACTGGAACCGTTAGTGTTACCAAGAACCCTTGAAAAACCCTTTATTCAGGAAAGGGTTTTTAAAGGGTTCTCTGGATCAAAATGGTTCTTACTGGAACCGTTAGTGTTACCAAGAACCCTTGTAAAACCCTTTATTCAGGAAAGGGTTTTTAAAGGGTTCTCTGGATAAAAATGGTTCTTACTGGAATCATTAGTGTTACCAAGAACCCTTTTAAAAGCCTTTATTCAGGAAATGGTTTGTAAAGGGTTCTCTGGATCAAAATGGTTCTTACTGGAACCATTAGTGTTACCAAGAACCCTTTGAAAAACCCTTTATTCAGGAAAGGGTTTGTAAAGGGTTCTCTGGATCAAAATGGTTCTTACTGGAACCATTAGTGTTACCAAGAACCTTTGAAAAACCCTTTATTCAGGAAAGGGTTTTTAAAGGGTTCTCTGGATCAAAATGGTTCTTACTGGAACCATTAGTGTTACCAAGAACCCTTTTAAAACCCTTTATTCAGGAAAGGGTTTTTAAAGGGTTCTCTGGATCAAAATGGTTCTTACTGGAACCATTAGTGTTACCAAGAACCCTTTTAAAACCCTTCATTCAGGAAAGGGTTTTTAAAGGGTTCTCTGGATCAAAATGGTTCTTACTGGAACCGCTAGTGTTACCAAGAACCCTTTTAAAACCCTTTATTCAGGAAAGGGTTTTTAAAGGGTTCTCTGGATCAAAATGGTTCTTACTGGAACCGTTAGTGTTACCAAGAACCCTTTTAAAACTCTTTCTTCAGGAAAGGGTTTTTAAAGGGTTCTCTGGATCAAAAGTGGTTCTTACTGGAACCATTAGTGTTACCAAGAACCCTTTTAAAACCCTTTATTCAGGAAAGGGTTTTTAAAGGGTTCTGTGGATCAAAATGGTTCTTACTGGAACCATTAGTGTTACCAAGAACCCTTGAAAAACCGTTTCTTCGGGAAAGGGTTTTTCAGAAGCAAATGGTTCCAGGTAGAACCTCAGCCCTTGTAGAAGAACCCTTTTGGAACCCTTATTTCTAAGAGTTTATGTTCAAAACCCAGCCCAGTCGCCTGAATAGAAGTTGGCAGTAACGTTTCTGCAAACCACTGATTTTCACGTGTCATCCTAACCATGTTGACGTTTCTACAAAGCGTGTCGTATCACGTTCACACCACATGTGTGTGATTACTGACGGTGGTGGTTTTAAGCTCGGCGAGCCAGCGACCGCAGCTCAACACTGTGTTTCAACATTTAGTGGCTTGAAACCACTGGATATTTAAGGAGATGGGAAATACGTGGGTTTTGTGCCTAAACCTAACCAGAGTGTAAGCACAGCGTTGTCACGACATTAAATAAATAAGAAAACCCAATGTTGAAACAAAAGAAAAGTTTTAACATTTGTTTTCACACAGTTCCAATATTTATTCTGGCGATTGGGTTGAAGAACCTGGTCGGGAGAGAATTATCACTTTTCAAGCCGAAGTAGAAAACTCGAGAGAAAGAAAGTCGATTGCTGAGTATCATTCCACCGCTTGCCAACCCAAAGCCTCAGTGTTTGACAGCCTGGGAATGAGAGTCAATAATCAACTGTCTTTCTCTTGAATTATCTACTTCAGCTTTAAACACCTACTTGAGTTGCTTTATCTGAGCTGAGGACCTCTCTCCGAGTTTTTAGACCCTCTTAGGTTGTTTCACTTTGCTTTTACAGTCTCTCCCGTAGGAAGCCAGGTTAGATAGACGGACTAAAATAGACGACTGAAGAGCCACAGAATTTTGATCAAGAGTACCATACCAGAACTTAAAGGAGAGTTAAAGGATAAGTTCACCTAAAAATGAAAGTCAGGTGAAGTTTCGTAGTCCACAAAAGATTTCTGGAGCTTCACAGCAAAGCAGAGTTGCAGCGTTCTCCTGAACAACTGACGTAGACGGCTCCATACAGCTCGTCCAACGTAATCCAAGTCGTGAGATCCAGAATTGATGTTATTTACACTCCAACACGTGTTGGCGCTTCAGAGACTTATAAAACAAAGTCTTTTCAGATTGATTTGGTATCTGGAGACTACGGAAGATTTTGGATACGAAACTTCTCCCAAACTTTCTGTCAGCTTGAGGCTGAAACAACAAATGACTGACTTTTCATTTCGGGGGTGAACTTATCCTTTATTGCTGAACCTACATTCATCAGGTAGACGGAGACGCTCCAAATGAATTAAGTTGTCTGCCGGATGCATTAAGTCGTCAATTTTCCAATAATAAGGCGGTCATTACAGGTAATGAGCCTGCGGTGTTTTTCTTCTAAAAACAGCTGTTTATAAAATGTCCAAACAAGATGTGAGATGAATGATGCATCGGCGTGTCCTCCTACAGAAACAGACGCAGAGAGGAGTCAAGGTTCTTCTGAGTCCCTGTCAAGTTCCATTTGTTCCTCTTGATCTTATCTGTTGCTCACCGCGGGGATGTGTGGGCCGTGTGTGTGTGTGTGTGTGTGTGGAGGTTAATGGTATTATCTGATGGACCTTTACACTCCTGCTAAAGTCTATTTGCCGTTGAGTTGATAAACAGTTTTCCGTCCCGAGTCTGGAAACTTCAGTATACGAAGGAGGCGACGGTCGCCGAATCTTCCGGTTGAAAACAACACAGGAGAGAATCAGAAGAACGCGTCTCCTCCCACAGACACACGTGTGATTCTCTACAAAACATTCGAGCAAATCGAAATAATAGAAAGATCCTTCCTCCTCTCCTTTTGTCCCTTTCACATGTGGCGTTGTGGTTTCACTTCTTCTTTACAAGACGGTAAAACGAAAACGTGTTCCGATAAAGTTTACCAAGGGCGTTTTGTATTGCTATTGTAAATAATGTACGAGGTATCCAGTTCAGCTGGAAACCGTCTCAGCGATTGTCACCAAGGAGAAGGTAAAGTGTTTTTTATTCTTTGCTCGGAATGTCGACATCACAACCAAATACAAATCCATCGATCGGGCTCCAGCTCAAAAAACCTTCAATCACAATCAGAGACGGGAACAGACGCACTGCAGAGTTGTGTAGTTATCGATGCTTCGGAGTGAAAACAATGGAGAGTAAACGCAGACACGAAGTTTAAATTATATATATGTTTGTATAAAAGAAAGTCAATCGATGTTTAAATGTGGACAGTATAAAGGATTGACTGGAGGATCAGTCAACGAAGGTGCGAACTTCACAAAAGTCTCCATTTTATCTTGAAAATGTTTCTTTTTTTCAAAAGTATTCGCTGAATTTTGCCTTCAGTAATACATTTTCAGACTCTTTAAAGGTTAAAAAGCAGAAATGTATTGATGGAATCTGGACATTGTGACGACCAGGGACGGGAATTGGTTCTCAACCGGTTCCTAATTCTATCATCCATCTGAATTGAATGCCTCAAGTTGATCAATTCCTCTGATCGATGCTGACATGTTCTCTGACAGTTTGGTGTTACGAAACAATGATGTCTAACTGCTGCTACTTTTCTGCTTGTGTTGTTCCTTGATGTTAACATAATCACCAGCAGTCGGAGCAATTAGCAGAATCCATGATGACACATGTATCAATAAAACTTATCGGTTACGACACAATGGGTCGTCTTCAGTGCTCGATACTTCAACTTTCTGTGTCCGTGGCCCTCTCAGTCGCACAAACGCTCTCTTTGTTTAGCGCCTCCAAAAAATATCTGATGTCTTAATGAAGCGCCGATCAATACCGCATTATCTCTTGTCTTTTTTTCTCCGATCAGGGGCCCCCCCAAGCACAAGCCCCCTCCCCCGGTGAAGGCAGGCAGCTCCACGGAGATGGTGAGTGGTCGACGCGGCCTCGGATCGATCTTTATTGTCGCTGCGATTATATTCTGCACACACACACACACACAAACACGCACACAGTCCATTTGGGCAGTCATAATGGGGCTAATGGCTATTGATTGGCGATCTGAGTTGGCTTATGTGTCGAAATAATTAGCTTGGTTTTTAAAGAGCTCCATTAGAGCACTCCTCCTCCTCCTCCTCCTCCTCCTCCTCCGCCTCCTCTCTTCACGTACTTTACTCCATCATTCTATCACATTTTGTTGTGCTTGTGCCACATTATGTAATGGGGCTAAAACGCTGCGGTTTTATGTTGATTAGCTGGATAAGAGATGTGTAAAGCGCGCAGGCTGAAATGGGGTTCACAGGGTTCGGCAGTAAAAGTTTATTAGATGTCCACATAATGTCTTAGAGAGCAGCGTCTGTGGAGAACAGACCTCTCGTCTCTGAGGTCTCTGCATCAGGGCGCCCAAACTTCAAGTGTTTCAGGTCTCTGAACGCAGGAAATTAAAGGTTTTATACATCGTGAGCGTCGTGTTTAGACACGTCGCGTCTCAGGTCACCGTGAGCTTCTTCTGAATTAAATCAGACCACCGTCTTCGTCTAACCTTAACAAAGTCCTGCCAGAACTTAGCGATACAAAGTTTATTAAAGCGTCAAACATTTCCTCTCCTTCAAAATATATTCGCTGTCCTGCAAGATTAGCTGATATATAAACTCAGTCTCGCTCTGTAAATATCTGAACACTTCAATATTTTTGTCCTTAAGTCCAAAGTCAAGCCGAGTCCTTCATGAGTCGAGGCTGAAGTCCTCATTTTTGTGACTTAAGCCTGACTGAAGTCTTTTTTATCCTAATAGTCGCTGCAGCTAACTGCTGTATATGTATTTACACAAGTGGGGCCGTCAGTTCTGTCAGCTATCATAATATTGTGGGAAAGTGGTAATTACAGGATAATTAAGGGAGAATGCAGTTTTATTTACACTACGGTCTGGATGAATGCTCAATTCTGATTGGCTGGAAGTTGTCAATTTTACTTTACATATACAGAAACTGTCTGTTCACTGTTCTCTATATAGCCTTTATAGTGGCTGCGGACGCTTTGACATTAAAAATCAAATACATAAATGATACTGACTTTGAATCTTGCAAGCGTAACGCGAGCTTCTCAGCTAAAAACTGAGCCAAAGGGTTTTATGAGCTGAGCGGACTAGTTTATCTCCCGTTGCTAGGTTGTATCTAGGGTCGGTCCTTCTGGCCTCCACGTCGTCCATTCATCCCATTGGTCACTAACCCCATTTTAATGAGGACGGTTGCCTCGAAGGGCATTATCCCGCTTATACCATCGTCACTCGCCGAAGAAAATAAATAAACCTCAACACCTGAGGGTTTGACTCTTAGCTGGAACAATCGTTCCAACCCAACAAGGTTCATATGTTCACTGGTCCAGTGAACAGGACGAACCTTTGCAACGGGAGATAAGAACACTTTGGCTCAGCTATCAACCAGAAAGCTAACCTTACGCTAGCAAGAGTCAAAGTCAGTGACTCTGTGTGCATCTGAAAAGCACTAAAATATCATTTGAAGCTGCGATTAACAAACAAGACTGGCGAGGTAGTAGCTGAGTATCGACTGGGATGTGAGACAGTTGCTTGATACCAGCAAGTCCAGAAGGACGGTGTGGGTCTGTGATAGAGGACGATGATATTTGGATTACATACAGGCTGTAGTGTTCGTAAGTCAGGATCATTTAGTCGAGGTGAGGACATAATCATGTTTATCTCTGCTATCTTGTAATGAAGTTAAACATGAGAAAGACACCATATGTGAGAAAACCCCACATGGAGACTGAAACACATTGAAAATATTGAGTATTATCTTACATTTCACATACGTAGCAGGAGGTGCGTCATCATGAATATAACATGAAGTTGTATTTATGCATTCTTTCAAACTCTCCCTCCCTCAGAGGTATCACACTGGATTGTTTTCTGTTTTGTTCTCCCCCCTGTGTCGATGTGGTTTCTGTGCATGTAGCTGAACAAGCCATCAGCGCCTCCCACGGCCACAGAGACGGCACCTCTCAGCCCGGGAGAGGTTTACTACGAGCCCACAGGGGGAGAGCCTGTCACGGTAACTAACACGCTCAGAACACAAAACCATGTTTCTGCTCGCTGACACATTCGGTCACAGCCGGCTGCTATCTGTTTGGATAGCCGGCGCTGTGTGTGTGTAGGGGCTTCACGGTGTTTATACTCTGCACCAATCAATCAAATTATATTAATAGTATACTCTTAATAATATACAGTGTTTAAAGTTGTGTAAATTTAGCTTCAGATTGTACTCACTCATGGATACCAGCCACCTAAATACACCTGAGTTTCCTCTCAGCAAGATCTAGATGCCTTATTCCCTGAGAAATTAATGAAAATGTCAAAATGTCAAAGAAAGTGAGAAAAACTTCCTGTCCCTTCATCCAGATCCACACCAAAAGTTAATTGGGTCTATTCTTTGGGCTGAGGCTCATCTCACATTGATGTAATGTGTTATAGAGATGTCTTTTTTGCCTCTTTTGCAGATACAGTGTTAAAAAAACCTCCATAAACATGCTAATCTTTGGCCAAATGGTATCAGAGTCCTCATCTAAAGCCACTATTCGCACGGGACTAGTATTACCTGGGGACCTCATGTGATTTAGTAATTACCCCACCAGGTCTGTGTTTCGTGCGGCGCATTCGCACGGGATAAGCGAAGTCTGTGTTTTAACTCGAATTTACTGACATTATCCCCCGTCTATGATGTCAAGGCTCTGCGTAACCTATGCGTAACATTCGCTTCCTGGACGACGAGAGCAATGGCTGCAAAGAAAATAAAACCTGGCATTGGACGTACGAAGAGACGCTCAGTTTAATTGCTGTGTGGGGTGAACCACATTACCAAAATAGAAGATATTACATGCATGCTGCCATACATATAATCCATCTAATCATCTTTCGAGATTTCGCTCTTCTGATAGATTTGAGCTTGCACAAAAAAACTTCCCCAAATCACAGAGATACCGATTCGCATGGGACTAATATTATCACAGGACCTCTGTGTTTGGCGAAATATGGTAGGTAATTTACGGTGGAATTTTTACTTTACAAATTACGGACATGGCAGATTCACACGAGATTAAGATCACAGACGACCTCTGCAATTATTACAAATTACTAGAGGTCCCCAGGTAATACTAGTCCCGTGCGAATAAGGCTTAAGCCACTATAAATCACGCTAGTAGCTGCAGCCGAAGATATCTATTGTTGTGACTGAATCTCTACATACTGCACCTTTAATATCCAATAATTCCCCTCCTTCTAATACTATCATGTACAGTGAGTCTTCATGTGATCAGGTTGATATGATGAATCTTAACGTCACATGATTTGTATTCCTCATTAAAACGTCCTTTGACGATGTCCGTTGACTCTTGCAGAACCTGGATGACGAGACCACAGGAGCCCTGAACGGCGGCGCCCCCCCAGTCCTGGGCGACCCGGCCAAGTACGACAGCGTAGACCACGTCGGCGACGGCCACCACGGCAACGACTTGGACGCGTCCAACCGCGAGGCGCCGGCTGCCAACATCTCTCGCGGCGAGAGCTTCGTGTCTCCCGCCATGTACGTGTAGCCGTGGCGACCTTAGCACCGCATCACAGGCGTTAACGGGCAAGTTCCAGGTCACCTAAATTTGCATGGAAAGCAAAAGGAGAGCACACTACGAATCCCATCTGTTGTACACGAAACTTTCTTTTTGAAATATTTAAGTTTTAATCGACACATGGTGACGTTCTGTTCATGAGTTTATATTTCTTTAAGAGGCACATTTATGGGAGTTGAACAAGTTTATAGCGGTGACTTTCTGGGTCAGCGAGGGAAACGAGGCTTTTCTTTGTTTTTAATCATATTTATATTTAAAATATCTGTTTAAGAAAAAGCAAAAATATCAATGTTGTCAAAGCAATTTAAGATGCACACACACACACACACACACACACACACACACAGTAGTTCATGGTATCCGACAAGCCAGACGGCCATTGAAATCGTGTGTATTGCATATGATGAGGCGGGCTGCTACAATAACTCAATCACCTGGCTGAGAGGTGTTGCGAGGCAGGTGAACTGGAACACCTCAGCTAATTAACACACAGATAAAAAAAAAAACACCAAAAAAAAAGAAACACGGCGAGACAGCAGCGTTTTCAGTGGATTCAGTATGAAACATTATATGCAACGTTTTGTGCCATGAACATGTGACGTCCCCCATCGCAGAATTAGTGTTACGTGTGACGGCTGCCGGTCCTGGAACTCGTGAAAAGTGATTGGAAACACAGAAAAAAAGCAAAACCACCGTCTTTTTTAAAACCCTTTCCAAAGTACTCCTCGTCCACGGTCGGTTTGGTTTGAATTGCGTACAGCTTGAATTCGGTCCCAGGAGCTCCACCGTCTGATAATCTGTCTCGACAGGCAGCTTAAATTAATCACAGAGATGTTTGAAAGTATTTCAGTTACCATCCGCTCCGACGACTAAAAGGAGCGGCCTCCCCCACTCTTGCCCGGGCTGCAGTCCAATAAAGAAACATTCCGCTCTATTATGTTGTCAAAAAGGGCCTCGTCCGTCCGCGCTCATTAGCGGCGAACGGCGAGGAAGTGACATCGCTTTTTTCTTTTTTTGTTTTTTTTTTTGAAGCTCCGGAACCTGGCAACGTTACGTGATTAAGATTCCACCCTTCATTTTTTTTTTTGCAAGAGTTGGTGAGGCTGCGTGTTGTGAGGGGGATGAAAACTCGTTTACAGCACACACACACACACACACACACACACACACACACACACAAAAACGCCAATGTTTGTATTCAGTCCTCACGTAATAAATCACACGATTACGGTTGTAAACGTCACTAAGGAATGTATTTTTTTCGGCGTGGAGATGTTCAGCACATATCAGACAGACAAACTGCCATTAGCGCCATTTTTTTTTTTTAACAGATGAAAAATGGTCCACCGACTCTGATATATGCAGAACATGACGGGAGTTATATGCATTTGAGCCGGCCGAGCGCCTGAATCGCAAATTGGTCTTCATAGATGTCAGATGGTACCAAACAGTGTAAATAGTATTGATTATATTGATGAATAATATATTGTTGGTGAAACGTGTACACATACAAAAAAAAAAACTAAACAAGTGTAGGTGTTATCAGTGCCTCTGTACAGGGGATGGAAGTTTGTTAAATGTCAAATTGAGGGATTTAAAAAAAAAAAAAAAGACGTGTATATTACTATTTTGCTTTTCACGGGTACATTGAGGTCGTCACTTAATACCGAGATGTTTTATTTGAAAATGTAAAAACAAAACAAACAAAAACAAAAAAAAGAAATGAAACGGTGTGGATTTTACTCCTTGTTCATATTACTCTGCATGGCATGATCGGTGGCTTGTTGAAACACTTTCCCAAGGCTGTTTGCGGAATAATCTTCTTTCATTTGTAAAAAACACTTCTGAATGTCAAAAAAGAGGAAGCTGTTTTTTTTTTGTTTTTTTTTTTATCGCCGTCTCAATGCATCTGTCACACACACACACACACACACATCACGAGCACAAGTCCAATTTAAGTTGAGAGAGCGGGACTTTTTTTATTTCTTTATTTCCTTTTTTTCTTTGTTTTTCGTGTCGTGCGACGGCTCGGCGGGCTGCCTTGTTTCTTGTCTTCGGCGCTGATCCGAGATGCAGTCAGCGTGGAATCGTCATCTCTCTGCAGCGCACACAGAGATGCAATCTCCCCTTCGCCTCTCTCTAATCTTGAGCCCTTGCTTGAGACCTCGAGGCACACAAATCTTCACGAGTTACGCGGTCAGGTGGTGGATGGACTTGTGGACAGGTATGAATGTTGATGGAGCTGGCAGGTAGAGATTTGAACAAGAGAAATGGAGAGGTTAATGAGATTATAAGAGAAACGGGCAGGAAATGTTGGACTGGAAAGAGATTTTTCACCACAGCTTTTACCTTCACGTGCGACGTCGTCACCAAATGCAATTTTTATTATTTGTTTTTCTGACGTATGACAATCATCTGTTGATATTTAATCGCCACTGGCTTTGCTGGAGAGGCTTTTGTGTTGCTGTTTGTGTGTTCGTAGTTGTTGTAGAAGTGTCACTTTATGATGCACGCTCACTGAAATCCTGCTGCTGCACGTTCGATCCATCCTGAAGAGATCATTTCATTTGAAAAGTTAAGTCACAGCTTTGATTCGATTTATCAAACTGGTTCATTATCTAAGCTGCCATATTTGGTTCCCATCTATGTTTTAAAGAATGAATCTGCAGCGTACATTCAGGAGGGATGCAGGATGAATCGAGACTTCTACAACAGCTAACGGTGTCCTTCGTCTGTCTGCTTTTTGTGTCTCAGATGTTTATTTTTATTAAAGGGAATGTGTGCATGCTGCATGGACCTGTGGGATAAATGCTGTTTCCTCATTTTGCACGAAGAATCGGACCACGTTTTGACCAGCCGGGATAAAATGTTAGCAGTGAACACTTCTGCAAACCACAGATATACTGACATTTGTACTAAAACATGATTTATAGTGTTCACATGACTGACAGAGTTACAAGTCTGCAGTAAGAGTCTGTGTTTCAACATTTGTAAGGGTCAAACTATTGGATATTTTGGACGAGGGACCACGATTCCACTGGGCCTGTTCCCCCCGCGTTACGTTACAGCAATGCAGACAATACCCGCTGAATCTATTGGGACGGAAGCGGACCACGGCCACACGAAGATGCACAGAGCCAGACAGACAGTCGGACAGCAGAGCGGCATAGTGCATCCGGTTAATTTTTCAAAATAAAACAGCCTTGTGCAGACTCGGAAACAAACAAATAACGAAGCGATTTAACTACTCAGTCACGGTAGAACCACAAAACAACAAAAGATGACGAAACAAACACAACAAGAGCAGGGCAACGATATCAGGCTTCTGAAAAAGGCTTGCGAAAGTGGGATAAGAAGCCGCGTGGAGGACAGATTGAACCAGCGTTGAACGTGCCCAGTGGAATCCAGGGGTAAGCATGACACCGGTTGGTGTTAAAGGAGACCTTAAAGGAGACAACATGATGTTTTCCTGTGCCAAGATCTAACCAGAAGACAAGAGAGAAACAGCAAAACTCAACCTAAATGAACAGAAACTTGCAACATGAAGAAAGTTTCGGTGTATCTGTGGTTTTTGCAGAAGTGTCGGGCTGTTTGTGACTCTCTCACACGGCTCCGTGTCAGACAATCACGTACAATGTGTTTAACAGCCCGGCCGCCAGAACAAAACGTGTCATAACGGGGGAATTAAATGTGATGGTTTTGCCCTTTTGTGTGTAAATTAATTTCCTGAAATGAATGCATATTTAGTGCTCTGTGGATTAATGTGCTTAATGTGTTTGCCAGCGGGGCCGCCGTTGATAGATTGAGCGAAAGGAAAAAAGACAATCATTGTTGTGTCAGAGGCCTATGACTCAGCAAAGCGTGCAGTATTGAGTTTCAGCTCTGCCGTCTCATTTTCGGGGGATCGCTCAGTTTTTACCCAGAGCCTTACGTTTAATAGAGTTGCTTCATTGTGACGTATCTTTAATTCAAATCTTGACAGCAGCAGGAATACGGTCAGGACGGATATTGCAGAGAAACATTAGCTCACACTCGGTTTACAGGTTTGCCCGGAGTCAACCGTTATAAAAGGTCGTTGTGTCGGAGCTGCAGCGATTTCTCGATCAAGTTTTTGGGTCCGTCCCCTTTTTTTCGTGGAAGCTGCAGAGTTGCTTTCAGCCGAGGTGCTCCGCTCCGTCTCCCCCCCCCGTTATGGGTCGGATGCCAGAAACACAAGCTGTGAATGTCGGCGATAACGCTGTTCGGTCTGAATCCATTTGCCCTCGTTCTTTCCCCCCACAACACACACACACACACACACACACACACACACTCTCCGTTCTCTCTCATTCATCCATTGTCATCACAGCTTTTCATCACGGAGCCAGACGTGCCTTCTTTATGTTATTTTTAGCTTTTCAGTTCTCACACTTCTTGTCTGACAAGTAGAACGGATGATGAAAGGGGGGAAACACACAAACACAGGATGGGTTTGACATTGAGGATGGCAACGCTTGAAGAAAAAAAAGAAAAAACACAACACACTGGAGATGTAATCATGTTTCTTTTTGGTGAATGTTTATTGATTTTCTTTCATTTTACTTTCTTTTTCACGGATCAGTTATCATTTTGTATGCTTTTTGGGAAACTTACTGTACATGTTTTACAGATCATTGTCTTGTCAAATAAAATGTAAACCAAACAGACAGGAGGTCTTGGTGGTTGTTTACCTGAAGGAACATCCGAGCAGCATGTTAGAGACCTGGAAGGTCTGAAAATCTTGTTAATATCCTCGGTTAATAAATAGATTTAGCCTGAGCTAATCTTTAATCTCAAGAAAATGGTGTCCATAAATTAGATTTATGTTATTCACATCCATAAAATGTCATTAAATGCATAATAAAATAAGCAAAGAAGACCAGAGAAGATTTTATATTTCCACATAGTTATTGTTGAGGCTCATTTATCTTCCCTTTACGTACTTAAATACATCGTACCTTCACGATGGCTGATGATGGATGTTAAGCAATACGACCACTTGAGCGGTGGCTCAGAGTCAAATCAGTCTTATAAGGACCTCCACTTGTCCTTCGCCAACATCCATTCATATTCAATCTCCATCCGATCTCCTCCCAGCTGTTCTGTAGTCACATCTTAAAACTTCTCACCAGTTCGCTTAAACTCTCTTCAAAAAGTTCAACCATTGTCAAAACTTCTTCTTCTCGCCCTGTGGTCGTGTCTCACTTGACTTGCTAGCTACACTGCTACAACTCTGCCGCCAACGATTACCGGAGGTACGGCCCTGCTGGTCCGTGTCCGCAAGCTTCAGAAAACGTGCCTAAATACGGACAGAATGAATGCAGAGTATCAACAAAAGGCTCCGTCTGTATCCATATCTAGCTTTAGGCATAAATGAGCCTTGATATCTACTCGGTACCAACTGGAAGAGCCTTTATCTTCTTTAACAGAGTTTTACAGAGAGTAGTACGTTAGCTGTTTACAAGGATGCAGAAGAGTTTTATTTTGGAAGTTCTACTTTGAAGCAATGGTTCAAAGGGACAGTGAAAACACGAGACAACCTCAGTCCGTCATCAACAGATGGAGATACATTCGACCTGTGAAAGGCTTCAAAACTCATCTTGGATCGGTCCTCTTCCTGCGGGACAGGTATGTAATATGTCTGTTTTATTGATGAGATTAATTTAGAGCTTTACATCTATACATGAATTCTCAGTTGGTGGCTAAAAAACAACACTTTGGCTAACATTAGCTGAATGTGGCTAACAATCAATATTGGAAGCTGATTGATATGATTGTGTTCATAAATTCAAAAATATTGTTCTGTTGTGGTATTAACTTTTTAAATACATCTTTAAAAACTGTGCAGATATTTGTTTTGCTTATTTGCCTGTAGAGTTGAAGAAAAATGTATACCACCGTCACATCTGTGCATGGAGTATAGAGCAGAAGGCAATTAGCCTAGCTTAGCATGAAGACTGACAGCGGGGGGATCCAGCTAGTAAACTTTCAGTCCAAAGTTTTAAAAAAGACATCTGAACACCTGTAGTCAGATGATATCTAAAAGCACTTCATTACTGACTGTTTGTGCCGTGACTGAAGGTACATGCTGTCACCGAGGCCATGTGTTCATCGTTTTGAAGTTGCCAGGCAACCAGCAGGCGCCGCACAGAACCGCGGGCGGATGTAAAACATGTTGTTCACGTGAGTAATGATCCCTGACAGGTAGTCCGGCACGTTCCACGATCGTAATGGATGAAGCGCCGTGTTCAGATGTTTTCAAACATCAGGAAAATACACAACTTCCACCGTGAGGAAACATCACGCTAAGTTCAAAATGAGAAGAGAAAGATTGTTCTGTCAGTCACTCCACAGTAAGTCGTATCTCTTTGCATCACCCCGGTTTGGTCGTGTGTCCTCTCCCATCCTCTCTTTCCCCCCTCCAGCCTCCCCTCAGGCCTGCAGGCCACGCTTCATCGCAGCTGATGTTATTTTAAGTCTCCCCCTTCCTCCTACCGACTTCTAATTAATTTGGCAGCGTTCACTGAGCAGCCATTTATCTTATTTGTTGTTTACACAAATTACACCAGCTCCTAGCTCTTTAGCTAAGTCTCATTGTTGCCGTCTTTACCTACGGTTAAAAAGCTGGCACAGTCATTTAGAACGGCAAACAACAGCTGCATCGAGGGAGATCGGTTTGAGCAGCGCAGCGTCTGAACATTAATCAACACTTAACAGCCAATCAGAATCCAGAATTTGCCGTGACCGCGGTATAACACGGCGAGGCAGCGTTTAAAAAGATAATTGAAATCATGCATTGTGGTTTTACAACGCTGCAGTCCTCCACAATCACTGGTGTCCTAGTGTTCATTTTAAATGTTATATCCTGGGGTTAAGCTTCTTGTTAGCATTCCTGGAAATTTCTGTAAAATGATCCCAGCTGTTGTTGAACCATTTGGAGACCAGACCAGAGGTTTGTTAGGATCGTTTGTAAGGTTATAAGCTGTCAGAAGCTCTGTTAGTGCTGCCTGGCATTAATCTATAGGAGTAAGAACACACTGGATTATTCATTTGATTATTCTTTAATGCAAAAATAAGCCTGCAGATGACCTGTTACTGCCCTGCATCAGCTGGAGACACAATCAATTAGATGTACATGGTCAAAGTTCAAATTAGATAGCAGTATCACTGAAACTGGACACTTAACACGTGTTTTTCTGAGGAAATATTGAGGCGCCGGGCAAAAAAAACCTCATTATTTCCATATGTTAAATAGTCAAAGATAAGTGTGAAGGTAGGAAAAGCTTTTTAAAGAGCATAAAACTACATAAACTTGCAAAATTTCCAAGTGTATGGCTTTAAAAACTGTAATAAACTATATAATACTGTATTTTAAACGTCATTGGCTGCACGACACATCAATCAGGCTGCAGGCTGGCGTGTAATTGGCTCAGGAGGCAATCGTTCATTGGCTGTTGTCGGCTCTAGGGCGGGCATAGAAGTCACTATCTGTCAATCAGGTAACTACAATCTTAGGATCACCTGTGTCGAGGGATAATGGCACCTGCCGTGAAGCGAGAGTCTTTTCTTTTGTCAGATAAAAGCCTGAAAAACTGCACTCAAAGTGTAATTTACTATTTTTCTATTGAAGGGGAATTATTTACATAAATACTGCCAGTGCATATGGTGATAATAAGTTCTTTCTCCACAGTAAACTGTGCTCAGCGGCAATGTTTCCTCATAAAAGCGCCTTTACACAACACTCAATAGTGACCAAGGTCGAGGTTTACTGCATTGTGTATGAAAGGTAAGTGTCAGACAGCGAAGAATATATCCATTGTGTACCATAAACACCGATGCCAGTGCACGAACCTGCACTTTAACCCAAAGTTACATCCATAAAAACCTGAAAATAAAAGGTGTTTTCTGGCTGCGCAGGCCTGAATGCAGAACAGGAGCAACCTGTTTATATGTGAGAGACCTCGGCGCCGCAGAAGTCACTCAGCGCGGTGTTTTTAAAAGCCGTCTGGCACGGTGAAGAGGTTTAGCCATTGTTGATGAGTTGTGTTTGCGCGGGATGGAGTGCTCGCTCTCCACCGTGTAGGATAATGTTTGTATTTCACTTTCATGGTCAGAATTATCAGCGAGTGGAGCAGACCGGAGGGCATTGAGTGCTCTGCCGCCGCAGCGTCAGAAATATGGATTATTACAACAAATAGTGAAATTCTGTGTTGTTACTGTCAAAGATGATGATACAGACGAACAAAAGGGATCATCAGTTCAAGAAAAACGTTGCCTGGTGGTGCAGTAAGTGCAGATTTGGAGGAGTGACTGACAACACGCTGCAAAAGATGAATTCTAATTGTCTGTTTTTAAGCTATTCTAACAATAGGTGCGATTTCTGCTGCGTGGAAGCAGGTGTGCGTTTTTTATTCTAAGCCCATGTAGCCTCTCCTCTGTAGCTGAGCGCTGTCAGGTGAGATGAGATGAGACACGCTCGTTGTCAGCGAACATTTGTTCACTTTTGTGGCTAATTAACCGTATCGCTAAGTTCATCCCGATTCCCTGCTGGGCTCCGCTTTTGACTAAAAGGTATTAAGCGAGTGAAAAGAGGGTCGGGCTTCAGGAGCGGTTTGGCTCAAATCAGAATGAGGCTCACGCTGTCATGTGATGGACGATCGTATTAAATGTTGAACAGTGTGGATGATGAAACCGCGTAGAGAGGCTGATTTATCTTCTACGTCCGCTGACATCAGGCATCCGTCAAATCTCAGGTGGTGTTTCAGGTTTGATTTTTGACAAACACAATTTGTTCTCGCCTTAAAAAATTACACTCACTGAGAGTTTAAAGACAAAAAATATAAACTTGAGCTGCAGCACAATTCAGTCTCATTACATCATTGAACAGTTGCTTCAGTCGACACCTGTTGAACACACCGAATGTGCCGCGCAGACAGAAGAAGCAATCAAGCCGGCGCAGCTCGGATGTGTTGACGCAGAGGGTCGACTTAAGAAAGGAGAGTTCACGTGTGTTAATGCTTTAAAGTGAGAACAAGTTGACAAGAAGCTGTCAGTGAGTGGATTCTCGTCGAAAAAACAAAAAAAGTGAGGTGTGGGTGTTGTGACATGCTTTGAGAAAGCTGTCAGGACGTGTCGTCCTTCAGGGGGAAAATTGTCAGACTAATCACCAATTTGTATAAATATCTAGACGAATGGATTCTATGGCAACGTCTTCAGGGACGACGTGCGGTGCCTGAAAAATTAAATACTTCTGACTGCTTTTGTTTCAAAACCTAATTAAAAAGTGAAGCCTATTATTACCATGTTATTGATGTAATTAGAGAATGTATTTAAAAGTCATGTTTGTAAAAACAGGAGAATGTGAGTGCAACGAAAATATAACTCGACATGTATAAAGATAAACAAGTATAAAACTCACAAAACTTTATTTTCTATATTTTTGTTTCATATATTTGTCCAGATTCTGTCGGGTTAAAGGTGCCATATGTAAGAATTTAACTTTAAAACAGTATAAAACAACTGAGATTATCAACAGAGTGCAGTGATTTAATGACAGCGCTGATGTTTATGTATTGTGTTGCAGAGGATTAACATGCTAACCAGCTACACACAGAAAAATAAAGGTGCTAACTGGAACCAAAAATGGTTCTTTGGAGTGATGCCATGGAAGAACCATTTTTAGTTCCACAAAGAACCTTTTAGCAAGAGGTTCTTTGAAGAACCACTCCTGCAAACGGTTCTTTAAAGAACCCCCAAAGGTGCCTCAAAGAACCATCAAATGTGTTTCAAAGAACTTTAGCAGAAATAGGTTCTTTAAGGAACAATTTTCAAGAAAGTTCTTTGTGGACCCAACTGGTTCAGTAAAGAACCTATTTTAAATGGTTCTTCAGTAATTTTTCAGAATAAATGGTTCTTTGAGCATTTTAAATCAAATCATTATGGGTACGTTGAAAAACAGGTACAATAACATCGTTGTTGGCCGTTTTGTGTTGACATTCTTTTTTATTTCATTGCCAGCTATTGAGACACATTATACATTCTGTGCAGAACATGGACATTGCAGGGTTTCAAGTTAAAACACTGTAAGACCTTTGAAACTACACAAACGGAACAGCCTCCTGTACACAATGCACTGTCCAAACAGTTATTTTAGTCAATAGGTGTCTCAGCAATCAGACACAAAAACCTTTATGTAACCAACATTACTGTCTACAACCAGCAAGAAAATACCTTTTACAATAGAACTTTGCATTTCAAGATCTGTAGATACCCGAACAAGTGCACACAAATTCATATATTCAAACCTTAAAACTTGAAAGAACAAGTTCAAGAACAAGTTCAAGAACAAGTTCAAGAAAATGTATTGACAACTATTTTGATAATAGGACTTAATAATCGTTGAAGTAATTTTTAAGCAAAAAAAGTCAAATGTAAGAATTTGCTGCATTTATGGGTCTTAATTGAGAAACTAATCTGCAGATTAATCGATTAATGAAAACAGTTAGTTGCCACATAAACCATAACCACATAAAGTATGTGAAGAACCATCCCCTATATAAAAAGGTTCTTCAGTTGGTGATGGTTCTTTAAAGAACCAGAGAGCCTTTTGAAGAACCATTTAAGAACCATTATTTTTCTGTGAGTAGCCCCAGCCCGTCCTGCCTCATAACAACACTTTGTACCTCACAATGTTGTAAAACTACCTGAAAATCATACTCGAGTGAAAGTAAAAATATTCTTACTTGATATCAAACCGGTCTCAGAGGCGTCGTTTATTCCCAGTCGGACCACGTTCACTGAGAGGATCCTAAACTGGCTGTCTGGCTCCGGTTCTCCTGCACATTTCCCACTCGGCCGACCCTGTCTCATACCTGAAAACCTCCTCCGCCTGAGCTAATGGCAGCTACGGTTAGCAGCAGCTACCGGTTGCTCTGGTGATACGCTGCCCCCTACTTGATGGGAGTATGACTTAAACAGATTTAAGGATATTTCACCTTTCAGTCAACAAACAGAAGCCGAGGTCAAGGTTGGAGTCTCTGCTACCTTTGTTGAGCATAACCTGAGTTTCCTCTTGCCACCATGAATGACAACAATTTCAGCTTTAACTTTAACTTTAGCTTTTAAGGTCTGTTCTGAACCACCGGTGTTATTTTTTTCATAAATGTGTTGTGCAGTCTTACAAACAAACCGCAATTATAATCAAATTATAATTATGGTTGAACTTTAGTTTACTTTCTGTGGGTTTGCTTGCATTTAACGCAGTGTGCATTGCGCGGCGGCCACCCTCAGCTTACCTCCGTGAGCTTGCAATTACTCACGCTAATGAAACCACTTAGTCCTCTGATTCACAAAGCCATGATTGAGGAGTAGATTTAAAGAAAAGGTGGAAGAAGAGGAACGGTGGCTGAGATGAGGAGCGAGCGAAAAAAAAAAGGGTCTGTGATTGAGAGTGGAGACGGGAGAAAGGGAAAGAAAAGAAATTGGAAGATAGGAGGATTAGTGTAAGCAGGTAGAGAGGTAGGTAGACTCTGAGAGATTAAGAGCGTGAGATAGACAGAGAGCGAGTGGGCTGTTGAATCAATGAGCGAGTCGATAGCGAGTGGGAGAGATGTGATGTGAGAGAAAAAATGGCGTGGAGGAGTGGGAGGAAGAAAACGCCCCCTGTTGTGTCGGAGCCCCCCAACGAGGAAAATGGCCCATGAGAAAATGAGAACCGGCGTCACTCCACAAGTGACTGAAGAAACCCATTTCATTTTGTCTTATCATCCGGAACAGGTGCGGGTTCAAGATAATTTAGTGGCAGTTATTTCTCCCAGGGATCCACTGGAAAAAATAATCAACTAATAAAAGTATCATGTTTGATTTAAGAAATTTGAAGACCCACGCACGATAAACCCTTAATCGCAGCAGGAGATTCATTTTGGCGGTTAGTCTGATGACACGCCGGTGGAAAGATTGGACGGACGGGATGTACCGAATAAATAAAAAATGAGGTTGCCTGAGGTTATTACATCTGACAACTGGTAATTATAGAGAACACCTCTAAAAGAAAGCAACAGCATCAAGAGGATTGGAAAAAAAAGGTGTGAAGCTGATTTTTAAATGTTCTTCCACCCTGGAGGTGAAAATAACTAACAGCTGAGAGCCTGTTCGCTCCGTGGGAAGACTATTCATCCAGCAGAAAAACCACAGCTGTTAGAAAACCAGTGGCTTTAGTTGATTTTCTAAAGGTAATTTTGACACATTTCTAAAAAGGCAGAAGGTCACGTATTCACAGATTAGTAAAATGATCCGACTCTCTAAAGATCTGATAATAGCATCTCCAAACTGTTGCTGCTTTTGGGCTAAAAGTTCTTGAAGGTAGGTAGGAACATCACAAAGTCCTCAAGGCATTGACTTTGCCTCGAAATACCCCAGATCTGAATCCGATCGACTGTAGAACATGTCGGAATAAGTCAGATCCGTGGAGGTTCCACCTCAAAACCCATTGGACTCAAAGGATTCTCGGAGCATTTTCAGAGCATTTTTGGTGAATCCTTTGAGTCCAATGGGTTGCGAGGTGGGACCGCCACGGATCAGACTTATTCCGACATGTTCTATAGTCGATCGGACATCCTCAGACGTCCTGTGTCCTTAGGCCTTAGGGGGGTCAAACTTGTTCCAGTTCATCTCATGGATGCTCAACTAGGATTGAGATCTGGGGAAATTGGAGCCCATTTGGAAATCTTAAGCTCATTTTCAAGTTCCTTGGGTCATTCCTGAGCACCTGAGTCTTTACACTTGGTACTTGTACTTGGGCCCAATCCCAATACAACCCTCACCTACACCTCTTAACCCCTACTCCATTTGGAGGGCCATGTGGTCCAGACCCCTTCCCCTCTATCCCATCAAGCATCGGGACACCCTACCCTAGACCCCTACCTCTCTATCCCATCAAGCATCGGGACACCCTGTACCCTGTTGGAGGGCCATGAGGTCCAGACCCCTACCCCTCTACCCCCCTACCCCCCTCTATCCCATCAAGCATCGGGACACCCTACAGGGTGCTAGATGGGATAGAGGGGTAGGGGTCTGGACCACATGGCCCTCCAAATGGAGTAGGGGTTAAGTGGTGTAGGTGAAGGTTGTATTGGGATACAGACCCCTTCCCCTCTATCCCATCAAGCATCAGGACATCCTACCCTAGGTTGTCCCGATGCTTGATGGGATAGAGGGGTAGGGGTCTGGACCACATGGCCCTCCAAATGGAGGTTTTTCAGAGGTACGCTTCAAACCGAGAGTTATGAGAACTTTCTCAATGTGGTCCTTTTCTTCATAACAAGCATGAAACAATCATGACCGGTGAGCTGTAGTCTCACTTGCTAATCAGCTGGCTAGCAACCACTACGTTGTTATTACGGGTTTGTACATTTTGACGTATTTCAATGTTGCATTCTCCCACAGTTTCATTGCGTACAACAGCTGCTGCAGGTGGTACCACTCCTCCTCTAATACCAGTGCAGACTGGTAGGTTGGGAGCATTAGTCACTAATGTTAGCAGCATGTAAGAAATCAGAGTTCTTTTTTATTTGATGACCTGGTTATAGCCTGAAGTTGTGAATTACTTGGGAGCATCCAGTCTTTTCTATCTCCATCAGATAAATGTCAAATGGTATTGTGATATTTCCGGGATTTCCACAGTAACACAAGAGAAACGTCCACAACTGATGACCATTGACTCCTTCATAGGGGGATCTTTCACCCACTACCCCTTGAAACTTTCTTCTAGGGGGTAAAGCTTCTTAATTGGGTCTTGCTCTACAATTGTGTTCAGTTTGGTGGTGTGAGGGTTTGTGTAATCCACATGAATGCCAGGATCCATCTCTTCAAAAGATGATCAAAGATATTTGCTTGTTATTCCTTTTAATGATGTGGCTGATGGGTGTGTTGTATGGGTTTCTTCTTCTTGCAACAACAGTCGTCGATACGTTTGTCTGAAAGCTGAAATTAGCTGTGAGCTGTTCATTTGTTTGTCTGCATAGTTACAGTATGGCTATTTCTGGTTTAAATGTGCAAACATTAGTTATTTCGTCTGTAATGATCCGTCTGTTTTCAAAGTTCAGGGTGTGAAGGCATCAGGCTGTGCTTTGAACTCCGCCGGTGGGAGTTCAGAAACGGACCTCCGTCACTTTGATCTGTTGCATGTCTTGTTGCTTCATCATTTGCTTCATCAGTAAACAGAACAATTGTTCTCTCCGTTAATGTTAAATGGAGGGAAGCTGGTGTGCAGTGCTGACGAGATAATCATGACACTAAACCATCTGTGCGAAGTATTTTGGACTCGAGAATCGTGGATAAACAACAGGCTGTTTACTGCTCTTTAAAAATGCCAAATGTCTAACAGTAACATTTAATCAGAAACACGTCTGATTTCACCTGTTTGCTTGTTTCTGATGAGGCAGCTGAGGCTTTGCAAATTAACTAAACCTTGACAATTCGACAGCTTTAGAAAAAGAAGGGCTCCAGGGGATTTAGTCTGATTTAGTCTTGTGGTTATTCAGAGAAGAAGGAGGACATACCTCGTTAGGTAACGTGCATCTCTTGCCAACATCATCAGAAGGGAAATCAAATCATCTCCGTTGTAGGAATTAAACAGCAGTTACTGGCATGTTCAGTCATCCGACGCAACTTAATTGACTTAAACTTAATTGACAGCAACAATAGCCGACGGCCACGCTAACAGCTCTCTGAGGCTGTGCTCACATGTAAAGCATGCTAGTGTGCAGCAGGTATAATGTTTACCATCGTAGCTCCGTGTGTTGGCGTGCTAATGTGATGATGTTCTGCAAGTATTTCATCATAAAGAAAGACAACAAGTTTGAATTTTGACCTGCTGGAGGCGCTCGAGGACGAGTCAGAGGAACAACAAACACTGTGGCATTCAGTCCAATAGTCGTTAAGATACTTCAGTCCAGACCAAAGTGACTGACATGGCAGTCCACTCTGTCATCAGCTGTGTTTCAATCAAGAAGAAGAGTTCATGTGCTCAATGGAAGAAGGAAATACCATTTTGAAACAAGAATGCAAACATCCAAGTCAAACGACGACTGATCAGCTGTTTCAATCTGAGAGAAGGAGAAGAAGACCGGTCCGTTGTCTTTGACTTCCTGGACATTCAACCCAATCGCAGAAACACAAATTAAGGTTAAAGCTTTTCATTATGTTGCAACTTTTTTGTCTAGGTTTAAGTTTAGGCACAAAAAACTCTTAGGTTAGGATTAGGAAACATCACGGTTTGGCTTTGGACGGACGGAGATGGTCCAACACCCAGTTTTGATGCCACAAAAATGTCCCTAGGTGTCTGTTTGGCAGCCTTGTTGGCTTATAGTAGCGCCACCACCTTCCCCTCCACCTCCTGCAGCCGGTGGCTAATAAGCAAATACTGTGAACGTGATATGCCACGTTTGGTACCCATGTAAACCTCGGACAGACCTGTGGTTTAAAGAAACATTAGCTGCTAACATTAAATCCTTCGTAGATGGCCAATGTGACTGGTTGTGTTTCTTTTTCTCCTTCTTTTTTAATTATTGGCTGTTTTTTTTTGGTACCGTAAACAAAACATGACCTCGATTACTTCTGTTAATTACAGTCGTGTGCAAGGTAGCTTATATTTGCATCCTCTGAGGAAACTTAAGAGTCTATTCTCTCCAAACTAGTTGATGGAAACGCACATGATTCATATCGTAAGTTCACCACCACTTTCAGATTTAAATTAGAGAAGTGATTAATTAAAAAGAAAAACACTTTTAGCAGATTAGCTGATAATATTCATGAGCTGACTCTTGAACCTCACAGAGGACGCAGCTGCAGGTGAGCGCGGCCGCTCATTTGTCTTCCTTAAAAAGATGTTGATAAAAAAGGAAGGTTATTGTCGAGTCCAGTCCGCGCCGACTCCACCGCCTGTCGAAGTGGTATCAGCTGTAATGTTTGCACTTGATGGCTGACATTTTCTCTCTCTCAGCGCTGACGGGAGGAATGAGAAAGTGCTGCAGTCAGAAACAACAGCCGCTCCTTCGGCAGCGATGCTATCACCGCAGGCTGCATCAGAGAGCTCCCCAGGTAGAGGACAGTCTTTATCAGGTAGAGCACAGTCTTTATCGGGAAGTTAAAAAGTCCAACTCTAAGCTGTCTCCTTCCGCGGCTTTTCATCTCCGCCTCATGAAACGGCAGCTAAAATTGAAGATGGAACGCGGACTTCGCCGTGATTTGTAAAATTGACTCTCATTTCAGGAGGCAAAGCACTCAGTCTGAATTACAGCTGTGTGTGTGTGTGTGTGTGTGTGTGTGTGTGTGTGTGTGTGTGTGTGTGTGTGCGTGTGCGTGGGTGAGTGTGGTAATCACAGACAGGGAGGCTGCTGTGCTTTTTCTCTCTGACAAATCCAGGTAGATTAGTTCTGTCTCTCTCAGCAGGGACGACATGTGAAGTCATTACGTGCAGAAACCTCTCAGATGCCATAACACACACACACACACACACACACACACACACACACACATGCACGCACACACTCGCAAAAAACCATCATGTTGACATTCACCGTCTCATATAAAAATCATTTTCATTTTCCTGAACTCAGATATACTCACCTACACACGCTCGCTCATACACTCCCATGCTCTTAACAGCATTCACACACACACACACACACACACACACACACACACACACACACACACACACACACATATACATCCCAGAGTTGATAAGCAGATCTGGTTCTTGCGGGAACAATTTGACTTAAGAAAGCGGACCAGGATGACACGCTGTCAGGCTCCATAATGGACCCAAACACAACAGACATTATTGACTGTGTGTATTCCTGTGTGTGTGTGTGTGTGTGTGTGTGTGTGTGTGTGTGTGTGTGTGTGTGTGTAGAAGTGTGTGGTTAGCAGTCCCTCCTCTCGGCAGCCGTCTGTGGTAACACTGCCCCCCGGTGTCAGAGTCGAGGCGGTTGCAGCAGAGAGGCTGTTGCCGCCCCGAGGCTCTTCATATCTAATTATGCTGTCGAATCAAATTTGTTTACAGTTTATATTACACTGTGGTGTCGTGATGTACAAGCAGTGGGAGGAATTAAGAGAACAAAAAAAAAAGAGAGATTAGATAATGCAATGATCATAAATCATGCCAAGGAAAAATAAATTAAAAAACAGAAGCAAAACTGTCAGAAGAATTGAGTAGAAGTGTTAACGATCACGAGTTAGAAGTGTTAATAAAACCTCACTTTTGATGAGGAACTCATGATTCTGATTCTGCCGCTAACGACTCTTTTAATTGTTGACTACTCTGTTTTCTCATTTAATAGATTTGTTGTTTTCCAGAGTGATCAGTGATTCCCAAAGACCGAGATGACGTCCTCAGATGTCTTGTTTTGTCCACAACCCGAAGATATTCAGTTTACTGTCATGGAGGAGTAAAGAAACCAGGAAATCAGAGAATATTTCTCAAAATTACTCAAATTGATGATGAAAATAGTTGCTCGATTAATTTAATTGTTGACTAATGATTGATTAATTGTTGCATGCTAGTTAAAACCTTGTATTTTTGTTGTATCCTGTTGTTTCGATTCAGTCTGCTGATTCTTCCACCCTTCAACTTGTGTTTCAAATTCAGAGGTGAAAAATGGATCATCATCCCCCTCAGACTTCCACAAACACTATCAGTCCTAAATCTTACATCACATACAATACACCCTTTCATCCACCAGCCTATGTGAAACATTCCCTCTGACATACATCCTGAACTCCTTTATTATTGCGAAGCTCTGGTACCTCTGACTGTGTGTTAAATGAGGCAAAGTTTGACTTCAGAGTCCCGGTTGTTAAAGTTTCACCGCTGACATGATGAACTAACGACATCATCCAAACACTCCTCCATCCTGCTTTCCTGAACGCCCAAAATCAAGTAGAATAACTAGAACCTCATCATTACATCATAAACTCTGACCATTAAGCAGTAATGCCGTCCATAAATAACATTTTCTGGCGGCTGCACATCAAACAAACATCACACTGATACTGATGGCTCTGTCCTCGCCGAGGCTTCGCTGCACAGTCATTTCTGACGTCTCAGAGCCATTACAGTCTCTTGATGCCTCCTCATTTGCTAATTTCATCGGGTTAATTGCGCATCGCCATTTCTTCTTCTCCTTCTTCTTCATAGCTCAGGGTTTAAGTCATTAACGCGGCGACAGTAATTCACATTCCGTCTGCTCGCTTGAGCCGTTACTCAGCTGTAAACCAATCAGTCAGCTGTGTTCAGACGAGAGGGGAAAATGACTGTATATTTCATGAATTAGATTTTCTGCCTGAAACAGTTGCTTTAATGACTCTCCCGGGTTGGTTGAGGGAATCATTCACAATCTGTGTCAAGGTTAGAGGAACATTTATATCGGTTAATCTGGCTCTGAATGAAATAATCACATTGTGAGACGTAATTTAGATTGCGGCTTTAATGCAATGCAGGAAGTTTCTTACTCACAACTCTTCGTAATTGGCGACACGTTATAATCATTTTAAACTTGCTGCACGAGGGACGGCGCTCTCCATTCAGTGGATTAGGATGTTTGTTGAACTGAAAGAGGGATCCATCTGCAATTGTACGGCTCTTAACCTGATTTTGTGTTGTTATTGCATCGGCATAGTTTGTATTGTCTGGGAATATTTGGGGAAATAAGCTTCTTTGCCTTCTTTTATGGAAGTTAGATGAGAAGATTGATATTCATTCGTTGCATGAGAGTGGTATCGATCTCCTCATCTAACTCTTTGATGGATTACAGTCTTTAAACACTCTGAGCTGAAAGAGGAACACAAACGCAATTACACATCAGTTAAGCTCACTTTGCGTTGTCCAAATCGGTTATATTGACTATCTTTGAATAGAAAACCCATTTTATGCTCATTTTCAGCTTCACGCTTTAATATTTGGTGTCTACTAGAAAATATTTACTTGCCTTCATGTTCAAAAAACACATTATTTTCTCATTCTGTCCGTTACTGCAGCACCTCTGTTCACCCTCTTATTGAACGCTCTGTTTTAGCTCCTGTCTCTTTAAGGCCCGCCTCCTTGGAAGCCCAGTCGGCTGTGATTGGTCAGCTCTCACAGGCCTGAGCAGGCACCACCCACCGTGTGTGTCCTATTCTTGTGAACATGATATCTCAAGAACGCCTTGAAGGAATTTCTTCTTCTTTGGCACAAAAGTTCACTTGGACTCAAGGATGAACTGATTAGATTTTGGTGGCCAAAGATCAGAGGTCAACTTCACTGTGACCTCACAAAACACATGTTTGGCCATAACTCAAGAGTTCATACGATGATTCCAGTAAAGATTTTAACACAAATGTTATGTTTGATATTCAAAGCTTCAGAGGTGGCATCATGATATTCTGCTAAAAGTTGTCTGCCTATTATTATACTCTATAGCTCAGGAACAGCAACTTGGCAAGGCACTAATTCTTGTTATCTCAAAATCAAAATCGATCTGCTCAGCATGGAGATTTAACTGATAGGTCACATCAGCCACCGCCTCTTTTTTGTGGGTCTGTTTGTATGAACAGTTTATCGACCATCAGTCCGATAACTCAGACTTATCTTGTTGGAATCTGCTGCTGCGCTGAAGGACACAAAGTCCTCGAGGACGGCCACGAGACACTCACTACACGAGAGGACGTTTGAACCTGGAGCAGCGAAGATGCATCTTCAACGGTATCATTTCACTTTTCTGACTGCTTAATTGCTTTTCTTGCAAAGCGAGCGAGATGAGAACATTGATACGACTTCTCATATCTGCCTGAGTGAAGCTGCAGGCGGCGGCTGGCGAGCTTCGCTCAGCACAAAAACTCAAAGCGGTTAAACAGCTTGTCGGGTTTTTGTCCAAAGGTTTTAAAAGAATCTGCCCACCAGCACCTCTAAAGCTCACTAATTAACACATTACATCTTCCTCCTTAACACGGAAATGTAAAATCTGAGTAAAGTGCAGATTTTATTTCCATTATTGAGCTAACCAGCTGTTGAATATAGCTTCATATTTAATGGACACGTATGAAAGTGATATAGATGTTCTCCTTTAACTCTCGGGGAGAAAGTGAGGATTCATGTTTATCTGTTCGTTTAGATACAAAGTTTCAAAGTGAAGCTTCAAAACACGTTTTCACTCTTCATGTTTGTGTTTGATCTGTCTTTAATCTTTGTTTTGAATATTGTCAATATTCAGAACCTAGAGAAACACTTTAGGAACTAAGGATTCACCAGTATGTGTATTTTTTTTTTCAGATCAGGGAGATTGATGACTTCAATTTGGAACTGATACACATTTACAGTAAAAATGAAAATCTAAGTGTCAAATTTTAGAATAACCGATCAGGTGTTATCTGTATGGCTGACTCAAAGTAATATTTTAACAGGATATCTTTACTAGTATGACTTTTGGGTACTGCTAAGTACAATTTTGAGGTACTTGTACTCTGCAGTTTCTCCATTTTCTTCTACTGAAAGGCAAATATTCTGCTGTTTATGCCACTATATTGATTTTGTTTCTTTGCTGGTTCAGATTAATAAATCATTTCATTGTCAAAAAATAAATATCAGATCCAGTAATCAGCTGATCTCTAATGGAAACTGAGAAGTGAAGTTTGTGGCTACAGTAGGGTCGAATTAAAACATCAGATTCGGTAAGTATGTGAAGTTTCCTGCCTCATAAAGCTCTGAGATGTTGTTCCAGGAGTCCTCCAGCAGAGGGAGCAGTAACCTACAGAGAAGATACTGTAGCTGAGATGGAGACAGAAGGATGGAGAGAGGCATTGGAGGAGGAGGAGGAGGAGGAGGTTAAAGATCATGAGGAAGGGGAGGAAACCAGGGCGAGCACCTCCACACCTCATCACACTGTGAATAAAAAAAGCCTCCTCAGGTACTCCTGAAGGTCACGCACACACCATCAGCGAGGACCAGAGGGACTCTCCATCTCCTCCTCCTCTCTCTTGTTCCTGCCTATCACTCCACAGACGCCTACAGAGTAATATTGACTGCACGCCGCTGAACTCTCAGCGTCCCAGTCGTCATACGAGCAGTAACACGAGCTGGAGTGTTAGATTAAATTCCTTCACACGGCCCGGCGTCTTCTCGCAGAGCGGTGGCTCCACCTTGTGATGTAAGACGTTATGCAACGCGTTCAGCTGGCATTGTTGCAGGCAGAAGGCTCACTTTGGGGATTCAAGCTTTAATGCTCGCTGAGGCCGATTCGATTTTTTAGTGTCTCTCAGATCGGTCCTCAAAATTATTACGTTTGTTGAAGCTGAGGATTTAAAAACAAGCAGCCTGCACTGTAACAAGAATAAGTGCATTGGCGATCATTAAAATCAGCTGTATAAACTGAATGTTGGGTCCATTTAATTATCTGCGAGCGCGCCGTTTCTCAGTGCCTCGTTTAAGGGTCTCAGGAAAGGTTTATTACTAATTACAGCATTGAGAAACAGCCGGTCTGATTCAGACCGCATCGCAGCAAGAGAACACTTCTCCTGATCGTTCATCTTCTTCGAGTCTGCATCTCGTAAATGAACACAGGAACAAGCTGCAGTCTGGTAGCGCTCGAAGACGAAGCTGTACGATTCTGTCCGAGGTTTAGTTCTTCATTGGAAGTTTTCACAGCGGGATATCAAAAGGTTTTATAAGTGCTCCCTTCCATACAGAAAAGATGATGCGTTTCATAACACGTCATCACACTTTCTGTGATGATCTTGGCTTTTCTAAAAAACCTAAATGATTATCTTCAGCGACAATGACAATCATTTTAGACCATCGACTGTCGGGCAACCAGACACCCTCATCCGGCCCACATACGGCCAACTTTCGGGCCAGATCTGGTTTGTTTGGGTCACTCTTGGCTGACTTGTCTCCATGCTATGGCCTGCTTGTGGCTCAGATCTGGCAAACAGGAGCAGTCAGCCCAAGTGCGATCGGTCCACACGGTATGTGAGCTGGATAAATCTGTCTGGTGTGGACAGGAACTGGGCCCAACAGTGCTTTGTCAGGGTGTTAATATGTCTGTCTGTCTGTCCTTGTCTGCGTGATAGCATCATAACCGTGCAAGAGACAGTCAGGTAACTTTACAGGTGTGTAGTTGAGATCAAAATGAAGGCCGAGTCTGAAGATGGGTGTCGCCTAAACAGTGTCAGGAAGGTATGAATCAGGAAACAGGCCCACATTTATTTTAAGTCACGGATCCTGTCAGAGTTCCAATCACTCGCCTCCACTCGAGCGTAGCTGTTATCCGTTTCACCTTGGCGCTGTCCTACCTGAGTATGATAATGTGATAATCACCGCTGAGCAGTCATGAGTGGAACGTGATCGTGTCACGGCGTCGCAGCTGGCGTGATCCCATCACAAGACGGTCTCTCTGTTACAGTCTTATCGCCACAGTGTCGTTACCGACCCTGAATCTCGTCCCTGTTACAAATCTCCAGCACGCCTGCATAAAAACAATGAGTAATTGTTCTCGTTTTCCAGAACAGCCACCAACAAGGTCCCCGTGAGTAGGTCTGCCTGATGTCTCATCACACAGAAATCTGTGTCTTTATTCCTTTATTCTAACAAAGACAGACTCAGCGGGCTGATGGAGGCTTCACATGTAGTTTCAAAGCTTTACACAGGTGAAGGAAGGTTCATCTCACACTCAGAGACATTTCCTCCGTATGCTTCTGTACATGTGCTACATGTCGAGCACATAAATCAGCACCCAGCTGTAAGTGACAAGACTGTGTGTGCTGTTTCCATAAACAGTGACACTAAATCAGACGTTTGCTTTCATCCCTCCGCGGCTCGTAAGTAAATATGGACTCTTCCTCTTCTCTGTCACACCTTCAGTCTCTTCCCTCCCTCCTTCACCTCTCCGTGGCGTGGCATCGATCACTGCCTCCCGCCTTCTGCTCATCCATTTATCCACGTGTGACACCCTATCGCTCCCTCTCCACTTTGTCCCTCAAAGTTCTCCGAGCCGCCGTGTCACTGGGCTGAATAATTGCATCTGATGCGGCCGACAGCTGTTGGTTTTCCTCAGCTTGCGCTGCACCTCTGGGTCCAGATGAATCAGATGACCAGACGCCACGTGGCCGCCGAGCAGCCATGAAGATGTCTGAGCGCAGAATACAACAACAAAGAAAAGCTCTGATAGAGGAAATGGTGCTCTGGTGGCGGATGAATAAAGCACACAGTCATAATTCTTCACATTTTGACCTCCAACTTCCTCCGAAAGAGACTACGAGGGCACAGTTTGTCTGCATGGGGACAGTTTTATGTTCTGGTGAATCGATCATGTTCTGGGCTCCTCTGTCCTCTAATGTTAGACACCCATTAATCTGAGATATGTGAGTTTAACAGCTGAACTCCTCTCTATTGTTAAAAAAATATGGACTCTCGGATGATTTAATGTTAGTTTAGCTTCATGCACGGTGTAAAACAAAGACGATGTGGGACATTTCTGTCTTATGAACGTTGCTACGGTTGTAATTAAGTGCTCGGCTGCACACATCTGAGCAGACGCGCTCTGATTTCCAGGATTAGGAGACACAAAATTAGTATGTGAGAGCGTACGCCTGCAAGCTCCCGGTGCACAAATCAGTTTCTGCAAGGAGGGAAAATTTTGGCTGCACGGTGAGACATCATCTGAGGAAAAAAAGCGCCATCTTTAACTGCAGCAATCCCAAAAAAATTCCTCACCGTGTAACCACTCAGCATCCTTCTCCTCCACCACATTTTTACATCTCCATCGACTTCATTCTGACACCCTCGATCCCGTCTCTCTCTCTCTCTCTCCCCTCAGGCCCTAATCTGATCTTTTATCTCCTGTCACTGTCATCATTTGTCTCTCCTTCCCATCCATCTCCCTCCTCTGCTCACACTTAGGCGAAAGGGGGGAAAATGGTGATAGTGATCTCCATGGAAACAGCCCAGCAACAGGCTGCGCGCCGGCGACCAATCGGAGCCCGCTCCGGCTCGCGCGTCTCGTCCAATGGGAGAGGCAGGGGAGGGGGGTGTGCAGGGGTTTTTTTGTGTGGCCCCGTCAAGGTGAATGCTCAGGGAGGCGTGATCAGGAGCGCTCACTTCCTGGTTGGAC
Source organism: Lagodon rhomboides (assembly GCA_039737535.1). NCBI lineage: Eukaryota > Metazoa > Chordata > Actinopteri > Spariformes > Sparidae > Lagodon > Lagodon rhomboides. Next base: position 5,210,795 of record CM077799.1, read on the forward strand.
TGAGAATATCAGCATGTTGGTGTGGAAGTGGGGAGCGAGTGTGTGATGATTGAAAAAATATATTTAAATTAAAAATAAACTTACTTTTGAGCTCACATGTGACAATAGTTACAGCACTCGTCTGTTTGATGATACACATCGGAGCTTCTGTCATCCCATTCAGTCTGGCTCTGATCAAATAATGGGGAAGCCGTCTGCAAAGGATTATGGGACATGTAGCGCCGACTGACTCATCTTAGAATAGAGCTTCCAGTTTGCAGCTTGTGCAGTGTTGCTTTTTGCTCCAAAATTTCAACAAATCCATCATCAGAAAAAGAACATAAACCAATAGAACTGCAATATTAAGACGTTTTGTAATGTGGATATTTTCTTTTTCATTAATATTTCCCAGACTCTCATCTTGCACAGAGTGACGTGATGCATTCCCAGATTGTTCCACATCCATTAATGCAAGAATCCATCTCGTTTTATCAAATGCCTGAAAACAAAGATATGTCTGTTTCAAGCTACAAAGCTCCATCTTGTCTATGGAGGACAAAGGAGGAGACAGTGTGTCGGTGATGGCAATTAAATGTTGGACATTTCATTTGATTATAATTGAGGTCATTCCATATGTTTAAGGACACTTTGGCCATCAACCCAAGTACTTATTTTATCCAAATCATCCTGATCTTTCCCCTGTCAAGTTGTTTTGTGCCTAAACCAGAACAAACAGTGTCAAGTCTGAAAGAGAGGGTTAGGGTTACATAAAGTTTAGGTTCAATTCTTGCTGTTTTGGAGGACTTGTTCCTTGAGTTGCAGAACATGGCAAACAAAAAAAATAAAATGTTTTGAGTCGAGCTTAGACTTTGATTGGAAAGATCACAAATCTGTTTATTATGGACTCCAAAAGGTTAGCCAGCAAGGGAAAGGGCAAAACTGATGTCTAATTAACATTAAACTTCGTCCAGGGATGAAATTGATTAAACATCTCATTACAACTTGGGGTGATCGATGGGAAAAACTAATTAGGAGGTTAAAAAATGGCATATTACATCACCATGGCAACGTTTAATATCACTGCACACCATCCTAAACTGGTTGAAGTCAAATTTACAAGACATTTTTGTGTCCACTGGCAACTGAACTCAAGTAAATGAAAGGAGCCGAGTCAAATATGACTTGATCTGGCATTCATGACCTTCTCAAACTACATGTAAAGATCTGAGCATCAACAGGACAGCTTTGAGATCATTTTAAAGGACCATTTCGACACAAAATGGGCATTTTCACCTGCCAAAAATTGATTGAAGGCCAAATACAGTTAATGAAAGGTGATTTCTGCCTAAATATGACTTGATCTCATTCATAAGCTTCATAATGTAAAGATCTGAGCTCACAGGACAGCTTTGAATCCTTTTAAAGGACCATTACAACAGAAAATGGGTCATTTTCACCTGCCAAAAATTGATTGAAGACCAAATACAGTTAATGAAAGGTGATTTCTGCCTAAATATGACTTGATCTCATTCATGAGCTTCAAACTACAAACACTGGAGCTCACAGGACAGCTTGGAATCCTTTTAAAGGACCATTACAACACAACATGGGTCTTTTCACCTGCCAAAAATTGATTGAAGACCAAATACAGTTAATGAAATGTGATTTCTGCCTAAATATGACTTGATCTCATTCATAAGCTTCATAATGTAAAGATCTGAGCTCACAAGACAGCTATGAATCATTTTAAAGGACCATTACAACACAACATGGGTCTTTTCACCTGCCAAAAATTGATTGAAGACCAAATACAGTTAATGAAATGTGATTTCTGCCTAAATATGACTTGATCTCATTCATAGGCTTGATAATGTAAAGATCTGAGCTCACAGGACAGCTTTGAATCATTTTAAAGGACCATTACAACACAAAATTGGTCTTTTCACCTGCCAAAAATTGATTGAAGACCAAATACAGTTAATGAAAGGTGATTTCTGCCTAAATATGACTTGATCTCATTCATAACCTTCATCATGTAAAGATCTGAGCTCACAAGACAGCTATGAATCATTTTAAAGGACCATTACAACACAAAATTGGTCTTTTCACCTGCCAAAAATTGATTGAAGACCAAATACAGTTAATGAAAGGTGATTTCTGCCTAAATATGACTTGATCTCATTCATAAGCTTCATAATGTAAAGATCTGAGCTCACAGGACAGCTGAACTCAGCTCACACAGACTGCTGCTACCACGGCTTCATCAAGAGGCTGATGAGGATCAACACATTACAGAGCTCTTAGATCTCTGCACTGTTTTCTAAAAAAATGAAAAAATAATAAAACTGTACATCTCTAGCTTGCTGGTAAAATATCAAACACCCTCCAGACTTCCCTGGAACTGTCTTGTTAAGTGTTACTGGAGTCAACACGTAACACAGTGAATCAGCAAATTACTCATTGAGCTCCAGGTTGCTGGAACAAATTGCCTTAACGTTGGCAAGTGTCTGCAGCTATCTCCCAATCCAGTCTGGAGGTTTTTATGTTCACTGCTGCATTTTTCTCAAAACCCTTTTCATCCCACGCTTTTTATGTTAATTATGTTCTCTCTCTGCATTTATTTTTTTATTTTTCATATATTTTTTCTGATTTCTTCTTTGCCATTTCAAAACTTCAAAAAGAAAACTGTGCTGTAAACAAACTGAAAACTCTCCAGAGTCTGAAATTATGTTTTATATCAGTGCGGTCGTCACATGATGATCAAATCCATGTTTCAATCGATCCCCATCCAGCCTAAAGTGAAATCAAAGAAATGGTTTTGGGCTCTTTTGAAAGGTTATAATCTGAATTTGCTTCCCAAGCTGCCAGAAGCTCTGCCAGTGCTATAATGTTTTATAATGAAATGGAAGTTAATGCTACACACTGTCAATCCACTTTGACTGCGTTTGAGCAACAAGCATCAATGTTATAAACACAGAGTCCTCCTCACCTCGTCCTGCTGTAGTCCTGCGCTTTGTCGGCTTAAGTCAAGTTGATCTGAACTGTTGTAATGGAGACAGGTCTCTGTGGGCACAGCAGACATTGTTCAGTCAGCCTGAGTCCCGTTCTGTCCATTTCCTTTCCCTGTGACCAGACATTAGCCAGGAGCAGCCTGAAACCAAGCTGGATCAGGCTCTTCATTCAGACTTTCATTGCCCTAACATATTTGGCGTCTTGGCTTCAGAGTTCTTACATGGTCCAAGTTCAAATAACATATAACAATATCGATGAAAATGAATGCTTAGTGTAATGGAAATTCTCCTTTGTGAGGTAGAAAGTTGCTAAGTCTCTCTCTTTAATAACACGCAGCGTGGAGGGAAGGCCAAATCGTTCTCTCCCATCCTCTAAAATGTTATATTACCTCTTAAGTACAGAACAGAGAGGAGGTTACCAACAGACATCAATCATTTTCTTATCAAAACAATGACCCTTTGATGTTCGGGTTGATCAGGTCTTTCCCAGGACAGTGACCCTTTGATGTTTTAGATGAGATAGTAAATGTCACCTTATCTACATTTCTGTATCCGTCCATGTAGACGATGTGCCCCACCTGTGGCCTTCTAACACCTCAAGCAAAATGCATTCTCCCCTCCTCCTCTCACATCCTGATCCTGTCTTTACAGCACATTGATCAAAGACAGGAACACTATGTCATTTCTTACATTAGCACATGTTTTTCTGAGTAAATATTGAGGCGCCTGGTCAAAAAAATTCCTTATTTACACACACTTCATGCACATTAAACATTCAAGAACAAGTACTCAGGTGGGAAAAACAGCTTATTCAAATAGCAAAACACATAAAACTACATAAACTTGCATAATTTAATGGCTTTAGAAACTGATATAAATTACATATCCCTGGATTTGAAATCTCCTTGGCTCCAGGATATTCCAGTTTCACTGACACCACATTATATGTAGGAGTTGTCGTGACATTTTCTTTGCAGGGGCCTGTTTTCTTTGTCCTGTCGTCTCGGATAATCCGCATTTGAGCGGAATTCCTCTAAATGTTCTCTTAAGTAAGGCGATGTGTTAAGAGGCTCAGGTGGCGTGCAGGCTGTTCTCCATTAAAGGAGGAGCACACCCATTATCCCTCCTCCGAAAAAGCCTTGAGTCCCCCCTCGTTACGTAACGCTGCAGTCAAAGCGGACTCTGAAAGCATCAGGCAGTCGCACACCCAGGAGACGTTTCTCTGTCGGTGTCATTCTGCTGCCGAGTTTCACTTAACTATTCATGAATTCAAGAGTAAATGACGTCATTGATCATATTAATACAGGCCGTACATTTTCCATCTTGTATGTACAATTTTGTGTGTGTGTGTGTGTGTGTGTGTGTGTGTGTGTGTGTGTGTGTGTGTGTGTGTGTGTGTGTGTGTGTCACTACATGTGCGCCCCCCCTCTCAGGCACAAGTGTGTTACTACCACGTTCGGTGCCAGCCGCCTCCCGATCACATGGCCTGCCAAGTCAGGATACGGTTGCTAAGCAACGCCCTCCCTCCCTCCTTTGGTCCATCAAGCGGTGATTGCGTGGGCGGAGGGGTTTGAGAGAGAGAGAGAGAGATCGAAGTTTATTTATAGAAGCCGTGGCAAAAAAGAGGGGGAATTACGTGTTGAGTCTAAAATTACACTCGCCATCTCCCCTCCTCTCTCTCTTTTTCTGTCTCTTTCTTTCTGTGTTTCTTTTTTCTTCGCTCGCTCACTTGTTCTGGCAGATTCATTCATAGACGCAGCGAAGGAGAGGGGCGAGACGGGATGACAAGGATGCATGAGGAGTGTGGGAGTGAGAAGAATGAGAAGAAGAACACGCCCCAGTTGTGAGATATTATCCAATCCATACAGATGATTCGTTTTATAACCAAATATGAACAATTGCACATCACCCAGCTACAGCTCCACACACGTTAATGTGAAATATGTCAATGTTTTCACATAAATCCAGTGAACATCCACATGATATTAAAATACACTTCATATTTATGGAGCAGAGGAGATTTGCTGCCTGTTGAAACGTCTCTAAAACACAAACCTTAAAGTCTTAAATCACAGACTCTCCCCATTAACGCTCCTGTCACAGCCGCCGCCGCCGCCGCTACAAAGTTAAATCACCCTGCAGCTTCCACATCCCACGAGTCCTGCGAGGGGAACCATTTTAGACGTGCTGTGGAGGAACTGGTGTTAAAATGGAGAGCCCGTCGGACCGTGACCGCGGCTCTCCTGGTAATGGATGGATGGGCTGACAGGATGATGTAAAGACGTGTGGAGACAGGAGGAGAGAGTGACCAACAGGTGTGTGGACAAACAGAGAGATTGATTGGAAAGTACAGACAGAAACAACCTCACGTTTCAGAATTTAACTCCGTCAACACTAAAACACCTGAAAACGCATATCACATGACCATGAACGTACACTGGGCATGAGCAGAAACGTGACGGCTCCTCACAATCCTCCAGCAGCTGTTTTATTGTCTCTCTTTTCTCTTTTCCAGTATCACATTTGGCAGTGATGCTACATACAGTGATATGGTCCTGACAAGGAAGCGAACGAAGGTTTCCAAGAATTTCTGCCCATCCAGACGTAAAAACATTAAAACATTTTCTGAGATTCTGATCAATCCTCACCTGGACTTTTCCAAAACATCCGTTTCCAGTGACCTTAAACACCGTTACATGTGTGCAAAAGGCCAAAACGCATTGAGACAAAGCTTTGTTTTAAGAAATACCTGTGTGCATGTGGACAGAGACTGAAGCTCAGCAGCCAGTTAGCATAAAGACTAACCAGGCCTTCTCTAAAGTTTACTATAGTTTAAATGTTCTCACTAACCAATAATCAATATAAGAACACGTCCTCATATCAAAACAACATAAATGACTGTTCCCAAATCAACATCAGCGTCGCAGCGCTCCATCAGTTTGGTTAGGTTTAGGAAAACATTAGTTATAAATACTTGTATACTTGTGTAACTAACTATACAAATGTACCTACGTTACGTTACGTAACCAGACTGTCCACCTCCTCCCTGTACAGACTTTTTGTTCTTTACACTACTTCTCCTCATTTCTTCCTTTGCATCCGTAGTAATTACGACAGCCACTAGAGGTCGCCGCCTGATAAGAAACATAAATATGGGTCATAATAAGCCGCTTACACATCCGACCTATGCAGTCGTTCTTCTGATGAGGACAACCTCAATATAAACTTCATCGTCAAATTCCAGCGAATTCTGTAAATGTTGTCATCACTCCAGAAAATAGGCAAAATGTTGAAATGTGCCTTTAATTGTAATTTCAAGTAAACAAGGCAAACAGTTAATGAACACCAATCTACAGAAGAGTTACAGCCGCCGTTTTTAAATGTCTGTTACCACAAGTACGTTGTGGTGTTGTTTCACCGATGTACATGCGATCACAGGGTTTTATTGTGTCCACTCGCTGTATATTTACAGTCCGTGTCACACAAGATAAATGTGCGGACATTACAGAACGCGTCCCGGTGCTGCCTCCCCACATTACCCTGGAGGGGAGGTCCAGTAACCCCATCAGAGTGAGCAGCTGGGAGGGTTACAGAAGGGCCAAACGGAGCCAACTCATCTCTTTTGTCTCTTTGTTCACCAGCTGCAAGAAACAACTGCTGCGGAAATGTCGAACAGGCATGTGGACGAGGTCGTACTGTATCTGGAAAACCACGTGTTTGATTCATACGTGTTGATTCAACTGTTTTGTATTTTTTTACAAGACACATGTCGACTAACGATTCAACCAATTTCTGCCAGTTCCTGTTTGTTTATCATGCACCTTCCCTTCCTGTCATCTGGAGGGATTTCCTGGGATAATCTAGTTCAGCAAATGTAAAATCTTACATAAGTTTTGTGGTGGTTTAACAGTGTGTAACGTAAACGTGCATAACCCCCGAACACATTTAAGCATGACAGAAAATGCTGTAATACTGTATCATAACCTGTTCGGCGTCTCGGTTTCCCTCGGGCCCCCCCGCTGAGCCTCGTGTGGCCCCGCGGTGGAAAATCGACCGATTTTATCTCAAGGTCTTATCAAATCTCCTGTCCTCCGCACCGCTGGAGCCGTAACATGATGAATGGCTGGTGATTTCCTCAACAAGGTCATCCTGACACCTCTAAATGTCCCTGTGTGTGTGTGTGTGTGTGTGTGTGTGTGTGTGTGTGTGTGTGTGTGCGTGTGTGTGTTCCCAGGGATATACAGAGATTGCATTCGTTTTGCAGGCCAAATGAAACATCAGCTTTATGGAAGATAAGGAGAAAGAGAGAGAGATGGATGTCTGAGGCGGCTTCATTACTCAGGTGAGCAGCTGGACACACCTGGAGGACTGTAGCACAAAGAAAAGACAAAAAGGCAGATGAACAAAAGCCGGACGTTACCGCGATAACCTTCTGTACTTCTAATTCAGTGTAATTTGGAAAGATAACGAACCTTTTAAATGATCCTTGTCGTAGAATCAAGCTTTCTTATAAAGTAACGGAGAACGTAAGATTCAGCTTAACCACCGTGTTAAGTGAATCCAAACTTGCCAAAATATTGTCACAGAAAATGATCAATCAGTGAATCACCTCTATACTTAATGCAACGTTTATAAATGTATGTGTTTCATGCAAAGTTGTCAGTCAAATCTGATTAAAACTGCTCAAAAAGCACAGTGACTTTGCCCCCAGATATCTAAAAATGCTTTACTTCTGACAGATTATAACGCTACTTTGCACGAGAACGGTTTCACGTCTCCAACTTCTTTTACGCCTCGCCAGAGCACTTGGACATGCAATGTTGGTTTAAAACGTCTTAATGTCTGCAAACTATTCTCGTTAATCTCATTACCACCTCCTCCTCCTCCTCCTCCTCCTCCTCCTCCTCCGTGTCTATTGGAAGTCCATTTCCAGCTGCACCAAATCGGTCGGAGTTGTCGCGCAGTTGCATACGACTGTCATAAAGGCAGACGACTGGCTGTTTGGGGAAAGTTGCAGGATTTGTGTCATTCATCTGCCAACTTATGGACTTTTCTATTCAGAGGGCTTTAAGTGGTTTGTCTGCCTCTGCTAGGTGCAACATTAAAGTTGTAATTTATGACTGTTTTTAACTATTTCAACTGCTTCAAGCCTTAAAATCTTATTAGCACGTAAAGTATTCATATCAAGTGGCTTGTTTATGTAATATTACGTCAAACATTTTGCCAATATGTCAAATTATAAAGATTTAAGATTATTTTCCAACATCATAATTTCAGTATTGTATTCAGTCTACACCTGAAACTAACTCACCTGCTCTTTGATCGACCCTGTAACTACATACATCATTTTTTAGAGTTATCCAAACACTGATGAGTCATCATAGAGTCCCAATCCCCTCAGGTTAAATATCTCTCGTCTTTATTATATCTTTAATGGCACAATGACAGCAGCGTCTCATCTCTTATTCATGATCTATATCAAACCCTGTCGCTCCTCGTTAGCTTCAGACCACCAACTGAGCGAGACCTGCACCTCTTTGAAATTCCAGCATCACTCACAGAAGGGACAGGGTAAGAGGACAACTTTATTCGTCAAAGCGACGTGTTTCAGTGACTCATCCGAAAGCTTAATTGGCTGAAATGAAATATGCAATGAAAACAAACGATGTCATCAGTGAAAAGCTGCGTGTTTGTTTCAGAAGCGTGACATTCCTGCCTCTCGGCGATAGAAGTGTTTAAGGAGATGATCTCGGCGGTTCAGTCGAGTGTGTCGATGTTGCATCGTGAGTCATTCTCCCCGCCGGCTCTCTCTCTCGCCCCTTCCTCACCTCCATCCCTCCCTCCATCCCGTCCTGCCTCCCCTCACACTGGGAATTATGCAACACTCTGCAGGGCTGTCAGGAGAGGAATGAAGGGAAAACTGTGTGTGCATATATGTGTGTATGTGTGTGTGATGGAGGGTTGGATGGATGGAGAAAGAAAGACAGATTAGAGTATATACGAGAGAGAGAGAGAGACAGACTTGGTTTATAAACCTCCGTCTCCCTCCTTCATTCATCATTCCCATCCTCTCTCACACATCCTCCGTTCTTTCCCTCCTCTTCCATCAAGGTCGCCGACAAGGACGGTCTAGCCACATTTTCTGGCCTGTGATTCGCCGTCACGGCGGAGCAGGGCCTTAAAGAGACAGCAGCCATCTTTGCCACAGCCCGGCGCCGGCAGGGTGGGAGGGGGCGTGACTGTGTTGACAGATCCAGCTTCACACTCATTGATTTTCCCAAAACGCCTGTTGTTTCCCCTCCTGAAATATTTATTGCATTTAAGCGTTTAGAGTTGGCAGTGGAGGCTGTTTTTGTTCCGTTTCAAGAGCAAGGTCGCGGTGACTTCCTGTCCTTCTCTGGTTATTGTTCACTGTGTTTGTAGATAAAACACTTTAACATGTAAAACTGTGGCTTCACGTCATCTGATAAGAGTGACATTGTTAAATGTGGCGGCTGAAAAGTAGCAGTGTTTTTCTGCTTTTCAAACTGTGTCTGTGTTGAAGAGAGGATGAAAAAAGTGAGGCAGACATACCCGACAGCTTTAATGGAGCTTTAATGGTAATTTTTAGTCTGCAGAGCGAACATGAGAACATTATAAATCCATTTCCACTATCGAATGACTCATCAAATGAAATGCAGTCTCTTAGATCCATGCAATGTGTTGCAAAGCACGATTAGCACAGAAAATACACTAAAGCCCTCATTAACCCTCAGAATAGTCTCATAAAGGGTGGATATTAGTGACTGAAGTACTTGATGTCCACTGAAGCTCTCCTCATGAATACTACTATGAAGCACAAGTCCCTGTAGTTTCAGCTGGGAGTTGTATAAGCAGTAAGTTTGGTACTAAACAAAATAAATATAATATTTTTTACACCTATTTTCCTTACTAAACAAAAAAATACAACCATACACCTTCTGAATTCAAGTTTCTCTCTTTTAACCAACTAAGACGAGCGACATTTTCTTGTTAACTGATTATGAGACACCCTTCATTCATACTCCTGGTTGTAAATCGCCTCCATACCCTATCACCTGTCTTCAGACTGGTATCTGATGGTCTCAGAGGCTGAGTTTAGTCCCAGTCTAGTGTTCACTGTGATGCCAGTTGACCTGCTCCGTCGACTGCTGCTGGGCCACTTAGCTACTTGCTAGCAGCATTTTTGTCAGTTGTGACATTTGTTGGTTGTCTTCGCTATGAAGGATCATTTAAAAAAGACACAACCACTATGTGGTCCTATACTACGTATCGCCTTCCTTCTTCACTGGGAGAAACACTCGTGGTGCAGCTACGGCTTAGACGTTGTTTCTATTCTAAGATCCGAGATCTGACTGGAGCAGAAAGTGCACAAAGCGTAGGCGGAGGAGAGGGAAGCTGAGCTGGCGACACACACACACACACACACACACACACGCAAATACACAAATAGAAACTTCCGGATATTAGTGTAAATTATTCATTCAGCAGTGCAGCAATTCCAAAAAGTAACATACACCCTGTTCTCCATTAGGGAGAAGTCTGAAAACAACTTAGATATTTAGTTTGTGGTTTGTTATTTAATTCATATGAGGCAAGAAGTCCTGTGGAAATGTCTGAATGTTATATCTGCAGGATACTTTAAGTGCCATCTCATTTATCTGGAAACATTTGAGCATTTTCGAAAATAAAGTTCCCTTCAGTACGTCGTCACCGGCTCTGAGATGCTCATTTAGGTAAACAATAGTCTGTTCAAACTCGTCTTTCCCTCAGAAACGCTGCCTCTGTGGTCTGAAGCAACAACGGCAGGGGAGATGCTAGAGAGGAGGGAGGGATGGAAGCAGGGAGGAGAAAGTGAAGAGGGAGATCAAACAGCTGGAGGGCAGAAAAGGTGCAAGAGAGGAAGTGAAAGAAAGTAAGACGAGTGGAAAGAGGGAGGCCACTCGAGTAGAACACAGTCAGATTTAAATGTCTCCGGGATGTTTGCTCATTAACTATCATCGCTTTCTCTCTGTTTTCATGCCCGGTGGGACGTGTTTTTTGTAATTTCGATTACGAAATAGTGTAGTTGAACTCTCCCTGAGGCAGATGTGTCACTAGCGCTGTCCAGAGTGCTGATCCTGGAGCTGTTGTGCATAGTGCCCATCGTAGACTGTAAAGACTTGGGGGCCTTAGCGACACAGCTTTTCTGATGTTTTCTCATATATGCTTTTTATATTTTAGATCCTATTTGCTGAGTTGTGGCGTCATCTCCACCTGACAAGTTAGGTTTTAATTAACTTTAGTAGCTCCCCGGCATCACTGATTTAAACAGAGTGAGAGCTCACCTTTGCGTCGGGCAGTCGCTACTTGTGAGATTTGTGTGTCACCAGCCACTTGAAGCTGAAGAGGATTACAGAGGTCCCCCCTTCTCTCACATACCAAGAGCCTTACGCAACACTCAACAGAGGATCTGAGAGCAGGTGTGTGTGTGTCAGGTGTGTGTGTGTGTGTGTGTGCTGTCCTGCTGCCAGGAGCTGTGAGTGTCAGACTGTGCAGTCATCACACCTGAACCATGCAAACACCTGTCGTATTAGTATGGCTATGTGTCTGCTTACCCAGCTCTCAGTGTGTACGGTGTGTGTGTGTGTGTGTGTGTGTGTGTGTGTGTGTGTGTGTGTGTGTGTGTGTGTGTGTGTGTGTGTGTGTGTGTGTTTGTGTAGCTGTGTCCATGATTATATCTGCAGGACATGTCTGTGCTCGGTGATGCAGCGATGATGTACATCAGCGCACGCATGGCATCCTGCCCATTTGCAGGTACACACACACACACACACACACACACACACACACACACACACAGACATCACATTTCCGCTACTTACTTTTGCTTCCTGTACAGAATGATACATTAACTGTGATATAAGTCATTTTCATCTGAGATTTAAAGCGTATTTTTATTATTTAATGTAAAGCGAACATGTCTTTCTCTTTCAGAATTAAATCTCGTATCTGCATTTCAGTCGAAGAGCTTCTTTCAGGGTTTTCCGTCTCCTGGTAACCGACTGCTCATAGCACAATTAAACTAAAGATTTCTGACCGGTGATCCGACGCGGCTGCCATTAGACCTCTAAGTAGGGACATTCACACTGTGGCATTTACCGAGTCTGCGAGCTAAAGGTTAGAGCTCGTGACCTGAATCCCCAGACAGGCTGGAAAAGTCTTGGCGAGAGGATCGAGACAGTAACACCCTCCGCTGCACCGGTGAATGCCGCAGAGATCCCCTGAGCAAGGCACTTAACCCCACAGCTGCTCCATAGAGCTGCGGTTGTGCTGGGAAGCCTCCAGATCCGAGTGATTTATAGCTGAACTTGAAACTCTGAAATATGTCAACTATCAGATGGATTGCCGTGAAATTCAGATACTCTCAGGCCCCCAGATGAGGACTGCTAATGACTTCACAATGGTCGTTTTACCTCTGAGACCACCAGCAGGTCCAGTCATGAAGACCAAAATCATCAAGGTCATAAAATATCTCTATATCTGACGGATGGACTGGCATCATAATGAGTGAATTAAAGGCTTTAGATGTTTAAATTTTTCCCATAAACCCTCTGAGAGTTTGATCAGTTGTGTTTGTGTGTGTGTTTCTAAGTGTGTGTGTGTGTGTGTGTGTGTGTGTGTGTGTGTGTGTGTGTGTGTGTGTGTGTGTGTGTGTGACTGGCAGCAGCTGTCTCCGGCTGTGTGACAGACTGGACTCTGATAAGAAATCAATCCTCCGTGATTACAAATGAAACGCAGCGGCTCCCATTTGTCTGCGGCAGGAACGGTGACCAAGCATTTCACTGCACTTCGCTGCTGCGGATAAATAAACTATAATCAGCGTCAGACAGATTCTTTAAAAAAAAGAAAAAAGACAAATTACATGATTAATTTGACTTTATTCTTATACATCTTTCGTCTCCCTCCACCGATTCATCCAGTTTCCAATTTCCTCGACTGTTTTTTTTGTGGCAGCTGGATGATTAGGGAGCCGCAGTTATCTGACAGCTGTTGCTATGGTGACGGGGTCTCTGAAATGTTTTTGTTCTGCTCCGTCCTCTCTCCCCTGAATCTCTGCCTTTCTCTTAAAATACACTCTTTGTTGTTTTAACCTTTGCGAAAAGATGTACTGAGCGTTTCGGCAGAGGAACCGGAGAAAGTGGAGAAACAGAGCTGGTGTTCTGTCTTTCTACGAGGTAAAATAAGTGTATTGTGCTTTTAATATGTTTTTAAAAGAAACTCATGTCTGGAGGTTGCCCACTTGTTGTTACTTTTATTCATTTTTTCAATCTTCTCTCGTCCTCACACAGTTGAAGTTTGACACTTGAACATTGGACCAACAGTAAATAAGTATTTAATCGGTACATAAACACAAGTAGGACTGTTTTCAAATAACAAAATAAATGTTGGTGTGTACGTTTCCATAACCCTACACACAGAAAAATAAAGGTGCTAACTGGAACCAAAAATGGTTCTTTGGACTGATGCCATAGAAGAACCATTTTTAGTTCCACAAAGAACCTTTTAGCAAGAGGTTCTTTGTTGAACCCCCAAAGGTGCCTCAAAGAACCATCAAAAAAATAATCTGCAGATAAATCGATTAATGAAAATAGTTAGTTGCAGCCCTAATTTCATGCTATTACATGCCAGCAAATAACTCCAATAAAAATGAAGAACCTTTAGTACTTTAAAGAACCACATAAAGTATGCAAAGAACCATCTCCTATATAAAAAGGTTCTTCAATTGGTGATGGTTCTTTAAAGAACCAGAGAGCCTTTTGAAGAACCATTTAAGAACCATTATTTTTCTGTGAGTAAGCTTAACTTAACATTTCTTTATGATGCAACTTTACATTTCTGTAGTGACCATTTTAATTGTATGTTGTGGCAACGCTGTGCTTATAGCCTGCTTCCATTAAGGCACAGAAATGGCCTAAAATCACCACGAACACAGCTGAATATGCCTCGAATTCTTCTTAAACAACGCCAGGTTATGTAGCCACAAACACGACTGAAGATGTCCCGCCTCTCCGTCAAAGATTTGCCGGTTTTTGTCACCGTAAAAACGGCTTCATACTTGAAAATCTTGGAATGAGGTGGCACCAGAACAAAATGATTTTGAAACACAGTCTTGAACTGCAGTCACTTGTCGCCTGTAGCTCCACCATCATCCCCTCCACCTGCAGACAGGAGGTTTTGGTCATAAACATGTAACATAGACGTGATATGGCACCTAGAAATGTGAGTGTATCAGTGTCACCATTTCATCCTTGGGACTGGACATGCAGGAATGGCAACATAGCAACTTATATTTATTGTTCTCTGTTTTAATTATTAATTAACCCACACTTGCACAGATATACAGATATGATGTATATTTTCTTGCTTCCTGGTTAGATAAGTCAATGCCTGTGAGGCGAACGTGGCTGCAGCATGACATTTTTATCTTTTCACGCTGCCACGCCTCTCCAGCATCACTTTAGGATCAGTATGTGTGAGTTTCGACCCAAATTTTTCCAGCCCAGTTTTAGAATGTGCCAGAAAAAAAAAAAAAAAAGGTATGATTGATGGTGCATGCTGGGGGGATGACAAAGCAGTGCAGAAACCAGGCCACTCGTCAATTATAATAGAAGGGAGTATTGATCCCATCTGGACATAGTGGCTGCTCACACACACACACACACACACACAGACACAGACAGAGGCATGCACTCATTGAGGCGAGCCTGCACAGTCTCACGGGGAATTCACAGACAAACATTTGCATAGCAACACACACACACGTCTGTGCAGTGACAATCAGACATTTACACACTTGATCACTGTCTCGTTTGCAGTGTGTTATGCAATATGGAACGCTTTCCCCTTCCTTCATTTGTTCACTGGGGGTTAAATCACATCAGTTGGGTTGGGTGCAGGCGTGTGTGTGTGTGTGTGTGTGGCAGCTGCACAATATTCATAGCCTCCTGCTCTATTTGAAGGCTCTAAAAACAGCAATATAATTGCCTAATCTTGCACAGCAGGTGGTGCACACAGAAATAAAGCAAGCGAAAGCCGCAGCTTCTCCCTGACCCTCCACGAGCATCACATTGTTTCCATATGATCCCTGTTTCGTGTTCATTCTGCTTGCTGGCAAAGGGTTTTCATTCCTCATTAGCACTGTGTAAACCATCTGTATTCAAGTAAAAGAGTGGGCTTTGACTTGGTTTATTGACAGTAAATTCTTTAGTGCCTCACTCTTTCTATTCCATGTTTTCTCCTCGATTATTTCCCTGTTCCCTTCATCCCTGCTTTCCTCTCTCCTCTGCTCAGAGGGATCTTACACAATCCCAGGTTCTGTGTGCTGCACTGCATCTGTTGGACAGATTCTGCCATACTAATGCAGGCAATATCCTGTGTTTTAGAGAACAACACACACGGGATTCTTCTCTCCTGGTGCCACTGATGATGCAGTGCAGATGTGTACTTTGTTCACATCCTTTTCACAGAAACAGAAAAGCTGCAGTCGGAACAGCTGCTGCCAATTAAACAAAAATCCTGGAGGACTGCTTTGTAACAATGATCTTAAATGTTATTATGTGATAATAAAAAAAAGTACAATTGTGCAGCATCACTGAGAAGTTTGACATATATTGTCTAAGAAAAAGTAACTTTTGCAACCTGAGAATTGGCAAAATGTGAGCTTCCAAGCATACCGCTGATAATAAGCGGAGCAGCATTACCAACTGCTCCAAACTCTGATGAGTTCCAGAAGTCCCAGGTTCATTGTGTCCCTGGTTTTGGTAATTCAATTTGGTTGGGAATTTGCGCAACATAAGTTCACTGTCATCCAAGACAGGCTGTGTTGATGCAAAGTCGGGTAAAGTTTCGTAGTCCACAAAACATTTCTGGAGCGTCACAGCAGAACAGCGTTGCAGCATTCTCCTAAACAACTGAAGTAGACCAGCTTAATCTAAGTCTTTGGAAACCCTGAGATCCCAAATTAATTTGAAACAACATTATTTAGACTCCTTTTAAAGCCAAAAACTTCACTGTAGCTGCCAAGCTAAAGGCGTTAGCACACCGCATCTGAAGTGGGCGCACAAGCTCGAGTGCGGAGGTTGTAAATAACGTCTTTTTTTAATTAATTTGGGATCTTGGAGCTTCTGGAGACTTGAGTTGTGCCAGAAATCCTGTATGGAGCCAGTTTGTAAAAAATAAAGTTGCGTTAGCTCTAATTACCGCAACAGAAATGACAGTAAATAGGCCTATTGTTCCAGCATAGTTGCACTGGACTTAAGTGTAACTTGGGAGCGACAGGATAGTTTGACTGTATAAAGCTTACTACATTCCTTAAGTTAATTCAATTCATATTTTATTATAGGCCTTTAATCATTGATTCAACTTCTCAAATGCCTGTCACATTAATCAGTAATAGTTTTACTTTATGACCACATGAAAATTATATATAACACCTGTGTTTACAAACAGTGTTATCACCTAAAAGCTGAGAGAATGAGTAAAGTCAAACGTTTAAAAAATAAAAAACTATGTCCTTTAATGTATAAACGGAGCAACAGTCGTTTGGTCTTGTTTCACCCGCGGAGTGACAACCAGGGAACCCTGAGCGCTGCGGCGGCCTGAGCACAGCCGCGGAGGGAGACAGCATCCGAAGAAGAAGCCTGCTCCGCGGGTCTACATTCCACCGGCATCATCCGCGCCGTTCAGGGAGAAGGTTGGTGAGTTTTCACCAACGGCCGCGCATCGTTTTTACACTTTACGTCCAAAAAATAAGCCCGTTTGAGTTTCAGCTCAACGGGGTGAAGCTCTGCCGAAGTGTCTGATTAAACTTTGCCTTGTCAGGTTACTTTATCCCCGTTCCTCTTTTTTAACAAAAAAGACATTTTAGGATATTTTGTTAGCTAGTCGTGTCTTGTCAGTTAGAGCAACAGCTATCAACTGAAGGGAGACATTTTTTTTCTTCTTCTCTTTATCAGACAAGCAGCCGCTGTGTGCCCCGCCTCCCCGCCTTAAAGTCAGATATTCTGGTTGAATCGAGCCTGAAAGCGGTTCATCTTCTGAGGAGACCCGACTGACTGCGCCAAAATGGGGGTAAGAGACACATCTTTCTGTGATCCACCTGACGTTAGCTAAAGAGTGACAAAATGTCGGTTCTGTTAAAAGTTAGCTAGCTGGTCCGGTCTGGATGTGGTGACGGTTGACTGGTCGAGTCAGTGTTGTCCGTGAAGGAACAGGTTGAAGAGCGTGGAGGGCTCAGACGTGATGTTAAAATGACATTGGGCTCGGTGGGGTACGTGTGATGGGTCGGAACCAGCTGTGCTTGAATGTGACAGGCAGCTAAAACCGCATTGTTGCGTGAATTATCATCGTCAAATGAGTCTAATTGCTCTCGGTTTAATTGCTATAAAGCGCCAGGGATCACATCAAATCAACTGGTTGCGAGTTAAATTAACGACTGGCAATATGAGGGATGTTTTAATGTCTGAACTCGGTGTCTTTTCTTGAGGAATATGCGCCAGATTTGTGAGACAATCCGTCCAGACTCGAACAGAACCGGCACAGGGTGGTTACGCGTTACAGTAACGATCCTCAGTTACTATTTCAGGTGTTGTCGCCTCTTTTTTTCAGCTCTCACTCAAAAAACAAACACGTTACTTTTGCTACCATCCCTCATGAACATCACGATGAAGCTGATCGATCATGTAACGATTAATTGGAGTATCGATAATAGTTATTGGTGCTGTTTCACCTCACATTTTAATCACTGATTGGAGAATATGAACGTTTGGCATCCACACCGTTTGTTTCCTGATCATCCACATTGAACACACATCGATCATTCTCATTTTTCAGGTGTGTTTTGGCACAGTAACGCAAAGTAACGTAACGAGCAGACAGATAATGGGCCCACTGTGCCGAACAACGTCATTTTTTTGTACCTAGAAATTAGCGATTATCGAGGTTTTGACATGCGTTGGATGAGGAGTGGCAGAAAAGACGCGCTGCTTCATTCACCGTTTCCAAAAAAAAAAAAGCGAGATTACACCGAGCGAACATCTGGCAGCGTGCAGCCGCTGGATCGCAGACGATTCAGGAAATTCACAGCTCTAAAAGTACACGATTAGTCAGACTGCATAATGACACGGACGAGCCCGGTCTGAAATGAGATCGCTCGCGAGTGATATCCAGGTGAAAACGCGCAATTACGCGCGGTGATATGTAACCTGTTGGTGAAAACCGCAGCCCAGACTGCGGAGCATCATGTCATTCCTCCAAATCTGACTGCAGTCACTCCTAAAGATCAAAAAGCATGGGGAGGACTGTGTGTTTTTTCTGTGTGTTTCAGCAGTGAATTCATATTATCCTTCAGAATATGAGGCTGCAAAAGGGGCAAACCCAGATTCAGTGAGAGTGGGGGCTGGGAATCAAAACCATGACGGCTATTTTTTCTTTTTTTTCTTTCAACCATTTGGTGCATTTTCATTCCAATATTACATAATGCTTTTGTGCGTCGTCTTGCTGTGCTGGGCTTGGTTTGGGTGTAAAAGCAGCTTAGGTCCGGGTACTAAATGGGCACAGACAAGTGCGTCAAAATGGTTCCTCAGTGCTGGTTAACCCCGCTCTCACCCTCCACCCATATTTTGTCTGTGAATGGGTCCCAGAGGAGGTGCCCTCCACAAGTGTAGACACAGTCAGCTCCTCCAGCGTCTCATTTTACCCCAGCAGCCTCACAAAGACTCCCTTATTTGTTAGGTCATGAAGGACATCCTGTTCCAGCCCCTAAATTTAGGCACCATGATGTCATTCTTACTGAAAAATCCATCTTACATCCCTGTGGTATTATTGTCTGGCTTTATCCAGTGTCTCTACTCAGCAGTGAGGTATTACAACCTTGAAGTGCTTCTGCAGCGAGCTGTATACTTACTAACAGTATTCATCAAGTTTTGTTGTGGTATGTGAAGCCTTTTAGACTTTGCAAGCGTTTACAGTAGGATAACTGTAGTTACATTTCCTCAGTGCCCATGGTGTCATGGTCCATCGCCGCTGATGGACAGTGGTTCTCCTCTGCTCCACATCCGGGTTTGGGGGGGTTGGGATGAGAGAGCATTCATGAGAGAGTCAAAGAAATCGTACCACTCTGTCACGGTTTGTGATGATGTCCGCTAGATCGCCGGAGGGGAACCCGCACACAACTCTGACCATTGTGCCAAGCGAGGAGGCGAGTGGTGTGTGTGTGTGTGTGTGTGTGTGTGTTCGAGGGTGGAGTGGAAACTCCCATGTTCAGGCTGTGATTTGCCATGGGGAGGGGTGGAGTGAGGGCAGAGGAGATAGGGGAGACCTCAGGGAGGTTCAGTTGACAAGGCAACTTGGGCCACTTGATCCGGGCCGATCGATAGATTGGGGCTGATGTCGCAGGGGGCAACGATCGGGTTTGTGGGTGAGAGGATGAGGGCAGAGATGAGGTGAAGGTCGGCCTCACAGGGGGATCCTGTTTAGAGGATAACTAACCAAGATCCGGTGATTGACACTGAATGATGGAGGTAGAGAGAAGCTGAAAGAGAGCCTTGGTGGTGAGTCACCTTGAGAAGTGTGAAAGATGGAGGAGTGGAGGAATGCAGGAGGAGATGCTGCTCGTGTGCAGTGACGACACCGAGGCAGGAACAATGGTGGAGCTGGAGGTGAAAAATGGAGAGATGAACACTGAGATACAGAAGGAGAAAAAGGGATAAGGATGGATGCTTCTGCTGATTTCCCATAATGCACTTGGTGCGGAAGTTTCAGGAGAAGAACCAATCAGCGTGAAGGATGGATGATGTGTCGTGTGGTTGTGTGTGTGTGTGTGTGTGTGCTCTCGTAGGACTAAATCTATTCTCATTCACGGTGTCTGAATCCACATGACAGTGATGAGATCTCTTCATTGTATCTTCTCAGTTTCAGTCCTGATTATAATTGTCTGTGCTGCGGCTCATTAAACCCAGTGCACAGAATCGTTCATGGAGCAGTGTAGGGAAAAAGAAGAAAACACATCTTACTAGATGCATTATTAATTCAAATTGTTAATGTTACGTTTTATGTGTTAACATTAGTTGAATCAGATGTTGGTTTACTGGGTTGTTAGTTTAGGCTGTGCACGTTTCGTGTGGTAGATTAATGAGCAGCAGTGTTTGGATAAGTCGGCTTTAATTTTATTCAGTGAATAATGCACATTGAATGTGCAGTTCAGTAATGATGATAGTTCTTAGCTGTTTCTTCATAGGTTGGTTAGAGAAATCTGTTTTTGGCTGAAGATACACACAATTTTGAATAAAATCACTCTTAACACTAGTTAAAACAGCTGGATTGATTGTATTGTGAAGACTGGGGTTGGATTGTTTCTGGTTTCATATTGTCCAACCGTGGATGTATGAGATCACTGATATGCGATCTGATTGCCAGGGGGCAGCAGGAGTTGGAAGGTGGAGGGAATAACGTCACAGCATGCCAGTGAAATGCCAGCAAGGACAACTTAGTTTTAGTGTCAAGGCAAAATGTTACATCCTGTGTTTGTGGATATTGAGGGTTTTACCCAAATGCCAAAGCTGAGCCTGAGGATTTTACCCAGCCTATCAGGATCTACTGAAAAGTCTGCGTGTCTGTGCTTGGTGCGACAACATCATAACATATTTAACATTAACATTATTGTCTTATCTTTGTAATCAGAGCAAAGTTTTGGTGAGCAGAAGTTCTAAATGAAGTGTTTGAAATTCACTTGACACTTGTGCTGATTAACAGGGCTCAGTGGGCGACCGGACGCTCCACCAGACACATTTCTAAACGCACAGTGAGGCAATTTAAAAAACATCTCAGTTCTGATACTTAGAATTGCTTTAATATCAGTGTAGTCCTGATTGGTACTAGTTTGCACTACAAGCACGTCTGTACATAATGACTGGCCAGATAATAATTGAGCTCTGGAGACTTGTAGATAAGTACCTTCTACTGCCCACTGACTTTAGAAAATTCAGAGAGCAAATGGCCTGTGGCATAACACTGTAAAGATTAAAACACTGAATCACCAGAGCACATTAAAGCCCGTCTTTAGCCTATGAATCTAATAAGCGTTATCTGGATACAGCATTGGAGGTAGAGCCCTGTTCATTCCTATGAAAGGTGCTTAGTGGCACATGAAGCCAAAATAGTTCGATCTTCCGCATAGCTTCCATGTTGTGCGCTGCAGGTTTCCTCCGGGCGAGCAGCTAATCTCTGGTGTAGTCCTCGGTTTGGCACACAGTTGATGTCAGATTGGCTTCAAAGCCTGGCATTGTTCCTTGGGACTGAAGTTAGCCAGTCTTACTTCCTTTTTGGTGGTTAAAAAGTGGGGGCGGTTAAAGTTAGACATAATAGACAGCAACCAGATTGTCATTCTAGCAAAATCAACATCATAGCATGGATAGCGATAGCATGGATGTAAGCACAGATAACGAAAGTGACTAGACAACTTCACTTCTAACCTCTCTCTCCGAAGCCCCCCGATCATCAACACCTGCCTGTTCTCTCGCTCAATGCACTGTCCTACTCCTTAAAGTACTCACACAACTCTTTTAACGCCATATACTGTACACTTGAGCCAATAGCCTGCCTTTGCTTCCACGACTTCTAAAACTCTCCTCTCGCTGCATCAATGCAAGCTGATCTTGTATGTCTTGCAGATTTGTCTAAAGTCACATATCATTGTCCTGTTTTAGTTTAGTTTCAGCACAACATTTTGTAAAAAGATATTTGGCAGAACAGTGTGGCTTATCATCAGTGTCAGGATATGACTCGGAAAAATATGAAATATCATAAAAATTCCAAGCACACGTGAATTGGTCTGCCTTTATTGCTCTAGTGTTATTAAAATATGCAGCTTTGGAGAATGACCTGCAGTGTTCAAGCGCAAAGGCAATTTAAAGTGCAGCGCATAGGAATGCATTAAGATGACATTCAAATGTATGCATGCAGGAATAAAGCAGGTACATGCATAGTAATCGTATTGCTATGTGATTCTAGTGATGGGACTGATTTAAAGCTCAGCTTTATATGAATGGCATACTAACACTGTGGTTTTACAGAGTCTAGTCCACTTAGCCTACACAGCTACTCCACAGTCATTGTACTGTAGTTTGAACAGTTCACTATCACATCTCTAATGGAAGTTACACCCTTTTATGTTCTCGTGGTCATGGACTCTATTAGATCATTCTTCCAGTTTGTCGATATTCATCATTACTAACTCTCGACCTCCTGGCCTTAATAGTTTCCATTTGTGAGAGAGTGTGTGTAGTTTTTCCAATGCCATTGATTCTGTTTGTGCTTTAGTTTATCGTGCTTTACCCTGGAATGCACGGTGAGGTCAGTTCGACATCACTTCCTGTTTGCAGAGTGACTTGGGTGTCAAGGGTAACGAGTAGTTTTCCATGCCTCCTGTAACAGCACTACATAGTAATGAGAATACGGAGTGAGAATACGCAGCACACTGACCAGTACAGCCGTATTACGTAACACACCTTCACATTAAGTGCATCATTAGAAAAATTCCAATACCCCCCTCCAGTCCCTCCCCCACAGCTGACTTCAATTATTTAGATGGCCCCGTGGATTGGATGTTGCTAGGAAACCTCACATCCCCCATCTATCAACCCAGTTGAAGTACACACTGTCAATCCGATTCTGTCAAAAACTGCCATTTTCTGTCGCTCTGACATGCTGCACTGCAGAATGTCACAAACTGTTAAATGGTGGGCAACGGCACAAAATCATTGGTCAGCCGTCCAGGCTTCGACTGTTTAGATATCTTTACCGAGTCAAAAACAAATCAAACTGATGTATTTGTTCCACTGTGGCTGTATATCTGCGTTAAGTTAAAACACAGCCCACACAGTCTGCATCAAACGTGTGGCTCAGACTGTCTCCTCCTGATTAAACCCTGGTGCAGATGAGTAGATCAGAGTAAAGGAGAGCAGTGAAACAGATGGGCAGCCTGGAGGGAGGAGAATGTAAACAAAGTGGGAGGGTAAAGGGAGGGATAGATGATGTAGGATCCCTCAGTGTGTAAGTGTGTGTGTGTGTGTGTGTGCTAGTCAGTATGTCAGTATTTTCTAGGTCGGTCAGTCCACTGATCTGTATGATAATCAATGTCTTTATGTGTGTGGTAACGATGATCCACTGTGGCACCACCAGAGCCACTAAACTGTGCCCCGGAGGCGGTGGCGAGATCTTCCACTCAAAGAATCTGAGCTAAAATTGTGACATTTTTGCTCACTGGAACATCATCAGATTTAGTTGAGAAATAGGCTAAATACCACACGCTGAGAACGGCTAAATACCAGAGGATTCAGTGTCAGCTGGTGGATATTTAAGGTCTTACATTATGGAGTCGCTGTCAGAGTTTACATTTGCTTGGTTGTGAGTAATCATGTGGGCAGATATGAGCACAGCAAACATGCAAGAATCCAGCAGTGTGCCGCGCTCTTGTAAAGTGACTGATACAATATAATAAACTGAATTTAAATTAAAGAAATTCCCCTTTTTCTTATTACAGCTAATTTCACACAATAACTGTTATGATCACTATAAAGCTCACTTTAAAATGAGACAGTTTGTTTCCTTAATGATTAAAATATTAAATTCCATATCCAAACTAGGATGCACAGAAGAATGTTCGTGTTTGATGTCTGAGATCTGACCAGTGATTTCAGCAGATTACAAAATGGCTTATCCATCTTTGCGCAGACCTGCGGTGCTCTGCGCCGCTGGTCAGGCTTGATACAGAATACCAGCCGACTCCAAGTGTTCAGCAATCTGTCCTGTAGCTCAGCACTCAGCATCTGGATGCTGCTGAGAACCTCATCAGGTTTCACAGCCTGTAACTAGACAGAGAACAGGCTGCATGTACTTGAGCAGTGGTGGTAGCATAAGCAGGAACATATCCTCTGTGTTCATTCTTTTTAATCAGGAATGAAACTGAAAACAATAAACATCAGTGTATTGTATATTGGACCTAATATTTTATGGAATTCAATGAATGAAAAGTGTGAACGACCGGTCCAATGAAACACAATGTCAGATCCTGGCCTGACATTTTGACAGTTTTCTTGCTCTGGGTCAGTTCAGTTATGTCCTTGAAATAGTATTTCTGTAAAATGGAAAGTAGTGAGGGAATATATTGCCCTTGATAATTAGGAGTTGATTTTTAATTTTCACTTTCTTTAATGGAGTTTTAAAATATTTATGTGTGAGTGTGACATGTGTCCCTTGTGGGCCTATATCAGATTTTTTTTCAGACAACGATGGCTAGCACTGACACAATACTTCCATCAGGCTTGCTTCCAGTTTCCATCAGTGAAAAAAAAGTCTAACTGTAATAACACGATGTGGGTGTTAACTGTGTTTGCCATTCTACAGTTCAGATGTAGGAGGATTCTTTCTAGTGCCTCTGTGACCTCATACATCTGAAGACCGTGCAGCTCTGAAGGGTCTGTTTACGTGCCTGAGTAGTTGGCCTTGTCGCCTCTGCAGCCATCATCCTGAATGGATGTGTGCACACAAGTGCGAGGGCAGAGGAGAGCAGAGGAGAGGAGGAAGTGATGTAGCGAATGTCTACAAAAGTCAAAAGCTCCTCGTGTCAGAGCAGTGCACATCGTTGAGACATTCATGTTTTAATGTGCAGCTCCACAGTTTTGAATTGGTGCTTTAGTTAACATAATGGAGAGCAGTGATTAGGCTCTGCTGTAAAGGAATACTCTGAGGTGTTTACTCAAAATCCTTCAAATAACACTGATGTTACACCTGAAAGCTTTCTTATCTACTGTTCATCTCAAGAGTTGGAGTTTTAAAAGAGAAATCAGGCTGATAGTTTGTAGCTAATGAGTCATTTGGGTAAATTTAGACATTAAAGGAACTTGTTTTTAATAGGGCTTGAAACACTTGTATTAATAGTTCCTTTTTTCATGCTTAGTCACGCTGTCCTTGTGATACTGATACACAATAGTGATGTTCTGTGTAGGATGTTTCCCAGGGTTAAATTCATACAGGATACAAACATTCGGTTCTTGATTCACCTGAAAGAGTGATTCCTCTCTCAGCTCTTTTCTATGAAGTTAGCTCTGGCAGAAAACCAGCTATGTTTTGTTACGAGCTGGGAACAGAAGTTTCGAGCTCTGCACCAATTAATCTTTGATTGAACAAAAGTGATTGTGTGCCTGATTGTAATCTGTGTTGATTTAAACATAAATAAATCTATTCAGTGCATTTGTGCCAGAGAAATGCAAAAGATGTTAGCGCATTAAAGATAAGTGAATGAGTAAGGATGAATGAGAGGCTGGGATTGAAAAGACGGGGGAGAGAGAGAGAGAGAGAGTGACGGAGAGGGATTATTGTCGTTCACTGGGTTAATCTGCCAGTGTAGTAAACAGCAGTAATCTGATGGCCTGCTGGACGCCACTGCCTGGGGGACACTGCACCTCCTGACAGATGGCAACACACACACACACACACAAACACAGACGTAAACACACAGTTCATGCAGATTCACAGATACACAGAAACACACAGGCGTGGAAAAATGCTTACGTTTGCAATCAAGCAGAAAATGTGAGCATGCACAGCTGCACAGATGAGAGAAGTATCAGTCACTGATGGTAGCTGAAAAGCAGACGTGTAGAGAGACATTTTATACACATTAGGGTTCTGCGATAAGTCAATTCTTTGTTTTTTTGCAATACAATTTTGTCTTCAAACGATTATGAAGAGGTAATAGCGATAAAATGAGTTTTGTTCCCCTTCCATTCTTTTTCACAATGATGCTCTCGTTCTGTCTTGTGTTATAAATCCAGTGCAGCCTTTTCCTTTACAGCGGTGCACTTTCACCCTCCCCCCAAAAGCCCATAATCACGCTCAGCCAGGCTATGGCACGTTTAGCTCGGCTCACTGCGGTCAAGTGAGCTGTCATTTGTTAGAAAACAAAGAAAGATTGCGAAACGCGGCAGGTTTACACACACAGCCATGTCAAAATGTACAAATCTACCAAAAATTATTCTTTAGTACGTTATTTTATCTTTTCTCTCTGAGTCATATTTTATCATTCTCACTAATTCACACAACTCTGTACACTTGGCCATCAGTATCAGTATCTTTGAGTTTCTAAAGGAGGACATAACCCTCCTGTCCGGAGAGGTCTGTTGGTCAGGAGTCAGCACAGACTGGCTCTGTTGGGCAGTAGCACTGGTGCTGGTGATGTTCTGGCAGGAATTCCCTTTAGTCTTAGCAATTAATGACCAAAACAACTCATGCCAATGAGATTTTACTCGTCCTGGTTAAATTGTTAATGTGACAAGACACATGTTAAGGCACTTGTCTTAAGTGTGAAACAGCATTTAGATCATCCTGGGACCTTCAAACTCGTGACACCACTAATACATAATGAAAAAGAAGATGCACACTCACATGAGGGTTCATTTCAAGCCAATACTTAAATAAATGATTGAAAATGTGAAAAAAGATGTGAAAATGATTTATTAATGCACACAGAGAGAGGTAAAGAGGTAACAGGTAGCAAAGCAAGTAGGTCCTGTGGTTGGCTTTCATTAAGTCATCATCCTGCTAGCTTAACGCCCAGTGAGGGGAAAAACCAGACAGTAAACAGCATAAAACAGCCATCAAATCAGTGTGAAACCTCTCGGCCTAGACTCATCCACGTAAGAGCTTTCCTAAAATAAGTCTGCTCTCCTCTTTCATCATGCAGGATTACACAGAATATGAATGTCAATATGTTTTTAATCACAGGACATCTTCACACATTTGGCTGTTTGAAAATGTCAGCTGAGTTTGTCTTTAGTCTCAAAGTGATATTTAAATTAGTAAGTTAGATTTTCCCCAGCAGTAGCAGTTCATTCATCTGATTGCCAAAACTTCACTTCATTCATATTCCTATGTGTATTCTAAACCCATTCAGTATGAAAGGGCTTTGATGCTTCTTCTGCTAGTTCTATTATACCTAACACGGTGTGGAAGCATTTTGCAATGCATAGGGTTTCCCTTAATTCAACAAAGTTACAGAATATCATGAAATTCGGTGCACTTATCCAGACATGGAGCTTGATAAACCCCTTCGGTAGGTAAAGAACAGTGATGGGCCTCAGTGTTACAGCAGTGGAAAATGTTCAGGGGTTGATAAAGCCCTGTGCCACAAATATTAAATTCAAAACAACATGAACACCCAACAGGATTTACAGATTTAAATCAGGTTTACACATAGAAATGTCCGGAGCCTGCCATGTTTCTGTTTCTGTGTCAGCCGAGCAGCCGTCTGACATTTTAAAGCTTTACTAGAAAACCCTGAGGATGTTCATCATGGACGCTGCATGCTGGGTAACAGGGTGATTTGATAAAAACAAACTAATCCCCCAGGAGCGAGGGAGCAAGCAAAGGCTACTGTACACACAAACACAACAATATGAGGACTTGAAGACATAACATAGCGTTATTTATAGAGCAGTGGGTTTATTTGAGGCAAATAGCTTCAACCTCATGTCCTCATGTGTCAAGTCACCCATCAGTTCTACGTTTATGTATTTAATGTGATATTTCTAGATACTCCAAGCTTTGCAGTATCACCTTTATTCATTTTTCAGTGTAGGACACTGAATATCCCATGATGTTACTGATGTTACAGTTACTGTCAGATTTTTTGTCGCTGTCTGCCTTCTGGCCCTTCTTGTTCCCTGGATCTTACTCTCACCTGACTGCTTTCACTTTCTCCTCCTCCTCTCAGACACAGCAGCAGCAGCATCTGTAGTCTGAACGATGGCAGTCTTAATGGCGTCTCTGTAAAAGGCTGTTTAAATGGAGCCCTTGAGACAGGCCTGTGCTCTAACGATGTCAGATCTAATCAGGAAGTGTCGAGTTCGCCTTCTCACATCGACATGACATCTAAAGTTGGAATATCATTTGTGTTATTAATCAGTGGTGAACCTAAGTAAAGGGTTTAAGGTACTACAAGTTGGCTTTCTTTGGCTGTCATTGCTTGGACTTTGTGCACTCTCCTTCAGATAGCGATCACATTTCATAGAGCGTCCATAGCAGTGTGCATTCATTGATGACGTCTTTTCACGGCTGTAAACCTTTTTCACCATAGTTCAAAAACATTTGAACCATCCCTTCCTATAATCAGAATGTTCCCCGGGACGACGGGCAGCGTTAGTCTCGAGTGATGTGTTGTATTACAGTGAGATATAGATCAGGGCGTCAGCTGTAAAAGAGAATGTAGAACTAATATTGTAGTAATATGACACGACTGAACTCAGTGGTCTCGTCTCTCTGTGTTACAGTATGGACGGTCGGACAGCTACCGCGTGGCCACCACGCAGGACAAGGACGAGAAGGAGTCGCCCAAGAAGAAGGGAGGCAAGGATCTGGATGACCTGAAGAAGGAAGTTCCAATAGTAAGTACACTGCTGCTTTCTGCTTCCTCTGACCTCACTGTATTTGTCATGAAAACTGTAGGTCTGAGGACAAGATCGGTGGCACACAAGCACCTGTAAAATCTAATTTTAAAGCAAAGCACAATCAGTCAGGCATAACAAAAGCCTTGAAGTCTCAGCTGAGTAGCGAGGAGTTCATAGACAGTGTATCCTGGCTTCACTCCAGCATTCAGAGAGCTACGATCCAACTGTAATCTAATCTCCCTGTTTGGAAAGGAGATAACAGAGAGTTGGTATCCTGTAGCAGCTGGTGCTACAGTGCGGTTTGAGGTAATATACCAGAGCAATTTAATCCTGTTGTGGGAGGATTTGCTTCAGCATGAGGCAGGAAGCCAGACCCTCAGGATATCCCTTTGTTTTGAAACTGCATGGGCTGGGTCAGATACACACATTGATTCCCAAAGAGTATTTAGAAATCTTGAAATAATCAGTGAACTTCTCAGAGGAACATTTGTGGAATACAATGCGAAATCAGTTGTTTTTGTAAAAATATTCCCTGCTGTGTATTCAGTTGTAAGATTCAGTTTAACAAATTATAAATAAAGTTTTTTGAATGTACAACCTCCCAACATGACCACAGCACATTTTCTCATTCCCATCATTAAATGCCAGGGTTTTTATTGATATGATAACTTTTACTTTCTGTTTTAATTCATTGTAGACGGAACACAAAATGTCTGTTGAGGAGGTTTGTCGGAAATACAGCACCGACATCGTCCAGGTAAGTTGATCATTTCAGATTAGAAATGACACTTTTACACAATCAGTTCACCTTAATATTGTTGTTCTAACGCTTTCTCTATCCTCATTTTTTCTCCGCTCTCCCTCTGTCCTTCCTCTCTTTCTTCCTGCCTCTGCTCATCCATCTCTTCTTTCACCCATCTTCCACCTTTTTTCTGCCTTTCGTCTTCCCCCTTCAGGGTTTGACCAATGCCAAGGCAGCAGAGTTCCTGGCCAGGGACGGCCCCAACGCCCTGACTCCACCCCCCACCACTCCCGAGTGGGTCAAGTTCTGTCGCCAGCTGTTCGGTGGCTTCTCCATCCTGCTGTGGATCGGTGCCATCCTCTGCTTCCTGGCCTACGCCATCCAGGCTGCCACAGAGGACGAGCCCGCCGGGGATAACGTGAGTGGATGATGATAGGTTGAGTTCTCTGACCTTCACGGTTTGAGTACTACCTGAGAAAAGCCAGATGTTAAAAAGCACCGGAGGGAGCGAGTACACAGAGAGCGATGAGTGTGTGTGTGCTCCCTCTCCACCAGCAGATCACTCAGCGGTTTGCTGAGTCATTAGTCCTCAGGGACGTAGCTGTATCAGTGATAAAGGATGTGTCAGCTGTTTGTCCGAATCATGCCAGCAGACCCATCTTTAGTGTGACAAACACCATCCTGTTGACATCCATTTTGGGCACGCCACAGGGAGCGTGTGACTCCTGGCAGGGTAAGAATACAGCGTTCATGGGTCAGCACTGTTTGATGCTGGGTCAGAGCGCAGCGCTGAGTCGAGCACTGAGGCTAAACGGCGATGACACACTGCATGAAAGGACAAAATACTTGGCTCAGACCACGGGGGAGGATTCAGGGTGAAACGAACACAGCGGCAAGTCAGCATGAGTGACCAAGACTGTATCACACACCCAAAATATTAATTCACACTCTGGTAGCTGGTTGCAGTTCGGGCAGATGGTACAGGACATAGATGGGACTGGTGTGTGTGAAGATTTTGACCTTGTAACGGTGAATTATTACAACATGAGACATGATAGACAAACTATCATAAAACCACGAACACAGCAGGCAGCCTCTGTGTGACAGGGTCCACATCAAACCACATGCTGCTGTCAGCTGCTGGGTGAAAAAGATTAAATGTGTGTTATTTGTAGAAACAGAAGCCTTACCTCCCAGAAATAGCTTCTTTACCTCTCGAACTCCTTAAAAGTTCAATTTGATGTCAGAATGTCTTATTGATCTCTCCACTGGTCTATTCTTACCTGCCTTGTGATACAGATAAAGGTGAAGTCAATCAAATAAGTTCTGCATTCAATCTACTCTTTCTCCCTTCTCTCTGGTTGTAGTTGTATCTGGGTATCGTGCTGTCAGCTGTCGTCATCATCACCGGCTGCTTCTCCTACTTCCAGGAAGCTAAGAGCTCCAAGATCATGGAGTCCTTTAAGAACATGGTCCCTCAGGTACTGGACACTCAACAGTTTAACCAGGATATTGTGATATGATCTCTTGGTGATAGTTGTTGAGATAAAGAGATACCTATGAAATGTTAATTTAGTAAAAGAATATATTTTAATGAAGCTGCACTCCACAATATCATGTTGCTTTGGTTTTTAGACTGATGTGCTGTTTCACCTCTTCTCTAACCTCTCTGTAAATATTTTAATAATTTACAGAGACTCAGTGTTAGTTATGGCATCAAGCCATCTCTCTCACTCTCTCTCTCTCTCCCCAGCAAGCTCTGGTGATCCGTGAGGGAGAGAAGATGCAGATCAATGCTGAGCAGGTGGTGGCAGGAGACCTGGTGGAGGTGAAGGGAGGAGACAGGATCCCCGCTGACCTCCGCATCATCTCCTCCCACGGCTGCAAGGTGCGCCACAGGCACAGATGCACAAATACAAACCAGAGAGAGAAGCCAACACATTCTGTAATGCTGCACACAAACCTCTGCTTAACTACACAAACACTCATCGGAATCACATCAAGCATGAACAAAGACAATCAAAACACAGAAAGGTCACACAGTCTGTGTCTGTACGTGGTTTTAACATCATCGTGAAGGCACTGAACCTGTCTCTCCTGTATCTTCCTCTTGCTCACCAAATGGTTTTCTCCCTCTCTGTCCAGGTTGACAACTCATCCCTGACCGGTGAATCAGAGCCCCAGACCAGGTCACCTGACTGTACCCATGACAACCCCTTGGAAACCCGTAACATTGCCTTCTTCTCCACCAACTGTGTCGAGGGTAAGATCACCATCATGTCATTATCACAGTCATTTTCGTCGCTCGTCACTTGTGCAAATCATACACCCTCCATCTGTATAAACATTTTTACATGTGTGTGTGTTCATTCATACGGATGCATGCGTATGTTTATTGTTCTGGATCAGTGGTCAGATAGACCTGTAAACAGAGAAGCTACACATGAGTGGTCTCTATATGCCACGGTCAAAGTGTTTGGTCTGACGGAGGAGGGTTCAGTGACGACATCATGACCCCATTTCACCTCATACCTGCTCTGTTCCAGTTCAGTTTGTCATATAACTGGTCGGCTGTGCAGCTCCCACTGTGCTCCTCACAGTGGTAGAAGAGATAATAAACAAAAATGTATGGCGCCCCCATGTGGACACATTGTTACATTGCATTAAGTTCTGCACTATTCTTCCAGGCATCGTTCATCTTTTAAGTCTCCATCTATTTATCATCACTCACAGGCTACATGTGTTCTTCTTGATGTGTTGTATGATCTTACAGAAACTGCTTCCTCTCCTCTCTTTGCTCAGGAACGGCTCGTGGCATCGTCGTGTGCACTGGCGATCGCACAGTGATGGGCCGCATTGCCACTCTGACCTCAGGCCTGGAGACTGGCAAGGTACCATACTCTTTATTTACAGTATCTGACAGTGGTCTGTTGTGTCATTCACAAGCCACATAATAGAAGTTGCTTAATGTGATCATTCAGTTATTTAGTTGCTCATACATACTTTCAGTGTAAGCATAGAAACCACAGTTTATGAAGAAGTTTACTATGTTTTGTGAGCACTTCAGTAAAGAGTCATAGTTTCTTAGTTTCACCATTACTGCCAAACTTCTTCTGCTCTTCAGACGCCCATCGCTAAGGAGATCGAGCACTTCATCCAAATCATCACAGGCGTGGCCGTCTTCCTCGGCGTGACCTTCTTCATCCTGTCCATCATCCTGGGTTACAGCTGGCTGGAGGCCGTCATCTTCCTCATCGGTATCATTGTGGCCAATGTGCCGGAGGGACTGCTGGCCACAGTCACGGTGAGCAGGCAGAGAAATGAGATGCTGTGTGTGTGTGGGCGTGAGATTATTAGTTGGGGGAAAGGTAGGTTTCTTATTGTTTGATCTGTGTTTTTTAATCTGTGACAGGGACACGAATATTAGTATTTCTAGTGAGTGTGTGTGTGTTTACAAGGTTGTTGTCCGGTTGTGTGATTCCTTCTTTTTCGAGTTGTTTTTCTTGTGTGTTTCTTCTTACAGTCCTTGTGTGTTTTGTTTCTTCCTCATTGTTTAACGCAGACTTGGGTCAAACAGTATTTTTTATATATTTCCTATATTAGAGGAATCTAAGAAGTTAAGTTCTTTTTTAATTCACAATGACGTTACCTCCTTTTGTTTTTTTTGGTAGTAGAATAAAGTACTGCCAAAGGAACACTACCCGACTCACAATGAATAACATTAAAACTAATAGAGAACTAAAGCTCTGCCTGTATGTTGAAGACACTGTAACATAGATTTTGTGATTAAGATAATAATGTTGCATTACTGAATATGCTACAGGTAGTGCTAACAGTAAATCAGCCTCTCCAGCAGTTTGTAGTTTCACCCATGTCTGACTGTGTGCACAGTGTTGTAGCTGATGATGTCTCGTGACGTTGCGTCGGCTTCCCGTGTCTCTGTTCTTGTGTTTTTCGGCGTCTTGTTGTGACGTAGCTGCTGTGTGTCTGTGTGCATCTCTGTGTGTGTGTCTGCGCGTTAACATTCTCTGTATGTCAGTATGTTTTCTGTGGTGAAGGTGGTGTATTGTCACTGTTTGTATATCTCTTTCCATTTCTCTCTTCCTTCTCCCAGGCAGCTCCTTCCTCCCTCTCTCTCTCCATCATACTCTTTGTATGTCTCTCTCTCTCCTCCAGGCCAGTCGCGGTGCTGTCTGCAATGACAACGGCTAGCTAATGTAATGATATTAGGCTAAGAACTGAATTCGGCCTCCTCTGCTTGGCCTTTGCTCGTTCTGTTTGGCCCACGGGTCTTGCCATAGTTGGCATGATGACATAATGCACCGCTGCTCTGCTTCATCGCTTCACTCGTTCACGCCTCATTTTCTCTCCATTGCTGTTTGCGCTGTGTTTTGATTTCTGGAAGGTTTTGATTTTAGTGCATTTTGCTGTAGAGAGACATGTTGGTGAGCAGGAGAAACATCTCCAGGTGTCAGGGCGGGTGGGTCTTTGGGTGTGGTTCATTGTTTCAGGTACGTGACGTGTCTGCTCATTGGCAAAAGTTAGTTTAACACCTGGAGATGTTCACCTGTTATGTTAAGTAGTTTATCATACAGGTACTAATTTTTTTCTCTTTCTCCTTTTGTTTGTTTTTATTCTCTCCTTCATCAACGAATCCTTTCCTCTTGTCTTTCCTTCTCTCGTTGCTGCTGTGCTCTCTCTGCCATTCCTCCCTTTCCTTCTCTGTTTTTGTCCCTCCTGGCTCTCAGGTGTGTCTGACACTGACTGCTAAGCGAATGGCTCGCAAGAACTGCCTGGTGAAGAACTTGGAGGCTGTGGAAACGCTGGGCTCCACCTCCACCATCTGCTCTGACAAGACGGGCACCCTGACCCAGAACAGGATGACCGTCGCCCACATGTGGTTCGACAACCAGATCCACGAGGCCGACACCACCGAGGACCAGTCTGGTGAGATTTTTCTCTCTCTCTTACACTGCTCTAAACAAGGTTAAACATTGGAGCTACATTCTGTTGCAAATCCTGTTCAGTTACAGTTAAAGTTGATTTAAAACCACAGACTAGAAAATCTTATGGGATGTTTTCAGGCTGGTATTTTAAGTGTATTCCTTAAATGCATCCTGACAGTTTCTGGAACAGAAAGTACAAATTTTGGCAGGCAGCAGGACCCATGGGTGTAGTTTAGGTGGGACTAGAGGGGATCTGCTGAACGTGACACCTGGAAATAACTGTTCTTTTGATCATTCTCCAGGTTCTTCCTTCGACAAAAGCTCCACAACATGGGTGTCTTTGGCACGCATCGCTGCCCTCTGCAACCGTGCTGTGTTCAAGGCTGGTCAGGAGTCTCTGCCCATCCTGAAGCGTGATGTCGCCGGCGACGCCTCCGAGTCCGCCCTGCTTAAGTGTATCGAGCTGTCCTGTGGCTCCGTCAAAGCCATGAGGGAGAAGAACAAGAAGGTGGCCGAGATCCCCTTCAACTCCACCAACAAGTACCAGGTGTGTCCCCTTTACTTATTCATGCAGCTAACAAATAATGCATATGATCTGTTAGGATTTGTGGTAGATGGGCGAAGACATGCAAACAAACTCCATGCTCTTGAATTATTCTAATACTGACATTAAAATATGTTCCCATTAGCTCTCAATTCACGAAGCTGAAGATGAAAGTGACAACCGCTACCTGCTGGTGATGAAGGGAGCCCCAGAGAGGATCCTCGAGCGCTGCTCCACCATCATGGTGCAGGGCAAGGAGCAGCCCATGGACGACGAGCTGAAAGAGGCCTTCCAGAACGCTTATCTGGAACTGGGAGGACTGGGAGAGAGAGTACTGGGTAAGTAAGGGTGGTAGAAGATAGAAAAACAATGTCATTTAATTAATAGTCTTTATTTAGAATGTAGAGCTGCAACGATAAGTCGATTCATTGATCAGTCAATCTAAAGAAATTTATTTTTTTGATAATCGATTAATTGTCTCAGTCATTTTTCAACCAAATATGTCACACATTTTCTTCTTAAATGTAAGGATTTGCTCCCTTTTTTGTCATTCGTGATAGAGTTTTTAGGTTTTGGACTGTTTGTTGGGCAGTTTTTCAACATCTTAACTGTTAATCGATCCTGAAATTTGGGGAATTTACTGAAATTATTGGATAGGCATCGTGTGTACGGTTCAATTAATTCTCCTTCATCTCGTCCTCCTCCAGGTTTCTGCCACCTTTTCATGTCAGAGGAGAAGTATCCCAAAGGTTTTGCCTTTGACACAGATGACGTCAACTTCCAGACAGACAACCTTTGCTTCGTGGGCCTCATGTCTATGATTGACCCTCCCCGTGCTGCCGTGCCCGACGCTGTGGGCAAATGCCGCTCTGCTGGCATCAAGGTGGGCTCCTTTCAAAGCTGGCATTTAAAGGGCTGAAAACAGCAGATCATAGCACCCACCTGAATGTGACAGCTGTGTATGACTTTCTAAACATGTGTGTTTTAGGAATAGTATGAATTCTTTTCTTCTCCTTCTCTTATTCTTTCATTTCCTCTCTCCACTTCCTTGCATTCTTCGTCTTCTCATCCTATCCTACCTGTTTTGTCTCTTTTTTTCTTTTCTTCCTACCTTCTCATCGTCTTCCTCGTCCTATATTTCAGGTTATTATGGTGACTGGTGACCATCCAATCACAGCCAAGGCCATTGCTAAGGGTGTGGGCATCATCTCCGAGGGCAACGAGACAGTGGAAGACATTGCTGCACGCCTCAACATCCCCGTCAGCCAGGTCAACCCCAGGTGAGACAGGTCACAGCATGGCAGGATAGAAGTGAGACTTTAACCATAGTTTTCGTAAAGTAGATGCTCCATGTAGCTTTCATAATTTGGTATTGAGAAGTCTTCAAAGGGTTTTGTTTTGTCTGTGTTGTGCAGGGATGCCAAGGCCTGTGTGATCCACGGTACAGATCTGAAAGACCTCAGTCAGGATCAGATGGACGACATTCTGAGGAACCACACAGAGATCGTCTTTGCCAGAACTTCCCCACAGCAGAAACTTATCATTGTAGAGGGCTGCCAGAGACAGGTACAGCTGCTGTACATAAACACACATTCAGATACATGTACACAGTTAAATGCAAACAAGTGCCTGTAACGAAAAAAATGTACGGAATGGAAACCTCCAACTCTGAATCCTCTTTTTCTGTCAGGGTGCCATCGTGGCTGTGACAGGTGACGGTGTGAACGACTCTCCCGCCCTGAAGAAGGCCGACATTGGTGTTGCCATGGGAATCTCTGGCTCAGACGTGTCCAAACAAGCCGCCGACATGATCCTGCTGGATGACAACTTTGCCTCCATCGTCACAGGAGTAGAGGAAGGTGAGGGATAAACCAGATTAGGGAAGGTGGGGGAGGGGAGAAAAGGAAAGAAGAGGATAAGTTTGAAAGATTGGTGGGTTTGAGGGATGAAAATTGTCCTTATATCTTCTACTATCTGTATGTTTTCTGAATTTAAGACACTCGCGGTGTTGACTCAGCATCCCTGCTTATTGGGGTTTAACATAACATACAACCACCTTCATCCTTACAGGCCGTCTGATCTTTGACAATCTGAAGAAGTCCATTGCATACACTCTGACCAGCAACATCCCAGAGATCACCCCCTTCCTGTTCTTCATCTTGGTCAACATCCCGCTGCCTCTGGGCACCATCACCATCCTCTGCATCGACCTGGGAACTGACATGGTAAGAAACACAGACATTCACACATGTGACTCACATACTGTACCATCACTGCAGCTCGAATGTGTGTATGTCCAGTCAGGTAATAAACTAATGTGTGAAGCCACTTGTCCAATCAGAGGTGGCCTACACATTAGGCTCATTCACATGCTTGATGTCAGCTAAAGCTCAGCACATAAACATGTCCTGTAGAAAAGAGACAGGTACCCAGGTGGCAAAATACTTGCAGTAGTGTCTGGTATTTATCATCTGGGCAACAGTAAGGGCAGACATGGTCCAAACAATGCCCGGCCAAGCTGATACAAACACCCATCAACAGTGAACAGACTCAACGTGCGCTATTAACCACAGGTGGAGTTAGCAAACGTTGTTCCTCACAGGGGGAACATAGAGCAAATCAGGTGTTTTCCATGACCTCAGTAGTGAACAGACATGGTTTCTGTGGAGGAATGTACACTGCTGTACAGACGGAAGGAAAAAAAAGATGTAAACGAGACGGGCACACAAGTGTCATTACGATTTTCATGTGACACAATGTGTGGAATTGATCTTGCATAGCTTGAAGTGTCTGCATTTGCAGACTTAACTTGAAAAGGAAGAATTAAACCTGGGAATACTTAGAATCTGTTATAACAAGATGCTGGTTAATTTCATGAAATAGAGCCAGTGTTACTAAACACAATTTAGTATTTAATCTGCAAATGTTAAAGGGAATAGTGGAAGGATGTGTTCAATGAAAAGGTAAAGACATAAACTGTATTTTTCACAGAATAAAAACACCTGCATTTTACAATTCTCAGTTAACACAGTATTTATCACATTTATTTCCTGTCACCTCTATCATGTTGCATGATGAATGAGAAGTATGTTCACACAGAAAACACTAGGTGGCAGTGTGAGATCAGTCCAGTTTTTCTAAGGTTTTGAAAGTGCAGCATGTTGAATTGATCCAAAGCAAAATATACCCATAAATAAATGCTTTCACTGAATAAAAAGCATGCTGCAGATACGTGAAATCACATCTGAAACCACCATAACAACAGTGTCTCTGTGTGTCTCTCTCCTCTGTCAGGTACCAGCCATCTCTCTCGCCTATGAAGCAGCAGAGAGTGACATCATGAAGCGCCAGCCCAGGAACCCACTGAGGGACAAACTGGTCAACGAGAGACTCATCAGCATCGCCTACGGACAGATCGGTAGGTGCCATGTTGACGTTATTCAACATACAGTACCAGTACAGTTTTACTTTGTCCAATAACCCTAATCAATGAGTGACTAAACTCTCTGTCTTTGTCTGCAGGTATGATCCAAGCTCTTGGAGGGTTCTTCGCCTATTTCGTCATCATGGCTGAAAATGGTTTTCTGCCGTCAGTGCTCGTCGGCATCCGGCTCAACTGGGACGATCGCTCCACAAACGACCTGGAGGACAGCTACGGGCAGCAATGGGTACGAGTGACCTGACACAGTTTCAGTACTCTGTCTGAGTAACCTGATTTCTCATTCTCCCTCGTGTGTCCTGACATTACACCAGCTCAGATATTTAATTCACAATTACCTTCCTTCACTTTTTCTTCCTCTTTCTCTGTACAGACCTACGAGCAGCGCAAGATTGTTGAATTCACATGCCACACAGCCTTCTTCGTCAGTATTGTGGTGGTGCAGTGGGCAGATGTCATCATCTGTAAGACCAGACGTAACTCTGTGTTCCAGCAGGGCATGAGGTACGTCACTGCTTGTATCGGTGTCTTTACTTGAAGAAGGCATTAGAAAGCTGGAGGAAGCTTCAGACCTTTTTGTTCACACAACCTATGATGTAGCTAAAGATACCAAAGCTAATGTTTTGCATGTCAAATGTCAGCTCACTTTATTCTGTAGTATTCTCATTATACTTACAGCCTGAAGTATCAGGTATCTCCTACAACTTGAGTCAGTTTGTGCTAATGGAATAACACTTTGAATACAAAGTAAACATTGTGAAAATATGCAGATAGAATATCAACGGTGGACAGAAACTAAGTGCAGTTTATCGCCCCATGTGTACTCTAAGTTATGATACAATATACAGTAGATCTCACTTTCAGGGGTCATTTTCTGTTTGACAAAGTACTTTTACTCCAATATGATAAGCAAGTTTTGCTGATAATACTTCTGTTCTTTCACTTGAGTAAGATTTTGAATGAAGGTTTTTTAAGTTAAGTTTTTTTTATCGTCATGTTCAGGACAATTTCAGTGAAGCATACATTGTTGTGTTAGTACTTTATGTAAGTGAAGGATTTGAATACATCTTTAATCCATTACAGTCCTCTACACAAGTATTTTCTCTGAAGGACAGTGTGAGTTAAATAAAGGGGAAAAACAACATGAGAATTGTGGTGGTGTCGGGGCATGACTTGGGTTGATGTAGTTCCTCACAGCTGCCACTAGATGCCGCTCTGTTCTGCAGGCAGCAGTTACAGTCCAGGCACACAAACCCAGATACTGGTGCTGCTGCAGCTGTCCTCAAATGCATTTTCATATCTGTTCATTTCCTGACTTTGTCTGCCTTTATCACTCGTCTCTCCATCACGTGTTTCCTCTAACTAACCCTCCTCTTTCTGCACTTACTCTGGCAGGAATAAGATTTTGATCTTTGGCCTGTTTGAGGAAACAGCTCTGGCTGCCTTCCTGTCCTACTGCCCTGGCATGGACGTGGCACTACGGATGTACCCGCTCAAGTGAGTCCGACCAGCACCGTCGCAGTACCTTTATATGCAGTCCTCCATGTTTACTTTCTGGGGCAATGTAATCCCATTCTATGCCCTAAAATCACAGATTACAGTGCCCTTTGTGCTATTTCATTGCTGTCTCCCAGTTTTGAGCCGAGCTGTTCTTACTCTCAGTCATTCCCTCCGTTCTCTCTCAGGCCCAGTTGGTGGTTCTGTGCGTTCCCATACAGTTTCCTCATCTTTGTTTACGATGAGATTCGAAAAGTCATCCTTCGCCGAAGCCCAGGAGGTAAGCTGACACTTACATACACGCTCGTAACGTACACATGTACCTGTTTTGCTCTGATGTCAATCAATAAATGAAATCGTTTGACTGGTAACTCTTCTCTCTTTCTTTTTTTCTTGTTTCCCTCTTTCTCTCTCCTCTCTGTCTCTGCAGGCTGGGTGGAAAAAGAGACATACTATTAAATAATGAAAGCATCATTTCCTTCTCAACCTGTCCTCCCCTGAACTCATCCCTCCTTCTCTATCTCCCCCTCACTTCCTCTTTCCTCCCTGCCCTTCATCCGTCCCTCCTCTCCTGTCCACATGCTCAAACTGTGCAAGATGTTTACTTCTCTCCATACTGCCATCCTCGTCCCCAAAGAAACAAAACAAAATCAAACGCCAAGATGACGAGAGGACCAGCGACGGAGGAGGAGAGGATGGGTTCGTCCCGTCCTCTCCGTCCCTCTGTCCTCCTTTTTTTTCTATCCAAAGTCTTTACAGCACTACTCTGCCAGTAACACTGTTGTGCCGATGCTTAATACTTCACTCTTCATACGTGTGCTCAAACTACACCGCCGTGTAGACGTGAATTAAGGATATAACCACAAGAATAAAGACAAAAACCTGACTGTTCCACTGCGATCACCTTTGCCAAGCAGAACAACATGGCAGCTCCCGTCTAGACTCCGAACTGGCGATCTGAGCGCGTGGGTGGCGTCGTTTTTTTTGTTGTTGTTGTTTTTGCAGAGAAAAGCCGCCCAGATCCAGCTCTTTAATCACTGCCATTTCCTGCCATTGCCCTACTTCAACTTCTTCCCCTCCTTCCCTTCTTTTTCTCTCTTTCTATTTACTCACTGCCAATCTTCTACTGCCGTCCCCTCCCCTCCTCCTCCTCCTCCTCCTCTTTCTCCTCAATAAAGAATCAATCTCACCATAAAACTTACAGTCACTCACGCCCTCATCAGGGTGGAAAAAAAGGTTCCCTCCTCCTCCTCCTCCTCCTCCTCCTCCTCCTCCTCCCCCTCCTCCTCCCCTCCTCCCCCCATGTGTTATTTTCTGCTTGTGTTGTTGTTGTTTTCTAATAGAAGTCTGGGTGTTTTTTAAAAAACAAAATTGTTCGTAAAAGTTTCCTGTTTTTCTTTTTTTTAAGTTCGGAGTGGGTCCGAGAGCTGCTAGTTTTCATTCAGACATGACAAAGCACACTGTCTCTCCCCCTTCCCTCTCTCCTCTCTCACACTCCTCCCCTACCTGCCTCCCCCTGCTCCTCACCCTGCCTGTCGATCTGTCCCCGTTTGTCTGTCTGTTTGTGAACACCGTGCTAAAAACCCTCCGTCCTCGTAAAAACCTCCGCCTACTTTCACTACCTGCCTCCTCGACCTCCCCTCCCTCCCCTCGACCCCGCCCGACCTCACCCCTGTAAAAGAATTACAATCTTTCTGTGTCCTCGGAAAAAGAGATTTCTCTCCAATTTCATTATTCAAATCAGTGGAAACATGGAATAAGGCACCGTACCTTAACTTGCAAAACAGCAGCAGCAAAAAAAGAAAAAAAAAAAAAGAGGAAATGAAATAAAACGAGAAGGATCTCTCTTTTTTCAGCTTGGTCTCGAGTTTGTTTTTGTGTGGAGTTTTGTCAGAAAATGGAAATAAATGCTGTGACCAACTCTTATGTATGGCAGTAGTGTCAAGTCATCTGTTTTCTACAATAAAAGTTTCACAATACCAGAGGAAAAGTTAACGCATCACATGTCCAGACACAAGCTCTACTCGCTCAGGACTGTTACTACCAGGTGACTCATCGGACTTAGGAATGAAAGCCCAGTGTCTTGTGTTTCCTGCGCATACTCGCACAGGATATGATGTCACGGCTCTGCGTAACGTAAAAGTTCTCAGGAACAAAGCATCTGCTCCTTAGCAGCCACATTTATAAGATCATGTAAAGTTGTTTTAACCACTGTCTGCAAAAACCTTCACACCTTCTCTCAACATCACTATAATCAATCTGACAGGCCAGCTGTCGACCGTATTATTCCACGATCACATTCCTTGTTCAGTTGTCCGACAACAGGAAACAAATGTTTAAGAGGAAGTGCAACCGCAAATCTCAGAGATGCTGATTCTCACATGACGTCTGTGTTCGTCGAAATATGGAAGTAATGGTGGGTAATTACAAAACATCGAAGATTCAATAGTACAAAATTACAGAAGATCGCCGCAATTTTTGTCAATTACAAGAGCACCCCAGGTAACACTCGTCCTGTGCAAATAGAGCTGTACTCTCTGCCATTAAGTATCATTTAGTAGAAATGATGTGACTCGAGTAACTGGCAGGAGAAGTATGAAGCAAGACTGAAGAACCATCTTCCCTCCAGATGCTACATTAATAATGGTCATTTGATCTAAATAACACGACATCCAGCAGATCAACACTCACACGGAGGACGTCAATAACTCTGAACAAGGTACATTTCAAGGTGCGCTTGAAACCTGCAGTAACTGATTTATTACACTTGGAGGCAGCAGAAACAAGTTAAGAAACAACACTGACGTATAATAATAGTGAACAGCTGCTTCTATACACATCCAGCAATTATGGAGCAAAAGAATCATTCAAGTCCAGTTTTCACTGATTTTGATCTCCAACCAATCCTGAGTGAAATATCAGGTTCTTCAGCTGCTAAATGCTCCACTGTAGAGCTTTTCCCCTAAAATGACTTTATTAGAGGAACCAAACAGTAAAGTAGTAAAGTTCAAAGCTGATGGGAGCTGCAGATTTGCCACTTTAAGAACTTCTCATCAATGTTGGTGTGAGAAAAGTGTGAGATAAAAAGTTCATCCTGATGGAAATCTTGACTTGACATCTGCTAACGAAGATCTCCGGAGATGATCGAAAGCTCCAGAACAGCAGCTAAATGAGCACTGTGGCTGAAACTCAAAAATGGAAGTTTTTCCAAGCCAACATGGACAGGAAGTCCTGAATGAGCTCCACAAAAATGTGAATTTCATGCCAATTCAGCCTCTCTGGCTGAAGAAGAACATGCAGTACGATCAAAAGCACCAGAGAAGTTACTACTTGGTGAAGTGGTTGTGGTTGTTTCCAAAAGTGGTTGTAGTTTGTTGAAGTTCTGGTCGGATACCGAGGCTGTTGATTTGAATATAGATTTTTTTCATTATTAACAGTATCAACAGCAGGTCGGGGCTAACATGTTTGCTTTTACCCCTTTTAATGACAAAAAAAGCAGTATAAGAACCGTTATCTCACTCAATAGTGCCATGAACAGGACAGACTTGTGTGATGTCTCCAGAGTAATTTAACCCTGTAGTCTCTGGGGGAAATATGTCTCAACCTGCACGGCAGAGAAGAACCAGTGACACCTGTACAGACAGACCCAGGACCTCTGCATGTAACAAAGGCTGCATACGTCAGAAATAATGTTGATTTAGCCTCATCATCCGAATCGGCTTGGAAAAGTTGACCCACAAATTAAATTCCGGAAATGGAAAGTCAGGTGAAGTTTTCGTAGTCCACAAAACATTTCTGGAGCTTCACAGCAAAACAGCGCTGCAGTGTTCTCCTGAACAACTGAAGCAGATGAGAACTTGTTTTAAAATGTAGAAAAAAGACTGAAAGAAAACATAAAACGGCTCCATGCTAATCAAAGTGATTCGAGTTCATCCACCCACGTCTGGAGACTTGTTTTACACCAAAGCAGCTGTAAGATATTATAAAAAACGTTTACCTCTGCCGGCTCTGAGAAGCTGAGTCAGTAAGATTAAAGTTACATTTCAGTTGAAATAACTAAATAGTCCATGTAATGAGGCATCAGAAGCAGCAGCAACTTCATTGTACCACAACTGATAAGGACTGGCTCAACATTCCTGCAGCGTGTGCACAATAAAAGCTCATTTCCGGACGAGCATAAAAATCACCAGCACCACAAACTGAACCAGGAAGTAATCAACCCTCTCCAGGAGACGTAAACACACGTCAGCACGAATCAAATGCATTAATAGTCTTTATTCTCACTGTCAGCTGTACGTGTGGTCGAGGAAAGCAGGAATAATTAAAGCTGTAACACACCACAAATAAGTTTAATTCAATAATCATGACAGGATTTTCAGTCTTGTCTGAATTAATTCTGTGTTTACATGTTTTTTACATGTTTAATTAGGTTCTTTGGGTG
Organism: Lagodon rhomboides; assembly: GCA_039737535.1. Taxonomy (NCBI): domain Eukaryota; kingdom Metazoa; phylum Chordata; class Actinopteri; order Spariformes; family Sparidae; genus Lagodon; species Lagodon rhomboides. The sequence goes on from CM077799.1 coordinate 5,254,896, forward strand.
AAACATTTGTTTCACTACTGTCTAACCTCAGTCGACATAAACGACCCAGAACATGATACAGCAGCAAAACAGCACAACTGTAAATACTGAACAAGAGACTTCTGGTGATTGAGACGAGGATCTTTATGACTTTAATTTAAAAATCTAACATAATAAAATGTGGAAGTTTGAAGAAGATTATCACAGTTATATAGACGATGGGAAAACTCCTGAGTTTTTTATTGTTTGCACTCTTTAACATTTAAATTATTTAAATAACTGTGGTAATTATTCATGTGTTGAGAGACCTAAACCCTTTCAGCCCACTCAAAAACAGTCAACTGATCAATCTGTGTATTAATCGCAGTGATGTAGCTTTTAAAAAGGCTCGTAATCAGACACGGACTCGGTTCGGCTTCAGTACTTTTATGTTTCTACTTTATGTGTCTGCACACACACACACACACACACACAGTGACTGAGAGCAACTGTGTCCATGTTTCATGAATACTATTACAAGCCTCACAGAGCAAATGAGTGCTCCTGCCCACTTGACACACACACACACCCACACACACACACACACACACCCTTCTAACCCAGGGATATAGGTCACCTCTTTTGTGATTTCATTGTTTTCTCTTTCGTTCTCTTGTGAGTTCCAGAAAACTCCAGTATTACGTTTCCTTCCTGTTGTTCAGTCACCACTTGTCTGCCACACACACACACACACACACACACACACACACACACACATTACGTTATGTTTAATTACCACCAGATCAATAGTATTAATATGTCGTCTACGGGCTGTTTTATTTGGAGAGTAATTCACACAATACAGTTTATACGTTATATAACAAAGAAACAATAAAAATCCTATCATGAAGAAAAACACAAGAGGCATCCAAACATCGTTGTAGAAAAAGTCTGTATTAAGTGACGCTGGCAGAAGAGCAGCTAATGTGGAAAAGGTTACGTAACGTACCTGACAAATACTGAGTTTACTTCAAGATAAATTATAGAGCTCAACAGATCATCATCTTTTACTGGAAACGTTCAAATAACTACCCACAAGCGAGGACTTATTTTCAATGTTTGTTCACATATTATTTATTTTAGGACACAATTCCAAAAGAAAACTATGAAGGAGAGAATATATTGTGATATCAGGCACATTTATCACTCAGAGCAATGTCTGATCCGCACCGTGAGCACAAGTCAGAGCCCTGTGTGTGTGTGTGTGTGTGTGTGTGTGTGTGTGTGTGTGTGTGTGTGTACGTGTGCATGTGCGAGTGTGTGCTCGGTTAAGATGTGACGTCCTCTTCAGACACGTCTCGGTACCAAAGGACAGAAAGTGTCACCTGTATGATTTAGATAGGAAATAAATATTCACACTGAGAGTAATGCAACAGATTTATAGAGTGTCGATTTAGCGAGTCCATCGTCACTGTGTTGTTTTCTTAACTCTATCTGCACACACATAATGTGAGATAAAATCAGAGGATTAAACAACAGTAACAGATGTGTCAGGTGAGGTCATACGAAGGAGCCCTCAAAAAAAAATAGAAGGAACAATGAAAACAAACAAACGGAAAAACTAAATCTGACTTTTAAATTCTGTTTAAAACAAACGGAAAACACAAATGGATAAAAACAGCAAAATAGATAAAGGACTCTGTGTGCTTGCGTATATGCTTGTGTGTGTTGTGAGTCACTGTGTATATATTGATGCACGAGTGTAAATGTAGGACAATGACAGAAAAGCAACAAAGTACATTAACACCAATACTGCCCTTAAGTATAATATATGTATTATAATATATACTTTTAACCCAACACATTAAAGGAGAAAACATTGTCACCCAGCGCTGCTGACATGCACATATTAATAAATCAGTAATTATATTCTTATAATATGTGGACAACTTGTAATAGGTCTATTTTCATCCTGTGTGCTTTTATTTTGATGTTTTGTGGCATCGTTTTAGATTACAGGCCTCTGTCACTGTTCATACTTTAAATACTGGGCACCAAGTGAAACAAGTGAGAAAGAACAAGGGGAAAATGCTTTTAAATTACCCAGTAGATATTGATTGATATATTTATATTATCACAACGTTAGTGTTCCAACATAACAACTTAACATGTACGTATTTTCACAACAGCTGGGTCAGAAAAAGGAGCCAAACTACATGTGACACAAACAAAACGTGACAATAATCTCACAGCGTTACATGTAATAAACCCTTTAACTGCAATATAATTACAGTGAAAAGGAGATAAACATTGAATAACTTTTTTACAAACTTAAGCACCCATAATTCTATAGATTATTTTATAGTTATGAAGGAAAACTGCAGCAACAATACAACTATTTTAATAGCAAGTATATTTGAAGTAACGAGCACATTTTGTAAATATATCATAATTTTTAGAAGAAATTATCTCATATAAATAATTTAACTTCACTTCCTTTTGTTTGTGCCTTGTTTCCTAGTAGTATTACGACTGTATCCTGTGATTACTGAGAAGTTCCTCAGTCGTTAGATCAAACTTAATCCATAACTTTTGTCTCTTTGTCTCTCTTCTACTCACATAAACTGTAGATACCCAATAAGTGTTGTATTTACTGTACACCCTGATATTTTCTAAAGATTAATCTAAAGCCTAACAAGACATTTTGCTGCTACAAATACATATTATATTATATTATTGTAGCTATATATTGTTGTATATAATATATACAAATGCAGTTTTACTTGAAGTAATATTTTGGACGTTCATCGCAGCAGCTTGTGACTATACTTTGTTCCTGCACCACATTTATGAACCGCGCTGGCGTCTCAGGGACGATGTTGCCGTGGACGGTGGGTATAGAAAGTCCGGTGTCATAAACAGTGACACCGGCATCCAGTCTGTGGTTTGGTTTAGGCGACAAAATCACTTTGGTTAAAGTTAGGAAAAGATATTTACAGGTTGTGCATCATTTAATCTGGAGGATTTACTTTGGTTAAGGTACGTGACTGACATTTAACCTTAAGGATTTATGTACAGACACAGGAATTTTACATTTTAGTGCCACAAATGCCCGTGTACACGATTCCTTTTAATAGAAGAATATATAAATTACATTTCAGCACTAATTCACAAACAGCCTTGATGCTGAGTTGGGACTTTTACATAGTGGTGTATTATTTCACTGTGTTGTTCCTTCTCTTACTTCAGCCAAAGATCTGAACAGTCAATCCATTAAATTATCACAAACAATACATTTTTACAGTTTGTGTCAGAGGCCTCCCAGTAAAACACTGTGTTTATTGTACGTTTAATTCTTTAGTTCACGTCTGATGAGCTGTTCTTCTGTTTCCTCACCTCGTACTGCGCTCGCCTTCCTTTCTGTTCCCTCTTCCTCTGTGTGAAACCTAAGTAATGTCCTATAAGCCCGTGTGAGCGCTCGGCACCCTCGGGTGTGTGACACTCGCATAAAAGTATTCAGTTCATAAGCACACACACACACACACACACAGAGACAGGCAGGAATCCACTAACAAACATCTGTTAGAATAAAAAAGAGCGGAGATGCCTTATAGCGGTGCAGCTCCACTCGACTCTTAATGATGCACACACACACACACACACACACACACACGCCTCCCTTTCTCATCCTCCATAACAACCACACTAAAACACCTTTCCTCTGACACACACACACACACACACACACACACACCTTCTCTCAATCTTCTACCCACTTACACTCTCATCCCCCTCCTACTACTACCTCTTTCTTCCAAATCACACACACACACACACACACACACACACACACACACATCTTCCCTCAATCTCCTACCCGGTTACACCCGCACGCTAAAACCCCTTTTTGCACACCTCCCTGACACACACACACACACATCTCCTACCTTCCCTAAAACCCTTTTCGTTTCCTCTGACACACACACACACACACACACACAGGCTCTCTTTTTGTCAACCACTAACCCCCCCCCCCATTCCCTCCATCCTCCCCCCTCCCTCCCCCCTCCTCCCAGTAATCTGGCTGGCCCGTGGCCTCCTCTCTCTCGCTCCACTGTTCTGTGTGATAGAATATCGATCGGTTTGCCTCGGCTCGGCGTGGAGCAGGAGGAGGTGGAGGGGGGCGGGGGGCGGCTGTAGGGCTAAAGGGAGTGTGTGTGTGTGCGTGTGTGTGTGTGTGTGTGTGTGTGTGTGTGTGTTGGGAGGCGGGGGGCAGTGGTCAGACATGCTCCAAGGTTGTTACCACAGCAACAGCGGGATGGGTCAGAGGGTTGCCATGGCGCCTAGGTCGCAGGGTCAGGGGGAGGGTCCTGGAGGGCTCTCGTTTTCTCCCTGTATATATATGTGCGTGTGTGTGTGTGTGTGTGTGTGTGTGTGTGTGTGTGTTAATAGGGAGGGGAGGGGGCAGGCGGGTGGAGGAGAGAGAGAGGTGTCCAGTCCAGCTATATTGGGTGTGTTAATAATGAATGGTGTTGTATGTGGCCACTGTCTCTTTCTCTCTCTCTCTCTCCTCTCGTCTGCGCGTCGCCACTTCAACATCGCCTCCATTCAAGAGTCCATTTGGTTTCTTCTTGATTTAAAAACGAACTTTAATAAAGGGGGACTTTGTGTCGCCGAGCGGCGCTTTACAAAGCACTGACGGATCTATAAATCCGGACGAAAACGAGCAGAACAAAAGGCATCCTCAGATCTTTGGACGTGACATCATATCCATGTTTCAGACACACACACACACACACACATTATCATCATCATCATCTTTCCAAAGCGTGGAGGAAAATCAATATAGAAACACAATCAAAATGTACAAAATATCAAGATTAATATACAACACAAATACTCTGAGCAGCTACTTTTGTTTTATTGCATTTGGTGATTTGATCGATTTCTCACACACACACACACACACACATACACACATTCACACTTGCAGAGATGTATAAACACACTGTCATTATTAATACACACAATATATTGTTATATTCCTCCGACATGACACATTTCTTCATTGAATGTATCAGGAATTGCGTTCTCAAAAACCTCAGAATGTAAAAATGGATTTTACATTTTTACTCTCAGATTCTCTTTACGGGAAATGAGTATTTTGTCAACTTCTTCATTTCACTTTCCATCTCACTGTACATCGAACCTCTTTTATCAAATATAACAAGTCATTTAAAGAATAAATCTTTGTAGTGTTTCATGCGCTGCTTCACACAGAACAATGCTGTGTGGATGTTTACTGGACATGAAGTCAAAGGATTTTTCATTTTCACGACTTAAGCAAATTAACACTAATGCTGGAGGATAGTATTTGAGTAGTAGTTACTTCAGCTGATATAAAAAGTGCCTTTTATTGAGGAAAAATAACACAAATTTAAAAAGAGTCGGACCCACACTGGTGGATAAAATCATCATCTAATGTGCACAAATATCACATTAAATATAAATTCCTCAAATCTTCGAGCACGTTTTGTTCTCGTGCTGCGATCATTCATCTGTCGTATAGTGGAAGAGCGACGGTGACAACACATCTGACCCCCACAGTCCTGTTTTCACCGCGGAACAATCCTCCCGTGTTTGCAGAAACACTGTGTTTAATTAAACTTGCTGGACGAGAGCGGAGACTGTTTGCACTTCTTCTCTCTTCGGCGGCGCTGAACCCGCGTCCTTCGTCACTTTCTGGCCGAGTACGACGACGGCGAAGATGACAGCGGCGGGGATGGCAGCTACGGGAGACACACAAAAAGATTGTCTCAGCCGGCGTCGCCACATCAGTACAGCATGCAGATTATCGTGTGTAGAGGCTGGAAATTATGACGTCTAAATGTAGTCAAATACAAAGAGAAATACCCTTTTTTCAACTTATTTATACATGTAAACTTATATTTTAATTTTTTTTCTTATTTGCTGAGATAAAGGAGATGGAGGTGGGAACTTTTGGGGTGTTTAATGTAAGCTGAACCACACACCCCTTTAATAAAAGCCTGATAATTCTTAAAACAATGTAAAACATTTAAAGATGAACCAAAACCTCCCTATTAAAAGCTTCAGAGAGCTCAAATTAAGAGCGTTATATTTGATTGTACGGGTGTGTATGACATCGTGTCCACCCCGCCGTCTGTTTTCTCAGCCTGTGTTCAGTTCCGTTAAATGTGCCGGCGGACGCTTCAGTGTTTCGGGAAGTGAAAAACGTTGCCCGCCTGTGGTTCAGAATACAAATTCACATCCCCAGCTTGACTTATCTGGTCAAAAGCACCTTAGTACCGAGATTTCCTTTTTTTTTTTTTAGATTTTAAGCCAGTGGACCAAATAGGATCTTAAAGTCACGAGGCGTCCGTGCAGAGCCAATCTCTCAGGCGGCGCCGCTGCAGACCCCCCAACCCCTTCCCCTCCAATAACCTGCATTACCACTGCAGGGTTATCAAACAGTCCCCGTGCAGCTTGGACGGCTGCGTCCGCGCCGCCGCCGAGCCCAGACACATTTCAGCGCCGCTCTCGGCGTTCGCTCCGGGTGTGTTTATGGAAAACTTTGTGACAGGACGAGAATACAAATCCACGTTTAAGAAGCACAAAACAAAAAAAGCCTCACCGAACAGCAACATTCCGAGAAGTGTGAGTTCCCAGGACAGACGTTCTGCAGGAGAGGAGGAGACAGTCAGCGATGTCATTCACATTAAATCCTTTAGGAAATAATAATAATGATGATAATAATAATCAAGAAGCACTCACCGTATAGAGGAATGTGTTTATAAAATACTAAACTGTTGAAGAGCAGAGGAAACAGATTAGATGCATCGTCATTACTATTATTCTTCATTCACATCATTCTGGATCTAACCCGGATAAATCCGCTTCAACTCCAGTTTATTATACGAGGAATAAAGTTTGTCTGCCGCCTCTGATTTTTATTATGGTGCAAAGTCATAAAGTACACTCGGTGGTAGGAAGCAGTAAAGCCTGAACAATTAGTCGATCAGCTGATTTATCATTCGGGCCTCACAGTCGAGAGATGAAGTCATGTTTCTAACAAACGCAGCTCCTCAAACGGGGAGATTTGCTGCCGATCCTCTGTTTTCTGTGATTATGAGCTGAAGATCTTTGTGTTACAGACAAAAAAAATAAGATATTTGAGTACATCAGCTCACATTCTGGGGAGCTGTGATTCTTCACTGGTTCTGGATATTTTATAAATCAAACACATGATTAATAAACAAAATAAAAGCTGTTGTTTGAGGATGTGGACATATTTAAGATGTATATGAAATAATTGGCTTCTGATGTTGTGTTTCCACCAAAAACACTGTAGCATCTTGTTAAAATCCTCGATCTATAATTAAGCAAATATGTGTCACTTCTAAAAAAGATTCCCTGCTGGACACAAGATGCTTCTGTATTAAAACTATTTGTGATGTCACAAATCACGCTCGTAAAACCAGACGTCAGCAGAGAGGCGATGACCCGCGGCGTCCAGTTCGCCCCACGGGACCGTGTTTCAGAAAGACGCTGTCCAGTTAGTCAGCTGCGAGAGACGGATACATTTTGGTACCGTTTGAACTGTGCCGTCGATTTAAAAGATAATTTTGATGTAAAGACATGAAGCTCAGCGTGAGCTCCATCAGGAGGACTGTCTTCTCTCTCGCTCCTCACCTGACACGGGCGTTTCTTCACGTGCTCTCTCAGCCAATCATGGCTCTGCTGTCAAACCTAAAACCGCTCTCCTCTCGGCTGTCAGCTGTCATTCCAGGCATCCGTGCGACCCTCCTCCACCCCATCCTCCAGGATCATCTTCCTCCATCACCACCACCGGTGTCTAGACTCCATCGGAGGAGGGGGGGGGGCTACCTCTTCTACGCACAGCTTCATCACCTCCCCAAATATCTGTCTAACCACTAAGACTTTCTCTGTCTTTTTGTACATTTGTCGTCTCGCACAGTGTACGTCACAAACACCAACATGGCCATCGCCTTTAAAACGCCTTTCTGGAGCTCCTGGTGACGGTTTATACCACCAAACAGGCCGAGCGAAGCAAAACACTCGAAGAAAAGAAAGAGCAGGCCTACAGGAATGTATTTTAAAGGGGCACTACGTAGTTTTGGAGAAGAAATACAAACGCAGATATACTTATTTCTTTCCATAACTGAACAAACTGTTCTCAGAGGAAAATAAGGTTCATAGGAACACTGTGTGAAGCTGGAAAGGTGGCAGGGTCCGCCACAAATTATTCAGTTTATCCAGTCGTGAAAACTAGAGATGTTCGCTAGCTGATTTTATACGCTACACGTGTGATTGTTTTTCAGGAAACACTTAAAGGTTCCTCGTCGTCACTTTAAATCGACAGGAGTCATGTGTGCGATTCATGGCACAGTTCGAACGGGATCAGAAGATCAGAAGATCCCGTTCGGATCAGAAGATCCCGTTCGAACTGTGCCATGAATCACACACATGATTCCTGTCTGTACGTATACGTTCTGAGACAAGATCCCGTGGTGGTCGACTGGAAGGGAGGTGACAGGTGACATCGCCTCTCTGTGGGTCAAAGTCTGCTCGTTCATCCTTCAGATCAGGAAGAGAGGAACATTTCTGACTGAGTTCATGAGCTGAGCACCTCAAACTCAGATGTTCTCTCAAACTTCCTCCAGTGTGTTTTTTACAGCTTCATGAAGCATGCGGGACTCACCTGGCTGCAACCACACAGAGGAGGTTGACGAAGACGACCTTCAGCAGGCGGTTGAACTTGTCCTCCTCGCTGCCTCCGGACCAGCAGCCGCCGTCCGGCCGCTTCTCGCTGCCGCTCGGCCATGTGGGCACACGGTGGCGCTCGAAGCCCTCCGGCCGCATCCGTCTGAGCACCGGCCTGCGTGAAGACCAGCACCAAAACCGACTCGGTTTAAAAACCCAAAGCCTCCAGATGTGTGAAAACATCTGGACGTCACTGCTGCAGTTTCATACCTTCACTTCTCGGAACTGCACGAGAAGTGACCTCTACATTACTACTATTATTATCACTACGTGTTTTAATGGGCTGTATTTAATAAGAAGTAGCGACAGACACATTTAATATAAAGCTGAGGTCACGAGCGGCCGTAAACACCCTCACGCGGATGTAACGGAGCTGCCCGCTGCGTTCACGTACCTGAGATCATACCGCTGCACCACCTTCAGCCCCCCGTCCTCGTCTATAAACATCTCCACCTTCCCCATCGACCCTCCCGCACTCCACAGATGTTGTTAAACGTCTGTTTCTGCGAGTTATCCGCTCCTGGTGACGAGTCCAGAACCGAGCCACCAAACTTCGGCTGTGATTTCCGGGTTTCCGGGACACGAGCGCGTTGACGGGAAGTTTCGCGGTGGGAGGAGGAAAATACTCCCACACAGGATAAGAGTTAGAGTAAAGCTGCAGAGATTAGTTCATCCCGAAGTTTTCCTCTGTTCATTAGAAGTGACAAACAGTGGTTGGGTCACATATTAATATTAATATTAATATTGATACTTTATGTGAGACAAATCATGTAATAAATAATCTAATTCAAGGATTTCAGACAGTCTTTGAACACACCACCACCAATAACAGCCTGTAAAATGTCATTTCCTCACAGAAATCTTACATCAGTTATTATTGTTGGCCTTAAAGCACTCAAAGATACATTTTTATTTCATTTATAGAATTTACAAAGTCACACAGTCAAACCAGAAGAAGTTAAAACAGGAAGCACAAATACACACATACACATATATACATATATAGATACACATATATTGTGTTAATTAAAATAGATAAATCATGTTCCAGTTGATCTTTAGTTACAGTCATGGCTTGTGATGAAGGCCGGCCATCTTATATAACTATTATTATCAATAACCAGTATACAGGTGTCATCGGGTGTGCAAGTAACTAATTACATCTACTTAAATTACTGTAATTATGTCATGTTTTGGGGTACTATTTTTCCATGTAATCTACTTAGTTACTTTTAAATCTTAATGGAGTACTGAGTACAATATGAGGGCTAACAGGGCTAACCAATCACAGCCGGACACAAAGACACACAGCTGTGCAGCAGGTCCAGGTTTGGAGACGTGACCGCGACAGTGACCTTGTATTTCACCACTGTTCTCCTGCAGAGAGTGCAACACATGCATGTTGGGTCGGACTCTGAATTTTGATTCATCTGCCCTTGAAAAGTCCTTAAATCTTCATGAAATAGATTCAAACCAGCTTGTATAAAAACAGAAGTTGAAACTGAAGTCGTTGGTGACACAATCTTTGCCTCCATGTCTCATCGTGACGCCCTTGCGTCAAACACATGTGACTCACTGGATCTTACTGATCAGCCAACTGGGTTACATCAGTGTTTGTATTGCTTGTGTTCTCGGTTTGTGTTGCTATTAATTGACTCAGTTTTCTCACAGAGCAGTTTAATTTAACTGTTGCATTTATACCTCAGAGAAGTGACAGAAAGTGTGTCAACAGACACACCTCTGCAAAGGCCCGACAGCCATCTTTATCTAATCTCACAGTGTTTCTTTATTCCCATCCGAACCAAAAGTTAACGGTCTGTTCTGGGCCGAGACCCGTCCTCCATCCAAGTTCCATAGAAACCATTCAGTAGTTGTTGGTTTTTTTTTATAATCCTGCTGGCAAATCAACAAAAAACAGACAAATAGACGCTGATGAAAACATCCTTGATGGGTGAATGTTATTCAGCTGCTTTAGTTTCAGGGTCCTTGCATCGTGCATGCTGGCTCCTGACTCACTGTGACATTTTATTTTGTCAAATATTCGATTGTTTGATCTATAAAATGTCCAGAAACAGTTTTTAAAAGTGCATGTTGCAATTCAGTTCACTTAGTTTTTACAGTTTGAGGGATGAATGACTCAAATCAGTTGATGGACTGATTGTTCCGGCTTTACTGCTTCCTTCCATGGAGCATTTTATTTATCTGTACATTTATTTTGACATCTGTTTCACTTAAATATTCACTTATTCATATATATTCTGACATTTCGAATGAGGGAGAAGGAGAAGGTGCCATTTTTTTTTTCTGCATTCTACACGAGAGATTTTCTTTGTGTAGCTTGTGTGGAGATCTTTGATTTAAGGTTTAATCCCACACTAATAATGGCCGGTGATGATAAAGAGTGTGCTGCTATTGAACAATTTGCTCGAGTTACTAAAGAACCAAACGTGGAAAATAACTCTGCAACACTGACGACGTCCTGGAGACGTCTGCTCTTTATTCTGCCACCACATTACGACACGAGGCCTTCGTCAGAGTGTTTCATCCAGATCATGTGTCATTTTTATTTCCCAGAATCACACGTTTCTGCAGCCCGGTCTGCAGGATGAAACGCTGGCACTTCACGTTTCTGCAAACCTCTGATAGGTTCACATTTGTACAAGTCATAGGCTGAGTACCGTACTGATACTTCCACCAAACATGTCTTATCACGTTCACACGTTTGTGACCTCGGTTTCATGTGTCGAGGTGATGGCGACGGTGCGGTGGAGTTACAGGTGACGAGCCTGGGCGAGTTGGAGACGGCGTCTCAGACACCGCTGGATGGTTTCAAGGAGCCCTCGGGACAGTTTCCAGACGTGATTGTGACAAACGAAACCCTAACAACGTGGTTTTTAAAACCAAACCTAAGCAGATTGTGAGCACAGCATCGTCACAAGATCAACTTGAAAACTGTACTGAAAGAAATATAAAGCTGCAACATGTTCTCACCAACATTTCTAACATTTATTCTTGCTTGTGTGTCGGAGGCCTTTACAACAGCAGCCGTCCTGTCTGCTGGGATTGTGTCTTTCGCTGCTATAAAAAGTATCCCGCTTCACTTTTTCCTCACTTCTCTTCGCTCCTTACGCTCTGTTTTCTCTCCTTTAATGATGCTCACAATCTCTATTTTTTTTTTTTTTTTCTCCTTCCTTTTTTTTTTTTTTCCTGTGACCTTAATATAACTTTTATTGGACGGGAAAGAAATCACTCTCCCAGATGCTGAAGCACACCGTCTGCCAGGAGCTGAGCCTCATCACCTGCTGCTGCTGCTGCTGCTGTCCGCACACACACACACACACACACACACACACACGTGCATGCCCCCCTTTTCTGGTTGCAGTCTCAACTCCGTCGCCATGGAAACAGCTAAGATGCCGACTGCAGGAGAGGTAAAGGGTGTGTGTGTGTGTGTGTGTGTGTGTAGAGAGAGAGAGAGGGGCTGTGATGGTATAGAAAATTCTTCTGAAGGACACCTATAGATTAAAGGTGAGTGTGTTTTATTGACGCTGCTGCTGAATACCTCACACACACACACACACGTTTCGACACTCCACAGCTCATTAAACTGATTTCTGAATGTATTTTTCTCTCACTTGTCTCCGACTCTTTTATTATTTTCTGACCCACTCTGGCCTCCGCTCTTCCTCTTCTTCTCCTCCTTGTCACCTCTCTCTCTCTCTTTTGTGTTCCCTCCCTTGACCCTCCCTTCGACCCTTTCAGGACACGCGTTCCCTCAAAAAAAAGCACCTTACATTACACTTCTTTTTTATTTTCACTGTCGGTGACACGCGGGAGGGAATCAGGCGCCCTAAACGCCTGGCTGTGTTAATGTCACGGTCTCTCCATTGAGCGTCACAGGTCCCCTCTCTCCCTCTTTTTTCCTCTTCCTCACCTGCTTTCTGTCCACGTCTCCCCGGCCTCCCTCTCTCCCTCTCTCTCTCTCTCTCTCCCCTTTTCTTCCTGCCTCTAAAAAAGCCAGATGGGCCGGAGCTGCTCTTTATTCTCGAGGCCCGGTGCACGTGCCGAGGACACAGGGCCTCACAGCGTTTAATTCACAAGCTTTAGACGCCCCCTTCTTTTAACCCCCCGTGACCAACACCATCACCCACCTCCCTCCTCCCTCCCTCCCCTCTCCACTCACTCTCTTTCTGCTTTCTGTCCTTCCTGGCCCCCTTCTATTCTACTCTACTCTATTATCTCTTCCTCAATTACACTCTTCTCTGCTCGGCCCGGCTCCTCTCCGCTCGCCTTTGTTCTATTTTTGTCAAGTTTCATGTCGACTCTTCTGGGTTTTTTTAGGTTTTTTTTTTACCTGATCTTCCTGTTCGATCTTCTTCTTCTTCTTCTTCTTCTGGACATTTTTCAACTCTGTTCTCTCCAAAGAACACAGAGCTCTCATGTTCTCCGCTACATTAAATTTTACTCTGTGCTTTCTTCAAATATAAAACTATTTTGTTCTTCACAGCTGCTTTATAAACGCACCCTGGAGGGCCTCCTCACCACAGGGGGGCTCATTACGAAGAGAGACAAATAACACATTTTTAAGCTTTTTAAAAAATCTAAAAAGATGCAAAACTTTCTTTAGGTATTTCTATATGTCACTATTCTTTTTTTAAACATACAGAACATTAGCATCAATGTGCAGATTGATAAGTTTTCCAGTTTAAATATCTAAGACAGATATTAAAATGAAATGTAAAATGCAAATATATGACCAACCAATTGTGTTTAAATGCTGAATGTTTAGTTTTAGTTTTCCAAATATCAAAACGTACATTCATACTCAATACTTTCCCCCAAATTTGACTGCAATTTTCTGGGATTTTTATTCGATAAATACATTTTTACTCTCTAACTTGTTTCTTTTTGATTTTAAGTCGCCAACTTCACACCCGGCCTGTAAATGTGATCAGCAGCTCCAGAACAGCTACGAATGGACCTTGGAAACAATTTCACAGGTCAAGAATCAACCCTCAACTTCGTTTGTCCTCGAAGGGGCAGGAAGTTAAAGACAACAAGACAATACACAATACTGATAACCAATCATTACCTGCTTCTCATTAAGATAACCGATAATTTCACAGTTCCTGACCTGCAGTTTATTTAGACCTGAGGTTTAGAAAGACTACGATGTTGTGAGTAAAGATGATTTAATATTCCACAGCTCTAAAAAAGATTTGATGTATTTAAGCTTGTAGACTTTTTTCTTCCTCGTCTTCTTCTTCTGATTTTTCTTTTCCTTCTTCTTCTCGGTGTCTACTGGTGTATTTAAACCATCTTTAAGGTTCAAAACCACATGTAAACAAAATTGAATAATTCACTTTTCTTCCTCTTTTTCTTCTTCTTCTTCTTCTTCTTCTTCTTCTTCTTCTTCTTCTTCTTCTTCTTCTTCTTCAGGGTCGACACACATTACACGCTGCTCAGTGTGATCTGATTGTGTCTCAAGTTTAGTCCTTTTTTTTGTTGCTATTTTGGATTTCAAACTTTAATAAAGAAAACATTTAAAAGTGAGGTAAAATAAAAGTAGACTCTCGGTCAAACAGCACTTATGAAACTGATAATTGTGGCTGTGAAATGAATCTTCCCTTCAGGTCGGTGTTCGGCCCTCTTTGGTTCTCAGGGGTCAGAGAGCACGTCCTGCAGAAGTTCACGCTCATGGTCAACTTTCCCTCCGTCGATACTTCCCACACATTTTTACATAATGAGATGATGATGACCTTTTTTATACTATTATTATTATTCTCCATGAAATATGAAGGAGAAAACAGCTCCTTGATTTGTGTGTTTCAGGAGGAGAACATGAGGGAGGCAGGAGAGCAGGGTGAACTGCTGCCTGCAGGCTTGTTTGACCTCCTCCTCCTCCTCCTCCTCCTCCTCCTCCTCCTCTCACAGAGCTGCTGAAGCTGCTGGCAGAGCGATGCTGCAGCCTGACACCTCACACACTGACCACAGCCACAGTGACTGATGGGCAGCAGCCGCCCTGTTAATTGGCTGAGCTGGTGTGTGTGTGTGTGTGTGTGTGTGTGTGTGTGTGTGTGTGTGTGTGTGTGTGTGTGTGTGTGAGGGGGCTTAATCAGTGCTAATTGGTTAAATGGAGGAGAAGTGAGCAGCATTACAGTAGAGTGAGCTTCTGGAGGCTAAAGTCCAGCTGTTCCTCTCTAACATCTGCTGTTTGGACTCTGCTGACACGCTGCACTTTGACGAGAAGTTTAAAGTCAAACTGAAACAGCTGAATGTGAATCAGGACTGAAGCTGAGCCTCCTCCTGCTCCGGCTCCTCCAGGCCGGGTCACCTGAGAGGAAGCGGGATTATTTAGTGCTGTCTGAGCCTAATTGTTATTGAATGTGCTCAGTATTTATTCGGGATTATTCGGGTTAACGTGGAAATAATGAGGTTGCCGATCTCGAGGCGGTGTTGGGCGGAGATCGATGAACACACTGAGTTAATTATGAGAAATCAATTAAAAGGGAGGGAGAGGAGAGGAGAGGAGAGGAGAGGAGAGGAGAGGAGAGGAACACCCTGCCGGCCTGAGAGAGGAGGAGGAGGGCGAGGAGAGCAGAGGTGTCCTCTTCTTCCTCTTCTTCTTCTTCCTCTTCTTCTTGTTGCACTAAAATAAGATGCTGGTTCCTTTTTATATAGGAGCTCTCCTCTCAGTTTGTTTTATGGTGCAGATTTCTTTCTCTCTATCTCTTAAAAACACACACACACGTGCTCACACTCTCCTGACAGCAGCTGACCTCAAACAAAAGGCCTTCTTCTTCTTCTTCTTCTTCTTCTTCTTCTTCTTCTTCTTCTTCTTCTGCCTCTTTGCTGTTTTCTGACAATCATCCTGCAGACAGATCCATCAGAGACATGTGTTTGGGTTTCCTCAGGAAAAAAAAAAATAAGGTAAATTAATGGAAATCCTATCGGTCAGACACACACACACACACACACACACACACACACACAGGTCAATGGGATTTACACCCTGATCTTGAGTCGGAGGGTAAACACACACACACACACACACACACACACACACACACACACTCGGTCCTAAGTCCGCCACCCGTCTGAACCCTGCACGGACACAGACACGCGCTCTGTATGAGCCATTGATCCCTCTAATAGCCTGAACCTAATCCCGATCGATGAATTGCGCCAGCGATAATCACTTCATTCACATGCACCTTTTTTTTTTTCAACACATTTCCTCATCCAGCGGTGTGATTGTCTCAAACTCAATTATATTTAAGTTCAGCTTCAAAAATGTAAATGTTCCCTGAATCAGTTCAAACATCAGAATGTGATTTAAATGTTTTTAGATTTTCGTCTTTAAGTTCTTCATGTTTTAAAAATGTATTCCAGACTTTGCTGTTCAAACTGCAGCAAAACCATTTAACATAGGAGAACCACTTGTATGGATGAAAGTAGAGAAAACGTCCTAAATCTTATTCATTCTAATATACTTTTATTTATTCATTTTAAATAACAGTCACGTCACCACATAGTGACGTCTTTAATGTAGTCTGGCTGACGTGGAATCAGCTGAAGTTGAAGAAAATCAGCAGCAGGTTTTATTTTTCACTGCTTCATGTTTTCATCCTCTAATATAAATCATTATTTCACATTTAGTGCTCGTGTTCTGCAGTTTAGTGAACATTTATCTGCTCTCCTGAGTGATGAATTAAAGAGAGTAACGTTGAGCCTTTTCTTTCTAAAACTATGTGATATTCTTATTTTAAATTCTTACTAAAACTCTTATTTTAATTAGTTTATTATTTTTCGTTCCGGATATAAATGTCCGGTCCACTTTTGTCACATTTGAAACGAAATGTAAGAAGCTTCCTGTTTATTCTACGAATTTAAATATTTTTGCTTATATGCAAATAAGCTAAAATCACCGGAAAGGCGTAAATTTTGCGATAATGTTTGATAATAAATGTCAAATATCAATACTGCATACAGTAACTAGTCACTTTGCACGTATTTGTATTTATTTGTAGTCAAGTTTTGATTTATGCATCGGATGTAAATGGCCTGTCGCCAACGCGTTAGAGAAACAGGAAAGAGTTTGATTATTTGTCACTGATAAATATTTATATTCTGAGAGTAAAATGTTTTATTAAAAGCAGCAGAATGAAAGGAAACGAAATTAAATGCATAAACACATTATGTTAAAGAAATAAAATATATATATCACTATCAAAGAATCAGGAAAGTTGTTTTATCTGCATGTTGTTGGCATTTAGATATATTTTGAGTTGGTTTGCATTTGAAGCATTAATAAAAAATATATATTTAGATAATATGCACGAGGCTTCACTCTGTGGATTTTAATATAATTTTGTCAATAAAGTGAAAGACTGAACATTGATCTCTGGGAAGGAGAATTTCCTCATTGTGCCTGAAAATTGCCAACGCGCTCAAATGCACATTTGTCATCGATCGATTTTCCATCTGAGCCCAAACAGTTTGACTTTCATTTGAATTGATGAATAATTTCCACAATTTCATATCTGGAGGGCCACGTGTCCCCTGATACTGAGGCTGGAGCGCCGTTCATCGCTTCCTCGCTCGAATTATAAACGTTTTTCTTTCCTTTTATTTGAATTTATTATCGAAATTAATATTAAACCTGACCTTTAGGTTGTTTGGCTGAATTATCCATCTGAAGAAAAGCCAGTTAAAGTCTGCCAGAAATGTTCGGAGGAAAACAAAAAGCAAAAAACAAAAAGCTCGTGCAGCTCAGGTGAATTATTTATCATCTTTTATTAAAACACAGCAAAACACAATCAGTGCACGTGAGACATGAACATCTGTAACGTGCCTTAATCTGCTTGAAAAAATTAAAAATACGGGCCTATATTCTCCAAAACGTGTAAAACAGAAACATTGTCGCTGTCACTGAGGCCGTCATGTGATTATTTGCCTGCTTTTATTACAGACTCTATTGCCTTTTTCATCAATTTGCGGGGAGCGTCTGTCACCGCGGCCCCTCGAGCCAGACCCCGCCGGCCCGACCCCCGGGGTCAAAGGTCAGCCGGCCACTCTGCCATTACCGCGGCTCATCAGCTCCCTGCAAACACCCGGCGAGACCAGACTCGAGTTTAATTACGTGTGAGTAGCTCGAAGGTCCAGCGATAACAACGTTTTCCCCTCCGAACGCTGTAGTTTCAACGTGTAACGCTGTAAACAAACGTGGCACATTAGGGTTTTAGTTAATTGGACTGTATCCCTCCGCCCGGCGGCCGTTCATGAACACTGTGGTTGCTAAGCGACACACACAAGTATGACAGGTGGGGTTCGGTCGGCGCATTAATATTAAATTAACCGTTAAGTTAGCTTCTCAGCCACAACTTCAGCTAATTCGCCAGGTAATTTCACTGAAATTCAAAGGTTAAGACCTAAAAAACTGTCTTTCTGTTTTTTATCACCTCCTCTGTTAGCAACCCGTCCGAATACACGGTGTGTGAGCAGCCAAACAATGTGTGTTCAGACCAGGTTTTATGTACAACAGCAATAACGGAAAGTTATCTAAGCTAGGCTAGCGTTAGGCTTCAGTTAGCAACATATCACTGTAAGTTAAATAAGGGACCTATTCATCGGTTAGCGTTAAATCCCTCAACCCAGCGACTTTAACAGGCTTCATTAAGCTATGTGAACTTGTTTAAGTGACAGATAAGTTATACAGTCATGTAAAAACGTTTCCTCTCTTACAAAGCTGTTAAAGCAATTAAAGCTAGCTAAATAGCTAATTCCCCTAATTTGCTATGCAGTGAGCGAGCTAGCTAAGGTCAACTGTATGTAAATGTAATGTGTAGCAGGGCTATCCCAAATAGTAAAATAGTAAGTTTAATAAATTAAATATGTAACTAACCTAAAGCTTGACAATTGAGGAAGTACTGTTTAACAACCTAACTTACACTTTTAGCTTTGCTACAGAACTCATTACTAATCAAAGGTAGTAGTTTCATGA
Source organism: Lagodon rhomboides (assembly GCA_039737535.1). Taxonomy (NCBI): domain Eukaryota; kingdom Metazoa; phylum Chordata; class Actinopteri; order Spariformes; family Sparidae; genus Lagodon; species Lagodon rhomboides. The sequence continues at coordinate 5,273,659 of CM077799.1, forward strand.
TTAAACAATTTTTTCATAGTTATTAGTGGATGTGGTCTGCTTTTTCATTATTAGATATATTTTTAGAGGAGGTTAAATGACATGTTGGGTACTTCTCATCCTAAGTTAACCGACCTCACCTTAAATATATACTGTAAATGTGATCAATAAGAAAAGCAGATTGTGTACTCCTCAAAATACTGTGATGGTAAAGTTGTGTAGCTAAGCTCCAACTGTAGGCTGTTAAATAATATTTCCTCCGTTGCTCCGTGGAAAATAAGGATCAGGACTGTCCAGTGACTGATAAGAAAGAAAAGCCCCTCTCATATAGACCTTCTCCTACCCCCCGTGGTTCCCTGTCATCTCTGTGTAGCTCAGTAGTCTAAAATGAATTAATTCCACATTAACTGATAATATCTATCACTGTATTCCTAATTTCTGCTTGACATACTGTATCATAAAACGTGCAATCAGCACTAAAGAAACAACAATCAAAATGGATAAATAATAAATGTAAAATCTTTTCAATCCATGAAACAAACTCCTTTTTTCTGACAAGAAATGGCTTCCAGCTAACATCTAATTTATGAACCTCAAAATAATTAACCACAATAATAATACTCATTGCATATTGACTCTCGTCGTTGCGCGTATCGACGCCTGTGTAAACCTCACAATAGTCGACGTTTGACGAGCGTTCCTCAATAAATAGTGGAAATGAAGCTTGGGAGGTCAGGGAAACAGTAACTCCCCTGGATTGATTTCCAATAAAGTGGTCATTGCCTGTCTGATCCGCAGGATGCAGGCTACGGGGAATTGTCAGCTCTTGTCCCGCTGGCTGTTGCCGTGGTGACCGGTGTGGAGATAATAGCAGTTAATGAGATATTAACCCCCAATAAGGAAGAAGACAGGAAGTGATGAGCGTTTGCACGAAAGACTAAAGACAGGATTCGTCAATGGATGACCCCTTCCTGATCAATATTGTTCTGTTATTCGGCGTAGGTAACAAGCAGCGCGACCCCGTCCCTTTGAGACTGAGGAGGTAAATCTAATTTCTCAGCACACACACACTCGCACACGGAGCCGCAGACATCGGTACATGCATTTATAGACAGTAAAGCACACATATGACACCAAAACACACGCAAACAGACAAAAACATAGATACACATGTGCTCACATGTTCACTTATACTGATTGCAAACACACACAATAACCAGACACACCGATGGTCAGACGGCTCGCTCATTGTCCAGCTGGTTAGGATGCGATTGGGCAGTCGTGCCCTCCAGGTCAAAGGTCAACTTCATCCCAGACGCCTGACCTCATCCACCAAATGTTGACCTCTCTGGGCCAGGAGTGTGTGTGTTTGTGTGTGTGAGGGGGAAGAGAGGGAGGGTGGAAAAAAAATAAGGGAGAAATTTGTTGGACAATAGAGCGAAAAGAGCAAGTGAAATATTATTGTTTTGTGTAGTATAAAAGTGGTGCGTGTTTGAGGTGCAGCAGAAGTGACCGATGGAGGATCGAAGGTCGGAGGATTTTAAGATTTTGATGATTTTAAGACGAGAAAATATATATTTGTGCGTTTACTCTTATTTTTTACTCCCAAATCTGTTCTTGTAATCATAAAGCACTCAAGATGAGAGATGGAAAATGGAGACAAAAAGGGAGTGAAATGAGAAAAGTAGAAGAATTAGAGACAAAACAAAAGACAAGGTGAGGGGAAATTGCCAAAAAGAGCACAAAGACAGATTGGTTGATAGTTGCAGTTGCAGGTTTTTCCTCTTCCTCAATGATTGGCCTTCTTGTTCCTCCTCACTATCACTTTTCTATCATTTCTTCCTCCCCTCCGTTTTTTGCTCTTTCTTCTCTTTCCCTTTTGCTCCACTGTTCCTCCATCCCTTCATCTCTCACCGGCTTTTCTGGCGAATTATCACCTGACCTTGACTCGTGACCCCTGTGTCACGCACACAGACACAGGCAGAAACACACATTCAGGCATACCACACACACACACAAGCGTTCACTCACACACTCACATTCATGTGGACATCGACACACACACGCATACTATTGTAGTCGACTGCAGCAAGTTCCTTTATCTGTATCTGATATTTCTTTGATAGACTCTCTGAAAGCCATACAATTTGCATTTTGGAGGTATTTCTGAAGGTAATTTTCATATTAATCTGGCCTTCTTAAAAAGTTTATAGTGAATCTCAAAATATGGTGGCAAAATATGATTCAGCACAATTTGTTTAAGTGCATGCCATAATGGAACAATGAATAGAGCAAGGAAATAGTTTGTTTAATGTACCAGTCACCCCAATAGGCATCTCTGATTTGTGTAATATTTGCACTGGAAAACATTAGGGTTTATTTGCTCTTTAATGGTTTTTGCTTTGAATAATTTATATTTTAATGCACGCAGCTTGAGTGTGATCGACTTTATCATTCTCAAAGGAAAATTGCTTTGTGGTGTTGGCCGATGGGTACAAGTGCAGACTCACTGAAAGTGTAAAGCAATCTAGTAAGTTTAGAAACCGTGTAAACCAGATCTCTTCATTGATTAATGCTGACACATCTTTGAACCTTATTGTAGGTCAGATTACCTGCTTGAGTTGTTGTTCATACAGCTGAATCAATCAGAAAACTGCTTTGAATGAATATGATCTATTTTGATATGATAAAAAAAAATAGTGTTCATGCGATTTTGGTATATTTTAACTTATGTGTATGAGTGAGTGGTGCTGTTGCACATTTGAGCACCTCTTTATTTTTATTTTTTTACTAACAGACACAATAGGGCTACTACTAACAATTATTTTTCATTATCGATTAATATTTTCTAGATTAATTCAGAGCCCAAAGTGACATGTTCACGTTGCTTCTTATGTGCAACCAGCTGCCAAATACGTTTTTCATTTACTGTCAGAAATGACAAACAAAACGTGCAAATCCTCACATTTAAGAAGAAAAGCTGAAACCAGTAAATGTTTGACATTTCTGCTTGAAAAATGACTTATAACATAGTTTGCAATTTTCTCTCATTTGGCTAATCGATCAATTAACTTGTCATTGCAGCTCTACTGGTCCAAAATCATTCCCTGTACAATGTGTTTACTGTCTGCTATTTTACTTCAGTGTCCAAATACTGAGTGTGAGGTTTTTTATGTGCTATATAATGCCGTTAAAAATCCAACAAAGGAAAGAAAAAAGTTTGTACTTCTTTCTGCTAAAAATCCCACAATACAATGTGTCACATTTTACAGATGCAAAAATTACCATAATGTGACTCAGCAAGTGTCAGTTATACAAAAAAGTATGATCAGTGTTAATGAAAATCAGAGAGATGTTGATGTATAAAGAATTGTCACAATTACGATGATGTCTTTAAATTGTGTTTGTAATACCTTTGATTTTTAGATCTATTCTGTCTCTTAGTCTAAGACCTGCAGAAATGAAAAGGCTTTCTTTCGGGCTCGACCTGAATGAAAACACTCAGCCCTCAGATCAACACCAAGTCTCTGGCCATGTTGTAGTGAAACTAAAAGGAATTAAGTTCAAGGTTTTTGCTCATTCTAACAATTTTCCCGATATGCTTCTTGTGTTCGCAGCAAATAACCACAATCAAAGGATGGCGCCGGCAAGCGTCTCCCTCCGAGTCCTTGCACACCAATCTCGTCATCCCAGAGGTTCAAAGATGAAGGTGAGTGGGTGGGAGGGAGGAGGAGGAGGACGGTAGAGGAGGGGATGCGGGATGAAAGCGGGGTGGAAATACGCCTGGCCGAGCACTTGTGTTTCCATCCCTCCCCTTCGCCCCCTCCTCTCCTCCCAAAAAAAAACATTCTTTTCCTTCTTCCAGCTCTCCTTCACCCCCTAATCCCTCGCTACTCCACTGCATATGTTTCCTAATCCGGAGTGTGTGGGAGGCCCATGAACACCCCTCCACCTCCTCCTCCTTCTCCTCCTCCTCCTCCTCCTCAACCACCTCCACCCTCGCCTTTCTCTTGGTGGCTGTAATGCTGTAACCTGCCTCCATTCGTCTTTCTTTTAGCCCTGTTCTCCCTCTCTGTCTTTCTTTCTGCAGCTCTTATCGTTAGACAGCAGTGTGAACTCGCCCGCCCCCACCCAACTCCTTCTCTTCTCTCCCCCTCCTCGGATTTCTGGAGTTTTTTTGCCTCTTTTTTCTTTCTTTTTCATTTCCCTTTCATTTCTTGCATTTTCTTTTCACTGCTTCTGCGGTTATGTGGTGTATTTTTCTCTTCTCTTCTTCTGTTTTCTTGAGATCATCTTTAAACATGCTTAAACCTGAAAAATAAGCTCAAACATTCTTGACCAAAATTTGATTGTGATTGATCAAATTTACCCGAATCTTAGCCCCAAAAAGCAGACTAGAGAGATCATTGTGAGAAGATGACAAATTCACATTTTTGTTATAAAACTTGTTCTGTAGAAGGCCATAACACGCTGAATGAATGATTCAAAATATAGTTATTTTTGCAGAGTATCAAACTAGTTCGCCCTCTTCTCTTTTCTCACCGCTTGATTATTTTCCACCGGTTTCTCTGCCGCTCATTCGTCCTTTTTTTTCCCCTCCGCTAGCTGTCTTATTTTCTCTCAGGTGATTTCGTTCTCTCTCTTCTCCCTCATTTCAGCTGCTCTTGTAGCACACTGACACGCACACACACACACAGACACAGCCTTTTTGTCCTGCTTCTTCTCTTGCTTTACCCCATTACTGAATAGTATTCCTGGAGCCTTTTGTGGAGCCTTGTATAGGCACATGCCAAGTCAAGTTATTTCAGAGCGGTTTCAATGGAATTACCCCCCCAAATAATCTCCTTATGCTCCCCCCCAAAAAAAGTAGAAAAGGTCGGAAGAATGGAAGAGAATAATGTAAAATGAACCAGCACCCTTGACACAGAATAAGCCTGTAGTTCCACACTAGAGGAACATGAGAATATGAAAAGATCAGAGGGTCTACATATTAAAGAAGCACCGAGGAATCTGGGTATGACTTGTGGATAAAAGCAGGGATGTAGTGCGAAGTAAAGCCACCTGAAACTCAGCTTACACTGCTTTTTGTGTGAAAAATAGAGATTACTCACCCTTTTAAGCTGGCAGGAATAGACTCACAAGGACTCAAATCTATGCTGCATGGATGCTGTTAACAACAACAACAGTAAACAATGTAAGGTAACGTTTTTAACATCATATTAGTGGCTGTTAACTTTAAAACTTGGGTTTTAGTACTAAATAACTGTTGCGAAGCATTCAAATTTGAGGTTCAACGACATTCAGAGCCGTTTGTGGCGTGGAGGTCAAGGGTCAAAGCAGCGGTGCCTACACAGCAATAAAACTGAATGATGGCTGTTCATTTCAAATCATCCTGAAATGAACTGTGACAACTAAATAGGGATCGATGCATGTTCTGTGTATTCTGAGTTAAGTTATTCTACTAGTCAGTGAAGTATGTCTTTATTCCACAGACAGGACAAACATGTTTTCCTATGAATTTCTTCCACTCAACAGAGCTTTCTTTCCTGTTACTTGAATCTTTGTGTACGTATATGTCTACAATGAAGTACTGTTCATTAGAAAACATACAATGCGGCCTCATCACAGAAAAAACATTCCTTCCTTCTTCCTTCATTCAGTTTTAGCTTTGATGCGTGTCGATGGAGGAGAGGATAGATACCCATTGATACGTGGTCCTGGAAATACCAGTAGATATACCAGTTGAGAACAAAGTATTACATGGTATTTTGCACATAAAAACATAGAGGCAACATGTTCACAGATAGAAGTTGGACAGTACTGTGTTTCACAGCTATTGATTAGCCTAGCAGCCGTCTTGGACTTTGAGGTCAGGGTCGGTGAGGTGTGTACGACTTTCTGAGTCGGAATCCCAACTTAATGAGGTGATCCAGTTGAAATTGCAGACTGGGAACTCCGAAATCCCAACACTGTTCTTTCTTACAGGCTATTATCACTGTATGCTTCAACGGGCTTATATCGGTGTTAGCTTCTCGAACACTCACGGTTTGAGTAGCCTCTCAATGATTATATTTTGGCCATCGATTTGTTCGGGGTCTGTGCCATCCTATTTTAGGATTCCTGACTTAGGAAATTCATCAGCTTGGATGCTTCCATAACAGCTACATTTCTATCCTGAGATGATATTAGATATTTTGCTTCGTGCAGTCAGGAAACACGTGTGTAATACCAGAACTCCTTAATGCCAACCTAAACTGAGATCAGATTTCAGACTAAGGTAGTTTCTGTAATGAAGCACCAGGATGCTACATGAGTGTGCGTATATTTACTGTATATCCACCATAAAAGTGTTTGCTTACATGTGTGTATCAACAGATATTCTTTAGGTGTGTCAGTCCACATGTGTGCAGGCATTTGAGCTGTCTTCAGGCATCCACATACGTGCTTCTGTGTGTGTGTGTGTGTTCATCAATACATATATATATCCGTGTGTGAGTGTGTGTCAGTGCCAAGTGTCATATCGATAGGTTAATAGCTGTGGTGTCAGATTCAGTAACTCTCTGATTAGTTGACAGTTCACTAATCCACACACCATCCTGAGTTATTGGCCCGGCCCATTGATTTCCAGCCTGCCAGCCACGCCAGGAGGAACTCAGGGGTCGTAAGAGAGCCTGCCGCTATTGATTGGCCCCAGATCAACCCCACCACCTCCTCCCCATCACACACGCACGCACACACACACACCAAACCCAGCTGCAGTCCTATGGCATGCAGGCTCACCATACCTTCAGATAGTTTCTTTCCACATTTCTATGGCTCTCCGCTTGCCACTGATCCACCTTCTGTCTCTCTCTTAGTGTGCCGTTGGGTATATTTGTGTCATGTTGTGGTGTCATTTCCATCAGTCAATTTTTTTAAGAGTGAAATATTTTTATTGACAGATTTTATGGGTTGTAGGAGGCATCAAACAAAACTGCTTCTCGGTTTCTCTAGCTGCTCTGCCCCACTGTCAATACTTTCATATCCTTTCATATCTCCATCAGTACTTTAAAGTGTTACCCCTCCCAAAATCTTTTGAGTATCAAAAACCTCTCCCGTCTGTAGACTTGAAAGATGCCTGTAAAACATTTGTAGTTTCATTTTCACAGAGAAAGCAGCTTCTTTGAGTTGTTAGTGGATTTAGATTGTGTCATGTTGGAAAAAGGAAACGGAAGACATTAAATCTTGCTGTTACCGTCATTTGGCTCTTTCTAGTCATATAGCACCCCAGGATATTTCTATGCTCACCCATTCGCACGCTCACACACTGTTGACAGTTTGGGGTTCAGCATCATGCCCAAGGACACTTTGACGTGTAGACTGGAAACCACCGACCTTCTGATGGATGACCGGCTCTACCAAATTATTTACAGCAACCTCTCAAGCCTACATAATTTAGTGTTTAATTCTCAAAGGTTTTTGAGAATTTAGATGTACAGAATCAGAGTCACTTTAAGATAGACTTCATTCTGTGCACAGTAAAATGCGACTGATAAACTCCCCCTCCAAGCTTATTGTGTTGGAGAGGTTTGCATGTAATCTGGAGTTGCTTTATCAGGTGCAAGAACTCAGGTTTTCTGACCCATTGAAAGATATCAGTGGATTGGTACCTCATCCAGATCAGCAAACCAAGAACTGGAATCATTAGTGTTGGAAGACTTTCTCACAGGCAAGCACCTGAATGCCACAGTTGTATGAAAAGGTTCTGGACAGGCAGAGCATGTGGCCGCCATCCAAAGGAGCCGCTACTTTAAAGCAAGGTTTAAAAAGTCTGGTGTGTAGAGGGTGAAGCTGAATTGATCTCTGGTGACAAAACTGACTTTTGACATTTAACTGCTCTGATAGGGAAGGACTCAAAGTCCCAAAGTCCTGGTTAAAGCCTGGACTATACTTTTTGAGAGTCACCCAGAGGTGCCAGGTGTGTATGTGAACATGTAATGAACCCCTGGATGGCTGCTTGGAGTGTTGGCCAGAAGATCATCAGCACCTGTTGTGGCAGGAAGCTACAAACTTGTTGTTGGACACCAGTAGTGAAGGAAGCCGTCAAACTGAAGGGGAAGTCTTTTTAAGTTTGATTATGTTTCTGGTTTGTTGGTTGGTTGGTTGGTTGGTTGGTTGGTTGGTCGGTTGGTCGGTTTGTCAGCAGTATTACACAAAAACTACTCAACAGATTTTCATAAAACATGGACAAGGAATGGCCTCGGCCCAGAATAGACCCTGGTAACTTTTGGTGCAGATCTCAGAGATAAAGAAGTACCAGGAATTTATCTTCTTTTATTTATTCAAGCCCCCATGAAACTGAAGGTAACCACGTGTTATATGCTTCTGCATATTTACTTTATCCCAGGGCTCTGGAAGTACTAGAAGAGTCAGAGGACTCGTCAGAAACCCAAAGAGTAGAGAGGGATGTGGTTTGGTCAGGATTGTGTCTCTGCTTTTTGCCGATAATGTAGTTCTGTTGGTTTCATCAGAGCTTGTGTGCACTGCCACAACGGAGAGGATTGCCTCCTTCTGGTTGGGAGCGAATGGCTGGTCCAGGTAACCAGAATAGCAGTGACTGATGGATGGATGATTGTCAAAGTGATTCTGATATTGATTGCTGCAAGGCCTATACTTTTATCAAGATTTAAACTAAGTCCGTCCAGTTTATCATTGTTGATTGATTGAGCCCTGTGTTCAGCTTGTTTGATTTGATATTTCCTTACTTATTATGTTAGCAATTCATATCCATACATTTGTTTCACTGCACTTTTTCTTCTTCTTAATGTGGTTCTTTCTTCTTTTTCCAATGTTTTCTTTCTTTAATCTTTTACAGATTGGTGAGCTGAAAGATAGAGCAATGGATGGATTCAAACCTGCAACTTTCCAGGAGGTTAACAAGGTAAATGCATTTCATTATTTTAATCCATAAGCCCGCTCATACATCAGTAACCCCTTTCACACTGGCGTTTGGGTGCGGCTTCTGTGCGCCAATTCTCCGCATCCGTCCCAGTGTGAATCTCTCCGATGCGGCGAGGGGTGCAATTTCGCTCCGGCGCTGATACGCCTCTGGAGGTAGTGTCAGGGCCGCATTATTGGCGAGCCGAACCAGTGTGAACGGATAAGCCGGCGGCGCGTATCGAGGGCGTGTCGATCGGACGGTCCGTTAACTACACAGGTCCTTCACTCAACTTAATACAGAGAAATGTCCCACAAAGCAACGTTACAGGACCAAACAACAGTAACGTAGTAACTGTAACTGTCTCTGGCAACTTATATGAGGAAAAGAATACCGCAGATATGAGCGGAGAAGTGTCTGTCCTCCCTCTGTCCTCCCGTCTGTCTGACCGACACATTTCTGCCCAAAAAACAGCGTCTGTCGGTGGCAAAAAACTTAAACTCACCAGTGTTTGTGATGAAAATAAATCACCGCGACGGTCAGCCCTCCAGACCGAGACTTCGGTGAACTTTTCCCCGGAAGACAGCCTCCATCCCCGCGAGTCAGACAGCGTCCAGTTTACTGATGGTGATGTAGGCTAATTATGTAATTTAGCGCGAAAAACGTAACTTCGTCTCTTTCCAGGATGTTTGGTGGGTCAGGATCTCAATCACTGCACATTATAACAGCATCCATATGATTATAAACTATCCGCGGGTTTAGATTGACAGGGGGACACCGGGGAAACACCTTGAAAACACACCGACGTCATCATCATGACGTGTACAGTCACGCCTCTTTAGGAGCCGCAGCGCCGGATTTCTGTGTGAATTCACGTCGGTTCGTCTTTAATGCGGAGCTGCTTCGCTCTGTGTGAATCGCTATCGGCGGAGAATTGCCGAACCGCCGCTGCGGAGATAATGCGCCTTCTCCTGTGTGAAAGGGGTTACTGTTATCTTCCTCTCCACATTCCCAACATCCCTTGTATAAAACATTTCCGCCCTCTCTTTTTCTTTCTTCGCTTCGCTCCCTCCATCTCTCCCCGGCCTCTGTGTAAGCATTGGGGTGGGCTAGTGGTGGCGGGGGGTTGTTAAACATTTTTCTTCCTTCTTAATTGTTTTGACTTGTGCCATTGGCATCCCGATTAGGCCCCATTGATTTCCCACTGCTAAGTGCATTGATTTCTACATTTCTCATTGATCCCCGCTTCTAAATCTACCCACACACACACTCACACACTCTGTGTCTGTCTGCCTCTTTCTCTCCATGAACACCATGCAGGCCGAGCATGAACACGTGTATGCGTGTTTTGTGTGTGTGTGCGCGTGTGTGTGTAAGCGAGTGAGTAAGTGAAAGACAGAGAGAGAGGAAGGGAGTAAGTGTAGAAAAGAAGAAGCAGAGAAATAAGATTTGAGAGTCGTAAATGGTGCTTGTGAATTACAAGAAAAGGAAATGTGGGGTTTGTGTGAATGAATTACACAACTCAGAGGAGATATTTGGTGCTCTCAAATACAGCCTCACATACGGCACATATAACTTGGCAATAATTTTATTTTATGTCTGAAGGTTAGAGAGATGTAAATGCCTTATTTTTAACGACTTTTGTAAAATCTTACAAGAAAATTATATGATGTTGCTTTAAAATTCGTGAACTGTGAATATAATAACTGCTGTGTGACATTTCAGCTCCGTGATAAGTTGTGAAAGACAACATTTGACACACCTTTTACTTCTTATGTTTGTTATTTTTTTGCAGCTGCCGTATGTCTCACTATCATCCTTGTACACGCGCACACATCCGCACGCTCTTTCCTCTTGATCGTATTCCATGGTGTCCAGGAGAGCTGGGTCTGATCCTCTCAGTGTTTAAAGCTCTCATCTCCCCCCACCGTCTGCAACCAACACACATAGATACATGTGCGCACACACACACACACACGCACACACACACACACACAAACTCCAGGCTGCATGGGCTGGAAAGCTCAATCCATGTCATTGGCATTACCTCGAGCCTTGATGCTGCATTTGTGCTAAGCTAAGCTGTTTGGGCCTCTCTGCGCACGGGCTGTAGAACCAGAGTGTGTGTGTGTGTGTGTGTCTGTGTCTGTCTGTGTGTCTGTGTGTGTGTGTACTTTTCGTGCGTTCATGCATGTTACGGTGGTTTGCATGTACGTGCATATCTTGCATGAGTGTGCTGGTCTGATTTGTCCGTGCTTTCTTGCATGTTACGGTGTGCTTGCATGTGTGTGCTGCTAAGCGTATAGATACGTGTGTGTGTGTGTGTGTGTGTGTGTGTGTGTGTGTTTGTGTGTGTACATGTGTTTGGAATACAGGATTGTGTGTGTGTGTAAACCCGATAGCAAGAATGACAGCAAAAAGCCAAGATTGCGCCCTCTCCCCCTCCCTCACTCCAGTGCTGTCTTGCGTTTTACATCTTAAATCCATTACAACCAATCCAGGGTGAAATAGGATGCAGAACATGTGTGAAATATGAACAGTGGAAAATTCACAGAGGGGATAATATCTTCAAAGTCCAAATAAAATTATGCGTGAAATAAAAGAGAGAATATACATGAAAAAAAATCCCCAGCCTATGAAGATAAGAACACGGGAAGACATCCCGCCAGAGAAAACGCTCATTCACAAACCGATTTTCACGCTAACTGTTATTTCCAGCGTGCTCGGGGTCGAGGCGAGCTCGTGAGCTGTAAGCAAGAGCATTGATCTGCCTCAATGATCGTATCAAGGCGCCGTATCGACAGCATCGTGTTTTACTCTTTTCTGTGTTTGTCCTCACCGGCATTAAGAGGAATAATGGATATGTAGGGGAGGTATTGGCAGGGCCCGGACCAGCCTATTGACAATCTGTCAGCATTGATTACTTAGTCAGGCCGCAAGAGAGGAAGGGAGAGAGACGTAGACGGAGACTGAGAGGGACAGAGACAGAGGGATGCTGAAAATAGATAAAATGTCAGAAGCTAAAAATAATGTGTGTATAGAGCATGTGTGTGTGTTAGTATTTATTAGGGTCCCATGAATGATTGTCTTTGTGTATATGTGTGCAAGCGTGTGCGTCTAAATGTGTGTGTTTGTAATGTAACACCAAGGTAATAATTCTCTTTTCTTCAGTGTGTGTGTGTGAATATTTTAGTGTTTATTAAGCCCCGTGTTACAGCGAGGTAATGACTCTTACCTCTCTCACGCTATCTCTGGGGTTGTGTGTATGTGTGTGCGCTCGTGTGTGTGCGTGTGGTTACAGCGGTAGCGGAGGGGTAGGCGGTGATATAATTGTAAGCTGGTATTGATTGGCCTCCTCTTGTTATTGATGAGGGAGAATTTAATTCAACCAACTCGTTTGTCAACATGACACTGCCATTTAACAATGAACTCTCTCTCACACACACGCACACACACACAAGGACACGCAGACACAGATAGAGAGCAATAAGATCTAATTCTGCAATAGACTCCCTGTCCTGAAAAGGATGTGTGCACCGATTCAGATTTGGGTTTTGTTGACTCATGTTTGTGCTTTAATATACTTAAAACATAATGTAACAGTTAAGTTCAAGGCTGTATTCACAAAAGGTAAGATTGGTTTGAAAGGTAAGAGAATCTTTTTTAGTATCCTGTCATACTGCTGTCTGTTCGTGTGTGTGTGTTTTTTGTGTGTGTGTGACTGATCAGAAGTCCACTATGGCCTATAAGCCAATGATGTCAGACAAAGGCAACCGCCGCAGCAGGTTGCAGAGTAGTTATAAAGGGATAGACATTACAGAAGGGAAAAAGAACATATTGCTATTGATGAGACCCGCCGTGCGCCATATTCTTCACCTCTCCTTCAAATCCACGCACACCTCCCTCCCCTCCCGCGATGGACGCACAAAACACACTATATTCTACAAGAAATAATTGCTTTTGTCTGGAAGGAGTTTGGATCGGGGCTCCTCTGCGCTCGCCCTCATCTGAAGAGAGGGGGGCTCTTGAGGGACAACCGGTCGCTTCTTTATATGGCCTCTCCCTCCTCCTCCTCCCTTTCTCTTACCTCCTTCTCTCGCTCGTTGGACTCGCGGATGTCATCTGTCAATGGGGAGTGGGCTTTTTTTAATGGGGGGGGGCACTCCTTTGTGATGTGACGTGTGTCTATGCATAGATGACATCAAAAGCTTCAGCGGGTAACGGAAACGCTCTGAATCGTAGGACACGGGCTTAAAATGAAGGACAAGTACTCTAGTAGTAGCAACACAGACTGCAGTAGCAGTAGTAGTAGTAGTCACAGTATTAGTACTTGTTGAAATAGAAAAAACAAGAGCATGAGAAGCACTAAGATTACTGTTATTAATACTAGAGGCTGTACTTATTTAAATAGAAGTGATCAAAGTGGTTTTACTAAAAGACTAGTAGCAGTTGAGTAGAGTTGTAGTCACAGGATTAGTACTAATAGTTATATTAGAGGGTAAAGCAGCTTCAGTAGCACAAGCTGTACTTCTATTATAGTAGAAACATTAGAGATAGACATAGTAGTTATACAAGAAGTTGTAGTATTACTAATAGAGTAACTGGAGAAGAGGCCACAGCAACATTAAAACTCAAAATATTGCTAGTATAGTTGTAATAACAGATGGTAGAACAACATTAGTAGCAGTAACAGTGGTTGTATTAGACGAGTCGTAGATGTTGTGGTAGTGTCAGCTTTTCAAGCACTAAAAGTACTAGGATTTAAAGTAGCAGTACTACTAGTACTAGTAACAGAGGGGTGAAATACGGATCATAATATCTGTAGTATCTGTTGTATTTGCAGTATACATAAATAGCTGTAGTAGTAATGACAGTACTAGCAGCAGTGTAGAAGTATTATAGAGAGGTGATGCCCTCAGCTGCAGTATTAGCAGTACTATAGAGTCAGTAATAGTACACAGAGTACTGCAGTTGTACCGTCAGTGGATGCGGACGCTCCTGATGATGTTTTAAACGTGTAGCAGATAGTTTATATTTGACGTTTTCTTTCTCTCCGCGCACATTAACATCGGCAAAGAGCCCGCGGCCTTTCCATATATGAGGGCCATAATTGATCGATAACTTATTAACAGCTCAGTCCCACCCCGGAGTGAATACAGAGCGGGAGCGGGAGAGAGACGTGTGTGCGCTTTGGTCGATTTTCTTTTATTGACTGCGATATTTAGCGTATGGATTTTTCTATTTAAAAAAATCTATGTTGGCGATAATCTGGAGTGTAAATGCACAGCGCGGGCTGGGGCGGCGCGTCTGACAGCCGGGTGGAGGAGAGAGGTGATGGCCGGGAGGCACCTTTCCCCGGACACACACACACACACACACACACACAACAGCAACTACACCATTCTCAGCCAGCCTTTATAGGTAAAACGTGCACTTAAGATTCAGCTCGACTGACATTTTACGCACATTTTACGCACACACCGGCACGTAGCCTTCCCGAGCTCCAAATAATTACTAATTTAACACCCCTGGCTCTGCAGGCTGTGATTATTCACCTCGGTGTCGAGGAAAAAAATACATCAGTTGAGTGCTGCAGGTGACCTTGCATGGGCCAGAGCCACGTTCATTTATATGAGAGGAGAGAGGGAGAGATGCTCCTGCTGAAATATACATCAAAGCCCCCCCCGTTTGAATTCATGTCCGCACATTGTGAAGAGGCCGATCGATTTTTCGGAGGCCGGCGATGATGTGATTATTGGCTTCATTATAATGAAGTAATCAGAAGATCAATTGGCTGGATCTGTGCTCGTCTTGTACGGGATTATAGTGGTCAGGAGGAGGGCGAGAGAGCGTCAGTGTGTGTGTGTGTGTGTGTTGATATAATTCAACATGCACCCTTCGAGATAAATCCTTTTTTTATGAAATAGATTTTACACACGTGCATAGTCTTAAAGATTCTGTGATATGAATCTCCCATAGCTCCAATACAGATCTGATACAAGAACAAGTGTCAATAAATGTTCAGATGTGAGCAGAAACACCGAGAGAAAGTGGGGTTCTGTGTGTGTGTGTGTGTGTGTGTGTGTGTGTGTGTGTGTGTGTGTGTGTGTGTGTGTGTGTGTGTGTGTGTGTTGGGCTGAGGGGGTAGAGGGAGAAAGGGGGATAGAGGTAGAGAGGGGAGGGAAAAGGGAAAAGGGGGGTTAAAAAAAAGGGGGCTGGGTATCTCTTGTCTGTCTGCTGGCCGGAGCGCTTCGCCGTGCCAGAGTGCGTTCAGGCTGCGCGGTGTCGGACCGAAACCACCGGGGTTCCCAAAATAAACTGAGGGGACGGAGATACGCGCGCACACACACGTTGGATACACACAGAGAAGAGAGGCTGGAGAGAGAGAGGAAGAGAGAGAGACACACACACCGGCGGATGGCGGAGCAGAGCCAAAGAAAAGACTCCACAGCGTAAAAAGAAAAGGGGCATCGCTTCCCCCACCTCTTTTTCTCGCTTTCAGCCGCGCGTCAGTGGAGGAGGAAAGCGGAGAACAGGTGTACTTATTGATATGGATTTATTCATTTATTTATCTATTGATTTTGCTTTAATTAGTGACCCGCGGTAGAGAAAGAGGCAGCGAGAGAAACAACAAGGGGAGGAGAGGGAGGAGCGAAAGTCAGACAGGAGGTGCCTGCGTAGCCTTACTTTATTATTTCACTATTTCTGTCTTTTACCAAATAATGCTTTCGCGTTTTATTATTGTGTCGCTTTGTGGGCATGTATTCTTCAGCAGACCAGCCAGCTACTAACCAAATCTTTACGAGAACCAAAAAGAAGCAACTCTAGTGCTACACGGACAGTTTCTGCCCCTCGCCTCCTCCGTGCCGAGGATTCACCGGTGGACAGCGCTTGTTTGAGACTTTTAATGACAGCGCAGCAGGACAGATCCGTCATCTCCCGACCCAAACCAAAGCATCCCCCGCCGAGGAGGACAGACAGAGCCGGAGAGCCGCGGCGGTCTTTACGCACAGCTGTGTGGACACGATAAATGGAGTCTAATTGTGTCTGTGCGAGCAGCTGAAAGAGGAGCTCCAACTGCACTAGATCCACATGAGGTGCGCCGGCAGCAGATACCATCCAGTGTCCAGACACCTGCAGCCCGTGTTAGCCTGAATGGATAACCGCTGGTAGCTTTAGATTCTCTCCCAGAGCTTCACCGCCGCTGCTGCGCGCCCTGCACATCGTGTGTGTGTCTGCGTGTGTGTGTGTGTGTGTGTGCCGGACGAGTTGACTCCGAGAAGATACAAGTAAGGGGACCGTAATAACCTCCTGTATCCCAGCGCTACCAAAATCTGAAAAACCAAGAGATGTGAATCCGCTGGATCCACGGAAGAAAAAGCCAAAGTCTCCTCTTTTTTTTTTTTTTCCCAGCCGTCCCAGCTTCTCCACAGACGGCCGTCCACAAACCTGGAAACGCAAACGAAGAAAGGCCAAAGAACGACGGAAGGACGCCGGATAAGAGAGGAAGAAAAGTGAGACTAAAACAACAAACAACGACCCCCAGGTCGACAGAGGACCATGTTTGTCCCCCTGCCGGTCCCCTTCGTCTTTCAGAGAACAGCGTCCGACTTCAGCGCCTGGAGACTCAAGTCCTCGCTGGCTCCGCGGTCCAGCCCCGGTAAGACGCCTTCCTCCCGGTCCTCTCACCCCCATGTGCACCTACACAAAGAATAAAACCCGGTTTTTATCTTTACCTTAACATCTTTTCATTTCCAATCCAATAGAATTAACAACATTTAAATACAGTTAATGCTATTTTTATTATCACAGTTTGAGCTCAAATTGAACAAACTGTCCAATAAACAATGCACAGAGATGAGATGAACCACAGTCACATGGACATAATTTTAATCCTGTCTATATTTGACTAACTACACAAGACACATGTCACAACAAGCTCTTTTTTTTTTTTTTTTTTTTACATATATGAAAGTTATTTTACAGCTGCATGTAAAACAAATCTGCTGTGGTGGTTGGATTGTTTCATTCGTGTAAAATTCAAATCAGCTTGTCTCCTGAATTACTGATGAATTTCCTGTGATTTATTCTGCTTGTTTGAAATAACACAAACAAGTGAAACTGCAGTCAAAGTTTAAATTATCTGACGCGCTCGTCTGAAGAAAAAAAATTAAGAATAACAAACCGCCTTGCCTCCTTACATCTCTGTATGTCCATAAAAAGATATTAACTGAATTAATCAGTAACAAAGCAGAGAGTTTAATTAAAATACTTACTTGCATATAAATCCAGAGTGTAAAACACACCCAAAGTCAGTTGCATAAATATCTGGCTCATTAGCATCCGTCACAGTGTCACAGAGGCGCCACACTCGCTCCTCATCTTTTCCTCTTTCATTCAGAGCAATCTATCCATCTCAGCCTCCATCCCATCTGTTTCCTCTCCTCTCCTCTCCTCACTCCTGTCCTCTGCTTCAGTCTTCCTCGGTCAGGTTAGGAGAGAATATTCATGGTCATCCATCGATCAGGACGTATTGATCTCTGACTGGGGCCGCATTGGGAAAACAGGAGTACAGTCGAGTTGGATGAGGGAGAGAAAGTTTGACCTCACTGGAAGAAGAAAAAACGAGCAGAGTGACATTTTCTAAATGAGCGAAATTCGAATTAAATTTTACAAATTTGTCGCTAAAACAAACAAATATATAACTTCACATGCCACACTGTTATTCTGCAATAAAACAGTAATATCCCTATAATTGGCCTATCGCTGAAAGGACTTCCAGTGAGTTTGCAAATCAATAGTACTTACTATAATGACTTTATCATGCCTTTATGCTTTGCTTTAATACCCCATGATCACTATAATATTGCTTAAGTGACTCGCAGCGTGATCAATAATGGCAGAGCGCTTTATGGTATTTTCTCCATCTCCTCGTGTCACCTTTATGTTCCTGTAAGAGTCCTGAGGGCTTCACCGGAGATGTGATATTTGCTAAGCATCATATTCCTAAATTCATAATGGGGAGAAGGTTCATAAAAACTAGGAACTGTGGATTTTTATATGTTGAATGTTTACACAAACGAACCACGAAACAAAACAGGAATCAGCTCACGAAAATAAAATGTATTCTTTTGTCGATATATTGGATTTTTTTCTCTAGAGGTCAGAGTTCAATCCACCTGCCTTAGCTTTTCCTCCCACCTGTGGGAGTTTTAAAACTTAACAGTGCGTCTTGTCGGTTTCAACATAAACCATGTGTGCGTACCGAAGTGTGTCTCCATGTTTGAGTGGGGTGACAGTACCAGTGGCTCCCCTTTCCCCCATCCCCGCCGCCTTAATCCATCCAGGCGGAAATTTCAAATGACAGATGGGGGGTAGGTGTGTATGCCGAGCCGCGCGGGGGTAATTCAGGCTATCACCTTAAGTAGGTGTCAGGAGGAGAAAAACGGTTGAGGTTTTAATGAGAGCTGCTCCTGGCGGCTTTGACAGGCGACATATAACCACCGGCTCGCTGTGTTTTGGGGGTGGGGTCAGTTTCCCTGTTGGTCCTTTAAGAAATTAAAGTAAAAGACACGGTGGGGGTACAAGAGGAAGAGGTGGAGGCCGGGTCCGACAGAGTGAATGGATGATTGAATGAATAACAGAATGAGCGAGTGCATAAATGAATAGCAAGTGAATGAGAAGGTGAAAGTGTCAGTGAGAGAATTAACAGGTGAAAGAATCAGTGAATTGAATAGAAAAAAAATCAGCTAAAGGAAGTGAGTGAGAGAGAATGAAGACACAAACAGCTGGATGGTTGGAAAAATGGATTAATATGATACAGTAATGTAATGATGATCAATATGTGGCTGAATAAAATGGTGTTCTAGTGAGCAGATAGGTTAAAAATAAATGATTTAATGTGTGAATGAGATGTGAGCGGGTCAGAGTGCCTGTACCGGCTGCTTTTTATATTTAAGCATGTTTGTGTGATAAGCAGCCAATACACACGAGAGGAATAAACTTGGTAGGAGAGCAAAGGCCAACACTCACCCCTCATTTCCCCTTCTGCTTTTCCTTCTCCTTTCCCCGCCTTTCATCCTTAATCTCTGGAGAGAAAGAAACTCCGAATCCTCTGTTTCTCATTTCTGTGAAGTATTCACTTGACACGAAAGCCTTTTCAGTAAAATGCAAACTCTCTTCTCTTTCTCTCTCTCTCTCCCTCTCTTCCTCTGTGTCTCTCTCTCACCCGCTCTCTCAGTCCCAGTGGACAGGGAGGTTGTTGAATTGGATTTGCCTGGTTTGGTTTGGCCGGGCCCCATAAGCCACTTTAGCTAAGTCTGTTACCCACAATTCTCTGTCTCTCTCTGATCTGGGCCTTTGACCAAGGTGTGCATGTGTGCATCTATACGATTGCCTGCACCTGTAACTGTGTGTGTGTGTGTGTGCCTGTGTGTGCATCTGGGTGTGTTTGCGTTAG
Source organism: Lagodon rhomboides (assembly GCA_039737535.1). Lineage (NCBI taxonomy): Eukaryota > Metazoa > Chordata > Actinopteri > Spariformes > Sparidae > Lagodon > Lagodon rhomboides. The sequence continues at coordinate 5,293,014 of CM077799.1, forward strand.
TGTGAGCAAAGAAGGGATGTCAAAAGTCTAAGACGAGGTGTGTGAGGTTCAGTGGAAAAAGAGAGGGAGAGGTCCTAAACAGCAGACGTTAGCAGACAGTGGTTTTACAGTGGATCTAAACTGAGGGCTTATGGGTTTTTTGTCAGCTCGACTCTTTAACACTACAGTGTTGAGACCGCTGGCCTCAGCTCAGCTGGGCCTCAGACACGTCACCACAGTTTTAACGCTTTTAAAACAGTCACTGGATTGAATCGGAGATTGAAGATATTTTCTTTACACCTTTCCCACTAACATATTGATTTAAATATTATTATAGTTCATTTAAAGACAGTAAACTGTCTCAGGCTGCCATTTAGTCGACATGTTGGATTACTAACCGCCATTAATATAAGTTTTTATGTTGTATGACAGTCTAAATGCTGCTTCAGAAGCTCCATCTGCCAATGGAAATGTTATTACTGTGTATGAAAATGGAAAAGACGCAGAATTCTGACTATCTAAGCAAATGTAAGCATTTGAATTTAAATAATTCACCGATATTAAACCGTTGGACATTGCTGCTACATGAATGAAGGTTATCCGTCAGTTGATCCTTTACCACCAGGTTAAGATATTCTGTCTTTTTTTTTTTACTTACTTTTTGCATATTGTTGTTGTTGAGTGAATACATCGTACCTCTTGAATCAAAAGTCTCTGCATTGATTTTAAAGAGCTGGAACAATTGACCACATTCGCCCAGTTATTATGGAGACATGTCGATGGTTGTAACGCTCACTTTCTAGATATATAATTGAAACCCACTGTATGGCTGTAACTGAGGAGGCTTGAATGTGATAATTTGAGGTTTTAATTTCTCATTTTATGTACAATATGCAGTCCCGCTTGGTGGTATGGCCTTAAAATAATAATGCAATATTCCTAGTTTATATCGTGATACATCATAAACGATTTGATATTTTGAAATCTCCTCAAAAGAACTACATAACTGCCAGGACTGGATGACAAAACCAAATATGATATTTTGGACCAAATGCCTCGATATCAATGTGGCAGAAGTATTCGGTCTGACTGATGGTACTTTTACAAAATATTAACACAATGAGATTTTTAAGATTTTTCAGTTATATTGATATAATGAATAAGTGGGCAAGTATCAGAAGAAATAGAACAGTCTGGTTAGTTCAGAAAATGACATCATTGATTATAACGACCGTTTTAATTGATACGGTAATGCAGCCTTTAAAACCAGGAGCAAGACAACACTTATGCCTCATCACCATGTGATGTATTTAGTCTTATATCACAATAACAATACAATATCATATAAATTGCCCACTCCAGTATGTTGTTTCTATACTGAACAAGAGTGGACTGGCTGTGTGTGACATCTCATCTTTGTTGTTGTGGTCATAAACCAGCAGGAAGAGGCAGACAAGAGAGGAGATAGCACATCTTTTGTCTAAGAGTGAATCCCCTCTGTGAATTGCTTTTTGTGTTTTGGTCATTTATACACTCGTGCCATGCAACTACTCAGATTTACTGCTGCATAGCGGAGGCTGATGTTCCTTAGTTCATTTTGAGCATCAGATCTTGGCGACAAAGAATCGGAAAGCGCCTCCTTTGTGCAGCTAAGAGATCTGACCAGACAGTCTCCTCTGCTGTGTGGTTTTCAGAGGGCAGGCAGGGCGGAGAGGGACCTGTAGCTGCCGCTGCTCGGTCCCTGCTCTGCACCACAACAAAGGAAATCTAAATGCTCTTTTATTTTATGTACACTGCTGTAAAATCCTCCAGGGCCACTGTGGCCCATATAAAACTGAGAGCTGTCAAATTCACAGAGAGAAGGCACGTGTCTGAGGGATGGTTTATTTATGTTGGCTACTCTAAGAGGCCTCCTATCCAACTGTAGTTATTCAGCGCAGTGTTGACATTGTTCCCTGGTCCAACCTGTTCTGTTAAGTTAGTTTACAGGTGTGTACAAAATATTCAATGCAGATGATATTCAAACTACAACAAAGAAAACAGGAAAATCTGATGATCTTAAAATCCAAATTACCACGAGACGAAGATACTGAAACCAATAATATGGAAAAAGTGCGCTATTCTATTCTATTGTTTAAAAACAGTGCAGAGAAACTTTTATTGCAGAGTTCAAAGCAAAAACCGCCTGCCTACATTCACACACACACACACACACACACACACACACACAGAGTGCCCCGTGCTGCTCGATAACTATCTCGTCTCCTACCCAGGATCTTCACCTCTCTGTGCCCAGGAGGGGGTTGTGTTGTCCAGGCCGCACCAAATGGGACCTGAACAAAGGCCCCTGTGCCTGGATTAATTGGCTGTGTGTGTGTGTGTGTACATGTTTGTGTGTAAGAGTGTGTATTAGCAAGTATTTTTGTTTGTGCAAGGAAGGTCGGGAATGTGTTCAGGTTGCAGCAGCAGCGTTCCTATGTGCCGGTGCAGAGACAGTATGGAGGTACAGCCGTGGTGCGTATAAGACGCTTGTATAAGTGAGAATTTGGTATGTATGGATTTGTGTGTGTGTATGCATGAAGCCACCAGTTATGTGTGTAAGCAGGCAGACAGGTAGACGATTCAATAATTGCACGTTGAGGTCAGTTATGGATCTGTCCAGCGTGTGTGGTTTATCTGGAAACCACAAGCAGCTCATAGCTGCCCATTGTGTGAGTGGTTTTAACCTTCCTCCACTATTGATTAGCCAGCATTGACTACTCTCCCGCCAACCCATTTGTGTGTGTGTGTGTGTGTGTGTGTGTGTGTGTGCGTGTGTGTGTGAGAGAGAGAACTGTTGCTATGTGTGCATGAGAATTTGTGGTTCCTACGTGTGTGAGTGTGTGTGTGTGTGTTGGGGGGGTCGGTGGGTGGACTGAAAGTGTGTGAATGTGCCTGATGACATGAACGATTGCCGTGGATGTGCAGGAATTCGAGATAGTGTGTGCGCATGTGAGGACATCTGCTTCTGCGCGCGTGTGTGTGTGTGTATGGATCAGATTTTAAAAGGGGCAGCGTTGTTGGTGAGTCCCGGTGCTAACGTGATTGCGAATGACAAAGCGTCCAGGCGGGTTTGTTAGCTCCATAATGGGGAATCAATAGACACAACACAGATGTCAATACAACATGCTTTATTGCGTTAAGCCGCCTCACCCCCACCCTGGGCTCTGCACACACACACAGACACACACAAACTCTGTCTGAGGATGTATCAGCTCTGTCTGAAACACATGAACGCTGATATTAATGTATTTACACCTCTCACACACACATACATCCACTTTTACTGGTATCACTGTCAAACCAAGTCGTACACGCTGCTACTTTCACACACACATATTCACACACTTCTGGCAGCTACATTATGTATTTATGTGCCTCTCCTTCACACTATATGAACTCTGCAGTTACTGGAAAAGGTTTCAGTGTCATCATGGTTTGTGTTCCTTTATGTGAATGATCAGTCAAATCATGCTAAACACAACTTCATGAGGTTTTTCCTTCTTGACAATAGAGAGGCGAAGTCCTGCCCCTTCAGATGACCTTATTTTCAGTAAATACATTTTTTTGAACCCATTTGAATTGTGCCACTAATTACACATATAATGTTTGTCAATTTAAAAGATACTTTTGCAATTCAAGAAAATAAAGAAAGTAAAGAAAGAAAAAAATACCAGTTTTGTGTAGAAACGGTCAGTGAACTGCATCATCTTGCACGATAATAGTTACCAACACCAACATGGCCATCACCTCGGCACAAAGTACTAAAAAAGGTAAAAAATCACAAGAGATCCGGCCATATTGACAGCAGCAGTTATGGGAATGGAGCTCGCTAGCTTATTTAGGGGACCGGCTCTGCAGGGTTTCATTAATGGGTTTTGGTGAGCGTTAAATTACCTACGCAACTGTTGGGTGTTTAGTCTTTTTAATCACGTACTTTCACAGTCTCATACTTGATTGGTTTAATGACAAATTGGAACTTTCTGAAGTTGAAAAATTGTCTTTTAAATTAACGAACATCATGTGTGTTGGTCATTAAAAAAAAATTGTCTCTTGCCGTTCACAATCATACATATTTTTTCTGAAATAAGGTCCCATGCCTGGACTTTAACGCTCTATATGTCCTCACTCGGTTTCTGTTTCTTCACTACATTTCCCTGAATTCATCTGTCATCTATTTCTTTGCATTTCGTCAAGTTTGAGCTTACTCCAAATAGACATGTATATTTGTCGAAGTGATCATGTGGCTGATTATTAAAAGCAAATCTAAATAACTTCACACTTACTATTTACATACAGTAAAAGAGGCTTGTATTTTTATCCACCTTTACACTTATACATACTGTTCATAACCTTCACATGCAAACCTTTTGTCTTTGTTTCACCCAGATGATAAAAGTCATTTCACACCACAGACTCTTCCTGCTGTGCAGATATGAAATAAAAATCCCCCCACAGCCAAATATGGTCACCTGAACTCTCCTTCCCCTCTGCTGCATGTCCGCATGTCGGTCCATCCAACCAGCTCAAACTGTCATTGTTACCGTGGAAACATTCATAGGCCATTAGACACACATATAGAGGGAAAGGAAGCCAGGTAAACATGGTCCTCGTCCTCCTCACATAAAGGCAGACACACATACATGCAGCCTCCATTGGACAGTCATCTTGGTCTTGAGCTCTTGATGGTCACAAAGGCCATTAAGGGCTAAATTGGTTGTACTCAGGCTATATTTGACTGCCTCGTGTGTCTCGCTTCCTTTGAGTTTGTAATCACCAATCATATGTAAGTGTGTGTGTCAGTGTGTGTTTGTGGCTACATTTTCGGCATGTTTGTGTGTGTAAACATGAGTACTTACTGTGTACTTATTTTTGATGTGTGTGTGTGTGTGTGAAAATTGGCGTTTCCCTGATGGCTCATCTCAGTACTTGTGTGTGTATGTGTGTGTGCGTATACAGGCCAGTGACTATTTTACACCCGCGCTAAATAATGAATCCTGGGCACAGCAGGGGACCTTTTTTTGGTTTAACACCATTGCCCACCCCAAATCGAATGCACTCAGCGTGTGCTGGCCCTTTGTCCGACAAGGTGTCCATCGATAGGCTTTCTCCCTAGCGCACATAAACGCCATAAAGAAGCCTGTGCTTATTCATTCGTCTCATAGCTCACATTCCTTCTCTTCACGCTCCCCTCCATCCCTCCTTTCACTCCCTCCATCACTCTAATTCCCTGCCTTGGCCCGGCGTGCCACCGGGTGTGTTCGGCTGGAAGACGGGAAGGTGGAATGAAAAGAGAACATGAGGGCGAGAGTGAGCCAGAAAGGCCTGAAGGCTTTTCAGCTGATTAAGAGCTGGTCTGAGGTCAGGGCTGCTTCTCACCTTCTAATTAAGCAGAATAATTAGGTTTCACACTATACAAGAATCAGAAGCGCACGTGTGTGTGTGTCCTGTTGAACTTTATGGTATAAGTGTTCCTTTTTTGTAGTGTTTCTTTGCTTGTCTTCATGTCATGTGAAAAGGTATTCCATTGTAGCTTTTGTATAGCTAATTTAAGAGATCACCCAGCCTTTGAATCACTTTTGAAATACCTTAAATTTTCAAAAAGCAAAGTCGGACTGGAGCCATCGCTGTTTAAACAGTTGAATTTCCAGGTATTGTATAATTGATTTTTTGAACCACATGGACCCTCCGGATTAAGAATCAAGACTTTAGTTTCAGTGTGATAGCTAAAAAGAATATAATCGTCTTATTCTTTTAATCCCAGATCCAGATCAAGGCTGGGATGAAATCTGTATGTCAGGGGCCCCTTGTACACCAGCGTCCATACAAAATCTGTTCAGTTTTTGAAACATTCTGCTGCCAGGAAGACAAAGCAACCTGACTAATTGGAAAATACTTTATCAAAGTGCACTTTTGTTACTTTGTTAAGATCGTGACTTTTTAGATGTAATTTTGCCACTTTTTCAGTCGTGGACTGGACAGTGTAACGTAACGAGTACAAACCTTTTCATGTGTTTAAAGACCATTAAAAAGCCATGTTCTCTGTATGTTTGTGGCTTCATATAGTGTCTGATCTCAGGCAGGTGTGTGTGTGTGTGTGTGTGTTTGCCCCTGCCTGCTGCTGGTGTGTGTAATACAGAAGTGCTGGTCTTTTGTGGCAACCTGAAGGCAGTGATCTTGTTCCCCTGCCTGCATGAATAGAGAGAACAGGGCTTAGGAAGGGCTCCTGTCCTCCTTCACAGGTCTCTGACATAATGAAGCCAGTGTGTGATCTCACACACAACCTTTGGAAGTGTGAGTGTAAGCTCGTCTTGATGCGCGCTTCTGCCGTCTCAAAGCTTTAAGACGTTTTTTATAGAGATTAAAATGACAAGGCCGTGGATAGGTTGGATAGGCAGAACGGTGTGTATTCCTGTCCGTGTGTGTGCATGTGTGTGTGTGTGTGTACACTGTCCTCTCTGAGTGTTTGCATGTTTATGTGCGCCACTGTAATGTAATCTCGCTGTTTGCTGCGCCGCAGGGACGTTTTATGCTCACCAACATAGTTTCTATTGAATAAACCACACACAGAGAGCCAACGCGTGTCCTTTGTGCAGCCCTTTTGCATGTCTGCAAGTGTGTGTGTGTGTGCGTGTGTGTGTTTGTTCCTAAGCAATATGAATCCCCGCAGCCAACTATGCGTTTCTTCCCGCCGCTGATACATTTAGCTAATAAAGTCAGATGACAAAAGTGGGGTTAGTTAGATTGGATTCCACCTCTTTTGTCTCCTCTCTCCACCGGGCCATCCCCTTGGCTGGTGGTCAGCGCTGTTTTGGGGGGAAGAAGAGAGATTTAGACCCCCCAATTTAATTTAGCGGACAGGAGTTATGGTAATGAACGTGTGGCGGAGAGAAGGGGGCGTGCGAGGCAAGAGGAGGAGGGGTGGGGGTCCCCATCCACCTCAGGAACACCACATCCTTCCTCTCCTTCCCCTCCCTGACCCCTCCTTCCCTTCAGCCTGTCTTATTGAGGGAGCAGCGGTGACTGTGAAGGGTTTTTAGTGAAAAACGTAATATGATGCAGGGTGGGGGGGTCGGGGGGCTGCATGTATGCACAGAGACAGAAGTAAAGTGACAACAATAGAGGGATGGAGAGGGAGAGGAGGGGTTGTGGGGGGGTGGACAGGCGCTGGGTCCGGCCCTTTTTAATAAATCTGAGTGCTCTGGTTAGTGCTTCAATCTGCTGTACTCAACTAACCTCCTACCCACATTACACACAAACACACACACATACACACACTTCCACATACATACATGCACTTACTCCCTGTGACTCATTTTCACCCACATATGCTGTCGCCAGACTACAAGCTCAAGGGCTTTTAGAAGGTGTTTTCGCCGGACTTTGCAGCTGATGCTGCTGCCAGCTGTACTGTCCGCCAGATGTGGAGACAGAAAGTACCAGTTTCTGTTGTTTGTTGTTTTGATATATTAATTTAGATTTATTTGTCTTTGTTTCTTTTTTTTTGTTTGTTTTTTTACGTTGACAGTCTTCTGTGCTGCCTTTTAGGTTCCCCTCATGTCAAAAATGCGTTTTTTCTTCTTGCTCGTGCATTTATTTGTTTGAGCTTTTCAGTGTAGAAGTTAGATTAATCAGTTGGTGTCAATGTGAGTGTGAATGGTTGGACATTGGAGTCAGGGAGTTCTTTAAAAAGTGGTTCAGTAGATGTGCAGTTTCAACAAGCATAAGAGAGTAAGAGCAATGCTAGATGACGATTCCTCACGAGTACCCAGATGGGCTGTTTGTGCTGCTTCTCATGCACACACTGGATTCAGCTTGGATGCTCTTTGAGTGCCCTGTGAGTTAAAGCAAAAGCTCGACGCAAAAACACACGAAAACAGCTGCTGGCTGTGCGCCTTGCATTTCTGGGTCCATTTTCTTGTTTGATGGTGTAATTTTCTTATTCGTCATAGATAACTGGCCCGATACAGATGGCACGATGTCAAGTCGAGACGTCTCCAGCATCAGCGGTGGAGTCTAATAGCAGAAAATATTTCACCTGTCTCAGGCATCAACAGTAAACATCAGGTTTTGGTCTCTGAGATGGAAAGAGCAAGGGCCTCTCTTAGACCTACCATTTTGTACCATTGCAGAATCTTCAATAATATGTTACAGTAGTCACAACACATGGTGGGTTTTTTTGTACATAAGGGGTTCAAGTCTCTCTGGATTGTAAACACTGTCGCTGTCGTTCTCACTATTGCCGCTCGTGTGACACATGAAACTGACACTTCAAGCCCAACAAGTTCAGGCCCGTTCCCTGAGTGCTGTCAAAAAGCACTCTGGGAAAATGCATGAAGAAATCACAAGCCTAAGTAGCAGTAGGTTAAGGCTGGTTGAGGGAAAGCAGGAAAATGACACCACTTCATCTTGTAATAACTCCCGACCGCTGGAATATCTCTTTAAATCAAGTGCACCTAAAGTAGCTCACATTTACAACTTCATGCAGTATTTGCTCAGGCGAGATATCGGTTAAACTGTTAGCTGGGAGGGTGACTTGTTCAGTGTGTGCTGCTGACATTATGTGGATACTTAAAGCTGCAAAACTGCTTCCCTAACCTACAAGTGACACATGAAAGTGTTTAGACATAGGGAGACATTTGTTAAGCAGCAGAGAAATCAGTAAAATCATCAGTATCAGCAAACCCTCTTTAAAAAAACAAATGGTTCTGAGAAAGGCTTTGTTTTCATAAAAGTAGGACAGGATTGAGGAGTAGGCTTCACTCCCAAAGCTGTAGTCAAATGCTGTCTTTTTTTTTTTTTTAATCCGCTCTGCATGATTTAAAGTACCACAGTCCGCCTGTGAAGTTGCAACGTATCCCCCCCTCAGACGCACAGAGGCCAGACACACTCACGAGCAGTTTTGAACACATAATCGTCTTCACACTCCGTGACTCCAATCTCTCCCACATACAGTGCACACACATTTACTACATCAGATAAAGGAGCGAAGAAACTCTTTTTTCTTTTGCCTTTTTTTCCTCTCCTCCCAGCTCTCCTGCTTATCACCGCCCCCCTCCTTTCTTCTTTTTTATCCTCTTTTATTATCCTCTGCTTTTTTTTTTCCTTCAGCAGAGGAGTGCTCAGTCCAGAAATGAAATTAATCTGTTGTACTACACCCCTCCCTCCTCCTCCTCCTCCTCCTCCTCCTCCTCCTCCTCTTCTTCTTCCTCCCTGCTTTCCCTCCTCCTCCCGCATCTCAATCTCATTCTCTCTTTGCTCTGTGGGGAGGATTGGACTCGTCACTTTAACCTCTTCATATTGGATATGAATCTGTTAGCCTGCCTGCCCCTCTCTCTAACACTCCCCACCTCAATCCACATAGTTCATGCGCACACAGGGAAGTGCATGTACACAAATACACACACACACACACAAAGGCTCTGTCATGCTTATTTACGCACATGCACGCACGCACACACACACACACACACGCTGTGGTTTAGTAAGCATGCACAGACACTGTACTCACTCACACTTCATTCCACACAGGTATCTAAACAAATCTTTCGACAAATCCCAGTCCTCACGCAAACACACGCACACACACACACATGTTGACATCCCTGACAAACGGTCCTCCGGCGGGTTTCTCCCGGTGCTTCAATCAAAGCCATTGATATGAATCTGGGCTGTTTTCTCCATACTGGCAGCAGCGGCAATATACCAGCTGTACTTTTTAGCAGCTACACATCTTTCATCAGGGCCTGTGCCTGGAACATAGCTGTTTACAGCCGCCCCCACCCCGCTTTCCTCCTGCCACTTCTACATAGAGACAGGCGATATTGCTGGATTTTAGCTTTGGCCTTGGCTGAACCACCCTGCCTTATTAGTGAGGATATCGAATGAATGAGAGAGGCTCCATACTTCATATGAAAAAGGGAGGCAGGGAGATGCGGGGAGGGGAGGGAGGGAGGGAGGGAGGCAGAAATGTGGGGAGTGAGCGAGGTTCTCCTTAATGGTTCCCCCTAGGGGTTTTAGCGGCCGTGCGAGCTGGTGCAGCCACATACAGTCATAGCAGCGAAATGGGACAGGTGAAGATCCTCTCCCTCCTCCTCCTCCTGCTCTCTAAAGAGTGGTATGAATATGGTAAATCCGCTGTCCGCTTGGCGGCATGATTCTCTCCCAGAAAATGGCCCTGTGTCTGCGTCCCTCGGGGGTATAAGCTAAGGAGATTCTGCATTTAGGCCCAGCACTCACTCCTTTTCTGCTCTCTGGGGGTTTGAAAGGGCCCCGGCCTGCCCAATCCTCCTATCTATCTCGCCACCGCAGCAGCAGTGATAGCACACAACACAGCAGCTCAGCTTAAACATGGTGGCTGGAGCTACACAGCTATCGCTATCTGGATGCATGGCTTTTACTCTCACACACACACACACACACATGCAGAGCCTCTATCCGTGTCAGTGTCTCGCTGACTGAGTGAGGTACATTTAGCTAGTGTTCGCCTGAGGCAGTGAGGGATCACCGATGACCATCGTCATGTTCTGTTACACACACACACACACACACACACACACACAGAGTTGTTTTCTGCTACCAGCTCTGCGGCTCCAGTCTTGTCGAGGTCAGAGAACATGGTCGGATGGCAGCTCACTCAGACAGTCTGTCAGTCATCCATTACTGGAGAAGACAAAGCATTCAGTTTATTTGCACCTAGTTGGCCTCCAAAGTAGAGCTGGGAGATACTGACGCACTCAAACAGCATATTTCTGACTAACTATTTCAATGTTAGCAGTCTGACTTGCTCACGGTCACGATTACTGGCTCTGTCAAAGACTATTTAATCCAAAAAAGGTGGTAATTTATGATAGATAATAATAATAATATGTCTTCTGAGGGGGAAAAAGGCTTAGTAATCTTAGTTTTATGATCAAACATAATGTCAGTTCAGCCTACAGTGTAAAGCAGCCAAGAGGTAACGCGAGCTTGTTATGATTACAATAACCACCGTCTCAGAAGATATAAAGTCATTACATCAAGGTATCGCCATTAAATTTGATATATTTCCTCATTCTACTCAGTAGGTGATTAAGTTGTTAATGCAATATACACTCAGCCTATGTGTAAATCTTAATCACCTTGGCTTGTAAAATTAAACATTTATGAGGGTCAGGCTGCAGAGAGAGAGAAATTTGGTGTCTTGCCCAAGGACACATGACCCGTTTATGGAATCAATCCTGTGACCTCTCAGCTGAGGGATGGAGACTGTTGGGAAATAAAACATGATCTGAAACCCGCAGAAGACTGATGAAGATGTGTGTTTTATTTTCTTCATTTAAACGTCACATTTGGAGAGTGAAGTTAGTGTGGTCGTGTGGAAACTTGAAATAGAGACTTATTTATCTTGGGATTTGTGGTAGTTTTATGATTTATGATGGTTCATTCAACCACAGGAGCTAAACTGATAGCATAATGAGCTACTGTGAATAGTGTAAGTGGTCTGATAATGATTTTGTGCATTTGTTTTTAATCAATGATCTCAGAGTAAAGTGCTCCCCGTGCTCATCACAGCAGTGTGCACAAATGTTAGCATTTGAATTTAGACGTGATAAAATATTGATGCAGATGTCCTCAGCGTGCTCGCTCATGCGAGTCGAGGCCCAAGTGTGTGTTTGTGTGTGTTTTCAGCTGAAATGGACTTAAGTGTGTGTGAATGTCTGCTGGTCATTGTGTGCGTTTGAATGTTTTTGTCCTTCAGCTGTGGCACATGTGAGCCTAAGTGTGTTTGCATAGTGCATCTGCCTGTGCGTGTGTGTGTGTGTGTGTGTGTGTGTGTGTGTGTGTTAATTTCCCAGCCCCCCGCTCTCCCTCCTTCCTCCTGGTCGGTAGGCGGCAGGGGTCCGAGCGCCCAGCGCCCCGTGTCATCCTGAACCCCCTCCTCATCTCCTTTGTCTGCTCGTCAGTTAGGCAGCGGTCTGTGCGGGACCCTGGGATGCGGGGGGTTGACCTTTACCCTTCACCCCCTAACCCCACCCCTCCCCTCTCCGTTGCCGTGGCGATTCATATGCAAGCGACCCGTCACCCGCCTATTCTTCCCTTTCATCTGTCCACGCCTGGCCAGGCTGTTGTGTCACGTCTCAAGTTCAAGTCCTGGGACAGGCCTGGCCATCCGGGGCCACGCCAGGCCACAACAGACCAGACCTGGCAGGCGGCGGGGACTGGGGGAGGGAGGGGGAACCAGTGTTTGGCTGCTCATTTTTTATCGGGGGTCAGGGGGAAGATGGTCGCGCGGTGTTCTGGGGATGGGCTGAGGTCACACACAGGGGTCAGCTTTTCTCTGACAAACATGTCTGTTTCCACTGGTGATTTAATCTGCTATTAATCCTGGAAATCGTATTAGTTTGAGAACAAGTGAAACTGATTTGGTAATTAAACTTGGTCATTTGACTTCCAGGTCCTTTTACTTCAACCTGTCTTCATGAGGTTATTAAAGGTGCACTATGTAGCTGGGGGAGAAATTTAAATCGTTTATAATACCTAAACAAGCTAAATAAACAACCTCTCTCTCTCATTTTCATGACTAAATAAACTGCCACCTTTTTTAGCTTCAACAATGTTTTGAGGACTTTATTTTCCTCTGAAAACAGCTTGTTTATACGCTTATGGAAGAAATAAATATTTCTGAGTTTGGACTGCTACCTCATTAATATTGTAAATATAAAATGCATTATCTAATAACTACATAGTGCCCCTTTAATGTTCATTTTTTGGGAGGTGATGTATAGTCAGTTTGGAGGATGTAGCTTCTGCTGCTGCTAAATTATATAGCATTATATTGACAGACTTTTCATATCGTTGTTCAACTCAATTCATTATCAATGAGGATAAGCTAAATAACAGTGAGACCTGAACTAGTTTTAGCAAGGTGTACCTGACCTGAAACATGTAATGTGTAATTTCTCTTCTTATAAGAAATAAATAAATCACTATCCACTCCAATTTGTTGTTAGTTTTACTCCGTAGGATGCTGGTCAGTCAGTCGTGGTTCTGGATTCTGCAGTGGCTCTCATTAAAACCAACATTTCACCTTTGCAATCTTAAGTCATTCCGTTTTTGTCCAGAGGCTCCATTGTAGCCTCACCGAGGGGCCTGCTGTGGGGGGTTGGCGCTGCTGTCTCGGGGTCAGGGTCAAGGTGGGTGGGGCTCGGGTCAGCTAGCCAGACGGACGCACAGACGGTGGACTTGACATTGAGTGGATGAGTGGATTAGCAGGATTGTGAGGCTCCTTGTGTTTATGCGTATTGTCAGTGAGGAAGGTTTGAAAGTGAGGGTTTTGGCGGGTAAGGGCTGCGTTAGCTTCTGTTGAGCAGAGTATTTACTCATATATATTGTAAGGGTACCACAAATTAACCGTGTCTTATCCATTTTTCATTTGTGTTGCAGCAGGTGACCTTTTGTGGGTTTCGCGTGCAAAGTTAATGCTCTCCTGACTCTTAAATGTTTTCATGAGCTGACTTATTTATCGTTTTTACTGGAAGGCTCGTCTTGTAATACATCCACTGACAAAAGAGGTGTAGTATATGAGAGCACACACGCTTGTCCTTCATTTTGTATGTGCAGCAATGAATGAATACAATGAATGAACCCTTGACTCACAATAACTGTGCTTTCATTAGGCGGAAAAATACCACCATTGTCACAGTGCAGCACTGTAAGGCTGCTGAGGACACCCTGAGATGAATAAACATCCATTCAGAGCAGACAAGTAATACAAAAAACATCTTCGCATTATAACCTCCACATTCCACACACATTATACTCAGAAACATACAAATATGTGGGTTTTATTGGTTTTGTTCCTAGTTTTTTTGTTTAAAGTAAGACTTCTTGACGAGATGCAGAGCCTCCAATCCACGTCCAAGGATGCGTTAAGTGGGTGAACAATGTTTTTGAGGCATCTGACATTCAACCCACTGCTTGTGTTTGGGGTATTCTTGCTGATAATGGGCTGGAGATGTTTTGAAAGTATCCCAATTGGCGGTTGATTGAGCTGGCCTGAAGGTTATACAGCAAATGGAGAATGACTTCCGCCCTCTAAGAGCCACAGCTTGACCAGCTTGTAATGGTTTCGTGATGCTCGATGCATGTAGTCACTGACCTTCCATCGTTTTTCATTTTTTAGATGAAACTGCTACAAAATCTAACTCTAACATAACATTTATACAGACAAAGGAGGTTTATTTTGTACCATAGTATTTAAATTTTAGTAATCTTTCTGTGTATGCTTTCCACACGTGTCTGTCTGTGTATATATAATATGCGTGTTCGTGTCTGTATAGTAGAAGTAACAGCTGCAGTAACTGAAGTTTGCGAGCATTTCCATCACTGAATCTAACCGTGATCTGTATTATATGGAGAATTATATTCTTTAAAAGCCGTTGAAACAGATCAGATGGCACACAAGCTGAAACTAATCAAAGATCGGAGGGAACTGTGACCAAAACATCATCAAATCTGCTGAATTAGTTTGATTAGTTCAGACACTTCTAATGCTGGAGGTGGAACAGCTCTTGTGCTGCTTGTTTGACATTCAACTGAGCCGAAGCCATTGTCTCCGAGTCCCCCTGTGTAAATGTGTGTATACTGTATATATATATGGACATGTGTGTGTATCAAGTGTTTTTCTGTGTGTCCTTGACCCACATATCAGTGAGCTATAATAGGTTTAATGGAGGAAAATCTTTTGGAGACAGAGAGGGTTATGCACTTATTCACTGTTAGATAAACTGTAATAGTGCATTAGTGTATGGACATATTTGTATGTAGTCCAACACTAAAACAAGATGAGAAGCACATTTGGAAAATATTAACACAGTCTTACAAAAAGACTCGAATCAAGGGAGAAAATGCACACGTACTGACAGAAAAGGGACTCTTACGGGCGCTTTCACATGTCCTGACTTGTTCAAAATGACACCTATTCAGTGTAAATTTGTAAAAGAAGCAGGCATCATACTTGACATGAATGAATGAATGAATGTTGAGGTATTTAATTTTCCTTTTTGTGTCCTCGGTCCAACACAGCTTAGCCGTGTATGTATCTGATTGCTGTTGGGATTACAGGTTACAGTAATTACAGAACGAAGTGTGTCAAATATGCACTCAGTTTGTGGTTTCAGTTTATGTATTTGAAAAAATTGCCGTGCTGTCCAGGGAAATCCATGTAGCTGGTCATTTTATCATTTTTCTTTTTGCTTGCTTGAACTGAAATTTTGTTTTTTATCTAAGTGAGTGCTGTGAATCATGAGAGCTGACAACCAATATTACGATCCCGGTAAAATTCAACAGATCCTTTCTGCGTTCCTGAAAATTGCGCTTTTTAGAAAAACAGAGTTTTTACCTGACAACGATGATATGCAGTCGGCGCTGACAGGAGCATGCAGCCTGTCATTCATGGCAATTGCCACTTTCATCGTCTGCTCCTGAGTGGTGAAATCACTATGTTCCAACTTGTCAGTTTTGGCCCTTCAGTACTGTGTATTTACCTTCATATTGATAAAATTACACACAGCACATGCATCATTTTCTTGAATATGTGTAAATGGATAAAATACCCCTCTGTTGAAATATGATTAATTCACCAGATGTGGAACTCAGCAGGATTTGTTTTCTTTTTATAGCATCTTCCTCACTTAACTGAGCATTAGCCAGCATCAAATGTAGTGGTCACCAGTGGCTCCTCTCCGGCTTAATAACCATCTGAAAAACAGGATAAAATCCAATAGAGCTCTGCTGCAGCTGTAGTCAAGGGTAAGACAGCGTGAAACCGCTCGCTGGTGCTACAGCCAGAATTTGTGATCTAGATAAAAAGACGATTTTTCTCAGGTGGTTCAACAAAATAATGATCAGACACCGTCTGTTCGGGGTTTTTAATGAGCTAATGTTTTAATAAGACATAAGAAAGATTTTTTTTCTGTAATCTTCAAATATTGGCGTTCTTTCCAAATCCCACCGCACACTTCAACACACTCTACCTCCCTCACACACACACGGATTAGTTTACAGGAGTTACTGTATAAGCTTGGAAATGGCCGATGACCGACACATACAAATATCGCTGCATCCTCCACACCTGCCTCCCCGATTTTTTTTCACTCTCCTATCCTTCCCTCAGGAAAAAAATGAGAGAAAGAAAAACAGAGAGAGAGAGAGAATGCTGTTGGGTAGGTTTGGTGAAAAGACACAGAGAGAGAGGCAAGAAAGGAAAGTGAGAGAGAGGAAGGGACGGACGGACAGAGATACATCAGAGTGAGGAAGAGAGAGAGAGATGGCTCTAAGAATAAAAGGAGAGGAGGTGAAGATGAGTACTAAGAGAATGGGAGAGAGAGAGAGAGAGAGAGAGAGAGGGTGGGCGGGCGACAGACAGACAGACAGTGAGGCATTAAAATTCATGGCCTTTTTTATTTTCCGTGCTGAAAATCAATACTGTCTACTATGGATGAGGTGAGATGTGGACAACAGCGGTTGCCGGCCAAAGCAGGGGGGAGGAAGGGAGGGAGGGAGGGAAGGAGGGAGAAGAGAGAGAGGGGTGGGTGGGGGTGTGGGGGTGTCGTCAATATTAGCAGTGACACAGCCACTGCAGGCCAAGGTAGAGTTGGAGAGGAGAGAGAGCCACCGGGGGGGATGGGCGGTGTGTTTATATATATATATATATGTGTGTGTGTGTGTGTGTGTGTGTGTGTGTGTGATGGAGCGGGGGGTAGGGTAAGGTTCATTAAGTCTGACCAGCAGAGCTTTTGGCCAGCGTAGCAGCAGCAGGCCTTTTGTCCGAGGGTCCGGACACACACACACACACACACACACACACACAGATGGATGGACTGATGGATATTACCCCTCTTTCCCATTGTAATTTACAACCCCCGCAGAAGCTCCATCATTCAGCCGATGGTGTGTTTGACTAATGTCTGGCAGATGTTCTAACGCTACACGCCAACTATTGTCGCAGGGCTGGGGTCAGTTCGCTTCTAATTCAGGAAATGGAGATTCTTCTGCGCTCCAAAACTATAAATCTTTCACCATGAAAAGCCTCGTCCCGTCTTTGCTCTGCGCTTATTACATTAGTTTCATTTTACACTTTAACTGCACGCACAGACCACCAGGACTGTGGCGAGCATGTCAACCTTCTGGACAATGTGGAGGACACGCAGTCTGTCTTTTAGTCAAATTATGGAAATACATGCACTTGAGCCAGGTCTTACATAAAATCCAAAAATATATCTAATTTCCCTCCATTTTGTTGCATCCCTGATTATGTTTGTGGAGCCGCTGAGCACCAAAGAGGCCGTAAATACAGTAAAGACAATCCTCAAGGGCATTTTTAAACAATGCTAGCTGATGTGTGCATACTGTGGTCAGAGCTGGTGTCAAATCCTTTTTACTAATTGGTTTAAATTTGATTCTACTGGTGAAGAAGTTTTTTGTTTAAAGGAAATTTACTGTATTTTCAACCACTGTCTTTTTTAAATTGTGGCCATCCTGATAATGGGTCATAATTATAGGTGGGAATCAGATTAATTTACAATATGATACAATTCACAATACATCAGGATACAGCATTTCTGCATTAACTGATACACTGCAACACAGTCATGTAGATAGTGACACTACTAGTCATAATAACTTTGCATTCAACACCTCGTAGGGTCAAGAATAAGATTTACCATCATTTAAATGATTAATATAAAACAAAGTTATTTGAGAACCTTCAGGAGACTCAACATTAGCACAACCCATAGAGAACAAATCCCAGGTTGAAAATAATGGAATTCCCCTTTAATTCATGATGATGTGTTGAGGAGGCCAAGTTCAAGCTCACAGTGGCATCAAAGTCTGTTTACAGGTCTTGGAGATCTACTGCATGGAAGAGTTTTGTTTAAAGCCTTCTGGGGCTCCGGAGGGAGCACACAATCTGGGAGTTAGGAGGAAGTGAGCTCACCAGAAGGAGGAGGAGACGCATCTGTGACCGAACCGTTAGTGGTTGTGTTGCATTGTGGGTAAAGATACTATATTTTCCAGCTGTCCAACTTGAGTCTGACAAGTGCAAAGCTCTTTTAAGATGAGTCAATTAATTGATTAGTTGATTGAAGAAAAAAAGATCCCTGATGACTTTTGGACAATCCACTAATCGTTCATGTAATTATTAAAGAAAAAATCTCAAACATTTGCTCCTTCCAGCTTCTTAAATGTATCGATTTCCTATATTTCTTAGTCATATATGATAGTTGATGGAAATAATCATTTGTTGAAGCCCTGAAGATTTCCATGATTTTATGGCATCATTAAATTAACATTTCTAACAGCTTTGATAAGAGATATTAGTCTCAACTTAGAGAATTTGGTGCCACTTGAACTCCAGTTTTCAGTCGCTGTTCTGTCACCATCTACTCAGTGTCAGAAAGATTTCAGGGAAATTCTGACTCGACTGGCACAGTAACTGTGCCTCTGCCAGGGACTTTGGTTTCGTCTTGAATAAATCTCTTGATTTTTTTTTTGAATAGAATCCACCAGTCCAATCCTGACGGTAAAGTGCAGCTCTGAGCTGAAGTGATTTTTCTGGCATGGAGGTGTTCCTTAGTTGTTGTCAAAGTCGATATTGTCGTGTATTATTAGCTTTCTTCCTCTGTTGTGAATTGAAAATATGAAAATGTGTTTACTTTGGAACGAGACCAGTTGAAACCAATCTAATAATCGGTTTGTTGCTATTTTGAGACCCAAATATTGCCGGCAAATAAATTGTGAGTGCTGCTCGTATCATTTCTAACAACAAGTAGTATATTTTCAAGTTCCTTGATGTAACGGGTTAATTCCAGCTTCTACTTTACTTTATTCTACTTCAAAGACTTTTTTTTTTTTTTACATCTGTGGTGAGGGAAATGTTGCCTCTAACAAACAAGGTGAAATACATCATTGATGATCTGATCTGAACTGTGCCATCAATTTAATTGCAAATTTTGCCTGTAGCACCTTTAACTTTAAGATATTCTTCATGTCTGAGTATGTTAAGCATTGAGGAGAACTTTGTTTTTTAGTTCAGTGTGGATCTGCAGTTTTCTGGCAGCGTAGCACGTCGTATGTCAAGATAAAACTGCTTCCTTTCAGGCTGATAGACCGACAGGAAGACAGAAAGCTGCGCACCATTTGACGTGGAGTAGATGCTGATATGACAGCTGCTGCTATCGCTGAACAAACCCGTAGATACAAAAAACCAAAATGAAAGTTGAGAAAACATCTGTCGTCATCTGTAGCTGTTGTCTGCAGCAGTAAAAACCCTTCCCATCAGTCACCGGTTTGTTTGTTGAGTATCACGTTTTGATAATTCAGTGATCGTCTAAGTTGAACTTCCTGCTTGTTGACACCCATCAATAGTCTGCTGGTACCGAACCATCCCACAGGCCGCTGTCTCTGTCCTCCATACAAACAGATAGACCCAGGGCTAGTGGTTACTATGGGGATAAGGGGAGAGAGAGAGAGAGAGAGAGAGAGAGAGAGAGTGGGAGTGAGCGAGGTAGAGAGAGGCAGGCCGTGGTTTTGAGGTGTAAAGCATCATAAATAATGGAGGCTGCACCTCACATTGAAATGCAAAGGCTGGAGCTCGGGCCTGAGCAGAGGTAATGCTGGCTTTTTGAAATTTATTTTTCATAAGCGTGATCCCCCCAGCCTCCCCCAATCACACACACACACACACACACACACATTCAAACACATTGCTCCTTATAACCAAGGCAACTCTGCACCCCCCCCCGTCCCGTACAGAAAACATACCTTAACATACGTTTGCATTCCAAATTTCATCAAGTCTGCCAGAGTAGATTGGCTTTTATTGAATTCAGTCATTCATCAAACGCACGTCAGAAGCAATATCAAAGTGAGGCTTGTTACTGAGGCATCCTCATAACAATATATCAGAATATTTCATCTTTTTTTTCCCTCAGTGGAATGAAAATGTGATGCGGTAATAACACATCTGCATATCGTTTATGTGGGACGGGTATTAAAAAGCTGCGCTCCTCATTTAAAGTCAAACTTTTGATACGGCGAAGTTCATTTTATTTTCTGGTTATTCTCTCTTAAGATTTCTACACCTCGTCTCTGTTTGTGTGTTGGTGTGAGAGAGTGTGAAAGGGGAGAGAGACCAGACATCGAGGACGTGCATTCATGTATATGTTTGTGTGTGTGCATGTGAGCACACGCACTCCTTTGTGTTCGCATTGTGTCCACAGTAGCATGCCAACGTCGGCCGAAGAAAAAGAGCCAGAATGTGGATGAGATTCCTAACTATGTATGACTGACTGAGGCCACTCACATGTAGCCTTAACGTGTGTGTGTGTGTGTCTGTGTTTGTGTTAGTGTGAGAAGAGTGAGAGTGAAGCAGAGAGAAGAGATATGGCCCGGCCACCACTGTGGTTTTGTACACCGACATGCGGTTATCAGCTCCAGTCATGCTGTTAAAGGCCTGTGACCATTGGAGGATGTAGATAGGAGTAAATGTAACATCCCTGATTGGAAACTTCTGCTGATGCATCGGTGAAAGATTGATCCTTATTCCACTTGTAACCGTTTCATCTTAATTAGTGTAATCTGTACGTAACAACAGCTGGTTGTGTATTTGCATTGTAGGATTTTTAATTCCATTAAAGACAGTATGATGTGCCAGATACGTTGGAGAAAAATTTGTTTGCACTCCTTCCATTCCAATCAGTCTAACTGTTGACTGATGGAGGTGCAAGGTGACCTAGACTGGCACTCAGTAGAGCGCATACCTCTGCCAAGGCCCAACAGTACTTACTCAGAGACACCAGCCACCTAAATATGCCTGATTTTCTCCCAAAATCAATACATTATTCTCCGCTAAATTCAACAAGATGACAAAAATAAACTGCTCTATTTGGCAATGTTAAAGAAAGTAATAAAAAAATCCTGGATCCATCCCCTTTTTCCGGTTCCACACCAAAAGTTCAAGAGGGTCGTTTCATGGAAATCTGTTCTGTAGTTTTTGTGTAATCCTGCTGACAAACCAACCAACAAACAGACCCGGGTGAAAACATAACCTCCGAGTAAGTAAGTAAGTAAAGAAAAAATATACCTGGGATGTCGAGTGAGTCTTGTGGCTCAAGACAGTGACTGTCAGTTTGCTCCTGTTTTTAGCTCTTTTACTTTAAAAACAAAAAACAAGAAACACACTGTCTGCAATATTATTTTAACATTATTTTCAAAGTACTTTGCATCTTTGCATCAGAGGAGGGCTGCACAACATGTTAAATAAATTCATGTATTTCATATATTCATGACTAGTCGGAATGATCATGTTTGTGTCACAGTTTTCATTTTCTCTTAAAAAAAAAAAGTCATCATGATGTGACATTTGTTGAGGTCTGTACCAAACAAACAAGATTGGAGAAGAAGATTTTTAGGCCAGAACTTGTAGCATTACAGAACTTAATTATTTTGTCACATATTTTACCTTAATCTAAACATTAAAGCCACAATGTGGTTTCAGTAATATTTCCGTTAACTGTGCAGCCCTAGTTTGGAGGTGAAGAACCTTAGCCTTTGACCAGAACCTTTAAAATGTCCCCCGTTTAACTTGTCTTAGTCATAAAAACAAAGCGTTATTATTTGGGTCAGTACAAAGGAGTCAGAACAGAACAGTCACCAGAGGTCTGTGAATGTCTCAGATAACTTAATGTTCTTTAAACTCTAAACTGTGTATGTGATTTCCTGTGATGTTCCCACATTGTGCACTGACTCTAAACAAATGTGGCCTCTTGTCAATGTATTCAACGTACACTTAAGATTCTGACTGCAGCTTTCACTGATGTATCTGTTTATTTATTGTGATAAATCTCACAAGGTTGAGAGCAAGGGCAGGTGTTCGAGCTCCATCCTCCGTTCTGCTCACACTTCAAGCAGGTGTAGAGCGAATCAGAGCATAATGCATTTGCAAGAAAGTGATGGAGTGAATCGAGTGATGACAGACAAGTCAAATCCAAACTTATCATTTTTACACTCTTCAGTTACAGTGAGGGATAATGAGTCAGGTGAATTTCTTAATCAATGGGCCCTTAAAAATCAACAGTTCTGACTTCATGGAGGCTTCTGTGACTTGTTTATCATTTAACTTATATATTTATACAGCATATAAAAAAGAAAACTAGCACAGTGTATGAAACCTGACACCAATTCTGTGTTTTCCAGCTGTCTCTGTTTTGTCTCTCAACACCATCCATGTTAAGAAGCTTTCAGAGAGAAGTAGCACTATTCTGTATAATCAACATAGCAATCAGCGCCACTCTCCCCCTGACACACACACACACACACACACACACAAAGTGTTGAGGCTTGCTGGCGTCAGGCCAGAGCATCAATAAAGCCAGTGTGAGTTTGAGAGCCATTTAAGGGCCATTTCGCCCCAGACCTACAATCCTCCATACTGCTCACTACAGCACCTCGGTGACCATCAGGCTGACCCTGTGCGAGGAGAGATAGGTGGAGGGAGAGATGAAGAGGCAATGAATACGTAGAGGCAGCGCTGAAGAGAGAGACAAATTGAGATGGAGAAATTGTGAATGAAAGTGGGGGGAGTGAGAGAAAAGCGATTGTAGAGGAGAGAAGAGAGGATTGGAAAATAAAGGAGGGAGAGTTGAGGAGAAGCAGAAGTCTGTCAGTTTGGTTTGTCTGTTTGATCTAAGCTATATTCAGAGTCCGTCTTTGTTAAACCAGCTGTTGGAGTCCAGTTAGATGTAAAAATTAAGACTTTCCCCGAAGAAAAAAAAAAACATGAAAGTCCACAAAAGGTTTTTGAACAATGAAACAATCGATAGGAGAGCAGATCAGACAGGCCTCGCATAGTAACACAGCTTGAATGTGTAATTATGTTCGGACTGTGCGTTGCTTCTGAGGACTTTCTCTCACATGTAAGTCAGAGCTGGTGGACGTCCAACAGGGTGTGTTTACTGTCACATTTCTCTTTGATCCAGGTGAGGTTTTCTGATATGCAAATGTAAAAACACACTGTTTCTGAGGACGGTTCGTTCAGCCTCTAGTCTCCAAAGTATGATGTTACCGACATGCAACCACACACTTTACCTTGCTCCATCTTCCTCCTCTGCCCGATTTTTCGTCTTCTTTATCATCCCGAGCTTTTTTCTCATCCTCTTCTTCAGGTTTGCTCCCCACTTAAATCCTTCCATCTGCACCTACAGTGGATCTGTCTACTTATTGATCTCCTTACACTCTCGTCTTCAAGTACATTACACCCCAAGTCATCAAATACTCACCCATCATTTTCATTAACACTTTTACTCTCATCCCTCGCAGTGAGATTTCTTGCCAGTCATCTCTTCTTCGTCTCCGTCGCCTCTCCCGCTCACTCCTCCCTCATCTTCCTTTAATTCATTTTATCTTTTTATTTGCTCGTAACACTCCGTCTCGGCACTCACTTTTTCATCTGTCGAGTCTCGGCCTCTTCGTACTTTACCGTCTCGTCTGTCTCCAACTATCCCTCTTTCCTCTGCCCTACATCCCTCTCTCCCTCCCTCCCACCCGCTCTATTGATCCAGCCATAGTTTTCTGTCTTCCCTGTGCTGGCTGGCTGGCTTTAATCAATATAGATAATTGTCTGCTTTCTCTTCATGCCAAACACGCTGTGTTTTTTCTCAATGAATCCAGGTCTTTCCCCTACGCAACCCGCCCGCCCTTCCCTCCTCCCCTCCACGCGGGAATCCCTCCGTTAATGACAGGAGATAACCTGCTTTCCTTACCGATTTTTTTCCTCCCCCCCCTCCGATCCCTCTCACCCCCTCCCTCCCCCCTCTCGTTCCCTTGTTCATCGATTACCGTGAGACATCGCCCTGCGTGCCCCCGTCAACAAATGTAAACACACCGGGCCACGTGGCTCGCCTGTGAGTACAAACATACGCCGATATACAAATATTCAGATTTACAAATGTACACTAAGTTCGACCAACGGCCGGTCAGGTGGGAGCCGCCAGAGAGATCCTGTTATGACATTATAACCATACTTGGCCCCTCTGTTTGTGAAAATGTTTTATACATGTGGATTCGAACCAGTACTGCAAATATTATTCCGTCTTCGTCCAGTTGACGGCATTCAGAGGCTGAAATAAACCCTCACATCAGCTCCTGTCAATCACCTGGAGCAGCCTTGAAACAACAACTTACATTTCACTGATAGACCAAAGAAATATCACAGGACGTGAAAGGCAAATTCACACAAAGACGTCATGCTGCAACTTTCTTTTTACCAATAGAAAAATCCACAAAGTTTTCCTTTTCCCTGACTAATCTATAAGAGAAGTCTGTCTAAAGGCCCCGATACACCAAACTGGGATAAAAACAAACTAGCTGTGCTGAAGGCCGACTGTTGTGTCGCCTCAACTCTCTTGTGTCTCAGCCAAAAAGCTTCATTTGAACACACCGCAATGACCACAGTCCTACTTCCAACCAGCTCACATGTTCTGCGCCTGTGTGAAAGGAAATGCTTCTCTGCCGATATACAAACTGTTGTTATGATAAAGAAGCATTTTTTGATGCCACTTTCGCTCTCTTATCGAGAATACGTCTGATTAAAAGTTGCTAATGGCGCTGGAGCAGATTAACAACTAACAACAACTAATTTACCAGATAAAATGAGGACACAAAGCAAGTGTGGGAAAAATACAGCTGAGCAGTCACAGGTTTGAAAAGCTAAATGTCAATCACATATCTCTGTGAAACGACAAAAGCGTACAGCCATTGTGTTTGTGCACTTCTGTGGCTTCCTCAAAGAGCTCCACAGAAAACTGACCTTTGCTGCTCCGCTGCTTCTTACGCACTATAATTGCACCAAACTGCTGTGTACATACATTAAAGTTGAGACACAGCTGATAGCAGCTCTGTTAGCAGCTCTGTTAGCTCTGTAATTTTATTCAACTATTTATTAAACTGTTTCTGAGAGGTGTTGAAGAGGATGTAGCTCGTGATGCTGTTAAACTACAATGCAGTATACAATTATTCTTTTTTTATTCGTATATTTTTTGTGTACATTTGCTATAAAACATCATCTTTGTGTCACTCGTTTATATCAGGTAGCGTCTCACCGGTATGTGTCACATTATCTGTCCTTTCAGGTACAAGACTGACCTTGTTGAAAAATAGAAAACAGAATAATAAAATTCTCGAATAATGACACCACAAATTGTTGACTTGAATTTGAATCTGTAGAGCTGTAAACTTCCTTGACCTCCCTTTTTTTCTCGCAGACAATAGAGTTGCTGCACAGCTTTGAAAGACACAAGTCAGAAGGCGATACAGATTAATCTCTTTTTCTTCCCTCTCCGCTGCTCGCGTGGACATTAGTACACCAGACCTGCACATGAAGGCAAACATCTGAATCGTACACAATGCAGCCGCTCCCTAACAGCATGCGGTCCTGGCATCCACACAATTAGTCTCTATAGGGGGGTATGGCAAGGCCATGCTGTAATTACACAGCTCTATATGAAGCTGAGTGGGGTGGGGACCGGGGAAGCAAAGGGTAGCATGCACTATATACTGTGCTGCATTGTGACCCGAGCTGCCGCATTGAAAACCTGGCTTACAATCGATAGTGTGAATAGAGAGGAGAGAACATTGAGTCAAGTCAACTTTATTTATATAGGCCAAGATCACAAAAAAACACATTTTCCTGAGCGGAATTCACAATCTGTACAACATACGACATGTTCTGTCCTTAGAGCATCGATTCGAAGAAGGAAGACCTGAGAAAAAAGAAAATGGCAATAAGGAAAAAATGGGAGGAGAAATCGAACTCCCGGGACAAACAGACATGCTGTAGATGGTGTCTTCACACAATACACCAACATATTAAAATTCTTTAACATATAAGAACAGTGACGACCTCCTCTCTGCCATGGACACCTGGAGAGAGGACACAGTTTTCACACAGCGAGGGAAACAAACACAGACGGAGAGAGAGACAAGAGGAGATGCTGACTCTCCTGAAGGACGACGAAGGAGAAACCTGATTGAATAGAGAGGACAATGAAGAAGAGAAAGAATAGGAAAGAAAAGAAAAAGAGAGATCGGTGCACGACTTGGATAATCATGTGCTTGTGTCTTCAGAAAATCAAGGCTTCTGGCCCAGCTAAACAGTAAAGTGAAGCTGAAAAAAGATAAGTGACTCTAAATTAGTTAAGTTTTATGTTAATTAAACCCTCTTCAAGCCACAACATGAACTTCCTGGAGTATCAGTATTTCACAGTCTGAGGATGAGACTGAACAGTCAACTATCTTTTTCCTGGAAGTTACATTTTGTTGCTTTAGAGTTCAGTTCTTTATACTTTGTTTGATAGTATGCTGCCTTGAAATGAGGAATGTTTAACAATAATAACACCTTTTCATTAGAGGACTTGTCCCCTAATACTAGCGTTAATTGTCTAACCCTGTGGCTGATCTCAAACAAAACCTAAGGTAATGTTAGCAGAGACGAGCTGTCACAATGAGTAGCATCACCATGTCGAAGCAGCATCTGCTGAGATATATTATAAACATTGTACATATACTGTGGAAAGTGCAGGGTCGAGATATGCTCGGTCACACAGAGAAGAACAGTATGTACATCATTATAAGCACATGGGTTTAACAAAAGGGAAGGTTGAGACCGATAAATACAGGACAATTTGCGTTCAGCCTTCAAGAACTGAGCAGAAGAAACATCGAGCTGGATGTTAAAGCAGGCAGTAAATAAGTAACAGAACACAACCAAGGCCGTGACATGTAGCTACGCGTCCGTACCACAGCAGCACCATGTGTGATCATCAGTGTGAAGGAGTGTGTGCTGCAAGGGGTTTTGGGTCTTTAGTAAGTCAAAGCAAATGTTCTGGCTAATTTGAACTTTGCCTCCAATCAGCTTCAACTTTCCATTTCTTTTTCAATGCAGTCTGTAAAAATCCTGAACAGAAACATCGCAGGATTTGAGTGTTGATTGCAGAATTGCGATGAAATCCTGGCATGAAGGAGAAGACACACACACACGCCTTCTTTATCTCACCTCTCCTTCTCTTTCTGCTCTGTAACTTTGCTCGCCGCCGAGAGACCGACTCTAACCGCAGCATTTCGGCCATTTTGAGCTTGTTGTGTAGAGCGTGTTTGTGCTTGTGTGTGTGTGTGTGCCCGCGCGCGCGTGCGTGTGTGTATACGTGTGTATACGTGTACTTTTTCACGTTGTGTCTGTGTGTGAAAGTGTGCTGGTGCAGAGAGAATGGACCCTTATCCAATTTGTACTAGTCAGTAGTGTGAAATGGCGGTAGGTCAGTCAGCCAGGCAGTGTGTGTGCGCGTGTGTGTGTGTGTGTGTGTGTCTGTTTGTCTGTGTGTGTACGTGTGTCAAAGAAAAGAGTGGTCTTAGTTGCACATAACACCGTGGTGGTCCGGCTTGTGCCAGCGTGCTTTCATCTACACTGAATAACGACCACACACACACACACACACACACGTGCGCGAGTGTGTGCGCACGCAGACACACCTGACAACAGACATTATTATTGTAGAAATTATAAAGACACATAGTGTAAGGAATAATATTATAGTGAAAAGTATAATAGCATCACGGCGGCATCCCTGTTGTGTGTTACCGTCTTAAAGGCACGTACACACACACACACACACACACAAAAAGATAGACTTCTCCATTAAATTGGTCGTTATTGTATAGTCTCCCCCCTATGGATCTGATCTATAGAGTGACACATACGCACACCTATTCCCTCTATGGTGGTTACAATTATCTCTGCTCCGGAAGCCTGTAATTGTGCGTACGTGTGTGTGTGTGTGTATACGATGTGTGTGTACGAAGGACTTCTCATGCCTCATACAGCCTCGATCACATTCTTTCACTATTAAATTGTTTACTTTTATAGGAAAAATGTTTTGCTTACAGAACAGTAAAATACCTCTGATGAAAAAAGTCATATAAATGAACTGACCTCGATGCACCTCCAGCTTTTATCACCGTTCTATTCTTTCTTTTTTTTTTTCCAGGTATTCACTTACGCTCAAATCAAATTTAAAATTGCCACACACATGAAAACATTTCAGAGAAACATTTCTAATGCGGCCTAATGCCGTCGACAAACCACTCCCGATCGCAGCCTCGGGTCAAACAGCAGGGCCGCAGGTGATTTGCGGCGTCTGTAAAAGGTTAAAACTCACACACACAACCCCCCAAAAAAAATACACTCACACTCGCTTAATGACTCACAGTGGCTTAGCAGCACCGCGGCCATTGTCTACATCTGTAATTGTGTGTTTTTCTGTGTGTGTGTGTGTGTGTGTGTCCATGTGTCATTTGGTGAGTGAACATAAGTGGGTCTGGGGCGGTCTGTTGATGGAAGGAGTGTAAAAATAGAGAGATAACAGCCACTCTGGAGCGAAAGAGTTGAAGGAGGAGGGGGGTCAGAGCAGGGTGGCCTTGAACACCCATTCTTCCCTCCAGCCGTCGATTCGTCCATCTCTCTCTCCCTCTCTCTCTGTCTCTCTCTCTCCACGGCTGGCTCGCCGATTCGTTCAGCCCACCTCAACAAAATGGGGTTTGTTAAGTGGAAGGCAGCGACGATGGCCAGGAGGTTACAGATTCAGACGAGTGACTGGAAAGTTGGTCGGAAGGCTCGGATCTCGAATCGCCCGAGAAAGCCTCGGAGGAAAACATTTGATTTGTTTTGTTTCGGGGTATTTGTTGTAGTTGTAATCTTCGTTGGTCGTGCTGTTGAATCAGAGGATTTCTTGGATCATTATCCAGCCATCAGAAGAGGCTATTTGCTGTTATTCATTCTTGTAGATTATGGAAACAGCTCCGGCTCCGCAAAATAATTCACCCCAAATGCTCTTTTCGTCTCTGTTCCTTAAATTAAGGTTGTTTTAACTTATTAAGACCTCTGGGCAGCCATTAAAGATATATTCTCAAACCTGAGAGTTTTCTGTAAAACTTGACAGACTTGTCAGTGTTCACTAAAACCTTTTACTTCTCTGGAGCAGATACAAACTTGAAATAAAAAAATTAAGAGCGTAAGACTTTGGCTTTAATTCTGAAATGACTGCCTTTGCGATAATATTCATTAACTAATTACAAAACATTTCTTCGTCTAAACACAACTAGACTTTTTTGATATATTCTGTTGAGTTGTGTACTTTCATTATCCCAAATATTTCAAATAACATCAAGCTCAGAAAAGTCAATTTCTTTTCAAAGTGAGGGTGCGTTTCACTTGGTCATCTGTCGCTCTGACTTCCTGGAGAGAGTCAGAGAGTGAGGAAGGAAGTCTGTAAACGTGATGAAACATAATGAAACTTTTAATACATTATCTCGTCCGTACATATTTCTCCCCGAGTCTCAAAGTCAAATTGATCAGCGACAACAACGACAATTCCCATGATCCCACGCTACTTACATGTCTTATTCTGATTAGGAGGCCGCTTGCTGCAGAAATAACATATTGTGCTTTTGAAAATTAAAAAGAAAGTGTGAAAGTAACTCTAAATGACACATACTGCTTAATATCCAGTCGCTCCAGCAGCCAACAGTGTTTGCAGAATAAAAAGAGAGAGTCACTGCGTGGCCCACCGCCTCTAGGAATGCTGGGAAGTTTGGTGCACAGTGAGGAGGCACAGGGGTGCAAATCATACCACCCGCCCCCCCTCCTCCTCTCCTCCGCCCTGGCTTTCCATCCCATCCCTCCGTCCCTTGGGGTGATTTCAGAACCTGCATCCCCATCCCATCTTATCCTTAAATTCGGAATCTGCCCGGAGCGTCCTGATCCCTGCCTGCTGGAACTGAGGACCGTCACGCTCCCAGATTAGGGATTTCTGATGCAACTCTGGTCAGGACAGCAGCTCAGCCCTGCAGCCTGGGATTGTGTCCGTGTGTGTGTGTGTGTCCGTGTGTGTGTGTGTGTGTGAGGTTGTGTACTCGCTGCTACATATGAGCGTATTCATGTAATTGTGTTGCAGCTCCCGGCGAACGTGCCTCACCTCTGCTTGCGTGTGTGTTTGGGTGGAAAGTCTTTCGTGTTTTCGCTCGCTCTCATTTACGCTTCGCTCTTGCGAGGCTTTTTTCTGATGTTGCGCGAAGGTAAATAAGAGCCGCCGCGCTTCGTCTCTTGACCTCTCGGAACGAGAAAAAAAGGGAGCCCGCAAAATTCTGAGAGCGAGAGAAGAAGAAGAAGAAGAAGGAGGAGAGTTAGAGTGAA
Organism: Lagodon rhomboides; assembly: GCA_039737535.1. Classification (NCBI taxonomy): domain Eukaryota; kingdom Metazoa; phylum Chordata; class Actinopteri; order Spariformes; family Sparidae; genus Lagodon; species Lagodon rhomboides. The sequence continues at coordinate 5,323,318 of CM077799.1, forward strand.
AGAAGAGGGGAGAGGGTGTGTTTGGCTGGTGCGAGGTGGGGTGAGGCGGGGGCTATAGGCAGCAGGCAGCGGCCTCTGCGAAAGGGCCTCCAGTGTGCGCGGGTCTGGCTACCCCCTCTGCGGGGCCCCGATCGATACAAACTCAGAGCAATAAAGCTTTCCCCCTGTCATCTCCGCAGAATACAAAGCAGAGCGGGGAAGGGAAGGGGGGGAGGGAGGGTGGTGGGGAGGGAGGGTGAGGGATGGGGGTGGTGGGGAGGGAGGGTAGCTGTTCCGCTAGCCACACCAATTTCCTAACCCCCCCCTTTTTTCACCTCCCCTCTTCTTCTTTTTCTCTCCCCCATTTCCAACCCTAACCACAGCCCACCTCACCCTCCACCTTTCTGTTACATCCCAGTCCCCCCTCATCTTCATCCTCTTCTTCTTCTTCTTCTTCTTCTTTTCCCTTCCCCATCCTCCTCCATCCTCGGCCTCAGCCAAAAGCGAACAGACTGACAAGCTGCCTGTATTTTATAATTAATGCTGTTTGAATAAATACTCTCAATAATTCATCGTTGTTATTTAAGGAGAGATTGATGGATTGACTGAGAGAAAGAGTAAGAGAGAAACAGAGCAAAGATCAGATCTGGGGAAAGGGTAGGAAATGGACGCCGAGCAGAAGCGAATGCGGCGCCGCACGGAGGGGTTTAAATAGAGGGGGTAGGTGCTGGTAACAGAAGATGGGGATGGGGTGACGGCCGTAGATGAAGGGGGGGAAGGGAGTAGAGGTATTACACTGAGCGAGAGATGGATGTGTCGATGGAGAGGAGCTCGCTGCGAGGGAGGTGGGGAGAATAAGGAGATTGAGGCGGAGGGGGGTTATTTAACGGGACAGGAAAGGAGAGGACAGGAAGGGGTAAAGAGGTCAAATAAGCGCTCTGTTTAATTGGGAGCCAATTTAAGTCGGGTCCAATCGATAAACCTGTAAACCTAACCATCTAACGGCTCGCAGCACGCACCATAGATCACCGGGTATCCACGGCTGGAGGAGAGGACGGCGGGCTGCCTCCAACACCTCATTCAGTCATTCATTTGTTTTGCACTTGTGGAGCGACCCGGCACAGATTCAGGATCAGATCCTGAATCAGAATATGACGGCGAAGGAAAAAGGCTTGATTTTTAACTAGGAGGGGAAGGGATTTTCACGCCAAATCCACACAGCCCGAACATAAATATCCCTGGAGTCACATGACAACCTCATAACTCCAAATTGAAGGATAATATGATCTTCTTTGGGCGGAGAAATTCTGCCTTCCCTGGACTTATGAGATCCTTTCAGCCCCCATAAAAAATATGTGGTGGTCAAGCTGAAAAGGAGGCAGAAGGGTTTTAATACTGCAGCTAAGGATTCTTTTCATTATCGAATTGTTTTCACAATTAATCATTGTTAAAAATGCTCGTCACAATTTCCTCAGGCCCAAAGTGACTTCTTGAAAATGCTTCTTTTGTCCCAAACGACACTCTAAACCCCAAAGACTTCTCTTTTACAGTCGTAAATGACAAAGAAAAGCAGAAAATTGTCACATTTGAAACCAGTAAATGCTAAAAATATTGAAATATTTAGCAAATCATTTTCTATATATTTACCTGTCGTTGCAGTGGAAAATCAGACAATAAGAGTGAGTCTTTATCTTCCTTTCCTCATTTTAATTTCTAACATTTTTTGTGCAATTTATCTCAAAGAGAATATGTCAGATTGCACGTTTTAAGACACATTTTCCTTCACAGCAGAGCTCTTTTTTTCAAGAGTATTTTACAAAGCACAGTACATTTTTCTTGGGTTTAGAAGGAATTATTACGGTTTCTGTCACCAATTCTGACCAGAGCGCACGTCCAGCACACAGCGGTGATACATCCAGGTTACTTCGGACACGAAACTGGGATTTCACATTGCCCTTTTCATGTCTCGAAGGCTTTTATCCAACCCTCTTTTTCTTTTCTTATTTCGAAACCCTCCCTCTCCCCCCTCAGTCTCATTTTTTGGTCATCTTTCTGTCCACTCCGTCCGTTCATTTTGTCATTGACTCTGTTGCTCACGATCTGCCCCCTCCCTCCTCATCCAATCACTCACACACACCATCAAGGCGAGGCTGTGTGTCTTTGTTAGTCCAATTGTCACTATCTTCTCCTTCCTGCTGTTTCCTGTGAGGATGCTCAGTCACACTCCAGTTTGTTCTGCTCCATACATGTCCATTTTCTCTTTTTCAGCTTATTCGTTCTCCGCTCGTCTTCGGTTTTTACTCCCCGTCCCATTATCACCAATTCAACATTTTTTGGACGTTTGTTTCTCTTTTCGTTTGTCTTTGCTCATTTATTTTCCTCCCGTCTCTGCTCTGTTCCTCACTTACTGACAAGGATCCCTCTACTCGTCCATTCGCTCACTCTTATCCGACCGTGCTTCTCTTTTTAGGAGGATTTTCCCCCTAATTCTCTTTTTCAGCATGTCTCATTATTTTTTCCCCTCTTCAGATTCCTTAATTTCGAGTTTCCTGTTTGTCATTTGCTCGTGTATTTTTTTTCTTCATCCTCTCTCCTCATTTTGCTCCCTCCCCTCATATGTCTTCCTCGCTGTCCCATCACCATCCTCCCCTCCGCTCTCTCCATCACTTCCCCTGCCATTTTCTGTCTCTTTACTCCCCTTGTTTTCTCCCTTTGAAACCATCTCTGTCATGTCTCCACCATTATCCCCCCAAAATTCCCTTAATTTTCAGCATCTGCTCGTTGTCTTCATCTTTCCTTGCTCATTTGTTTCCATCTCCCGGCTTCTTCCTCCCTCATCCGCTCATTTTCTCCCTCCATCTTTGCGCCCCAGCACACGGATTCTGGAAAAAGGAAGTAACACACGGTGGCCGGTTCCTCCTTCCCCTTGTCCACCCTCCCTTTATTTCTCTGTTTCCATCCCTCCATCCCTGCGTTGTGCTCCTCGGGGAGGGCAGTAATAATGGTGGAGAGAAAGCGAGAGGGAGGGCGGTGCGATTATTGTCTTGTCGGGAGTCAGAAGAATCGATCGGCACAGAAATATGTGGTGCGAGAAAGAGGTACTGTATCGGATATAATAAACACTCTAGAGACATATTCGGAAAGCGCTCGCCCTCACGCACGTTCACATGTGCTCGCGAACACACACACACACACACACACACACACGCACTCGTGTAATCACTCGCCGTCTCTGACTCACACAAGGTGCCTGTGTGCAAACCGAGAACAGTTGTGCATAAACTCATACGAACAAGCTGCAACAGAAATCGCCGGCACACAATGTTACTCATTCACTCCTGAGAGGCCGTTACAATGAAGCCTTCTCAGCGTATAGACGCGTGAAACAAGCCACTTTTGTAAAAGTATCGACTCCTGAGCGCGAGTGTTATCTTACAGATCAGCGTTAGTAAAGCCTGCACGGACATGCTGAAATCTTTGTGTGTGTGTGTGAGGAGATATTAAGGCCTTTTTTCTTTTTTTTTAAACAGGAAGTGGTTGTAGAAAACAGTGAAAACAGTTTTTCTTCGGTATCGACGTAAACCTGTAACAATGAAACACATTGTTCACAACCTGTTCAAACTGAAATATCCTTATTCATCGTAATCTTTTAGCTTTCAGCTGTAAAACCGTAACACATTTTGAATTGATGTAAAATCTGATTTTACCTTTTCCTTATCAGGATTTCAATTTCACCTGGGAAAAAAAAGCAGAATAATCCTTTAATACTGGTTGTTAAAGTGTAAACATCAGTGGAGACATTAGCATGCAGCACTTTGTTTGCCTCACGCCGAAGCCTCGGCTACAGGCAGGGAAACATGTTTATTTTTAATGATTAACACTCTCACAGGTACACACACAAACATGCCAGCAGCAGACGTGCACACACGTACGCCTGTGCACACATGCGGACACACGCGCGCGCACACACACACACACACAGTGATCTTTCATTGCTGTTGCCTGGCAACGAGTCTGTGTGTCCTGTGCTAGCGGAGCGCTGTCCAGTGGTGCCATGACCGCTGCGGCTGACCACTACTGAAGGAGAGGGGGAGGAAGGAAGGGATGAAGGGATAAAGTGAGGGAGGAAGGAAGACGCGGAGGGGAGAGAGGGGGGACGAGCTGGAGTTTTAGATTTACAAACATTACTCTGAGACAGAAATAGACTATTTTTGGTGAAGCTTAATGACAGAACATCCAGACTGAAGCGGAGAAAGAGCCTCTAGTAAGACAGGAAGAGGTTGTTATTAGGAAGTCAAAATAAGACACAGTTCTGACATTAATACAGAATTTGTGAAACTGTGGGCAGAGAATAATGTGAGCATTACTAGTTTATTTTAGTTAGCAGCGTTAACATGAAATAGTTCTGATAGATAATGATACAAAACAATATTTCATAAAGTGTATTTCTCCGTAATTAACACTAACATGAAGTTATTTTGTCAATGAACATGAACAGTATTTTAGTAAAGCTTGAGGTTTTAGTTAAATAATAACTTTTACTGGAAATCTAAACACCACACGACCTCAACTCGCACAGTTGATCGTTTGTATTTTCTTTCTCCTTTTGTACAGAGCAACTTATTTGCATTGTTAGGAACTCATTATTTCATGAAACCCACTGAAACCAACTCTACTGTAGCCATAACAACCTAAGTGTCTAGGTGAGCTTGTTACCTGTCTGCTCACCCTCAAGTTTGCGAGGAAGCTAACTCGCTGTGTCCACGTAATGAGAATTATCCCCACCAGTGTCTGTTTTTGAGAGCAGCTCAGCGAGTGTTTGTACGAAACCAGAACCCATGAAAGAGAAGACACGGAAGACAAGGATGTGACGAGAGGCGATAGATGGGATGTGGGATTGGAGGAATTAAAGGGAAGGAAGACAGGTGGAGGGGGTTTAGATGGAAGGGGGAAGGTTAGAGGGAAGTTCAAGTGAGATGGTCATTTTATAGCTGAGGGAGAAGAGGAGGAGAGGAAATGAGAGAGATCAGAATAAATCAAGAATGGACCAAGTGGAGGACAAAGAGAGGTGGGAGGTGAGGGACGAAGTGAAGGAGGAGGGATGGGTGGACTGAACTGATTCTCCTCTGCTACACTGGATCTTAACCACGACAGCATCACGCTGGACTGACTGTTTTTTACATAGGCTACCTGTTGGCACAAACACTGTCGGTGTGAAAGAGGCAAAAATGCTCACCAAAAATCCCCAAATACTTGGATTATGTGATTAGAGAACCCGCGTCCGTGAGAGTAGTGTTTTTCTCTGCTGCAGGATTTATTAAACTAGAGATTATTTTTCAGTCAGCGGTGAAGGCCGGTGTAGCCAAGAGACACGACTGTAGCCCTTCAAATGGAAAAAATAAACCCTAGTATTCACCTTATAGGACAGTTTTCAGCCATGTTTGTGGCATCAAATAAACAGATATTTTTGACAGGAAGTCAGGACATCTACAGCCGTGTATACGGTGACAAAACTGATTTTAACGACACCTCGCAGATATTTTAAAGCAAAACACACTGTTTTCCTCACCAGACCATCAGCACAGCACTGTGACAAGAGAAATAATAAAACTAAGGAAACTTGAAGTTGCAACAGAAGGAAACATAAAGTTTTAATTTATCTGTGTCTTTGCAGAAAGTAGGTTGAAATTAGGAACAATAGTCTTATTTTTAAGCAGTTTGACTGTGTGAATAATGAATGAATTCATGGCTCCGACTTAAACCAATCTGACAAGGAACACATGATATTTTCATCTCTTCTCTGTTGTATAAAACAAGGTGAAACATGCTGTTTAACCACATAAATATCCAACACGTTGTCGTTAATAGCACGTATGACTGCGTAAAGCAACATTACAGAATGTAGCATATGAATAAAATATACGCAGTAGGGAGACGTAATTTGGAAGTATAATTTCTCTGTTTAAGGCGTTAACGTAACGCTGGTACAGTCTGTCGTATACGCGCAGCCGCTTCTCTGCTCATCTGAAGCAGAATATATTCTCATTAAAGGCAGACAATAGTATACATGTACACGCAGCTCTGTTCTTTGGCTGTCAGTTTGTTTTCAGCCGGTGTCACGGTCATTAAAATGAGACAGAACACATTGTCCTTTTCTCAGATGTGTCGAAGAGAATCAAATGTTTCAAACTTTAACTGGCAGAAACACAGATGTGCTCATGAATAACCAGCACTGCTGATTTTATTCACACACACCAGTTCACGTTGAGCTTTGAAATAAAAATAATTTATCTTTTAATATGAACAACTGAAAGAAACTTTTTTTTTCTCAGCTCATTGTTCAGCTCACAGCAGTTTTGCAGATCTTTATATTTTCTTTCAGCTTCGACTTTCTAATAATAAAGTATCCAAAAAGGTTTTTAAGGTAACCCTAACCCATAACTGATTATCTTAACACTGATATATCTGACTTTTCTCAAAACTCCTGCCAGCTTGTATGACTGAAGGTAATTTCTGTGCAGAAACCAGTGCTGTTGAAGTTTTATAGTAAGCGTTCATCCTTAAATCATCATGGAGCAGAGCTTTTTGGCCTCAAGCTATTTTTCAGTCTTTCCTGTTCCTCTTTACGATTTAGACTCTAACGTCATTAGAGCTGTAAAAACAAGTCTATCAGCACAAGATCAATCAGCAGCTATTTTCATGATTGATAAAACGTTAATTTTTCAAGCAAAAATGCCAAATATTCTCTGGTTTCAGCTTCTCTAATATGAGCGATTCCACCTACACCAGATAAATTTTTCCTCAAATCTAATGGTTGTAGTTTATCCCCAGTGGACTGCTTTAGCAAGTTTCATCATCAAGCTCTCTGTTTTTTGTTTTATTTTTCTGCTTTAGCTTTTCCAACTCTCTGTACACACATAATAAAGTTCCAAATCCAAAATAAAATTGTTTATCAAAAAATAGGAGGACATCTAACACCCCCTGCCAAATACACGCGCCTTCATCTAGAAAAAAAACAGGCGATAACACTCGTTAGGATTTGAACTGTCAGTGAAACAAAACGGGCAAATTGAAGATGTCGTTGTAGTTAATTTAGAAGAAAATCAGCAGAGTAATCAATAATATAGATATCTTAAGTCCCAGTCTTAAAGACAGAGCAAAAAAAAAAAACACGTATGGTTGTGATATTTGATAAAAGTTTAGAAGAGCAGGGTTTCTGAATGAAGCGATAAATAAATAATAAATAGCTTGTTGCAGTTTTTAGTATCTATGAAAAATCTTCTCGTCACAGCAGATGCAGATTTGCTCGTTGGCGCTGCGTGTGTGTGTGTTTGTTCGGTGGTGAATGTGACAAGGGGACAGGTGGAAAAGGCAAGCGGCAGGCAGCTTGTGTGTGTGTGTGTGTGTGTGTGTGTGTGTGTGTGTGTGTGTGTGTGTGTGTGTGTGTGTGTGTGTCACTGCGAGGCACGAGGTGGCCGAGACCATGTGCCTGACCTCTGACATCCACACGCCAAACAGCGCGGGCAACCCCCCTCAAACACACACACACACAGAAGAAACCCACGCGCCGTCTGTCACCGGCCCCTGACAGGCGTGACCGAGGCGGGGTGGGTGGGCAGAAAGGAGCAGGGCGGGTGGTGGTGGTGGGGGTGAGTTTAGGACCCCTCCAGCCATCCTATCCCCCTCTCTCTCCCCCCTCTCTCTCTCTCATTCCCCCTTTTCTAATTCCCTGACAGTGACCCTCAACCCCCTCCTCTCTCTCCCCCCCTCTAACACACACACTCTCGGGCAGGCAGGCTGGCCATGTCAACTCCAGAAGACAGATACATCATCTGCCCGGTGGCCTCTCTCTCTCTCTCTCTCTCTCTCTCTCTCTCTCTCTCTCTCTCTCTCTCTCTCTCTCTGCTATTAGCACTGATAGGATGAGTAAGGACGGGTGGTGGTAGTGGTGGGGGGGTCCTGCCTTGAATCCGAGCGGCTGCTTTCAGATTGCCCCGGGGTAGAGGAGTGTGTTGGGACAGTGGTCACTGTAAATTGACTTGTTTCGAAACACAGAAAATGTGAAAATCAAAAGAACACGGTGAAGTTTTCTGTGGTCTTCAGGAGGATGTAGAAAAAGTAGTTTGGTGATCTGTTACTCCCAAGAAAACTAAACCTCATGTGCTCTGGACATCTGTGACATTTTGGGGTTTGGTGTGTTTGATTTGTTCGTATAGATGAGGAGGTTGGGACGGACGGAGGGAGGGTGGGGGTTGGAAGGCCCCATGGCCAGAGGGGTTCAGAGGACAGTTGAGGCTTTATGGGGAGGGAGAGATGGACGGGAGGGGGGATGATAAAATGATTTTATGGTGTCCCTCCCTTCATATGCTGAGAGGATGAGGGAGCATGGAATAATAAGTGTGTGTGTGTGTGTGTGTGTGTGTGTGTGTGTGTGTGTGTGTGTGTGTGTGTGTGTGTGTGTGTGTGTGTGTGTGTGTGTGTGTGTGGAGTGTATTATATTTAACCCCATGTTTGATTGAAATGGATCCAACATTTTAGTAAATTGTATTTTTAAATCGTGTCTGTCTGATGGGTTGCACTTGTTTGCACTGTATCTCAGCTACTGAAGCTTCTGTACACAATAACTTGAATCCAGATAAAGTTCAACTGGATTAGTTAATTTGAAGCTAAAAAACAAAACAGAAACAACAACAGAGCGACGAGGTCACCACCTTTAATTTATCTTATATATGTGCAGGATGACTTTATGATTTTTGGTAACTTATTAAAGATTCTTTGATTGTTTTTCACAAAAAGATCAAATATGTAACATCTGTGATACATTAAAAATATTTATTTCCGTACTAAATCTAAGGTAAAGTGATTCCAGTAGGTTTTAGTGGCATTTTAAGAGTTTTAAGAATATTTTGATGATCATCAGGAAAATATCGTGAATTGCAGTTATGTTGTGCAGGGTGAACGTGACAGGAAATGTTCTGCTGGTGACTGTAGATCTGATGTTTGCGCTGGTGTTACCTGTATGTGATAATGGCAGTAGTGTTATTATTTTTACGATATATCAGCTGTATTAGTCTGTCACAGATATATTGGTACTGGCGTACATGGTGTCCGATTTGTGCCGATATGAAAACATTTATTTTCCTTTAGAGATTATGATGCAGAAAAAGTGGCTCAGGTTGATTTACAATAATTAAAGTCTCAGTTTAGTTTCCAGTTTCAGCTTACTGATGATTTTTTTAAAGTTTATTGTTAAAGTGCAACCATTACAACCACAAACCACCACATTTAAATGTTCACTGCAATCTCAGAGAAAAGCTCCCACACACTGCTCGATTCATTCATTTTACTGAAGTAAAATACTTAAATGAATTACAAAAAATGTGTGTATATATACACATCAGAATTTTGTACTCCCTCTTCAGTATCAGACCCAAAACTCAGAAAATCGATCAGTTATGCTCCAGTTTTTTACAGCTGAATGTTGCAACAGACAGTAATTTATAAGGTCAGTAAAGCTGTTCATTCAAAACATCTGAAAAACAACACTGAGAGGTGTGTGTGTGTGTGTGTGTGTGAGCGAGAGTGAGAAAATACAGCTCAGTAAACTCAGTGTAGACGGACGCTATGACAGTAAAACTAAATACTTTTAAAGATAGACTCTGACTTTCATGTTGATTCGGTGCCAGCGATTATTGGCCTCATAAAGACGCTGATTTGTCGCTGAAGGTCACAGAAGTAAATTGTGTTTTTGAACTGAAGATGATCATCTTCACCTCTGAGTTATTTTTGTTAAGAGAATTTTATTCCACATTTAGTTTGGAGGTCATGTTTCAGGCCCTTCATTTTATTTCCAGGTGAAGCTGTGACTGTGGGGTTTTGCACTTTTTTTTTTTTTTTTTAGAAAGATTATTTTTGCACTGAAAGGATTCAGGTGACTTATTACTGTGTGGGGCGCTTGGTTCAGCACACACACACACACACACACACACACACACACAAGGACACACAGGTCTGGCTCAGCTTTTCCAGGAGGGTGCTGCCACCATCTGGTTGTGTCTTGTAACTGCAACCATCCACCGACTGAAGGCTTCCTCAGTCTGTGAGCAACATTTACTTTTAATTCTGACAATCCAGTTGAATTTTGATATATACAATTGTGATTTCAGACATTACATTTAGACTTACACATTGTATTTTCCTTGACTGAAGACAAAGCACTTGACATTTAACACAAAACAAGTTAATAAATAAAAACATCACAAGATGCCAAAGAAGACAGACTTTATGTATATAAAAAAAAGAAAGAAATGTCATGCCTAATTTTGGTGGGAAATTGTAGTTTGAGGTTGACATTAATGTGCATTATTATTAAGTGTGTGATAAAGTTTGCATCTGTGTATATTTTCCAGCTGAAAACATATTTTTTATATTTTCTGATCTTCCTCTCAGTGCAACCTGACGTCACTCCATCTTTTTCCTCTTCTTTCTCTTTTTCTCCTCCGTTCTCCCCCCTCCTTCCTTCATTCCCACCTCCTCTCATCACACCTTGAACTTGCCCGTGACCCTGATGATAAGATTACACAAACACATGCTCACACCGGGCTTATATATAACTTCCCGTAAGCCCCTTTCTTCTTCTTTTGTTTCCAGGTATTCATTCTTTTGCTTGTCTTATGTGACCGTGCACAAAATGTGGGCTTTGTATTTGCTCCGTTGGGTGTCGAGGAGGCAGCGAGGCAGAAAGACGGAAGCTGGAGTTATAATTATAGCAAAGAAGGGCAGAGTTGCGGTTCTATCAGGTGTTCCTCGATTCAGACAAATGCAGAGAGAATGCTGAGCTCAGGTCTGACGCTGCTTGTTCCACAGTTTTAATCGGAGCGTCTCTTTTTTTGTGGAGCTAGTGCCAAAGATGAGCCATTTATTGCAGAAGTCGTGAGCCAAAGAGGGAAAATGAGGTATAAAAGGCACAAAAAATATGTAGTTAAGAGCGTAGTGCAGGGGGTGAAGTCGTGTTTTATCCAAGATGGCGGCAGCGGCGGTGCTGAGTAATGTCTGCTGCGCAGGTAAGCAGTTCCTCTGGCGTCGTCGTTCCTCGACCAATTACTGCTGTGATCCCAGAAGTCACCACGAACAGGAGCGGGTTGTTAGGAGATCTGCCGTGAAAAGCTGATTCTTAATCCCAGTTCAACATCCCGGGTCAATAAAGTTTACGTTTAAAGAGCTAAATTAGAGCGTGGCATCATCAGTTTTGCCTCGCAGGGTTTTCTGCAGGTCATATTTAATGAAAACTAGATTTGACTATCAGCAGGAGTCGTTTTTAAAGAGTAAAAGACTGTTTACCTCCACATGTGAACAAAGATCTGTGGTTTTATCACAACAGTTTTTATCCAGCAAAGCTTTCATCACCAATGCTGCAGTGCCAAGGTTGTCACGGGACAATGGCAGTCCGTTTCCACTTCTCCTCGTCAAAGACACAGCAGGACGAGCACACTTTTAAAAAGAGCCACGTCTTTAAATCATTTGTTGCAGTCGAACCAAAAATGCGTTCCCTATTCGATTGAATTGAAATGCTTCCTGACAGCATTGATCTCGGCTGAACTTTGACCTGCAGAAGGTCAAGTACGAGTGCTCTGGGACTGACCTGTCGTTCAGAAAGCGCTGATTGTTTGTACCCTTGTTTGTGTGTCTGAATGGTGATAGAGAACAAGCAGCAGAACAGCAGGGGAGGTAAAAATGAGTAAAAGGACAAAGACACGAAAAAGTGTTAAAAACACGGAGAGAAGATTTAAGTTTCTTGTGTCTGTTCTTACCAATTTTCTGTATTTTTTCTAAATTCTCTTCCTAGTTTTCTTTAGCAGATTTTACTAAAATGTTAAAATTCACATTTCAGCGGATCTCATCGGTGCGTTTGAATTACGAATATGCAAGTTATGAGTCAGAAATCGCATGTGAGTGTGTCACAGTCGTCTCCGGTTGCCAAATGTTTTAACCGAGAGTGCGTTTGAGCAGCCGTCTGCTTTGCTAACCTTGTACATTAATTGTCCGTCCTCGTATGTGCTTTTAAATGCCCGTTTTCTAAAGTTGTGTGTGTGTTGTTGTGTGTTCCTCGCAGATATCAGGATGTCTAAAGCAGCAGAGGAGGAGAACCCCGGGGCCGACTACCCAGGGGACAGTTCAGGTACACACACATGTTTCATGGTATCAGCGATAATCACGGGAATTCATCTGAGCAGTTCTTCAGTGAACGCACACACACACACACACACACACACAGTTTAACGAGTGGCCTCTCTGTGTTTCAGACTCCGACAGAAACAGCCCCGATGACCAGGTTGGTTTTTACATTTATTTCTCACACTGACGTTAATAAATCTCAGAGTTTTTATTGAATTTACTTCAACTAAACGTTCATTTTTGTGTTTGATTGCTTTTTTATTAACCATTAAATTATTACAGTGAAGTAAATGAATGAATCAAATCATCACAATACGCTTAATGTGATTTATCTTATTACTTTGAGTGGGTGGTAAATTATGCTACTATCAAAAATAATGATGCGTGTAATGAAATAACTGCTATTTTATGGAGCTATTGTTCGAGACTTTTCTTTGTCGTGTCATATTGAGCAATCAGATCTGTCTTTTGTTTGTTTACAAAATCCTCCGCAGAATTCTCGGGAACTCTGTCCACATGTCTCAACAGTTGTATTGTTGATCGTCTGTTGTTATGTAATTATTGATTACAGCGTCAGCAAAGTTACTATCTCAATAATTAAAAAACTGCAACCGTCACTGTGAGCGTGTAGCCGCAGATCTCAGGGCGGCCGTTCATTGGATCTATCATCGGATGATTTAGTTTTTTATATCGCTTCGCTTTTTCTCCAGATCCAGCCAATGAAAACCAGCCCCTTCAGCCTTTCTCCCACGCCGGCTGGCGCTAAGGTGAGCCAGTTAAGACGTGTGTGAGTGTGTGTGTGCGTGAGAGAGAGATTTGTCCCATCCAAGTCCAACTCATAATGCCCCATAAATCTCAGAATACAGCAGCATCGGGTGGAAACTCCCATTCACCATTAAAACACTTTGGCTTCTGCATCTAATCAACTTTAGCTAACTGCTTATAGCTAATTTTAAGTTGTTCGTACACTGCTCGATACATTTTATGTAGTTGTTAGTTCGTGGTGTCAGGATGTGGTGCTCGCTGTGGCATTATGTTGCCCACTGTCCCCTTAAAGACGAGGCTCACTGCAGACTAATAAAAGGTTTGCTCTTAGAAATCACTTTCATCCTTTGGTGGATCATTGCTAGCCGGATGCGATTTGTCTCTTCCTGAGTAGAAAAGTCCCCATCCACAGCACATGACGGGTGGGGTTAGGGTGCATCGAAGCTGTTCTGATGGTATACGTTGGCCACATTAAATACAAGGAGCTGAGTGACATTGAATAACATCTGTAGGATGAGTAATGAGCAATGAGTAATGAGCGTACCAGTCAACATCCCTGCAGTTAAGTTTCTATTGAAGACTGGAGATTGATTAGATGTCGGAATTAGGCCAGTTGTTGTGTAATGAAGACATAAATTACCTCTTTTTTAATTAGTATCGCTGATTTGCGGTTTAAACCCGTCACACATATATGGGTTTGACTGTGTGTACGTGTGTTGTGTGTCATGACTCATGGTTACATGGTTACAGCGCCCAGGGTGAGACCCCTGTAGGCAGCACTGAGTATGCAAATCAGGCGACTTTGTACGCACCCACCTTACTTAAAAAGTCTGCGAGGACTGAGAGAAAAGGCAGAAAGCAGCGCGGATGTGAACGAGGTGACAGAGAGTGATAGAAGTCGAGATGCGGCACAGTGTAGCAGTGATGGATGGGTAATGACAGGGCTGTGAGCGGCTAACGACAGCTGGAGGTCAGAGGTCAGCAGCTCTGGAATGTTTCTGACACCCTGAGAACGAGGACGATTGACTCATCCTTCTGGACAGATGACCGGTAAATACTTCAGACTGTGAATCAGCAGTAAGCAGCAGCAGAGGGGGACGAGAGTTCAGGTCAAAGTCAAATGCAGGAGCGCTAATGAATATGTTGGACTTTGTTCTGCGCCCTGCAAAATCTGGTTTGTCTTCTGCGTTCTTGGAAACCTGTTTCATGTCTCCATGAACGTTTCAACGGTCTCAAACTGGTTTATCCCTTCAGCTCTGCAGCACTCATAATTATGTCGCTATTTAGGGTCTGGATCTGCTGAATTATTATCTCACTGATTCTTGAGAGTCGGGACAAAACACTTTCTGAAAAACCTTTTTTGAAAATGTACACTATATTAATTAGAGTTATATATTCATGTAGATGAAGATCTGTGCTATTTAACCATGTAAAGGTGCAGGCTGAAGGTTAAAAAACATTTTTAACATTCACGTTTACCTTAAACCCTTGATTTGTGTCAACTCCGTCAGACACACTAAAAGTATATAATTATAATGTAATTGCATGCTATATATGTACTTTAATGTGCAGATAAAACCCTAAAATAACATTCTATTCTTTTACTGTGTTCGAAAATAGTATAATATTAGCACATTAAGCGGTTATTGGTGGACTTGTCAACTCCGTCAGACATAAAACCTGACGGCGTTGACTCTGACGGAGTTGACAAAATGGCATGTTTTTCCCTCCGCAGAAAAAAACACTGTAGCTAGCCAGCTAGTTTCTTGGCTATTGCTAGCTGTCTCCATAATCTCATAATGGAGAGATGGTGTTGACATGCTCCAGCTGTGACCATAGTAAAAGTGACATTGTTCATCTAAAATGTCAAAGAATGTCAAACATACCAGACCATGTATGGTGTTGATGCATTCACCACAGCCAGGAGAATGAAAAGGGACCCTCAGGGATGTAGCTGACCATGCTATTGCCCGATTTAATGAGGTTTATTAAAAAATCTGACGGAGTTGACGAAAACAGAGGACACAACTTTGATAGGCAAATTTCTATGGAAAATATTTTTAGATGTTCATGGCATGCATTGTTTTACACATTTATAACCCTTATCTTTGATTTGATATAAATGTTTTTACAATTGTAGAGGTTTTTAAAGTTTTTTTGGGGCTGGTGAATATTGTGACCTCTTGCTGAGGACAAGAGAAAAAACATGGGCCGTCTAACCACAGGTCATACATTTAAACAAATATCCCCCAAAAAGGTAATTATCTATGCTAAAACATAACATCAGAATTCACAATTCCTTTAGATCTAACTCTGTGAGTACGTCAATCATTATTAATTTCTTTATTTTTGATATAAATAAGACTTGTCTATGTGGAACATGTTTTGTCCCGACTCTCAAGAATCAGTGATCTGTATATAAGATTTTTCGGGAGGTTTTTAGCCTTTATTTTGATAGGACAGCTTGCAAACTCAGCTCCTGTAAATTGGGTGCAAGCTCTACCAGGTGAACGATCAGGGCTCACCCAGAGTAATTATTCAATTAACATCATCTCTCCCAGTGTTTTAAGAGTCTGTTTGTTTGGAGGCATAAATATACTAGAAATTAAGTCTGAAGTGGGACGTTGTGCACGAGTGTGATCAACATTGCTGCACGAACACGATAGTAGTGTATGTGTACATTTGCTGTTAATTGTGTTTTTCACAAGTGGATTTTGGGCTTCTGGTCTGCTTCCTCTCTTATTTATGAGATTAATCATTTTGGGAACAGACTAGCAGGATTTCCAAGAGGTTTACTGCAAGTAACGTAATTCATGAGAGGATTTTTAAACTCAAATAGATGTTTTCTTGCAGTATAATGTGTAACAGCAGTTTGATTCTGCGCAGGTTCAGTATAATTCCTCGTGTATTCTCACCGAGTGTGAGAAAGAAAAAAGCCGAAACTACAATCTTGAAATATAAAAATTGTCGGCAATCACGGCACTTATCAGCGTGTGTGTGTTCCTGTGTGAATGTGATGGAGATTGTTGCCTAAAAAACCTTCCGTGCATCATCGCAGTTTAACCCATTCAGGCCTAAGACGCCTGGAAAAAATGCCTGTAAAACCTGCGTATGGGCGATTTCAGAAAAACCCCTAAAACCTGAAGATTTTCTGGAAATTCAACAGCTACTAAATGATTGATTTCTCAGCCTCTGTAGCAGATAGAAACAAAATTCAAAAAGTATTTGAGAGCTTACACCTGTGGCTTTCCTTTATTTAGATAAAGTGAACACACAAATTGTCAAAGTAAAGTGTCAGTGCAGGAACAGCGCTATTTTCAAATAAAAAACAGTGAGAAAATAAATAAAAATCAACTAGAAAAAAAGAACAAGAACAGAATGTAATGACTAACAGTCTGCCTTAGATGTGCCGGCGATAGTGCTTCCCGAAGCACTCAATGTGAGTTGGAGTTTGTTGAACCTGATCACGGTAATTATTAGTCTCGGTAACAAGATGCGCCCAAAGTTCCTCCGTAAAAATCTGATCACATCCCTGCAGCGGTGTGGCGTCTGCAGGCAAAACGACTTTCCCCCCTGCTGTGCGATTGAAAACACTACGCTGATTACTGTGGTAGTTGTCAGTCTTTCACTCACTTTCAAACCCTTCAAACTCGTCATCGTTACCATCGTCGTCCTCAAACATCTGCCTCAACCATAACTCCCGGTCGATCGGGTCAGCGTGGTCAAAGCCCTCCTCAGTAACTATGTCAGCGAGGCTGTCTTACACGAAGCCGAGAAACTCCTCGAAATCGCTGCCTTCCGAAGAAAGACGTACCCGCTTTCCCGGCTTTAATGGTAGAATTACGCAACAGCGCCCCCGGTTTTAATGGTAGAAACGCGGCAATGCTTTCCCGGCCTGAATGGGTTAAAAGATAAAGACACCAGCTGGCATTAAATTTAACTTTGTGATCTTCTTCAGGAGAAAAAGACTGAGGAGAGCTTTGAGATGGCACACAGCACCGTCGCTCCTCCTGCACCTCCTCCTTCCCATCAGCAGCAGCAGACGCAGCACCACCACACGCAACTGATGCTGGCTGGCAGCCAGCTCGCAGGGGTGAGACTACACACACACACACACACACACACACACACACAACCGGTCACATTTTATTAAAATGTCATCACCTGGCACTTTTCTTTTATACGATCTAAAGTGGAATGAAGTTTAGTTCACTTCCCTCAACACGAGTGACTCATGGCTGTAACGCAAAATTTGCATGCGGCCACATCGACAGGCGGCTCTCACGACTTGTCACGACAGTCCCAGTTTCGTCTGACATTTTAGGGAAACACGGTGGAAGTCGTATTTTTCCCTCGGCTCATTTCTCTGCTCTGGAATTTCAAAAATGATGAACTGCTGGCTCCAAGATGTCTGAAATCTGAGTTTGTAGAGTTCAGCGTTGCTCTCACCGGGTTAAATGAACCAAACTTTCAGGTTAAATGAATCTCCAAACGTTACACACATCATGTCAACATGCCTTTATTTAGTTCATAACGTTCAGTTCACAGTGATGTCGTGACCCGTGTCGCACATTAGCACACAGGAAAGTATTCAGAAAGTACATAACTGCCCTGAAGAGCAAGAAGACACTTGCTCAACATGTAATAAAGTCTTCAGAGCTGCATTATCTACAGTTGAGTGAAATACCACGGCGAAACATTCTGTGAGTTAAGTGGATCGGCTTTCTCGCTTGTCTTGCTCTGGCATGCTTTTACTGTTCGCTAACAGTTTCACCTACACTTCTGTTCCCGGAATGCGTAGCTGACGCTGCTCTGTGTTGTCTCTCCTGACTTTTCTCCATTATTATCTTCCCTCACGTGTCCTTTCATTCCATCGTACCTCCACCTGTCCGTCACCTCTCCTTTTGTCCTCTCTGCATGTTTACACCTTCATCGCTTTCCTCATCTCTGTCACTGCCATCGCCCCCCTTCTTCCTCCTGCTCTCCCCCAGCTTGCCGCTCTCCTCCCGGCTCAGCAGCAGCTGCTCCTCCAACAGGCTCAGGCTCAGCTCCTGGCGGCCGCCGTCCAGCAGTCCAACGCTGCCCACGCCGCTCACGCTGCCCACGCCGCCGCACAACATCAAGCCAACCAGCAGCAGCAGCAGCAGAACCAATCACAATCCCAGCAGCAACAGCAGCAGCAACATTCAACCAAACAGGAGCAAACTGTCCAAGCCCCACCACAGCTGGCACTATCGCAGCCCATCCAGCTCACAGCCCAGGTACAAACATGTTATCTCTGACTTTTTTATTAAGTGCTCCGCTGTGCAGCAGAGGTAACCTTTTAACCAGATCTTTGTGCTGTATATTGAGCCATTTTTTTTTATTTTATTGCAGGACATCCAGCAGCTGTTGCAGCTCCAGCAGCTGGTTCTGATGCCAGGTCATCATCTCCAGTCTCCTGCCCAGTTCCTCCTGTCTCAGCCAGCACAGGCCCAGCAGCAGCAGCAGGGTGACGTCTTGTCTCATGATTACAATAAAAACACCACTAAATGTTCCTTTAAACAAAAGCAAATCATCATTTTACAAGCAATAAATCACCTTTTTCTAGCTTTGGTTCGTCTTTACTGAATTCATTGACTGGTTTATTGATTGTTTGGTTTGTAATCGGTCCGTCCTCCTCTCACAGGTTTGCTCTCGACACCAAATCTGATCCAGCTACCTCAGCAAAGCCCAGGGGGGCTACTGACAACCCCACCTCGCCTGGGACTCCAAGCACAGGTAGAAAAGCTCTTTCACTCCTTTTCTTTACTTACAGCTGCTAACATCTGGCTTTTGTCTTCCATCCATCTCTGTTAAAGCAGCACTCGAACTTCATTCAGTAGTTGCAAGTTTGCAAGAGCGACTGAAGTAAAATATATTAAAAAACAAACCAGGATTAATGGCCTTCATGCTCGTCAGCTGTCTGATCAAATTTGAATTATTTAGACTTTTTAAAACAGGTTTTAACATCTTCTTTATGTAGTCTGTTGATGTGGTGACACACAAGGGAAAGGGAAGGGAAAGAAAGGAAACTTGTACATGCGTGAGTGTGAAAGAGAAAGCCTTGGCAAACTGCTCGACTACACGACAAGCAGGAGGTTTTTTTTCATGCATATCAAACAGATGTTGACTCTGAGCGCCACAGGGCACCTGTCACACTGACACTCACCATTATCAGCCGTCATCTGCTGCGAACCACCTGCAGAATACAAAACACACTCGACTTAAGCAAAGTCACATTAAACAAATACCTGCAACTATCTGTTTTGCCTGTATGCTAAAGGAAAAGGTCAAGGTAGCTGCTCGGCGCAACATATATTCACCGCAGCTTCTTTTCAGTATAGAATCCTATGAGGGTCTTGATCATGTATTCTCACTCAAGTCAGCTCACCTTGTGTCCTCGGCCTTTATCTTCTGTAACATAATGCATGAATGCATCCCCACACGCCAACGGCGCATTATAGATTTTTCATTAAGCTGTGATGAAGTCGTGTCAAACACAACGGCAGGAGCTTCTGCTTGTTCATGTATTTTATGCACAGAGACGATGAATGTAAATGAGGCGTGCAGCAGCAGATATCATGCGTGATTAGCTGATACTCACAGAGGCTCACAGGGTCAAATTCCTGCTTTGTGCTGTGTGTCTTCTTATTGTCAGCTGACCTGAGGCAGGCTGAGGTTAAACTCTGTTTCCAAATATTAAATCTGTATTATTTTCATCCTGTTTAGAATACCACGTGGGCGTGTTGCACTCTGCCTGTCAGATCTGTATTATTTGTCAGGGCAGCCTGGGTCAAATGATTATTTTCTTATGCATGTTTCCCAGCTGATGACCTCATATGTATTCACAGCGAGTTTATTTCTATTCCTGCAAAGTGAAAGTGATATTTTTCCTGAAAATGATTTTCAAAACCTTTTTCAGCTCTGTCACACACAGATTGATTTAATTTCTTGGGCCTCACATGCTCAACAGTTGGTTTTGTTTACCTCCTCCCCATCACAGAGGGAGAAGAGCGGCGATGTCGTCGGTGGAAGCAGCGGCGCGGGCGGCAGCTCTTTAGTCGCCACCAGCAGCAGCGGCGTTGGCGTTGTGACGTCCGTGGGAGCTACGTCAGCGTCCAGCAGCACCATGGCTTCCTCGCTGACAGCCTTGACTTCCGGAGGTCACGGGGGTCACCTGGGGGAGGAGCCCAGCGACCTGGAGGAGCTGGAGCAGTTTGCCCGCACCTTCAAACAGCGACGCATCAAGCTGGGATTCACCCAGGTAAGAGAGAGAATCAAGAGGAAGGATTGTGCGTCTGTGTGTGTCTCAGT
Source organism: Lagodon rhomboides (assembly GCA_039737535.1). Lineage (NCBI taxonomy): Eukaryota > Metazoa > Chordata > Actinopteri > Spariformes > Sparidae > Lagodon > Lagodon rhomboides. The sequence goes on from CM077799.1 coordinate 5,343,571, forward strand.
TTAATATCTAACACTGTTCATCTGTCTGTCAGGGAGACGTCGGCGTGGCTATGGGCAAACTGTACGGCAACGACTTCAGCCAGACCACCATCTCCCGATTTGAAGCACTCAACCTGAGCTTTAAGAACATGTGCAAGCTGAAACCGCTGCTGGAGAAGTGGCTGAGTGACGCAGGTAAACCTATCAGAGCAGGTGTCCTTATTTCGGTTGACAGCAAACACACATTAGATCTAAAATGAGGCTGAGATTTTGTTCTGAAAAGGCTTTAAAGTTTAAGAAATGACCTTTTGAACAAAACATTTTTGATGGAAATATTGCTGAAGACTCTAAATGCCTCTTGAAAGAATTAAAGTTTTTTAATAATATGGTAGAAACCATTCTTGTCTTCACTGCTTTTCCATCTGTTGGCCTTCATGTCTTCATCTCTCTGTCTCTTTTCTTTTTATGTTTCTCTCTCTGTGACAGAAACCATGGCAGTGGACAGCATGCTGCCCAGCCCGTCCTCTCTCTCCTCCCCCATGCTGGGACTCGAGGGTCTACCCGGCCGACGCAGGAAGAAGCGCACAAGCATCGAGACCAACGTGCGAGTGATGTTAGAGCGCAACTTCAACATGGTAGGAGACCGTGACTTATTCACCGATGAAGACAAGCAAAATGTCCCCAAAGTTGCACCATTGTATTCATATTAAAACATAGTCTGAAAGGATTTAAATTGTGTCTGACGCTGTGACGTTCTCCTCCTCAGAACCAGAAGCCTACCTCGGAGGAGATCCTGCTCATGGCAGAGCAGCTCAACATGGAGAAGGAAGTGATTCGTGTTTGGTTCTGCAACCGCCGGCAGAAAGAGAAGCGCATCAACCCCTCCAGCAGCACCACCCCTCCCCTGCCCAGCCAGACCTCGCCTGTTGTGACGCACAAAGCCCCCTGCTACAGCCCGCACATGGTACAGTCCGCCGAGAGTCCGCTGACCCTTTACTGCTTTGAGTTGGCCTGATAATTGTTTCACAGATGGATGGATGGAAGTGTTTCCTGACTTCTCTCTCCCTCTCCAGATATCGAGTCATGGTCTGTCCCAGGTCACCACCAGCCTCAGCACAACAGGTGAGCTGTAATTACTGTTTGTGCCTGTGTAGAGTCTCGTCAATAAATAATTAAAGGTTAGCGCCGGGCTTCTCCGTTACGTTTTCGGGACCCTGAGGTCAGTCGCAGGAAGATTAAACCGGTCCTGACATTATTTGGTGGAAGTTGATATTTCTGTATTGTCGCCGGTTTGATGAAACGCTGAAGTATCATCACTTTCAAAAAAATGATTTCTGTGAGAGAAAGATTGAAATAGAAAACAACGACGTTTTTGTTGACAACAACATGGAAGCACTGGTCCCATCTTGAGTTGTTTACCTCCATGAGTCACAGAGATTTATAGAGCCGGGCGGCGGTGTGAGTTATCCCCGGCTTCACAGATATGACAGATGGCTTGACAGGTAACAAACACAGCTGGAAATTTATTGGCCTGTTGAGCCGAGGCTAATACTTTCGAAACTTCTCTGTCCAGTCTGAAGTTGAATGGAGTTAAAAAAAGCTGTTTATAAATCTCCAGGTCCTGACTGTTGATGAAGAACTGTCACCAAATTCAGTAATAACGCTGTAACTCATCCGAACATGGCAACAATGCCCCTCTTCATCTCTGCTCCTCAGCTGCCAGTTCATCACCGTCAGCATCCTGCCCCATGACTCCCGTCAGCTCCGCTGCGATAGGCTCCACCTCCTCTGCTGTGACTCCGCCTCCTCATAGCACAGCCAGCCCCGCCCCAGCCAGCCTCGGGGCCCACGGGCTCAACACTGGGTGAGCGATCAATCAATACATGCTGATCAACTAAAGTAGAATAAAAAAAGAAAATGCATTGAATTGAAATACAAGTAATTTGTCATTTTAAAGATACAAAAAAATCTATACAAGCTGATATTTGTGTGTTTAATTCAATTTAATTTGTAAAATAAATATTTGTTCTTTGAGCTGCTGGTCAGATAAAACCAGAAATCTGAAATTTGATAACCGAATGTTGGAAATTGTGTTAAATTCTTCACTGTTTTTTCATATTTTATAAACCACACAATTAATTTAACACATAATCAGTTGATAATGAAATGTATCAGTGGTCTTTTTAAAGGTTTAATTTACTCTTCTACATTAAAAGCAATATAGTTTTTCAAGACTTCAACACTCGACAACCTGGAATGAAAAAATGTTAAACTTGAACTGAGACATACGTAGAAATCTGTGGTATTCAGTCCGTCAAACCGCTGCTGCAGGTTTGACTGCAGTTTCTGCATGTTTGGTTATTGAAAAACATGCATGTCGAGCTGACGTATGCGGACAAGAAGCTGCCGGTGCCTCAGTCACACCGTGAAATCCAAGACAAGAGACCGAACTAACCGAACCAACTCTTTCTCTACGTGTGTTTGTGTGAATTTGCGGTCCATCCACATTTCAGGAACACAATGATGGGAGTAAGCACAGGGATGAACCTCATCGGCAGCAATCCCCTGGCTACCATGCAAGGTGTGTGTGTGTGTCGTGTGTGTGTGTGTGTGTGTGTGTGTGTGTGTGCATGCGGCCTGTCCCCTCCAGCCCCGGCCGGTCTTCATGAGTCCCCATTTCTAAAGACCACTTCCCATTTCACCCTTCATCCATTCTGTCCGAGATGAATTCCCTCGCAGCCACACTCCTCCTCCTCCTCCTCCTCCTCCTCCTCCTCCTCCTCCTCCTCCTCCTCCTCCTCCTCCTCCTCCTCCTCAGCACAAACTTTCTGAATCGCTCAGTATGGTGAAAGATTCAATTTGATTCTCATACAATAGGCTGCTATTATCACGAGGTGACAAGAGCCCCTTATGGCGAAGCTTAGGGAGGCCGAGTCAGCTTACAGTAAACAGTTGAACAGGCACAATCCCCTCCCTCTCAATACCAACGCCTGGTGGCTAAATAACCAGCTTCCAGTCAAAAAATTCCCCTTTTTAGAAGAGATGATCTGCCGCCAAATCAATTAAGCATCACAAATAAGCTTCGTTGAGCTCGGCTTTGAATCCGTCCCTCGGTCCGTCTCCCTATAGCGCCGATTCAGACCTTCCCACTCTCCTCCTGCTCCGTCGGGCGCCGTTCAGAGCCGGCCTCCTCCGGGCCATGTGCTGATGAGAAGGATACAGTCTGTTACGGAAACTGCAGCTCTGGCACTGTCGGCTCTGATGGAGTTTCAGGTTGAAGGAGGGAAGAAAGAGGAGCCTCGGTGAAAAGAGGAGGCTTGACGTGAAAGGATTTCTGCTTTGAATCCCTCTGGGGCGACGCGCGCTATGAATGTTTACACTCACGGTGCCGTAATGGATAAAAGCGTCGGCTATTACACTGGAATCCAGAAGTCAGCGGGTGTCACTCTGTGTTAAGGTGGAGCTCTGACTGACAGACAGGCTGTTCTGCCGCGTTTGCTGCAGATATTTAGTGGAAAAAAAAGAGTCTTCTCAGTTTCGGGGTGATATTTTTCACTGCAAGATAAAACACCACTCAGAATTAGTCAGCGATGTTTTAGTGTTTCACTTGATTGTTTATTCTGTGACATATCACATGACTCTGACTTTTATTGCATCTCCATGCACCATGTTAAACAGCGCTCGTGTCTTAAAAAAGGTTAGCTGAGAGTCTCTTCGATGTTTTTGCGTCTTTACGGACGCGTCTGCTTTCCAAGTTTTACACACAAAGCACAGAGTCCTTATGGTGCATTCAGGTGCGCCTAACAAATTTGGAAATCTACATTTGTAGGGCAAAATGCATGGCTGCTAACAAGGACTCAGACGTTTATACTCAAGGGCCTCAGAGGTCGTTTAAAACAGGAGAGCTTCTGTTTGATTTTTGGTATTTTCCATGTACAGCATTCTGACTCGATCCATCTCATCCTGTAGAATAATGTGCTGGTTGTGTTCATGTGTAGTGAATAATCATCTCTGTCTTCATCCTCTGCTGACCATCATTTGTCTTAATCATTCATTGCCTCCTCATGTAAACAGAACATGTTCATTTCTAAAGGGTCAGTTCACCCAAATTACAAAAAACATATTTTCTTCTTTACGTCTCGTGGAATCTGTTCGTGCAGACAGTTTGGGTTTGTCTATTTTTTTAAGTAGCGCTCACAGCGTTGAAAAATACTTCATACATTCAAACTTCAGTAACACAGCGTCCTTCCAGGATTCTTTGTGTCTTTGTTAATCCATCAGACAAACTGACAACAGTTTAGAAAAGGAGCGAGTTTGTACCGCAGAGATTATTCTGAGATGTATCTGAAAAATGTTCCACTGTGATTTGGGTGAACTACATGACTACTAATGATTTATTCTGATACGGTAGATAAGATAATGTGTTTAAACTGTGTGTGTCCACTCGCTCATCATCTCTATCTCCATCATCCAGGTTTTAAATGTTTCAACTGTTACTGATGTGTCTTCACTGTGGATCATCTCCGCTCTCTACATCCTCCTTACTGCCTCTTCTCTACGTTTGTCCTTTTTCTACTTCTCTTCGTTGTTTGTCACTTTGCATTCATCACTTATTTCCCTCTTTTTTGTCTTTCCACATTTATCTTCCCTCCTCCTCCACTTTCCTCTCTCTTGTCTCATTTCTCCCTCCATCTTCCTCCTTCCCTCTCCACCCTCGTCCTCCTGTCCTTCCTCCGTCACAGTTCACACTCTCACCCTTGTCCTCCTCTCTTCCGTCCCTCGCAGCCCTGGCAGCCAGCGGTGGTCAGCTGCCCATCTCAAGCCTCGAGGGGGCAGCGGGTCACATGCTCCTGGGTGGACCTGGTGGTCCAGCTGTCCCCGCTTCTCTCCGCCAGTCCCTCTTCCTCAACCGCCCCACCCTCCTCCCCATGGTGACCGGTTCCATGGCGACAGCCTCCTCGCCAGCCATGGGCCTGGTAAGTGGCGGTAGCAGCAGCGGGTGCGGCCCGAGGCCTCCGTTCTCCCAGTCTCCACCCCCTGGCACCAGCGACCCCATGAGCCCGACCTCGTGCCACGAGGACTCTGCGTCTCCTTGCTCGAGCCCCGCCTCGTTCTGTTCCTTCAGCGAAGCCTCACCGCCGCCCCTGGGAGGGGCCATGGCCGAGTGATCCCTGACTGACAGCCAAAGTATCCTATCAGGAGGACGAGGAGGAGGAAGAGGAGGAAGCAGAGCGTTAAAGGAGCTTTAAAAATCTAAATTTACAACCTCGCCTTTCAACCAAAGCCATCTCTCTGTCTGATCCATCTCTGATTTCATCTCTCTCTTTCTCCGCCTCCCCGCTGAAGTCTTCTGAAGCCAAAAATATACACAGATGGATGAGGGGAGGAAGCAAAGAGAGAGGGAGGATGGAGAGGATAGAGAGAACTGCAGAACGGAGGGGGGGAATCTGAAACCAAATAATGATCTTTAGCTGGAGAGGTGGCACTGAGGAAACGGACACCACGCTTTTTATCAGCTGGAGAGAACAAATGAACTCTTTGAGGGCAGGGATGAGAAGCGAGACTGTGTGCGAGACACGGGAGGCAGAAAGAAAAGACTTGTTTAACAAGCTCGGAGGGTCATGTGGTTGCAACCAAATCGAAGAAAAGAGAAAGATGCTAGAAGAGAAACACACTTACAAAGATGAAAACCAAAATCTCCAAATACCAAAAACTGAAAACCAAAAAAGACATAAAAAACAACAAACGGAGAGAAAAGCTTTAGTTCAAAAAAGACTTTTGCATCCTGGTCTGTCCCGGATCAGTTCAGCACTCCACTCATGACAAACATTTTCCATTTCAGTCAGGATCTCCATCATTCTCATTTTTCAGTTCAAGATTTTACGAAACATCTATTTTTCTATGATTTTATATTCACCGCTTTTAATACGTAAGATTAATTTTTACAGCTGATCCCACCTGCAGAATAATCTACCTACCTCTTTACAGCTTTACAGTGTGAACCCGCCATCCATCAGAGCAGACGGTGTTTGTTTTAGCCAGCCTGGGGTGGCAGACGGGTGGGGTTTACCACTATAATTACTATAGCATCAGGTGAGGTGCCAATCCATACAGACCGTCGGATAAAAACAACTGTTCACATGTTCTCCTGTGAATGCCTGAGCTGTTCGGTGTTCACGACACACTACTCTGTGACTTACCCACTCGTCTGGCACATGAATAGGATCAAATCAACTGAACATGTTGGGAAAATCCCGTTTGACCCAGGTAGAAAGTGGTTGTTTAGCTTAAGATCGACACGGACTTCTGGGATTATTTACATCTTAATTTTTCAGTTTCTGTCAGGATTTTCATTTCCATCATCGTCGTCATCATCAATATTCTCATTGTTTGTTCGGACTACAAAGAGGAGACTCACCACAGGCAGATGTGGACAGTCTTGGGATTATTTCTTCAGCATTATTTGCCTTCTTTTATTTATTATCCATCCCATCATCATGTCATCCTCCAGACTGCTCATCCACCATCAGACAGTCACTCTTGGATACCAAAGCATCGCCTCTGGCTGCGTTGTCTCTGGATTCGCCCGGGAGACGAGTGTCCAGACAAAACCTCAGCAGTGTCAAAGGAAAAAACACACACACACACACACACACACACACACTACAAGCATAAGAAAGAGTCCAAACCAAAAAAAAAAAAAAAAAGAACAAAAGAAAGAGGTGAAGCACCGGCGTTCCCCTTACTGCCCCCAAACCCCTGCCCTCCATCCCTCCCTCCCTCCCATCTGCCCCTCTCCTTTGTCTCCAAAGATCAGATCAAAGGGCCAAAAGAAAAGAGGAGAAGAAGAAGAGGAGGAGAAGGAGAAGCGGTCAGGAGCGGAGGAGCCAAAGGTATGAAAAGCTGCAGGGGGAAAGCATGAAGAAGAGGAGAAGAAGGAGGAAGAGGAGCAGGAGGAGGTGCGCTCGAAGCGGCGGACCAAAAAACCAAAAAGTAACCCAAAACCAAAAGCTACTACTACTGCTACTAGTTATGTATGAGTGACTGAACTGTAACTAAACCAAATACAAACAAAGAGGGGGAGGACGAGGGGGGAGAAGGGGGGAGGAAGGCCCTGTCTGTCTGTCCGTCTTTAGCTGTGATTGCTGTTCTTGTATCGACAGACGGAAATCGTTCCCTCTCACCCTCTGCCAGCGACCTCGGCTTTGTTCTCACCTTCTTTTTCCTGGATGGATAAAATATGGAATAACCTCAACAAAAACTGACTTTGAGAATATATATATTTTTGTTTTTGCTTTCCATAGTGTGTCTGTTAATGATGTATGGATTTGTCTCATTGCTTTCTACTTATTATGCGGCGGGAGGGAGGGAGGGAGGGAGGGGGAGGGGAAGGGGAGGGGAGGTGGCGGGTTTCGGCGACACGTTGCCTATTTTCATATCTTCTCGTCTCTTCGGTTGTGCTCCGGGTTTGTTTGTTTTTTGTTTGTTTTCTTTTCTTTTCTTCATGGTTGGAAATAGCTGTGAAAATGTAGCTTCCACGATACAAAAAAAAAAGTTTTTTTAGTTGATCCAGAATGTTGTGAAAAAGCCAAAACTGAAAACCAAAACTTTTTAGACACACAACCATACCAAATAGAACAACCAAACCAATGCACAAGCTGTACGAGTGGCTCAGCTGGTGTGTGTGTGTGTGTGAGAGAGAGATGTGTGTGTGTGTGTATACCTGCATGTATGGGTGTGTGTGTGTTTGTGTGAGCATGTGTCGGTATAAAGTTAATTATCTCTTGCATACAAACTAAAAACACAAAACACTGTTTCTGTCACACAAAAAAAAACATGTTGGACAAAATAATCGATGCTTCAGAAGCAAAACTCTCGTTTTCAACCTGGACCTGTTTCCCATCACACGTCTTCAACGTTCATCTGACATTTAGTATATCAGTTTATTTATAATCACATGCCTTTCATTATTTATTGTTTTACATGACAGCAGAGATATCAGTCTGCCGTCACTCATATCTTTTTAACGGACGTTTCCTTACACATTAACACAGTGAGGAGTCCAGGATTACACTGTTGGTTTAATACAACTGAATCAGTTCATATTGTTTCATAACTTAACAGGCAGCCACTGGTTTTTCCATGGAGACCGGAGACGTAACGTGTAAAAGACGAGCGTAGCATTCTTTAAATTCAACCCAATCACCAGAATAAAGGTCGGCAGTGTACGTTCTGCAAACCATCGATGTGCTGAAACTTAACTGCATCCTAGGAAAACATATTTTGGCTTAAGAATAAAAGGTCTCCACGAACATTCCTGCAGATGTCCCGACTCTCTCGACAAACAGAACTTGTCCCGAGGTCTCCTTAAAAGTATCCAGTTGTGTGACTCTTACAAATGTTGGAACACAGTCTGTTAAGTTTGCAGAAACATTAACGGCAACATTTTATTCTGCTGATGAGGCTGTGAGATTGGTAATCAGTCACCTCAACAAGTTAGATTATTGTAAGGGTACATGTAACATGATTAACAAGTGAGTACTGTACGTACAGAACATCAGGAGGATCTTTGCCTCTAAAAATGTTCACTGTGATCAAGACAGAAAAGTTTATTTTCATATCGTGCTGATAGTTTGGTCTCCAGGAAGGAAATATCTTCAAACCAGTGGAATACTTTGATTTCTTTTTACTCGATTTATCGCTAAAACGTGCAGATGTCGATGAACGATGGAGGAAACAGACGAGGCCCAGGTTGAAAACAGAGTTGAGCTGTGATAACAGGCACTGAAGGCAACCAGTGATGGAGACGATGTGGGGGAGGGACGCGGGGGGACGCTGACGTCTGAGACAGATTAAAGGCTGTTAACGTCCACTTTTAGAGGGAATGTATCCATTAGTTCTTCTAGGTTTTTGTAGGGGGAAAATAATCTATGTTCAACTGCTCTTACTTGTTGCTGATGTATAAAAGGCTGGGACTATTATCCTTTGATGATGATGACGACCGAAGACGATGACTTGATTTAAGAACCAAAAGCTTTAAAACTCTTTATCTCTCACGGGCTCTTTGTTGGAAAAAATATTTGTATTTATTGTATGAGGGAGGTGTGTGCTTTTTTCGGGGATGGGGGAAAAAACGGTCCGTTTGTATTTATGAACTTCTTTGTCTCTCACCTTGTTTATTTATTGATTCTTTATTTATGTATTTATTGGATTTCTATTTATGTCTTTCTGGATCTTTGTAATAGTTTTTTCAGGGGTTGTTGTGAGGCTTGTATCTGCAGAGAGGAAGTGTTCTTGAGATCAAGACAAGAAGAGAAGATGCCAAACGAATGTTTTCAAAGAAAAAAAACCAAACCTAAAGACTGTTGTGACCTGAGACAGAGAGAGAAAGTAGCAGGGAAACTGTGACGGAGGAAAATGACGTTTTTAAATTATGATCATCGTGAAGAAGTTGTGTTTTGGTTCAAATATCATGCAGAACCTGGAGTGTGTGCTTCTGTTTTATCATCTTCAGTCAGTGATTTTTACAACCCAATAATACTGATTTACTGAATTATTGTGTTTTGTCAGGTTGCACCAGCTGTTAGCTCACAGTTAGCATAGTTTGTTTACCAAGTGAGAGGTTTACACATTACTAAATTAAAACTGGTTGTCCCACAGAAACTGGATCTGATCTAGAGATGATTTGTTACAAAATGTTTCTATCCTGTAGCTGCTAGCTGTAGCTGCTACATAGCTTACAGAAGAAGCTAACGTTAGCTTGCTAATACATTAGTCGTCTAGATTGACAAGTAAAAATGTGTTATAAATGTATTAAAATGTAAGCTGGTAGATTTTAAATTTAAAAATTACAAAAAACGCTAAGCTAATAGCCTACTGACAGACTAAATGACTAGCTAAATAGCATTGGTTAGATTAGCATAATTAAATGTGAATGCTACAAATTCTGAAACTACTTTACATTTACAAACAATAATAGTAAACTTTGATTAATAGTTAAGGCCCCTGTACACCGTTATTTTTGGCAGCTACACAGCTAATAGCTCGTGATGCTAACAGTGACTTCCTGATTAGCTGGTGCTACAGATGTTTCCTCACAGCCGATGTTCTCATTACTTAAGTATATTTAAAGTCTTCGAAATGATGAATATTCTTCATGGTGCAACCTGACTCGATGCATCACCTCTCTGAAACTAGCTAGCAGAATTTAGCACGCAACATTAGCGATTAATTTTTAGAATAGCTTACCGTCCAAGTGGATCCTGAGTGTTGGACGCCGTCAGTCACTGGACAGTAAACTGATTTCACACACTCCAGCTGGTCAGTTGTTGCCGCATTTCTCAACTTTTTGCCGATTTATTTCAGTTTCCTCCGTTCACGTCTCCTCCTCTGCTCTCTTTAAAAAAGCTTTCTGATCCCCTCGGTCCCGCTTCAGGAAGGACGAGGGCTTTAACTCATACCTCTGATACTCTCATGAAAAAAAACCAAATAGACATTCAAGCTTTAATGACAAAAAAAAAGAAATAAAAAAAAGACGTGACTTGTCTGAACTCAGGAGCGAGGGATGTGAAACTGGCCCTAGCAAGTTAGTTTGATGGAGAAGAAACAAAGATTTTCATTAACCAGTTGTTCTTATGGCTTTAACCTACAGAGCGCGCCGACGCGTCCGCCGCCGTCCGCTGTCTGGAGTTCAGCGGCGAGCCGAGGACGAGGCCGTGTTTTGTAGAGAGGAAGGTGTGTGTATTCATCACTGCTGTCGGAGGAAAACGTCCGAACTCCACGTTTAGTGTTCGTACTCGAAATATACGCGCCAATTTACGTTTCCGTCGTGTTTTTTCTCGACCTTTTGGGCTGTTTAAAACTCCACCGCTCGACCCAAACTCGACTTAAAGTAACACAAATGTATATTTTTTAATAATCGCGTGTCGTTTTTTTTCTCCGACAGCAGCGCAGCTCCGTCTGTATGTGTGCCTGTGTAGTCCGACTCGGCTGCGGTGGACAGAGAATAATACCAAAGTTAAAAAAAAAAACCTCCGCAGCGAGACACTGCACGACAAACACACCACACACACACACACAACACACACACACACACACACACTCACACACAGTCATTCCATGTGTATATAAACATTCAGGATTCTTGTTAGGGACTGTAACTGCTAAAATAAAAAGGTATCCAGCGCCTGTCGTTAATATAAAAACACTGTCGGATAATAAGAGCACTTCAGGCCTTGACAGTTTTCTACTGTAGTTCTTCTGTGGCTGTGAATGTTAATTTTACTACTATGCTCAACTTTCCAAGTCACCGTGACATAAAAGAGAAACTCCCCTGTTTTTTGGCCTTGAGAACACCAAATGTAAAAAATGAAGAAAAAAAAATAAAAAACCTAACAACAGAGTGGGAACAAAAAATAAGAAAAATGAGAGAATACCTTCAGTCGATATAGTTTGCCCCCCCGTGTTATCGTTCATTTATCTAGGAGAAGATTTAAAAAGTTTTCCTTTCTATTTTTTCTACAATGCAGCTTAAATCCAAAGGTTAAGAGGACAGCAAAGATAGATTTTACTGCTAAAGAAAAAAAAAAACCTCAATAGTGAAAACCAAAGAGCTCCACTGTATCTTCACACCTTGCTTTTTCTTTTCTCTCCGCATTGTACAACGCCCACGTTTTTATGATAAACTCGAAACAAAAAGTATTCTTTAATATAGCCTAACGACGATGACGATGATGATGATGATGATGATGATGATGATGGTGGTGATGATGAACATGAAAAGATGATCTGCTCTGTAAGCTTTAGTATCTGTTTTCTGGGTCCTTCCTTTCTGTTTTTCGAAGTATTTGCTTACGATATGCTGTTTTTTGACCTCGAGGCTCTCTTCTGTCTGAGTTGATTCTATAACCTGATTCTGTTGGAAACGTTTGGGTTTGAAACTGTTCTCTACTGTCCCTTAACTCATCGCTATCTGTGTGCCTGTTGTTTTGGGGGCCAGGGAAACGGGGACAAAACAAACCTGTAAGTGTTAGGAATAAAGTGCGAATTTAGACCAAAGTCATCTCCCGTGTCTTTGTTTGTTTTCTGGATTTGTTTCGTGGCGCAGAATCAACACGTGATGCTTTATTGAACATGAATGTGTAAGTTTAGAGAGTATTTTAAATCAAGTTTGGCAGCTACAAGTTTAAAGTTTATTCTTTAAATATTTCAAAAGGATGCACATGATCTGAAGAGGTCAGTATTGTTATTATTGTGTTGTAATTAACCGTGCTGGTCACGTTGATTCAAAACATCTCGTTAAAATGATCTTTTTTTTAGTTTTTTGACCCATAAATGGCAGAAACATATTCCCGACAATCTCTAAAATGACCTCGTCCTCTCCTCCTCCTCCTGATAGGACGCTCAGCTGATATACTCAACTTCATACGATGGTGATATCGTGGTCACGTCCTCCTTTGCTCCCGTCATAATTCCTGCAGCCACTAGAGGGCTTTGTCACGTCAACTTAAACATACAATGTGTCGTTTTGGGCCACTTCCTGAAACAAACTGATGCTGTCGAGCTGCCTCACAACTCCAGTTAAAGTGAAAATAGATATAGAAATACTAAATAGGCATCTGTTTTCCAACACATTTGCACTTTTTAACTTTGTACGGTGTTAGGGCCCATTTTTTTCCGAGTGCCAGCATCTTTTTTTCGGTTGTTCCCCCTGAGGAGTGAGCGTCTGCAGCAGCAGGCGGCGGCCCAGAGAAAAGACGCAGCGCCCAGCTTTCTGAGTGCTTTGCTTTTTTCACGCGGCTGTCGCTCTCTGCTGCCGCCCTGCAGGCCGAGGGAGGAACTGCAGCCTGCGGGTAGTCAGGCTGCTCAGAAAGTTTCGAGTTGAACGTCTCTCAACGTTTCAGAGAAGGCGTTGGTGACATCGCCGTGGCTCTTTTTCTGTTTCCTGTCCTGTCTCCAGTGGATCATGACATGCACCCACATCCTCCTCCTCGCTCTGATGCCCCGATGTCAAATAAAAAAACAAATGCAAAGAGGTGGTCGTCAAGATATTGTCGTAGAGACTCTCTCAGCTCACATGTCAGCACTTCTGAGCGCCCAGCCGGCACACAACGCCATGTGGATGCGAGCCTTTGTCCCTCAAGTGGCCAAAGTAATATTTCAATCACCACCTAAAAAATTCACAGAGAAAAAAGGGAATACTTGTAATTTTGGCATGAAGATCAAACTCAGTGTAGAAATATGTGTCCCTCAAACACAGAAAAGACTCTCAGTGTGTCTCACATGCAGCCAGCTGGAGGAATCTGAAGGATGAAGGAAGTTTTGAGAAAAGAGAAATCGCTCTTCAGACACACGGCGACTCTGATGACGACGCTGAGGACGAGACAGAGTTTATAATCCTGATTATATAAAAGCTTCTTTCCACGAGCGCCTGAATACTTTTTCCTTTTCATCCACCAGACACTTTTGTGTGGTGGAAACAGTACTCGACCCGGTTGGTTCAGTTCTGGACCAAACCGTCTCTGTTAACACTAATATTTCATCTGAGCTGCAGAATCAATATATTTTCAGGAGATCTGGTGGAAACAGTCGAGCTGAAACATCGTGGTGATGTTCCTTCCTCTCCGTCTTCTCGTCTCTCGCTCTCCTTCGTCTTTCCTTCCCTCGCAGTTCTGGTTTCGTGGAGAGTTGCTGACATGGCAGCAGGATTTTTTTCAGCACGCATGCACTTTTTCTTTACATTCCTGCAGTTCCACATGTTGTGAGTTCGGTGCCATCTGGGAGGTAAAAAAAAAAGCCCTGAATCATTCAGAGGGGCCCGGAGCAGGACGGGAGGCCTGAAACCTGCCAGAGATTATAGATATTTCATGTGCCGGTGCTCTGGTAGTTTCCCTCGCAGACCCCCGGCACACACTCACAGGTGTTTTTGTTTTGTTTATGGAGAGAAGATCGAAGTTGTTTTCTTTCCAAAGACTCCAGACTCTACATGCCTCCTCCTCCTCCTCCTCTCCTCCTCGCTCTCTTTTTCATGAGTTGTGAGCAGCTCTGTAATGTCGCACATCAGCCAAACCGTAATCCACACGGCTCCTGCCATCGACAGTAAATCACGGCCTGTGCATCCAGCTCAGCTCCACGTACAGAAAGCTGCTCAGTTCTCCGTCCAGAGAACGACGAGCTGGAGGAACAAACCTCCTGGTAGCTTTAGTGACCAGAAAAACACACAACACTTTTGCTTTTTAATATCATTCCTTTTTTTTTAATCTGGTAAACCTCAGATGTTTCTCCGTCCCGGTGGCGTGCGAGCCGTGTTCTCCCTCCAGCTGCTGCCAGCTGTGGTGGAGATAAAAGCAGATACGAGGCTTCTGTGTGAAACTGATGATGTGTCGTTCTGACACTCAGCCGCCTCCCTCATGATGAAGAAACGATGCTGCTCGTGGTCCTGGGTGGTTCAGATGTGGGTGGCCTCGCCTGTATGTGTGTGTCTCAGTGTGTGTGTGTGTGTGTGTGTGTTTCCAGTCAGTCCCAGTCTTTCTGTCTTCTGGGAACCAGCATGTTGTAGCCCACAGGTCCCCGAGGAGCAGCTTCGCCTCGCTCGCAAGGAGGAAGAAACTAAACTGAACTGAACTCGGTCGTCTCTCTCGAAAACACTTCTCGGTCTTAAAGCTGCGTCCGACTGTGAATGGATCTCTGTGTTTTGCACCTTCACACACTCTGCGTGCCAGATGTGAACGGGCCAAATGTTTTTGGGAAGCCGAATAGAAATACCAGGTGTGAAGCGGCCGTGAAATCCACGGCTTCAGTCGGAGCGGCGAGGACGCAGGAGTGAACCTGATCTGTTTCCATATCAGGAAGCTTTGATTTTAATTTGTTTTATTTATCCCACCTCCCAAAAGATTACACACAAGTACATTTACGCAAATACTTTAAGTTACTTGAGTATTTACATGTTCTGATACTTCACACTTCCTCTCTGCTACATCCTGGATGCATCTGTTGTCCTTTTTACTCCACTACTGAACATTTATTGGATTAACTTTGCAGATAAACCTGCTGCATCAGAGCCGAAGCAGCTCGTGTTTTCATTGATTTATTTTATTGGCAATCAGATTAGAAAACAAAACTGATTCTGATCATCAGAAAAATGCTAAATATCAGATCTGATCTGACCCATAACGATGTGTGAGTTACTTTTAATACTTACATTTAATATCAGATACTTTAAACTGGTGCCAACAGACAAATACTTTATTATTAAACATTTGACATTCAGTATTAACCTTCCATTAAAGTTACCACACTAGTAATTAATCAAATTTGCCATAATTTCCATTTTAATCATTGTGTTTTGAGAGTGATTTGTCCGTCAAAGTGTTTTCACAAGACATTAAACCACAAACTGCTCCGCCTGTTTTTTTAACTTTGGATACGAGCGTCTAAACTGCAAGTAAATCCAAGTTTAACAGGAACTTAAAAGACGATAACTCAAATACAAATAACTAGAAAATGATGGAGAGGTTTTGTCTTTGAGTGGAAGGAAAGAAGAAGCAGCCAAACCTTCAGTGTGGGGAAGTTTTTCAGTCTTTGTTTCAAGTTGTGGGACAGAAAATGATCTCGACTGTGAAACTGGTCAACAAAACACCTTCTAAATAATTGAATAATGCAATCTGAGTCAGAGTCACATGAACTCCTCAGTACAGAAGCTGTAAAGTGTCTCTGATTTCTCTTTTAGACCAGGTGAGATGTTTCTCCTGTGTTCAGACTCTCATCCACCACTAGATGGCGCTCGTTCACTACAAAAAGATCCTGATGGCACAAACACTTCAGCAGGAGCATCAACAGGTTCCTCGCTGCTCTTTTTCAATGATCTTGTTTTTCATGTGACTCTGAAGAACATCTGGACGGCAGGAAATGAAGCGCTGATCGTACTGGTTCTGTCTTCTAAATGTGGTTTTAATTTAAATTAATTTACATCAAGTCAGACTCACACAGGAAGCACAAAGAGACGCCTCTGTCTCATTTAAAGGACTGATGTGAAAGACATCCCAACACTGAGGGTCAGAAAATCCACTTTCTCACAATCAGGACGTTTGAATTAAGAATTACAAAGTGAGTGAGAAGCCTGATGAGCCGAACATGATCTCCTGTTCTAGTGAGGATCCATGATCACCAATCACTCTTCATCTTCACCTGAAGGCCGAGCGGATCAAATTCCTTCTGATGTCACAAAAATCCTGCAGATCGAACCCTCGAGAATTTCTCCTGAATATCATTCGTCTCACTCGCTTGTCAGTTTTTGGTTCAGAGCATCGAAAGTCATTTCACGTCGACTCTCACAATGTCAGTCTGGTAGATTTGTGCGTTTCACTGTCAGTTGAAGGACGAATCTTCTGGATGTTAAGAGAAATGTACATCCTTTGCTTCAGTAAAAGTACTGATACCACGCTGTAAAAATACTCTATTACAAGTGAAAGTCCTTCTTTTATAATCTCTACGACAGTTCAGAAGTATTGTGAAAGTATCAAGAGTCCAAAGCGAACTTTACTGCTGTTGTTATTGATTTCTGGTTAATTATTAAATTTAATTATGGATTAATCTGCTGAGTACTTGCTTAATCTTTCATTTGTAAACAAAAGTCAGGAACAAGGTCACATTACCAGACTACAGACACCTTCAGATGTTTAGTTTAGACCGAACAACAGTCCAAATCTGAAAAACATATATTCAATTTAGTGTAATTGAAGATGAACAGCAGCAAATCATCACACCTGAGAAGCTGAAACCGTGAGAAAAGAAACGATTAGACCTTTATCAAACAGTCAAAACACTTCAAATGCAAAACAAAAGGCAAAAAACAGTCTGGCAGCAAATTACAAGAAAACAAAACTGAGCAGAAACCGAGGCGGCAAACGTAGGTGAGACACAACAGAAGGACGGTTACATGATGCATATTTCCTTATCTTTGATTTCACACCTCTCTGGCACATCGCCGAGGTGCTGCGGAGAAACCGAAAGCAAAAAGGTGATTCATTTTGTGGTGGAGTCGCTTCTCACAGAAAAACAACAACAATGGGCGTCATTGTTTCCACAAACGCTCCGTTCAGCGTTTACACAGATACACAGAAACCACAGTTTCAAAAAAAAAAATGCACTTCAGGAGGCATTTTAAAGAATCGCTGTTTGTGTGCGAGACGTCAAAACATGCAGGAAAATGTTTGTTTTGCAAAATATGTTTATTAGTGTGGACGAGGCCAAAGAGAGAGAGAGAAGAACACAGGCTTAAATGCAGGAAAGCAGACAAAGACAGGAAGTGGAACGTCACACAAGAGGATGGACTTTCAACATAAAACAGGAAATCACGAAAAGGCCGTGAGGTGACGTGTCGGGTGACGGAAACACTGAAATAATACAGTTTTATTTGAGCAAAGCATGCTGGTCGCTCAGACTCACTTATTAAAGCGTCTAACAAACTCTTCTTCCTGCTCTCAGTCTGTTATAATCCATGTAAATCAGTTGTTTCTGTGTTTGCTCCAGTTCAGATGTAAATTCTGTCCCCACAGTTAAACTGTCTCGTCGCCGCTGAGCCGGCACGAACACGTCACACTGGTTTGACTCTTTTTTGAATGAATATGTAAAAACACCCGGCAGACAGCTCTCGCTGGAGCTTTCATGAGCCGCGGCGGCGGTGGATTTTATATTTGTTTAGTCGCCGATGTTTGTTTAAGGAAACCCTCAAATTGTGTTTGCTTCATCTGATAGGAGGCAGATGATTATCGGCGCCTCGGGACCCGTCTGGAGGTCGAGTCACGTGTAGAGGTAAAAGTACGTACACGCAACCAGCGAAATGTACTTAAATACTCAAAGTAAAAGCTAAAAATAAAGGCTCCTGTCACTGACATGTTGTTATAGGTGTCATTATTAATCATTAGCACTGATGCTGTGTGGTTTTACAGTCACAGCTGCTCAAAGTGGAGATTTAACTAGTTTTAAGTATCCAAAAAAACACAAAATAAATTTTCAGATGTTTCTCTGCTCATTTAATTAAAAAATCAAACCGTCTGAGATGTTTAGAGGAGGAACGTCTCATCGGTGAAACTGTAAATGACTGTATTAACATCTAAAACATGACGAGGGGCCCAAACTTCACTCTGTCGTTACAACAAGTCACAAGTGAAAATGTTCAGGAACGTCAGGTTTAATCTTTAATAATGTGTTTTTAATCTAATCTTGTATTTTGGAGTAAAATCTGAATAATGTACCTGAAAGTCTTTTATAAAGCAAAGATCTTCGTTTTGGCTTTTTGAAGTCGGTGGAGCTCCAGAAAACTCCACCTGACTTTCCATCAGCACGAGGATGAGTAGATCATGACTGTGTTTCCAATTTTGGGTGAACTTTTCCTTTAAAAAACACCCTCCAGCTCTGATATAAGTGACTTTATAGCAGCTAAAAAAGTTAACTGGAAAATATCTCCAGCTTTGAACCAAAGTCAGTGCAGTAAAAAGTCTCATATTTCCAGAACAGTAGACTGAAATACTAATTACATTAAAGCGCTGCTACTTTCCAGCCCTGGCGATGATGTAATCACTTGTACGGATCAATCAGAGCAGCCGGGTTCGGTTAAAGTGTCAGAATCATGTAGATTATCTGGTTCTGGTTGATCCAGGAGCCGTCAGACGAGGGTTTCCCCTGCTGACAGACTGTGAGGACGGATATACTCGGTGCTGACGGGCCTCAGAGGGCTCGTGGCTGCGCGCCCAAAATGTAAACACACGAGCCAACGCGACACCACATCTGCGTCTGACGTTCGACTGTCTCTGTGATCCAGACACCTCCAGACTCGACGTCCCCTGCTAACCGCTGTGATGCACACAGTCGCCCCGTAGCTATAGAAACCAAACTGAGCGCTCGGGGCGTGTGGTAGGTGGCCGGCTGCTTGTGGTTGGCTGGATGGCTGGTCGGTTGGCGCGTTGTCGGGCTGGCTGATCACCGCAGCCCTGGTGTGATGTCTGTTGCCATCACGCTCTCGACTTCAGCCAAAAGGAGCGGGAATCCTGCACATTGCTGAGCCTATAGGCGGCTTCCCGCCCGCCGGGCCGACCCCGCCGGCCCCAGCCAAACCTACACAAACACGGTGCCAGCCAATCTCAACCCGACTCAGACAAACTCAGTCTCAATCCAAACCCATCGGAGCGTAGCTGTGTGCAGCCAAGCCCGCCGCCGCACTCCACCCTGCCCCAGCCCAGCATCTGATATTCAATCCTGGAGGCCCGGTGCAGCCAGCACTCCCCTGCACGGTGATTTATAACTGCAAACAGTGGAAGAAATCATCCTAATTGTAGGTGGCAGGATCGGCCTGCGGGCGGAGGGGAACGTCTTGTAACTGAAAGGTCAAAGACTCGATCGCGTCGACGAGTGATCCGTCTGTCAGAGCTGTCAGAGTGTTTTCACTGAACCACCGACCACTCAGACGTAGTTGCTTTGGATAAGTGGCAAAACCACAAGTAAAAAAGAGACTTAAAAGACAATAAATTAAATACAAATAACTGGAAATGAAGGAAAGAGAACAGAGAAAAGATTTTATTTCAGGTTGTCGGGACAGAAAGCGGTTTGTCGCGACTCTGTTGATACTTTAAAACACACAAATTAAAAGCACATCGATTCAGTCTGGCTTTTATGAAGCTGCTTTTAATGTTTCATGTATTTTGTTTTAATCATAACCCTATATTCCTTTTATCTATATATCTTTATTTACATTTAACTGTTTTATTTTATTGCTTGTTTTTATCTTTTATTATTAGAACTATTCATTTAATTGCAGTTGCTGTGCATCAGTCTCTAAACCTGTTTTCAATCACTTTTAAAGCTCCTCCTCCTGAGTACCAGGTCTCCTCTGATTGGTCGGCTCGCGCATGCCTGAGTCAACACCGCTAACATCAACAGAGCAGCTGTGCTAAATTAATTCTTACGTGCCAAACTAGCTGCTTGGCATAAATTACACAAATATGTGCCACATGGTGACGTAGTGTGAATTAAAGGCGGGGCTACTGATGAGGCGTTCAGGAGCAGTGTTTTCTGTGGGAAAGAGGAGCTTCAGTCGGTGCAGGACTTTTACCTTTTTTATCTCTCAAGACCTTTTACGTGCACAAGAACATATAAACACTGAACGAAAGGAAAAGACACGAAAAAAGCACAATATGTCCTCCGAGTCAGATTTGTCCTAATCCCTCAGGACAGAAACTATAATTTGTCTCAGAGACACGCAGGTGCAGACAAGTGTTTTAACAGAGCCTCAGGTCGCTCGGACAGTAAAGACAGTAGACTATACATGTCAGAGTAAATATATACATCCAGTCCAAACAATAAAGACAAGGAGGATGAGGCTGCTGAGTCTCAGATCTGTTTTCTCGTCAGCAGAGAAAGGAAGCAGAGCAAAGTGATGAAGAACAGGATCCGAACGAAAAAGGACAAGATCATGTAGAAGAGGAAGTGAAGAGCGAGCGGCGGAGAGTCCGGACAGACGGATGCAGGAGGCGGTGAAGCCGGCCTTATAGAGATGAGAGTCGCAGCAGGAAAATCAGTCCTGCGCCTGCAGCTCCGCAGTCCAAACCACAGGTTTTTAGATCAACACTCAACCAAATCTGAGCAGCTCGTTAGTATTTTCATTGGCCCGTCGGTGTGTTAGTGCTGTCGACTTTTACACACTCCTCTGTATCTGCTGTCAACAGACAGTAAAACGGCATGAATGAGCTACTGTGAGCTTCTGGAGGCCGGTAGAGCCTGTTCGCATCGCTATCGGCCCTAAATTAAATCGGACGTCTAATTCAGTTTGTGAGTGATTTACTGTCAGTTTAACGTAATCTGAGCTTCCTGAACAGTCGAGTTCAAGAATGTAACTCACCGGAAGAGTTTGGAGCTAATTGTGGCGCTCGATGGTGTCGTTTTTCTTACACTTCTTATTCTTTTTGCACAGCTAGAGAGAGAAAAAAGACTCTAACGGGATGAAAATGTTGGGTCTGCTGAACGCTCTGTGGGTTATAATTGTTTCCGTACAACAGCAAACGTCTGTCTGTCTGTTAGCTTGTTTTCGTCCTCAGTCGATTAGATGCAGCTTTAAACTTTCAATAACACAACACTGATGTGTTACTGGTGGTGAACCTATTGACTTTTGTTACACATTTGGCATATACGGAGAAACTTAGCTAAACTGAGTCGTGTCTGTGTCCTCCTGACAAACGTAAGAACATTATTCACTCTGCTTTTAGTCTCCACAACTGTGTCGTTAGCTGCTAAATGCTGCATTATGTTCACCAGCTAGCTAGGTAGCTTAGCTTAATGACGGTCAATGACGACTTAATACCCTGATTTTTCTAAAATTGTGGTGGAGATCGAATCACGCAAAGCAAAAAGGTCGCTAGAAAAAACATGAGATACTAACGCAGCTACATTTTTATGCAGGCTGATGTTTGCTAACATGTTAGCCTCAGCAACCGTTTAAGGCCATTGTACGTTTGGTTAATCAAAGTTTTGGAGTTTTTCTGCCTCCTGGTGGAAAAAAAATCAATTGACGAAGCTTTAAATAAGCAACACGGCTAACGAGCTTTATGTGAATACTGTGTATGACATGTGACGAAGCCCAAAGAGGAGCGCCAGGCTTTGAAGCAACATTTCGTTGTGGCCAAACCGTAATCCGTAAGCTTACATTGAAACATGTCTTAGAGCGTCACAGTCCTGCAAACTGACTTGTTTCACTGCCAGAACTGGAGTCATTCGGTCAAATAAAATGTAGAAAGTCTAGACGAGCTGCAAGATTTAATTATTTATGCCCATTCTGCTCATCGGCAGAAGTCTCTAGTCTCTGGGGGCCCAACAACACGGAAGATCCGGTTAATTTAAGAACAGGGAGGTCAAGCTTTTTAGGCTTAAAATATAGGACCCGCCTCCAACGCCGTGCCAAGAGCTAACATGACATCATCACATAAAACCCACCTGATTGACCTCAACAAAGTTCACACATGAGCCCTAAGGCCTGGCTGAAAGGAATTCTGGGAGATGTTGGAGATTATCTTTAAAAAAGTCGGCCTCCGGGCCGCAGGTCGACGGGAACGTGACTGATGAATGAAACGTAGTGACGCGTTGTTCACAGGCTCTCCTTTGAACTGCAGACGGCGGGTTTCTATACTGAGCGGGTTGACGGAGCAGTCTGGGTATTCGGGGAAGTGCATTATGGGAGGAAGCGGCGCGCGGTGCCAATAGGAATAGGAAGAGGGAGTTCCTCCAGAGATAGACGGAGGAGACTGTTAGCACATAGACACGGCGCTCTATATAGACTGACACCGTTCCACACATACCTCGCTCTGCGGCCTGCCAGCTCACACTTCTCTCCTTCGCTCCTCTCGTCGGCGTACTCTCCCTCTCGGGTTTCCCTTACTCATGTTCTTCTTCTCTCTCTCTCTCTCTCTCTCTCTCCATTACAGACTTGGCACCGGGCCGCAAATAGGTCAAATATAACTCTCACATTCCTCCCCGCCGTCGCTCTTCCTCCTCAAGGACTGAATGTGGCCTCTATCTCGCTCCTCGCTCCACGTTAAAGCTTTATTGGATGTGACTCCGCCGTCTCTCTCTGACTTGCACCTAATTAAATGCTCACTTTTTCTTTTTTTTCTCTCTCTCCACTTGGCCACGGCGAGTGTTTGAGGATATCCAGTGTAATTCATTATGCAGTGCGACGATCTGTGGCGGTTCATTAGCGGGAAATAAAAGAACTATGAAGTGAGTTACGAAACATTATTCGAGTGGTTATCAGCCGGCTAATCAGGACGAGGGTGCGCCGGGCGGATTCATGCGCACAGACGGAGTTTTAAAGCTCTCGTTCCTGATTTCAAGTGCACTCTTTCTTAGAATACATCCACGTTTAATTAGCTAATTTCATAACGCAAGTTACTCCAAACAAAGAGCAGCCACTCTTGCATCTTCGGGATGTTTTGGTAAAGACACTTGATGGAAATATTTGTTCCATTTTGCAGCCAACATCTGATCCAGAGTGTGTCGGACAGTCTGGTTAGACCTCCGTTTTGTCCCCTGTTGATCATAATCTTAGCTTCATATCAGCAGCGATCACAGATGGGTTAAGAAGTGACAGAAAGCTGACAAACAAGTCGTTTTACAAGAGATCTGTTTCTTCGTCCACACTGAAGCAAGAGGCCTCATTGTTCCAATTAACCCAAAATAGCGCCAATTTATTGAAAAACTCAGTGTCCCAGTCTCAGAAACATCAGCTCAGTGCAGACCAGCCTCTCTCAAAGTGTGGTCCACAAGTGTTTGTCAAAACCGAGTAACATATTTACGATTAATGTCCAAAGTGATCATCCGTTGGTTGTATGTGAGGCCAGACGTTGCAACACGGACGTCTCCGGTCGTCACATTAAGATGGCGACAGAGACAATGACTCGACTAGACTGTCATCTGATCACGATGTGATTTGTAATATTCTGCTGAAGTTGACTGATTTTTTGGGGGATGTTGGGAAGTTAAAACTTTGTCTATCAGCGTTTCTTTTTATTGGTTAAGTGGTCCTCGGTCTGAAAAAAAGTTTGAGGAACGCTGCTGCAGACGGAGACGGCCAAGAAAGAAATGTTCGAGTGGATGTCATTAGTTTGGGTCAAGTCAAGTACTCTAAATAAATATCTGTGGTATGTAGCAGGGTGGATGGTTTTGGCTTTATTTTGACCAAGTTTTGAGAAAATCAAACCGTCTGAACGAGGAATTATTTTGTTATTCCAATCAGAAAAACTCAAAGCAGGTGATTTTTCCACAGTTTACTGATCAGATCAGTTCAATTCAAAGATTCGGAGTGAATGTCAGCATAGTTGTGACGTTGCTCAGCTATCGTATCACCACTGAAATGCACTTTAATATGTACAACGGTAAGCGAACGCCTCACAGTTTACATGGTGATATCCAGTGTTAATTCTGACTCTTCAGTCTGCTGTTAGATTCATTCTCAGCCGCTTATTAAACAGAAACTGAGTTCAGATTGTGACAAGGAAATAAAGTGATTCATGTCCGAACTGAAGTATATTCTGGGGAAATAAACAAGAGAGAGACGACAGGGAAAGAGACGGAGAATTGGATTCAGGACTGGGCTCCAGCTGGACTGGAACCAGAACACCTCGGCCTCCGCGGTGCCCCGTAGATTATCTTTATTTACTGTGGGCGATAAATAAATGCTGACGTTGATATTTTCCAAACCTGCAAGATCTATCCGGGTTAAAGAAGAAGATTTAAGCTGCCCCTTTAAAAGAGCCACATCACTATAAGCACTATCGGCGCTGCTCCTCGGTGACTCAACACCTTTTATGAGCTGAAAACATCCGTCACACTCACCGGTCTGAACTTGCATGTTCTCGCAGCGTTGGCGCTCTCCGAGGACTGATTCTGACTCTTTCTGCTCTGACAAACCGCCACGAATGATCAACTCGGGGTGATTGATGTACAATGTGTGCTATAAGAAGTTATTCATTATGCTGATACGTGTCGGTGTGACTGTATGCAGATAAAGCTTCTCCTCCCCGAAATTCAAATGAGGCTGAAATGTCCCCTGTGACCTCCCGTAGCCTAATAACAAGCTCATGGAAAGAGCTCTGCCACCCCTCTTTCTTTCCTCCACACATTTGTTTTCCTTTTCAGGAACCCCGCTCTCTCTCCTCCCCCTCAAACCTTCCCCTCTGTAGTCCCCCTTCTTTCTTTCTCGCTTCTCCTCCTCCTCCTCCTCCTCCCCCATTTTCTTCCATGGCCTCATCCTCCCCTCTCTCTCTCTCTCTCTCCTCCGTTTCTGTCCCCCTCTCGTCCTCGGAGAGAGCAGCAGCGTGTTAATCCCATTACATGTGTGAATACCAGCTGGAGGAGAGCGGGCGAGAGAGACAGACAGAAAACAGAGAGAGAGAGGGAGAGAGGGGGAGGCAGAGGGGGAGACGGGAACAGAGAGTGTTTGTGTCCGAGTGTGACTGACTGCTTACTCCACGACTGTGACTGCCTGATGCAAAACCCCCTGATGGAGTGACGTTTACAGTAATATCGTGAAATACGTTACAGTGCGGTGTGGGAGTGTTTCACTTCTCAGCAGAGGAGGACTTCATCACACAGACTCTAGAAACAATAGATTTTTTTTTTATTCGAGGTAGTGAGTCCTGTAAGAATCTGTTTTCACGTTTGTGCTGACGATTATTTTCATTTCTGATTCATCTATCGAGTCTTTTCTTGATTACTCAATTTGTTGCTGATCTATAAAAATGTCAGAAAAACGGTGAAAAAACGACAATCTGTGTTTCCAAAAAATCCCAAGACAACGTCCTTGATATCGTATTTTGTACACGACCCAAATATATTCAGTTTACAGTCAGAGAGGAGGAAAGAAACCAGAAAATGTTCACGTTTAAGAAGATTTTTTTCTCAAAATAAATGACTCAAACTGATCAATCAATCATCAAAGTAGTTGACAAATAATCAGTTAATCGCTGCAGCTCTAGAAAAGTGTTAAATCTCTGACCTGTAGTTGAACCCACAGAGCTCCTGCACACTGTTCACCTCACCTGCAATCAATCAAGAATTAATTCTAGTGACAAGATCTCCGTCAACACCGAAACCATGTTATTAAAATTCTCCGTCTGCTCCTACGCACCTGTCGATCCCAGTTTTACCTGTGTATTTCTAAAAATACCAAAACTGTCGGGAGGAATTTATAGAAAACATGTTTAAATACTCTCTGTACAAAAGACTATTACCGATTGTTATAAAAAAAACTGTGTTTGAATGTCCAGTTTTAATATTTCACTCAAAAAACTAAACAAAAATGGATGTTTAGGGCTCAAAGGTCTTAAAGATTGCGGATTGACCAACTGAATACCCCTCGTCCCACCCGTCCCAAAGGCGGCTGCTTAAAAACACAAAACACCCTCTTGAGCAAATGTTTGTCCATTCCGGAACTGTAGAAACATGGTGGACTCTAAAAAACGACCAGTTTCCTCCGTCACAATAAAAGGCTCATTCTAAGGTTTTTTACACCAAAAACATAAATATGAACATTATATTCTAATTCTGCCAATAGATCATTGTAATCAGAGAACATTAGTAGACCTTCTTTTTACTTTATCTGCATGTGCGTAAAACATTTCTAGAGCTTCGCAGCTCATCTGGAGTGATCCAAATCTCCGAGAGCGCGGAGATCCCAAACTGATTGAAAGGACGTTGGATCAGTTTGGGATCTCTGGAGCCACTTTAAGTGTTTACGGTCTCCGTCTACTTCAGTTGTTTAGGAGAATGCCGAGAAATGCTCCGGAAGTTTGGAGGGGTGAGGACACGATCACCGAATTTTCTTCCTTTCATGGATTGTTACCATCGATGAGATAATTGATGGGAAACAGTTTTGAGCTTGTTTATATTCAGTTGTGTATTTTCCCGCATCGCACTTTGTGAGTCCATCGTATGTTTTCTTATGTAAACTATGAATCAGTAGAGACAGCAGGAGTTAAAGCTCCAGCACAACCTGGTAGAAAAAGAACAAGTGCCTTCAAATTTTACTTGAAGGTGAATTAAAAGCACTTGTTTCGTCTACATGTTCTCCTCTTCTGTCACCATCCGAGTGTTGAAAAAAAGTGTTTTTCACACGGTGTTAAAATGACGTTTGCGTGTTTCGGCTTGTTGTTTTGGTTCTGACTCGGCCCGGCTCCTCTTTGTGATTCAGGGCCAGTTGCTGGGATGTCGGGGAGCCGGTGAGGCCGGCGAGCGAGACAGTGCAGACAGGCCCAATGTGGCTCCTGAGGAGTTCAAGCGCCAAGAAAATAAACAAGCCTTTTGATCACAAAGGGCCCATTCACTCCCTCTCACTCTCCCTGCCTCACTCTTTCTTTCTCTCCCTCTCACCCCCCTCCCCCCTCCACTTAGCCTCTGTAGTTTCTCCTCAGCTCTCCTCTCCTGACCTCTCTCTCTATATATATTTTTTACCCCTTTCCCTTTTTTAAAACCTCTCCACGTGTGTCTCGTCCCTCCGTTCAACTGTCTGTCGCCGCGTCCAAGACTGTCGCCTGGCTTCGAGTGAAAGACAAGAGCAGCAGAGAGACAGACAGACAGACATCATCTGACCAGCCAGGGGGCAGACAGACAGACAGACAGACAGACAGAAACACACACAAGGGCCTCCTTATTCCACAAACATACGGTCATGGTGCAGAGCAGAGGAACACAACATGGAAAATGTCCTCATCGCTCCATCTTTAGCACCAAACACGAACAGGAGAAAACTTTCCCCTCCGGCCGCTCAGACGTTCGCTGCTGTCACGAACACACTCGGCTGCCTCATTTCGACTCGACAGCTGAGTGTGTGTGTGTGTGAGAGAGTGTTTTCTTATGCATACAGATGGAGCTGGTGTGAAAAGGCCTCTCCCATTACAGTTGTGTTGCTGCTCACTCTGGGTGTGGCTCGGATACCATTTGCCCCCTCAGGCCTGTTTTCCATTTTAAAAACAAGCCAGATTTCCTCGAATAGAAAAACACTTCGCGAGAGGAAACAAAGAGGTGATGCTGCCCTGATTGGGGCTTTTTTTTTTTTTTTTTTAAAGGGGCAAAACATGAAAAAATACCTTAACTTCACTGAAACAATTTGTTTTAAATTAAATTTAAATTTCAGGCTTTATTCACCATACAAACTTTTTTTCCCCACGCAATTAAAATCACTCAAAATAATGGTATAATAACATTTTTATATTAATGTTGAATCTATTTCCACGCTAACGACATCAAACTTGAGTAAAAGTAGCGTAAAGATGATAAAATATTACTCGAGTAAAAGTGCATAAAAGTTGCAACAAATCCAGTTTAAACGTTAAAAACAAAACAGTTTTGACGTCACTAGCTGCACGGCTAACTGAGCTAACTGGCTAATGGCAGCTGCAGTTAGCATGCTGCCCCCTATCTTCTGGATGTTACCTGCAACAGGTGGCCACATTTGGTACCTAAAGTGACTTAAATCAGTGATTTCTAACAGCGTTTCCGTCTAATTCCCACGGATCAGATGTTTTAAAACATCCTTCATTAATGCTCCGATCCTTTTATTTCTTTATCATTAACCAATCGCTGGTGATTGATTGCTCCTGTGTACTGATTAGGGTCATTACCACCTCGGTAATGAACTGATAGTGACTCTGGTGATCAATTAGTCCCCAATCGCTCCACCAATTCACACGTATGCGGTCGTCAGATCTCCCGCTGAGCTTTTGTCGTCGCTGCTTTCACATGCAGCCGGTGTCTGAACCCCTCCGACCCGGCCGGCCCGTCGTCAGACACTCGCTCTGCGTCCCTCCTGCTTCTTCGACAAACTGTTATTCCCGCTGGTGAAGTGTCGAGACGGTGTGGACGCAGCTCGGCTTGAAGTTCTGCTGCGAGTGAAGAAATGTGCTTAGAAATAGACACTCACCAGATTCATCACACTGTCGAGGATGAAGTCTGACTGTGACAGAGGGTGACATTTTTTCCCCAATCTGTTCCGTTGCTTAGGAGTTGTAAACGAAAGGCAGCAAGGTAAACACAGCGGCTCTTATCTAATACAGAGGCCGCATTAGAAGGACCAACACAGTTTTAAAGTCGGATTCGTAGAACAAACGCACACAGAAATTAAATACTTGCATAAGACATTCGTGAGACAGCATTTTTCCCCTTTTGTTTGTGGTTTTAACTTTAATTCACTGATGCAGAAGAGAAGCTATAAGCAGCCTCTTAGCTTATTAGTGTCCGAACTTTAATATTCTGAATTACATCGACCCATAGCTTTCAAACAGTAACACAATTCTAATCCCACATTCGAATGATGAGGTTTGTTGGCATCAGATGTGAGCATATTTGAGATGGTTTGGGGAAAGACGTTTGGTCGAAACATCCTTCTGTTAATCTCACACACACCTCGTACCCTCTGATGTCGTCACGCTCAGCAGATCAGGCTCTACAGGACCGTTCACGCCTCGCTTCCCTCTGGGGTGTTTGTTCTGACGTGTCCTCAGGTGGAGCAAAAGGTCAGCAGCAGTGCAGAGGGAGGACAAGTGACAACTCTCTCAACATGCATGAGCGGGAATAATTAGTCTGTAATCCTTTTTTCTGCAGCAGACTTGTCGCAGCAGAGAAAGGACAAGTGTTACTGATGACATCAGTGATGAGTCCGCTCTGTTTAAGTGTCCCATGACGGCATGACGCATGCACAATACACCAGGAACCTGAAACTAGAGCAGCTACATGAAATTCAACTATCTTTTATTTTATTATTTAAGGGACATGTCAAAATGTCTTCCAGGAAAAGCCTTTTAAACTTTTCGTTTCAATATCTGCTTGTGTTCTTTGTCTCCAGCGATAGTAAACTGAATATCACACAAAAATTAAGAAGACATTTTTAAGATGTCAACCTGGACCTCTCATAATTATCAGACCTTTAAGGACTATATGATAAAATGATTAAAGGAACAGCTTGAAATTTAAGGCATCTCTGTACCTGAAGTGCCTCTTACCACGCCAACATTTAACGACTGTGTGAACACATTGATTCCATTAATTTCACTTTTTACACTAAATTCATGGAAAAGGACATTTTATTGACATAAACATGTCAAATTATACAAATACACACAACAGTAACCAATAAAGGCTACTTTGTTATACTTCGATGGAAAAAGCAACCAGACTCCCTTAGAAAATCACTAAATTTTGTGAGTTGTGGCGTTTGGGGGCACTTTATAAACTTTGTGAAACGCTGTCTGCATCAGATTCTTAACTGTTTGGGCCTTCTTGTTAATTCGGCATACATGAAGTTAATTTCTTTATATGTGTAAAAAAACAAATCTACAGTTTAACATTTAACGCATCTCTGTACCTGAAGTGCATCCTACCCACCAGCATTGAATCAAATTATTTCACTGTTTACACTGAATTTATGAAAGAAGACATTTTATTGATGATAAGCAGCTAAAATTTTACAAATAGAGTAAACTATAACCAATAAAGGCTACTTTTTGACATCCACAGAGAAAGTCACCAGATTCCCTTTAAAAATCGCTACATTTTGTGAGTTGTGGCGTTAAGAGACATTATATAAACTTTGTGAAACGCTGTCTGCAACAGATTCTGAACTGTTTAGTCCTTCTTGTTAATTCGGCAAATATTATACATGAAGATATTTCTTTATTATTATTTTTTTTCCGTGTGTTCGAGTGCAGCTTTTTAGCCCAGACACAGGCGACAATGATATATTACATTTTAGTAAGGGGGCTTTAGAGATGCTTCTTGTCTGATTTGACTATCTGTCTCCACCTGCTTCCAGTCTTTATGCGAAGCTAAGCTAACCAGCTGCTGGTTGTAGCCTTGAACCGACCAGACACACATGAGGCGGACATATTTCACAAAATGTCAGACTGTTCCTTTAATGTAGAAAAAAAATTCATGTATGCCCACATGAATCTGTGGACGTGACTGCGCGGTGGAGGCGGCAATGAAACATCACATGGAGGCAAGAGGAGGAGGAGGAGGGCTCAGGTAAAGAGAGGAGGAGGCGAGAGGAACTTGAGGAGGGAAGAGAGCACTTGGAGGAGAGGCGGAGAGGTGTAGGAGGAGGAGAAGACGGACGGTGCAGAAGTGAGGAGGATGGAGGGCCGAGGCAGAGGAGAGGAGTAGGAGTGTAATGTATGGGGGTACCGTGAGGAGGAGGAGGTGGTGGAGGAGGAGCGGTGTGACAGCGATGAGATGTTTTCTGTTGTAGTGTCGACGTTATTGTGAATGTGTGTGTGTGTGTGACAGTGTGACACGAAATACTTCACCCACCTGCTGGCCTTCACTTCCCACACACTGCCACTCAGAGTAAATGAACAGGAGCAGAGGAGGGACGGATGGATGGATGGAGTGGATGGATGGAGGGAGGGAGAGTACAGTGGGATGTCTGATTGGGTAGAAAAAGAAAAAGGGCTACCTTCAGTCCACACACACTTGTTCCCTCCACTTCATCTCCTTCCAGCCGCTCTTCAGCTCAGCCCGCTCTCTGCTCTCCAGTTCAGGCTCTCGAGTAATTACCGCTCCTTTCTTTCAACTCCCTCTCTCTGCGCTGCCTCCTCAGAGCTGATGTAAGTGCTGAAGGGCCCTTCATTAGAGAGGAAGAAAGGAGTGTGGGAGAAAGAGCTGTGTGTGTGTGTGTGTGTGTGTGTGTGTGTGTGTGTAATGCTAATAAGCGCCTGATAGGCTACAGGCTATGTCCCCTTATAATTATAGCGTATGTAAATCTCAGAGCCTCGTCGGCCACCATCCTCTCCTGCGGGACCGAGCACCTGTTGATTGGCCTTTTCTCGTGCTTTCTCCGGGTATAAATGACGGATGGCGGCTCCCTGGCTGCCTCGCTGTCGCAGTTTACAGGTAAACACGGCGCCTCCATCACCCGCGGCGGTGACGGGTCTCCACAGCAACGCCGTGACGCGCCAACCGGGAGCGAGCGCGGGGCGACAAACTGGTGGAGGCAGCAGCGAGCGGCCGGTCCTCATCCGAGATCGTCTATTTGAGGCGATGAGTCACTGGGACAATAAAATAAAATGAACAGGTCGTTCCCCCCCCCCCCCAACCAAACATGTCAAAATAGCAGAAACAATAAATGATTATTAAAATGGTTATCATCATTTTTAATCAAAAGCTGGTTGTAGTAAATGTGTGGATGTCAATATTCAGTGTTTTTCTGTGATATTAAAACCCTTAGAGTCTTCAGAGAGAGGCATTTTCTGACGATTTATGCAAATAAATGGAGAAAATGATTTAAATATGAGAAGATTAAAAGATAAGAAGACATATCTGTAAGTCAAAGGTGGACGGTGTAAATAGTTTAGTAATAGTAATATTTGCTATAACTCTATTTTATATTATTCTGTTTCTGTCTTGGATCAACAAGGCTGATTTGGTTTAGCAGGCAAGAAAGCTTAAGGGCCTAAAAAGTTGTATGCAGATCAGATAATTAATAGGCTATTGATATACTGATTTGAAGTTTTGTTTCATGTGTAGATGAATCCAAAAAAACTGAGATATTTTAATGGTGACCAGCCACTTCATCTTCAGATTTTGTGTTGTTTTTTTATTCAATATCTGATTTGATTGTTTAATTTCATTGATTTCCGTTCGTACAATTGTTGCAATATATTCTCAGGACACTGTGCAGTATAAATGCAGACTATGTGATATTGCTCATAACAAAGCAACAGCGGTTTATAGTGTGTATCATGTTTATTTTTATTATTTATTTTGTTTCTTCTAATCCCTTTTGACTGCTGACAGAGAGCTCTGCACAACAAACTCACATGTGCACCTGTACTGTCTGTGTGTGTGTGCAAATGGCAAATAAACCTCTTGAATATTTTGATGTTTTGTAGTTTATTTTGTGCCTAAGCTATGCCATGATTACACTGAACTCTGGTCCATAAGACAGCAGTATTCTGTCCAAAATGTCCTCTCAGCTCACTCGCTGGACTGAGAGGTAAAGCAAACTTCCGACGTCCTAGACGATCTTTGGCAACAAGTGGGCGTTGAGTTTCTCTCCCCCTCCCTCCCTCCGTGGGTCAGCGTGGGCGGCCCCGTGTGGCAGGAGGAGAGCGAAACACGACACCCCGCCAGAGGAAAGGGGGGGCCGAGAGAGAACACGAAGTGAGTGAGTGAGTGGAAAAAGAAAAAGTCCGTGCCGGAGAACGAGAGGGGCAGAGAAAGAACAGAGTTGGCTTTGGTGTTTTTTTTTTGTCCTCTCTCTCAGAAGCGCCGCCGCTGTTTTGACTGTCGGTGAGGAGGATGAGGATGATGAGGATGATGATGAAGATGTGGAGGAGGAATCGACCATGCGACATCGTTTCAACAAACGGGATGAACATTTAGACTCGTCGCATTCCGTTGCTCCAGGACCGACCGACGGCGGCACGACTCCTGCAAACTTCGACCTGCGCCATTCAGACCCGGGCGACTGGATTTCGCCCCAGAGGCTCGGGGCAACTTTTCGCATCAGAAGCGCCGCTCGCGACAACAAATACTCCGGCGCAAAAGTTTTCCAGCACGTACCGGCGTGTCGAGACTAAACAAAGAAGCTCATGTGAAGTTTTTTGTTGTTTTTTTGTTTCAAAAAAAACTTTTTAAAGCCGAGCTCAGAGTCGCGGCAGGTTCCTTTCTAAACGAGCCACTTGTGAGAACAACACCGGAGGAAGGAGTGGGGTGTCACTGCTAACTTCGCTAGCTTACTCGGCTAACGGCTAGCTAACTAACGTCTAAAGTTACGAGTCGACGTGGGAAAGTGACCGAAGCAGCGCGCCGAAGACGACAACAAAGATGAAAACCCCGGGGGACACGGGTGAGTTGACGGCCACACTTTTCGGACGCACTTTTCTTTGAGTCGCCGCCGTTGTTTCTTAAAATGAAAACAACAGCGCTTAGCTTCGGCGGCTAGCTGCGGGTTAGCACGCTAACAAACTCTCCGCTCCAGGGAAAGTGTGACAAAATTATGGCGCTAGGGTGGATCCATCCGAGGCTCCTGTTATTGTCTCAGCACAGCGAGGAAAAGTACGTCCTAATCACGACCACGTTGTTTTTCACAATCTGAGGCTATTTGTATTTAACCCAATTTCCACGACATTTTAACTTAAAACTGATATGTGAAGCTACAATGTTCAACTGTTTACAGTAAAGGTAATTTACTGGAGAGTCAGGGTCAGAGCCAAAGTGCACTGACCCCGGCTGAGATAGCTGCTGTGAGGTTCAGCTGAAGCCACCAAACGGGTCTAAACTAAGTTTAGTGGAACAAAAGGTTAAATTTAATTCTGCCTCCAACCACAACCACATGTAGCAACTAATGTGTGGCTGCAAGCACCAGAGCCTCGAGTGCAACCACAATACTGCTGAAATCCAAAGGACCAAGGCGAGAGACGGGGTGTAACAGAGAGGTTTCCTAATCTATATCTCAGAGAAGACACTGGTTAAATGAAAGAGCAGAGATAGGACAGCAGTTAATCAGCCATCCAGAGGAGATATATCACTTATCACAACATCAGAGCCCACAGTGAAAGGTAGAAAGTGAATCCAATTGATTGGATTGGGAACTAAACTGCCATTTCAGTTGATATGAGGTGGATAAACTCCCTGATTAACATACTGAGACGTGCGAGGGTTCTTAAATTAAATCAGGAAATACAGTTTGTCCCTTTGTTTCCAGATGTTTGCTCAGTGAGTAAAGCTCTCTGACCTTTGACACGTGCGAGAATTTATATCGAATGGTTTTATCAACGTTACAAAACCGCCTGCAGGAATTGAAACAGATTTCAACTCCGAATTCTTTGGCTCCGCTATTTTCGAATTCCGCTCATTTTTTCAGCCGTTTTTGTTGTCATTGAAATGATTATGATTTTCCATCCATAACTCATGATTTCCCCCCATCCATTGTGCATTCGGGCGCACTTAAACTCAGTTTAGTCAGAAGCCCTGTACGGTAATTTGGGGCAGACAAAGATCCAGTACCCATAATGGATGTTTTAAGAGGGGAATGCCACACCACAGCACAACATCATAATTAGAGATATGACTTCTAGATCTCTGCGCTGCTGCAGATAAACCTTTTACGACCCAAAACAATTATGAGAAAACTTTTAACTTTTTCATCTCTTTTTCATTTGTCACATGTTCTGTAGCGAAATACCCTTGTAAATATCTGTTTTTTGGTGGGGATATACAGCACTGATATAGCTACAAACAAGCTTTTTGGGTTGTACATTTCTTTGTTTTCAGGGTGCTTATGTGTGGCTCAACACCGCAGAACTTGAGAGTAGAGCTGTTTGACATGACCCAGGAAACAACCCTTTTTGATCACGACCGTAGATCCCATCATGCGGAAAATTCTTAGCAGACGTCGGCCAACTATACATCCCTGACGTCCACTATTGTTTTTTGTTATTGAGGTCGGATCTGATTAAATTTTAGGATATTCTTACCATTTTATTTTTAGAGAACACTTCATTGTGGCCTATTTCAGACATCCACACATTGTATTCTCTCCTAATGGCTTCCATTACCCAGTGGATCAGATTAGCAATGTTATGTTGCACTTCCTTTCAGTTTTAGAATTGGACAGCCTCGTTTTAGCCATGTGTCACGCAGCAGACGACAGCTCCTTTTGTCTATTTATAAGTTATTTGCCGGTTTGGGTCTGCTGTTTTCGGCTCACAGTTCAAACCGCTGTCGGTGTTCAGCTTTTAAATGAAAGTCAGCTTCATTTAAAAAGTTTTCAGCAGTTCCTATTTGTTGTGTGATTCACACCAACTTCCCTTGTTACTTTTATTACAGTGGTCACGACTCAAAAATAAGCCGTGTAGTTTTGCAGTGACATCAGCACTAATAAGGTTTTTCTTTGTGTGGAGACTCGTGTTAATATCAAAGGATCCCTCTGGGTAACCCTGATCTGTATCCACATTACATTATGCATGGAGCTACACAGACCCTTTGTCTGTCCTTGTTGTATTTCCCCGTGGTGTTGGAGCCTGTTGACTACTTTATGTATATATGGGTCACCCTCCACTCTCTTCCTATCAGGAAGTCAGCAGTCTGGCCCCACCAGCTCCAATTTTCCACTTGTGTTACTCCTTATATCAACACAGAGCCACATGTGAGACGTCACAGCTGTAGACGGCCAGCGAGTCAGCACGCTTTGTTGCACCCTGTGTGTGTGTGTGTGTGTGTGTGTGTGTGTGTGTGTGTGTGTGTGTGTGTGTGTGGAGTGAAAGGAGCCATACATGAGCAATTAGCTGGTGTTAAGTCTGGTGAGGGCCGGGCTGCTGTTTATGACTCTTGAGTGTATTTATGTGTTTGTGAGTGTAAATGTGTGTGTGCACGTGTGTGCACCCATATGTCTGTCACTGTGCGGCCGTACCTGACATTGATGTGGTCACAACAAAGTCTCTGTTTGACTTTTACTAGCGAGACCAAATTGCCCTTGAGGAAGACCATTTGCCTGTGGGCAGTTGACTCAGCCTATTGTAATTACAGGAAAGGCAACTAGACGTCTTTATGCAGATTGAAATAGCTCTAATAACACTGGTTAGAGCGACGCTAATGAAGCAAGGGCTCATTTTGGAACAAAAAAATGACAGTTCGTTTCCTTTGGGCAGGACTCTGTTGTGTTACTGTCTCACCATTATACTGAATTATGCTGTTGGCACCAGCAGCAGAGACGGCACAATTACACTACAAGTTGAAGCCGGCGTGTTTGTCTCAGGGAAAGTTTGGGAGGAGGCGCTGGCGACTGAAGTGTACAGGGATGTGGTTGGTTTAGACACCATGTCTCTCTGTGATTAAGTGGGGATTAGTGGTGCAATTATCGATTAATCTCCTGAGTGTTTTCTGGATTAACAGTTTTGTTTATAAAATGAAAAAAAGTGGAAAACGCTCACCGCAATTGTGTAAATCTACGGATGCTCCAATGAGTCAGATTTCCCGCAAGTTTATAAACTCATGGTGAGGCGCCGTTTAGCTCAGTTGGTAGAGCGGGCGTCCCATGTACAGAGGCTTTGTCCTCGCTGCAGCGGACCCGGGTTCGAGTCCCGGCCTGGGGACCATTTGCTGCGTGTCACTCCCCCTTTCTCAACCTGTTTCCTGTTGTATCTTGAGCCTGTTCTGTCAATAAAGCCATATAAAGGCCAAAAAATACCCTTAAAAATGAATAAATAATCTCATGGTGGCACTTCTGTCATCGATTAAACAGACAAGGTCTAAGAACGTTAACGATTACTGAGACAAGCCCAGGGAGAAGTCTTCAGTGGACACTCTAGGACCCAAAGATTCTTAAATTACTACTAAAAATGACAAAGAAAAGCAGAAAATCATTTTATCAAAGGGTCTGTATGTAACAATTTGTAGCGATTTACATGTATTAATCACTTTTTTAGGAACACAGAAGTTCCTAAGAGTCTGATTTAAGAAGCGGAAACCAGCAAGATTTTGACAGTTGTGCTTGAAAAATGACAAACAGATGCTGCTAGTTGACTATCTGCTGATATTGACCTATCACAGATACATCGGTATCGGCATATATGTTGTATGTCCAATATGTACAGATAGCTGTTCTATACAGCAGTAAAGCAGTCTATAATGCAGTAAAGTATGCTTGGGGTAGCTTATCAAACAATCCCCAGAGCACTGATCTCGTTTTGGTCAATAAAGTTCATTGCTGAACTCTAAAATGTCCTGCCTCTATTATCTACGTAGTTTTATCACAAGTTTTTATCTCCACATTTGAGGGACCATTGCAAAAAATGTGTGTTTATGTATATATTCTGTGTTTTTCACTCCACAGAAATCATGTATCAGCCGTTCTCTACGCTTAATTTATCATTATATTGTTATTATTGGCAGTAAGTATGTTATTTGTGCTTTGTGCCACTGTGCTTTACAATGTGCAAGTCTATCGTTTTTGTGAGTTCCAGTCAGGCCATTAAAACGAGAGTATGAGCCAGGGTCAAGCCCCCCCAATAGATCGTAAATCATCCATTTAGTCCATTTAGCAGGAAAATGCCACAACTTAAAAAAGAAAATGCCAGCGTTGCTCGCAGGATGTACCTTCTCCCTGATTTTCCCCCCATTATGTGGTGACTGCGAGTGATCAGGTCAGTGCAAAGGTTGACCTGATCACATTCCTGATTACCACTGAGCCGAGCCCGGGCAAGCAGACCCTGGAAAAAGTACAGAGGAGTGACGTCAGCATTTCTCTGGTGTGTTGTCAAAGTGGCAGCCCGGGTCAGTGTTGCTGCGATCATCTCTCGATGTTACGGCAGCCCTCTTTTCCTGGAAGTGTGTGTACAGTGGCTTTGGTGACCCATACAAAGCTAAGAGAATAGACAACAGTTTGCGCGAGCTGGGACATGCTGGCCAAACAAACACCGGGGCCTCACGCGCAGGAAAGCCTGACAGTCAGCCGGGGAGTCGAGTGTTGATAAACATCCATACCTGCGGTTTTATGTAGGTTTTTAAGATGTAGAGGTTTTGTAAATTGGTGCAATTACATCAGAGTTTCATTGTGAGCTGTACTTCAAAAAGTGGTTTTAATTTGTTGCTATTCATCGTTACGGATGTCTAATTTTGGAATTATACCCTGAAGTTAAAGCAAGTTTATTTGTGGTACAATGAATCAGTTGACATTTGCAAATTCTGAATTCTGATTAAAAACTTAATCGATCCTCTTACGCTGTAAAACCATGAGGAGTCATCAATCTGCAAAGTTGCAGCACAGTGGTTATTTTTGTGTACACTGAACACCTACCTTACTCTCTGCTGCGGGTACTGATCTCCTACATTTCCCTGGATGACTTTTAACAATACTCAACGGCTGGAGGCTGTACATGCAAGCGTAAAACCAATAACAATAGATAAAAACCCTTTACCAGGAGGAGAATAAATGTGTTGCATCCCTCAAACTAATTGGAATACAACTTGGGACTGTCTCTGCTTCTTTGGTGATGAATTTCTCTCATAAAGTGTTGAGTTTAGACGGAAACCCTTGCTCTTTGATGGAGAGGCTGAAACCAAAGTCTGACAGTAAAGTTGATATTTTAGATGAATCATATTTTGTTGTGGTGTCATATTGTCTATACAA
Organism: Lagodon rhomboides; assembly: GCA_039737535.1. Lineage (NCBI taxonomy): Eukaryota > Metazoa > Chordata > Actinopteri > Spariformes > Sparidae > Lagodon > Lagodon rhomboides. The sequence continues at coordinate 5,382,218 of CM077799.1, forward strand.
AAGAAGAGCACACCACCAATAACTGTTATGACAGTTTTTGAAGGTTTTAAGTAGGGGGGAGATTCTTTAGTAATCTAGATTCTGATTCGAATGTTCCTCGATTCACAACCGAACAAATAACTATGAAAGGGTGATATTTTTCAATCTCTCGCTCTTAACAGATTGAGCATGGACTTATTTTCTTCACCACAGAGTTTGTCAAAGCTGTTACTGCTAATCAACTCTGTTACCTTCGAAGTGATGTGGGGGAATAATAGTACAAACATGTAATCTTGATACTGGTACTGATACCTTGAAAGCAGTTCCTGAACGATAATTACAATTTTATGAAATCTATTTTAACAAAAGATTACATTACAAGTACATGTGGTGCACGCCTCAGACCATTCATCTAAACTAACTTCTTCCTCTGCCCAACCACTGGAAATTGAAAGCACATCATGAAGCCGCTCTGAGCTGCATCTTTATGTGTATTTTCCCTGTGTGGAATTTAGTTTTAGACCTCTGAAAATGCAGAAATACAGGCCTGGCTTAGGCAGAGTGCTTGTTACTCCTTTTATCTGTGCACTGTCATTTGTAAAGGACAGACAGCACCTCATGTTCTCATCATCCTTCACGTCTCTGTCAGCCGGCCTGCTTGTTTGGTATCTCTTAAGTATTTACGATTGAGTGAATCTGCGTTGGCTCTGTGACTGTCGACCCCAGCAGGGCAGATGAAAGAACACAGCAGGTCAAGTGGAACCAGCAGCTCGCATCACTGAACAGATAAGGAAGACTTCTGCAGCGGGACATGTATCTGTGCGACACCTGACAGGATAGTGGGTTTCCGGCGTCGGTGTTACGAACAACTGTTGAATAAAAAGTTCTCGCCCGAGCCGTTTGCCATTGGACTCGTAGATCTATCAGGCTTGGCCTTCTGAGGGAAGCTTTTGTTCAAGAAAAAAATGCAGACAGTTTTTTTTTTTTCTTTTTACATCATCTACCCTTGGAGCGCTTTTGGAGGTTTTTGAATCAAACCAAGGCTGATAGAGGCGGAAGGTGTAGCGGTAGATTTTGTTCTTTTGTCTGTGGCTGTTTTGGCTGGAGTCATCCCGACCGAAAAAAAAAGGCGTGGGGAGATGTGCTGTGTGTTATGGCTATCAGATGTGGTGCATGGAGAATGAGAAGGGGGGGATGCGTCATTTATGGCCACAGGGATGGAGCTAGGCCTCCACCAACATGTTAGTGAGCCTTTTATTTGATGCAGAAAGGATACGGGGACAGACTAGGTGTGGTCCTGTGTGGCTCTGTATAACACTGCCCACATTACCATCGCCACTGCCAATTCTAAAGTAGTTACAACCAAGTTGCTGTCAGAGCAGAAATATCCACCAGATGCCATATGTTTTTAGGGAGTCTGTTTTAGCTGAGAGGAGTGGTTAGATGTAGCCTGCCAGGTTGTGTTCTGGCAATTAGAGAGACAAACAGGAGGTGGCAACATCTAGGCTATAATGTTTTTTTTTTTACAATGCAATGAGAGCACCGACGCACACTTAAATGAAACTGTGGCGATGGTTGGCAGTGTCTAATACGCCAGTGGAAAGTCTTCAGTAAGTAAAAAGTGTCTTGATTTAGAAACCAGTTGTAAAATTGATGCAAAATAAATTAGATGGCCTTTTTTTCTTTTTTCAAAACGGACCACCTTAAGCGCCACTGAGGGGAAACTCTGCCAACAGGTTGCAGGAAAAAAAAAAAAAGCCCAGTTTGGGTTTTGTGGTTGTTCAGTCTGGGTTGATCCAGCCCAGACTTTTCCTGCCTGTACACTTGTTGGCGTTGCACCTGCATTTTTATCCCACACTGTTGATTGAAAATCCAAGTCACTGTTTCTTTTCTTTTCATATTCACACAAATAAGAGTCTACTAATACTAATTTCAACAAACTCCACTCTGTTGGACCTCCTCTAAATGTACCTTCAGTGCGTTTACGTTCACAGACTCCATTAAGGATTGAAGAAGAATGGTAAATACAGCTAGCCGTCTGCAGCGTAAAAAAGTTTCTAGAGCAATTTTCACAAGAATGCATGTGCATGACAAAGTGGCAAGTAATCACAGTGGCTGCAGGCTACGGGGTTGAAAGGAAAGATTCCTGCTTGAAGAAGCGTCGTTATATCCACTTTAATTAAATCCAAAGCCAACACACATTTTCTGCTGGCTCTTAATGGTGTCTGAAAGGAGGATGTCTTAACTGATGAAAGGGACAGTTTCCTCCAGCTGATTTTCAGCTGATTTCGGATGCATGACAGAACGAGACGGTTCATTTTTACTTTAGTTGAACACCCATTCCATATTCCCAGAACAGAAACCAGCATTTGGCTTTCCGGTTGACATAGCAGGTATATGATAAACCTTTCATCAAACCTATCTCGCAACAAGATCTCTCCCTCCAGGTTTTCAAAGGATTCTTTGAGATTGGCTGCCTCTATCCATTTATGAATTATACTCTTGCGTAGTTTCCAACTCGGCTTGATTGCCCCAGCACTTGGAACAGATATGGATTATCACGGCGATTTGTCCTGTCTATTTTCTACGCATTTCTCCAGGTGTGTTGTGCGTCAGAACTGTGTTTGCAGAACGGTTTTCCTGCCGCTTTCGTGCAAAACATCAGGGAATTGCCTTGCTATGGTCTGTTGGTCTGTCTGCATTTTCACTACCAGAAACAAGGAATTAAGTTTGATGACGTACATGTATATCTCAGTGTTTTTGCACGGGTGGCGGGGCTGCTATGATTGGGCGTATCTGTGGAAAAGCTGTGGTGGTTGGACAAAATTGAAAGGTCTGTTACCTGGAGGAACTACAAGAGGCTGTGTCCTCATTGTTTCCTGCAAGCAGCAGTGTTTAAATGGATGGAAGCAAAGGTGAATGATGTAACGTTTCGACAACGTGAAGTCAGAGCAAGCTGCGGAAAGGTTTTGCTGTCTTTGTCTTGGATCTTCAAAGTCAAGAAAACCTGTCTGAGTCTTTGGAGGTAAAGCAGAGTGCAAGAAAAGGACATGAATTCAGCAGCACACAGCCTTTTCTTATCTGTTGTGTCTCCGGTCTGCAGGGAATCTTGTGTTTTTCTCTCTTTTTTTTTTAAAGGCTGTCGCAACTTGTCCTGGTGCTCAGTTGGTATCTCTGTGTGGTGTGTTTATGTTTGACGTTGCTCTGTGTGTGTTTCATACCTGAAAAATATAAAAAGTTTGTGTTGACTGTGGGCCAATCGCCTTAAGAAAAAGATTTCACACCCCAAACCACACAAATACGTACACGCAGCACATACACTCACACCCTCACTCTTTCTCACACACGCCTTCGCCGTCTCACACACCCACATTCAGACGAGCAGAGAAGTTTTGTAAACCCTTTTATCCCCATAACAGATACATACATACACTTCTTATATGTGCATCTCACCTCCGGGCTGATTAAAAGAAGAGACGGGTCGATGAGGATGAGCAGATGTAACACAAAGGATCTGTAGAAGATGGGGCATTTAAAGGTTGGAGTATGATGGTGTAGTCCGCCAGCATCACAACATTGTTGACCATATGTAGGTAAATTGCTTAGCGATGATCCAACAGAAGCAATCCGCGCTAAATGTGGCTCTTCATTTTGGTCTAGAAGACACCATTTTGCCGGTGTAGCAAGACATGGAGCCGTGAGATAGAAATCACTTCTCAAAAGGTATACGTGCTTCTTTAGGTGGGAATAATTTTAAACAACAGCTGCCAAAACGTTTAAAGAGAAAGTAGGGTTCGGGCTTGTCTTGTTAGCTGCTTCAAAGGTAGGCCATAAATTACATTAGTGATAAGAAAGGCACCATTTGATCAAGTCAGCGCCAGCAGTCGGCCATAAAGTTAAGTCTCCTTGCCTGTCCTTTCTTTATCACCCACAGGACACACACACTCAACCAGTAGTCTTTATATACCTTCGAATTTAAGCTGAATTCTGTGAAAATCTCCATTATTTAAAGGTTTTTGTGCGTACTTGCTTTGAATACGATGATCTGAATGAGAAAGAATGTAGAATCATTAACGATCGAATAAGATTATTTCTTTACATGTTGAATTTATTAAGTCGAAAGCCGCCCTCGTTCATTTGTTAACTCGCGTGACCCAGTTTCTGTCCCTCTGTCGGCTGTTTGAAACCGCCGAGCCAGTGGCAGTGAGGAATGAAAGTCAGTTTAGTCCCTCAGACACTCACTCACTCATCTCGCCCACTCGCAGCATGCACACTTTATTAGGGAGCCTGGACCCCCCACATGCCATGAAAATGGCGTATGTCTGTTTTGCATTAAAACACATACACACACACACACAGGCACAAGACACACTCTTTTAATTTTCTCACTACAGCTAGCGAGCGTGGCTTGCTCATTTGGGCTGCCATCTCCCTGCGGTGACGCCGTCGTGCCTCTGTCTTTAATGTTTTTACACAGGGAGCGAGCCACTCAGTCTAGAGAATGGAAGATCCAGCTTTAATGCAATAGACTGAGGAATTAAGACTGCGGTGGCCCTGCCAATGAGGAAAGGCTGACTAACGCACCCAGACATCACACATGTAGAAAAGTCCCCTTCTGGCTCTTTTCACATTCGACGAACTCATCCAGAGCGAATTACCGTCACTGCGATCGCGCCATAAGCTACAAGTGGTAGATCAACAATATCAGGAGCCAGTGTTGAAAACGTTCAGAACCACCGCAGTGTTCTGGCGCGAATAACAAACATTCATGTTTGAGTTTAGAGGAAAATGTAGCGAGAAGTTTCTTTCTATTAGAAACCACCTTTAGCATCAGCATGCGGAGCTAAGAGACGAGACACGGTGCCAATGGTGATTGATTTTCAGGAACAGTTTGAGGTGAAGTGGGTTGTTTTTTTTTCCAGTTCGAGTCTCCCGACGGTTCCCACAGCGAGAAAGTGAAAAGGAGGTTAATTTGACACGTATTAAAGCATCAGACGTAATTATTAGCACTGTCACTGAGTAATGTCTTGACCGAGGCTGCCCAAAGTAGGGCCCGTGGGCCTAAGTTGGCCCGCTGTAACATTCAGTCATAGGAGGGAGCACGTATGAACCACCAATGAACTAAATAGTTTTTCCTTGAGCACTGATCCAAATTAAATACAGTTTCTTTCTCAATTTCGCTATAAAAATTCAGTTTTACCACTATGAGCGCGCTGCTCTTTCAGTTAATAGTGCCACAGCCGCCCCTGGCCACGTGTTACTGTACATTTCTGAGCTCCATGCAGCGAGAGATAACGATTTAAAATCGGTGTAAGGAAAGATAACGTTAGCTTGGTACTTTCGGTTTCTACATATTTAAATACAGTTGCTGCTAATTCTGTCTCCTCTGTGTGACAACACGCCCTGAAAGTCTTTCTGTCCCCCGTTGCTCTTAAAGTTTCCCCTTTTTTTCCCCTGTGAAAAGTTTTTTTCTTCTTCCAAATCTAGATTTAAAGGATTGAGTGTATGTTGTAAAGCCCTCCGAGGCGAGATTTATGATTTTGGACTATGCAGTATAAATAAGTGACTTGACTTTTCCTACCCGAGAGTGTTAATCAGTGCACAAATATGCACATTCCTGTGTGATATTTACTCGTGACACACTTCGATAATAAAAGTCACTGTGTGGTTACTCTGCATGTCAAGAGTGTTTAAAACTTATTTATAATAAAAAATGCAGAACAGACTTTTTGAAATAAATCTTTCTCGTCGAGCGGAACCTCGAACATTGTCGTGCTGCTTGTCCTACCAGTTGTAATCAACAGTGGAGCCTCTTTGTCTGTGTGGAAAGATGCTGAAAGGAAAGCGGCATTATGGGAAAGAGGCGGGGGGAGGGGAGGGGAGGGGGGGACAAGAGGAGCAGATGAAATTTGATTGGCAGTGAGTATGAGAATGAGTCACTCATCCAGCTCCCTGGATTTGGAGCTGCGGGCCTATTCTGGGCTGCGGTGACACGTGTATGTGTGTATGTATGTGGTTGTGTGCGCGTATGCATGCACACAAGTGTTCACATGGTCCAATCCAACAGCTGAAGTCACCAAAATTTCGTTGTTGGCTTAGCCACTGTGGGTGTGTATGTGTGTGTGTGTGTTGGAGGAAAATGAAAGTAGTCTGGCGAGCAAACCACAACATAGAAGCCAGATTTAAACGCAGATATTTATCATCTTTCTCTGCTGCTCTGAAGTCCCCTCGACTACACTACCACAATGTTAATCACTCCAGCTCCATAGCGGCCTCTATCAGCTTCTGACAACTTATAAATTGTGTTTATATAGATTATTCTCTGTAAATGTGTCAGGATAGGAGTCTAGTAGCAGGCGCATGTGTCTACGGATGGCTGATTTCAGGGCATGTCTGTGAGACTGACAGAGGTGCAGGTACAGGACACCTTATCTGATTATGCAGTACTTGTGGGTAAAAGCCATTTGGATAGATTTCATGTATTAATCTTAGTGAGAAGAGATTAACTTTGGTTCATGGTTACATTTCCTGTTTGTTTTTTTGGTTAATTCCTCCTGAAGCGAGGCGTTCAGTATATTTCTTGACGTCGTGATGATGTAATTAATCAGCAAAGCACCCCGCTGACTGTGGAGCGGAGCTGGCGGCTTTGTTGGGTTTAACACTTCACTTGACTTGACTTCACTCTGCAGGATGTCAGACGGCCTTATTTCCTGCAGACAGACATTGTTTCATAAACATGTAGAAGTGTCAGTTGCAGTGCAACAGATAAACTAAATCTGTGCTGCCTCACGAACTACGTTTACATGGACAATACTTCTTAACTCTGATTTCTGGTCAGTATCCAACACCGTCTGTGTCACTATGCATTTACATCCCAGACGGTCAGCATGCACAAAAGCCCATAACATGGGACAGTTTCTATTTTAATAGGTTTATAAAAAGGTTTCAACTTTTGGGCCTGTTTATTCTGACTGAGGTGTTACCATTGAACATTTCTATTCTGTTTGGGCTTTTAAAAACCAGATAATCAGGCTCCATGTAAACGCAGCACTGGCCCTCTGCTTACAGACAATAGAGCGAATCTCACTCTCTCCCTTCTTTATTTTTTTGTCCGTCTATGAGAATTATTTTAACCCTTACTTGCTGTCATTTTCCACAAACACACACACAGATCTCCTGCTTCCAAACAAATTCTACCCTGGCTTGAAATCTGTAGCGCGGCAGTCAGGTAGCCAGGAGCTCATTACAGCTGAATGTTTTACTTCATTTTCTGGAAGGAAAGCACGCTCAGACGAGTTTCAGAGCACGTGTACATGCATGTACGGTGTGTGTTCTCCTTCCTCTCTGTACTCCCGTGACAGGCCTCCACTTGGCTGAGGCGCTGCAGATTAGGAGATAGAAGTTTAAGCTCGGAAATCATCACTGATGTGATTGTTTTAACTTTTGTTTCTCATTATCACAACAGTGAAAACCCTCTCATGCGTTTAATCTGCCTTTTTATCTTCCCTTGGGGGGCGGACAGAGGACAGAACCAGTGCAGCAAAATATTACCAAAATTCGATTTAGGCACAGTTTTTTACTACATGACTATTTTGGTACAAACATTTACCCACCAGTGTGGCAGATAGCCTTCAGAGATTAACTCGCCAAACAGAAATCCACCCACATTTGGCGCTCGGTGGGCGTTAATTTCAGACCCTGGGCGCATTCATTAAATGATATGGGCAAGTGACCACAGTAACATTATTCTGACATCCTTGATTCAGCTATAAAACCGTGGGGGCGCTGCTGAATGCAACAGGAGCTTCCCCTCATGTCAGAGCATAATAAGTGACTCTTGACTGCACACAGACCACACACACACACACACACACACTAACCCAGGGCGGACTTAATCACAGCCTTGGCTGCCTCCTAGGTGTTGCGGAGTTCTCCGGGACGTGACAGGTTTCTGTCTGGCGAGGTTCGGGCGGCCACTGTGTCACAGATTAGAGTGGCTCAGCTGTCTCAGTTGTAGCAGAGATGGTTTTATACACTTTAAGGCTTCACTCTGCAGTCCCGAGGCTTTACTGCTGTGGCAAACGGTCAAACCCCCTACTTTCTACTGTGTCTTGACTCCTTTCTGCAGACTTGAGAACACAGGTGTCTGTGCTCTTAAACTGCTCATCCCGAATGGTGAGGCTTTGTTTAGTTTGGATGGCTCGCAGACTACGGGAAGGCATCGTTCACAGCGCAATTTGGAAGATGGATTGTAGATTGATTGTAGATTGTAGAGATGGAAAGCAGGAGAGCCTGACCAGAGCCGTACAGCGTCTGTAGATTGATGGCTACTTAAAGTTTCTGCGGCAAATGAAAACTTGATAACAAATCCAGAGTAGAGTACCTGGTCAGTGTTTTGGTTTCTTGATTGAGGAATTAACATGCATGCACATATCTCTAACTATTCTTAAGCTAGACACTCATTTCTGTCTGTAGCTCTCCTCCCCAACACTGGCCCTGTCGTCCCACCTTCCTCTACCAATCTGTGTCTATCGGTTCATCCGTCTGTCTGTTATGTAACGGAGACATCATGTGAGAACCGAGGTGAAGGTTCACGCCATGCACCTGCAGACGGCCATCCTCTTTTCCCTTTGATCTCTGCTAGATCGTGTTTCTCTTTCTCCTTCTGCACACTCCTCTACCCTCCTCCGCTTCTCTGCCCTTCCACCTGATTTCCTGCTCGTCCTGTCTTATTCTCTGACTCCTCCCCGGCGTTAAGCCACTGGCTCCTCAAATCTTAACTCCATCCTTCAAGGGTAATTATGAGATCAGCTGAATGAGGAGCAGAGAGTTTTTAAACAGTAGTTTGAGGCTCAGGACTCCTCAATAAAGCAGTGTTAGATTGACTGTTTTGATCCCAGTGTTGTAGACGGGTAGTTTACACTGCGAGACAGAAATGGAAACCCAGACAACCAGGTCTGCACATTCATCACCTTAAACTTAGTAGATTTAAAGTTGAACTTCCATTTTTCAAGAGATTGTTTAAAGAACTGTATTCATTAAGGATGCTAACTTTGTAAACATTTATTTTATATTTGTGTATTTTGACTCTGAACATGCCAATAGCGCTCACGCCCAGCGGAGATTCCCCCTTTTCCTGCTCTGTACCGATTAATTTCCTGCTTTTCTGTATTGTCCTGATCCCATCCGTGATAAACCCCATCCAGATTTAGTCCGCCAGCCGTCGGCCATTTAGCCTGGCCTGTTACCTCTGTGCGTAGGTCTCCGCGCCCCTGAATCATTGCCCTGCAGACAGACACACACCGACCTTTCCAAAGGCTAAATATAGAGCCACTAAAGAATGGGAGGAAGGGAGGGAAAAATAAACGGGGGGATAGATGGATAGATGGAACAGCGTGTTAAAGGAACTTGTTGCGGAGAGCGAGAGACGTCGAGAAGGAGGCCGTTCGTGTTTAGTCTCAGCGGCTGCAGGCCTTCTGGACAATACCCCAATGATGGCTATCGGTTATTACAAGCACTATTCCAACTGTGGTGACGTCAGAGTCCCTAAGAAAAGCAGACCTGCGTGTTAAACTCCCCCGAAACACCGGCTGTGGCTGCACAGATCCCATGTTTCTCTTGGAAAGGAGAACACAGGTGGCTTGGGACTGCAGGCCAGTAGTAAATGAGTTTTTCTACCGAGTACTTTGCTATATATAGAATCTAATGAGGCCTGAAATGGTGTGTTTCACGTCTGCCTGACAATCAAAAATTCTTCCTGTCTGGGATATGAGCTTGCCAGATTGAACAAAGGGCTTCGGGTTCGTTTGTCTACCTTTGTGTCAATTTTCCCCGAATTTGTTGCGGCACATCCAGACCTCCTGTGCTGATGACGACTCGACCTCTGTCATAGTTTAATTAGTAGTAACCCTTCTGTTACACTTTTCAGCTCAATTGTAAATGAACAACGCAAGAAAAAGCACATCGAATATTATAATTTTGCCCATATGTGATGTTTTTACATGCAAACATGAGCATAAGAGACTGAATCGATTTATGCTTCTACTCCACTGATATCGATAATTGGGAAAATACTGAGCATCCTGAAAAGAGAGCTACAGCTTTGACAGTTGCAAGCTTCCCTAATTTTGTTAAAATTGGGTGGAGTGGACCCAAAATTAGAGAACTGCTCTCCCTCCACGCCGAGGACGAAATAACAAGTCAGAAATCTCTCGCCTCATAGATTAACATAACATTTCCGTGGTGCTTCGTCTCACGTGCCAGATGCTTAATATCATGCAAGCTTTGTGGTTACATTAATAGCAGAAGCTAGTCGCCACAGATACCCGTGACATTTAAAGATTTCACGGACAACAAAATTAGCAAATGTTCATTACATGAGGACGTCTGACTAAAAAGGAAATAAAAAAACTGTCCCAGTTTATGCAAAGATGGTGAATTGCTTGCTTTATAAGCATACGATAAAATTTAGGCTTAGCTTGGCTGGTGTCCCCTCCTCCTCTGTATGCAACAACAAAGTTTGCCTGTTTGTTCAGTCTTACTTCACTTTTTCTGTCCTTGTCCAGCTCCCCTCTGGTATCTGTTAATATGTTTTTAACTCACGTTGCATTGAGGACCAGCTGTAGCAGATGCATCTCCAACTGGACTCCTCAGTTTTGCATCTGTCACAGTGCCACACGAGCAGCTGTGCCGTCTGATTTTTTTGTATCCGCTCTCTCTCTTTGCTATCAGTGTGCTGCCTCTGAAAATAATTCAAAAGAAAAAACACAAATGTGAATGAATGGGCTTCAGAAGCGAAATGCAATTAACCTACGGGAGTTTATGCTCAGATAGATCTGGGTGCTGGTGAAAACCTGCTCCTCCAGTGCTTACAAGACAGGGCAGCGTGTCCTTGGTGTTGCAACACAGTGTGACAGCGAAGCTGGCGCTGCAGCGAGAGGTCTCTGCTGGTCAGGCAGCCTGAGACGGATCACACCCTCACACTGAAGCTCTTTGGATCCGTGCCCAAACTCTAAACTCTTTTGGCAAGTTTCTGTAATTGAATCATATTTTGTCTTGTCTGTCGTGACTCTGCCTTTTATTTTTAGAGCTAAAAGCTTTTGTTGCTAGGAGACAGTGTGTCTTAGGAGAGGCTGAGCGAGGGAGGGACAAAATGAAAGAGAAAAGAAAGAAGGAAAGCGATGGCAGTGGTGTTGAGGGGGAGAAAGGCGGAATCTGTGAAAGCTGAACGACGAACGAACGAGCTATGAGTCAGCAGGGACATCTGCACCACACACACACACATGCAGTGGGCATGGTTGCTATTCCTGTGTTCTTTGTCTGTGTGCTCTGTGCACCCACGCATGAACCCACTTACCTCTCCCCACTAACCTGTGTTGTGTGTCTGTGTACTTTGTGTGTGTGAGAGAGATATTAGCTCGCCCACTTTGATTTAACCCACTGCTGTTGTGTGTGTGTACATGTGCACATGTGTGTTCTTCTGTACCCCATTATAAAGCAGTGCACTGTGTCTGTGTCACAACGTGTAACCTGTCCCCAACGACAAGAGCCTTATTGTCTTGTGTATGAATCATATGCTCGTACCCCATTAGTAATCTGCCTTCAAATGGCTATTACCAACCATCAGAGCCAGCTTGTCTGTCTTCTGGCTCACTTTTTCAGCACCATAGCCGATCAGATGGCAGCATGTGGTTTATTAGTCATCAGAAACGGGTCTGTTTTTCAAGATTTTTCTCTCCTTAATACGAGTTTTGTAAGATTTTTTTGAGAAACTAAAGATTATCCATATTTGCAGATTTACAGAGTGAATGTAGCACATCTCTTTCTCACATTTCTAATTGTCTGTTTGCAATAAATTCTCATAGAAGACCTTGAAAACACCAGATGACACACCACGCTCCTTAGGGGTTATTTTTATAACTTCGATTAAAAATTCACCACATCTCCGTGTGGGAAACAATCATTATCCGTCCTTGAAAGACATTCACATCTCCCCACACACTATTTGAGAATTAGAAATCTATTGATAAAAACACACAGTTTGTTGCTTCATTATGCCGTTACATAAAGAGATGGTTCAGTCACATTAACATCATAAAACGTCTCCTGTTGCATCTTGAATTTGCAATGAAAAGCATTAGCTTGGAGGTTATAGATTGTGTCTGTTTAAATAGTGGTATCATGGCTCATACAGAGTCTTTAAGGTTGGAAAATGCTGCATTTTAACTCGTGTTTTCAAGACTTGTAGTGTGCTAGAATTTGAATATACTCCTTTAAAAAAAGCTTGATTTTCAACACACTGGTGTTTTATCTACAGAACAACTTTTTAATATTTGAAATAAAGGATCCTGTCTTGTTTTGTATTTATCTTTTAGATGTGATGATAAAAGCTTCCAGAGTCTGGAAATCGTTTGTTTATGTACCTTGAAAGTGCTTGAAAAGTCCTTAAATTTTACTCTTAAAAAGCTGTATGAACTAAGGATGGGCACTTCAAGCAAAAACTGGTTTTTTGATAGTCACTGGGAACTATTCAACGATCATTTGAAGATCTGCTGTTCGTGTAAGTAGTGGCACGGCCTTATATGAACCTTTAATAAGTAAGGCCGTGCTACTCATGTTTAACCGGATTTTGATAATCCTAACCTAAGGGAAGGGAAAACAATGGAATATATTCAGACAAATGCACAGTTGCATGATCTACTCGAATATATTTCCAATTTAATGAATATTTGAAAATCATGGCTCACCCCTAGTGTGACCCTTGTATCTCCTAAATGTTCCCGTGAATCGCAACTGATCCGGGAATGAACGCATCAACATTTTTCATCTGGGAATTATAAAAAAAATGGAAGTCAAGTTGAGAAAAGAAGAGGATGTAACTCTGCTCCACTGGAATTCTTGCAAAATTTTAGTGTCTGTTTGACGATAAAAAGTCAGCGCTTGGATCTCCTGAATCGATGCTTAAAGAGAGAAACAGATTGCAGTTTCTCAACTTGTGTGTGTGTGTGTGTTTCTCCTTTTGTTGAGCCAGACGTTATTCGCAAGGGAGCTCGCAGCAATGTCAGAGGCAACGTGCCCGTGTAATACTCGGAGGTCAGCTGCTTGCTAAGTTTAAACTCCTGCGACAGTATGGACAAAAAAATCCATTAAAAATCTGCCTCCAGTGCTTAGTCACTAGAAAAGTGTTGTAAAGTGGCAACAATGGATTGTAAACGCTTGGAATTACATTTGCAAGTGCATTTCTTTCTCTCTCTGGCATTGTTATAGGTCTTAGTGCACAAGCTGTTTCCCACTTTTAATTTTTCTACTTCCACCACTAATACTACTAATAGCTGCACTTTGCACACCTGATATCGGACTTTGGCTTCTCCGTGTCTGGCTCGGTCAGTTTTTCCATGACTCGCTTTGACTCCATTTACACCTGCTATTAAAATCTGTATCAGGATAAGGGGAAACACATGTGAAGGGCCGGCTGTGCTCAGGATTTGATAGAACAAATCAGCGCATTGTGAATACATATCAGCAGAGTTCAGCCAGTTCATAATAATTCAGTGTGTTCAGAGACAGCACCACCCAAGTAGGTAGGAATGTCGTGACTCACTGTGGAGTTTGTCATCCACTCACCTGCATGAAAAGAGAGCGGTGAGATCCATTTCCGCCAGTTGTTTCTCCTTCAACTGAATCACTGTGAATCAATCGACTGAGCGTTCAAGGAAGAAGCGAGCTGTAAGAACATCCTGTTTTTAAAAAAAAAGTAAATATCACTAAGTTCACTGCATCGTTTTTAATATACTGACACCTGCTTTTTGTCTCCCTGCTTATTCATAAGTGAATCTAATCCTCATAAGCACACAGGGCAGACAATGAGAGCACACATTGTGTAAATGGAAGAGTCATAATTGATTTAATTACCATCTGGGCACCATGTCTCGATACAGTTTACTTTAGCCCGGGATTTAGTTGCCAGGTGTGTCTTCTTTTTTTTTTAACGAGTTTTACAACTCCTCCTTCCAGTTTTACGTCCTGTTATCTGTTTCTCATCTGTTCTTTTGTTCTTTCGTGTGGTTTGTTTTTGTGTGTTGTTGTCTGGTTTTATGGAGCGGGCCCCCGAGGCGGTTTCCTATCAAATGTTGACAAGGCAATAAAGTGCTGCAAAAATTAAACAATTCCCCGTTTAATGTGTCAGATCAGCAGGTCTGTACTCGGATCTCGTCGAGTGAAGTGCAACAACTTGCGTATATTATCACAACTGTGTCATGTGCGGTCATTGGAACTTGGGTCAATGGGCTACATTGTGTTGGTGTTATAGTCTCTCAGCCTTGAGCATATCAAAGTTAACAGTTCACTGTCTTTGCTCTATAGATATGACACGTTGGAGTGTGGGAAACTGATTGTAACCCTGGTATTTAGGATAGTGTGTTTCTTTACAGTTACATAAACACACGCACACACCGAATTCAGCATTGTTATATTGCGGCCATATGTTTCCCACCCTCCGCTTTCTCAGCCTGATTGCCAAGGCACATCTGGTCCTAATGAGTGTGGGTGTGTGTGTGTGTGTGTGTGTGTGTGTGTGTGTGTGTGTGTGTGTGTGTGTGTGTGTGTGTGTGTCACTATGCCTTTGCTATTCAGCCTTTCAGCCTGGCCTTGTGTTGAAGTGGTGTCGAGTCTTTTACTGCCACCCACTGCTTTACAACTCAAAGCCTATACTTTCAACTGTTGGATAATAGTGTGTGTGCCTGCGCGAGTGTGTGTTCTGATAGTAGTTATAAAACCGTAGCTTATATTTTGTCTGCACATATCTCAAGGCCTGTTAATCTGTTGCAACAGTGCTGATTTTCCGGCTTTGATGGCGATAGCAGTGAAGTTTTTGATATGACTGCGGTCTGTGGGAACAGATTTAGTTAAAATACTCGTCACCAGCTTTTCCTTGAGGCATGAGATCCACTTTGCACCAAAGTCGTGGACCAGAATGTGTGCTGGAAAATCAGCTGCATGTTTCATCCAAGCTTCCATCCTTGGTTCTGTGATTCTCAGCAGTCTCATGTCTGGTATCCTGATTCACTGTTGTTTCTCTATTTCTCCTCTATTGTCTATTCGTCTCCACTAAAGACTCCTTTTTCTCTTAGAAAAATTTGGAACCTGTTTCCGACACATTTTTTTGCCTTATGTTTATCTCCAATGAGACAAAAAAACAACCTTCAAGCACAAAAATGGATGCCAGTTGACTGTGTTTTTTGCAAAACACAATATGTCTTTTAGTAACAAAATATTCGCCATGCACATTGTGGCAAAATCCCGACCAATATTAGCCGTGAACACGAGCATCTTTCACTATTGTGTTGTCGACCCTGGCATCAGAACAGCAGCAGAAGAGGATGATGTTTTATTACATGCAGTGCACCAATAATTTGAGACTAAACATGCTGTAAGAGCTGGATTAAACCCAGATTTGTCTTGTTGTGTACATCCTGTCTTACCCCTCTCCCCTGTTCCCTCAGGGTTTGCCTTCCCAGAATGGGCCTACAAACCCGAGTCGAGCCCGGGCTCCAGACAGATCCAGCTGTGGCACTTCATCCTGGAGCTGCTGAGGAAAGAAGAGTACCACGACGTCATCGCCTGGCAGGGAGACTATGGGGAGTTTGTCATCAAGGACCCAGATGAGGTTGCCCGCCTATGGGGGGCCAGAAAGTGTAAACCACAGATGAACTACGACAAGCTCAGCCGAGCGCTAAGGTGAGACTAAAGGGGTGAAAGAAATGGAGGATGACGCCTCCTGTAACTTAACACTGAATGATACTTTCAAAGAAGCTGATGAAGCCTCTTGGATGAGAGGTGAAACGTCTTCAAAGACAAAAACCAAATCCAGTTGCGTTCGATTCAATTTCCTTCAAGATAACTATGACCTGGATGAATGAGAATATTCACAGGCTTGACAGAAGACACTGAACACGTGTCCAGCAAAAACTTGCTCATCCCCCTCAGACTTTTGGTCACATACCTGGTCATTGTCATACAAACACACAACAAAAGTCCAAACATTATTTTCACCCCAGTGTGTCACCAACAAAAGCACAAGCTTCAGCATGAAGGATCCATAGGATTTTTTTTATTTTATTTCATTTTCTCACTCACTCAAAAGTATATCAAATTTCAACAGTCATGTTCAGGTACATTTATGATAAAGAAATCTAGAGTTTGTGGCTAAATGTGATTGGATTAATTACCAATCTGCCAATATTTTCCGTATCATTTTGGCCGAACATATTTTTTCCACCTAATTGCAGAGGATATCAAGTCTTTTCTGTAGTGGAATTAGCATATCATTATGCCTACTGATGCCCGCTGGCAGATGCAGACAAAATGTACACATTGCCAGAGCAAAAATAAGAACAACCTAGTCAACGGTTTGTGTGGCATGTGCATAATTTAAGCGTGAACTTATCAGCCTGTCATATCTGCAGGAATGTTGACGTTGAGCCGAGGCCGATGTGTCATTTTGAAGCGATGACGTGTCTGTAATCGTGCTTTGCTAATTGATCACTGAGCTGTTGAAAGTAAGCACCCAGGTCAGATGACACTGTTGATAGCAGCGCGTGACAAACACTGGCTCATTGAAAAGTGCTACCCATCCTCGGTGAGGCAAGTCTGTACTGATGTTGATATTTAGCTTCATATTTAGGTCATGTGCTCGGAGAAGGTATCGGCACCAGAGGAGTCAGATGATGGCAAACAGCCCAGACGAGTCAGTCTTAAGTTACAGGAACTGGAATCATGTTGGTCTGAACTCCAGATGAACTGCGACAAACTCTGTGAAGCATACATGATTGATTTTAAAATAATCCAATTTGTTAGGGGGGGTAAGATAACAATGCAGCAGCACACAGCGTGTCCATTTACACATCCCTCACACTCAAAAGGACTCAAATGACACATCTTCTCAAAATTATTCTCAGCTTGTTCTGTCTCGGTCTGAACTCTACAAGGTGTAAAAGCGATCTTTAGACAGCACTTCAAAAATGGAAGCAGAACAATAGAAGAAGAGGAAAGTGTTGATGAAACTTTCATCTCATTTCTTCACCATGACCCATTTTCCTTATTTAGATTCTGCTGAGTTACAAAACTATACATTTCGAGGAAAAAAAAAAGCTTCTGTTTTTCGTTGAATAATGATTCATAGGAAGATTTTTAAGCTTCACTTCCCTCATTTGTAGGGTTTCCCCAACCATTATAAGGCTTTGGGCACACCCAAAGGACTTTTTGAGCTAGTTTTGACTTACTTTTTACTAAGTTTTTGTACCACACAGATATGTGCAGCAGTCTTTAATGAACCATGGGAAAAGTCTGATTACTGCTTGTTATGTGCGATATTTGCAACGTGCAAGTTTGATCTGATCTTTCCAGTTGTTTTTTTAAAATCTCAAACTCTTTTGTAACTGGCTCAGGGATAAATTAGAGCTTTGTTACAACGGTATCAAACGTGCAAGACGGAGAAGGTTGTCGGTGCTTTTGTGTTAATGTGTGTCTCGCTGCTGCGTGCAAAAACTCCAGGGTGACAGCAGATTTAGAAACACACACCTTCACCCTGCGCGGAGCACATGTGGGATGCTGCAGAGTTTTATTTAGCTGCCAGTCTGTTCTCTCATAATCATGTACATAACACACACACACACACACACACACACACACACACACACACACACACACACACACACACTGCTAGTCATCAGTGTCGCCTCCTGTGTTGTAGGTTGGTGTGGGTTATAGTTTGCCATGGTGATGACTAGTTACACTGCCTCATCACCACTCGCACACACACACACACACACACACACAGACGCACACACACATACACTTAACACCTTGTTATATGTCAGTCCTCCTCCAGCCCATCTGTGTCTTGTTTGTTGCTTAAACCTTTTTTTATCGTCGTATTTAAAGACGCCCAGCCGTTCCTGAACTCGTATAGGGATCAGAATGTGATCCTAAAGTGTTATATATATGATGCTGCTGATGTAACACATTGATTTTACTGCCTTATTTGTTTGTTAGTTCATTTAACAGGGAAAATACAGACAAACATCGTTGCATAAGGAGAAACAGTGCAACAGATGTGATATATATAGGACATCTAGCTGAAGCTGGTTAGAGACGAAGGAAAGTATTTATATCTCTCATATATTCAAGAGACAGTTAAAGATCTCTTTCTTAAAATCGATATATAAAAAAGTTTCATAACAAAAGTTACATGCGTTTATCAGTTAAAGAAGAACATCATGTGAGGCTTTTTAATGTAGAAAAGGGACAAAAATGGAAATATTTCCTTTTTCAATTTAGTTTCTAGTAATGATTTCATTATTTAAAACCATGGGACCAATAGATGAGACATGTAAACAACAACAAAGGGAAAAGAAAATGTTTTTGTGTGGGAGTCATTCTCTCAGTTTCATCCACTGAATCAGCCGTCTTCTCCTCAGTCTTCGTCACACTTTGGCTCCTCATTAATGTCTACTTCTTCCACTTTTCTTCCATCCGAGCGATCTCAATCCAGTTTACATCCGATAGCTTTTTACTGGCTGTTCATAATATTTTGATTAGGTACGTGCGCCTTAAACTAGTATCTTTAGCACACATTGTATACCTTATTCCACAAAATTGATGTTTTATTGCATTTCCAATAATTTGATAGCAGAGAGAGTGCAGGGACATACGATAGATCGATTGATTGATCTATCTATCTATGTTAGTCTTATCTACTTGACTCATTGATCCTTTATCTGACTGAGGTTTGTGGAAGTTAGACTTCACCGTGGCTCTGAAACCAAGAAAAGTCAGTTCACTAGTCACAGATCAAAGAAACAAACTTGGGTGCATCCCCCTCGTTAGAAATTAACAAATGGACTAACATTATATCAAGAAAGCTGATAGTGAAAGAACTGGGAGATCTGGCACAATCAAGTTATTTGAAACGTATCAAACTTATCACAAACACACAGAAACAAACCAAAGATCTCTAAATTAAACGTGGACATTAAACGGCTTGTATCTTTCAGCAGGAGTTGAGCACACAGAGGTTTAACAGTAAATCAACAGTCAATTTGTTGCAGGTTCAGTTACTTTCTCTCTGGTCTCAGTATTTTACATCAAGGAGCCGCTGGAGCCAGACTTCGCTGTGATGTCTGTCTTGTGGTTTGTAAACCTTTTTATATGAATGAAGTGTCGTTAATTAATTCTGAGGAGTCTGTGGAAGAAAGTTCTCTGTTAGATGTGAAGTCTTTGATTGATGCTGCTGTCCGTCTTTGAAGTGAGCGTGCGCTGATAAACACATGTGTGCGTTCACTCATGCGTATACAGTATATGTGTGTGGACACGCGTCTGCGTGTTCAATACGTTGAGGTCGCGTCAATATAGTCAAAGTGCTTTCTAGTTTATTTGAAGGAAGTTCAAATGGTCTTCAAAGAGCAGGAGGCCTGGAGCAAGTCTGGGCCCAGTATGTGAGACCGGCTGTCCTGTATTGATTCAGTACTGTTTGAGTGTGTGTCGGTTCCTTTCACATGTAAGTGCGTGTCCTTTTCCTCGCCTCATTCAAAGTGTCCTTCATCTCTCCACATTTCTGTGAGCATTATGTCTCACGCGCATCCTGATATTGTGAACATGGACATTGTGCAGAAACTAAAGGTTATGAACTCCTTTTAAAAACACGGAAATGTAAAATTATCGCTTATCTTTTCAGTATCAGCCATGAAAAGCAGCTAATTAGCTCTTATTGGCTGAAAAAAAATCCATGTCGTACATCCCAAACCTTTCCCACCGCTGTTTGCTCAGTAGTTTTGTCATTTCTGACACTGTAGATCTGCCTGCTCCTCGTGCGAGTTTATGTTTTTGTGTCTGTTTGACATGCGATGGTGTGGGTGTGCGTAGTAGTCGGCTCCGTCAGAAGAGGCCCTTCACTCATTGAGTCATTGAGGGGCTGGATGAGCTCCTGGTTCACACAGTCCCGCTCTCCTGTATTGTACCAAACTCCGGTGACTAATACGCTAAATCACACTGAAGCAGGGGTACAGCTGGTCACGGCTTCTTCATTATGACAAATATGTCCACCATTATTGTGTTGTTGTTGTTTTTTTTAACTATCACTACGAGTGTGACTGATAAAAGGGAAATAATATTATACTGTATCATAAGAATCTTACCATCTTTACTATCTTCTAGGGCAAAATAAGTAACTTGGTGTCAGTTTGAGATTGTGTGATTGTCATAATGAACCCAGTTTATGTGTGTTATATGTATATTACATAATGTTATATATGTGCCCTAAAATAAACTATTGATCTTGTTAGAAGGATGGCTGTATAAGGAGAGTAACAAGCACTCACTGCTTACCTGGATTGATTTTATACGCCTTTACTGCAGCAGGATTATAACTTGTTTACAGGAAGAGACATGTTAGAACTTAATATTCGAGTATTTTTGTGTTTAATTTTATCCACTGACCTCGTCTGCGCTCTGTTCGACTGGAAAATGATGAATAACGGATGACATTTCCCAGAATGAAGTGTCCACTCTGAATTGAATGAGAGACACTATTTTGGAGGTTTTTATGTAAAGAAATATGAATGTGTTTTTGTCTTGAGGCTGTCGGTGAGTCACAGGGAGCCATTTTATCTTTTCGATGAGCTGTCAGCGGCTCACTATTCACTCCTCTCCATCACTCTGTGTATGGACGATGACTAATGCGCTCTTATTAATGGAACCGCCTGGGTAAGACTAAATCAGAGCGGTTGTCTGACATCCTTAGATAAGTGAGACTTTGAATCTAGCTGTGCGTTCACATTGTGAGCAGCTTGTTATATTGTTTGCTAATGTAGAATTAGCATGCAGGTGGTGTTTTGTACAGCGACACTGTTGTTTCTCGTGTATCACATGTGTCGCCTGTAATATTACACTGTGTTGTAACTTATATTCTGCAGCCAACCAGGTCAGTGACATAAAAAAATCATCAGTGAGTTCAGCAGAAGTGGAAATCTTTGGCAGTCTCACAATACAATTTAATTCAGATCCGCTGTGTTAGATTCAATTCGGAATCAATTCCCGACTCAAAATGATGCTTGATTCAATAAAAAACAAAGTGAGGTACTTTATTTTGGCTGTAACTGCAGTGCACCGTGCGCCGAGTGTGATTGTCTGAATAGCATAAAGAAAAAGCTGTTCGAGGTGTGTCAGATTAAGCAGCCATCTTTAAGTTAACTGCATTAACTTGGAAGCATCTTACAGTCGTCTTCCTGTAATGTAATAAAAGTAATTTTCTGACCAATAAAGCAGGAGTTGGTGTGTCTGTTGTGGAGTACAGGCCAGTAACAGCTCCACTGTGTTGTCTTTAATGCCATCTCTCTAGAAAAGTAGTGCCTTGGAATACCTTCGTTATCCAAAATTCTGTACGGAAATAAAACGGTCTATATATTTTCTTCGCCCCAGCAGAATTGACTTGTGTCGGATGCTCAGATAAATAATCGTAGCCCACATGATGGGGTACAGAGGATTCACAAAATACTTAATCGTTGTCTTACAAAGCTAATTTAAAAACTATTTTAGATATGAACTACAAGATTACTCATTTCACAGGTGCAGCACGGTCCCCTCTCTGTTCACTCCAACCCTTTTCATCCCTTCAGCACACCATTATTACGACTGTATGTTTTTGGGTTTATTGCAGCAGTTTAAAATGTGAATCGATGTTCTTTTTTTTTTTACCCACGCCTACGAGACATGTGCTCCTTTTATTTATTGAACAAAAAGTGCCAATTTAACAAGCCATTGCTACTCAGAGCTGTTCCGGTACAGTAATAACTCCACATTGGTGGTGGTGGTGCAAGAAAGTGCAGATTTTAGCTCTTTAACGACTGGTGACCCAAGATTCTGTGTAAAACCCAGCCAGCACGATTGCTAAATGTCCACATATGAGCCAACTGTCTAAGTTGCACTGTGAATAATCGCTGGCTGTGCGACTGTGTGTCTTTTTGTGGCCTGAAGGGCAAAAAAAATCTGGGAAAATGTGCATAAGTATACTTATTCATTGTTTCACAATTCAAGATATTGAGCTAAAGCTCAAGAAATGTGCCCACAATCAGAGGCTGACTGCATGTTGCTGAGGATGTGATCAGTGTTTAAAAATGTTAACACTCTGTCCATCTTTTTGTCTTTTAGATACTACTACAACAAGAGGATCCTCCACAAGACCAAAGGGAAGAGGTTCACCTACAAGTTCAACTTCAACAAACTTGTGCTCGTCAACTACCCGTTCATCGACATGGGCTCTGGTACGTACACACTCGAAATGTAGGAATGACAATAATTTAATCCCTTGGCAACTGAATTTGGTTGTTATTCCCGATGAAAAGAATTAAATCAGACTTCAGGGTCCTCTTCAAGGAGTGCCAGCTCACGGACAGACTGAAAGTTTTCAGCCTTCAGTTGTCTGGATTTAAGCTCTTTTTGTGGCCGTGTGTGACTTTCTGCTGTGTTTTAATCAGTCACAGTTGGTGTAGAAGATCCTCTTTCAAACAGAGGTTTAGATGCCACTACGCGTACTTTATGATGCGTCACAGCGAGCCGATCGTAACCTAATGTTTTGTTTCAAAGTGTGCAATCGTCCGCATTTGAGGAAAGACCCAAAGATTGTATATAACCGAGACCCTCATGTGTTATTGTCTGAGAGATTTTCCATTCTGCGCGGTGGGCGACTTACTAATTTACTCTCCAAAGATAAATCTTATCGCTAACGGCTTGGAGCAGTTTTGTGGGTCAGCCGTGGTCACAATCTAAATACTGCGTTGAGTACAATCGCGTCATATTCACACAAAGTATTTCCACCTCATTTGTGCAGAATATCTCAGTCTGATACCATCCGAGCAGAGGAACAAATCATATTCACAAATTTGGGTGTAGTGTGTGTGTGTGTGCCTGCCTGTGTGTGTGTGTGTGTGTGTGTGTGTGTGTGTGTGTGTGTGTTCTGAGGCATCAGTGTGCCACGTCCCAGTTTATCCCTCTCCTCCCTCCTCTGAAGTCGTCTCTTGTTCTGGTCCCGGCCACCCAGTGTAAACACAGCCCATATGGAGCGTTGGATCCTGGGTGACATAAGTGCAGCACGAAACTTTAATTATAGCCTCCGTGTGATGTGGCCCACACACTGACATGTTGTGATATGATGGTTTCATACGATGGTTACGCACACACACACACACACACATGCCCACGTCAATCTGGATCGATCCGCAAGCGCATACGCTCGCAAACTTACACACTAGATAAACAGTTTTTTTTCTCTTCGTCGTCTCTGGCACACGCTGCCGTGAGATGTGTGCTTTTTAAACAGAGACACACACACACACACACACACAGTCGATGGTACTGGAAAAAACAGAGGAACCCAACCCATGTTTGTGATGGCAGCAGGAGCGACTTTTCCAATATTTAATTCTGGCACGTGCACAGATGCCAAGAATTTATTGCAGTGCCACAGTCTCTCTGGCAGGAGGGAGGGAGGGAGGGAGGGAGGGAGGAGGGGTTGAAAGAGAAGGGAATTTGTGGCTTTGTGTAACCCAGTGTTTTCTTTCTGTGTGCCTGTGACCCTCATGGTTAAATAGTTGGAGTTATGGGTGACATGTGACCTACTCTTGTTATTTGCTTCTCCTTTTTTTCTTCAATGTAAAGGGCTGGTTCATCCAAAAACTAGAAACAGAAGTTTTTGTGTGTGTGTGTTAGATTGTAAAGTTCCCCCTCAACTCAAATGTTTTTCCCCTCAAACCGTAACACCATCTAAACATTGGAGACGAGGGAGAACTGTTGTATGTTCCATTAGAGCAAAAGTCCTAACGCCACCTCTCCTCTTCGTCACAGGTCGAGTCCCTCAGAGTGCCCCTCCAGTGCCGACCGGAGGTTCCCACTTCCGTTTCCCGCCCTCCACGCCATCAGATGTCCTCTCCTCTAGCGAGGAGCTGCGCAGCCCGGGCATGTTTAGCAGTGTGGCACGCCGCATGGCCCGCGGCTCTGTGAGCGACTGCAGCGACGGCACCTCCACCAACTCAGAGCTGGAGGAGGCTGTGGGGGCCGATGAGCGAGGAGTGGGGCCCGACAGGGCTTTCAGGGGCCTCCTTCCTCCCCGCCTGCCTCATGATTCTCTCTTCAGGGTCTACGGCGGCCCCAACCCAGCAGGGCTTGCCAGACCGACCCACAGGGTCCACCCAGACCCTCTGTCTCCATTCCCTGTCTCCCCCCTGCCTGGCCCAGGGGGTCTCCTGGCCCCAACTCTGTCCCCAGCCCTGTCTATGACCCCCACCCCTCACCTGCCCTACACCCCCTCTCCCTCCCTGTCCTCCCCCATGATGGGGTCCCACTTCTCCTTCAACCCGGAGGACATGAAGCACTACCTGCAGGCCCACACCCAGTCCGTCTACAACTACCACCTCAGCCCCCGAGCCTTCCTCCATTACCCCAACATCATCATCCCCCAGCCACACCGCCCCACCCTGGAGAAGCCGGCCGCCCATCACCTCCACGGCCCGCCTCTGCCGCTCTCTCATCCGCTCAGCCAGCAGCATGCAGGAAGCATGGATGAGCAGCAGCACCCATCACCGTTCAAGTTCAAGCTGCAGCCGCCTCCGCTCGGCCGCAAACAGAGAGAAGCAGGGAGCTCAGTGGCTGCCTCCTCTTCCTCCAGCCAGGCCTCCTCATTCACAGGGTCTGGTCACATATCTAACGCAGGACCGCCTAAGATCAAGGTAAACACACACACACACACACACACACACACACAGGATGTGGAGTTTCCAGAAACGCCTTTCAAACATTTCGAGTCATAAATAAAATGTCATGTTGTAATAAATTCTTCTCTCCAGGTGGAGCCCATATCAGACATCGAGTCAGAAGAAGAGGTGGAGGTGACTGATATCAGTGAGGAAGATGAGCTCAATCACAATGATGAGGAAGAGGACATCTTCACGCCGACAGTTCGTCGCCATCATAATCAGCTCAACAACCATCACCAGGCCAACGGAAACGGTAGCAGCCTCTCCGCCGCTCCTCACAGTCACCCCGATGACGACCCTGATGATGATGAAGAGGTCTTCAAGACTCCTGCGACTCCTCCCATCGGCAGCCCGGCATTCCCTCTGCTCAACCTGAAGACCGAGCCGGGTCAGGCGGCACCCATCAGCCCCGGAGGCACGCGCTGCATCCCGCTGAAACTCCGCTTCAAGCGCCGCTGGAGTGCGGACCAGAAGATGGAGGCGGACGGCGAGAGGGACGAGGCGGAGGACAAGAAAGTGAGGGCCGAGGGAGAGGAGGAGGCTGATGGGAAGAGAGTGGGGGAGGTGGAGAACGGGGGAGGAAGAGCAGGAGGAAGTGTTATTTTGGGGTTGATGCTGCCACCGGCTCCCACCCAGCGCAGAGCGAGCTCCGAGCTGCAGAGGGCCACAGCACAGCTGTCTCTGGAAAACACTGGCTGCTGAGCTTCATGCTGAAACAGGGGATTCTACCGAGATGGAAAACACACTTGTCAACAACGTGGTAGTTTCATGTCGACCATAATGTCTTGTGGTGTCAGCCAGCAGAAGTGAACATGGCAGGTTGCAACTAACTAGCTTAGTTTTGATGGTTAATCCATTATAGAGTCAGCAAAATGATTTGAAATGGGGGTCTTTAAATTGCTTCTTTTGTCAAACCAACAGCCCAAAACCCAAAGACTCTTCATTTACTTTGATAACTGACATAGAAAAGAAGCAAATCTTACATTTATGAAGCTGCAAACAGCAAAAATGACTCAAACATTTGAACTTTCAAATAGTTGGCGGTCAAATAATCATTGCAGCTCTGCACGAGAGTGTGCTGAAGCTGAAACGTGACATTAGAAACACACTTTCATGTAGTTTTATCTGAACATGAACATGTTTCATATGTAGGAAATTATATTTTTTGTGCAATAATTAAAGGAGATGTCGGGCACTTTTCACTGACCTCACAGCCCCACAAGCTCCTTAAATTACTCAACATTAAACAAATTTCCCTACATATGCTACATCTACATGTTCACGGGGAAGTATAGAACAAGATGACCGTAATTACCTGTCACTTTGTCCCCTGCTGTGCTCAGTCCTGTCAGCTCACAGCTACCAGACATTATGGTCTTATCTACGACTATGAAACGCGGACGTGCCTGTGTAGCCTCACCTTTGTGCCCCTGGTAACCTATCAAACATGAACACAGCAGACGGTATTTTGCCGCGAGACAACCAAACTCAGTCTGTACATCGACATCTGTCTTACTTTCATATCTCTTAGAAATTGCACATTGCCTTTTTAATGCCTCCTCTCCCTCGCGGTGCCAGTGAGGCCACAAGTCTGCCAGGGATGCCTCACATCACACCTGTGCCCAGATTATGTCTTTAATTTGTCCATCTGGTGCAGCCGAACGAATCACTCTCACCCTAACGAGCACCGAGGCAGCCTGACCTGTACAGCAGTAGATTGAATGAATTTCCTCCTTGCTCCCCTTCTCTTCTCACTGTAACAGACGAGACAGATCCCGATGTTACTAAAAGACTTCGAACAGCCCTGATAGAGATTACAGAAGTGCCTCTCTGTCTGCACCCATCACCGCTCAGTCGTTTACAAGATGGAGGGCAGTGAGCTCAAAACCTTAGACCTTGTTCTGACAGATCTTACAGACTGAAGAGGGATGTTTTTTTTTCTAAGAGGTGATTAGAAAGTACTCTCCAATCACCGTCTTTTCTCCAGGAAGCAACTCAGACACTATCAGACTGCATCGGGGCCGGAGAGAGGTCTCCTCTTCCTCAGCTCAGTCACTACAGTGTATAAAGACATGAAATTAGTGGGGAAATTGTGTCAAACTAAGCCCGAGGAAGATTTGATGAACTGACTTTGACCTCTGACCCGTCACGCGGCTAGTTAGACATTTGTCGGGCAGCAAATGGACGCCACTGTACAGAAAAAACCAGCAGGATCTCTGAGAAAAGCTCCGGATCTTTTATCTCCTTTTCGCTTCACTCGTCGAGGAAATGAGGAAGCAGCTCCCAGCGAGGCTGTAATTATATACACGCTTGTTTCTGAATGTGTATATGGACCCAAAGCTGGTGTAAAAAAAACAAACACGAGGACGCAGAGGGTGTCTCGGCTTCTTCGTGTCTCTGCTTGACTTCACACAATCTCGGAGGAGTTCGGAGGTTTGAGAGCATTCGTTGTGTTTTCCCCCTCAAACGTACAGATCAACAGCTCTCTTCTGCATTCCCCCTGTTTATTGTTTTTCTTGTAAAGACTGTGCTCCTTCTGTTAAAGGACGCGTGCGCCTCACGAGGACATGGACAGTATTGTAGGGCATTTTGCAGTGACTGAGGACTTGAATCTGTTTCACGTGATGTTTTGAGAAGCGGCGAGCGAAGCGAACTGATTTGTCTTGTGGAGAACAGGAACCATGTAGTGAATGTCGAGCATCAAGGTTAACTCAGGCAAACCTTCACTGAGATACTGAGAAACAGCTTATTTTTATGATGTTTTATTCACATAGTTTAAGAAAAAACAAGAAGACATTTTAACGCCCATTTTAAAAAGAACAAACAAAAAAACGAGATTGTGCCTTTTTTAAGCCAACACGAGTTTTATCCCCCAGCAAAATGTTTGACCACGCTCACTCAGTACCAACATGCCTTCTGTTTTTTGTAAAAGAGAGATACAGAATAAGTAAATCTACACATATATATTTTATTCAAATATATATTGAATTCAAATATTATATTTCAATATGGTCATTTGATACAAATCAGGAAAATCCTACTATTTTTAAAGGTAAAGATATGTATATATTCTAATGGGCATATTATTACCAGTATAATTCAGCCTTTGCCTTCTCACCCTTGCCTTCTCTTGACCGTTGAGCTGCAGTGACAAAGGCCACCGGCGTCAGAGTTTTATATTTATATTGTAAAAATAAGAAATTCCAGTTATTGTGTATTCAGGGGACGGAGGGTGTGACGGGACGAGGATACACGAGTTAGAAACCTTTAAGGAGACCTGGGTCAAATCATATTTACCTTGTCAGTGGGTGTGTTTGTTTTAGCATCGCTGAAGTAGCTGACGGGTGGGGTTTACCATCACCAGACTTTACATCGCTGGAGTAGCTGACGGGTGGGGTTTACCATCACCAGACTTTACTTCAGGCTGAGTCAAGCTCCGTCACAGGAAGTTAAATCATCCTAGGGCTGCAACTAATGATCATTTTCAATTAGAGCTGGTTGTCGTTTTAAAAAAATGATGCCGGGTCCTGAACAATACGTTCAATATCAATTTTATGAAATCTGTTTTAACAGTTTTAACATTACATATACACGAGGTGAGCTCGTCTCTGAGCGTAACCCAGTGTTTCACCTGCACGCCTCGAGACAGCCAATCACCAGCACTCTTCCATCTTGGCACAACAAGCATGCTGAATGCTTATTGGCTCACTGACTGGTGAGATTAACTCCTTAGATATTACAATTTGAAAGACTTAAAAGTATCAAGTTCCATACCCATCAATTAATCTGTACATTATTTTCTCGATGGATTAATTAATTAGTTGTTTGTCTATAAAATGTCAGGAAATGGGTGAAAAATCAGTGTCTGAGCTCAAGACGACGTCCTTAAATGTCTTATTATTCCCAAGAAATCAGAACTTTGTCACATTTAAGAAGCTGAAATAAGAGAAGTTGGACTTTTTTTTATCTTAAATGTCTAAAACAATTATGCAATTATTAAAGTGATCGATGATCAGGTTAATAGTTGACAGCTGATCGATTAAGCGTTGCAGCTCGGTTAAATTCCCTTTCTGTGTGCGTTCTGCATGGTAAACCCCGCCCACCTGCAACTGTTTGACCCTGATCTGCTTACAAAACGTGGCGGTGCAGGTTGTAACAGCACTGATTCTGATTGGACGAGACACACACGGCAGGTTCTCAGCTCTGCGTGACCTCACACAGCCAGCAGCCGCCGATACGGCTGGACTTCAGCTCGAACGTGGACTGTGGACTCGAGCGATTTGTGCGTATGTGCTGGTTTGAACCCTGCCCATACACACCCCACACACACACACACACACACACACACCATCCTGGTTAGAGCGAGGCTTTACTGTGGCTAGAAGAAAGGGAAACATGACATCACACGTGACATCAGACGCCCCCACAGTCTCTCTGGAGTTGACGGCAAACCGAGAAACTACACACACACGTTTAAACACACACGCACACAAACACACAGAGGAAATGGCATCACAAACCTCAGCGCAGAGCGGAGAGAGAGGGACTTCCCATAATCTGACTCGCTCATTCTGCTCGGTGTGTGTGTGTGTGTGTGTGTGTGTGGGAATGTGTGGTTTCTATGGATATGCCATCTACACGCACACACCCCTACTGAACACAGTTTAGAAAAGACTCCTCAGATAAAGTCCCGGGTCATTTAGTCCAACCAGCTCCAGTCTCATGTGTATCATATTCTATTTTTCTCTGCCAGACACTGAAAAACTTTTACGTCTGTCCTTCTGATTGGCTCTTTAGTTTAAAAATGTCCTCACTGAAGACATCTAACTGACCTTGAAGGAGAGACGTAGCAGTTCACACGTGTCTAGTAAAGAAAACTACCAACGCAGAGCTGTACCTGAACTGTTGCACCTGTGCTGCCTTACCTGTCGTGGCTTCAAACACAAGAGAATAACTGTTTCCCCACCGGGTTGATACTTTCACCCCTCGATTTCATCGATGTTGTTCTTATCATTTTCTTCTGTATTTTTTCAGACATATTACTGTTACTCTTGTAATTATTATATTATTAACATGACTATTTTTGATTATTTTGTACCCTCTTGCCATGGCCCGGTCTCTTCTCTATGAAATTCCTGGTTTCCTCTTGAGTTTTTGTTCCAGTTTGCACTCTTTTCTCATGAACTTCAGCTAGTTGGCTTCAGTGCAGTCTTTATTTTTTTCTACTCACGCTGATTTTATAACCATGTTACCATGGACAAGAGGAGGGTCACATTATCCCCACATGATATACAGCCGGGGAAGAAACAATTGTTTTCATTTTTTTTGATGTTGTGTATATATATTTTTTTTCCATTTTGGAGGATTCTGTAAGAAAAAAGAGCTTTGTACTGTTTAACCATTGTATTATTTGAAACACCTCCCCTCTCTCTGGTCGCCTCCGTCTCTCCTCTCACGTCCACCTCGACGGTGAGCTGTCACTCCGGAGGAGGGGCGGAGACTTTAGTTTTTATCATGGAGGAACCACCTGTACTTCTGTTTCCCTTCTATCTGTTCATCTTCATTTGTAATTAAACAATAATCAGGGTTCATTAAAAAAGGTAAAAATGGATGTCAGATTCTGTCTTTTATTTGTTTCACCTGCTTCGTTCCTTCCTTCAAGCTTCATCTGACGAACACTTCTGGGTGTTAGTTTGAGTTTTAAGGGGCATCATTGTGACTTAAGGAGGCACAGAATTGTAAAAACTGTCATAAATATTTAGTTATTGGCCAAAGAGCTGTAACAGTTGTTGACAATCACTTAAACAGAAGAGTTCACACAAAATTTAAAATTCAGTTTTAATTGGAAAGTCAAAACATTTCTGGAGCTTCACAGAAAAACTGTGTGGCGTCCCTGTTTTACATTTTATAGACTAGATTGTCAAAAAACTGATGCAACAGATTAATTGCAGACAACAAAAGAATTAGTTGCAGTTACAGCACAGTTTACATCTAGATATCAGCTGTTTTGGAGTAAAAATAAAGATTTGTACACATTCACTCACTGGCCAGCCTGTATTACTGAGTCAAATCTCTTTTTCATTCTGCTGATTTTGTTTTCAACATCCTGCAGCCTCGTCGTGCTCGCCAGCCTCTCTCTCTCTGAATGCTTCATGACTCAAGTCATGTAGACAGTAAGTCGAGTACTTTGTACTTGTCAAAGTCCTGGCACATTTTATGAAAGAAAGCCATCCAGGGATAAGCATTCTCACTTCTGCTCACAATTGGCCTGTGATGGTTGTTTTTTTTGTCCCTCTGTTAGAGGCAGGTGCTGTGAAAAGGCCTTGATGGAAGATATTTGGTTACGACAATGGAAATGAATCAGGAGGAGAGCTGTTTGTGTCAGCCGTCTTCTGTGAGGCCGGCCTTGTGACTTTCTGTTCAGGTGCAGAAAACTATTTGAAAGAGATTGTTGGTCTTTGTTAAACATATTGATGTTTGACTGTGTGTTTATTTCTGCCTTTTCCGATGTTAACATTCAGATGAGATCAGTGTTTTAGTGTGATGTAATGTCAGATGTGAAAATCATCTGTGTGTTTGTAACGATTTTGTACCAAACCTTACGCATTTATCCGATGAGTGAGAACACCAGCAGAACACATACGCATCAGTTCTTAGATCATCAGCGTTACTCATCATTGCCTCAATCAAATCCCAGAGAACTTTAATAATTGTGATGCTAATTGTGTCCCAGTCGACACCTCAGCGATCCACCCACCTCGTGTTTTTACTCCTGCCGACATGGAAGTTTTAATTACTCACCAGACTGGCAAATCTCTTCCATACACGATGTGGGTTTATCTTCTGCTTCATCTCATGAGTTGAATCAGACTCAAGTTTGTGCCCCCTCACAAGTTTTGGGTGCTGGATTCTCTGTGGTCCTGATTAAGGTCTGAGTATAGAAAGTCAGAATTCATGCTGCAGGGTCTGGTGTTCAGATTTCTTTTTATTTAGCATCTTTTTTTTATGTAGCTGAACAACAGCTGCAGCCAAAGAAGTTTTTTAATTAATTTCATAACTCTAACTCTAAAACATGCCCGATTGATCAGCATTTGCTCTGAAAAAAAGTAGTGAAAGTTATTATCACATCTTCCCTGAAGGTAAGATGATGATAAAACCCCCAAAGACATTCAGTTCGCAATCAAAGAAGGCTAAGATAACCAGGACATGTTCACAGCAGAGAGGCTGGGACATGTGAGCTCTTGCTCGAAATGACTGAATGTTAAATCTATTATAAAAGCAGCTGCCAGCTCCAGCCAAAACATCACAGGTTCACAGTTAATTGTAAGAGAAAACCGTCTGAAACAGCCTTCAGGCCCACACACACACACACACACACAAAATATTCTCCTTAGAGGGATCTCAGACTGCAGTTTTAAACGCGTGAATAAATCTGAAAGTACATTAAATAATTCAGTATGATAAAGTTATGTGTTGTTTTGTAGTTTTCTTAGCTTTTTACTCAAATCTCACTCGTACTCATGCACTTGAGTGTTACAACAGCTTAAGAGGAAAGGGCAGAGAGAAAAGTGACTGAGTTATGTATACAAAATGTGAAGCAGACCAAGCTAGACAAAATAAAAAAATAGTAATACTAATAATAATAAGACTATATACATTATGTGCCTTATACTTACAGATATAACCAAAGGGGATAGTTGCACATGATAATAATTGCACCCAAAGTTACACACACTGTCTGATTGCACAAGATACAAGCATGCATTGCACAGGAAGGTTGCACAGTGTAAATATGTTGTATGTACAAATATGAATATATGGGATTTATATCTTAAATATATCAAAGTAGTGCAAAGTAGCTGTGATGTTGAGTTAATGGGTTATGGTGACAACATAGACAGATTTACAAATTTAAATAATCTAAACATGTCCTCTGAATGTTTAAATATGAAGCCAATTAACACAACTCGTTCTATTCTTGCATAATAACATAATAATCACAGGAGCAAAACAGTAGATTTCCTTCCTGGTCTCTCACTGGAGCTCTGGCTCCCCCTGCTGTCAGCTCACAGTAGTACACCAGGCCCTGAAGCCTCTCCACAAACTCTCGCGAGACTTGCCGTGGGCTCGCGGGGTGGCTACTGAAACCATAATGGCTTCTTAATTGACTGTTTTCCTGAAGTTTGTTGGCAAAAAATGTAAACACATATTTATGTCTAGACTGATGAGTCGCCTTGTTCTGAGGACAAAGTCTTCATTATGGAAGGTAATGGAAAGGACATATAACGGTTGTTTTAATACTGTTTTAACCATTTCACTGTGCACTGCAGCTGTGTAATGATCATAAATGTTATTTTTTGTCAACTGCGTAGAATATATGTTGGGGAAAAACCACAGCTATTTGATTTTGTATTAAACTGCGAACATAATTGTCAAGAACTCTTTTTTTAATACTTTCACTGTTTTGTCTGTATGCTAAATATGAAGCTACAGCAAGACGGTGGTTAGCTTAACCTAGCTTGAAAACAGGGGGAAACAGCTAGATTAGCTTTATCTACAGGCTAATAAAATTAGCCTACAGTTAATTAGTTAACATTATGATTAACGAATTGAGCTGTAACACTTTCATATTAATCCACAAAAAACGTGTAAAAACGATACTTGAACGGTTGCCCGGCAACCAGGGCGACTCCAGGAAGTTACTGCCTCTAACAACGAAATAACCAAAAATGTGTGATTTTTACTCATTTTTCTTTATACTTATTAACAACCAAGACATAATTCGTAATTTAGTGAGCTTTACAAGTGATGATATGAATATATTTTGACCATTGGACAGGGCCAGGCTAATTTATGCATAAGTTATGCTAACAATGATGCTAACCGACAGCTAGCTGTAGCCTTAGCTATTTAGGCTACAGACTCCTCTAACTCCATTTGACGAAAACTGTTCAACTATTTTCTTTTCTTTTTTTTTTTTTGAAGTGTTACTTTTTGTTTGACCATCATCAGGAAGTCTATTTTTTTACAGATAACATGTCAAACATAGAGTTCTCTGTGTTGGGTTTCTTATTTCTTGTATTATTTTATGTGTCTGATTTTATTTGTCTCAGTCCTAAAACGTTTTAATCATGTTTCAACTACATAAAGCACCTTATAGCTTTGTTTTGCCATATAAAGATTGTCTGTATTGTTCAGGGATGTGGACTTAAGTCACTGATTTGTTGACTTGCAACTTGACCTGACAGAAAATAAATGACTTGATACTTGACTTGGAAGTTAATCTTAAGAAAAGAAAAAGGGTGCCCTGATAGCTCAACTGGCAGATTAAGCAACACATGCACTGGAGGCTGAGTCCTCTGCAGCTGCCCGGGTTCAAATTCGGCCTTTGGCCCTTTGCTGCTTGTCTTCTCCTGCTCTCTCTCCCCTGTTTGCTTTCACTCTTTAAGCCTTAAGAATAATCTTAAGACTCATGAGACTTAAGACTCAAAAGAAGACTCATGACTTGATTAAGACATGATGACTTGTCTGTGTTCTTTTTAAGTTTTCAGTTTAGTTTTTTTATTCTAGCTGTCAGTTTAGATCGAGTATTTCACTGTTTAAAAGTGATAGAGCGGGAATATATTTCTGATTGAGAAGAAATTAGGAAATAGATAAGCTTTTGTAAAGGTTTTTTTTATTTTTATTTTATGACATTTATTGCACTGAATATCAATAATTATAACACAAACTCAATTAATTGTCATATATTTTAACAGGTCCAATAAAGTGAATAATAATATCATTATTAGACCGATACTAATGCCTAATATTTTGTCTTTATAAAGACCAGATAAGACTGCTATATGGAGTGAAAGTGACTTGACTTGAGACTTGCTTTAACTAAGACTTGACGGAGATAAATTGACTCAGGATGTGCTTGATGCTTGAGATTGTGGTAGATTGCGGTGGTAAATGGTATTATGTATGTAGCAGCTCTTTGACTGATGACTGATTGCAACACCACCTCTTTCTGTACCTACACGTCTTATTTGCTTTACCTCCCTCACATTTACAGCGTCTTTGTGTTCTCATATTTAAAAATCCTGTTAATCATTTCAGTTTATGTTTCAT
Source organism: Lagodon rhomboides (assembly GCA_039737535.1). Taxonomy (NCBI): domain Eukaryota; kingdom Metazoa; phylum Chordata; class Actinopteri; order Spariformes; family Sparidae; genus Lagodon; species Lagodon rhomboides. Next base: position 5,417,113 of record CM077799.1, read on the forward strand.
CTCTCTAACCACCACCAGCGCTCATCCTCCCCTCCACCTCTCCACTCTCCCCTGCAATCTGTTTTGAAGCATTCATCGGCTGCTGATCTTAACAGGGGACGGAGCCGTATTAAAAGGAGGCTGATTGACGGGCTGTTTGGCCTCCAGCGGAGAGGGATTGTTGTCTGGCTGTGGGACGAGGTCAGAGGTCACAGTCCAGAGAGCCCGAGACAGAAACCAGATCACAGCAGAAGGCCAATTATCATGCATTGTTGCCGGGCTCCTGCTGGGACTCCGCCTTCACTCTCACCAGCAGGTCACAGTGAAAGATCTGGACCTCCAGCATATAAAACCTGGTGAGATGCACCATTAATAAAACATTTCTTATTGCATGAGATATATACCAACCTTCTGATTGAAAATCTGACTTTCTGTGTTTGTGTATACAAGTATGAAGAGATTAACAATATAAATATATGGATTATTTTATATTAATTTGCTTTCAAACAAAGACAAATGACTTTTAAAAAAATGTAATCAAATTGCAAATTGTGAAATATTTTAAACACATTTTTTAATCACATTTTAATCACAAATTGGATTTATATGAATTAAAATCATTTTTGCTGAAAAGCTATTGAAGAAATTATTAGAATCTGTTATTTCAAAATGTACAGATGAATGTAGATAATTGAGTTTCAATTGAAATGCTAGATTAGATCAAATAGATCATATGAATAATTGTTTATTTAAAAAAATATGTTTTAGGTCTGAAAAAAACATCTGTGCATCTTTTTTGTTTTTTAGGTGTGGGGCTAAATATTTGTCTGTTATTTTATATTAAGGTTCCCCTCATTAGTATCCATATTAAAGTATAGAAAAAGACATATTAACTTAGAGATAAATTAGTGTAATAAGTTATATATCTCTACTTTATTAAGTAAATGGGATACATTTTGAAGGATTTATGGTTTTCCTGTCTTTTATTCCTTTTATCAACTTGACGTTCTCTTCATACTTTTGTGCCCACAGCTGTTAAAACATGTTGAATTGAAGGTTATAAACCCAGAAAGACACACTGTAAATAATGATTTAGATTATGAAAATAAAGTAAAGAAATAAGTTAGATTTTATACACAGACACACAGAAGGAAGGTTTCGTTTGAAAGGAGCTCAGTGCAGACTGGCTGACTGACTGAGCGCCTGAGCAGGTAGCTGCTCTGTCAGTGTGTGTGGAGGATTACATGCTGACAGTTGAGTACCTGAGCAGCAGCAGCAGGCGTGTGAGTGTATTTCTGGAGGCAGATTGTCCTCGCAGCTCAGCGAGCCGGCAGTGCAGCCTCCTCAGTAATAAGGATTCATTATCTGTGGGAGTCGCAAGAAGAGATCGTCCGCTAGCTGCTGCTCAGGTCTGCCTCCTCGCCGGTCTGCTCTAATGTGAATGTTCTCAACATGAGGAACTGGAACCTCCTGTAGAAACACCTGGAGGAATCAAGTCAAGTGTTTTAATCACAAGAAGTGCAACTGGTTCGCAATCAATCTCAAATCCATAACCAAGCTCATAGCCGTCAAAAAAACCCCTCAGACTCTCATAAAAAGCTGATGATTATTTCAGGGATTCTAATGATGCTCATACTTGAAAATATATCTTGACTTTGGTGAGAGAAGCTACTGATTTGTCTGTGAAGGTGACAAATATGCGTGAATCAGATACATCAGTACTTTAAAGATTTTGTAACAGTTCTAAGCACAATCAAAGTATCACTCAACCAAAAAACAGGAGGAACATCTGAGATGACCTGATCATAGGTTAGTGCCTTTTAATCACAGGGGAAACAGCGCCATCTACTGAGCAAAAGACGTCACTCAGATATTGCAGGAGTGAATAAAACTCAACATCCCACCATGTCTAACTCATCTTAAGTAATTGAGTTCACCTCTCATTACCAATATTGGCAACTGGGGATGTTACAGGATTACAGGTTTCTTATTTAAATCAGTTGTTTGTATATATTTATTTATTTATTTAACCTTTATTTAACCAGGAAAAGGTCTCACTGAGATTAGAAATGTCTTTTTCAGGAGAGTCTTGGTCAAGGCAGTCAGCAGCACAGTTTCATGTCTGAGACATAAAACAAACATATAACAATTAAAATGAAGACAGATAAGTGCGACAGAGGCTGTCAAAACTTTCATCAACATTCAAGACATCTACAGCCAGATGTCCTTTCTTCAAAGTCGTTTAGAGTCGCTTTAAATGCATCCAGTGAGACCAGCTCCGGAAGATTCAGACGATATTGGAGCTGATGTTAAGCAGAGGGAGCAGCGTACTTAAATGCCACGTTCAGTACGGACTTTTAGGGACAGCTGATAGAAATACGTCCTTGGAGCGAAGGCCGTAACTTCCAGTACTTTTTTGGAAGACATTGTCCTGTAGGTAGGGTGGAAGCGTTCCAGAAAAGCCTTGAAAATGAAATACAACGCCTACGAATTGTTGATTTTACGAGTGGACAAGGCAGGCCATCCAACCGTACAGGTCCGTGTTCGTCCAAGTGCTTTTTCATGTGACTGACAAGCTGTTAAAAACAGAACAAACACAAATAATAAACCGGTTTCAGGCGAGTGCACACAAGCTATTTTTCAGTCAATCTATTTTACAGTCATGTTTGAAGAGGATTACAGCTGAAATGTGCAAACAATGGCAGCAGTCATGTTGGAGTAACACAGAGCACAGAGGGAAAGTAGTGTCAGGCCGTCTTACTGCTTCGTCAGTGGTGTCTGTTGGACTGTGTCTCCATACTTTAAAATGCCAGCATCCAAACTAAAACTGCTCAGTGTCTCAGTTTGCTGTTGGGCTTAGTTTGTTTAACCCTCATGCCAACATATAACCCAAAGTGAGGAGCAAAAAAAAAAGAAAATCCCCTTCTGTCTCTGCTGAGTCAAAAGAGATGAAAAGAGCAACGACTAGAAACCAAAAACAAAGAAATCTATTACTGAGAAAATATTGTTGCGTTTGGTCGCAGCAGGCAGCTGTTTTCAGAAAACACACACACACACACACACACACTGTACGCTACCTGCTCAGAACAAAACAGCCCACGGACATAGCGGGAGGACAAAGTCGAGCATTTAGCAGCTGAAGAGCCAGATATTTCCCTCAGGAGTCGTTAGAGACCAAAAACTCCAGATGTGTAGTTTTGTCTTTGACTGGTTTTAAAAGATTGTTCTACTTTTACTTTAACCCAGTTAGTCAAAAGTCTCATGGTGCTAGTGTTTTGTGAGAGGACCAATAGTCATCACTACAATATTGACACAATATCAATATCAAGGTATTTAGTAAAAAATCTTGTGATATTTGATTTGTTGCCCAATCCTGGCATTTAAGAAGTGCTTTCAAGATCTATATCGTATATCACGATTAGGCCTTAAGATATCACACTATTATTTGAAGTCTATATTGATCAGCCCTACTCTAACATGAGTTAATAATCTGAGTGGGTCTTCCACCACTGCTCAACGGTTCTGGAGCTCTTGACCATATCGCTCCATCCTCATCAGTAGGTAGAACAGAGGTGTCATTTCCACTGAGGATGCTGGAGACATCTGAAAAAAATAGTCTTGCAACAACAAATGTTAACTAACAAATACGACTGAATAATCCGCACCTGCAATTGAAAACTTGCTGATGTTGATTCTGGTGCAGAATTATGACAAAGCTTTAACCTAGGACCTGATGTGTACTGTAGGCTAAGAAACAGATAACATAAGATCTCCCCATTACGTTGCCTTAATTTTCGTATATTGAAGGCTGTTTAAAAATGTTCTTTTGTAGCTTTTATTACACTCTTGAGGTTGAGTTTGCTAAGTTGCAATAAAACTGCAGATGTTCCAGTTTATGATGATTCATGAGCACCTTTATGGCCTTGATTTGAAAGTTCACCCTGACAGTTTGCTGGATGACACTGGAAACAGCAGTTGACAACAGTGTCACCATGAGGTCCAATTACTCGCGTATTCCATAGCTTTTGACCAACATGTCAACTACAACCCCAATCCCCAAAACACTCGGACACTGAGTGAATCTCCTTTGACATATGCTCAATTGAAAACAGTGCAAAGACAATATATATTTATATTACCTCATCAAATTGATTTGATCTAAATCTCTACTTATTCTGAATTTGATGCCAGCAACAAAGAAAAGAAAACACCTGTTTGGATCATTCCACAGGTAAACAGGTTCATTGGTAACAGGTGATAGTATCATGATTGGGTATGAAAGGGGTTAGAGGTCGACTAACATGGCTTCATTCGGGCCGATACCGATTATTAGAAATCAAGGAGACTGGAAACCGATATTTGGGACCGATATCATTTGCAGTAAAAAAAAGTGGATGGATTAAAGTACAATTTACTCAAGTACTGTTAAGTACAATATTCAGGGGCTTTACTATTTTCTACTACTTCATACTTCCTCCCCACTACATTTATTTGATGCATTTAGTTACTAGTTACTTTGCAGATTCAGATTATTCAGTGTTTATATGCTATTAACTGTGACGTGTTACCGATCAGATATTGTTGTAGGCAGGACATCAGAGTCAAAGTAGCACATTTTAAAATAAGTTTATTATATCGGCAATATGATGGAAAATTCAAAGATACCAGTAAACCTAAAAGGGGCGTCCTCGAAAGGCTCAGTCGTTCACAGGCAAGGACGGGGCGAGGTTCACCACTTTGTGAAACACATGATTGGCTAAAGGATATTACCACATGGGCTCAGGAACACTGTGAAACCGCTGATGTAAACACAAGTTAATTAATGATGTATGCAGCGTCCCAACTTTTTTGGAAGCGGGTTTTGAATTTAAACACCATAAAAGATATTTGAATTGTTTTATTATTATTAATTACGCGGGCAGTTGAGTGACTGCACACTCATCTCCGGTTTCATCGCTCGCAGCAGGCGCAGGCTGTTGAATCTACCGCGCATCTACTCAACCTCAAAGTGTTGGAAGAGTAGAGTTGGACTCATCTGGTCCATCGCTCCCTCTCCAATTGTTCTTTTTTTAAAACACACACACACTTGAATTAGAGAGTGTTGGAGTGTTGGGTCAGGTACAGTGCAGGGTCCCTGGAGCTGTTTAGCAGTTAAGTGGCCGTAATGCATTTAGTGTAAAGTGACTGGGATTGGGGGGCTTAGCCGCAGCTCTCCGCCTCATTCTTAGAAAGTGCTCAGAGGTGCTAATACCAGCAGGATTTATGGCACTCATTCACAAACAGCTCGACTTCTGCAGCAAAGAGTCAATCTGTGTCTGCCTCTCAGTCTCTGTCCCTCCCTCCCCATGTCTGTCTCTTTGTCTCTCTCTCTCTCAGAGCAACAACCTGTCTGTCACCATCTTCTTCACTGTCTGTGTCACTTCTGCCTTTCACCACTAAAGTCTCCTCTGCAGTTTCATTTCCAGTCTCACTCTAAAGCTTTTCTGAGACTTAAAATCCCTCTCTCTCTCTCTCTCTAACGTCGCTCGGCGGCGGCGCCTTATGAAACCAGCCGCCCCTCAAAGTTGTGCGCTCGCAGCACTCGCCCTACATTTCTGAACACACACTCCTCTATGGTGAATGAGCGAGTCAGTTAGACAGAGACAGAGACTGCAGTGCTTCACTATCAGGGGTGTGGGAGATGTCTGGAGATCCCACTCGCTCTGCTCTTACGTGTGTGTGTGTGTGTGTGTGTGTGTGTGCGTCTGTGCATTTTCACACATATATGAGTCACAAGTTGCGCATGTTACAGCCATGAAATGTGTAGAGTAAATCCATAAATGCTGAATGTAAGTGTGTGTGTGTGTGTGTGTTTGCATGTGTCGCCTGTGCAAACAAAATATTGATAATAAGTCTTAACTATACTTTGTATGTGCAACAGTGCATGACTGTGTGTTTGCATGGTCAGAGAGGCGGCACATTATACACAAAAGTGTGTGTTTGCTTGCACAGGGCTGGGCGCAGTGTGTGTGTGTGTGTGTGTGTGTGTGTGTGTGTGCTCTAGTACACGTACAGCTTATGTAACACCCAGGCATGTTCTAACTCCACGGTGCTATGTGTGTGTGTAGGTGCTTGCTTGTATGCGTACGCCCAGTTGTGTGTGACTGTGGTAAGTGTACCCGCTCGAATGTGCGCATATGCGTGTGTGTGTGTGTGTGTGTGTGTGTGTGTGCCAGCAGACTGCAATGCCGCAACCAGCCATCTCTGTATCATCATTGACCAAACTCGCCATCTGTGCCTGTAAGCTATAGAAACAGCACGTCGCACTGCTACAGCAATTCACACACCATTAGTGTCTTATGAAATTGCAGCGGGACGCCACAGTGTTGCTTGTGTGTGTGTGTGTGCATGAGTGTGTGTGTTTGTTTGTGTGTGTGTGCGTGTTGCACAGTCACGTATATGTGTGTACGTGTGTTTGTGTGCGTGCACTCATGCATGTTTAACTGTATTTTTTTCAGCCTGTTTGCATCTTGTATTCTTCAGTGTATTGCAGCCTGTACCTGCTCGTACACACGCGCGTACACACACAGTGTTTGTGTGTGTGTGTGTGTGTGTGTGTGTGTGTACGTGCACAGAGGCCCACAGTGTATATGGGTCACTCTCTTAGGAACCATAATCCCACGTTTGGACCAATTTACTCACTGGGGTTTCACTCTTCCTGTTTGGCCAAGCTGATGGCAACAAGCATAATGACCTCACCACAGCACTCGGTCATTGGCCTGCAGACCCCGGGCCTCTCAGCCAATCGCACGCTGCTCTGGTGACGTACAGCCTCCAGCGGGTGTCCTGATTGGCTGTGGGGGCGGGACTAAGGGATGCTGTGCGGCTCGGAGCTCCTCTGATTAGCTGGGAGGGGGGAGAGAGAGAGTTTGTGAGAGGGATGGAGGGAGAAAAAGCCTAAGAATTTGGGAGTTGGTGTTCTCTGAGGTCCCTGTGAAACTACACTTCACCTGTGGCTCACATGGATCAGAGTGGAGACACTGCACAGTGGAATAAATCCCACACAGATGCTTATAACTGTCCTTTGTCGAGGCTGCTTTATATGCAACGAGTTAAAGTTATAATAAACGAGACGTATTGATCTGTATTAAATTTGACGCCTTGTCAGTGCGTGCTGGAAAAGGTCAGAGGAAGGACAGACACGTTCCTCTGTGTCCACGCCTGTTGTCATGCTTGTAGACAAATGAAGAAGGGATGAGGAGAAGACAGAGACAGAGAGAAAGATCTCTCCGCTGTCCTGCGTGCCTGTATAAGTCACAGACAGGCCCACAGCGGAGCCCCATTGGCCGCCGCAGCCTCGCTCTCCCAACAGCTGTTCTGTGTTTTCCCACACTGTGATTGGCCGCCGCGCCCCGTCCGTCAAATTTACTTCGACGCGCGGCTCCGCCCCCGCCGCCCTTCCGCGCCATCCCATTGGCTACTGTACCCGTTCGTGCTCGGCGATTGGCCGCACGGGATGGTTGTCAAGGCTTTGGGGCTTCATTCACCATTTTGCGACTGTAGTGTAGAATGTACAGGGCAGTAGTTTTTCCTCCTTTTAAGTTGCTTTGCCGGAGAAACATGAACGGCCGCTAACTGGCAGCTGCGGACGCCTGGCCACCCTGCCCTGTTTCACCCGGCGGACTCCACAGAGAACCGCACCGGGGTCCTCTAACAGCCCTGGTGAGTGTAAGCTGCCCACAAATCTTTCTCCTGCAGCACTGCAGTGGGGCTTGTTGTGCTTTTTGCCGAGCTGCTAACGTTGTTCATGTTTACTGTGTGGCCACAAAACAGTGTTAGCAGTTGAGCTGATCAGCATATTTTCCGATATCACGGGTGGCCGACGGAGAGGAGCAAGAGGGCGGATTGGGTGTCTTGTGTGAGAAAAAAAAAAAGGGAGCGGTGCGGTTAGACATAGTGAGCTCGAAACTTTTCCACTAGAAATAAATTCAACGCCATAACTGCCGTTGGACTTCCGAGAACAACTGTTATTTTTTTTTCTTCTTCTTCTTGCGCTCGTGCGTTGTGTGAAAACTCCTCGCCTGTCATTCCTCCTCCTCTTCGCTCCTACATTGACATATTTTCTTCCTCTTTTTCATGAATCAACGTGGCTGTTTTAATTAATGTGTGCTTCTTTTTTTTTTTTTTTTTTATTCGGGGCCCACTCTCTCTCTCTCTACTAGTTTTTGTGACACTTTGTCAAATGCAAATGACGACGAGGGTCAGCACAAAGTTACCCCGGCAGCTTTAGCTTCGTTCCCACACGACTGTCACTCTCGGATGGGCCAAACAAACCGACTTTGTCCGCTGTTTTTGTCGCTGTGTGTCTGTGGACATGGATTGGCAAAGTTAACGCGTTCATCCGCTCGGGACATTTCACACATGTCATGCAGCACACCGAACACAACGTATTACGTGGTATTACGGGTCAATATGCCCGTTAAACCGGTTATTTCCCGGTGACAGTGAGTAGAGGATTTCCAAGCGGCCTTGTGTGTAGTTGAGGCCTGGTCGCTGCACGCCACGGCCTGCTGCTGTGTTGTGGAGTAAAACTGGTAGTAATCGCGTTACTACGAGGGCTTGACACATACACGGTACTATCCAGCTAAACCAGAGGTGACGACATCAGCCCATGTAGTTTGCATTTTGTGCTCTGGGCCTCGTCTAGATAAAGTTAACAGCTGTTATCTGCCCCTGGAATATGATTATGTCAGTATATTTGTACACCCCTGGCCTGTCCTGTGTAGGGCACCCGTAGTAATCCCTTTAAAGAGGTGCTCTGCTAATGGCAAAACTTTCGAACAACATGCACTTTGGTGCTGGGTCAAAAATACACCTTCGAAACTGATTTGGCAACAGCTGAAAAGATCCAAGTTCACCACCAGACTGCCCGAATGATAGTGGATTATAGTGAATGTATGGAAATGGATGCAACATATGTGGAGATCATCAGGAGTTTTATATGTTCACGGTATGAACGCCAAATTAAAGATGCTGTATGTAAAAAATTTGGGCAATTACATGTATTAATCGCTTTTTTTATTGGTTAAATGTGAGACGATTTCCTTAAGTCGTCTAAAGTTTGGGTTTCGTTGTGAAGGACTGGGGTCGGATTTTCCGCGACAGTCCAAAGGATGTGACTTTAAGCACGTTCTTGAGTTCCTCATCTCAGTTAGTTTCAACATAAGTTTCTATTGATAAACTAATGACTAATGACTGGCTTCCAACGAAGAAGTGCAAGTTTAGTTTTAATGCATTTGAGGAGAATTATCTATTATTTTTTTATTTTTGCGTCATTGCGAGACGCCTTCCCAACATCACAAGACTGATTTCAACCCTGCATAGCACGGAGAAAAGGTGTGTTAGTGTCTCGTATCTGCATAGATCCTGCAACCCTCTGCCTGGATTTTCATATTTTTCTTACTTGGTTGCTGCTCTGGACACTTTACCAACCCAAAATATGGCTATTTGACGTCCTAGGAATGAGAATTAACTATAAAATATCTTTGTGGTGCATTTAGGAACAGCTGGGACAAATTCTACTTATTCTACCTTTAAGTTTATTAGTCTCTGAATTATTAATTTCATTATTAATATGACGTGGGCTTCAGTTAGCTTTGCACAGAAATGCTCGGTAGAGATTTCCTTCAGAGGGATACTTTTTACTTTGAGTACATTTCAGAGCCTGTACTTTATTACTTTGACTTGAGAAAGGAAGTTGAAGTTTCTGTATTTCTACTTCTATCCCCTAATCAGTTGCATTTTACTTTAAAGACGCAATATGTAAGAATTTTAAGTGAAAACTTTTAAGAAAAATTAAATTGAAGATGAAAATTAATCAAATTAAATTAAATCATCAACAATGAGAAAAATGCTTCTGACATTATGCCGCCTATGTTTTGCATTTCAAAGTTGTTATCATGCTAACCAGCTAGTTGCGACCCATCCTGTTCCAACACGCCCCCGTTTCTCAGAACTCCCACTTTGGACCGCTAGCTGCACAGCTAACTGAGCCAGCTAGCTAACACCCGCTACAGTGAGCTGCAGTTAGCAATTTCTCCAGTGATACGCTGCCCTTTATTTGTTATGAGTACGAATTCAACAGGTGGTCAATTCTTACATAGTGCACCTTTAAAGCTGCTCTAAACGTTGTCGACGTTTTAACTTCCTGGTCATTTTGCCGTGAGCGATCCCCTCCCTCCTCTCTACGTCACCACACTTGCATGGCTCCCTTTCTTTCCTTTTTGCCTCATTCTTTTCTTCAAGTGTTTTTCATCTCTCGGCCTGTTTGGTGGTAGAAGCTGGAATTGGTAGCTTTCCCTCTTCCGTCATTGCCGGCGTGTATACCAGAACAGGACACGGGATACTCTATAACAGTGAGCTATTTAACACTTATTTTAATAAGAAAATAACGATTTATTTTATTTTAGCCCAGGTTTTTGTGTGTAAGCCACGACCTGTACCCAAACAATCATATGGCAAAATTAAATCACGCGCCCTGAAAAGCAGTAGTCGATGTTTTTGTCACCTCACATGCCTTGTTTCACCTCGATACTGCCTACAGTCATGTTGACATTAGATTCAACTTTCTTGGTATTGCGCGCAGTACAAGCACCGTGAGCGCAGAGGCAACAGATGCCGATTATTCTGTATTGATGTCAACCTATGAAACAGGCTTTGAGCTGCTCTGCAAATAAAATACGATTGATCTCGTAGCCCTGGACTTCATGTATACCTGAGACACCGGCTTCCTATAGCTCCCATATGGTCTTCCTCGCTCCATATTTCACAGAGGGCAGTGTGAGTTGCGTCAGTTTGTCTTTAAGCTGTTATCATTAGGCCCATGACTCTGACACCAGCTGTTGTACACAGTGCACTACTGAGTAAACACACGTAGCATACCTCTATCGTGACCAAGTAAGGCTGGCTGCCAAATTATTTTATGGTGGCTGCTCTACGGCTGTCTGTCCTAAATAGGGATTTACATAGAGCACAGCGATGGCAGGGAGCTCTCTGTCTCTCCGTGCGCACTATCAACTATCATCACATAGATGTTTGCTGTGTGTGTGTGGCCTTGAGACAGGCGGCACTCATCTCTGAAAATGGATTTCTCTCCAGCCGATATGATGTGGCAGATATTAAAAGGACCTGAATGAATGCAAGCCTTCACAGACAAACAGGAAGGCTGCAAAAGGGAAAAGCAGATACAGGCAGACAGAGAGAAAGAGACTGGTGGGAGGATGGATGTAGAAACAGGGACAGACAGACATGTAAGTTAACAGACAGTCAAACATTCGCTGACAAGCAGACATGCCTACTGCAGGATGATAGACATCAATCTAGAACATTTTGACAGTAAATACCACAGTCGGTGTGAGAAATTTCCAAACGACGACAGAGCATATAGGGGATGTTTGGCTCTTCCTCTTATACACTTGTTGTTAACATCTCTCTGGCACTCGTAGCTGCGTGGAGACTCTTGTATTGGAAGAAATGAGGCAGAGCGCGTAGCAGCTAGGACCTGAGGCGAGTCCCGCGCGTATTAGCCACACAGCAAACAAACCAGTTAAATGACAACAGTCCCTGGCTCAACAAGTCAGCAAAATCAATCCGTTTTACTTTCTAAACGGAGGCAGAGCTGTGAATGAATCCGGTGCGGAATAGGAGATATTCTGAATGACTCTGGCGTGGCTAAGAGCGATACTGAATGACTCTGGTGTGGAATAACAATTATTCGGAACAAGTCTGCTTTTCTGGACGCCCGCAGCACAAAATGAGGATCGAGACTAAGTGGAGGGAGAGGAAGGAAAGGGAGAGATGAGAGGTAGAAATCGATATCAAGAGAGAGAAGAGAGAATGGAGGCAGGGGATAAGAATGAAAGTGTAATAGTAGCAAAGAGAGAGAGAGAGGGAGGAATAAAGTAACGGGAAGTTAGGTAATGGTCTTCCACAGGAAATGGAGTTTGTAGGGGCGGATTGACTCGGCTTTGAAATACATAGATAAAGGTCGACACAGAGAGAGAGGGAGTGAGAGAGAGAGAGAGAAAGGGAGGGTTTCAGTATGCGAGCGAAGAAGGAATTCCCCCGCCTCTACTGCCCGGCCAAGAAGTAGTGTGCGTGTGAGAGGAGTGTGTGTGAGAGTGCATGCAGAAAGGCTTGTCCGGGCAAATTGCAAAGTGCTTCTCACTATTTCCATACTGTGTTGTAAGTCGAAATTGTGTTTACCCGACAATACGGCCGCCTGTTTTAAATATGTACCTGGTATGGATGCAGGCCTTGTGTAATGTGAGTAGAACCTGTTACGTAATGAATTAATGTGTAATGAATTGTAGATGAGTCATATTCATTACTACTCTCATACGATTGTGCATCGTTTAGCAGGGAATACATTTCTTAAAATTAATGTTTAACTGTTTATGACTCTTATTTTGTATTATTCCAGCGATCAGAAATCCCTCTTTGCTGTGCTTTTATTTTGAATCACTTTGATGTCGATTCAGTGTTTTCATAGATGTTTGATTTTGATTCAGTCAGTCACTTGTCCTCTCAAAGCCATGCAGTTAGTCGCTATCTTGCGTAGTGAATAGGCTTTGTGCATGTCTGAATGTGTTTGCCACATGAGTAACCCACACTCCCTGTTCCCTTTCTTTCAGAGTCTCTGGAATAAGGTGGGCAAGTGCTGAAGTCGCGCAACGAAGACAAGACAGGATGAGAGAGAGAGGCCCTGGCAGAGGAGGAAAATAGAGAGGGAAGAAGAAAAAAAAAAAAACGAGGCAGAGCAAGAGAGGAACGCCAAAGAGAATCTCTGGGATAAATAAATAAAAAGATTTGTTTGGAGAAAAAGGCAAGCTAGATGAAAAGATGAAGCCGATAAAAAAGCAGGGCCGGCGCTCTCCTCCCTCCACCCGGGCCAAAGGGGGGAAGCGCCGTGGAGCGGGGGATGCCCCAGAAGGAGGGGAGAAGAGAGACTCAGACGAGAACAGAGACAGAAGCAGATCCCCACAAAACCGAACACCCTCCTCATCTTATTCATCTAATTCGCACTCAGAGTCCTCCCAGGCAGACCCAATCAGAGCACGGGACACCTCAGAGGGGGAGGGGTTTCACAGAGAGGGGCTGTCAGAGGCGACGGTGTCACTTGTGATGGATTCTGGGAAAGTGTTGACGTCCTCGGACGATAGATCTGGGAGGTCAGCGGTGAGCAGCCACAGTGACAGCGGTGGTAGCAGTTGTAGTAACAGCAGTACGCCAAGCGCCAACAACAGCCCGAACCCCGCCTCCAGCCGGAAAACAGCCACCTTCAAGGCCCGCGTTCCTAAGAAGAAGTACACCTCCGAACACTGCTCGTCATCTATCACTGGTAACCATAGCAACCCTTCCACCAGCACGCCTCCTCCTCTTCCTCTCAGTGGCGGGGTCATCAACCACGGGTCAACGGGTTCAGGAAGTGACATCTGCGTCTCGCACCCTGATGGCAACAGTCAGAGTCGGAGCCTGATGGACGACTTCCAAAGCAGGACGACTGGCAGGGAGGGGCCTCAGGACGGCTCCCCCGGACCCCCCATCCTGACTCTGGGAGGGGACAGGGAAAGGCCCGGAAGAGGCGAAGGGTTGAGAGATGCAGAGCGAGTGTCGCCCAGCCCGCTGCCCCGCTGCTCCTCAACGGACACCGCTAGCGAGCACTCAGCTGACCTGGAGGTAGTCAGCGACACACACCCCCTCACACAGATGTCTGCACATGCGCCGCCCAGTCTCTCTGATGCGCTGTCCGACGCCCTGGCCAAAGGGCTGAAGAATCAGCGAGTTCTTGCCCGCCAGCTCAGGAGAAGAATTGATGAGGAGGGAGGCGGCGAAAGGAGGGATGAAGGTGGGAGCTCAGACTTGGTGTTCCGGGCTGGAGTGGTCCGTAAAGTCAGCGGCGAGTTCGGAAGCCTGGAGGTGCAACTGAACGGGGAGAAGACACTGTGGCGTTATCCATATCGACATGACAGCCCCCCAGGGGTGGTGGACATTATCCTGGATGCCCCGCCGCCTGGTGTCCATCAAATACCTATTGGCACCCGAGTCTGTGTACCATTTGGTAATGAGGAGGGCAGCGAGGGCCAGTGGCAGTGGTACAGAGAAGGTGTGGTGAACCAGGTGGACACACACCCTGCGGTGGCCAACCGCTACCGAGTACTGCTGTCTGAGGAAAGATCTTACTCTGTGGACGACGAAGAGAATGGCAGAGGGGCAGCTGGTCCCACTCAGGCAGTGTGGGTCTCCCGACAAACACTCCGGCTTCTGGTACCACCGTGGGACCTGGATCTGCCGTCTGGAGGAGGACGAGATGGAGATGAGGAGCTCAGAGATAAGGAAAGGGAACGGGAGGACAGGGAAGAGATTGACGTGGAGCAGGAAGTTTGTCGTTTGAGCTCAGTGATGGGGAGAGGAATCCCCTATCCAGGCATGGTCCCTATTTCCTCCACATCAGGCCACATCACTTCCCCAGTAACCCCTGCGTCAGTCCTCAGCATCGCTCCGGGCCGACAGTGGGAACTCGAGAAAGACTTGGAGAGGGAGAGGGACCTCCAGAGAAAACAGGATAGAGAGAGGGAAAGAGAGCGAGAAAGGGAGAACAGTGCAAAGCAGCATCAACAGCAGCAGCACCACCCATACATGCCACTCACCCCCGAAGAAGACATGGAGGTGTCCCACTTTAACATGGTCCCAGTGGGGGCAATCATCCCTGGGGCCAAACCAATGGCAGTTCCCCAACACCGCCACATCGTCTCTAAGCCCCCACCTGGCTACCTCAATCCCCACCTGTCTGTGGTGCGGGGCATCGGGATCCCCCCTGCCCACCTGGCCTTGAACCCCCACCCCCCTCCTTCACCTGTCCTGTTAGGCCTTGACCCAGCAACGGCAGCAGCTGCAGCAGCTGGTGCTGTCATCACCACCTCCCAGCTCCCTCCACTCCCTCCCATCTCCTCTTCCACCACATCCTCCTCCAGATTAGAGAAGGCCTCGGGAGGAGGCTCTTCCGGTGGAGCAGGTGGCGGCGGCTCCGGATCAGGTTCTACTTCCTCCTCCTCCTCACGTTCCCGCACCCCACTGACTGCTGCCCAGCAAAAGTACAAGAAGGGAGATGTGGTCTGTACGCCAACAGGCATACGCAAGAAGTTCAACGGGAAGCAGTGGAGGAGGCTGTGCTCCAGAGAGGGCTGCTCTAAGGAGTCCCAGCGCCGAGGATACTGCTCCAGACACCTCTCGATGAGGACCAAGGAGATGGAAGCCAGTGGAGGCGGACGGGAACGGGGTGGAGCCAGCAGCACAGGGACCCTGACGCCATCGGATCTGCGACTGAGCGGTGGGAGAGCCAGCTCAGACTTTGACTGGGACGAGACGTCACGGGAAAGCAGCGAGGCCAGCAGCCGTGGAGGAGACTCCCGTCCCCGCTTGGTCCTTCCCTCTCTGCTCCCCCAGGACCTCTCTCGTTTCGACTTTGACGAGTGTGAGGCAGCGACCATGCTAGTCTCCCTGGGAGGCTCCCGCTCAGGCACACCCTCATTCTCCCCTATTTCCAATCAGTCGCCATTCTCCCCGACCCCATCACCCTCACCCTCCCCACTCTTCGGCTTTCGCCCTGCCAATTTCAGCCCCATCACTGCTCCCGCCTCACTTACTCCACGCCGCCATCGCCAGCTCAGTGGCACCAAGATGGGCACGCCAGGTGTTGAGCGAGAGCGCCACCTGTCGGGTATTGTGCCCACCTTTCAGACCAACCTCACTTTCACAGTCCCCATGAGCCCCAGCAAGAGGAAGCTCGACAGCCACCCGCCTCCTCCGCTGCCTGCGGTTCAAGACTGCCAGACCAAACCTGAGCAGCAGCAGCTGGTGGGTTTAGGGGGAGGAATGGTGGGAGACGCACTTCTGGGCCACAGCCCAGCTGCGTTCAGAGTCCTCTCCCCTCAGAGTCAGCCCACGACGCCCTCCTCACTTTCCTTCCCCCGGCCCCGTAGCGCCACCAGCAGACCACCATCCTCTGCTGCCTCCACGCCTCCACCCATGCTGGTCTCTCCCACTCCTCCCTCCCCGCTGCCCCAGGAACCCTCCCCGCGCCGGATCGTGCCCCTCCGCGATTCTCCAGTCATTGTCCGTAACCCAGATGTCCCCCTGGCCAAGTTCTCCGATGGTCCGTTAGGAAGGAGAGAGAGGAGCCGGTCCAGAGAGCACAGCCAGCCCCAACACTCAGCTCCTCCGGGCCTGCAGGTCCCCGTCCCCATCAACGGGGCCACCACCAACGGTGCAGTCCTCCTGCGCAACCCCACATCCACACTCGTTCTGGTCACCTCCAGCTCGGTAAGAAAGTGTTGCTTCTGTGCTAGATGATTACGTACAATTGTGATCGCAATACTGTATCGTAGTTGTCTGGATATCGCAATGGTACAACAAACAGCATTTCATCCAACCAAATCAAATGTAGTTCATTGTCACATGTGCAGTCATACATAGCACAATATATAGTGGAATTCAATGTCTGCATTTAACCCATCTTGAGCGCTGGGTGCAGTGGGCAGCAGTTACTCATTAAAGCCCGGGGACCAACACCAGATCTCAGTCAGAAGAATTAGTGGGTGGCTTTTCTGAGCCTCTGGCCCTGAGAAATGTCCATTAAATCCATTGAATAGTATTGCATATTTTTAGTGAAAAGAATACTTGCTAAAAATTCCTAAAAAGCCTTTTTGTTGTCGCAGGCTGACCTTGTAGAAGTGTCCATCTACACTGATTCAGAAAGCTGTTTTGATATTATAATGTGTGCGATCTGATGCTGATACCAACTATTAGAAATCAAGGAGACAGATAACCGATATTTGGAGTCCATATTCATTTGCAGTAAAAATGAAGATCCTTTTGTCAAAATTTAGAACAACCAGTGATGGCATGAACCTCAGCACAGTTTACTCAAGTGCTGTTTGAAGTTACTTTGCTTGAGTATTTCCTTTTTCTGTAACTGTACACCTCCTCTCCACTACATTTATTTGATACATTTAGTTACTTATTTAGTGTTTATAAGCTATTCATTGTGAAGTGTTACCAATCAGATATTGATGTGGGTGTGACATTGTGTGAGAGGATGTTGTACCAGAGCCAAAGTAGCACATTTTTAAAATAGTTTATTTTATCTGCTATCTGACAGAAAAAACACTGATACTGATAATCGGAAAAATGCTGAATATCGGCCCTGATAATGGGCCCGGCCAAAATACTTTTTTCTATCAAATAGAAAATACGGACCGTGAATGACTTTAAAGTTGGCCCTTTAAAAGTTTGTTGCTTGCTCCAAGGATTTACAGCACTTGGAGACCCAGAGTCATGGCAGAAAATGCATCAAGATGATCTTAGAAACCTTTGAAACCACTGCGGCACTTAACGTAAAAGCTTGACCTCGAAGTGGTGCGATTAGCAATGTTGTGAAGAAGAGCGTTTGGAACTTGGAACAGTGTAGGAGTGGATTATGCTGCAGGTGTAGATTGAGTAGCTGCTATCTTATAAGTATTTAAATCTCCAAAGAGAGATTGTAGATGTTATATTAAACAAGAATGTACATCTACTGTATAATTGCTACGAGTCAGTTTGCTGCAAATACTAAAACGATCTTTTCTATGTCTCCTCCCAGTCCCTGGCTCCAGCCACAGCGGGCCACACTGCCCTGTCCAGCCCCTCCACCCCCGGATCGATGCCCACCTCATCGGGCTCGATCCTCTCCTCCTCTGGCTCCGGAGGCAGGGAGAGGGAGAGGAAACCGGAGGGACACCAGGACGCCTCCGGAGGGGCGCTGCAACAGCCAGTCGCCTGTCACCCGACGCCAACCGCCCTGCTGCCGCTCATACTGCCAGCTGAGTCGCCTCACCCCGCTCCACGCAAGCAAATCATCATGGGACGGCCAGGGACTGGTAAGGAAGCACTGGGAGAGGGACTGTGGCTTTGTTGGCGTCAGATACAAAGTCATACTGCTGTGCTGTAAAAAAGGAAGGGCAGGCTGAAGCTTATGTGCTCTCGCCTCGTACTTCTCGCTTTCATTATCTCTCTAGGGTTACAGGAGTGTCATCAGAGTGCTGTGGCTGTGACTCATGTACACTTTACTATTGTTTGCTCGCAGAGTAAGAAAGTAGCATCGCATAAGTTGCATATTTAGGGAACTTTGGCCTATTTTTTTAGGAGCGTTTTTATTTATTTATTAATATTTAGTAGGCGGGTATGTGGCAAATGAAAGAAATGAAAAGAAAAGGTTCTGATGCTTTGGGCTGCAAGCTGCCTGCTTTCTTGTTGTACAAATGAAGCTGTTTTTTGCCAGCAGCACACCACAAACAATTGCTTTATCAGTGCCATTTGTAAACATTTATTTTTGACTTTTCCAGGTCTGGTGTGTAGATGTAAATGTTCGAGGGAGTGTGATACATGTACTATGTTTATTTTCCTCTTGGTTCTCATTACCTTCTTAAATCACACGATCAACTAACTCTCTAAAACATAGGATATGTTGTAAACGTCAGAAGGAGCACAGTGTTGTTTTAGGGAGAATACACAGGGGTGATGTGATGCTTATAGGCACCCTCTCTCCTTCTTTCTTGTACCCTCTTTCGTATGTGTTTGGACAAAAATCAGTTGTTAAAATATTTTCTCAGCTTTGTGCGCACGCTGTTGGATATAAGAAAATTGCCCACTGAGAAATAGATGTGTTTGGGTTAATCATATACTGTATGCTTGTTTCCATGCCAACGTTGCAATATTACAGCCAAAACTCAGAAATGTTACTTTGAATATATGAATAAGGCAGACTCCGTTTGAAGCGAACAATTTCTCATTTTGTGTCATTTCGACGCGACACCCTCTACATCTGAAAACTGAAAGTGTAATAAATGTACAGGAATTTGGGTTCGTGCAGAGAGATATTGGCAATTTATAGGTTGTTTAGTTTCACAGCTCGTACTGACAAAATGTAGTATATTAGTCATACACATTCAGGGAACCTGGCACGGCCGCAGCTACAGAAGGTTTCTTTTAAACCATCTATATTGTCTGAAGTTGCAGATTTATATTGTGGGGATTTTTGAAATCTACATTTTAATATTTCATAACCCCTTTTCTGATTGAATTATAATTTCTTCTTGGTTCAAGCAGAAGAGATGACTGAAGAGTGAAACCTTTTTTTCTTCTGAGGCGTTAAGATCAGAAAGATTTGATGTATCAGTCGCTCCCGGACCTGCAGCTCATTGTGTGTAATTTGTGACTCAGTGTGTGTAGTGTGTCAGAGTTATTGAGTATGCGTGCACAGGGGGTGTCACACACGTGTGTGTGTGTGTGTGTGAGTGAGCGATAAGGGGTGTTTTACAGAAACTTTAAAAGGGATATTGACATGTCTAGACATGCAAGACTGGAGAGCGGGAGTGTAGAGAGCAACAAGGACGTTTACACCTCCTCCACCCCCCACACACACTCTCACACACTCCTCACAGTGTTCCAGACAATCAACAATCTCAGACAGGGCATCAAGGGCAGGTCCAGCGTGATGTGAATGTGTTTCATCACTCTCAGCAGAAAAAGGAGTAATTGTATTGCCGGCGTGTTGTCATGGATACACTGTTTCCACTGGTAGAATTAGCGCAGTAAAGCGTTGAGGCCTGAGCTGATTACCGGAGCGCGCTTTTATTTCTCTCTCTCCCTCTCACATCCCTCGCACTGCTGCTAACAGCCACCTGCCTCTGTAGCGTAACGTTTCCTCTGCCATACATTTTTAAAAACACCTAGAGCCACAGCGGGCACAGAAACAAACACAGGCAGAAGGCAGCCGAGGCCCCACGGCTGAGATCTCTCCTATATATAGCCCAGCTCAAGTGCAGCTGCATTAGCATCACAAGTTTCATTACTGCTCGCTTTGAGTACATCTGCAGCCTTCAGTGAAGAAGAAGAGATTAGGTCCCTTCTTGTTACACAAGCTCAGGAGCTGTATTATTGATTCTTGCACCCACAGTGGTAGTAATGTGTAGACGTAGGACAGGTGGAAATCTGCAGTCGAGTAGCCTAATTTTCTCACATTAAAGAAGGTGTGTTTCTTTATCGCTGCTGCCTCTCACCAGGCTTCGCTGTCAGCACTTCAAGTAAACCAACAGAGACAGATGGATATCCGAGCAGCGTTCCTGTCTGCTATTTTTCACAACTCACCACTACGCTTCCCTGGAATATTCATGCCTCGAGACTTCAGGGTGTCAGCGGGTCCATTAAAAGTTTGAAGAATCTCAAGTCTCGAGATTTTTCTTTAGCACCTTAAGGAGAAGGCTGGCGTTATTCTATATTTTTCTCACCGTCAACTGATCTCATGAAAAGTCCAAAACCAGCAATGTGTTAGTCCGTCTGTGGCACTCGGCTTTCTCGCCTGTTTGTTCCCACTGAAGTACAGTTTTGAGAAAGCTTAATAATTTCCTGAAAGTCTTCAGAAACAGGAGTAAAAAGTGTGTTTGTTGGGGCGATGGATTAATACACATTGGGTGTTCTTGAGGGTAGTTAAAGGAGTCGGATCATGTTTGTGGGATTAACTTAAACTAAATTACAGTGCTCCTGTTTATTGTAAGTAAGGACAAGTTTCTGGAGAGTGTGGCTCTGTGGCACGGAGTAATAAGGTCTAAACATGTCTTTGTGTGGTTGTCTCTGTCTTTACGTGGGAGTCGATAATGAGAAAATATAAAACAATACCAGCTTTATTCTCTTTAAAAAGTTAAGAAACTGCATCCACTTGGAAAGGTGTGAATCTTCACTGGCCGCACAATTCGCTTAACAATGATTACGAACTTTATTCACCTGTTAATGATTTGAATGCACAGATATTCTTCATGAATCTTGTATCACATCCTCAATTTTCGGACACCAGCTGATAATTTATACCAGCTGACATAACAGTCGGGCTCCATTTAGTACAACTGGCTGCTTTCTTTTCAATAAATACAAGCAGTCATAAAAATCTGAAATTTAAGACGTTTCAAAAATCAGACTACAACTGTCTACAAGTCCAAAATGTAATATATGATATGAGAGTCAATATCAGTAATCTGTGCTCCTCATCTCAGTACATAAACATTCAGAGAGAAGACTTAAATCCTTCTGCAGCGCCTTACAACTGAGCTGTGATCTTCAAAAATACCATTTTCACACAAGGACTCGTAGACAGGAAACATCCTGAATGTGGCAAACATCGCAAACACCTTTCTCAGAGTTCTGTTTGCAGACATAATCTCAGTGTGAAAGAAGCTGACGTGGTTCCTCAGATTTGGTGTTTTTTTTTTTTTAACCAAAGTTTTTAGTTGTTGTCAGGCAGATTTCACACACGGACAGCGAGCTTCTGTCCAAAATGTCACCAGATGTTAATTTTCAAAATACTAGGAGACTGTTGATCTCTGCTTCGCCCACAATTCAGTGCAAGAGAACGTGATGTGACGTTATAGCTTCATTGTCAAGCTGTGGCTGGAAAATCATAATCAACATTAGTTGGCTATTATTATGTGTAGGCCGAAAACCCCCTGATCACCTCCTCTACCTTCTACAGGTTTATCTTTACTGATTTAGTTTGAAAACATTTCATCTTTACACAGCGGCGTTACAGAGAGTTGGAAAGTAAGGCAGAGCAACTGGTAATGATGTGTGCCTAAACCACTACTGTGGGAGGAAACTGTGACGAATGTTGATTTTGCGCCTCCGCCGGGTGACATTATGACTGTTACAATAATATGTGAGAGGGTTATTACGGTGTTGACCATACAAACATTTCCTGTTGTAGTTGACGTGTGACAGAACTATCGTACAATCAGTTGGAAAGTATATAGTTTCTTTATTTTCTTCATTTATTTGGTCTTAAAACCAGATCAAGAGGGAATTGAAATGTGCGGAAATTTGCTTTAAACCTTCATCCTAATAACCTGTGAATAACTACTAAGTGGCCTCACAGAATATTAAAAACTTTGAAGTTAGTTTTTGTTTCTAATAGTCTGGTAAATCCTCACAGCAGTTCGGTTTAATGAGAACGGAGACACTCTTTTAAACAAATCACCTGGTGACTGAAGTCGACTGGTATCCACACAGCTGATCAGAGACCGTGATCTCGTCCAATATTAGTTTTTTGTACGCGTATGTATCTGTGTAGGTAAAGATAAACAATTACGATCATTTACAAGTGTTTTTCAGCCTGTCATGCAAATTATTTGTGCTCTTCCCCGCCTTAAGAAAGCAGCTCCTGGTGTGTAAAACATTTGAATAAGCCTCACTTCCTCAGCCGAACTTTTTTTTATGCAAACAGCAGCACAAACTGCCAGTAAGTAGTAACGTCAGCGCCCGGCGATTATAGTCATGTGACACCGCAATCAGTACTCAAAAGAGAACTTCTCCAACCAACAGCTCATCCAGGACATATTTACAGTTTCTCCGTCATCTAGCTCAGCAGTATCTGGATCTCCATTTTAGATGAGCCATGGCCGGGGAACGGTTGGCTATAAATAGGCCGTGTTAATACTTTATTCTAAAATTATTAATGGAAACGGAAACTGGACATTGGAGTGCCGCAGTGGAGTTCATAGCCAGTTTATTTCCACCAGGCTAGACTTTTTTTTTTTATGTGGGATACTGCAGTCAGAGGTTGAAACTGTTTAAACCTCAATCTGTTAAAATCTTTATTATATAAATGTACCGACACTTAGAAATAAATGCCGTTTAATAAGACCACGAACTATTCCACTGAGCCCGAAGCGGAAATATCGAAAAGTGCCGTAGTGATGGAATTAGTAGTAACAGTTTCTTGACGGTTGTAGTTGTTGCAGAACTTGTGGTGTTTATTGAACTGAGTTATAGTATTAGTAATAGCAGTAGTAGAGCTTCCTGTGATAATATGAACATATTGTGCCATCTGCTTTTGAAATGAATCATCTTTTAGATAATTTTAATTAAAGATCAACTCAAATTAATTGTTTTACACATTGTTGCTGTCCTGTGAAAACTGTATATGTCCAGCTACCCAACAGGTTTTTTATTTATTTATGCAGAAACATTTATTTCTTCAGTTTAAGAGGATACAAATCATTGACCGTACACAAAGATGCACAACGCGTCACCACTTCCTCCTACTGTACAAAACATGAAGCCAAAATATCCCAGATAGGAACGCCGCCATCTGCGCAGTAGTTATGGAGCAGTGGAGCTGCGGTATGGTCGGTCCCGCCCATACACCTGTCCACACAGCTGTCAATCACGATGACAAACCCCCTCATTCAGCATTAAATAACTAATGTGACAAAACATTTTCCAACTGACTGAAAAATCAACAATTAACTGGCTGATTATTTTGTGTAAGTTAGTATCAAACCAAAAGTGCAGCTGAGGATGATGAGGATGAGGATGAAAAAACCTAATGATGGGTCAAACTAAGATTTTAGCCTGATGATGAAACTATATAAAAAGTAAAGGGATCATAAAAGTAATTATCTACTAAATGTTTTTACTACCAAACAAATAATTGTTGAGATAAATCAACCTGGACCTGAACTGACTGACAAAGTTTGCTATCCAAGGAGCAAAATCAATAATTTCAGTGATGCGTGGCTTTTATTGAGAACTAGGCAAAGAGTTTTGTCTGCTTCTCATTTTAATATCAGTTTCATTTGCATTCCTATTGTGATACAAATCTGTGTAGGGAACATACTTCAAACAAAATAGCACATGAATATTGTAATACTTCCTGTCACCTTATGACCCACCTGGTAACAGGGTAGTGTACATATTAAACACGAACTGTGTGTTCTTCTTTCGGCTTGGATTGGTTCCTGCTGCAGAGACAGTCGAGGTTCAGAGTCTGAGGCCGGGCAGCACTGTGGCTGCAGTCTAGACAGAGGAGTCTGGAGTCTGGAATCTCTGTGGATAAAATAACAGGTTCCCTCATCACATCACACACCACATGACCCCTCAACTCTCATTATCCTGAGGGATGGTCTGTGTGTGTGTGTGTGTGTGTGTGTGTGTGTGTGTGTTGGAGACAGGGGCAGAGTAGGTGACTGAATACACAACTCCATTCATGGTCTTCAGTCTGTGGCAGTTTCTGCGAAAGTGTAGTTTTTTAGTAGCGCTCTCGCTCATCGCTGGCTGACGATCACGTCGGACCTCGCGTGCTGCCAAAGGGCAGAGCGCTACCTTCTGTCTGCAGACCACGATACCGAGAGGAATAAACATGATGACATTTCACTTTTTCTCTCTCCCTCCACTCTCTTCTCTCTCCCCTCGTGTTCCCACAGTTTGGACCAACGTGGAGCCGCGGTCGGTGCCAGTGTTCCCTTGGCATTCGCTCGTCCCTTTCCTGGAGCCCAGCCAATCAGGAGCGGCTGCCCAGCCTGCCGATGGCCAACAGCTTGTCAATCAGAGCAAAGGTAGAACATGACCCCGCTACTTTTCTCTGGACATGACATCATGACTTCTCACCCCGGAGACGGACACGCGCGACTAATTTCACCGCTTGTACCTAAAAATATAGAGCTGTATTTTATCGTCGGAGTATTTCCCACAGTGTGATAATCATAACAGGAAATACTGTGTATGGCCGTGTTTCTCGAGTGCGCACTGCCAAAACACTCCAGTACACAGCCAGTACAAATGTTGGTTGGACATACCAGCAGCCAAGTCAGTGTTTCCCAAAACAGTTGCGACTGAACTGCAAATCAGCACAGTTGGTGTTCACACCGATATAGTTCCAATAACATTGTTGATAACACTATTTATTGACTGGAGAGCTAAAATTTATTCGGAGACTAATTTTGACTGGTGGGGACGGTCAGCAGTCCAAATGCATTTCCTTTCCCACAGAGCTCGAAGCAGCTTTATTTTAGGCCCGAAGTTATCTTTCTTTTTCATCTGTTTAAAGGCCGCAGCTATCGATTAACCGTGAAGTCTATCAAATGTCAGCAAATAGTGGATACAATCTCTCAGAACCCACAGAATGCTTATTTTATCTGACCGGCAATATTAAAAACAAAGATATTCAGTAAGAAAACCATCACATCTTAGAGACCAGAATCAGTGAACTGTTGACATTGTTGCTTGTTAAATGACTGAAAATATTTGCCGTCCAATTTTCTGTCAGTCGACTAATAGATTAATTTACTAATTAGGGATTGCCACCGGCTAAGAAAACTGATAATTTCACACTTTTGTATTCGATAAAAAAGTCCGAAACCTGCAGTTTATGCGCACACGAGGGCCAGAAAGTCTAAATATTCCCTAGCTGTAATAACATTAGATGTATTAAAACTAATAAACTTTTTCCCTCCTCTCAGAACCCTTGCGGATGAATTGCGTGCTGCCGTTCTTCTTCTTCTCCTGCTTTGTGCTCTCTGGTGGATCACAAAGTAAAGGTGCATTCTGACACCTACTATATTGGAGTGTGTAGATGGCGTACTTGTTAAGTCCATGAAAGCACCATGATTCCACTGACACTGATAAACAGCTGATAAACTAGATTTCCTGATAGATTATCAGCCAGAGATACATCATGCATCCCTTTGACTAATCAATTAAGCTGTAGATTGACAGTTTGCTATTTTAGGACGTGTGATCATAAAATATAAAACTATAACATTATGTCAGAGGGTTTGTTTTAAGAAATCACCACATTCATATAAGATAGAAGCTACGAAAACACTCTAGTTATAAAAAGTGCTGTAAAAAATACCCAAAAGTCAAACTTGAGTAAAAGCAAAGATATGTCAAAATTTGGTAAAAGTGAAATTTAAGTATAAAAGTAATTTTTCTGGCAATAAATGTACTTAAGTATCAAAAATACAAGTAAAAGTATGATACTGTACACTGTGGGTCGACAGATAATTTGCCTGGCTGAACATTGGATCTGATATCCGCCATTTTTACTGAATCAGTGTTTTTATTATCTAATCGCTGATTAAATGAATTAATTTGAAAATGAGCTTCTTTGGCTGTGATGCGGCATGTAATCTGCAGAGTAACTGGCAACTAAAGTTATCGAATAACTGTAGTGGAAAGAGTACAGCTGTAGCTGAAGACGAAGATGCTATACGTATCTCAAAAATTGTATTTAAGGGTTAGGGACTTGTCTCTATGAATTCAGTAGAAGTGATTTCAGCAGAATACCACATTAATATACAGATGAAGTCACCAAGCCCTTGAGGTAATATCTCGTTCTGTATCTGAATAGTCTTCAACTCTATATGAAGTGTTCCTCTTACTACCGCGGCAGATTATAACATAGATGCAGTCAGAGCTCTTCACACCTCCCACACTCAGTTGGCCAGAATAGAGGAGCTATCCATCAACAGGCTGCAGCAGGGGAGGCCTGCGTTTACACATATGGCACTGTTAAATACTTCCACGAAGCTTTTCTCTAACTGGCGGTTGTTTTTCAGAGCCTCGCTGTGCTGTGGCGCTGGTGAGCGACGGGCGGACCGGCCCTCCGGACCTCGAGAGGGGATCGCCGTCACGCCCTCCCCCGACCAATGACAATCCTCCTGCAGACAGGGGCGGGGCTGACAGCGAGACAGAGAGCGACACAGATGACCCGTAAGTATTAAGTGTATTCTGAGGCTTATTTTTCTTCCTGGTGTTCTCAAGATCAGAGAGCTTAAAGAAGTATTTCTCCGCCAAATATTTATGAAGCGAGTGCTACATGACCAGAGAAAACAGAGAATAAGGGCTGTGGCGTTCCCACAATAAACCGAGAAACGCTCCTGCTGATGGGTGACGTACTGCGGGGTTGGGCGGTGCTTTATTTTGAAACAGGAAACAGTATGGTGTCTGGCTCCTAACGAACAGCATCGTATTACAGCTAAACAGTTCACTAAAATATCTCTCTGAAAACATTTTAGGCGACCAATAAACGCCAAAACATGCCTGTTTTACAGTTTGATCCGAGGTTTTTCAGCCTCTCTTTTCACAGTACAGGTGGCCGCTTCCTGTTCACAAACTTTATTTACTGCAGTCCACTAAAATACAGCACGACACCCTGAGGATGGCCATTTGTACCGCCGCGCGTGGGTTGATGCTCAGCTCATTTTTAACATTCATTGTTAGTGTTTTTTAAATGAAATGAAGTAGAAAATCTGAAGAGTCTTTCAAACCTTTCCTGCCACAAGATTTCCTTGGATTTTTCTCTTTTTCTTCCACTGAAATATATTTCTGAAAACATTTCAGGCAGTGCAGTAACAGAATACAACTGTTAAAAAACATCATCTGGCTGATTTTTTAAGGGGTTTTGGTGCCAGCAAAATTTAAGAGAAATGTACCTTTGTTCATTTGCATTTACTATCAACACTGTAGTGATCAAAGTTCCCATTTAAGGTTTCGAACTGTAAGATGTTTTCTGCCTTTTCGAAATTTTATATCGCGATGTTGTATGTTTATATTGATTAGTACCATGAATAGCATGAAGGACTGGGGGGTAGATATGATTTTCACTTCTGCAGCAGCACAAACAACACTTTTAAACAACAAAATAATATTAAATAGCAACTTTTAAATTAGATATATAGTACTGGTTCCCCCTCCCTCTAAATTCTAGACGGCCAGTCAGGTGAGAAATAACAGTGTAATGAATTAAAATTTAAAAAATCAGATACAGATACACAAATTTTGATTAACATAGAATACATCAGAGTGATCCTCAGCGGTGCATTTTGTGTTCAGTTCAACATTATGAGACGAAGACGGAAGAAGCACAAGGGACAAACACAATATTTGATTTAATTCCAGTTGTAGAGCCGTGCTGCGCTGTGGCACGTTGACCACATTGTGAAATGAGGCCAGTCCACCAGTCAGACGCAGGAAACAGACACAAACATTAACCTCATTTAGGTCAAGTTTACATCCAAGTGCAGTCATTTATATCCGTCTGTTATCCCCATATATCTCACTGAAACACTGAGGTGGGATGTCAGGTCAGTACTGGATGATTCACTCAGTTTATATTATGTGTTGTTATGTAAATTATAATAAGCAAGCAACATATTCCTGATTTGATCTTAACTGTTTTTCGAGAATTATTTGTATCCATTTTAAAAAAAAAGTTTCTTTAGCTGTATTTAATTAACTTTATATGCTGTAAACTAAACCACAAAAAAGTGTTGTCAACAAAGTTCTCCAGCTAACCTTTAAAAAAACATCCTGACTTGTTTGAGTGCTGTATTTAAATGGTGTAAACTCATTTTGAGCCAACTCTGACACTGTGTTTGTTTCCTCTCTGCGACTCTGGCTATGACTCAGTAGAGGGCAGATAGTAACTGTAGATTATATTAGCTGTAGTTTCGAGCTGTAGTTTGAATTGCCGGCTTTAAAACTCTCAAGGACGCTACGCACAGGAACAGGTGCACCGAAATCCACCTCTGACAGCGAAATTCAAAAGAAACAAACAACAACAAACAACTTTTTTTTTTCTACCAGCTGCATCTGTGTGTGTGTGTGTGTGTGTGTGTGTGTGTGTGTGTGTGTGTGTCTGGCAAGAGTTGTACAGTCTGTGCTTGCTCATTCCACTCAGTCTCAGGCTGCGTCTCTGCGTCTGCCTGGGTTATTGCTCTTTCAGAGTGACTCAGACGGCTGTCTGGCTGGTAGTGTGGTTTTGACTGCTTCAGGGTCACCGTGCTCGCAGCGATGGCGGCTCTGTTTGGAGCCGCCATCGCTGCGAGCACAAAGGGAAGATGCTTCAGCGATTGCTCAACGTTGCAGTGACTACACCTGCTATCTGGCTGCGTCTCAATGGAGAGACTTATGGCATTAATGAAAAAAAAGTCACCAGAATTAACGCGACTTGAGCAACAGTTATTAGCTGTAAAAATACACGCCTACTGTACGCATGCTGATGTAAATATAAGTATAATATACATTTCTTTATTTGTCTTTCTGCTTTTTTTGTAGTTCTTAAAGGGACAGTTCAACACAAAATGAAAAATACATATTTTTCCTCTTACATGTAGTGCTATTTATGTGTCCAGATTGTTTTGGTGTGAGCTGCAGAGTGGAGATATCAGTCATAGAGACGTCTGCCTTCTATGGCACCCGGCTTGTGGTTTGAAAAAACTCAGCAGTAATGTGTGTCATTCCAGATATCATGATCTGGTTACTCAAGATAATCCACAGACCTTGTTGTGAACAGTTTAATTTAGGAGCTATTATCTTTCTGCCGAGCAGCACCATGCAGCTGTATCATCGCGAAGAAGAGCAACAAGGATTTATTCCTGGACGAGTGAATCGTGACCGTGCAAGATGGTTAATCAGGGTTCACACAGGTTCTGGAAGTCGTTAAAAACACTTTAATTTTAATGTTGTGGTTTCAAAGTTTTGGATAACTTGGATACATTTTGGATAAGGTGCTTTAAACCACTTGAAATTGTGACTGCTTGACTTTCATGAAAAATTGCTTTATATTGGACCAGCCAGGTTATGTATGATATCAAGTCTACTTACTGACAGCTGACACATGTGTTTAATTTCAATTTGTCACCCTTTCGTGAACATTATTTAGTTGGTTTTTGCCCAATAACAATTGATTTAATGTGATGAAGTGAAATTATAATTTTGTCTGGAAAAGCTTGACAATGTACCTCGAAAAAGCTTGAAAGGTGCTTGAACTGGACATGGAAAAGGTGTAGGAACCCTGATAAATGGCGTTCTCCTCGGCTGAGCGGTAACGTTAGCTAGCTTGATGGTGCTAGGTGAGCTAATGGGATTGGTTAGCTATAAAATAATCTAGTTTCATTAGTTTGCCTCCTTCCTTAATCTGCACAGTGATACAGATGATCAGTGTAGTTCGATGGAAAGAAAATAGTTCCTACATGAAACTGCTCACAACAAGTTCTGTCGATTATCTTTTATTTTACCTTTTTTTAAGCAGGCAAGTCATTAAGAACAAATTCTTATTTACAATGGCTGCCTGGTAAAAGGCAAAGCCTCTTGAGGAAAGGGGCATTATGGGCTAAAAAGAAAATATCATAGGTTAAAAAGCGACAGCACACGTCCAAAAGTTCCACCACACCCACTACTTACATACAAGCACATGACACAATCGTTGCATTATGAGATTCAGTTTAGCACACAAGCAACAGGCACATAGCCAGCAGACAAATACTTGTCAAACAAACCAAGAACAAGAGTATCGTACACAAACAGTTTGACAAACGAACAAAGCAAAAAAGCAGCAGAAAAAGTTAAGAAACATGCAACAGACAGGCAAGACTTTTGTCTTGAGTCATGATCTCTGGAAACATTGCGGTTCAGTTATTCAAATGTATTTTTTGGCGCCAAACACCAAGTGTGGCATTGGGCGGAGCAGCGTTTAGCGAAGATCCTGAGAGTTTGGGTACTCTGGCTTCCTCCCACAATTCAACGACACGCAAGTGAGGTTAATTAGTCACGCTACACTGCCCGTAGTTGTGAATGTGAGCATGAATGGTTGCTTGTCCCTCAGTGTCAGTGCTGTGGTGAACTGGCGACTTGTCCAGAGTGTATACCACCACCTGCCTAATGTCAGCTGGGATTGGCTATAGCCACCTGTAGAAGGATAAGCGGTTATGGTTAACGGATGGTTAATGGATGGATGGAAGCTCCATTATAAGTGAGAGAATCATGTCTACAGTCGATATCTCCAAAACTTACCAAAACAATCTAGTGGGATAAACAGCACGGCAGATAAACGGAGGAAAAAGGAAAAACATGTATTATTGATTTTGGGTGAACTGTTCCTTTAACTGCTCTCCACTCACAAACTGACAAGCTGAAACTTCCCCCTGTAGTAGCTCTCGTGTCACACACACTAATACAAGTGGGTGACATCACCGAGCTGAAGTATGTTGGAGCCAGCAATAGTTCGCTGACTGAAGATGTTCTTTCAGCCTCCTGTCACCATGATATGTCTCCCATGATGGTTCCTGATGGTTCCAACCACAAAGAAAGCTGAACACCACCCACACACACACACACACACACACACACACACACACTCATACAAATAGCACATCTGACCCACTGATGGCTCGGTGTCTGCCTTCGTGGCCTTCATCTCCTTCTTCTCCCTGCCTTATTTTTATGTAATCCTTCCTGTATTATGTGTTATTTCTATAAAATGAAAATGATTTTAAAAAACTAGACAAGAAGGCCAAAACCCCGCCATACACTTCTCTAGTCACGGCTTGACACCGAGTTCACTCTCTCACAGAGAGTCAGACGTTCTGTCTGCCGGCTCAGTTTCAAAAGACTTTTTCTCCTGGTTATAATTGTCGTGCTCGAAATCTAAACAGCCTTGCCTTTTTTTTTCACCACTGATTATCTACAGTTGTTGGCTCTATTGCCAATAGTTAGGAAGTCTGTGCTGTGTGCTTTATGTAAAAGTAACCAGAGATTTTAAACCCCTGATGGGCTGATTGCTCGTGCCTGGGAGCTTCTGGCTCATCTTGTTGACCCTCTTCCTTCGACAGTATCAGCCTTGATTCATGCTTCATTATTCATGTTTTCGCTTTGGCTCTCTGCAAGTGTCACCACAAATATAAACTGTGGTATTATTAAAATAATAATACGAAATTTCACACGAATTAATGTCTATTTTACTATTCGGTTTCTCCTGCCGCTGTAACACAATAACAATTCAAGCTCAACCCGGTTTTTATTTGCTTTTTTTTATTTACTCTCTGTCTGGTTTATTTTTCCTGGAAGCTTGGCTCGCAAGAAGAGGGCAATTTACTGGTGGAACAGCAGTTTCTGCTGAATTAACACAATAAATATTCACCAGTTATCATGCACAGCGATAACAACCACAGCTGAGATAAAGAGAAGTGTCCCGATTACATTCACAGTAAATGAAAGGGAAAGAAAGTCAGCGAGACAAAGCGAGTCGACTGTTCTGGTTGGCTGACGTGTGATCTCTGTGTGTGTTTCAGAATCAATAAAAATAACAGGTGTGGTTTATACAGCACAACATGTCGCGCTGGTTGAACGCTTCATCGACCCTCGCGCCGCAAACGTGTGAAATAAATACGACAGTGTTAGAATAAACGCGGACTCTTCTCTTAATCTTTCACAACCCTTCAGCCTTGTCGCTTTCCTGAAAGTCCCTCACAGGAATCTCCCTCGATTTCCCGTCTCTTGTGTACTTACAGTTTCACTTGTTCTGTGTATGTGTCAATTGCAGTTTCTCTCCGGGTGTGGCCAGCGATCCAGCGCCCTCCTCTGGCCCGATGAAGAGACGCACACAGTCCCTCAGCGCCCTGCCTAAGGACGGAGACAGGAAGGTCAGACACCCGACAGTCAATCAGTAGCAGAAAGGGCAGAAAGATAGAGAAACCAGGCAGATTAATGCTCATTAAATGTCACTGCTGCAGCTCACCAGAAATGTCTAAACTTTCTGTCCTCAACCAGAGGGAGAAGGACCACATCCGCCGTCCCATGAACGCATTCATGATCTTCAGTAAACGCCACCGCGCCCTGGTGCACCAGCGACACCCCAACCAGGACAACCGCACAGTCAGCAAGATCCTGGGGGAGTGGTGGTACGCTCTGGGGCCCAACGAGAAGCAGCAGTACCACGATCTGGCCTTCCAGGTAAAGAAATGTGGTTTGTTTGCTTTGTCGAGGTTAAAGGGTAGACGAAGAGATAGAATATATAACATTTGTTATTATATATTGTTTTCACGCAACTCCTTTGATAATTTAACATTCTGGTAGTGAATTGATCAGAATGTTTTCATCTAAGCTTGTCCAGACTTGAATGATGTAGATTTGGTAGTTCTCATGAGTAGTGAAACACATCGTGGCTGGACTGCAGAAACTTAAATTTCATCACCAGAAAATTAAAGACCCTCTCCTCCTCCTCCTCCTCCTCCTCCTCCTCCTCCTCCTCCTCCTCCTCCTCCTCCAGGTAAAAGAGGCCCACTTCAGAGCCCACCCAGACTGGAAGTGGTGCAACAAGGACCGCAGGAAGTCGCTGTCTGAGGGCCGTGGGACGCCAAAGGAGTCGCGGGAAAGGAGCATGTCGGAGAGCATAGGTGTGTTGATTAGCTCTGATTAGCCAATGTTCAAAATGCCTCTCACAAGTCAAACTTCTCAGATCAGTGGGTGGTTTCAACCTCATCCGCTGGTTTATATCTTTTTGTCTGTTTTAGATCCTGCAGTGACTTAAAATATTGAGTCAGATAAAAATAATTTTGCCCGGTGTGGATTTATGAAACTAATTCAAAGTTTTATCGATCTGTTCCTCGATGATTCTCCGTGGTGTTTGATCTTCGCTCAGAGTCTTTCTCCTCTCTCCTCCAGATCCCCACCCAGAGTCCCAGGTGCTGGAGGGGAAGGGAGGAGGCTCGGGCTGGCCAGGGGGATCGGAGCGTCAGGGGGGGCTGTTTGCAGGGCAGCACCCCCGTCCCCGAGCCTTCTCCCAGAGCGCCGTGCACACCCTGGAGCAGAGGGAGAGGGAGAGAGACCTGGAGAAGGTAGGAGGTTGTTAATCTGTAGCTCAAAGGCAGCAAACAGACTCTGGAGATCTAACGATGTGAAGCAAACGGTTACAGATCTCCAGCTAGTTTATTCTTAAAGCCAGAGACAGTTATAATCGTGTGCTGTCAGTTAAGTCAAGACCATTATTCATGCACTTTTATAACATTTGTTGCATCTAAGAGAACAAAGAGAAATATAGAACTAATAAAAGCGCAGAAAGAAAGGCTGTGTGAGCACGTTCGCGCCGACATGCGTGTGTGTGTGTGTGTGTGTGTTGACACACAGCAGACGTGCGTCCCCTCACACTGCGGAGCATTTTGGTTGAACTCTCGCGGTGAAAGCACGCTGTTCAGAAACAGTTCAAATGGACTCTCTTTGTTCTGTGCGTGAGGGCTCGAGTTGCCGCTGTTGAAAACCCACTGAAAGCTCTGGGGGAGCTCAGCCTCCAACTTCAAAGGTTTCACTTTCTACTTTTTTAGTGCCTTTGAAGGTATGAGACTGTGGTGTTTGCTGCTTCGCTCCTAATCACGCGGGAATAGGCCTGCATGTTCGCTCTTTTGTTTTCAAGGCATTCATTGAATGCTGCGGGCGAAGCCTCATACTCTATGCATGCATGCTTTGATAATAGCAATATTACTTCTGGAGTGTTGTTGTTCGGGTACTTAAGGTTATTCTGTTTGAGTTTATAAAATAAATGTGTCTCCACTTTCTCAGGAGGACGGGGCGAGTTTGTTTCGCCACCGGACGCTGCCTCCGTCCTTGTACCAGGGCGGGGTCAGCGAGGATGTGACGAGCGACGAAGAGCGCATGGTCATCTGCGAGGAGGAGGGGGACGACGATGTCATGGGTGAGCAGATGATCAGCACGGTGGCCCAGTGGTTAGAGGGACCGCCGTTGCATAACCACAGTCATACTTTCAGTTCCCGCAATGATCTTCACCAGAGACTCTGTCAGCAAAACACCTAAAAGCTATAAAAAAAAATAGCTGAGTCATTTAACCTCAGCACCAGACAGATAAGTGCTCGTGTGAAAATATAATAATAACAAAAGCTCATAATTGGCTATTTGATGGTGATGACACTGCTGCCTTTGCAATTTGAATGTCCAGGCATTGTCAGTGGTGCTTCACTTCCTCAACTCTAATATCACAAATATGATGTTTGTCAATTTAAAAATAATTTAAAGTAAATCAAGAAAGTCACAGTTTGTCATAAAGATAATAAAATACCATGGATTTCTGTGTGAAACTGCATAGTGAACTACATTTTCTCGCTCAATATCCGTCTTCAGCACCAAAACGGCCGTCACCTCGGCACAGAAGAATGTCAAGTAGGCTGGTAGAGGACGTGGAGGAAGGACCCAGATGCACAGACGGGAGGGAGATCAGAGTTGCGAGGGTTCAAAAAAGGGTTTAATTTTCTTAATAAGGCAAAAAAAACAGGAACAAGACGTGAACACGACGTGAAGACATATACAATGATGAGACACAGACTGAACAAAACCCAGGACTTAAATACATGACAAATGAGGGAACGAGAAACAGGTGAGACACGAGAGGGCAGGTGCACGTAATCAGAACAGAACCGGGGAAGACGAGACATGAGACAAGACTACAAAATAAAACAGGAAGTGACCAGAACTAAACATGAAACTTGACGAGACAAAAACACAGAACGTGACAAAGAAGCATTTTAAAAAAAGGGAAAAAACAGTATTTATTGCTGTCGTTGTGACAAAGGAGAGTTTTGTGAGAGAGCTAACATACGGGAGCGACTGTACGAGGTTTTAGTCACGTCAGTTACACAACTTTGGGTGTGTAGACAAACTTTCTACTTTCTCGAGTTGAATATTTTCTTTTAAATTGACAGACATCATCTGTGTATCAAAAAAATATTTGTTTCTTGCCGTTCACTGCCACACATATTTTTCTGAGACCTGTGGTGGTCCACTGGACGGTTGTGACTTTACCTCTCTATGGTGTGTTTAGTCCATTATGCTGAAGCTTGCTAAAACCCTGACTTCTAACATGTGTCCCACCCTCAGAGGATTCCTGTCCTGAAGGCTCCATTGACCTCAAGTGTAAAGAGAGAGTGACGGACAGCGACGAAGACGAACCTGATGGACAGGTAGCTGCGGCAAATCATCAAATTACTTATTTTTCATTCAGTGCTCGTTTCTAATTAGTCTCCGTGTCAAGGAATTGAGTTTAAGGCACCAGAATCAGTAAAAAGTCGGCACTGCAAAACATTTTCTATTAATTAAAAACAGAATCTGGGTCTTCATCAGCAGTGTATCTCAGATGTTGATGTAGCTGGATTTACAACGCCGTGCCTCTGAGAGTTGCATTCTTATATCAACGCTGTAATTCTGCGTTTAAATCATTGTGTCGTTGGCGGTTTAATTTAATCTTTTAGTGGCTGAACTCCTTTATTCCCATCAAGCGTTAAAACCCACAGATTTTTCTGAGTTAGTTAAGAAACTTGTGTGTTCGTGAAGAAGAGAAGAACTTTTCACAGCAACTTTCCCAGCTTTGATCTCTCCCTCTCTCCGTCTCTCTCTTCCCTCCAGCATGGCTTCCAGCCAGTGGCTCGCTCTTCTCTCCCCTCTTCCTCTCCCTCCATCCCTCACTCTGATTCCACCTCAGCTAAAGGGAACGCAGGAGGAGGTGGAGGAGGAGGAGGAGGAGGAGGAGGTGGTGAAGAGGGCTCTGAGAGGAAGAGAAAGAGAGCTCCAGATGGAGGAGAGGAGGGGAGCGATGGAGGATCCAAAGGAGAGGAAACAGCAGCAGGTGGAGGAGAAGGAGGTGGAGGAGGTGGGCAGGGTGTCTCCTCTCTGTCCGTCGCGAGCTTGACATCCGGCGCCCAGGCTCCCCTCGCTTTGGCCCAGCAGGGTTCGACCCAGGTCCTCGGTGCTGTCCGCATGGCCCCCACCATGGTGACCAACGTGGTACGACCCATCCCCAGCACCCCCATCCCCATCGCCAGCAAGCCAGTGGACGGAGCCGTCGCCCTCAGCTCCCTGCCCCAGGACAAGAAGGCCGCTCTCTTGATCGGCGGAGGCGGACCTCAGCAGCTGCCAATCACTGCAGGGGGTGGGTACCTGTCCTCGTCCTCCTCTCCCAGTCCGGTCAGTGTCAGCCCTTTGGCGGGCAGCGGCCTGGTCACTAACCTGGTGCTGGGAGGGTCCTTCCCCGCTGCCCAGCCGGTGCAGCTCCTCGCCCCGCAGCCGCACGCACAAACCCCCCTACCTGTCCTCCAGCCCCAGCTCCACCCCACCGCCGCCACCTCCTCCCTCACACCTCCCGCCGGCGCCAAGCCGCTAGCTCAGGTCCAGTACATCCTGCCTACCGAGAGCCCCTCCTCCCCTCAGCTCACCCACCAGCAAATTCTCTCCCTGCCCAACAATGCCGCCGTGGCCAATGGCGTGCACTCGGGGGCGGGAATCAGAGTTGCGTCAGTCAGCCCCGGGACCAGAGGTGAGACAGAGAGCAGCGATTGGCTGAAGAAAAGAATTAGTTAGCGTGCACCGGTCCGCTGAAAACTAAAATGTCTGTCTTTGATTTTTTCTTTTTGCTGTGGCTCCCTTATTTCCTACTAATCACCTCCACAGGAAGCTCTGAAAATAGATGTGATTGGCTTACGTAAAAGAGGAGCTATATGATTGACAGGAGAAACACTGTTGACATGAGTATGAGCGCCCGCCGCCCACCCATGCCTTAATCACTCTCTATTCATAAGAGTCAGAAGCAACAGAACATTGTTCCACCTTGTTATGAGCAAAGAATTTCACTATTATCAAAGGCTGAAATGTCCTCTCTGTCTCAGTGTGTCTCCACCCACCCGTCGCTCCTGTTCTGTCTTCACCTCCCCTCCTTTGCTCGATTCATCTGTTTCTCACGCTGAGTGTTTTAATTCTCTCTCTCCCTCTCTCTGTCTCGCTCTCTCTCCCTCTCACTCATTAGTCCAAACCCAGTCGCCTGTCTTGCAGAGCAAGATGTTGGTTCCCATGGCAACAGTGAGAACAGGGTCTACTCCTCCTCATCCTTCCATTTCCCTGGTCGCTCCGCCTCTTCCTGTGCAGAACGGCCCCGCGACGGCAAACAAGGTAAGAATGTCAACACGGGTGTCATCGGCGGCGGAGATAAATCGGCGCCACCCTGTTTGCTGACAGGTGACAAGGTAGTTACATCCAGAGCAGCAGCGAGAGCGTAAAGACCAGACAGGGATGACACATGCTCCTGATAGGAACACAGTGGAAAACAGAGGGTCGGTGTGGTGAAGAGAACTTTTTTAATAAATCTGCCTAATGTTCAGTCAGTTCAAACATCACACGCTGCTGAAATAGTTATCGATGATTCAGCAGACAGAAAATTAATTGGTAATAGAGTAATTATTTAAGAAAAACACAAGATTTGATTATTTTCTGCACTTTTTTATCATTTTAAATTGAATATTAACACTGGTTCAGGGGCACAAATGAAATAATGTGGAAGTTTTATTTATCATAATAACAAAAACTAATTGTATTTAGTTTCACTCGAGACCAGTTTGACCTTGTGAAAGAATTTATGTGAATTTATTTGTAAATTATAATCCTGTTAGTAACCCCCCTTTTCACTTAATGTATCCGTAATCTAATTACATATGTAAGATCCACCACAAATAATAAAATTAGGATCTAACAAAACAATTTGATTAAGGTCTCCTGAGCTTTTGGAACTTGTAGTGAGCTTTTATTCACTTTTTTCAGTTACTTATTGTCTAACGTTTAATCAGTTAAAGGTGTGTAGGATTTAGAGCCGTCTAGCCGCGAGGTTGCAGATTGCAGATACCTCCTCCTACGGTGGCTGCTTAAAAATGCGAAACACATGAAAGGCCCTCTGTAGAGCCCGTGTTTGGTTTGAACGTTCTGGGCTGCTGCTGAAAACATGGAGGTGCAACAGTGCAGAGTCTGTAGAAAAGCACCTCCCACCTCTTTAGATATGAAAGGGCTCATTTTAAAGAAATGCAAACAGAAAACTCAGTTTCAGGTGATTACACACTAAATAAAACATATTTGTGAATATTATCTTCCGTTTCTGTCCCTAAATCCCTGAAATCTTACAGACTGAACGATTAAACCAGATGAGAAAATCAGGCACTAGTCGCTTTAACAAAGTGCTAGAATTGTTCTGAGGATTGTAAAACAACATTCAGTATTTATAAGTTTGTCTCCCTGGATACATGAAAAATAAATGTTTAAAATCAGACTCTCTAAAAATATCTGTTTTTAAGTTGTTTTTGCCTTTTGTTTGCCTCGCAGATCATCCAGATCGCTCCCATGCCTGTGGTTCAGACCAACGTTCACCCTAACGGCGCGGCAGCAGTGCATCCTGGGAGCCCCTTTCCTGTTTCCATGGCAACGGTGATGACTCCCGGTGCCGCGCCCCCACAGACCGTTCTCCTGACCTCTCCACCCACCAGGTCACTAACGCAGGCCCGACACCTGAAAGACAGCAACACATGCGCGTGTTGATTCTCTCGGCCGGTCAGAGAGCCTTCTGAGACAGAAAGACGCTCTCAGATTTCGATTTTTTAGCCAGGTCATAATGTTAATTCTGCTTAATGTGCAGTAGACGTAGATAAAGAAAGAGAACGCTTTGAACATGTTTTGGCGCTCCATCGCCCCTTGGAGCGATGATGTGAGAGCTGATGTTCCTGTCGAAACTTTAAATGTCTCTTCTCAAAGTTTAAAGTTTACAAGTTCATACAAGACTTATTTTGGACTGAAATTTGAAGTCAGGTTGGTCTTTGGAAAATTGTGATTGGTGTTTTTCATCATTTTCTGACACTTTTAAAGTCCTTGAACATCCTTGAAAAGCTGGAAAACAGGCTTGTGATGTCCTGTAACGTTACTTAAACTCCCCCAAACTACACAGTACAGTACAGTATTAGTAGTAAACTGTACAGTATTACAAAAACATAGATTTTTGTTGAAAGGAAACCAGTCAGTTATCTCAATGAAATTGAATCGAATGCAACTGGATTTGGTTTTTGTCTTGAAGACGTTTCACCTCTCATCCAAGAGGCTTCATCAGTTCTAGACTAGTTCTGGACTAGTCCCAGCCTAGTCAGCGAGCAGGAACTGATGAAGCCTCTTGGATGAGAGGTGAAACGTCTTCAAGACAAAAACCAAATCCAGTTGCGTTCGATTCAGTTTCCTTGAGATAGCTATGACCTGGATGAATGAGAATATTCACAGGCTTAAACCAGTCAGTTGTTTGTTTTAAGAGACTTGTCTTATTATTTCTTTTACATATTTTTTATTATTCTTGATTAAAGCTAAACTTCCAGCAAATCCCGGTTACTGGTTTTCATGCGATTCAGTTATTGATGTTCAGGCAGCACTGTAATTCACAAGAGTAAAGGGCATTGGATTTATAAACTGATTGATTAAGGAACATATTAGTATATGGGCCCGCTCCCTGTCTGTCGCACCGACTTACATTGTCACTGAAAATGTCCTGGAAAAGTTCTGGAAGATGAAAAGAGTGGGAACCCTGTTAATTAACTCAAGTAAATAGAAATAATACATGCTTTTTTGCATATGTGTTATTACTCCCCTCCTCTCATATTATTATTAGCTGCTCAGGTGATTTGTAACATTCAGCTCTGACACTCCTGACTCGTCTCTCCTGTAGGATCACTTATGTCCAGTCTGGCCCGGGAGTCACCACAGTCCAACAGGCCACAGCCGCTCCAGGCCCGACCTATCTCCCATCATCTCTGGCAACACTGGGCTTCACCGCCATCGCCCCCGCCGGACAAACCCTGGTTCAGCCGATGGTCGGTCAGCCGCCACTGTTAGCTCAAGCCCCGCCCCTGAGCTGTCAATCGCAGACCCCTCCGGGTCAGGCCTCTGGAGCCGCTGGCCGTCAGGTAAAACGGGCAGAGAACCAAAGAGTCCTAGACTGTAGTGTGTGTGTGTGTGTGTAAAATATCGAAATGAAATATCGTCTACCTTTTTTATCAATTTATTATTTTTCCTTCCAATGATCATTTCTAGACACTTGAAGGTCAGTGAACACCGGCGCTGAGCATTAGCAGTCGATTGATAATAGAGTCTTTATTTGAGGTTTGCTTTTCAGTTTAATGAGTTTTTCCTTTCGATACAAAAACTGCGGATGAATGAAAGAATTAAACCTCATGAAAGGTTTAGAAATAAAGCGAGGACATTTTCTTCTCATCACTACGTTCCTTTGGAGACATTACGTAAATGACTATAAGAGAAAATATCGACAGTCACATGTGGCGTCTGCACTATATTTTCTATTGTGTGGCGCCAGTTTTGATCAATTATCTATTTTTAGGAAAAAATTTAATACAATTAATTCCACTTCTGCTTTTTTCAGAGCAAAGTCTCTGCTTTAGCTTTCCCTCTCATGACATGTTCACAGTTGTCAGTGGCTTTACACCATGTTTAGCGTTTATATGCAGGTTTTTATTTTTTTAAATGTGGGTTTAAACCTGCCAAAAATAGGCTTTTGAATACATTTTTTCTTTTAGACACATTCAACTTCACAAATGCACAAGAAAACTGCAGAATGGAGACCAGTAACGTTTAAGTCAGGCTCTCTTTAAAACTCAACATCGACTAAATGATCACCGATAGCTGCTTGAACGGACACAGATGGAAAAGTATTCAACGTTTTTAACTTCAGCGTGTGTCGGAAAAGAGGCAAAAATTTGCCATCAGACCATCACTGCTGATTGGAGCTGCTGGAGCAGATAAACACCTGCGACTGCTGCAGAGTTATTTGACCCGCGACTGAATGACGATTTTACACTTTCCCACTGACGACAAAAGCCAGATGTTAGTGGGTGGAAGTGTTTTTGTTTTTCATCCTGTGTGAAAGAGGTAAACCACACAAAAATCTCTCGTTTGCTGACGCACTTTCTCCGCTATCTTCTCCATCAGGTACTAACTGCCATCTACCCCGCACCAACCGTTGCACTGGCTACTGGCGTGGTCTCTATGACAACCATGCCGCCCGCAGTGGCCGCCCCAGCCCAGGACGTCATGAACCCTTCCTCTCCGTTGGCGACGGGGGTGCAGGGGTCAGCGGTGGCGACCTCTCAGCCTAACGTGGCGGTCGAGCTGGAGCCGAAGGTGGAGGTGAAGAAGGAGAGCCAGCTGGACGGTCAGGCTGACGACGGAGGATACGGGTGGTCGAGCTGTGCTGCCACCGCAGCAGGTAAACCTCCGCTTGGCTGGTCTGCCTTGGTTTTAAATGTCACGTTGGTTTCCCGCTGTTGTGTGGGACACTTTAGTTTAGCTTAGTCGAGTGTGTAGCCTTAAAATTGTTCTTGAATCTCTTTCAGCTCCAACATCTAAACAAAATATGATATAAATATAAATATAATATCTCAGCTATCATTAGTTTTTACTTTGAATTTTAAAGATCAGAAAACATGGTGTTCGGTTTCTCTTTATATTTAAGGCTTGAAAGGGCCATGTTGTTGCAGAATCAGTCAGTTTTCCAGCTTAAAATCTTGTAGTGAAACTGAGCTTGGACGAAAAAGACTGAAGCTGCGAGACTTGTGTAAAGTGAGGCTAACGAGGATGGACGTGGTGTTTTTGCATCAAGGTTTTGAGATTATTTTTTTTTATCTGTTCCAGTAAAAAAAGAGGAGGACATCGGCCTGCACATCAAAGAGGAAAATCTGAGAGATGGACACAGCCAAGAGACACGAAGCGAGATGGACAGAGAGCGAGAGAGAGGGATGAAGGAGAGCAGTGAGAAGAAGGGAAGCAGAGAGACGGACAGAGATGAGCACAGCATGGGCGACAGCAGCAAAGAGGTGAGAATATCTGAATATCTGCCTCATTCGTTCATCAGACCACCGTCCTCAACCAAAGCTTAAGGATCTTTAGAAATCGATTCAAACAGTTTGAGGTCAGATTTCTTTTCTCTCAGGAAATATCTTTGATTTTACACATCCGCAGGAATATTTATTAGAATGTATTATCCTTCTTGTTTCACATTTTTCTTACTTGCACAGTTGTCCATATCCTAATTTTAAAAAAAAGGATATCTTGCATGAAAAATGGAGAAATAACCAGGGAAAATAAAACTAAATTTTTTGTCTGTTTCACACATATAAGAAGCTTTTTTAAATACAGGTAAACCCCCTAAAAACAGGCAATCAACTCCTTCACATGACCAGTAGATGAGTTTGCCTCTTTGTTTTGTTTCTTTCTGATATGTCACAATCAACGTCACACACGCGGCAGTAGAAACCAGCATGGAGGCCAGTGAAAATGTTACAGTGGTCTCTTATGCCGTTTTTCCACCGACAGTACCAGCTCGCCTCGCCTCGACTTAGCTCGCCTTTTTTGCGTTCCCATTACTGAAATCTGGTACCTGGTACCTGCTAAAGTGGAGCTTTTTTAGTATCACCTCCGTGTAAGTTCCAACCGAGCTGAGCTGATACTTCTGTGTGACGTAAGCTGGCAGCCGGCCACTGATTGGACAGAGAGCGACGCCACTTGATGACTCATGACGAGCGCGACGTCCGAGCCTGACACCCGCTACCTTTAAAAACTAGCATCTGCGTTCAGTCAACATAGCGATTACATGGAAGGAACAACGCGCAGGAACACGGCGTGGACCGTGGCAGAGGTGGAGACGCTCCTGAGTGTTGTCGCTGAAGACGCATCCAGAACGAGCTTGATGGTGCGACAAGAAATGAAAAGGTGTACGTGTTTTGCGTAGCCCACAGCTAGCCCTGTTTATGTGTCGCGTGGATACAGTACGTCACTGATGACGACCCGCCGACGTTGAAGAGATACTAATTCTAGATGGAAACGCAGCTCGTCTGAAACCAAACCAAGTAGAGCCACGCTAAGCCGAGGCGAGCTGGTACTGTTGGTGGAAAAACAGCATTATTCAAACTCAGCAACGATGTTTGAGCGCTGCTTGATCAGAGACGGATGGAAAAGTCATATTATGCTGGAAAAGAGGTGAAAATTAAAGTGTCTACCTGGGTGTTTCCACCGCTGCTGATCAGAGCTGGAGCTGATGAATAGGTCTTTCATTCCAAGAATGAATGCAGATTGTACCCTTTCTCACTAAAGACAAAGGGAAAGTAAAGGAGTGCATGCCAGGGCTGCGATGGGACCCCTGTTTCACCAGTCTTTCTCTCGCTCTCTCTCCCAGGCTGGACCTCGTTCCCTTCCTCCACCACCCTCAGGTTTGGACCCCCCTCCACCTCCCCCTGCGGAAAGAGACCCCCCCACTTCCTCAAAGAAGACCAAGTTCCGACCCCCACCGCTCAAAAAGACACCTGACTCTTTCGACAAGTAAGTGGCGGCACTAGAGCGGCATGAATCATTCCACACTCCACATTCATCTCACACATTTTCTTTTTCATTTAATCAAACATATGTGAGTGGGTTTGGTCTAAAGGATCCTCAGAGTTTCAGAATCTGCTAAGTGACGTGAAGTAAGTGTTGTGATTTTATTTCTCGGCTTTTATTTCTCAGCGATCAGACTTAAGTTACGGCTCCTGACGAATCAGTGCCAGCGCAGAACAAAAACAAGTCTGCCTAATCCTTCTGTCTTTCTGCTCGTCGTAAGGAAATGTTCCCTCCATTTTAACACTTTACATTTCTCCAAGCCGAGAGAGCTCATGTGATCTTCTGTGATCAGGGTGAGAAGCAGCTTGACGATGAGCTACAGCACCCTGGAGAG
Organism: Lagodon rhomboides; assembly: GCA_039737535.1. Lineage (NCBI taxonomy): Eukaryota > Metazoa > Chordata > Actinopteri > Spariformes > Sparidae > Lagodon > Lagodon rhomboides. The sequence goes on from CM077799.1 coordinate 5,461,349, forward strand.
GACACCGTTTGTTGACTTTATTTAACACCGATTTTTACACATAGTTGCATCTAGTTCCACGTTTAGCTACCTCCCAAAAAAAAAAAAAACATGGTGGAAACTCTTTGTTTACTGACTGTGAGTGGGCGGAGTGCTCACCCTCCATGTTCTTAATTTAGACAGCAGGAGAGTGGTGGTGAAGCCCTGGCAGAGCTCCGCCGGAAGGCATGAGAAATGTGCTTACATTCAGAGGCAGTCCCTCGATATTTTAACCACCGGATTACACCACCGTGTTCTGTGTGTGTGCAGGAAACACAGCGGCGTGAGTACGGAGATGTATTTCGAGGAGCGCTTCGCCGAGCTTCCAGAGTTTAACCCAGAGGACGTCCTGCCTTCGCCCACTCTGCAGAGTCTGGCCACCTCGCCAAGAGCCATCCTGGGAAGCTACCGCAGGAAGAGACGCAACTCCACCGGTGAGATACAGAGGGAGAGAAAAGTGAACTAACTTTGATCCAAAGCCAGTAGAGTAAAATGAATTCAACTGAATCCTTCTTCTTCTGTTGCCTTTTTTCCTCATTGTCCCCTCACCTTGTCATTTCATCACTCACGACTCCTTCCCTTGTTCTCTCTTCCTGTGTCACCCCCCTTTCACTCCATATTCCCTCCTTCATCCGTGTCATGTGTCCAGAGCTGGAGCTGACGGCAGAAGACCCCAGCTCCCCGAGGAGAAAGACCCGTCGTCTCTCCAGCTGCAGCTCGGAGCCCAACACCCCCAAGAGCGCCGCCAAGTGCGAGGGAGACATCTTCACCTTCGACAGAGCAGGTACGACAGGTGACATCGGCCGCACAGCCGCTTCATGAAGGTGTAACGAAAGTGACGCGAGATATTCTGCTCGTTAACCAGGTACGGAAGGAGAGGATCTTCTAGGAGATTTGGACCGGGTCCCCTACTCGTCTCTGCGTCGAACTCTGGATCAGCGCCGGGCCCTGGTGATGCAGCTGTTTCAGGAACATGGCTTCTTCCCCTCAGGTAAACCACCGGCAGAGACGGGACTTGATCTTGGTCACATGGTCTCAATAAGAACTGAAGATTGTAGATTGAATCGATGACTTCAGCTAAAATAATATGTGCATATGTCCGGAAAATTCAACATGGAAATGGAGTATTCTATTTACATGGCTCATATCAAAGTCAGACTATTGTTGTATTCTGAATAACAGAAGAACAGAACAGAAGTATCCCCCGACCCCTTAAGAATAACACACAGGAGATGTGGTAATACTTAATACCATACAGCTGTATCCTCCTTGCTTCCTGTTCTCACTCTCCTTGTTCTCTGACCGTCTCCAGCTCAGGCGACTGCTGCCTTCCAGGCGCGCTACTCAGACACCTTCCCCACCAAGGTGTGTCTGCAGCTGAAGATCCGCGAGGTCCGTCAGAAGATCATGCAGACGGCCACGCCCGGAACCATGGAGCCCGGAGGGTCAGCTGAGGCCAACCCCGCCCCGTCCCACAGCTCCTCTTTCAATCAATCATCCCAGGAGGACGGAGGGGCGGAGCAGCAAGGAGACAAAGGAAGGAGCCCGGAGGAGCCGAAAAGCGAAGGATCCTAAGCTGGAGAGGATGACAAAGTGTGAATATCAAGGAAGAAGGAAGAAGAGAGAGAGGAGTGTGTCATCCCCGCAGAATGTTCTTGTATGTGTCGAAGCAGCGGGATCCGTTCTTCTGGCACTAATCTCCGCCAGACCTGGGCAGGAATACATTTGAATATGGTCACAAATATTCAGACTACTCAAGGTGTGCTTGATTCGTCTAATCAGACGTTTAAAAAAAAAAAAAAAGCCTCAAAAGTGGACAAATCACATGCAAGTCCTGATGAGTCAAGTGCTTCTTGTAGTATCGTTTTCCCTTTTCGTTCCCCGATTATCCAGAATATTTTCAGTTACCACGTCGCCCAGGTCTGCTCTCAGCACATTTGTACAGTAGTTTGTAGTCTGACACACAAACTCTGTGGTACACTCTCTATCTCTCTGGCACACACACACATACACACACACACACACACACACAAACCATGGTGCATACGTAATCTCCAGCATGCACATGATCCCACACACACACACACACACACATGCACACGCACCCTTACCAAATCAGACTGTTACTCTTGGTTGGCAGTCCCCAGGAGCCGCCACCAAGGACCATGACACACAAAGGCACTTTGTCACTTATTGTGCAGATGCAGTTTGCTGTTGCCAGCCAGCCAGCCAGCCAGCCCTCAGATGCCATTGACTTGACCTCCTTCTCGCCCTTCCACTCCTCAGCACAGTGGTCGGGACACAAACACAACCCCAACGACCTCCACTAATATTCCACAGCCCCTCGATGCTGCAAGACAGACAGCACACACACACACGCATATACAGTACACACACACACGCAGTGCATGGACACATCTGTGCAGTGTGAGCACTCGTACACAAACACAGTCAACCCTGGTGTGACCAAGCCATCGGCCTGCACAGTTTTTAGTGATTGTAGTGAGAAGAGAAACTGAAAGCATGAAATCTATTCGCTCCTGACAAACAAAAAGAAGGCAGGAGTTGGGATGTAGTGTGACCAATCTTTGCACCTTCAGTTATTGCCATTATGAAAGACTGAGTCCTCATTGGCGGGAGCTGATTATAAATGTCTGTATGTCCGTTGGGGTGCCCTCCCCAAAACCTGTGTGAACAGGCACCGTAAAGAGATTATGTAAAGAGACTTTTGGTTGTGAGGCTTTGAAGATTCAACGTAAAGTTCGACACTGACCGCAGAGAAATGGCAGGAGGAGGAAGAAACTCGGATGATGCTCATTGGACGGAAGAATCATATTCCAACTATAGGAAGACAAATAATAATAGTGAATAAGGACACCATCAACAGAGAGAAAAAGTAGAATTTTAACCAAACTTCTCTGAATCTCCCAGTGGATATAATGTTGCTTTCTCTCGTTATCGTTGCCGTGGAAATAACCAGTTTTACCGTGGCCTGTTTTTCTCTCGTGGCTCTATTGTGTTTCTTCTCCAGCATAAAAAAAATCACAACAAAAAAAAAAAAAAACTTTGGACAAAGAAGGGGACAAAATCAGTCTGTGGCCCCCCCGACTTTTAATTGTACCTGGGGCGGTTCTCGCCTCCCCCTTCCCTACTCTACGATTTCTCACCAGACACAGAAGTGGGGGAGCAGGGGTGTTTGTCGTTTTGTAAAACGCAGAAATCAGGTGTTTGCACAATTTGTGCGGCCCTTCTTCGTGTGGGACCGCCGCAAGTAAAATCAGGAAAGTATTGTTTTTAGAGATTGTTTTAGTAGAAAAAATAATAACCTTGTTCTGTATGTTAACAACCACATTTCTCCTCCCCTTGTCCTCCCTCCTTTCAACCCTGTCTCTCCTCGATCCTCCGCTCCCATCTTTACCTCACCCGTCTCCCTCAAACCCCCCTCAAGTGTTGTTAGAAAGTGCCCTTAAGCACTGGTCCCGGGTCAAGCGCTATGTAGCTCAGGATGGCTCTGGTTAGGGTTAGTTCAGGGAAAGCAGATCCTAGACCAGCCCTGGAGGGCAGTCTCTGGAGCCCTCCCCTCTTCCCTCTCTTCTCGACACTTTATCCTTTCCCGTCAAATGGTGCAATAGGACTTTTTTTTTTTTTTTTTTGGAAATGGGTGGGTTATTTTGTTTCCAGGGGAAAGGCTCTGTGCCATAGATATTAAATCAGTGCAGTCAGTCAGTGAGAGGAATGAGCTGTTGTGATACTATCTTTAACTATGGTATAAAACAAAACAAAAAAGAATCACACAATTATTGTTATTGTTGAAGAGATAGAGGGTATAACTTACTAAAAGTCAAAGACAACTTTTGAATAGCACTTTTTGGCTCTTTGCTTCCTCTGTGAAGAGTGGGGGTAGTTATTATTATGGGTATCTCTTTTGTTTCTCTGTATACAGTTGGATGTGTGAAAAAATATATATACCGGTATTTCCATATATGTGCATTTAGGTCTGTGTTTGGGTGTGTGTGTATGTTTTGGCACATGCAGGTAGTGTCTTAACACAACCAACCTCTTGTTCTTTATCCACACAGCAACATTATCAATAGTATATTTTTCATTGTATTCTACATTCTACTCTAGAGACAGTATTTTTATAGTCACCATGACTATTTTGTCCACCATCTTGACTGTTATCAAACCCAGTTGATTCAGGATATATATGAAATATATATTCAGGATATATTATATATAAATATATATATATAAACACACACAGGTAACAGAAGACTATCAATTCACATCTCTTTGGGGTTAGGGCTGTCCATCTGCATGCATGTGCAATCACATGCACGCGTGCACACACCCACACAGACATATGTGCATACACACACATGTATGCGTGTACACTGTATGATTGTGCTTAAAAATAAACTGTCCTTACTTTGGAGAAGGAATTTTAGGATGAGCGAGGCGAGTGTTATCTCATAAGCAGGCATGTTGACCATGTGCAATATTTCTAAACAACAACAAAAAGACTAAATATTGAAAATATTAAAGATCTAACACAATGTTGTATGTGCTTGAGTTTATTTCACATCCCTGTTTTACAGTTTTGGAATGTATGTATGTCTTTTTGCACAATTGTAAGAAAACATGCTTGTTCCGTACAGACCAAGGCGAACACCTCATTATCATAATTTTAATAGTTTTTTTCAGTGAAAATGAAAATTGTGAAGCCCAAATGATTGTTCCCACTAATCGTGAATCATATCGCAATCTCAAAATCTGTCATAATAATTGCCATCTGATTTTTTCTTTTAACATAGCTCGAGTCTTATTTATCAATCCACATACAGATGGTGTCAAATGATACCAATCTTTGATTTATTGCCATCTCTACTTCGGCTGTGCTCCTTTCCAAAATGGCAATGGAAGAGACAAGAGAGAATAGTAAATGCAAATTCATCCTCACTTGAACACATCTGGCTGTAGACTAATGAACAATATCTACAGATGCAGCCAAGGAGGTCCTCGAATCCCAGGAACATACAGTGTGTACTTCTCCAGCTGGCATTTATCAGGAATCTCAGCGTTTGGAGCGCTCATTTTATTAGCGAAGCCTCTCAGGATCAGGTCATATTGGGTGAGAGGTGGGTTAAGGTAAGGGGTCCAAGTGTCTTCAGTCTCAGCTAAAACACCGTGGGAGCCTGGAGATGACAACATCATGCCCACGCCAAATCAGAAATTCACTCAGAGGCCTTTCACCAAGTAAGACAAATCATATCACTGATTATATTGAATAAGATCACAGGAAAGCCCTTCATTTAAAAACAAGTCCACAATTATTTTTTTTTAAATATCCTAAACTTTCTGGTATTTTAAGACAGTATTTCAGTCTTCTGAATTATTGTTACTTTTATTGTACATTTTCTAAAGTCTCAGTACAAATAAGCAGATTTCAAAATATTTTTTCAGGTAAAAGTAACATCTTTACTATTAAAAACAAGGTGGTAAATTAACAGGGTACATTAAATGATTTATCTGAGTACAAACATGTTAATCCCTTCATTTTTATGGTGATTTATGCTGTGACTGTTGCTCTTTCTTTGGCCTACATCCACTGTTAAGTCATTTTAAATTTGTAGTTGTTTTCATCCGTGAAATCCTGGTGAGCAAACCTGAGCAGCAGCCGCTTGGAACTTCATCTCCCAGGTGGCATTGCGAGCGGTCTGTTTCGAGGTGTCTAGCAACAGCTATCAGCCAGACAGCCGGCGGCAACGGGATCGCTATTTCTCGGTGTGTCTTTCCACGATTATTCGCTGCCGGATATTCATAATTAATAGTCGCTTGGCTGAAAATAGTGAAAAAACAACCCTGACCCCTGCACAGAGATATGAGCGGCAGCGGGCGGCCCAGGACCAGCTCGTTTGCTGAGCCGCCAGGTGTGCCAGGAACCGCCGCTGCGTCCACCGGATCAGCCGCTGCCGTGGGGAGCAGCACAGGAAAGTCCGGGGTCCCGCAGGCCTCCGGCAGCAGCTCGTCGGGATGCCCGAACCCTAAGCTTACCAGTAAGTTCCATTTAGCTGTTTATCTGAAATGTTTAATCCTCTGCCTTTACCTCAAAATCACGTAGCAGTGTTATGTGTCACAACCCGGCGCAAAGACGTTATTCCTCCCTTGTAGTGGGACCAACATGCTAGCGCGCTAACTAGCTCGCCTGCTAGCTAACGTTAGCCACTTGTTTTGTAGCTTTATGTTACTAGTTCCCAGTCCGGCCGATGGATGTATTTTGCCCTACTGTTGTCAAACTAAGCAGCTGATCGGCCATCACTTTAATACGGCGTAACATCAGTTTAATTAATGGGTAATCAGATTAATGGAGACGATGAGGATGTGTTTGATTTCACTGGTCAATATGAGTGAGCAGTAAACGGGGCTCTGTTGTTCTTTGTGGCCAAGCTGGACTCGAACACCTCAGCGTCAGTGCTGCATTCACGGCTCTTTTTTTGGGTGTCGCTCAGAGTGCGGCATCAGCTATCAGTCTGGGCTCGCCTGGCGGAGGGTCAGGACGGAAAGTTGCCTTTTCACCAAGGTCACCTGTGGGGCAAAGGATTAGCAGCAGGTGGCCGACGCCTGGAGGATGCAAGTGATGCACGTCCAGCACCAGAGCCGGGCTGTGTGCTGCTGGGCTGCCAAGGAGTAGGTTTCCTCTGTCTGAGATGGAGTTATCACATGCCCCTCTATCACCGTAGTGACAGGTGTAAGCAGAGATCTGTGTGCATGTGTGGATCCAAACCTTATCATCCATTAGCAGGCACTGGTGTGTGACTTTGATATTAGAGCTCGAATAAGAGGTCATCTCCAGTTCAAACAGTATGAACCTTTTCTCGCTCTCCCCCAGCAGCAGAGCAACACTTGCCCGAGGCCCCCAAAGCCCAAATGTTGCCTTTATATACTCTTTTGATTGATGGGTATGTTGTCAGGGTTGGGAGTCCTGAGGCTATTTCAAGAGGCAGGATTAACCCAGTTAGCCAAATATTTGCGAGAGAGACTGATGTGATTCGACATTTTGAATAACTGGTAAAATTAAACTTGAACATTTGAGCATTAAGGATGTTGTGTTGCCATAACAACCAGTGATGTGTCATTGTGAACAACAGTGGAAGATATTTGATGATGAAATGTAAGGGGTTCCATTAAATACTCATCAAACTGTAAGGCCAGTCTTTTGCTCCTTGCTGAAGTCTGAAAGTGAACTTTGAGGATCAAACTTTTCCTTTGCTACTGTAGTTATCCCTATTTTTTAGTTGCACTGTGAACTGGGGATGTTGCAGTATCGCGTTATTCACAATAACTGTGATTTAAAACATTGAATATTGATATTGTGTAAATCATACACTTAAGATAATAGAGTAGTGTAGCAATGACATATTTTTTGTCGGCTAACCCGGAAGTTAGCATCGACCTGGTTCCCTCCACAAACAGCGTACAGGATATTTTAATTGGATTTTGGGATATCGCTGAAAATAATCTGTGACAAACACAAGTTTATGATACTTGCATGTTTTGTTGAGCAAGATAATCTGAAATATCTTAAACCTGTGGTCACCACAGACTTTTTTTCATGCATTTAACTGAAAAACATTAAGGGAGGGAACCTGATGTGCAGAAATGCTAACTGACTTCTGGGTTTTAGGACAACCACGCTTTATCTTCTGAATAATCCAGCAAGGATGTTTAACCTTGGGCGTCTTTTGATTATGAGTTCATCTGCAAGCCTTTTCACTATTGAGTAGTTGTTAGTACCGGTTCTTTTTATATCCTTTTATTTTGTTGGCCAGAGTGGCTGGTAGATTTAGTAATCGTTTGTTACCCACATTGAACAGGGTGGTGCGTACTGCATCAAGAATCACTGGGTGTGATCTCCCGCCCGTAGCAAAAATCTATAAGGCTAGACTACAAAAAAGGCCTTACGGTTTTAAAGGACTCCTCCCAGCCGGATAACAACCTCTTTAATTTTCTCCCCTCTCACAAAAGACTGCCCCGAAGCTGTCCCCCTTGTTTAACACTCTTAAATGTATCACTGTTGGCTACTTGGTAGGTTTTAAATAATTGGACAGGAGTTTTTTTTTTTATTATGCACCTGAAGCACTTTATCTAATGGCCTGTTAACGTTGCTGCTAATCCCCATACAGGTGCTTATGTGTGTGTTTTTCTTTGACTTGGACTTTACTTATCTGTTTATGGTCTGTTAATGTATTTTATGATTGTGTGGTTTTCTTGTCCGTGTTTGGGTGAGCTCGCCAAGACAAATTCAAATCCATATCAATCATATGGCAATAAAGTATTAAATCTTGAATGCTTAGTAAAGGACTATCACAATGATTACATTATTGACTTATTGTACTGATCGATATGTACATGACCTAGGTCATTTTTGCTGACCACGATATTGTAGTCATTATATCAGTGGCATAAAATGGCAATAATATCATTTATTGCAATTATTTCTGGGACAGTATATCGTCCAACAAAAGTACTTATCATGGTAGGTCCGAGTTTTTAACTGTTGAAGTAGCTGGTAGCAGTTTGCAGATACAATATACAGGGTGAAGATAGTGTTTACAGTATTTGACACTTGGCTGCATTATCGCAGCTGTTGCAAACGTCCCAGGGAGAAACTGACAAGCCCTGACATGTCAGTGAAAGGGAGAGAATAAATAGATAGCTGTGTACAGAAACGGCATTTAAACATTTCGGTGTGATGGCATTTTTGCTCGGATAGATGTTTGTTTTGTTTTTGTATTTTCAATAATTTTATTGCAATAATATATTTTTCATTTTTTGGACAACAGTATCAGTTTATCTCTCAGCGTATCAGCAAGTCGATGATCTCTTCAGGCGACACTTTTGGAGTTTCTCCATGAACAGTTAATTAGTGTGTTCATAGAGTTTTTGTTCGTATATTACACCGAGAAATTATCACCACAGGGATTTGAAAAAAAAGGGCTCATTGCCACAAACCATAAAACTTCTCCACATCCCAGAATAATTACTGTGGCTGCTGTGACAGTGTCCAAGAACTTGTTCCATTATTCACTGTCCATGGAGCAGCTCCAGGATTTGTCTGTGGATGACATCATCGCCATGTACTGTCTCTTCGCAGCTTAAAGGAGCAGTTTGTAAGATATGGTCTGATTTTGGTTTTAAAACCCTGTCGCCTGTGCTGACTCCCCCCTGTGATCCAAGTTCCTGGCCCAGAAAAACCTCTAGAGCCACTTGCTCCACAGCCAACTGAGCCATGAGCTGATTAGCCATCGGTAGCTACAGCCAAGGGTGGCGAGCAAAAAGCAGCAGCTGTCAGTTACTCTGCTGATACGCAGGCCCTTATTTTTTTGGAACTACCTTCAAATTCTGGCCATATTTGACACCTTTTTAAAGATGAATGTTCAAATTAGCATTATAGAAACATGTTGTTATTTGGTGCTGGGTTTACCTTGTAACAGAGCAGCTGCTGTGTGATGAGTCATGGTAATCTCTTCGGGAAACACTACAGAGGCAGTTATCATCAAAAATCGTGTGACCAACACAGGGATGATGGCATCACAAGACTGTTTTTTTTTCCATAGTTACTTTATGTAAATGTTATGCGAACCAGCTCACTGTTTACTGCACAACACAACCGTGATCCACTGGGAAGGAAGTGGACGTTGTGCTGATGCTGTGTTTGTGTCTGACTCACACGAACAATGGATAGTTGATAGAAAGCTCACACTTAAACCAGACGCTCTCCCTGTAGAGTAGATGGCCTGGTTAGATTTTAGGGAGATCTTGCTGCATTGAACTGCATATTAATAAGGTAAACTTAATTCTCTTGGAGCTACTTGGCTTTGAGATGTGGAGACAAGAAATCTGCTTGTTAATGAATTAGTGAGAATAGTTTGTGTAAATTCTCATATTTCAAATTACTGTTTGAGTTTAATAACAGCAAATTAAATACATATGGATATGAAAAGTAGGGGTGCACAGTATGTTTTCTTCATCCATAGCAACGGTATTTCATTTTCACGTTGGATATCCTCCTTCTTCTTCTTCTTCTTCTTTATCTTCTTCTCTTTCTTTGTGGAGTATGTAGATGCTTAAGTCCATAAAAGCCATTGGCTTTCTTATTACCCCCTCTATTTATCGGCTGTAATTTTACAGATAAAGATAACTAACCGATAATAACGATTTCTAATATCAGGCTGATGTATGTCGTGTTTTCCTAGTGAAAAGGTTAGAAAAGTTGCTTGTTTAAGGGATCATTTCCTGCTGGAGACTTGTGCTTCCTTCTCTGAGTGTCAGGTGAATGAAAGGAAGCAGAGGTCGACACAGAGCAGAGCTGATATGAAAACACTGAACTCTGAGACACAATGAAACGGCGATAACAGACACACTGACAGAGTGAGGCGTCGTCTTTATTATGATGGATTATTGACCCCAGGGAAGTTTTGAAGTTGTTTTTCCGACTGTAAAAAATGAAACGGCAGCCAGCAGGAAAAGAATCATGATACCTTCGGCTGTACCGACCGACACATCAACGAGAAACCTATAGGGGGGAGCAACATACAGTAGACAGCTGGCATTAACGTATCCTGTCCTACTTTTAACCTGGAGCCCCGTGTCTGTGAGTGTGTGTTCCCCAGTCACTGAGTTAGAGAACCCGGTGACCCGGTCACTGGGCAGGCCTCACAGTTTCAGCTGTAACCGATATCGCCAGCGTGCCTATTGGATGACCACCACACTTTTGTGGCTGAGGACAATTTACTGCGTGTGCGTGGACATGGTCACACAGGAACGCCAGGACACGCAGTTCTGGCTGTAAGGGGCCCATATCAATAAGTGCATTGTCTTGTTGGTAAACAAAGGAGCATTAAGTATGTGGACACGGCCGGGCTGACAGTGATACGGCACAGTGACAGCTAGCTGGCAAAAGGTTGCTCTATTATTTAACGACTACAGTCGGGTCAGCAGAAGAAAATTAACTTTCTATCAAACGGCTGTAAATGAAGAGAGGCATTTCACATACTGCTATCAGAATCAGAATAACTAAAAAGGCCAAACTGATACTTGAGTTTTTTTTATGGGCCAGTACACACACATTTTTTGCAATTATCCCGTGAATAAACAAGAGCTGAGTCCTAAAAGACCCAGAGTCGACATCAGTCAAATAACTTTGCTTTACTTTACTCTGTGTCCTTGTCCCCGATGCGATGCATGAGGAGCAGCATACCAGGCTGCAAACCTCACAAACTGAATCTTGCCTCAAGTAACAGCAATGGAATTAGAGAAGGCTGATGGAAACTGCAGGCAGCTCAACTTGTTTCTGACACTCTGGTGCTGACAGTCTGTAAAGTCAGCTCAACCACTATTGAACCAGACACTGGTGCAACCTCCTCTACCGCCACCCAGTGTGACGGGCTGTTCGGCTGTCAGCAGCGCGGCAGGAGAGGCGCTCTGCGGTGCGCTGGGGTTTTATATCTAATCTGTGAGCGGGATGCAGCCTTTTACTTTCTCCGACTTTGTGGAAATGTGATGTTTTTTCACATCACAGATGTTGAACAAAGCCTTCAAACATGGGTCTTTCATGTAAAACATGAGAGAAGCTGTAGCTGAACACTAACCGGGCTGGGAATATAATGTTGCCTGTGTTTGTAGGTAAGGTGTAGTGAATCAGTAGGATTTTGTGAAAGCTTTCATTACATTTCTTCGCCTGTCTCTGATGTAAATTAGCAAAATGCGACAACAAGGTTCACACTTCACGCTCTACCTGGTATTTGTGCTTGCTTGTATGTGATTGTACCAGATAAAACAAAATAATCAGTGTATGTGAGAAGTCTCTTATCACTTAAAACAATCTATCAGGACAGGGAAAAAAAAGTGGTTGGCCTATTTTTGGGTTCATTCCCAGTTTAATTAGTCGGAGTGTGTTGAATATGAACTCTGCCGTTTCTTTCCTTTTGTCTTTGGAGGCTTCTTTAAGTTGACATCCGTTCACTTAGCTGTCATTAACCTAAATATTCAAACGGCCAGCGGAGAGGCGGCCCAGATGTCAAGGCTGGCTGCAGGAAGTGTGCGGGTTCAATGTCATTTGTATTATCTTGTTATGTTGTGAAGAGGCTTCATATGACCTCTCGTAGAAAGGAGCCAGAGGGACCACAGCCCATTTTAATCCTTAAAACAGCATCACAAGCTTTAGCACGATGGAGTAATTAGCAGATTACCTGCTATGACTCATAACCACAGTGTTCTTCTTCAAATTGAAATAGTTATGTTATGCAGCTGAAGTGACTATGTCCTTATACCTCCTCACCTCATATTGACCCTCGTTTCTGTTTCCTAGGAGACAGCGGGAAGGTGACGACGGTGGTGGCCACGCCAGGTCAGGGACCGGACCGCCCACAGGAAGTCTCCTACACTGACATCAAGGTGAGAGAGGAAGTAAAACCAAGTGTGTCATAACAAGAAGCCGTACAACTTTATTACCTCGTCTGCTACTGTAACTGTTATCACACAATGACTGCAATATATCTGCCTCATATAGTTGTTGATTAATATCAGTAGCAGTGTTGTCGTTATTCCGCCGGCTGCCGAGATTTATGACTTACACTTTATAGCCTACTTCCTGTTAGCTATCTGGCTGGTGTCTCATCTGAAAGTGTGACATAATTGTGTCAGTCACAGGAGACGGGATGAGGTGTTGCATTGAGACTTGTTAGCACCTTTGCAGCTCCTTCTGGTGGTTTCCTCTTATCACTCCGTAGATTACTTAATGCCTCTGTAATGGCGTGTAGACAGATCTATCACACCTTTTCTATCTCAGAGTCAACAGTCTAATGATGCATGCTTATCAGAGCTATTGTCACTTTTCCGATGTGTGCCGCAGTTGAAGGTTATAAAGGTGTGATTGAACTCACTGTGATTTGTTTGTTGTAATGTAACAAGTTTTTGATAATACTGAGGATAAAAGTGTACGATCATAATTCATTTACTAGTGTGTTCTTAGCGCTACTACATGACAACACGTGTAATCATTTTGAATAGCTTGACACTTAAGTGACGTTATGAAATGTCTGGCTTGTTCAAAAAGAAGTCTGATTGTATATAAGCTTATGAGAAATGTTCCCCAGCTCCACCCTCTCGTCCAAATATGGCCACTTCTGTCTCAGAAACCAAGATGGTGACAGCCCCAAGGCCAAACTTGAGGTTTCAAAACAGTAGCAACTTGTCTAAAACCTAAAGATATTCATTTTATTATCACAGAGGACTCTAAATGTTCAAATTTGGAATCTGAACGGAAGGTGGAGCCTGTTAATTTTGCATTTTGGTTATTATTGCTTCAAGATTAATCAGTTATTGGCTAATTAATCAACTTATCTCATCCACTGGCCATTTTACCAGGCTCTCAATAGATTACCAGGTGGATGAGTGAAGCAAATCCACCAGCCACTTTTGTATTTTACCAGCATTTGGCTGGTAGCTCGTACTAATGCTGAGCCCTACTTTTCGACAGTATATATGCTTTATACATTTATAATAGTGTCACAGATATTACGTGATAAGTAACTTGCTGTTGTCATTAATGCTCATCACAGTGTGTTTATAAATGGGTATAAATGGTTTTTCAGACTTAACCTGCCTCTGCTGTGCACGAGTAAACCCAGCTCTTAGGAAAACTAATATAAAAATTTGCTGCTGACCTATTTTAGACAAGTTGCACCAAGTTGGTCTTGTGTAACTCGATGTTGACCCTTTGTTGTTGTAGCTGGACTGACACAGATAAGCTCAGATTGTTATATCAGCGGCCAGAAAATACAGTGACCCTCATAAATCGTGCCTGTAGTTTTACTTCACTCGATGAGCTGTAATTGATTTCTCCAGCCCACCGTCTGACCGTTTCGTCTTTTGTGAAAACCTCCCAGGTGATTGGAAATGGCTCGTTCGGTGTGGTGTACCAAGCTCGCCTCATCGACAGCCAGGAGATGGTGGCCATTAAGAAGGTTCTGCAGGATAAAAGGTTCAAGGTACGGCTGGAATATATACAATATCCACATGTTCTGTTGTCTATTGTGATCAGAATACAGTTATATAAATATGAGGCTTTAAAAGTCATTAAACAATCCGTCTACCACTGAACATAATACTGTCTTTTTACTTTATTCCTGCACTTTTCTGTTGTGTCCATCTTGTTTTGATCTGAACGTATTGAAAAAAAAGTATTTCTATTCTTTAATCTGATCGGATGTTGTCTCATGTGTTTTGTTTTGGCAATGTTTTTGGTTTTCCTGTCTTTGAAAGCTCTTCTCATGCTCGGCTTGTGTTTACAGAATCGGGAACTACAGATCATGAGGAAGCTGGATCACTGCAACATTGTCAGACTACGTTACTTCTTCTACTCCAGTGGCGAGAAGGTACAGCTCATCTTTTTTTAAATTCTTTCGTGGAGAAAAATCGATGGTGGTCGAACTAACTTTTGCTAAATCCCCATCTTCACACACTCTCATCTCACGGCACTGTTGTTACTGGAGATAACAGTAAAACAGGAAGTGGTCTACACATATAGGAGATAAGATTAGTCAGATGCAGTGTAAAAAGGAATACCCCAACCCTGAAAAAAGGGAAGCAATCCATTTCTCGACAAATATAGAAACACTCATAGTCATAGTGTAATATTGCAGAAGTTAATTACTGGAAACAAGATTCTGTGTTTGTGAGTAAAAAACAAGCAGGTAGTTTGTGCGTCAACACTTGTATTAAGTGTTTTATTAAGTCATGCATCTTGTAAACATGATTTCTCTCTGTGTCCTGCGCTGAACAGAAGGATGAAGTGTATCTCAACCTGGTGCTGGACTTTGTCCCTGAGACGGTCTACAGGGTTGCCAGGCATTTTAACAAGGCCAAGAGCATCATTCCTATCATATATGTGAAGGTAAATAATCTTCAGCAACCTATTTCTGAGGTTTCTGTGTGTTTTTATGATGTTCTTCCCAAATATCGACAGATTTGAAACTCTAACTCCGCCACATTATCGTTGTTTTGTCACCATGTTGTCTTCTAGATGGGGGGTTGCTCATCTTGTGTTGTTTTTGTGAACTCCTCAGGTGTACATGTACCAGTTGTTTCGCAGTCTGGCTTATATCCATTCCCAGGGCGTGTGTCACAGAGACATCAAGCCACAGAACCTGCTTGTCGACCCAGAAACTGCCATCCTCAAGCTGTGTGACTTTGGCAGGTGAGCCGCCTAAACAGATGGATTTCTCCCACACACACAGATCGAGGATTTAAACAGTCAAATCAAGTTTCTGTGTGTGGAAAGAACAGAAATAAGCACTCCAGATAACATGTAATAGTGTGTAGTAAACATTATAAATATCCCAGTGGTTTAATAGGACTGTATTCAGTATGGCTTCACCTACCTCTTTTACACTGAGAGTTTAAAAGGTTCTGTTGTAAGAGGAATAACAACAAACCCAGCAACTCTTCAACCTTCAGACCTTCACTCATTCTTTGCTGAAATCTTTCTTTTCAATTGATTCATTGTGTGTCCCCAGCGCCAAGCAGCTGATCCGCGGTGAACCCAACGTGTCGTATATCTGCTCACGATATTATCGCGCCCCCGAGCTCATTTTCGGTGCCACGGACTACACGGCAAACATTGACATCTGGTCAGCAGGCTGCGTTCTGGCTGAGCTGCTGCTCGGACAGCCCATATTCCCCGGTGACAGTGGGGTCGACCAACTAGTAGAGATTATCAAGGTGAGTTTCTTTATCTGGAATGTGCTTCCTGTTATCAGTGGAGAGGGTTTGTCAATGTATTTACGGCATCTCAAACCACACAACTGTATGTGTGTCTGCAGAATACTTCTCATATTCCTCCTGCATCTGTTTTCAGGTTCTGGGAACCCCGACAAGGGAGCAAATCCGAGAGATGAACCCAAACTACACAGAATTCAAGTTCCCTCAGATCAAAGCCCATCCATGGACCAAGGTTGGTAAATGCAGAGAAGGCTGGTCAGCCTGTCATCGAGGACAGCATGCATGACAACTGTCCCACCCAACACAATCACCAGGCAAAGCATCATGTGTTGGGCTTAAAATACCTTGTTTGGTCAGGATGGCGATGGTCTGACTTCCTGTGACAAATGGACGATTTTGGTTGCCACAGAAACCGGTGGAAATGTCTCCAGGTGTCCTTCAGCTGTTTGGCAGCCTTGTAATAACGTCACTACCATCCCCTCCCATTGTCTTTTGCCAGTTGAATGCTCGACAGCAGACTCAGAGACTCTGACCTTTCTTCAGACTCTATCGTGTTCGCTCCAAACGTCACTTCATTTCTTTGGTTTGGATGTTCTTATACACTCCTACTTTTACCAGTCAGCCAGGTAGACAGGCCTGTACTGTTTGGAAAAGCATTAAGAATCAATTAATATATCCTGTAACTGATACAGAAAATCTGTGGAAAAATGGTTCAGAGGTACATGTATGAAGGTTTTATTAAAGCAGTGTTTATTCTAACTATTCTACAAATGATATGAGACTTATTTTGTACATTTTCTTCTGTATAAGAACTTGAGAAAAGGTTTTAAATGTCTATAGACACGGCCAGAGCATCAATCTGGGAAGGCATTTCTTACGAAAAGTGACTTACATTGCAGCAGTGTATGAGAACAGAAGACGAGAATACCTGTGGAGGTGCTCTTGCCCACACAGTCTATTTAAATCTGTGAGTTGAAGTGCTTTAGAGTCCTCGATTAACCCTGACACCTTGAGAGTACAGAAACAATGTAAAAACCAAGAGAAGAGGCCCTTCAGCGTTTACTACAATAGCTTTCTACTCCAAAAACTGCTCTTTTAGACGCAGAATGCCTTTATAAAGGAGTTGTTACCGACAGTCACAGGTGATTTCTCTGTGCCTTTTTTTTCTTTTTGAGGTTCCACATTCAACACACGTTTGTGAAAATACGATACTTAATGTAAATGTGACATTAGAGTGTCCAGTCGATTTAAAAACAACTCATTGTGTATCTACTGGACCACAGAATGCTTTATGTTGATGCAGAAACCGTCTCGTGTGGGTGTCATTTTTGGCAGATACGTGGTCTTAAAATAAACTTCTTCCCGTCCCTCAGGTGTTTAAGCCTCGCACCCCCCCAGAAGCCATCACTCTCTGCTCCCGGCTGCTGGAGTACACGCCGGCCTCACGGTTCTCCCCACTAGAGGCTTGTTCACATGCCTTCTTCGATGAGCTGCGCCAGCCCAACACACGACTGCCCAGCGGGCGAGACCTGCCCATGCTCTTCAACTTCAGCCCCACAGGTACGTTAGCATTCAGGCATAGCTGGATTAAGGGTTTGATTTAAATTACAGCCCCACATTGATCTACTCTGTCTGTCCAAATAAGTGATTTTTATATTAATTATGGATTCATCACCATCTGTTTAGCTAGATACGGTTGGTGTTGGTTTGTGTTCTGACCTCATTAGCGGTACAATTAATGCAGCGTCGACTCTCGTATTATTGTCACAATGCCTCATCATTAATTCAAACTCCCTGTTGTATTTTCTTCAGAGCTGTCAATCCAGCCCCAGCTGAACTCGACCCTCATTCCTCCTCACGCTCGCTCTCACACAGCTGCTTCCGCCCACGGTGGGAAACTCTCCTGATACTTTTATTCTGATTTTATTGTAAATGTTAATTTCATGAGTGAGTGGTGCCTGGAAATAATGGTTTGAAGTTAATATCTCTTCAACACATGTTTTAGTAACAGATTGTGATGGTGTGTTTTATGTATTTCATCTGGTGATACATGGTGTAAAAAGAAAAAGAAAGCAGATTTAGTTTGGGGCTAACAGGACAAACAATAACATTATTATTCTGTAGTTGGAAAATCCATGAAATCATTTTAAAGGCATTTTTGTACCATGTGAAACGCTGTTGAATTTGATCCTTTTACATCCTTCCACTAATTACACAGCAAATAATATATTAATTATTTATTTAAACAGAATAATTTATATAAAACAATAGTAAGCCGTTCTGTAACCATGAACTTCAGTGTGTTCAGTGTGGTTAGCCAAGAAGGTTTTCACGGACACAAACGTAATGATTGTCTTTTGACACAAGATGGCAGTAGTAGACATGAAATCAATACTTGTTATGGACTGATTTCATGTGATATTCTGTTCTCTCATCAGAAATGCCAGATTTCAGATTTGTCCAATTAGAATAGCTACAGGATATGTTGTGTATTGGCCTGGTTATAAGGACAATCACTGTTTGCCAACACTAGTTTTTTAAATAAATGCCCAAGACGATGTCGTCAAATTTCTTGTCTTGTCCACAACACAAAGATCAGTTAACTGTCATAGAGGAGGGAAGAGACATGTTCACATTTAGAGAGCTGGAATCAGAGAACTTTGACTTTGATTATCAAAATAATTGTCAGTTTGATTTGATAGGCAACCAATCGATTAGTCGATGCAGCTCTTAATGAAAACAATGCTGTCTTTATCAGGCTTTTTCAGCTGCACTGAATCAAACATTGTCACGCTGCCTGTGAATATTCTCATTCATCCAGGTCATAGTTATCTCAAGGAAATTGAATCGAACGCAACTGGATTTGTTTTTTGTCTTTGAAGACGTTTGAAGACGGCGGAGGTGGCCTTGTGACCGCCTCCTAAGAGGTTAAATAGCTGGACCTCCACACCGGCTAGTTGGACTAGTCCCAGCCTAGTCAAGCGAGCAGGAACTGATGAAGCCTCTTGGATGAGAGGTGAAACGTCTTCAAAGACAAAAACCAAATCCAGTTGCGTTCGATTCAATTTCCTTGAGATTGTCACGCTGATTTCAATTTCCCTGACCAGTATTTAAACCTCTGTAGCTTCTAACTGAATCCAAAGCTAAATCAAGTCGAGCCAGCGTACGTGTGTGAACAGGCCTCATTATATTAAGGCTCATATGGTATCATGCACTCTGCTGTCAGGTCCTTCGTGCTCTGGACTGTTATTTAAACTCACTGTCCTTTTGTTTCTTCTTCTGTCCTTCAGATGGTACCGGTTCAGACTCATCTCAACACAGTTCAGTACCTGGATCTCTTAACAGCATCTGAAGCAGCCTCTCACCTGCCTGCCTGCCATCCTCACCCTTACCTCAGACACGCACACACACACTCACACACATGCACACACACACACTCTCTACTGCTTTCCTACATGCTGCTTGCTCTCCTCTTAGATGACCTGTTTCTGTACAGTCAACGCATTGAACAAACAACAATAGTCGTTTAGCTGCCAGGGTTGAAACTACGGCAGGAGATTGTTACACTGCTGCTGCTGCTGCTGCTGCTGCTGCTGCTGCTGCTGCTCGGGTGGTATGTGAAGGTTCAATAGTGGGGGCTGGTCCTCTGTAATATAACCTTTTTTTAATCAACATTTTCTCCTTTTTCTTCTTTATATTTGTGTTTTATTTATTTGACTAATTGAAAGCATCAAAGCATTTTGTCTCTAGATTTTTTCCACTTCAGATTATTTTTTTATAATCTTCAGTGTTTTTTTCATCCCTGTCAGTAAGGGGTGGCCTGTACACTGCCTGTACAAGACTAGAACTAGCCCCAAATAGGTCATCAGGGTAAAGGAAATTTGAATTAACTCAGGACAGGAGAGCGGATGCAGGGACCGAAGAATTTCTTAATCTTCCAGCTACATTATTTTACCAATCCAGCCTGATTTTTTTTAAATTCAACATCCAAGTATTGTGGATTTACCTGCTTTCAGTGGCAGGTGGAGTAGAAGGAGCAGTTATCAGTGTTTGGCTAGAGGTGTTATTGGATTGCCTCCTACATGAATCATGTTGAGTGACCGTTTTATACAGACTGGACAGGAAATAACCACCACGTCTTGTATCCATCTGTTTGTTTTCCTGTTTTCAAGAGTTTTGTCCTGTTAAATAATTAATTTTCCTCTAAAGGAGAAAAAGTTCCCTGTTCGGAATTCACTTAGACCTGTAAATGTCAGTTGTGAGGAAAAGAGTGAACGAGGTTTTAAAACGAGCATTTTAAAATCGAGAAAAACAAATTAGAACCAGTACATCACTGGAGGCGACACAGTGTTTGCTCTCTGTCCTCCAGCGTCGTTAGTCGTGTTCGGTTGATGATTAAATGAGACCAGCGGAGCTCTGAATACCACCTCTGTACATCACCACAGCAACAGAAAACCCTGAGGCTTCCTATAATTCTTTAATTGATCGTAAATATTAAGGTCTGTCTCAAAACTAGAGAAAGTCCCAATAGCAGTGACAGTGTTTTTTGATTTTATTTCTAAAAGGCATGGTCCTTTTGAGCTTTCAAACGAGGCGATGCAATCATGATGTGTGAGGATGTCTGTTAATGATAAGAATTTTTTGGGAACTGTGGATGGCCGCTTTTAAAAAGTCTGAAGTAGTTTTAAAGGTAAATTATTAATTTTAAAGCTTTGAAAAGAATTTAAAACAGGCAAATATAGTGACACGATGGCTCTTCTTTACAATTTCCTGTTGACGTGTAGTCTAGCATATTAAAAAATCTGCCTCTTTCGGGATCCTCTGGGAAATATTGGCAGACTAAAACTTAAAAAGATGTCAAAAAGACACTTTTGGTGGAATAGCCCTTTAACTCAGAGATCGGACCTATCCTGATGTTAGTGTAAAATAAATGCTTTTGTTCTCAAGTAAATGTTGGTCCTCCTTGTTGATTAAATGCAGCAGACAAACGAAAGAATGCCGGGACGGGGATATTAAAAGTATGTTAAACTTGATGGGGGGGTTGCTTCATGTAAATTTATTTATTTATTAGTTTCTGGGTGAGGGCTGGATGTCAGTTACAGCCAGAGAGAGAGAGAGAGCTCTGAAATGGTGTCGCAGCATCTTTAGCAAACTGTACCGCCATCGGTGAGAATATATGTAACGTTCTGTCAGCTTTCACAGGAAGAAGCTTCGTAGAAATAAAAGATATCTTCGCTTCGGTTCATTAGTGCTGACGTATACAGAAGCAAAACAAAGGGAGACGAGTGAAAGGCTTAATGTGAATAGTAGTTAACGTGAACTTAAAGCAGGGGAGTTCCTGTCGTGTGCTCTCGTACTTCTGTCTTTGAGAGGACCCATTTGAATTTCACCCCATGAGACTGAGAAGAAAAGAGACTTTGGCTGCGATCGAATAGTGAAATGACCTGACGATGTCTTAAGGTGCTTCCTTTCTTATCTCCTTTCATCAGAGGACACACTGGACCATCCTCACAAATGGAAAGGAGATAATACCGTCCCACGAATCCACGAGACAGTGACTTCACCAAATATTTGCTGTCATTTAACAACGTAGCGTCGTCTCGGTTCAGTAGGATCCTCTGTCTTTCCTTGATCTCTTTGAGTTTTCCATCGAGGTCAAGGAAAACTGTTCAGAGGAGACGTGGGATGTAATTGTTTTGGGACTATTCGACCACAGCCCTTGTTGTACAGTCAAAGTTAGCATGAGGTTCAAGGGACAGCTCACCCAAAAAGCTAAGAATACATTTTTCCCCCTACATGGAATGCTGTTTATCCATCTAGATTGTTTTGGAGTGAGTTGTCGCGTCTTAGAGATGTCTGCCTTCTCTCTAATGTAGCTTGTTGAGCTCAAAGCGCCAAAAAAAATACCCTTGAAGAATTAATCAGCCATGTCTTTTTTTCCCAGAGATTATGAGCCAGTTACTCAAGATAATCCACAGACGATGTTGTTTCATGTAGGAACTATTTTCTTTCTGTATCACAGCACAGTGTCCATCTACTCCTGCAGGAGAGGCTAGCTGATTAAGCGAACTTAGCCGGCTGGCTGTTGAAGTGTTATTGTCACGTATCTCTTGCTCCATATCTCCTTTATACTTCAGGTTCAGGCCCAATAGTGGCAAAAAAGCAATTCTGAAGGTATTTTAATGGTATTTTAGAGTTTGTAACTTCCTGGAAAGTCATTAAAAAATTGTGATTACTGTTGTTGATTACTCACCCCGCACTTTTCATCCATTAAATGCCTTTTTCAAATAAAAAGAGGAAAGACGACCGCCACCGGAGGATTGTGTTGCTAGGGACTAGATCTCACCGATTACTGTGCAAAATCACAAATTTATCACTTTATGATTTTAAGACTTTATTCACTGATTTGGGTGAAACCGTGTCATGTTTTTTTACAGAAAACATCTAACTAGCATTTTATTGAGCCATGAGCATCTCGTCCATGGTTGATGCACGCTTCCCTCTGCGCAGGTGTAGTGGAAAGAAAATAGTCCCTGTATTTCTGTGCCATCTTGTTCTATTACACTGGAGAGAAGGCAGACATCTTTACAGCTGATATCTCCGAAACTCGGCAACTCGCACCAAAACAATTACGTTGGATAAAGAACTCGACAGGTTAGAGGCAGAATATGTCATTTTGCTTTGCAGGTGAACTGTCCCTTTAAGGTCAAAGGGGTCATGAGTCAGAATGTACAATCACAGTCCTCTCAAGTTCAGAAGTACACAAATGTGTGTGTGTGTTTGTGTGTCTGACCATATCCCACCCTGCAGTCTGAACAGCCAGTGTTTTAGGGATTAGAGCTGTCAACAATACAGATTTTTAGTCAGCAGTGCAGACCACTTGAAAGTTTGTAGTATAGTATTTGATACTATTGTACCCTGCGTCCACCTGCTGTTTGTAACCACAGCCATGTTTCCTTTGAACCTTTTCTTTTTTTTTTCAAATATAAGTGAGGAGCTCTGATGAGCCCTGATCCTTGTTGAATCCCACCTCATTCAGCACATTCACATTGATTTCACACGAGGAGAGTGGAGAGCATTTTTCATTCTTTCCCCACTAAAGTTTCTCTCCCAGCTGCTTCTCAGCTCCTGTGGGTCACTGCCGGGCCACATTCTGCTTTCTTTGTTGTAAAGAGTCCAACCGGCATGTTTGATTGGCTCTGCGGGGCGCGTCACACTCAGAGCCGTCTGACTTTCTGTGGCTATGAACAGGTGTGGAAGAAGCTGCACCCAGCGAGAGGAATCAAACATGGCTGAATCTCAGAAGCCATTTATTTCCCCCCTCACTCTCCTTCTCTTATCGCACGTGTAAATATCACTGATTTTTATTTTCCTCTTTTTACTTTTTATTACAGAGTTGTTTATATCTCGTTTTCCCTCATCACGCCGATGAAGCAGTCTTAGTTTGTGCATTTTTTGTAAATAAGTTTCTTTTTTTCACAATTCAAAGTGTAAATACTGCAAAGGAAAAAAAAAAAAAATCAGCCTACTCCTCATGTTCGTCAACGATCTTTCTCTCTCTTTCTCTGTCCCGTGGTCCAGTGAAAACTGTAAAGTCGCTGTTTACGTCGTTACTCAGCTGTCCCCTCTGACGTGGGACCACCTGACTGTTGAATGAATATTATCAGGGTTCTGTTCCAAAATGGTCTTTGCGATCACTGACCTCCATAAAACCATAACTGACACGTGTCGTATTGTCTTACGTGGCAGCAGAATCTTGAATCCAGTCTCTCCCGACTACGCACCTATATCTGCTGTTGATCTAAACAGTGTAATAAATGCATAATGTGTGAAACAGTGACTTTTGTCTTAGTTTTTTACCATTAAAAATCATTTTTGTTAAGCACCTTAATAGAAGTTACTGCCACAGTCCCCCTGTTTTTTACAGGCTGTAGATTCTCCACATGAGGGAGCTGTTCAGTCACTTTAAACATGGCCGCCTGAGACAATTACAGTGAAACACACTCAAGATGCATCTTTCATTGTTTTCTTTTAGGTCTCCTGCCATTGTACTGAAACTTCAGTCATTATCTACCCGCCTGGTCTCAGTCAGGGGAAGTTTTGTAGTCCACAAAAACATTTCTGGAGCTTCAAAAGCAAAACAGCCTCGCAGTATTCTCCTAAACAGCTGAGGTAGATGGGGACTTGATTCAAAACTTGTAAAAACAACATAAGTAGCCCTGAGATCCAAAATTGATTTGAGAAGATATTGTTTACAACTTTTTTTAAGATGAGATCTTCACTGTCGCTGCTGAGCTAAAAGTGATAGCACACTCGATCCAAAGTGGCTGCTCAAGCACTCTTTGAGGGAGTAATTGACTTATTTTAAAATCAATTTGGGATCTCAGGAGACTTGGCGAGCTGTATGGAGCAATTTAATGTTTTATTCCCCATTTACTTCAGTTGTTTAGGAGAACGATGCAACACTGATTTGATGTGAAGCTCCAGAAATGTCAACTTCACCTGACTCTCCATCAGCATGAGGCTGAGACGATAATGACTGAATTTTCTATTTTTGGGTGAACTGTTCCTTTAAACAAATTAGTCACCCCAAAGTAACCACAAGGACAGAAGACTCATCGCTCTTCAGATGCTGATAATACACCCAAGTTGACAACAGTCTCGCAGGTTTAGAATAAGAAATTTCAGTTTCAACAAAGCAGTCTGGTTGCGTTTCCTTTTCAAACTTTACAAACTCTCTTTACAACCTTCTCCCCAAAACCTGTAATCAGACTTTGATGCCTAAAATCATTTTAGTTCCTCTTCAAGTGTTGTTCTTGTTATTTTTCTTGCCTGTAGGAAGCGCCGGAGAGACAGGACCTGCGCGTTTTTGTGTCTTTTCCTTCCACACATTCGATCGCTGTCATTTTGGAGCAGAACTCCGTCTGTGTGTTGCGTCAGATTTGCGGTTAATTATTACTGTGCAGTATTGAGAAGAAGAAAAAAAAACCGACCTGGCTGTTTCAGGTGTGACGTCTGACTCGTGATCTCTAAACTGTTTAGCTGGACCAGAAATCACTCGATATCCAGCTAGAAACTCAACATGGGCATTTTGTATTATGTGCTGTACGGCATTCAGAATCGCTGCTAATGATCACAAGATGTCAGAGATAATATCTGTGTTGTGACTGCAGACAGAACCACCTCTCAGCTGTGTGTGTGTGTGTGTGTGTGTGTGTGTGTGTGTGTGTGTGTGTGTGTGTGTGTGTGTGTGTGTGTGTGTGTGTGGACGGTCAGGAAACATGCAGAAATCGACAGAAACCTCAGTTCGTGTCACTTACATTTGATTTGTTTTTACCCCTCATGCTGTTAACGTTGGTCTCCTCCGTCCTGGTGGTGCTGATGTGTCGGGGTGACGGAGGGATGGACGGAGAAAGAGAGAGAAACGAGCACAAACCTGTCTGTCTCTGTTCTGTGTGTGTGTATGATATGGACTCATTTACTGTAATAAAGTGATGAAGCTGTGTTTACATCGTGTGCACTGTGTCTCTTCCTTATTCAGAGGTAATCGACTGGATTTTAGTTTAGTTTGAGACACATGAGTTCTCCTTTCATCAGTTATTCCCTGAGAGGTTAATGAACATGTCTGAAGAAAGACAGAGAAAGGAAGAGGGAGAATGTTTTTAGAAATGTTGTTTACCTTTTATTTCTCTTTTATTACCTTTATTCTCCAAGTGATTTCCTTCTTTTTGAATTGTTAGAGACATAGATAACAAGATTCCCCTGAATAGAAGCACAAAGGTTTCTGGAAAACTTTTTTTTTTTTTATCCCAACTGGACTTTAGTTTATGGTCTTGTTCCGCAGACGAAAACAAGCTGGAACTCGCAGGGCATGTCGTTCCAGAGGTGGTCATCTAAAAATGAGACATAAGAGAAAAGTTTATAATGTGGATTTTGCAACTATGTGTGCTGGATCCTGTCAGAAGAAGTCGAGAGTCTTTGTAAACGAAGAGATCAGGATTAATATATATACACATCGATCCCTCAGGTGGTACTAAGTTAAAAACTGACATCGTTCTGGCAAGGATATCACCACAGCCGAGGCCCTGGACTGTTGAGCAGTTGACTTCGTACATTAAGCAGGAAAGAATCCCACGTACAGAGCTCCCTATGCTTTTGATATCTAAGTTAATAAAGATAAACTTTACGACTTTTACTCAAGTACTGTTCATGTGAGGACATGGTTGTTGTTTTTTTAAAATCAATATCTTTATTACTACAGAAAGTAATTGTTATATCAGCTACTGATAAGTTTTTACAACGTATCATCACTTTAAGACCGGTGGGTTTAACAGTAAACCATAAACGCAGTTATTAACAGCCCAATCCAGATTGATGCTGTGTCATGAACTCTGTGTCATTCTATTGAAGTGATCCAATGAATGTAGTGGAGGAATAAGTACAAAAGTCAAAATGCAGTGTAGTATAAAGGAGCACACATTGGAAATACCTTAGTAAAGTCAAAAAGTACCAAAAAATTGTTGTAGGGGAGACCGGGGATGGTTGTAACACTTTTTGTCTCAGCTCCTATAACTTGCAGAGTGTTCATGGTTGGGCTCTCAAATTTTGACACAAAGTACCCTCATTTGTCCTCTACAAATAGAAATGCCTCCAACTCGTCCAACTATATCATAGAAATAATTATTTAATGTCAAATGCAAGGAGTGCCGCTGTTACAACCTACCCCACTACCGGGGTAGGTTGTAACAATAAGATTAAAGAACTTAAAACTGAGACCACACCACAAAATATGCCTCCATATACATTTATTGTGCATGTGCTAACACTCAAACATCTTCCAGTGATTTACTAAGACCAAAAAGAACTTATCACTGATTGATAAATGAAAAACATCCTCAGTGGCATTGATCCTAAGACTCAAAGAACATTATTTGAAAAAATATTCAGTAATACATATGAATGGACTACTCATGACATGAGAACAGAAAACTGCAGTGGGAGGTCAGAAACAGCTCCCAATTCACAAAAATAATTCAAGGAAGATGTTTGCCACTTCAAGAAACAACAACCATGCGCACAAATGATAAAACGTGGATGTGAGTGTGTTTATCTGTATGTGTTATCTGTCTAATCAGAATCAGATTCACAGTGATGACAGATGTATGTAGGTTTTCCTGGGGTGCAATTTTCATGGGCCAGTAATTTGCAAGTAGAAAATTTGATCCACTTTTCTCTGGGTTTTGAATTGCTAAAGGGCTCCATGCACACAATGCAGAAATTCTCCTCATCTGAGGTGTCCTCATCCTTGTCGTTCTTCTTCTTCCTCTTTTTGGCTGACTTCCTGTCAGTATTATTTTTTTTTTGCATTGTCTCTCCACTTAAAAGAGGGAGTAGGATAGAGAAAATATATGAGATGCCCTTACGGGGATGGTTGTAACATTTTTTTGGAAGGTGTTACAACCATCCCCCTCCCTGTCGGCCATTGTTTAGCTAGCTGTACTAGCATGATAGCTTAAAATTAGTGTTGATGAAATGACTCATATTTTAGCTTAGAACCTACTCTTCAATCCAATATCAGTTTCATAATTCAAACTTCAACAGTGTCAGTACTAACCAAAATATAAACTTGGTACAAAAGATTAGTTTCTTACCTGATTTTTTATTTTTTGGCTTTAAAGCCGACACACTTCTTTCCACACACATGCAAATCCACATGCAAGGTCAGGGAAGAAGTGGTAACACATGAAATTGATCACATGACTCTAATGACATCCCTTATTGGTGAAAGTGATGCTGCTACAACCATCCCCTTGTTACAACCATCCCCGGTCTCCCCTACTTAATTACCTTCTAAGGATATTTAATCAAGTACTGTATTTCAATATACCTTTAGGTACTTGTAGTTTACTTGAGTATTTCTATTTTCTGCTTCTTTATACTTGCACTTCGCTACATGTTCGAGGAAAATATTGTACTTTTTTTACTCTCACCTGACTATTCAATACTTTAGTTACTACTCTGCAGCAGTGATTTTCAGGTACTTGCACACATTTTGAAGGCAAACGTTGTACTTTTACGCCACAACGTTTATCTGTTCACTGTCATTACCAGTTTGCAGATTGCATGCTGCAATATGGGCAAAAAACACTGATTCTGATAAAATCAGATAGAAACCCACAGTATACAGTTTATACATACATCCAAGTTTACATGTGCTTTTGATATTTAAGTTAATGTAATATCAGATACTGTAAGACTTTTACTCAAGTACTATTCATGTGAGGAAATGGTTGTTTCTTTTTAACGCCATATCTTTATTACTACAGAAGGTAATTGTTGTATTTGCTATTGATAAGTTTTTACAACGTATCACTTTAAGACCGGTAGTTTTAACAGTAAACCATAAACGCAGTGATTAACAACCCAATCCAGATTGATGCTGTGTCATGAACTCTGTGTCATTCTATGGACGTGATCAAATGAATGTAGTGGAGGAAAAAGTACAAAAGTCAAAATGCAGTGTAGTATAAAGGAGCACACATTGGAAATACCTTAGTAAAGTCAAAAAGTACCAAAAAATGGTTGTACTTAATTACCTTCTAAGGATATTTAATCAAGTACTGTACTTCAATATACCTTTAGGTACTTGTAGTTTACTTGAGTATTTCTATTTTCTGCTTCTTTATACTTGCACTTCGCTACATGTTCGAGGAAAATATTGTACTTTTTTTACTCTCACCTGACTATTCAATACTTTAGTTACTACTCTGCAGCAGTGATTTTCAGGTACTTGCACACATTTTGAAGGCAAACGTTGTACTTTTACGCCACAACGTTTATCTGTTCACTGTCATTACCAGTTTGCAGATTGCATGCTGCAATATGGGCAAAAAACACTGATTCTGATAAAATCAGATAGAAACCCACAGTATACAGTTTATACATACATCCAAGTTTACATGTGCTTTTGATATTTAAGTTAATGTAATATCAGATACTGTAAGACTTTTACTCAAGTACTATTCATGTGAGGAAATGGTTGTTTCTTTTTAACGCCATATCTTTATTACTACAGAAGGTAATTGTTGTATTTGCTATTGATAAGTTTTTACAACGTATCATCACTTTAAGACCGGTGGTTTTAACAGTAAACCATAAACGCAGTGATTAACAACCCAATCCAGATTGATGCTGTGTCATGAACTCTGTGTCATTCTATGGACGTGATCAAATGAATGTAGTGGAGGAAAAAGTACAAAAGTCAAAATGCAGTGTAGTATAAAGGAGCACACATTGGAAATACCTTAGTAAAGTCAAAAAGTACCATAAAATTGTTGTACTTAATTACCTTCTAAGTATATTTAATCAAGTACTGTATTTCAATATACCTTTAGGTACTTGTAGTTTACTTGAGTATTTCTATTTTCTGCTTCTTTATACTTGCACTTCGCTACATGTTCGAGGAAAATATTGTACTTTTTTACTCTCACCTCTCTCATTCAATACTTTAGTTACTACTCTGCAGCAGTGATTTTCAGGTACTTGCACACATTTTGAAGGCAAATGTTGTACTTTTACGCCACAACGTTTATCTGTTCACTGTCATTACCAGTTTGCAGATTGCATGCTACAATATGGGCAAAAAACTGATTCTGATAAAATCAGATAGAAACCCACAGTATACAGTTCATACATACATCCAAGTTTACATGTGCTTTTGATATTTAAGTTAATGTAATATCAGATACTGTAAGACTTTTACTCAAGTACTATTCATGTGAGGAAATGGTTGTTTCTTTTTAACGCCATATCTTTATTACTACAGAAGGTAATTGTTGTATTTGCTATTGATAAGTTTTTACAACGTATCATCACTTTAAGACCGGTGGTTTTAACAGTAAACCATAAACACAGTGATTAACAACCCAGTCCAGATTGATGCTGTGTCATGAACTCTGAGTCATTCTATTGAAGTGATGGAATGAATGTAGTGGAGGAAAAAATACAAAAGTCAGGCGAGCTCATCTGAGATGGACTGATGAACAGTGCAAAAGTGAGCTGTGGTCTGACGAGTGACCTCTGAGTTGGAGAGGAAAAAGACCATCCAGATTGTTAGCAGTGCAAAGTTCAAAAGCCAGCATCTGTGATGGTTTGGGCAGGGGCGTCAAACTGGAGGGAAAAGCGGGACTGATTACCCAGGGCCCCAATGGGGGAGGGGGCCCTCGAAAGGCCTGAAATAAAAATGTTGTTTTTATTATATGTTTTTTTATATTTCTAAGTAATTAGGGTCATAACTAACTTAAAATTGGTATAATAAATCGGATGAGAGACTTTACTTTGTATAAAAAAAATAAATAGTGGAGGCTGTCTGAGGCCCCTCTCACCCCTTACAATACATAATGGTTCAGTCCACCCCTGCAGCTGCAGGCGCGCGAGGAAGATGCATCTACAAACGGCTTAACGAGCGGAGTGGCTGTTGTTTATCAAGACATGTCTTTCCCCAAGAAAGCAAACTCAGGGAGCCTTAAACGAAAGGAAAAGGCAAAAGGGAAAGAAAGCAAGGAGTGGGGAAGACAACTCCTCACAAATTTCTTTCAAAAGAAAGGTGAGCACAGTTCACAGCTAACACAGTTTAAGAACCGTTAAAGCTAATGTCAGCAGTTGTAAAGATGAAGCTAACGTTAGCTCAGTTTCAGCAGCAGCAGGTTCCTCATCCTCATCTCATCTTCATCTCATCGCTCATTAAGTGCTGACTGAAAGTTATTATTACAAGTAATCATTTAACATTGAGGTCGCGGACCTCGCGGTAAAAACAGTTCAAATTTGGAGCGACATTTAGCTCCTTTCCCATTAAGCTAGCATGACATGTTGGGTACCAGCGGATTCATTTCAATTTCAAGATTTCTATGATGCTTATGGCTTAAAATCTTAAAAACTGAGCCTGTAACGGCCTTCAGAAGACAGTAATGTTAATGCCTGATGATCCACCATCATTTTCAGAGGGTTAGAAGTAGGCCAAGAACTGAGGTGGAGGGTAATTCCAACTTCAAGTTCATGGTGATCAATGAGGCAGAGTATAAGTAAAATATACATGACGTTCTGTTTTTCACATTTGGATGGTTAGATTATATTAGAAAATAGACCTAGCATTAGGCTGCAGTTTAATTTCTGGCAAATTCAGACAACATTGAAAACATTTAAAGATATCACGTTACCTTGTTTTTTTTAGTGTGTTACTATTACTGGTGCTTTCTTGTCAGATTAGTTAATCAGTTAGTCAGATTAGATAAATTTTTACAAGGTATGACCGCTTGAAGACCTGTGGTTTTAACAGTAAGCCATAAACACAGTGATTAACAACCCAGTCCAGATTGATGCTGTGACATGAACTCTGAGTCATTCTATTGACGTGATGGAATGAATGTAGTGGAGGAAAAAGTACAAATGTCAAAATGCAGTGTAGTATAGAGGAGCACACATTGGAAATACCTGAGTAAAGTCAAAAAGTACCTAACAATGGTTGTACTGAATTACTTATACTTATTACGTATATTTAAGTACTGTACTTCAATATACCTTTAGGTACTTGTAGTTTACTTGAGTATTTCTATGTTCTGTTACTTGCACTCTGCTACATGTTTGAGGCAAATATTGTACTTTTACTCTCACTTGATTATTCGATAACTTTAGTTACTTGTTACTTTGCAGATTACTGCATCAGAGCCAAAGCAGCACTTCTTTTTTTTTTTTAAATATATCTTTATTGAGATTTTTATTGTCATTTAAACATAAACAGTAAACCAATCTGGCAAAAATAAAAAAAAAATAATAAAATACAGTTAAGTAAAAAGAAAAAAATAAGAGATGGACTCAAATAAAGTCACAGCAGTGTACAACTCGTAGGAAGTTCCAAATAAATGAGAGTTCAAAATCATCAGTTCATAGATCATAGATTCATAGATCAATCATAGAAAAAATCTATGTAAGGGTTCCATAAGTTAGTAAACCTTATTCTTTCTTTCTTTTTGTACAATATATGTTAGTTTCTCCAAAGCTAGGCAGGCCATCAGTGTCCTTGTCCACATTCCACATTGTTGTGGAGTACTAACTAATACCTGTGATGCCTTCATGAGCTCTTATAGCCATAGCCAATCAATAGCCAACACAAATAGGAAATGTGACAACGGGCACCCTTGTCTGGTGGATCGCTGGAGAGTTAGTGGTTCAGAAATGGGTAGCTCTCACTTTTACCAAAGTAATATTTTCACACACTATCTTTACCATCATATTCACATTTCAACATGTGAAGAGAGAAAAATGTAATGTGAACTGGACATTTTCAGAATATGACTGGCTTTTTTTCCACACATGAATGAACATTTTACTCATATTAAAACACAAATGTTTAGCTCACACTCATGTGAAAATGTTGAATTCAACTGTAAAGAAGAACATTTCAACTGATTTCATGTGCCACGTTGTGTTTCCATATATGGAAATTCTAATGGACATGCAATAACACTCACATATGACTGTCACGTTTATTATTTCCACGTGACAGACTTCTAATACAAGGTCAAGGAAAAAAGGTCAAGGCATTAATTTTAACCGAAGAGATCAAACTTCAGTGATAATAGCAGCCAATAAATCAGCTGAACTTTGTTCTCGTCAAACCCTGTTAATGTCCTCGGTTGTGTATTTAAGTGAGCTTCACTCTGCAGCCTCACAGAGCAGAAGACACTCAGCTGAGAGGTTTCACTACTGACACAGGTGAGACTTTAAAACTTAATTCATTTGAAGATTTTCATTTAAACTTTTAACTTTTAACAGCAGATTAATATGTTGTTGTGCTCTTGCATTGCAGCAGTCCAGCTCATCACTGTACAAAATGAAGATCATTCTGCTTCTTTGTGCCGCCTTGGCTCTGACCATCACAGCAGGTGAGACTCAGTGGAAACACTGAACCCATCAACAGTTTTCAGAATCTAATTTAAAAATCTGACTCTACATCTTGAATTTGAACACGTGAGAATGGTACTGCATCTTTTAATCTTACAAACCAAATGGATGTTTAAGAGTTTTTTTAGGTAGTGAAGCACAGCTTTATCTTTTTTTTCCACAATAGTGCCTGTAGAGGATGTGCCAGCTGCTCAGGAGATTCACCAAGGTAAGAGATGTAACTGGGACTCCAAGGAAAATGTATTTTTCTGCTGTTCAGACAAAACGTAATTAATCGATAGAAGCCATTCTGTAATGCCATTTCAGAATCTCATTTAAAAATCTGACTCTACATGTTGAATTTGAACACTTGAGAATGGTACTGCATCTTTTAATCTTACAAACCAAATGCATGTTTAAAAATGTGTTTTTTTTTTAGATAGTTAAGGACAGTTTTATCTTTTTTTTCCCACAATAGTGCCTGTAGAGGAGGTGCCAGCTGCTCAGGAGATTCACCAAGGTAAGAGATGTAACTGGGACTCCAAGGAAAATGTATTTTTCTGCTGTTCAGACAAAATGTAATTAATCGATAGAAGCCATTCTGTAATGCCATTTTAGAATCTCATTTAAAAATCTGACTTTACATCTTGAATTTGAACACTTGAAAATACTGCATCTTTTAATCTTAAAAACCAAATGCATGTTTAAAAAGTTTTTTTTTTAGATAGTTAAGTACAGTTTTATCTTTTTTTCCCATAATAGAGCCTGTAGAGGAGGTGCCAGCTGCTCAGGAGATTCACCAAGGTAAGAGAGACAACTGGGAGTCCAAGGAAAATGTATTTTTCTGCTGTTCAGACAAAATGTAATTAATCGATAGAAGCCATTCTGTAATCAGCAGTATCTATTTCCTTTTCACATTTACATTTATTAGATGGGGAACTGCCTGTTGAGACTGAAGTGGAAGAAGTAAAATCTCAATGTGAGAAAAAGAGGAGCGGCTGTCTAAGCGGCTGGTCCCCATATGGATCCAGATGTTTCAAAGTCATCAGCACAGAAAAGAATTGGCTGGAGGCAGAGGTACACTCAGACACTTGATTCCACATTTAAATCATAATGATTTCATTCTCCAAACAGATATTTCTCCTGTAACTGTGTGCATTAAAAGATTACCATCTTCTTCTTTTGCAGCGTTACTGTCAGCGTTATAGTGCCAACCTTGCCTCCATCCACAGCTATGGAGAGTATCAATTCATCCAGGAGATGGTGAGATTTTATTTCGAGAATTACGTCCAAGCCTGGATCGGCGGCAGTGATGCTGTGATGGTAGAGAACAAAACCTTATTTTACAGACTGACTGACTGACTGACTTTAAGACAAAGCCAATTTCACTGTCAAACAAATGTGAGTTTTGCTGACGGATTAAGTGCTGATAATCCAACCGTTTAAGATCTGTTCCTTATCCTCAAATGTAGTCAATTTGATTACAAATTAAGAATATTTACTGTAATTTTACAGTAAATTACTGGCTAATAATTGCAGTAAATTGACAGCCGTATACTTATTTTATAGAAATAATGATGTGTATATATATATATATATATATATATATATATATATATATATATATATATATATATATATATATATATATATATATATATATATATATATACAGTTAGACTGTTAGCATGTGTACCTTGTTGGACCACTTGTAGGCCTGCTAACTAACTATTAGCATGTTGTTAGCCTTTTGGCATGTTAGCATGTGAACCTTGTTGTAAAACTACAATATTCTATTGCTCAATTACTATATGGTGCTCCCCTATATACAGTATTTCTGTATCATTTTAACTTCTTCACAGTCACTTCAGAATGCCGGTTAAATTCAGATTGACAGCAGTTTACCTTAATATTCCTGATCATTACCCGTCATGCATTGCAAAAGCACAATGGAGAAATTTACTGTACGGATTTTCTGTGAAACCTTGGTGTTAGTTAATAGTAGTTTGTGTTTGTTTGACAGTTAATAATTGCGTTTGCTTCACAGAATGATGGTTGGCTCTGGAGTGACGGTTCAAGATTCTATGGCTCGATGTGGAGCTACGGCGAGCCCAGCTATTGGGGCTCCACAGAGAGATGTATTGTGGCGAACCATGATGGTACAGTAATATTATGTAATATCTTTTCATGGATAATCTGCTCACTGCTCACTTACCAACTTCTAAAAAACTGACGAAAATTTTCTCTCTGACCTCCCACTTAGGTCCCACTAAGTCCGACTGGGGTGCTGAGAACTGTGGCTATTATCTCCCCTTCGTCTGTGGAACAAGACCATAGTAAATCTTAAGAATATAATGAACCTTATGATTGTAAAATGAACTATGGCAGTCAAATTTGAGATCTTAATTTTTTGATAGTAGAATTGTTCAGTTTGATTTATGGGAAAATGGTTTGGAAAATTGTGAAAAAATGACAAAATAAAGGTTTCATGAAGCAGCAAGATGAGATTTACTGAGTCTTTGTTGAACTGATAACACATCGGCAATTTAGTGCTTTGACACTTTATCCACCCACCCTCCTTTCAACGAAATGAATTCACCACAGATAATTATATTTTAACTTTTTAACTCTACTACACTACACCTATGTGATAACTATAGTTACAGGTTACTTTGAGGATTGCATGCTGCATCAGGGCCAAAGTAACACATTTTTAACAACACTGTAGCAAACTGATGTTTTTGTTTTATTTATTTTCCCTCCATGATCTCCACATGTTTACTTGCTGCATCACTGTCAGCTGTCACAGGATTCCTCATGTACACAGATACAGATGCAGTGTTGTAAACAGTACACAAAACTCACACTTGAGTAAGTCAGTCAGATGTCATGTTTAAATATTACATAATTAAAAATGAAAGTATCTCATATAAAGTGTACTTAAGTATCAAAAGTACTTGCTTCCAAAATGTAGTGGAGTACAGTAGGTGAGTAAATATACTTGGGTACATTCCATTACTATGCGCACATAGATGCCATTATGTATATAAGTTTTTTTATCACTGTGTATTGTGAGTGTCGCTGTATTTTTCTGTGTTTGTCTTAATCTTGAAAAAGCAAGATAAGAGGCATTTATTTTTAATGTTAGAATGTAAACACGCTGCTGTTAAAGCTGCAGTTCCGCTCCAGGCCTGCGGGGGCGCCGCTCACGTCGCGAGGCGGCGGTTAAAAACCTTCTCTGAAGTTTCCTCTGGCGTCAAAAAAAAAAGAGACCGACAAAAGAGCGAAGAGAGGATCAAATCTCGAAGGTAAATCCGCCTGAAAACGAGAATGTGACAACTATTTAACCGTTACAACTTAATATATGTTTATCTAACAAAGATTTGTATTCGAAGCCGTGTTCGTTATTCTCCAACAACATTGTGCTGCGCAGTTAAACGGAGTCACATGTAATCCTAGCTTCCTGAGCTAGCTTCCCCAGCTAGCTTAGCTAGCGGTTGATGGAAGGCCTGTTTGGACTATTAAACCGGTTATTTAAGGAAGTTCTTTTGAGAGAAATTGTCAAATATGTGGTGATGGATTAACGTAAATAACAGATTAATAAGTCTAAGTTAGTCAACAACAAATACGACAGTACTAGACATTATTGACTTGAAGGGAAACGCCGAAGAGAGCGGCGTTTCAACGTGATGGCTGAAGTTGATAACTGCTAGCTAGCTCTTCAAAGTCGCTGCGGTTCTGTTGTGAGATCAAAAGTTTAACGATTAAAAATGTAACCTCGGTAAAATCAGCTTTTACCGCATCCTGTCCAAGCAAGTTGTGTTTGTGATTAACTCAACGTCCATCAGCTTAAAGATAACCGTAAGAGCTAACGTTAGCTTAGCTCATTTCTTTTTTCTCAGTGCTGGGTCAACAATTTTATTTCGTATGAGCATTTGCAGAAAAAACCACACATGAGAAATGATAAAACTTAGATTTTGATGTAATACATCTTGTAGTGTTACATCATAACTAAAAGGAAACAGGTCTGTTAGATTAGTAGGTATCGCTATTTAGTTAAATCACATACAGTAGGTACACTTATAAATAAAGTAATTGAAAAATAACCTACAAATTCAGGGAGGAGATGCACTTAAGTTGCCAGTTTATCAGGTGCACTAGTTCAGTAGTCCTGTAAGAAACCTACACGGGGGTTAATATTCATACTACTAACATGTATTCTATTCTATTCTCATTAATGTTTATGGGTTTGACACAATGCTTCAGTAAATTAAAGGAAGCATTATAACCGAAACTATGAGGTGGTTCATCGATTAGTTGACAGATAATATGTAGACCTGTATTTTGTGATTTTTCATGCAATAATTCATAACAACCAGTTTAAATATACATGTGTGGATTTTCTGGTCGTCTTTGTGCCTTTTTATAGCATTCAACCTAATATTTTTCACTCTTGGTCAAACAAAACTGGAATTTACTGGAAAAGAAATTCGTAATATCCGTATATCCTGCATTTTGTAGACAAATTGATTAACAGATAATACAATGTATGTTAAACTACACAACCTTGATGTAAGATTAATGATGTATTGAATATCTGCTGTATTACACCGCATTAGTTTTAGACAACTGTATTAAACTGGCAACTGAACGCACATCAGGAGCAGGCCTCCCTCATGATATTAGACCACGTACTCTTGGCTGTGTTCAGTTGTTATATAATCAGCTCTTCAGTGAAAGCTGTGAGAGTGTCTACTGAAGAAAAGGTGGCCAAATGTATGTGGATGTTTATGTGGCCTGTTTCACTTAATTGGAACTGAGGGGCTTGAGATTTTGGACGTAGGAAAGCTGTCATTACTTTATGCATTTTTACTGAAATGTCAGGTCAAACTGATCAAAACAGCTAACCACATCCTACACGTACCTGCTGTTTGTTTTTAACTCTGCATTTAGATATGACATTTATAAATCTCATTGTGTCAGCAAACAAAATCTGTAATTGGGCCATAAAATTGCCACAGGTGAATCATCTGTGTTCTCTGTCCGTTCTTCCTGCAGGTCAAAGTAGAGGGCCATGGCTCGTGGGCAGCAGAAGATTCAGTCCCAGCAGAAGAATGCCAAGAAGGCAGCAGAGAAGAAGAAAGGTCAGGCTGCTGACCAGAAGACTGCAGCTAAGGCCGCACTGGTCCACACCTGCCCAGTCTGCCGGGTAAGAACAACACTAACACTGTACCTACCTGTATACTGAGGACACATGGCGTGGAAGTGCTGCAGTGGCTTGATTCTTGTGAGAGCAGTGGCTGCTCGGGCCGGAATCACATCTCTGTGTGGCGATCGGCAAGCGATTCTGCTCTTTTCTGCTCTTCACGATGTCCTCATTAATTTATAACATTTGTAATTTTTTTGTCTTTGTGAATAAGTGGGATGTCTCTTCTTCTGCTACCTTGAAGTTAAAAGAACCATCGCCTCGTGTGATGATCTTTGTGGAGGGTCTTCTCTCCTGCTCGTCTCTCCCGCTCTGTTTAGGCATGTGAAAAATATGTGAAATATGTACATAATTTAAAAATACAACCGCAAGAAGCAGTGGCCATTTCTAAAAATAGGGCAGATTTTGATCTGAATCTATTTGAGGTTTACTTTCTCCCTAGAAAAAAAAAATGCAATACTTAAGTGCTTTTCACACTGCACTTAACCCGAGGCTAAGAAAGCGTTAACAGTGGCACATTCCAAAGTGGGCCAACCCTGATTTTAGGCTAAGGCTTGTTGGCCCTGCTCAGGAGCAAATCAGCTAATCCTGGGGCTACGTGGTGCCAGTGTAAAACACCGCTAAAATAAACTATTAACACATCATTCGAGAATGGTCATCTTAGCTTCAAAGCACTTGTGTGCTTGACGCAGAGCTAGTAGAAGTAGAGTGTGGATTCTATAGCCCTGGGCTTAGGGCAACTCTGGGATAACAATCTGTGTGTGAAAAGAGGCTACATCATAACCTAAGGACAGCCCCGGGCTAAGTTTACGCAGTGTGAAAAGTCCTTTATTGTTCTGTACTCTCCACGGCTTCAGTGATGTGACAACTATCTGGTGTCTGGTGAACTCGATTGTTTTGCATTTTTATTGAATATTACATGATTATCCGTCACAGAAAGCATCAATCGTTTTCGTGAGACATTCTGCGGAGTAGTTTCAGGGTTTATATGGAAATTCTTAAGTTGAATTTACTACCTTTTACAACGAGTTTGACCTCTGCTGAAATAATTCCAATCGCATATATTTTCTGCTTACCCATTGGCTGAAGTTTGAAATCCAAAGCAAGGTCACAATAGATCCTTAAATTCTCAGTTTAGTAAGATTGCAGAAAGAAAAGCCT
The DNA here is from genome assembly GCA_039737535.1 of Lagodon rhomboides. NCBI lineage: Eukaryota > Metazoa > Chordata > Actinopteri > Spariformes > Sparidae > Lagodon > Lagodon rhomboides. The sequence continues at coordinate 5,500,455 of CM077799.1, forward strand.
AAGCGGTTTAATTTATTACCCCAAGATCAAACATTTTAAACCGTGATTTTTCTCTCTTCTTCTTTTTCAGACACAGATGCCTGATCCCAAGACCTTCAAGCAGCATTTTGAGAGCAAACACCCCAAGTCCCCCATGCCTCCTGAGCTGGCGGATGTTCAGGCATGAAGTGTCGACTGGACTGGACCTGAATCTGGGTAAGACTGACTGTCGTGTTCTGTTAGCCGTAGTCAAAACTGATGATTTTGTGAAAACCTCTTAAAGTTTCTAAATTCTACATTCTTGACATTATATCAGAAATGGCTTTCAAACCAAAACCTTCTATTTTTAACTTAAATATTTAACTCAGTCAGCCACTTTTAATATTTTCCAATTCTAACGACCGTAACACTAAAAAACAACCAAAACTGTCACTTCCAGATACACAATGACCACGGACTAAAATCAAGGCGTCTGAAGGATGTTGATGACGAACACTGGGACCTGTCAGTATTCACGGACAACGGGCTGGGAAGGAGGGAGGGGGTGGATGTGTGTATGTGCTGTGTACGTACGTGTGTGTTTGTAAGAGAAAACCAATAACGGCGGGGCAGAAGTACACCAGCACCCCATTTTATATTTATTATGTACAACTACCTTGCTATTCCAAATGGGGGACGGGGACCGGCGAGACCGCCTGCTAACACTGAATAAAATTATCTTGTGACTAACGGCCGGGAGATGTGAGAAGTCTGAACAGGTTACAGTGAGAAGTAAAACAAATATTTTTGAATGCATAGCTAGCGAACCTCTGGCTGTACCTTTTTAAGCACTGTGTCGTCCAGAGGATCAGACGTCACAGTCAAGATCACATCCAGAAGAATAGACGTGGCAGCGCTGTTGGGTTAAAAACGTATTAATCCAATAGTTTTATTCTTCCTTTCACTTGATGAGGGTGTTCATGTGATGTCACCACGACCATCAGTGTTACCCTCTGATAATAACGTTCACATTTTCATAAAAGCATGAAACTTTCGGTACCCGAACATTTTCAGAAATGGAGCCTCGTGGCTGAACAACACATCGTTTTAGCATTGACATAATGTGCAAAAGTCAATGTCAAGTGAGGCGTGAACAAAATAACAGCTTATTTGATGCACCACACCATAAATGTCGTGAAATATCCTGTTTGAGTGCAATACATGAAGCCAAAAACCAAAATATCGCAGTGTCAGGTTTCTCCAGTATCATGCGGCCCAAGCTATAATCGAATTGTGTATTTTTGCATCAGATCTCCTAAAGTGAACATGATGACACAGACAAGATGATAGTCAGTGATTTTGATTACAAAACCACATAAAAACCACATACAGCAGCAATAACTGTTCAGGTGAATAATTGGCTGTGAATTCAGTGATGTTGTGAAAAGACTAGACTCTCTAAGTTAAACACGCTTAAATCTCTTCACACAGAAATTGCAGCATGTCTGGTGCTCTCTAGTATCAGGAGAGACTTCAGAAATGTAATCCAAAGTGTAGTGGAGGCGACACTGATGGATGGCGTTAAAACATTAGCCACTTAAAACATTTAGTAGCTTAATTCTGTGTGCTCCAGTACACTTTGTATTTTATTACTTATGGCTGCTGTGAGTGTTGTTTTGGTGTGTTAAATGGCTCTATATTCCAGCAGTAATCACTCCATTAAAAAGGCACAACACTCCCGGTTAAATGTTTATAAAAAAACGTTTGAGGCAAAGAGAGCTGCCTCCAAAAAAAGAAAGGAATCGCGCAAGTGTGGTGACGTAGAGAGGAGGGAGGGGATTACTAACTGAAAAAAGGGACAGGAAGTTAGCTCGTCTCTCCTACGAGTAACGAGTAGAGTTATATTCAATATGACCGGAGCAACACAGCTTAGAAAGAACGTGTTGAACACAAGGATTTACTTCAAAAACTGCAATAACTTCACCAAGTTTCATGCTTTTTATGAAAAAGTGAACATTTCACCTCAGTCTCGGCACACATCTGGACTAACAGAGTATAAAAATGAGATTTTCCACCATTAGCCCCCTTTTTTTTTTTAAATTGGCTGAAATCTGTTTGTGTAATTTCAGATTTAATGTTCGCTTAAGAAAATCAATAAATGCAGGGTATTAGTTCATGAAACTATTTCTTGGAGATTCATGTTTTTGTTCAACAATAGAGACACAGACTCTACAGCTATGCCTCCTCTGCTGCTCCACAGGTGTCCGCACTCGGTAACACCTCACAACAGTACCTCACGTTACACCACACAGCAACGCTTCATGGTTTCTTCTTTTGTTTCTCCAAATTCCTCTACTCCTGCTAATTTTTATGTCATCCTCCTCGGGCATGTTTCCCAACATAATCTTGGCAATAACATCATGTTTGTCACATTTTAAGATTCGCTGACATTATATTTGCTAATCCCTCTCTAACACGACAGCCTCATTTATGCTTTCAGCTGTTTGTCAGTTTGTTTATCGACTGAAGAAATTGTAATCGGGCCCCAAATGAAAAAGAAATTTGTTTAGCAACTGCCAAAAATTATTTGATCTGCTCTTTTTGGTTCTTCATATTCTCACTCGCAGGCAAAACTTCACTAATTTGCTTTAACTGTACTTTTTTTTTTTTTTTACCCTTTTCAATAAATTGAACAATGTATTTAATGTGACCGGTGTTCTCAGCTGATTCTGTGTTTGTGGTGAGATGAAGGATGTGAAGTCCACTGAAGGTGTGTGTGTGAACATTGGGATTGATTTCATGTTTAAACCATTAATTGTTTGGTAGGTCTGTAAAACAGCCTGAGACATTACTCTTTAAACCCGTTTACAATTCTTTTAAACAGTTCAAAACCCAAAAGACATTCAGTTTAGTATCAAAAAACAAAGAAAGGCAGGAAATCTTTATATGATGAGCCATTAATTTCAGGGTAGTGGTAACGCTTCAGAAAATAACAAACAAAGAAGATAACAAAAAGTTCAGTCAGAAACACAGGTGAGAAAACATCTGAGACTGTGTCATACAATCACCACGAGACAAGAGAATGTGAGTATTTATTTTATTAATTCAATACAATTTAACATTTTCTCTTCATATAGACTCTAACAATAGAAATGCTGTCATTTAATATCTTTCTTGTATACAAACAAACATAACAGGCATCACTGATGGCGTGTTTGTCCATCCAATATCATTTGCCATCTAAAGCTGTCTGAAGACTAAATCGGAGTTAATTTGTTTGTAGCTGATAAAAAGGGCATAAAAAGATACCAGCTTTCCCTGTTTGGTTAAAAGTTGATGGACTGAAAGAACATTTATACTCTTAAAGTTGTCAAATAAATTCTGTACTGATGGAAACAAACATCTGTAACTGTTTATGAAGCTGATGGATGTTTGATGAGAGAACACTTCAGGTTAAAGGTGTATTTACATAAATATTCAATATTATCACGTTATGCCGAATAACCTACTGAGCGATGACGACCAGCTGACAGTTTGGACATAAAAAATACTGTTATTAAAAAAAAAAAGTTACAAAAAGCTTCTTTGGTGAAAGATAATTGAGTCACTGATCCTAAATCAGCACTTGAACACACAAGACAGATACCTGTTGAATAATGCCTTTATAATCCAAGTTTCTGCAGAGTTCATGTTTGACAACCAAAAAAAAACAACCTCCATGTAGTTCTTTGTGTTTTGGACTCTTCAGTGGAACTTTCTGACTCTCATAGACACCCACAGGTCTTCACCACCATGTTCCGGTGTTTCTTGAGGATGACGTTGTTGTTGTCGTCATAGAAGAGGACGGAGATGGGGCTGAGCTTGGTGGGGGCGCAGCACGCCTTCGGAACCTCGTCGGGCTTCAGGAGGTGGACCTGCCGCAGCAGAGTGAAGCACGGTTCATGTTTACAAGTCAGGTATAAGATCAGCAAAATGTACTTTAAAGGGATATTCCGGTGTAAGTTTAATCCATGGTCTAACACACCATGACACCGAGTAAGACTCGCCCTTGACCGCTAGCTTAGCTAGTTTTAGCAACCTCAGAAAAGACTGCACGATAACAATACACTGCAGCTTATGTCTCCAACTAGAAACCGCCATCAAAAAGCCACAATTAATGGTGAGAACAGCACCAAACTTCAGCAACAGTACATGTACAGTCCCAGCACACAGTACGAAGCATCAAACATCTGCTAGCTTTGCCGGATTTGTATTAAAAACACAGCACAACTCACCCTCTCCTCCAGCAGCCTGCCTGTGTGGGGAAGCCCTGACGAGTCGATTATCGAGTGCAGTAGATTTCCGCAGCTCAAGGATGAAAATGTCTGATTATTACTCCATTACTTTCCTTATTTTCCCTGTCAGCTCTCGATAATAAGAACTGAGCGTTCTATGGAGTAATAATCAGACATTTTCATCCTTGAGCTGCGGAAATCTACTGCACTCGGTAATCGACTCGTCAGGGCTTCCCCACACAGGCAGGCTGCTGGAGGAGAGGGTGAGTTGAGCTGTGTTTTTAATACAAATCCAGCAAAGCTAGCAGATGTTTGATGCTTCGTACTGTGTGCTGGGACTGTACATGTACTGTTGCTGAAGTTTGGTGCTGTTCTCACCATTAATTGTGGCTTTTTGATGGCGGTTTCTAGTTGGAGACATAAGCTGCAGTGTATTGTTATCGTGCGGTCTTTTCTGAGGTTGCTAAAACTAGCTAAGCTAGCGGTCAGCTAACTTGACCTCTCGAGGGGGAGTCTTACTCGGTGTCAAGGTGTGTTAGACCATGGATTAAATTTACACCGGAATATCCCTTTAAGTGTCAAATTAAATCTTCATGGTGGGGCGAGTGAATATCAGAGTACTGACCACTTGCTGGATGAGGGCGTGGTTTGTGGCGTTCATACAGGAGCCCAGAGGATAAAAACACTCTCCGTCACAGTAGTAGGCTGAATATCCAGGCGGGGCTAAAACCCAGTCCTGAACAGAACCACAGAGACACAGTTAATGATCCACAGCAAGAAAGTCACTACTATCTTTATCCATCAGATGATGTAATGAATCATTTTTAATAATTATAAAATCCTCCACTTAAGATACAGAGGGGAAATAATCAACTATGTTTTTCTTTTTATTAAAAAAAAGACTCTTGAGAACGAGTACTACGGAAGCCCTGAGGGGGAAATTATCCATTTTCTAAATCTGATCTAAATTGTTTTCTCTCCTGGAAAAAAGGTTCCTTAATTTTTTTCCATCTGTGAAAACGTGTGCGATATTCTTTTTCCAGGACAAAGAAGAATTTGTGTCTGAAAACCGAGTGGGGAAAAAAATGTCAGGAGATTTTTTTGTTGTTTGTTTTGTTTCTTCATGTGTCAGAAAGTTTTTTTTTCCTGGAAATGTTTTTTTCATATGTAAAATCAAGTGGAAAATATTTTTTGGTGAAAAGATTATTTTTCATGTTTGAAACTGAGTGGAGTAAAAAAAAAAAAAAAAGTTTTGGCAGAACAAAAACACTTTTAAATATAGCTGCAAGCAGCAATGAGGGGGTCAAGCTGGGACGCAACTGTGCAAATTATGCAGCTCAGACTTGTGAGCAAAGTAAGCAGTACACATTTTACAGAATTTACACACATATGCATGTCGAACATGCATGCTGCTTGACCCCGAATTAGGGGGTCAAACAGTGAAACTGTGCAAGATATGCGGCACAGACTGGCGCAGTTTGACTGCTTGACCCCGAATTAGGGGTTCAAACAGTGAAACTGTGCCAGTTATGCGGCGCAGACTGGCGCAGTTTGACTGCTTGACCCCGAATTAGGGGGTCAAACAGTGAAACTGTGCCAGTTATGCGGCGCAGACTGGCGCAGTTTGACTGCTTGACCCCGAATTAGGGGGTCAAACAGTGAAACTGTGCAAGATATGCGGCGCAGACTTGCGCAGTTTGACTGCTTGACCCCGAATTAGGGGGTCAAACAGTGAAACTGTGCCCGTTATGCGGCGCAGACTTGCGCAGTTTTACTGCTTGACCCCGAATTAGGGGGTCAAACAGTGAAACTGTGCAAGATATGCGGCGCAGACTTGCGCAGTTTGACTGCTTGACCCCGAATTAGGGGGTCAAACAGTGAAACTGTGCCAGTTATGCGGCGCAGACTGGCGCAGTTTGACTGCTTGACCCCAAATTAGGGGGTCAAACAGTGAAACTGTGCAAGATATGCGGCGCAGACTTGCGCAGTTTGACTGCTTGACCCCGAATTAGGGGTCAAACAGTGAAACTGTGCAAGATATGCGGCGCAGACTTGCGCAGTTTGACTGCTTGACCCCGAATTAGGGGGTCAAACAGTGAAACTGTGCAAGTTATGCGGCGCAGACTTGCGCAGTTTGACTGCTTGTGAGCAAAGTAAGCAGTACGCATTTTAAAGAATTTACAAGCATAAATGCATGTCAAACATTGAACTAGTGGTGGCGCTAGAGCGTTCAATGCAAAGGCCTGAAAATTGGTGTGCGTGATTGGGATAGTGTCTTGACTCCAGGTACCAAGTTTGGTTATGCTAAGTCATAGCATCGGTGAGACAACAGCCCACTTCCTGTTTGGCGGCTTCGCCGCCATTTTCGATTGCCTCTCACGGGAGAATGAACTTGAAATTGAAAATTCTTTGAAATAACTTTTGTGCGGCTTGGTCTGAAGATCATCTGTGTCAAGTTTCGAGCGAATCAAACAAACTTTGTGACCTGTGAAGATTTTTAAAGCTTTCTGACATAATCCAATATGGCGGAGGTCCAACATGGCCGACAGTGATGGGCTATGGATCATTGCACTCGGGTTGATCCAAGGATCACAACGATACCTTTTTTGTGAAAATCAGATGCACAAGTCAAGATCTACGTCAGAAATGCTTTTCCAACTTTCACACATTGGTGGCGCTAGAGCGTTGTGCATAAAGTTCTGTAAATTGGTGAGAGTGATCATGGGACTGTCCCAAATCTGTGCACTGAATTTCATAACTGTAGACCAAGCGGTTCAATTTTCGACCAAATTTTGACCTGTTGGTGGCGCTAGATGGCTGGGTTTAGAGTTCTGTAAATAAGTGTAAGTGCTCAGTACAGTGCTCCGAAACTTTCAGCCAAATTTCAGCACTTTTTACCAAGGTGTTCTATGGGCTGTCATAGACTTCAATGGCAGAGGAATAATAATAATAATAATAATAAGAAAACATAGAATCACTATGGGTGTCCAGCAGTTTCACTGCTTGACCCCCAATAAGGCTCATCTTCCTAATTGTTTGTTTTTATAAAGCTCATTTTGACCAGAGGAGGCTGAAGAGCACGACCACCTCGTGTTATAAAAGGACTAAAAACCTTTATGCTTTCTTCCAGGGGAGCTTTAATTTCTCCGTGCACATTAAATACAAGACACAACATTACTGTCACGTCCTTGGCTTAGTGAGGTGTGTGTTATAATCGGTGCCAATCTGTATATGCAGAGTTTTGCCAGGATAATCTTTTTAAGTTCCTTAATTTATTTTTTTCCCCATCTGTGAAACCAGGAGACATTTTTTTAGTTGTTCTTTTTTTAAAACAACATTTCTTTCCCTGAGAAAAATCTGGTAGTGACCATTAGAAAATAAACTATGAAGTAACATAAAAAGGCTCATATATCAAATGTTGCTGCCTGATAAAACACAATATTCTGACTCTGACGGCAGATTAGCACCAATTATAACACCTTCCTCGCCAAAAAGTCCCCCTGGAAGAAAACATTCAGGCTGTAAGTTTTATTTGGAGCGTGATCGTGGTGCACTTCGGCCTCTTGTGGTCAAAATGAGGACTGAAAACAAAAACGCTCAAAAAATCAGACATCTAAAAAAAAACAAAAAAAGAAGTTTCTTCTTCCAAAACCTTCTGTTTCACACACACACAATAAACTCTCCTGCCAAAGGTTTTTTTTTGTTGTTGTTGGTTTTTTTTCATGGAACAAAAAACCCTTTTCCACAGATGGTAAAAAAAGGGAACTGAGAAAGATCCTGGCAAAACTGTTTTTCCCACCAAGTCAGACACACAGGAGAGGAATATGTCTTCACTTCAGCGTGAAACTCATCTTGTACACAAGAATTAAACAGACATGTAGAAGAATAAAAAGCCTGACTTCTAAAAACGTTATCATGAATCAAAGAAGTTAAACTGCGAGCTGACCTTCCACCCCAGGTCGCTGAAGCTGACGTAGAGCTCGTGTTTCTTACAGGGCTGACCTCCGTTGTTGGCTGGACTCCGATCTGCACACATTAAAACATTTATCACAGTCTCAAAATGTTACCTTGATAAAATTAAAGGGTTCAAGAATGTGAAATTAATTATTCGTAGCTGCAGAACAAATTGTGTTGCAGTGACTTTAAATCGTTAAATCCAGAAGTGTGGGTGCGTGGAACCTCACTATGGATGCTGGGGACTGGGAGGTCGTATTTGGGTTTCTTCCTGCGGGGATGAGGCTTGACGGCTCGCGGCGGCCGACACGGGACCTGACTCTCCCTGAAGAAGGTCACCATGAAGGGCTGTTTGGAGCGAGGCCCCCGTCGGCCCACCAGCCCGATCCAGCCTGCAGACAGGGAGCGGTCTGAGAGAGGAGACGGAGATTTGATCAGACGGTTATTAAAAGAGGAATGCGATGGTTGTGTGTTGGTGTTGCGTGGCCCGGCGCTGCACGCACCCTCCTCCGTCTCCACGTAGAGGCGGATGCCCAGGTTGCTGCGGGGGTGGAGGAGCCAGTGGTTGGAGGCCGTGGTGACGTCGAAGGCCAGCCAGCCCTCCTGTCCTGCCGGCACCGACTGCATGTCGAGCAGCACCAGCTCGGGCTCTCTGAGGGGAAGCACACAGAACAACTGGAGTGTTACCGAACTGCTGCAGATGAACATGAATAAAGTTCACTTTTACTGCTACTTTTGAATCAACACAATTTATTGCCATTACTAAAACTGATCTTAAATGGATTGAGTAGATACCAAAGACAGAACGGTAAGCAAACACCAGAGTGAATCACCTGTGTCTGTTATCTCGTTGGATCTCGTAGACGGAGATGTGCAGGGTTCTGTTGGCCCTCTGGCCCATCGTCAGGGTCTTGTAGATCCGAAACTCCGCGGCTGTCACCGTCTCACCCTGAGGGAGCGGCGTCAGGTCGAAACGAAACTCCTTCCAGTAGGGACGAGGCTGCAGGAGGTCACGCTCCTGCTCCACTGCAGAGACAGAGAGACACGATAATATGTATCAGACAAGCAGAGAGATGGAAGATACAAACAGTACTTCAGGTACTGAGAAGGATTCAGCTGATTGACTGATAGATGTTTGGACAGGCTAGCGTCTCCCCTGTTTACAGTCTTTGTGCTAAGCTACGCTAACCAGCTGCTATCCTGCAGACATGAGGGAGGTATTAATCTTATCTTACCCTCAAAAATGTCAAAGCATTCCTTTAAGTAAAGTCCAAGTTATTGAAAACAGTACTTAAAAGTACTACGAGGAACTTTTAACTAGTTATGAAACGGTCTTATTATAAAGTACAAAAAACTTTCTTACTGTACTTAAGTTCATCTTTCAGGTATTTGTACTTTACTTGAGTAACAACTTTACTTTTCCTCCCTACATCTGAGCACAAACATCTGTACTTTCTACTCCTTACATTTTCAAAACAGGCTTGTTACTTTTTAATACATTTAAGGGGAATGATCAATTATTTTTATCTTGCGTCGTGCACGCTGCCTTCCCAACATCACGAGACTGATTTCAGCCTATCAGGTGTGTTAGTGTCTCTTATCTGCAGAGACCCTGCGGATTTTCTTATTTTCTCACTCTGTTGCTGCTCGCGACGCTTTACCAGACCATAAATGTGGCTATTTGACGTCCTGGGAACGAGACTCAACAGTAAACTATCTTCGTGGTGCGTTTAGGAACATCTGGGACAAATCCTACTGACTCTACCTTTAACTTTAATAGTCTATGAATCATATTAATATGACGGGAGCTTCAGTTAGCTTGGACTAAAAATGTCCTTCAGACGGATACTTTGTACTTTGATGCTCCGAGTACATTTCAGAGCCTGTACTTTATTACTTTGACTTGAGAAAGAAGCTGAATAAGTACTTTAAATACACAAATATCTGTACTTCTACTTGAGTAACGAGCGTGTTGTCAGAGCGAAGAACGTCTGATGTTCCTCAGCAAAAGAACCGACTGAAACAATCCGTGAAGAACAACATGTAAATGAGAAGTGAGTAGGCGAACACACACACACACACACACACACACCGTCCTTCACCAAATCCAAACATGAAACCGAAACACCAGCGCGGAGTGTGTGTGTGTGTGTGTGTGTGTGTGTGTGTGTGTGTCCTTGTGAAACCCCACAGGGACACATGCTCACTGGGGTTTGGCGCACACACACACACACGCATAATAGAGATACTAAGGACAGGACACCCCTGATGGGTTGGGCGTGCTCATATCAGCACACACACACACACACACACACGTACACACACACAGCAGTAATTAGAGACACTTAGTGCCCTGAACCGCAGCAGCTGCTCAGCACACACACCACTAATTGTAGCCCTGCCTGGTATTTTTAGAGTCACTCCCTCCACAGCAGTATTTTCATCTCGCTTCGGACCGTTAGCTTTTTTTTTTTTCTTTCGCTGTGTGTCAGTGGGGCCTTTAATTCTAACCAGCTGTGTCTTCCCATTACACATGCGTAGGAACACACACCCATGCCTGTTTGATTCAACTTACATGAACTACACACACACACGCTGATTAGATTAGCGATGGAAATAGAAGCTAAAATAAATCGTCTCTGCTGCGGATCAGGTGGAGAGAAGCTGCTGAGCGCACGCGAGTACGAAACCGACGAGATGCCGGGTGACTTTTAATTCTGTGTGTCACATAAATACACAAGCAGCCTGAAGTCATTACCGTCCGCTGATGCGTTCAGCTACTGTTTCGTGTAGATTTGAGGATGTTTGAAGGGTTTCATGACGAAAATAAAAGCTGCGCCGTTTCAAAGGAAACCCTGACGCGCGCTGTTGGTCACTATTAAATGCGTGAGTCACCTTTGTTTACAAAATGGTGGTTGGTTTCGGGGGTGGAATTGCTGTGTTTTTGCAGCGTTGACTGATTAATTTAAGGGTGCCTCTTTCGTCTCCAAAACAGAGGCCGAATTCCGAAAAAGGAAACCTTTCATTTGATGCGAGTTCATTAAAGACCCCGAGCAGAGCGAGGAGGTGATGGTTCCCACGATAAACCGGGTGCAGATCACCGTCTCATTCCTGAGGAGCTGGAGGAAGGAAGCCATTCGGAAGAGGATGTTTAAATTTTATGATTTGACAGATAGGCATCAGTCAGGCTGCTGTGTGGTTTTGGAGAGACGCACGAACAGTCGCACAAGATCTGGGTGGTAATGTTTAACGTTATTTCTTATATATATGCAGGGGAGCAATTATTTTCATCAAGTAGAATTGAAATAACAGAAGAGAGCAGCGAGAAGAAAATCCCGGATCCGTCTTTTTGTAAGAGTTAATGGGGTCTAGTTTGTTATGGAGACTAGTTTAATGCAAATCTGTTCTGACAAACCAACCAACAAACGGACACGAACGACAACGTAACCTTCTAGAAAATCTCGATTAATCGATCAATCATTAAAGTTTCCAGAGACTACAAACTGTATAAACTTTCCTAAACCGAAAACCTTTCAAAGATACTAAAGTTTACTTTCATCCACAACAAAAAAACTGAAACATCTTCATATTTTAGAAGCTAATGTCTGTCATTTAAAGGAACAGTTCAACCAAAAATGACCAATGAGTAGAAAATGACTGAATTCAAATTTAGAGAATCAATCTTTCCCTCTTGATGATTATTATTTTTAGATGTTTAATCGTGTTGTTTTCTCACATCTTTTCACTTGGCTGCCGAACAAAGTTAAAAACACTGACGAGAAGATCTGAACTGTTCCGTATCGATCGCTGTTCCTGAGCTCTTTCCCGGCGTCGGGAGCGTTTCAGTGCTCGGCTCAGCGTGGCTGCAGCAGCGGAGGAGCGAGGCTGGTGGATTGAGGAATGCCGGTCTGAAATGGAAACCTACCAATAAAGTTCAGCCGTCCTGACATTGGTTTTAATCCTCTCTGAACGTTTGAGGAACTAAAATGGTAGCGGCGACATGTCACTGTCCGTGTCATCAAGTTCACACACACGGTGTAATTTCATCCAAACCACAAAGTCAAAAACTGCTCTGTCATTCGAAACTGATGATAGAAAATGTTCTCTGTTTACGGTTAAAGGATTATGATTATTATTCTTGGACCGCCTAACGACACGAGGGAGAGAGACCGCTGCTGACAGCTAGCCTCTCAGCTAACTCCGGTACAGTGTTTCCAGTCATATAACATATTTTGAGAAATACACCTCATTCATTAACTCTCATGTCTCGCTGTTAAATTTGAAGCTACAACCTGCAGCCGCTTAGCTTAGCGTAGCACGAAGACTGGCAACAAGAGGAAAGAGGTGGCCTGGTCCTCTGAGCACAGATGAAGAACTATAATGAACACATTATACAAAAACACAACTGTAAAAAGACATTGTTTTGTTTGACGTGGGGTTGTGTGATGGAAAATGTCTCCAGGAAGTCAAACCCCCCGACCAATGAACAGTCGGACGCACAAACCTCCCTGGAAAATGATTTCACAAATTAAATGAACATGATAACTTGTTAATCAGTGAGCTAAAGAGGCGCTGATAGGTGGATTTTGTGACTTTTGGCCAGGCGAGCTGTTTCCCTCTGCTTCCAGTCTTAATGCTAAGCTTCGCTAACCACTTTTACTACTTTTTAATAAAACATAGCGACGCACCACTTTTTCAAATTTGCTGATTTTGTCCCCAACAATGTTTTAAAAGCATAATTTGTTAAAAATGTGCTGAAAGAGAAGGCTTGCACCAATCGATGTAAGTATAAAATTAGATTAAACTTCGATGGATTAAATTTTGGTACACGAGTGGCCGAGTTGACGTCATATGATGCTGAAATATGGCGGGAAATATATAGTTTGGCAAGATGGATTCACAGGAACACGACAGTTTTCACTGAGTTGACTTATTTCTTGATTTCCAGAGTTTCTGCAGGTGGAATCTTTTTTAACTGTTCGTAGAAATGTAACCTGCGTCACTTCCTGTCTGCCGTCACTCATCACTGTTGTTTACTCACCCAGGTTGACGAAGCTCATCACCGTGTCGGCCTCGCTGACCACCGTCCCGAGCGGCGGCGTGTGCGTGCTGAGTGTCGGAGGAGCCGCGTGGTTGACCTGAACCAGCCTCTCCGCCCCTCCGAACTTCCCCATGCCGGGTCCGTTCACAATAATCTCATTGCCTTCGTCCTCCCCGTCGGCCGACATGGCGTGGTAGAGGTCCAGCATGAAGAGCGGCGCAGAGGAGGGCGGTCGGAGCGGCGGGTGGGGTCTGGGTCTCCCCGGCAGGCCCAGGATGGACAGGATCTCCTTCTGCATCTCCTTCTTCTCGCGGCCGCTGAGCCGCCTGAAGCTGGAGTGGACGACGGCCTCGGCCTGCTGGCTCCACAGGGACAGGAAGAGCAGGAGCAGCAGGGGCAGGAGGAGCAGGGTCCTGGGGTGCAGGAGAGGCCGGTGGCGTCTGGAGGAGGATCTGCTCGTGTGCTGCTGTTGCATCTTGCTGCAGAGACAAGAGAAGCTGTGGGAGACGTCTGAGTCCATGGCCGAGAAACCAAAACTTTTATTCCCGCTAATAATCAGCCCACACTTGAGTTTATCTTCGCTCCAGTGTTTCCAGACTGACAGTGTTTTTCTCCTCGTCCTCCCGTTTCAGCGTCACCACAGACAAATGCGGCACTGATTTATGCCTGATGTGTTTAGAGGAGAGCTTTGTTTACCGCCTTAAACTGCCTCTGTTTATCTCTCCCTCCCCCTTTGCCTTCCTCTCTCCCTCTTCTACCTTCTCTAATCTCCAAGAAGAGAGAGGAAAAAAAAAAATCCCTCCTCACCCTCTGATCCACTTCTCCCTCACCTCTTAGTCGTGCAGCAGCAGAAACAGAGATAATGAGAGTGAGGGCATAATTACAAGCCTACAATGTGTTTTGAATATAGACAAACAATGCCTCTATGGAAGATCAGCCTGCGCTTTGAAGTCATAAACTCTGAGGATGGAAAGCAGTTTCACTGATGAGCAGGTGCCGCCGAGATTGCAGGGAAGTCTGAGCGCTGTGTCATCACAGGCCTCCCCGGCCTCACGGGGAAATTAAGTTCACACCTGCAGTGATTCAGCCCGATATCTCCCGAGGACCGTCTGCTTGGAAACTTTTACCCAGTCATCCTTCAGTTCTTACTCATCCATTCACGGACGCTCCCCACCCACACACGTCTCTGAGGCTCCAGATGTCTCTCTTAATCCAACTTATAAAAACGATAACAGCAGGAAATTGTTTCCCGGTTGTAATCCTTCAGAGAGGTGAGAGGTCCCGTCTTCTTCTTCTTCTGATCCGTGGCAGCTCTCGTCCACACTCTCAGTGGGAGCATGTGCAGCAGTGAGAGTGAGTCCTGTGTATGAAAGCTCAGAGTGCAACAGTTGTTCAGAACCAGGAGGGAGTTTCCCTCCCAGCCTCCGCCTCTCGACCTCTTTCAAGTCTTCAAACTCGTCTCCGCTGCTTACATCTCATCATCACCCCTCCCAGTGGTCGCTCTGGGAGACCTCATCTCTCTCCCCTCCTTACCTCCACCCATCTATCTTTCATCCTCTCATGACTGCTTCCTTTCATAGCTACTCGGCGTTGAGTCTCAGGCGGCTTGGCGGGAAGGACTTCAAGTGGCCTGATGCCCTGTTTAATAGCAGCTCTACTCACAACGAGCGTAAAGGGTTTAAAGTCAGAAGTGGATGTGATGTCTCTGTGTACGGAGACCCAGAAGTGACAAAAGACCATCCGACACCTGAAAGATAAAATATGTCTGCATTAAAACGTGTTATATGTTTTGTTGAGTTGTGTGCTTCAATGATCCGAATGTAAGAATGTTCAAACCTGGAGGTGGGTTTCGTTTGGTCGCATGTCGCTATAACGTCTGGAGGAAAGTCTGAAAGTGAGGATCAGTGAATAAAACTTTAAAACATTACCTTGTCAACTTGTTTTTATTAACCATATGAGCATGACATGAAAAAAATATTGAAATGAGTGAAAATGTTCTCCTCATGTGAGGGAGAAAAAGGTTTTCTGCCCCCTTTTTTCACTCAGTTTCACAAATGCACAACAAAAGTTTTTTCTTCTGACAGATGTTTTAAGCTTGGTGTCACACAAAAACAATTTTTTTTTTTTCCAGAATTGAATTAGTTTCTCCTGAAAAATGTTTTTCTATTGGAAAAAAGAGTTTCTCAACATTTCCTCTGAAAACAACTGTCTCCGTCACACAATGGGAAAAAGATTCACTTGAAAAGAAATTTTCTTATGAATAAAGTTTTCTTTCCATAAAAAGTTTTTTTTTCCTGAATTTGTTTACTTGAATTCTTGTTTCTTCTGAAAAATGTTTTTCCATTGGACATAATAGTTTCTTAACATTTCCCCTTAAAACAACTGTCTCTCACACAATGAGAAAACAATTCAGTCGAAAAGAACATTTCTTGTGAAATTTGTTTTTTTCTGAAAATTTTTTTTTTCCTGAAAAGTTTTTTTTTCTCCTGAAAAAGTTTTTTTTCTCCTGAAAAAAGTTTTTTTTTCTCCTGAAAAAAGTTTTTTTTTCCTGAATTTGTTTACTTGAATTTTTGTTTCTTCTGAAAAATGTTTTTCCATTGGAAATAATAGTTTCTCAACATCTCCCCTCAAAACAACTATCTCCCTCACACAACGAGAAAATAATTCAGTTGAAAGGAAAAAATGTTCCTGAAAAAATGTTTTTTTTTCCTGAAAAAAGATTTTTTTTTCCTGAAAAAAGATTTATTTTTCCTGAAAAAAGATTTTTTTTTCCTGAAAAGTTTTTTTTTCTCCTGAAATTTTTTTTCCCTGAATTTGTTTAAAATTAGTTTCTCAGCATTTCCTCTTAAAACAACCGTTTCCCTCACACAATGAGAAAACAATTCAGTCGAAAAGAACATATCTTGTGGAATTTGTTTTTTTCTGAAAATTTTTTTTTTCCTGAAAAAGTTTTTTTTTTCTCCTGAAAAAGTTTTTTTTCTCCTGAAAAAGTTTTTTTTCTCCTGAAAAAAGATTTTTTTCTCCTGAAAATTTTTTTTCCTGAATTTGTTTACTTGAATTTTTGTTTCTTCTGAAAAATGTTTTTCTATTGGAAATAATAGTTTCTCAACATCTCCCCTCAAAACAACTATCTCCCTCACACAATGAGAAAATAATTCAGTTGAAAGGAAAAAATGTTCCTGAAAAAAGGCTTTTTTTTCCTGAAAATTTTTTTTTTTTCCCTGAAAAAATGTTTTTTTTCCTGAAAAAAGGTTTTTTTTCCTGAAAAAAGGTTTTTTTCCTGAAAAAATGTTTTTTTTTTTCCTGAAAAAAGGTTTTTTTTCTGAAACAAAAAAAATGTTTCTTCTGAAAAATGTTTTTCCATTGGAAAAACTAGTTTCTCAGCATTTCCTCTTAAAACAACTGTTTCCCTCACACAATGAGAAAACAATTCAGTCGAAAAGAACATGTCTTGTGAAATTTGTTTTTTTCTGAAAAAAGTTTTTTTTTCCTGAAAGATTTTTTTTTTCCTGAAAAAAGTTTTATTTTCCTGAAAAAAGATTTTTTTTTCTCCTGAAAAAAGTTTTTTTTTCCTGAATTTGTTTACTTGAATTTTTGTTTCTTCTGAAAAATGTTTTTCCATTGGAAATAATAGTTTCTCAACATCTCCCCTCAAAACAACTATCTCCCTCACACAATGAGAAAACAATTCAGTTGAAAGGAAAAAATGTTCCTGAAAAAAGGTTTTTTTTCTCCTGAAAAAAGTTTTTTTTCCTAAATTTGTTTAATTGAATTTTTGTTTCTTCTGAAAAATGTTTTTCCATTGGAAATAATAGTTTCTCAACATCTCCCCTCAAAACAACTATCTCCCTCACACAATGAGAAAATAATTCAGTTGAAGGGAAAAATGTTCCTGAAAAAAGTTTTTTTTTTCCTGAAAAAAGGTTTTTTTCCCTGAAAAAAGGTTTTTTTTCCTGAAAAAAGTTTTTTTTCTGAAACAAAAAAAATGATTCTTCTGAAAAATGTTTTTCCATTGGAAAAACTAGTTTCTCAGCATTTCCTCTTAAAACAACTGTTTCCCTCACACAATGAGAAAACAATTCAGTTCGAAAAGAACATGTCTTGTGAAATTTGTTTTTTTCTGAAAAAAGTTTTTTTTTCCTGAAAAAAGTTATTTTTTTTCCTGAAAAAAGTTTTTTTTCTCCTGAAAAAAGTGTTTTTTTCCTGAATTTGTTTACTTGAATTTTTGTTTCTTCTGAAAAATGTTTTTCCATTGGAAATAGTTTCTCAACATCTCCCCTCAAAACAACTATCTCCCTCACACAATGAGAAAATAATTCAGTTGAAAGGAAAAAATGTTCCTGAAAAAAGGTTTTTTTTCTCCTGAAAAAAGGTTTTTTTTCTCCTGAAAAAAGTTTTTTTTCCTGAATTTGTTTACTTGAATTTTTGTTTCTTCTGAAAAATGTTTTTCCATTGGAAATAATAGTTTCTCAACATCTCCCCTCAAAACAACTATCTCCCTCACACAACGAGAAAATAATTCAGTTGAAAGGAAAAAATGTTCCTGAAAAAGGTTTTCTTTTCCTGAAAAAAGATTTTTTTTCCTGAAAAAAGATTTATTTTTCCTGAAAAAAGATTTTTTTTTCCTGAAAAGTTTTTTTTTCTCCTGAAATTTTTTTTCCCTGAATTTGTTTAAAATTAGTTTCTCAGCATTTCCTCTTAAAACAACCGTTTCCCTCACACAATGAGAAAACAATTCAGTTCGAAAAGAACATATCTTGTGGAATTTGTTTTTTTCTGAAATTTTTTTTTTCCTGAAAAAGTTTTTTTTTCTCCTGAAAAAGTTTTTTTTCTCCTGAAAAAGTTTTTTTTCTCCTGAAAAAAGATTTTTTTCTCCTGAAAAATTTTTTTCCTGAATTTGTTTACTTGAATTTTTGTTTCTTCTGAAAAATGTTTTTCTATTGGAAATAATAGTTTCTCAACATCTCCCCTAAAAACAACTATCTCCCTCACACAATGAGAAAATAATTCAGTTGAAAGGAAAAAATGTTCCTGAAAAAAGGCTTTTTTTTCCTGAAAATTTTTTTTTTCCCTGAAAAAATGTTTTTTTTCCTGAAAAAAGGTTTTTTTTCCTGAAAAAAGGTTTTTTTCCTGAAAAAAGGTTTTTTTTTTCCTGAAAAAAGGTTTTTTTTCTGAAACAAAAAAAATGTTTCTTCTGAAAAATGTTTTTCCATTGGAAAAACTAGTTTCTCAGCATTTCCTCTTAAAACAACTGTTTCCCTCACACAATGAGAAAACAATTCAGTTCGAAAAGAACATGTCTTGTGAAATTTGTTTTTTTCTGAAAAAAGTTTTTTTTTCCTGAAAGATTTTTTTTTTTCCTGAAAAAAGTTTTATTTTCCTGAAAAAAGATTTTTTTTTCTCCTGAAAAAAGTTTTTTTTTCCTGAATTTGTTTACTTGAATTTTTGTTTCTTCTGAAAAATGTTTTTCCATTGGAAATAATAGTTTCTCAACATCTCCCCTCAAAACAACTATCTCCCTCACACAATGAGAAAACAATTCAGTTGAAAGGAAAAAATGTTCCTGAAAAAAGGTTTTTTTTCTCCTGAAAAAAGTTTTTTTTCCTAAATTTGTTTAATTGAATTTTTGTTTCTTCTGAAAAATGTTTTTCCATTGGAAATAATAGTTTCTCAACATCTCCCCTCAAAACAACTATCTCCCTCACACAATGAGAAAATAATTCAGTTGAAGGGAAAAATGTTCCTGAAAAAAGTTTTTTTTTTCCTGAAAAAAGGTTTTTTTCCCTGAAAAAAGGTTTTTTTTCCCTGAAAAAAGGTTTTTTTTCTGAAACAAAAAAAATGATTCTTCTGAAAAATGTTTTTCCATTGGAAAAACTAGTTTCTCAGCATTTCCTCTTAAAACAACTGTTTCCCTCACACAATGAGAAAACAATTCAGTCGAAAAGAACATGTCTTGTGAAATTTGTTTTTTTCTGAAAAAAGTTTTTTTTTCCTGAAAAAAGTTTTTTTTTTCCTGAAAAAAGTTTTTTTTCTCCTGAAAAAAGTGTTTTTTTCCTGAATTTGTTTACTTGAATTTTTGTTTCTTCTGAAAAATGTTTTTCCATTGGAAATAGTTTCTCAACATCTCCCCTCAAAACAACTATCTCCCTCACACAATGAGAAAATAATTCAGTTGAAATGAAAAAATGTTCCTGAAAAAAGGTTTTTTTTCTCCTGAAAAAAGGTTTTTTTTCTCCTGAAAAAAGTTTTTTTTCCTGAATTTGTTTACTTGAATTTTTGTTTCTTCTGAAAAATGTTTTTCCATTGGAAATAATAGTTTCTCAACATCTCCCCTCAAAACAACTATCTCCCTCACACAACGAGAAAATAATTCAGTTGAAAGGAAAAAATGTTCCTGAAAAAATGTTTTTTTTTCCTGAAAAAAGATTTTTTTTTCCTGAAAAAAGATTTATTTTTCCTGAAAAAAGATTTTTTTTTCCTGAAAAGTTTTTTTTTCTCCTGAAATTTTTTTTCCCTGAATTTGTTTAAAATTAGTTTCTCAGCATTTCCTCTTAAAACAACCGTTTCCCTCACACAATGAGAAAACAATTCAGTCGAAAAGAACATATCTTGTGGAATTTGTTTTTTTCTGAAAATTTTTTTTTTCCTGAAAAAGTTTTTTTTTCTCCTGAAAAAGTTTTTTTTCTCCTGAAAAAGTTTTTTTTCTCCTGAAAAAAGATTTTTTTCTCCTGAAAATTTTTTTCCTGAATTTGTTTACTTGAATTTTTGTTTCTTCTGAAAAATGTTTTTCTATTGGAAATAATAGTTTCTCAACATCTCCCCTCAAAACAACTATCTCCCTCACACAATGAGAAAATAATTCAGTTGAAAGGAAAAAATGTTCCTGAAAAAAGGCTTTTTTTTCCTGAAAATTTTTTTTTTTCCCTGAAAAAATGTTTTTTTTTCCTGAAAAAAGGTTTTTTTTCCTGAAAAAAGGTTTTTTTCCTGAAAAAAGGTTTTTTTTTTCCTGAAAAAAGGTTTTTTTTCTGAAACAAAAAAAATGTTTCTTCTGAAAAATGTTTTTCCATTGGAAAAACTAGTTTCTCAGCATTTCCTCTTAAAACAACTGTTTCCCTCACACAATGAGAAAACAATTCAGTCGAAAAGAACATGTCTTGTGAAATTTGTTTTTTTCTGAAAAAAGTTTTTTTTTCCTGAAAGATTTTTTTTTTTCCTGAAAAAAGTTTTATTTTCCTGAAAAAAGATTTTTTTTTCTCCTGAAAAAAGTTTTTTTTTCCTGAATTTGTTTACTTGAATTTTTGTTTCTTCTGAAAAATGTTTTTCCATTGGAAATAATAGTTTCTCAACATCTCCCCTCAAAACAACTATCTCCCTCACACAATGAGAAAACAATTCAGTTGAAAGGAAAAAATGTTCCTGAAAAAAGGTTTTTTTTCTCCTGAAAAAAGTTTTTTTTCCTAAATTTGTTTAATTGAATTTTTGTTTCTTCTGAAAAATGTTTTTCCATTGGAAATAATAGTTTCTCAACATCTCCCCTCAAAACAACTATCTCCCTCACACAATGAGAAAATAATTCAGTTGAAGGGAAAAATGTTCCTGAAAAAAGTTTTTTTTTTCCTGAAAAAAGGTTTTTTTCCCTGAAAAAAGGTTTTTTTTCCCTGAAAAAAGGTTTTTTTTCTGAAACAAAAAAAATGTTTCTTCTGAAAAATGTTTTTCCATTGGAAAAACTAGTTTCTCAGCATTTCCTCTTAAAACAACTGTTTCCCTCACACAATGAGAAAACAATTCAGTCGAAAAGAACATGTCTTGTGAAATTTGTTTTTTTCTGAAAAAAGTTTTTTTTTCCTGAAAAAAGTTTTTTTTTCCTGAAAAAAGTTTTTTTTCTCCTGAAAAAAGTGTTTTTTTCCTGAATTTGTTTACTTGAATTTTTGTTTCTTCTGAAAAATGTTTTTCCATTGGAAATAATAGTTTCTCAACATCTCCCCTCAAAACAACTATCTCCCTCACACAATGAGAAAATAATTCAGTTGAAAGGAAAAAATGTTCCTGAAAAAATGTTTTTTTTTCCTGAAAAATGTTTTTTTTTTCCTGAAAAAAGGTTTTTTTTTCCTGAAAAAAGTTTTTTTTTCCTGAAAAAAGGTTTTTTTTTTTTCCTGAAAAAAGGTTTTTTTTCTGAAACAAAAAAAATGTTTCTTCTGAAAAATGTTTTTCCATTGGAAAAACTAGTTTCTCAGCATTTCCTCTTAAAACAACTGTTTCCCTCACACAATGAGAAAACAATTCAGTCGAAAAGAACATTTCTTGTGAAATTTGTTTTTTTCTGAAAAAAGTTTTTTTTTCCTGAAAAAAGTTTTT
Source organism: Lagodon rhomboides (assembly GCA_039737535.1). NCBI lineage: Eukaryota > Metazoa > Chordata > Actinopteri > Spariformes > Sparidae > Lagodon > Lagodon rhomboides. The sequence continues at coordinate 5,522,037 of CM077799.1, forward strand.
TTTTCCTGAAAAAAGTTTTTTTTCTCCTGAAAAAAGTTTTTTTTTCCTGAATTTGTTTACTTGAATTTTTGTTTCTTCTGAAAAATGTTTTTCCATTGGAAATAATAGTTTCTCAACATCTCCCCTCAAAACAACTATCTCCCTCACACAATGAGAAAATAATTCAGTTGAAAGGAAAAAATGTTCCTGAAAAAAGTTTTTTTTTTCCTGAAAAAAGTTTTTTTTTCCTGAAAAAAGGTTTTTTTTTCCTGAAAAAAGTTTTTTTTTCCTGAAAAAAGGTTGTTTTTTTTTCCTGAAAAAAGGTTTTTTTTCTGAAACAAAAAAAATGTTTCTTCTGAAAAATGTTTTTCCATTGGAAAAATTAGTTTCTCAGCATTTCCTCTTAAAACAACTGTTTCCCTCACACAATGAGAAAACAATTCAGTCGAAAAGAACATTTCTTGTGAAATTTGTTTTTTTCTGAAAAAAGGTTTTTTTTCCTGAAAAAAGGTTTTTTTTTCCCTGAAAAAAGGTTTTTTTTTTTCCTGAAAAAAGGTTTTTTTTTCCTGAAAAAAGTTTTTTTTTCTGAAACAAAAAAAATGTTTCTTCTGAAAAATGTTTTTCCATTGGAAAAACTAGTTTCTCAGCATTTCCTCTTAAAACAACTGTTTCCCTCACACAATGAGAAAACAATTCAGTCGAAAAGAACATTTCTTGTGAAATTTGTTTTTTCCTGAAAAAAGTTTTTTTTTCCTGAAAAAAGTTTTTTTTTTCCTGAAAAAAGTTTTTTTTTTCCTGAAAAAAGTTTTTTTTCTCCTGAAAAAAGGTTTTTTTTCCTGAATTTGTTTACTTGAATTTTTGTTTCTTCTGAAAAATGTTTTTCCATTGGAAATAGTTTCTCAACATCTCCCCTCAAAACAACTATCTCCCTCACACAATGAGAAAATAATTCAGTTGAAAGGAAAAAATGTTCCTGATAAAAGGTTTTTTTTCTCCTCAAAAAAGTTTTTTTTCCTGAATTTGTTTACTTGAATTTTTGTTTCTTCTGAAAAATGTTTTTCCATTGGAAATAATAGTTTCTCAACATCTCCCCTCAAAACAACTATCTCCCTCACACAATGAGAAAATAATTCAGTTGAAGGAAAAAATGTTCCTGAAAAAATGTTTTTTTTTTTCCTGAAAAAAGGTTTTTTTTTCCTGAAAAAAAGGTTTTTTTTTCCTGAAAAAAGGTTTTTTTTCTCCTGAAAAAAGGTTTTTTTTCTGAAACAAAAAAAATGTTTCTTCTGAAAAATGTTTTTCCATTGGAAAAACTAGTTTCTCAGCATTTCCTCTTAAAACAACTGTTTCCCTCACACAATGAGAAAACAATTCAGTCGAAAAGAACATTTCTTGTGAAATTTGTTTTTTTCTGAAAAAAGGTTTTTTTTTCCTGAAAAAAGGTTTTTTTTCCCTGAAAAAAGTTTTTTTTTTCCTGAAAAAAGTTTTTTTTTTTCCTGAAAAAAGTTTTTTTTTCCTGAAAAAAGGTTTTTTTTTTCCTGAAAAAAGGTTTTTTTTCTGAAACAAAAAAATGTTTCTTCTGAAAAATGTTTTTCCATTGGAAAAACTAGTTTCTCAGCATTTCCTCTTAAAACAACTGTTTCCCTCACACAATGAGAAAACAATTCAGTCGAAAAGAACATTTCTTGTGAAATTTGTTTTTTCCTGAAAAAAGTTTTTTTTTTCCTGAAAAAAGTTTTTTTTCCTGAAAAAAGTTTTTTTTCTCCTGAAAAAAGGTTTTTTTTCCTGAATTTGTTTACTTGAATTTTTGTTTCTTCTGAAAAATGTTTTTCCATTGGAAATAGTTTCTCAACATCTCCCCTCAAAACAACTATCTCCCTCACACAATGAGAAAATAATTCAGTCGAAAAGAAAAAATGTTCCTGAAAAAAGGGTTTTTTTTCCTGAAAAAAGGTTTTTTTTTTCCCTGAAAAAAGGTTTTTTTTTCCTGAAAAAAGGTTTTTTTTCTGAAACAAAAAAATGTTTCTTCTGAAAAATGTTTTTCCACTGGAAAAATTAGTTTCTCAGCATTTCCTCTTAAAACAGCTGTTTCCCTCACACAATGAGAAAACAACTCAGTCGAAAAGAAAAAAAAAATGTAAAAGAAAAATGTTTTTTTTTTTCCTGAAAATAGTTTTTTTTCCCTGAATTTGTTTACTTGACTTTTTGTTTCTTCTGAAATATGTTTTTCCATTGGAAATAATAGTTTCTCAACATCTCCCCTTAAAACAACTGTCTCTCTCACACAATGAGAAAATAATTCAGTTGAAAGGAAAAAATGTTCCTGAAAAAAGGTTTTCTTTTCCTGAAATTTTTTTTTTCCTCAAAAAGGGTTTTTTTCTGAAACAAAAAAAATGTTTCTTCTGAAAAATGTTTTTCCGTTGGAAATAATAGTTTCTCAGCATTTCCTCTTAAAACAACAATCACACAATGAGAAAATAATTCCGTTGAAAAAAAAAAATTTAAACATGAAAAACAAATTCTCCTGAAAGATTTTTCTTTTTCACATGAATTTTTTAAAAATGAAATGTGTTTTTCCTGAAACAAAAGGTTTTCTTCACATTTTATTTCTCCTGAAAAATGTAAGTAAGGAGGAATTATTTTCAAAGTTTCTCCTAAAAATGTTTTACAAAGCTTAAAAAAAAATAATCTTAAAAAGAAATAAAAGAAATAAAATCTAAACTTTTTTCAGGAGAAAAATATATTTTTGTTTTTTCATGTGAAACTGAGCTTAAACAATGGTGTTTTTCAGGAGAATGTTTTTTTTTTGTCCATGAGTGGAAAAAAAAGGGTTTCACCTATAAAACTGAAAATAAATAAATAAATAAAAAAATCCCCAAAATCTGGAGAAAGATTCTTTTAGGGAAAAACTGAGAAAAAAGTTTTTTCAAGAGAAAGACAAAAATGTTCATGTGAAACCGAGGGAAGAAAAAGTGTTTTTCTTATCCCCACTGGGTGTCAGTCATTTCTTTTTTTTCTCCAGGAAAAATAAATGTTTTCAGATATTACGGAACTTACAAAGATTATCCTGACAAAACTTTTTTTCTCCACCAGTTCTCAAGTCAGAAACACAGGAGAGAAAAAAACTATTTAAATCAGACTTTGTTTTACTACCTTTTGTCAGTTTCAGGGTTTCATAAGCGTGAGCACATTTGTCTCTTGGAAAAGTTTTTTAAATGAAAGTCTTTAACATCACTGTCATGGTGGAGGTTTGTAGTTGAAACCGAATGTCTGCCATCGAGTAAACAGGAAAAAAAAAACATTTTAAACACTTCTACTCTGAAGTGGGAGTTTAGCGTTACTCTGTGTAATGCATTTTCCCATCGAGCCATTCATTAGTTTACCGAGTGGTCTTGCAGCAGCTTAATGCAAACACACTGGCTGCATGTGTGCGTTTGAACCAAAAGGCTTTGGAGGGAAGAAATGACTCAAATATAGTAGTGAGGCTCAGCCCTGTGCCAGCCCGTGTTTGTGTACTCTTTTCTTCAAAGCGGCCTGGTACTTGTGGTCACTTTGAAAGGCATGAATAACACTGACCAAACCAAACTGACCGCGGTTCATTTTGTCCTGGCCGAAAGGGCGAGTCCCAAATGCCAGGAATTAACGCTCTGCCCATTTTGTTTTTCTTTCCTCTGCACATCTGCGTCGTTGGGAGGTTTTGTCTGGAGAGATAATGGTGAGAGGAGTGACGGGAGAGGAAGAGGAGGAGAGGAGGAAGAACAGAGGGGCAGAGAGCTGAAGAGGAGGAGGAGGAGTGACGAAGAAGAAGAAGAAAAAGCCGAGGAGCTGAGTGCCCATAAACCAAATAAACCCAACAAAAATGAAAAATGGCATTCCTGAGAGACAGAAGTGGTGGAACAGAGCGAGGACTGTCATCAGAGAGAGAAGGCCGGGATGACAGATGGACTGCAGGGAGGACGGGCGGAGATGGATGGAGAGTGGACAGAAAATAAGAGTGTGTGTGTTTGTGTGTGTGTGTGTGTGTGTGTACACACAGCTGCAGAGGGTGGACTCAGACCTCATCATCTCCGGTGGAACCACCAAATAAACAGAACAAAGTTATTTTCAAATTCTCCCTCTGTCTCACGCGGACACATAAACTGAGACTGTGATAAATAACATGATGAATCCTGACAGAGACAGAGAGGAGGGCAACTTTCAACCACCACCTTCACCACCACCACCACCACCTCCTCCTCCTCCTCCTCACTGACGACAGCAGTGAAGATTCAGGCGGGTGTGTCCTTATCTTTTTACAGGATAATTACCGAGAAATGTCCGGTTCACTGCTGCTGAGTCTGAGGGCTGCTGTCGGGCTCGGTGAATGTGGGCATGCACATGAAAACACAAGAGAAATAAAACGACATCCGTTTAGCTCTTTCAGATCTATACAAGAATGATAAACATACGCACATGTTGACAGAAATCTTACCTTTGTCGCTGCATGTTGAAAACTGTAAAACAGGTAAAAATGGGATTCTTAAGGTTGTTCTTTGCTTTGGACATCAGCCAGACTGTTGGTGGTAACGGACAGTGGAGGGGAAAATGAAAAGTTGTCCATTTTGGCTTTACTCTGACATTTTCTTACAATTCCAAGTTGACAAATTTGTTGATTTTGTCTAATAAAAATTTTAAAAACCCAAAAAAAGATTCCACTTATTATCAAAGACGACCAAGAAAATCAAAATGTCAACATTTAATTAGTTGGATCCAGTCAATTTTGTCACTTTTGCTTTAAAAAACTCAATTATCATAATAGTTACCCTTTATACACACACACACACACACACTTTCAGATTTTCCGTAAAGAATCAAAGACAAGATTCAGTTTTACTGCAAGCATATTTTTAATACAAAAACAGAACAAAAATTGTTTATAATTTTAGTTTTTTGTTTTACTTTTACACAATTGACTCCTAGTAACGCCCCTCCATGTTCTCATCATCACACTGAGAGTAGCACAGCATCAAAAGGTGGCGGACTCGTCTCCTGCGCCTCGAGTCCAGACTCCCTCAGAGAGACAATAAATAAATAAAAATCACCTTAAGATGTCTTCATTCTTACTGTAATTTCATTAGTTTTTCATAAACTTCATCTCTTACACGGAGATAAACACAGAGACAACTCGGCCCCGTCAGCGACAGGACATTTGAAAAAAAGCCTAGAAGAAGAGACGCTGGGGGAGGGACATGAGGGAGGAAGCCCGCTCTCATTGGTCCGCTCTGCCCAGGTCTCCTGTCATTCATATTTGTAGTTCTCTCTACACATGAAGGGCAAACCCCTTTGGTCATGGTCTGGGAATTGTAGTCATTAGCAAAAGAGAAAAATGAACAAACAAGGCTGCCACTAGAATCAGCGACCTAGTGAACAATGTTACAATGAAGTAGAAACACACTTTACACACACACATGGTGTCGAAGAGCGGAGCGGACATTTCCTTGGTACAAAAATCACAATTTTTCCTTAACCATAATACTAAAATCACTCTCCGCGACGTGTGATATGACATGAAACTGAAAAATAAATAGATTCTTCTTTCAAGCTAGATAACAAAAGTACAACTGGATTATAAATTAACCAGAACACAACGAGAAGAGAAAACAAAATGACATTCGCAAATTAAACATTTTTGCATACAGTGACTCAAGTCGATGACCTCTTATTGTTTCCTGTAACAAAGACACACACGATACACACCACGTTGTGTGTGTGTGTGTGAGAGAGTGTGTGTGTGTGTGTGTGTGTGCTGCTGGGTTGCTTAGGGCAACACAGTGTAGACATTAAGGTGGAACTGCAGAGGAAGAGACAATTAGTGCATGCTGGTTGTCGAACTCGGCGAACACGGTCATTAACATCGGGTTAGGTTACACATGTCGTATATTGTCAGTAATGTGCTGTTAGTTGAGTGTGTCACCGTAAAAATAGTCCTCTCTATTGCCAGTTTGTGATTTCTGTGTGTCGGATTGTTACGCCGGCATGTGACAAAACCACACCGCCCTTTGCTGAAATGCACACACAAGGCCGATCTGAGCGTTCCAGCGGTCGGGAGGAGTCTGCTCTGCGGTGTTTGAGTGTGTGAGAGTTTGCCCTCAGCTGCAGCAGCACCACCACCGCCACCGTCACCACCACCGATCCTCCGAGTCTGAGGTTAAGCCGGTGTGTGTGTCGGACAGCGCTTCCTGCCTCCCGAGCTCTCCACACACACGGATCTGCTGAGGTGACGTTTTTTTTTTTTTTTTTTCCCGCCGACCAGTCAGGAGGAAGCGACATGGCAGTCGTTGCATATTTCTTTTTAAACTCATCGCTGAGGCATCCGGCCCGCAGGCCAAAATAATAACCCACAATTCTTTCTTTTTTGTCCTGAATGTCATGTGAGCTTTTTTGTTTGCTTGTGTAGCCGCGGTGGTGGTGTTGGTGTGTCGCACCCCTTCCCCCGCCTCTGTTAAAGTGTGTGTGTCTGTGTGTCGGTGTGGTATAAAGCAGTTTAAAGACTTTCTGTCGCTCTGTCTGAAGAGTGTAACACAAAGTAAGGCAGCATCACGTCAAGTCCGGTGGGGTTCGGTTCCGCGCTGGTGGGGAACTGTCGGAGACGAAGCAGAAGACTGGAAGGCAAAATGTGGGTCGCTTCTTAAAGGGGAAAAGTCAGTTTGGACCCCACGGACTCTGGCCTGGACTGCCAGACCAGAACTCTGCTCGTCCTGTGCGTGTCTTCAGTCTGCTGTGAGAGCGGGGAAAGAGTGAGAGGGAGATTCACTCATCCTCATCCTTTCCCCTGGAAAATGTCAGTCATAGTGCACAGATTCTCCCTCAGATTGAAGAGCTGGTGCACCCAAAATGGCCGTCGATGGCGGTCCGCCGTCTGTGGCTGGTGTTATTTCTTCGCAGACCCGGAGGTCTTTGGGCTGGGGGCCTTTTTGGAGATGGTGGGGATCTTGGAGGGTTTGGCCCCGCTGCCGGGTCGTCGAGGGGTGTCCGAGGCGTCGGAGCAGACGGAGCGAGCGTCCTGCAGCTCTGATGCGTCTGAGGCATCACTGCCGCGGCGGCTGCTGGCTCTGCTGCCCGCCCGGCTGCCGGCTCGGCTGGTCGGACCGCTGATGGTGGATCCCCCTCGCTTTGGATCTGAGTGAAGGGAAGAGGAGGAGGGAGGAGAGTTGAGATTATCTGCATCAACTAAATGATCTGTATCTGTACTACGGAAGCCCTGAGGGACATTTGTTTCTGGAAGTTTCATCAAAAGTGTTTCTCTCCGGTGTTTATGACTTGAGATCTGGTGAAAAAATGTTTTGCCAGGAAAATCTTTGAAAATTCCTTAATTTCTTTTTCCATCTGTGAAAACGTGTGAATTTTTATTTATTTGTAGGAGAATTTTTTTTATGTGAAACTACATCTGTGAAAAATTCAGGAGACAAAAGGATTTTTTCCATGTTTGAAACAGTGAAAAAAAGTTTTGGCAGGAAAATTTCATTTTTCAAGGCTCATTTTGAAAGTTTGTTTTTGTAAAACTCAATCTGACCATATAAAAATGTTTGGGTTTTTTTTTGCCAAAACTTTTTTTCCCGTTTTGTTTCTCACAAATAAAAAGATACAAATTCTCACATGGAAAAAAAAACATTTTCTCCTGAAATTGTTTTCAGTTTCAGTTCATCCTCAACTCGACTTCGTGCTTAGAGCTTTTTAGCAGATGTTAGTCCGTAACATGTTAACCTACGAAGACTAACATTGCTAACTTTACACTTGCTAAAAAATCAGCACGTTAGAAATGTGATTCGTGATTAGTATTCTGCTCAAATCATCTCTGCGCCTACGAAGGACAGAGGATTAGCGTTTAAAATAAAAATAATTTTCCTACATAAAATACACAAAGTAGAAAAGTGTCCGTCGTCTCACCAGTCCGTGATGGTTTGCTGGTTCCTCCGTTCTCTCCGGTCAGCGAGCCTCGGCTCGAGTGGAACGTCGGCCTCTTTAGTTTGGAGCCCGACGCCGCCCCCTGCAGGAGCACACGGGAAACATCAGCTGAGGACAACTCGACTGTGGAGCTGAGCTGATGACTGATCTGCATCACGTCAGATACACACTAACATTTTAAAACACTACAGGATCATATAACTGCTAAAGTCCAGTTCAGAGCAAAGATTCACGACGAGACGAGCTGAAACCTGCAACTCTGAAACGGTTTCGTCTCGTTGCAAATCTTTGGTCTGAACTGGAGTTGAACAGAGAAACATCACACACACATGAACACTGGACGAAAACAGACCGACAAAGAAAGATCTCACGACAAATGAAAACTGCAGACACACACACAGATTTGTACAAATGATTAATAGAACTACTTGACTGTGAGGTTTGTCTTAAAAGAGTAAAAACGGCTTCAACTAATGATTATTTGATTGTTTTGATCATTGATTAAGCTGATCAACACTCAAAACACATTCAGTTCACTCAGATAAAAATATTAATGGAGAAGTGATAATTCTGTTCTGACCCTTTCTGATTGTCCTAATATAAAAATATAAATTAGAGCCATTTAAAACGATTACACAATTAAAAATTAAACTCTTCATTAAAGAGGTGATACGATTGGGCGACAAAATATGAAAAAAAACAAAAACAAATTTGAAAGTTCAAATGTTTTTTAAACTGATCGTTAACTGTTATTAACCTGCTTTGAAGTTGTTGCCAAATGTAACTTTCTCTCCAGTTCTTTATCTTAAAACGACACATCGTTCTTGTCAAATTAAACCTTGCATCTTCAGAGTGTCATGTTTCAGGTTGCAGCTCGATCACATCATGTTTCACAACCCTGAGAGATGATGTCATCTTCAACTCAAACATGAAAACCACTGAAGTTTTCAATGTTTTCACATGACGGCAGCACATGTCTCTACGTGTCGGTGTGTGTGAGCACCCAGGAGTGTGCGTTAGTGCATCAGCGCGTTCAGTGGGGTGGGGGTCGGGTGGGACAGGGAGGTGGGTGGGTGGGTGGGTGGGGTGAGTGTGTTACCTCGTGCCCAGGAGTGACGTGGCTGAGATCTGGGCAGCAGTGGCACTTGGTTGGCGTTGGAGTTTTACTGTGTGCCAGCCAGGGCTTGGCATAGTCACGCGAGTGAGTATGGGTGGACTGAAGGGAGGAAGGGAAGGAAGGAAGGGGAGGAAGGAAGGAAGGGTGGAGGAGAAGGAGAGCAAAGCAGCGGAAGAGAGCGAATGTAGGAGGGAGGGAGGGAGTTATGGAGGGAAGCGGAGGATGGCGGGGCAGCGCAGCGCAGTGTGTTTTTGTGTAACAGCAGCATGATTTTTTTTTTTATTTTTTATTTTTTTGTACAACCCAGCAAAGCAGGGAGACATTTTTGAAGCCGGGTTAGCAGGGTTTGAATGACAGGAACGAGGGGAAAAGGCAAAAAGATGGAAGACAAAACAAAGAAACAAGAACAAAAAATAAAATTTCACAGTTAAGGATGTGGTGATTTTTGACAGCAAACAACAGGAGGATGACAACAAATGTGCAACACAAACCCATAAAACATACATAAACACACACACACACATACAGCGTCACTGATGTGCATTCAGTCTCTCACACACACACTGACAGTAATGCTTTATAACAGTAATGAGAAACATCACTAACGTTGGATGACAACAGTGATAACAGTGATGATGTTTCTATCAGGTCTCACTGCCTCGAACACACAACAGGTGGTGGATGTGACAGATTAGTTCATTCAGGTTTGTGTGGTTGTGTGTGTGTGCTCAGTAATGTGCTACTTCTGAGACATATGAGCAAAAGAAGAAACGTCACCTCCTGAGGGGCCAATACAAGTTATAACTTTGTGTTATTTCTCATGATTTAGGACCAACTACACCAAAGTTATCTCGTCCTTTGTCTTATATAATATGTAGACGGTTTGTTTTGTTTTGTTAAACTTCTATGATTCATACAACTTCACCATCATCTGTCATTAATGTAGTGTAATGAATGGACAAGAAGTGGAAAAGAAACCTAAAAATAAACCTGAAGTAACGGGGTTTAAGACATCTAACTCCATTTCTGGTGAGTTAAATTAGATCCTGCCTCAACTCTGAAATGCTGACTCATAACACACTGAAGTCAGCTCTCACCCTGGATGATGCGGAGGCTGTCGGTGTGGCGGGCGTGGAGGGAGCAGAGGGTAGCGAGGCGCCGCTGTGGGAGGCCGAGGAGGAGGAGCGGGTGGGTGAGGCGTTGCGGGAGCCCGGTTTGGAGCGTCGACCACGGGAGCGGAAGGCGGCCAGACCCTGAGAGGCTCCTTCAGGAAGGATGAACTTTTCCCTCAACTCCAGGTTGGTGCGGCCGCGAGCTGAGGAGAAACAGAGAGAGCGAGAAACAAATGAGATGGTTCGTTTGTGTCGGCTCACAGCTTTCCTCCATCAGGGGGCGGCAGAGGCAGCGAGCAGGGTGAGGAGGAGAGTCAGTGCTTCCTTTGGCTGCAGACATCAGAGTCCGTGCATGTTTCGTTTGAGAGTGCACGTGAGCAGGGGGGCGGGTGTTTGCGGGGGCGGGGTTTGGAGGGGGCGGGGTTTAGGGGTTCAGGAAGTCGTAAGTGCACTTTGGTTGAGTTGTTTTTTAAGGGAAGAGGTGAGTGAGTGTGTTTGATCTGAGTGCAAACGTAAATTAATCTAGTCGATACGCAACGAAAGTCAGAAGGTCGTCCACGTGTGGAAACGTTTTGGAGACACGTCGTCATCGCTGCGGGTGAATTCTTCAACCGGCTCCACGAGTTATTCTCCTTTCACATATCAGCTTGCTCATTGCCAATTAAAAAGCTGCCAACAGAGTGCTTATCATACCTTTAAAGGAACAGTTCAACATTTTGGGAAATCAGCTTACTGGGTTTTGGGCTTATTGGGAAATATCCCAGCAAACAACCCGCTGGCAAGAGAGTGAAGAAAAAAGAAAAGTAAAGTAAGTTTTTGCTCCTTAAAGTGAAACAGACAACTTTTCTCCCTCTACTGTTACCAAGTGGTAGTTTTGTTGGCGCCGCTGTCATTTCGACAACCAGTTATTTTATATTATTTGTTCTTTTTTTATATAAATAAAACAAGAACAGTTTGGAAAAAGAGTAATTAAAAGTAAAATACATGTGCAGCTGAGATGGAAATCCATTGTGGACTTATCTGAAAAAACATCAACTCGTTCTCTCTCCTATCAACTATCAACAACAACACAGGACAAAATGTGAGTTAAGTGAGCCAGTATGAGTCAGTAATCATTGACTACTTAGCTAAAAAGGAGTTTGAAAACTAAACACCAGGAACACGATTCATTTTCACTCTTCATGACTGCTGAAAAAAGCTGGTGGAAAAGAGGCGAGCTAAGCACATTTCCCAAAACATCGAACCATTCCTTTAAGCAATGGCAAGATGTCTCCAGTTGTGAAAAATGTCATTTCACTGAGTGACGCTCACACTCTCATTGCGTATTTGCTTCACAACATCTGAGGGGTGGTGGGAGCAAAAAGCACAGCCTCTCTCCTCTCGTTTTTCAACAAACTCTCCCAGTTGGACTTATTTTCACTTCTTGCTGCGAAGTTGCATCTCAGCGCTGCTGCGTATACACAGATCGTGTATAAATACATGTGGGGGGTCATGCCTGGTTTATGCTTAGCGGGAGAGAGCCCAGAGATTCAGGGTTTCTCCCTTCTTCAAAAGACACTCAGCGGCATTCTCGGACAAAAAGTAGTGCAGCAGCCCCAGCAGACAACAACAAGCCTGGAGAAGCCAGCCACAAAGAGAGAGAGAGGGAGGGAGGGAGAGAGAGAGTACAACAGAATGGTTGAAAAGGAGCAAAAAAATACACAAAAGAACCAGAGAAGAGATCTAGGACAGACAGATTTACAGATTTAGAGGAAGCATGGAGGGTAAACAAAGTGACAGGAGTGAAAATAGTGTAAAGAGAGTCAAGAGAAGAGGGCTACAGCTAGCCGTAGCAGCAGTGCAACTCCTGGCCTCATGGCCCTCGTCCCTAGCATCCCAACAGCAAGGCCAGTCAATTAAACGGGTGCACCCTGCAATTACGTCCCCCTTCAACGCCAGCCAGCCAGGTGCACCCTGTAATTGTGTCTCCCACCAACCAGCCATCACATTTAGAGGAGCTGCGTTGGAAGCGAGCGATATTAGAAACCCAGGCTGGCCACGCCCAGGTCTTAAGACACTCACTGTCTCTTTACACTTCAGTTACAAGAACTTTAACTTCTTACTTGAGCTTAAACTAGAAAAAACAACTTGTTAAAAAAGATAAATTTGTAAGCAGTGTTCATTGTAACATGAAAACACGACAGGAAGAGTTGAAAGTTTCATACATTATGTCTTCTTTCCTGCTGAGCCTCTCCACCCACATTTCTATTATTAGCTCACCTTGTAAAATCTAAAAGTACTTAAAAAATAATAAAGCAACATATATAGACCAGGGGTTGGCCAAATCCTGCTTTGTTGTGAGTGAGGAAAGCATGACGCAAACATGTGGCGCACAGACAAGACTGACATCAATGCCTAAACACACAAACCTGACCGCAGTTAGAACACACACACATATATATACTGTATATATAGACACGGAGAGGACAGCTGTGGTTAAAGATGGAGACTGACAGCTGGACGGACGGATGGATGGATGGAGAGTGAAAGAGATGGAGTGACAGAGAAGCAGAGAGAGGAAGGGTAGATACCTCGGCAGCAGAAATAGCCAGGAGTGACTGTCACTAAGAGACACAAGAGACAATGTGAAATAACAGCATGCTCATGGTGGAATGAAGAGTCACACACACACACACACACACACACACACACTCACACACACACACTCACAGAAAGATCTTCTTGGAAACACACTCATGCACACACACAGGCACTCTTGGAAATCAGTCCTCCAACACACTTAAACAGACGATAAAAACACACACACTGCCAACCGACGGGGGTCCGGACGAGTGTCAGTGACCCCTGAAATGTGCTTTAAAAAACAGGTCAGGATATCGGAGCTTGCGTGAGTGGCGACAGCCGGGGGAGGGAGGGAGGGAGGTCAGGAGAGAGCAGAACAGTGTGGAGACATAACGTTAGTCAGGTGATCACAGTCAGCAAGGCACAGCAACAAGGCCAAACCAACAAACCATAGAAGAAGAAGGAAAGATGAAGATAATGACAAAGAGAAGAACAAAAAAGAAAGAAACCTGGAGGAGAGAGTCCAGGAGAGAGAGAGAGAGAGAGAGAGAAACAGACGGGGCGGAGAAAAGACAGGCAGTTAGGAGATAGAGGAGAAGTCCAACCTATACGAGATGAGATGGAGCTACTGGAATCGGAGCGGAGAATCTTAAGTCCTGGATGTTGCACTGAGGAAAGAGAAAAAGGGAGGGAGGGAGGAAGAGAGGGGGAGGAAGAGGGAGAGAACTGAGGATCATGCACCATGCAATACTACTGTTTAATACTTAAGAAAGAATGAAAAAAAATTAAGACAGGACAGAGGCCGAGAGGAGTGAAAGAATCGGCCGTGGATGTACAGAAATAAGACGTGTGACGAGATAAGATGATGGACTCGTTGAGGACTGACAGAGGTCGGGCTCAGAGGGGACAGAGTGATGTCGGGGAATAAGAGATGGAGAGAGAAACAAAAAAACACCGACCCGAGTGAGACGAGGCAGCGTTTCACTGCATCACCTGCTGACAGACAACTTGACAAACTTGAGTGAGTCTCCTCGGTGTGTTTTCCATCACTGTGCTGCTCTGATCTGTGTGCTGTCACTCACTTCTGCTCGGTGGTGTAAATGTCAGCAGCTCGGCGCAGGAGGCGCGTTCACTTTGAGAAATAGTTGTGTGAGAGTGTGTTCTGTGTTTGTGCTAGAGCCCGACGATAATAACGTCTGATCGATATTTGACCCATATATTCCAATTAAAATTGCTCCAGAACCAGAGACAAGACGTCAGCAGCCTGAAAGTGTTGCAGATTTTTTGCTCTTCACTGAACTTAATAGCTTGAAACTAACCCTAAGCTTACACTTGTGACTCGATATTATTGGCCAACTTTAGTTTGTTGCTGATACCACGATTGGTTAGTGCTGAAACTAACAATTATTTTGATTATTCTCACAATTAATCCATTGATCATTAAGCCTATAAAATGTCAAAACACTGTAAGAAAAATAAAACATCTCAATTTCTCAGAGCCCAAAGTTACATCTTAATATTTCTTTTCTGTCCAACTTGCTCTTTAAAAGTTTTATACAGTCCATTTTTAGACGTAAACATTTGTTACACTTCAATATGGTGGTTTTTAATGCTCCTTATCGATACTGATGTAATTTCTAGTGAAGTTTACCATTTCAAAAGTGCTTCCATGTTTGTTCTTAGCGTTTTTGACCCATTTATCAACTGTAAAATATTCAGCTTATTTTGGTTACAATTAATAAATTAATCTAAATTTAAGAGATCGTTTAAAAAATGATTAGAAATCAATCAGTCAGGCTCTAGCAAATGAATGAAAGAAGGCAGACAGAAGGTATGATTACGTGTGTGTGTGTGTGTGTTATGTGCTAGTGTGTTTGAAAGAGAGCTTGTGTGTGTGTGTGTGTGTGTGTGCATGGGAGTAAACGTCACTCACCTCTGCATGGATCATTTTTAACCAGGAACTCGTCCAGAGCCATCCAACCACCTCCGACTCTCACCATCACCGTGCTGCGCAGAATCCTCACCAGACGCAGCTGCTGAGAGTCGCCGAACTGAGGAGGTCAACGACAAAAATAAAGGAGGAAGAGACGAAGAGAAACGAGGAGGAAAGAAAAAAATTAGGACAAAGGGGTGAGAGGAGAGAGAGGAGAGTGAGGGAATCAAAAGAAAAGAGATAAAGTCAGTGAGTGAAATAATAATTCATATATTGATTGATTAGTTTTAAATCATTCTTATTATCACACTAAGCAGCCCATGTACCAATTTTGAATAGATGATCTTTTCTACTCCATGCAACGACAGAAAAACCATGCACTGAAAGAACTAAAGAGAAACCCAGCCACCCGGATAAGAATCACTGGTATTTTCATTTTTTTATTCTCAGTCTTTAACTTCTCAGAAATTGTTCAAACCGCGCAGCAAAGCAGAACTCCAAAGCGATACCAGCACAGAAGGAATTTTCTAGATTTCTCTCCAAGCAGCTTGATTCGCTTTTCCCAGCTTCAGTCCAAAAGCACACTATATATCACCTAACCACTAATTACCACTTCAGCCATGTCACTGTCGCCTGCCTCACATTGTGCAATTTGTCACGCTCAACACCAAACAAATCACAGCAGGAACATAACTGGAGGGTGAAACCTGCTTACACGTTGCAAAGCCACAATGGAGTGCTTCTTCTTTTTTCAAATAATTGTTTAACGTAGAATTCCAGCAACAAAGAAACTATAACTTTTTGCGCCAAAGCAGAAAGGACAGCACTCCATTGGTGGGGCAATCAGGAAGCAGACTCCACACATCCAATCACAGCAGCCGCAGTCACTTTACCTGGTTTCCGAGGAAGAACTACAATAAATCCAGAAGACACGGAGCACGGGAACACAAGGAGAAAGAAACAGAGCGAGAGTGAAACAACACGTACTGATAACTGAGGTCTGTAAGGTATGAATGGAACCATTTAAATGTGTACAGGATCTTCAAAAAGCTGGCTCTAAAACGGTTACATGTCAGTGTGTGTTTCTGTTATTTGCAGAATTAGTGGTGTAAGCAAAAAAAAACAGAGTGGACATGGATGCCTGTGGATGTTATGGCGGTGGTGATGGTAAGATGGAGGCGAAGACAGAGGAGAAAAGTGAAGCCAGACACAAACATGAGCCAGAACACAAACACAAGACAGACAAAAACAAACTGGTGTACTATTAGTATCCCCAGTGTCCTGCAGTCAGACACTAGATATCATTACCCAGTGAGTAATGATGGCGTGGACACACATACTGTAGCGGTGGTAGTGATGCGTGATCCGGTGAGTGCTGCTGAAAGCTGTCAGAACTGTGTTTATGACCGCTGTAAAATGCTACATATTTACACACAGACTGCTGGGTTAGGAATGTTGATAACCACTGCAGCTCCTGAGGGTTTTAAACAACTTTAATAATCCTGCAACAGTAATGGCCTAAACCCTCCTTCAGCAGTATCTTATGATACTGATTAGTTTGTATTTTTGTAGGCTTCATTTCTGCCATGTTGTGTCTTAAATTCAGTCTCTTCATTATCAGGTAAAAGACGCAAAACCAGTTGTTATCTGACAGATTTTGTAACAAGACACACTGTCAGGATGAACAGTCAATACTGAATTTTAGTCTTTGTCATTATTTATCCTTTCTGGTGTTCAAAAAAAGGAAATAACAGAAGAAAACAGGAATAAATAGCTGAATATGAGCATCATTCCAGACCAAACTACCTCAGTCTGGTGGTGTTATCGGTTTCTTTCATAGTCACGTGTGAACTAAAGTGCTTTAAACTCATTAACTCTTCCTCTCTGACACCCAGCAGCACAGTGTGCCTCTATGCAGTCCCATTTACATGGTTATATTAATGTTGTTGGTGGTGAAAAAGAAGGCTCAGCTGACGGTCCTGGAGGCCTGTGAGATGTTACATCAATGCTTCCACGACATGTGATGGCATGTTATGATACAGACAGTTAACACACTTATAAATACACCATGAGGGTCATGATGTGAGATGGACACACAAGAGAAATGCTGTGAAGTTAATTGGTGTCTGCTGGACAAGTGAAGACACAGCCAGTTAATAATAAACCGTCCATTAATGAAAACTGGGTCAAACAGTGTTTGCAAAGTAAAGGAAAGTTTGTATTTGGTTTGCGTTGATTCACATTGACTTATTACAAGTACAGAACAAAATCTATGGACATTATTGATCAATAATTACATTTTAACAACAAAAACATCTAACTCTTGACTTTGGTTTGAAATGTAGTGTTTAAAACGTACATTTAGGTGATGTACTGTTGACTTAAGTGTCAAAGTTACTATTGTATGTGATGGCTCTGACTGAAAAAAATAGCCAACAATCATTTGCAAATCCTCTTTGACCCAGTTCTTGTAAAAACTAGACATCCACAATATGCAATCAACATTTTCTTTTTAACAATATCTTAAAGATACATTACAGTTTGTTTCTTATTCTATAAATAATGTCTTTGTTAAACTGAACAAAAG
This sequence comes from Lagodon rhomboides, assembly GCA_039737535.1. Classification (NCBI taxonomy): domain Eukaryota; kingdom Metazoa; phylum Chordata; class Actinopteri; order Spariformes; family Sparidae; genus Lagodon; species Lagodon rhomboides. Next base: position 5,539,268 of record CM077799.1, read on the forward strand.
ACTGAGCTGAACTTACCCGGTATTTGTTCTCTCCTATCTGCTCCACTTGAAACCTCTTGGCACATTTACACTGAGCCACCTGGCGAGTCACCTGCACAACAACAAACAACGTGTCAGTGAATGCTTATTGTATGAACATCCCACCATACGTATTCTCATAACTTCATATCTACCTCGTCCTCGATCTTATCAGCGTCGGTTGTGGGTCTGTAGGCGTCCTTGTTGGGGTGCAGGGCGGCAACAAACTCATAGTAATCGATGTAACCGTCTCCGTCTCTGTCAAAGATGTCTGCCACTGCTGTCATCTCCAGCCTGCTGGTGGGAAACTCTGCAACGGCAGGAAGTCATACATCATTTAACATCGTAATAAGTTTAAAAACAGGTTATTTCATGACCAGAGATTTTGTCACCCATAACCTACTCGATGCCAGGATGCCGTCGATAAACTCCTGCCGTGTGATCTTTCCGTCTTGGTCCTTGTCGATGCGTCTGAAGAAGTCCATGACACGAGACTTCTTATGGTTCATCCAGCGCATGTACTTCTTCCTCCACACATCGAAGTCAAAGTTGGCAAACTCTTTGAGCTGGAAATGGATAAAGCAGGAGAGAGCGTATAGTGTTAGAAAGCATGTGAGTCTGAAGGTTTAAAGTAATGTCGAGTTGAGTTGAAAAGAATGATACCTCCTCCAGTCTGTCCAGACCATCGTTGAGTTTGCGCTGGCGGTCAAGAGCCAGCAGCCAAACCTGCTGCCACCTGGCACAGAGCTGGTTGAGTCGTGGGTTTCCTCCAGGGACCTGCATGGCAGCCTGCTGCTGCTGCTGCTGCTGGTGTTTACCTGAAGAGGAAACACAGAGTTAACAAATCCTGTCACGGATGAATAATCTGTTTCCAACACATGCACTCATGCCATCATAAAAAAGAGTGGAAAGGATAATATTTGTCCACTAAAAGGTAAACACAGGTGACTTACGGGCTCCTCTCCTCTCAGCCAGGCTGCTGGGAGCCTCCGCTGGTTTTCTCTTGTATGTCTTCGTCACTTTGTCGACATCTGGCTGTTTCCTCGTCATCTCCTCCATAAACATCTGACAACAACAAACCCCAGCAGTGAGTAAGCAGTGATGGGCAACAACTGTTACAGAACAAACACAGGCAGGTTTGCATCAAAATACCCAACACTACGTTCGGGTGTTTAGTTTAGTGAATGAAGCCCACCTGGTGTTCTGTGATGAGTGTTTTCAGTTGAGCAATGTCCTGAGGAAGCGGCTCTGTGTCTCTCTGGATCAATGTGGTCTCAGACCACTGTAGCCATGACAACAGCTCCTCCAGCAGGTTGGCGTTGTTCAGCACCTCGGTCAGAGCTGTCTCCAGTCGCTGCTCGTGCTGTTTGGCCCACGTCAGCACCTGTAGAGAAAAGGGGTGGATAAATAACAGACATTTCTTTCTTGTTTTCATCCCTCATTAAAATACGTTCTTGGTCAAATACAGTTAAGGAATTTAGGTCTATCCAAAACCTAAACCCTAAAGTTAAAATGATAAAAGATAAGATTATAAACAATAGTTAAACCTAACCTATCTAACTGATTCTCCACCTCACCACTACCCTCCCTTCCTCACCTCCTCGAAGCGTGCCCTGATGATGGTGATCCAGTGTTTGATGGTGGTGATGGAGTCTGGGTGACAAACAGTCAGGATGCCCTCTCCCATGCCAGCAGCCTTGTTGACATCTGCCCTCTTCTCCTCCACGGTGCCCATGAAGTCACGATGTGTGTGCAGCAGCGCCTGCAGAGTTTCTGCCTCTTCGGGAAGGACGCCACGGAAACGAAGCGTCTGCTCCGCCTCGGAGAGCCACTCCAGAAGCACCTGCACCGCCGTACGAAACTCCTCCGCCTAAGAGTTAATGGTAGGTAGAAGACAGGGAGAGGTCTTTATTAAAGCCCTGTGCATAGTTTGTTGACAAGGTTTGATGTTTAAAGAAATATTAAACTTTAAAACAGCAGTGCAGCTTTTTCTCTGACCTGTTTGAGGGCCAGCTGGAGGCGGGTTTGCTTTGTGACCGACAAGGCGCACACTGTATCCCAGCGGTTGCTGAGCTCCTGAAGCTGAACTTTGACCCACGCTGTGTCATCGCGGCCAGTATCCATCAGCTCCCGAGCTGAGCGCTTCAGAGCCTGAACGCTGCTGGTTCTCTTACCGAGCTCCTTTTGGAAAGCCTGCAGGGTTAGACAATAGATATTAAATAAAAGAAGTAGACTCCACTTATGAGTGGTAACAAGGTATTTATTGTCTTCTCATAGAGTTCTGTTTAGTGTGCACACCTTATGTGAATCCATGAGGTTGGACACCAGATCCAGGTCTCCATGGACGGGCTGGTCTTCAGCCAGCTGGGGCTCTACCCGGTACAACCAGTCCACCAGGGCCTGGAGAGCCTCTGCAAACTGTCCTGAGAACAGCAGAGCCTCCTCCAGCTTGTGTTGTCTGGATGGAGGAGAGAAGACACACAGATGTCAGTAATCATATTTCATCTTGCACACGAACAGTTGGGAAAGTCAGTTTCATTGCCCATCGTTCATCCTCCTTACCTCTCTACACTCTTGCCACAGACAGTGTCCCACTTGTCGCGGACCTCTCCCACCAGGTGGTCCAGTTTCTGGGTGTCTGCGGGCAGCTGGGCCTTGTCCCTCATGGCCTTTCCAGATCTTACTGTTGTGTCGTAAACCGGCTGCTTCGACCCGAGTGCCTTCTGAAACTCCTGTACAGGTAGAGAAGGAAAAGATTTGTATATGAGAACATTACAATACTGACCTCATGGACTTTTCTATTAATTTGCCTCGAAGAAGTGTGCATGACGTACCTTGTGTTTGGTCAGTTGGACTTTGATCTTGTCTGGCTCGTTGGAGATCTCCAGCTCTGAGTCCAGTCTTTTCTCGGCTTCTTCTAGCCAGTCTGTCAGCTTCCTCCAGGCCTCGTGGAACTGAAGAAAGAGAGTTACAACATTTCTGTTTAATATTCTAATACACACTCGGTAAAAAAACTTTCCCTGTCCTGAAAAATGAAATGCAATGTCTAAATCTGGATTTATGATCATTAAAGGAGCATAATTTCTCTCATGCGTATACAATTTAGCAGAAACTATCACCAAGAATGAATGAGAGTGAGTGAGTCTTTAGGGACAACCATCAGCAGTTTTTAATCACGTGTTAGTATGACTATCAGTTCAGTACCTGTTTGGCACGTTTACGGGCCTCATCAAGGTGTCGGCCGCGGTCCAGCGACCTCTGGACCAGCTTGTCCCATCGAGCCTGGACGCTGAGCAGCAGGTTTTTGATGAGTACGACGTCCTGCTTCAGGCTGGCAAAGCGAAGCTGAGAGCCGGCCTTCTCCAGAGCCAGGACCTGCTCTCTGTGGGTGTTCACTTCATTCACAAATACCTGGGCAGACACGGACGAGAGTGCAGAATGTGTCAATGTAGAATTTAATATCTCACTTTTAACAGCAAGTAATGAAATAAAGGAAATAAAATGGACAAAAGTGCAGTGTTTACATGACACAAGAACCTGTTAAATATCCAAATAAAACAGGCGTTTTAACCATGTTTCTAGTAACAGGAGCATGTTTAGTACCTTGTGCTCATCGATCTGGAAGAGGACTGTGTCTAGCATGAGGCTTGGGGGCTGGGCCATGTTCAGGGTCTGTTCAGCCTGGGTCAGCCAGTTGATGGTGTCCTGCAGAGAGGTCTGGAAACCTGTTGCCAAGGAAACGGCCTCATCCAACTTTGCCTGGAAAGTTAACAACAAAACTATTAGTATAAGTACGTCTCCCACTAGTGATTATAAAAAACAGGACAGGACAGAGTAATAAAACATTCTCCCTGTGTCACGGTCTTACCCTGCGGTCGTCCATCTTGGTGTTGAAGCTGGCCCACTTGTTCTGCAGCATTGCCAGGTTCTGCTGGGTCTGGGTGGTACCGGGCCCTGCCTCCTCTCCTCCACGAGCCAGCAGCATGGACTCTCCCTGATCCAGCAGGCGGTGGTACAGCTCTGCTCGCTGAGTCAGCTGCGCTTGAAGCTCCTGCAGGCAGAGAAGACACAAATATGAGTCGACGCTTTGGCTCAAAGGTGAACCTTGTTGTGTCTCACTGGTTGGTTTACAAGAATGGAAGCTATTAAAGTTTCATAGTCACCATATACCAAGTGTCTCTCTGTGTAAATAGAAGAATGTGTGTAAGCTAATACTCTGAGCATCTGCTCAATACTTTGCTTGTAAAACTTTTATGTACTTCACTAAAATCCCTTTATGACAATGAAAGAAAGTGCCTGTGTGATTACATTACAATACATTAACTGTTTAGCTGATGCTTCCATCCAAAGCAACTTAAAATAAGTGCATTCAACCATGAGAATACAACCTGAGAACTGCAAGACACTGAACATTACAACACTTATTTCATACAAGACTTTTTGTTCTACAGTAAACCTTCATTAAGCTGCGTGACATTTACAAAAGACTCTTCATCTGAGATCAATGCCAAATGAAGCAGGATGCAGAAATGGTGCATCTATGTGTATTGTGCATGATTCTCTGAGCATAAAGGTGTAACGTGATTCTCGGTTACCATGTGTTGCTGTAGCTGCTCCCTGGCTGTTTCAGGGAGACCGCCTGTCGGTTTGGCAGCAGACAGCTGGCTCTCCGTCCTCCGCAGCCACTGGAGGAACTCCTCCAGCTCGCCATGGAAACCTTCAGCCTACACAGAAACAAGCGCGGGAGGAGGAGAAACAGGTACAGATTATTTTTTGTAGCCAAATCATGGGAAAGTTACTGCTATAGCTGGTATTATTTTATTTACAAATATTGTTGCTATGAATGCTGCTTTTAGTTTCTTTTTCTAACTCCATTTTCTTCACCTGGTGCAGAGCGGCCTCCAGTAGCTTCTGACGCTCCTGGGTCTTGAGCAGAAGGCTCTCCCAGCCCTGGTTGAGATGATCCAGTTGGTCCCTCAGGTGGCTGGCCTCGTCGCCAGGAGACGACTCCAGTAGCTCAGCGGCAGCATTGTTCACAGTCTCCACCGTGGAATGGTGGGATAGCACATCATTACGCAAAACCTGGGACAGAGAGGAAATGAATTACACAAAATTAGATTTACATTTTGAGATGAAACAAGTTCCAAGGTTTTGGAAGTTAAAATAAGAAGAAGGCCAACATCTACTGAGTGGCTCGCCAAAGACAGTAAAAGAAAACACATTAGGGCTACAGGACATGGCCGGGTTTCATAAACACAAACAAAGTATAGCAAATAGTGTGACAGCAAAACAGTTACTGAGTTAAAGACTTTTGTAAGGAACGGTGTCCCTTCAAACAGGTTAATTAACAATGATAACCTGACCAAGAAGATGTCACAAGATAAGGAAATAGATGAGAAATCTCAGTTTGTAAGGAGCAGAGACATACGTGGTGTTTGGCCAGCTCGATTTCGATGGCCTTGGGGTCAGAGCTGACTGGTCGCTGTGTGTCCAGAGTGGTGTGCGTGTGGTTCAGCCAGGCCTGCAGCTCAGACAGGGCATGCTGGAACTGACCCAGGGCCAGCAGGGCAGCCTCGAGCTTGTGCTGTGGTGGACGAAAGACAGAAGGCCGGGCTTAAAAATAGGAACTCAAATATTTGGACTGCAATGAAAAGCAACTGTCAAATACACGCAGTACACCAGAACGCCAACAAAGACCAACATCGACAACTCCCAAGGGAAACGGTGGAGTAAATGCTCGAGGTCAGCTACAGAATATCGTGTCCCTAAAACAGTTTTGTTCCCACGTGTTTCCCAGGGACAACTCAGTGATGGAGATGATAACTCTTGATGCCCTGACGTGGTGTCATTACCTGTCTTTGGGTGATTTTATCCCCCAGGTTTTCCCAGAGATGTCGGAGTTCGGTCAGCGGCTCCTGGATCATGTCTCTGTCTGTCTGATCTGAAACCTTCTTCAACAGCAGCTCCCCCTGGTGGCAGAGCTTCTCCATGTCGATCTGCTGCTGGTAAACCTCCACCTTGTACTGCTGCTCGGGGTGAATGGATGGATGAGAGGAGAGAGTGGTAAACAAAGGAGAGAATAGAAGAGTAGTATTTTGTTAGTTCTTGATACATGTCTGACTACAAATCACATTACAGCAATTTGAGGAAATTGCAATGCAAACTTCCCACCACAAAATCATCATGGACCTTAAGGGATTTAACAGTAACCAGTAATAACACGGCTTATGCAAGATATCTAGATTATACAAAAACTCATTTTGAAAAAGGGCAGTGTGTTAAATGTGTTCATAATTGAACGATTTGTTCAACGGTGATGATAAATGAGACTCATGCAAACCTTGAGCTCTTCGATCTGCTGTTTGACAGTTCCCAGATCCGTTCCCACAGTCGACATGTCACACAGCTTGATCACTGCGTTGTCCAGATAGTCGAACATAGACTGGAAATGATGGAGAAAGAAATTATTGAAAGCTTTCAATGAAATGAAAACCAGGATCACAGTTATTACTAAGCATCATGTGCATCATATTCGTGTCTCACAACTGTTTTGATGATATTGCTGCAGACAATCATAAACATAGTCTAGCTCCTGTAATGTACAAACCTGCAGTGCGTCCTGGTACTGCACAGACGCCGTCATGGCCTCCTCCAGTCTCTCCATCCTCTCTCTCCATGTCCGGTTCAGACCCTCCCAGGCTGCATTCATCTGGGAGAAAGACAGGAAGACAAAGGAATTATGTTAGTGGGTCAACATGAAGTCGAACCAAACAAACAAATACTTTTATGTTTTCAGAAGCAAATGATGGCACATGGTATTGATGTCTCACCTCATCGATGGTCTTCTTGACCTCAGGCTTCTCAGTTTCTCCGCAGGCGAAGATGAGGTCAGCTCCGAGGGTCCTGACAAACTCCAGCTCCTCCCTCAGACCGTCCGTCTCTGCCTTAATGGCCTAGTAGAAGGTTAGAGAGAAATCATATTTACTACAAACAGCATTTGTGACACTATTACATCTATCATCTCCTCTTTCTCTCTTCTGCCTGTCAATCGCTATTCACTCATTCCCTCATGTCCTTCATACCTCAGCAGCCTCAATCTGTTGTTTGATGAGTGAGGGGTCCACACCAGGGTCCTCCAGCTCTTTCACAATATCTTGGGAGTCTCTGAGCGTGCTCAGTAGCGCCGCCACGTCAGCCCAGAACTTCCCTGACAGGTCCAAGACGTCGTTCAGCTTCCCCTCTCTCTCCTCGGCTCGCTGCCGGATCTCATCCCACAGGGAGCGGAGGCGCAGGAGGCGAGAACGAACAGCTGGAGGAGCAAGGGGAGAGAAGACAGCTTAAAGAGGTTGGTAGAGAGAAGCTGAAGGGATCTCAATGGGCATACTGGGAATTACTTCTTGGTCATCTAGACTAATCTATTTCAGATAATTTCAGAAAGAGTCTAGTGTCTAGTCCTGGTAAGTTGAGTCTTTCATCAGTGCACTCCCACTATCTCTGCACACTGAGGCCTTTCATTTCCACAAAGTGTGGCAGGCTGTAGGGTATCAAAGCACAGAGTTCTTCAGTGGGCGACATAACAAAGACCCATGTGTGTGTTTTGTCCCACCATGTGGTGGCGATGGAAGAAATATGCAGAGCTTCACTCCTGAATCTGTTCCATTTCAAAATCTGACAAAGTCTGCTCACTGGCTTTGTGCCAGGAGAACAGTGACTGACTTTGCCAAGTTGATTGTTCAGTCAGTGAACTAGTTGGACTGGAGCCAAAAGCATTGTAAGACATTTTTTAACCCAGATTACAGAAGCCTTTTATGTGTGCTGCTATGTTCTGACCCAATCCAATTTCTGTTGCCCTTTAAACATTAAAACACAAATCAGATTGTGTAATATTTTGCTCTATATATAGCCAGTATTATCATTGCAACACGCTGGATGCTTACAATGAGAGTTGGCAGCCCTGTTTTGTTATTTAGCTGTTCAGTTGTTTGCCTGATTAAAGTATTACAAAATGGATAAAAGCATAACTTAGTCCCCTTCTTAAATTGTTGGCTTTGTAGAGCAGCTCATTAATGAATGGAACAAGTGCACCAAGGGTGAACTTTACATACAATAATAGCGGGATAAATCATGTCTGTGGAAAGCCCCCTGTCTTGTCTGTCAGTTTGAATGTTATCTGTCTGTCATTCACTGTCAGACTCATCGTAGCGACTCACCCTGAGCAGCAGGATCGTCGTGAGCGGCTCGTCCGATGAGCTCCTCTCCGCGGGCACAGAGGGCGGAGAAGCTCGGCAGCAGTTTGTCCAGCTCCAGCCCCTGGGCTCGGTGCTCAGCCAGCTGCTCCCTGATCTTCTCCACCTCCGCTGCCACCGAAGGAGGCTGCCGCAGCCGCTGCACCGCCCCCTCCAGGGTCTCCAACAGGGGGTCCATCTTGTCGTGAAACTGGGGGCGGAGAATTAGAAGAAAAGTATTATGAGGAGGAGGAGGAGGACAGAGTGGGTTGAGGGGGCTGGGTTTGGGTTTTCTTGATGGCTGGGTGACATTCTGAAAGTGAGAAAATACTGAGATATCATGTGGGTGTTCAGCCATCTGTGGCACACAGCTTAACTTTAAGGCTTTTTTATTTCATAACTTTTATCAGATTTCAACAGAGGATGTTGACAAGCCTTTACAGTTCTTTAACAGTATTAAACATCTCAATATTGCACCTTCAGCATGTCAGCCAGGTTGTGTAACTCTGACAAATCTGGACTTGATCTACCACAAAACAGGGAGCTGCTAATCCAAGACTCAGGATATGGTACAGGTTCTAGTGAGTTGTTGTTGTGGGAAATGAAATTGCTTGATTACGACATACTAAAACAAATCGCATCTAGCCACGAGGGGAAGATTTTGTGAGACAAAAGGACAGCTAGGACTGGTTACAACGACCTAAATCGAGCCTAGTCTGAGACTGAAATAATCATTACTGGAAAGCATGTCTCAGTTTTAGACTAGGCTTAATTTAAGTCTACGAACCGACACAAAAAGGACATTTCCCAACAAATTTTATTCAGGTTCTTTTGTCACTCAGCGGTGGCAGACACATGGTTTGGTTCTTGTAGATCACTTAAATCTTAAATAAGATCTAATAAAATCTCAAGCTTTATGAATCGACTGCAGAAATGATAACTTTCTGTCTGTCTGGTTAGATTAGTATTTGATTAGTGATTGACTGGTACAAGATTAGTCCCTCAGTATCGATTCATATTTGATTTGTTGACCAAATCATGTGGTCCAACCGCAGCCTGAGTGCCAGTTTGATGTTGTCAGTCAGTGTCTTACCTCTACCAGCTGGGTGATTGCAGTGAGCAGTGACGATGGAGAAAATGATGGTTGGGGGGGTGCAACACACACAGCACATCCACAATGAACGAGGGATGGGATGGAGGAGGGAACGGGTTGCAAGGATGAGGGGTGGACATGATGAGGGAGATTAGGGTTAAGTTAAAGGATGAGGGAGGAGAGACGAGGATGTGGGTGGTTTAGGATGGAGTGAGGGATGAGGACAGAGTGGAAGTGTAGGTGGAGGAGGGGAGGGAGCGACATGAGTTGGTTTGAAGGGGGCGGAGGGTGGAGAAACAATACAATGAGTTAAATCAGAGACATGCATACAGTACAGACAGGAGATATCGACTCGAGTGATTCAATGATGTCTCATGAGATGAAGTGCAAAGAGAAGGTAAAATATGCGTAAAGAAAACTGGACTTAACACCTATAGATATAGTTTAGCTTTTGAGAATATAATATAAACATTTTCATGTAAAGTGGAGTAAAGAAAAAAGCCAATAAAACATCAAATGTAAATAAAACTTGACCTTGCAGGATAAATCCTCATTACCATTTAGTTTAGGGCAAACAGCAGACAAAGGCACAAACACAGACATGCTACTCAGTAATCACATCAGTGTGTTTCGTCTGGAGCTGCAGACGATCTAACAAGCTGTAAACAGACTGGGCCAAACATAATTTACAAATTACAAGGTCTTCACTCTGCAGTGGGAGGCAAATTGGTTTGTAGATCAACAAATTAGTTCACGCACAAAATGTAATTTAAGTTTATTGAATTAACTTTCACAGAACTCTTGTTGAAGTCCTCTGACTTTCTGGCACCAAAGAAGACTAAATAATAAAACGTATTAGACTTTGGTCTGCGGTTAAAACAGTTAATCTGTCCTCGGTGTCGTACCTGTGCAGACTGGGACACTGCCTCGTCTAGGGATGTTGCACGACCTTTAACCCCCTCTTTGATGGCCAGGTAGCGTCTCTCTGCCTCGGTGTAGCGCTGTATCACAGACGCCCCCTCCTGGAGGCTGAGCTCGGCCAGCTGGGGTCCAATCTTCAGCAGCTTGTCGATGTGGGGCTTGTGCTCTGCGATAGACTCCCTGAGCAGCTGGAGAGTAGGTGGAAAGGATGGAGACGAAATTAAGATCATAACCAAAACACTTTTCAGTTGGTGACAGGAAACAGAGACAATTTTTACTTACCCTCATCTGGTCCTGTTGCAGTCGGAGAGCGTCTGTGTCGATGGCTGGTGGAGGCAGCTGGGTGATGAGTGTTTCAGTCTCACCCAACCATGGCTCCAGTTCCTCGTGGGTCTCCCAGAACCGAGCGACCAAAACCTGGGCCTGCTCCAAGGCTGAGAACCTCTCACTATGGCTCTGGCTCACTGCATCATAACGAGCGCTGAGAGAATCTGTCTTCACCTGAACAAAAAGACAAAGATATTAGTGCTGAGAGCCTGTTGCTGGCTAAATTAATTTTCAGTCTCTTCCTCTTGATTCTCCATCTCCCCTAACCATCAGTGACTTACTATCAGTGCATCCTTCTGGGCATCGCTGCAGGTTTCCAGGATGTCGTCTCTGGTGCTGAGGAGCTGATCCACGGTGTCTTTGTGCCGGATGATGTCGATGTTGAAGGCCCTTTGTACTTGCAGCTGGGCCACTGTCACGTCAGGCTCCAGGCTCAGGGGTCCAAGAGATGCCAATTTACGCTCTGTCTCCCCGACCCAGGCCAGCTCTGCATCCACTGCCTCCTCATACTGAAAGGAAAGTTGGTGTTTAGTGGGTTAAAGTGCTCACAGTATAATAGACGAATCGAAAAGATAACCAGCTTAACATTCAAGTCGAAGTACTTGCAGTACCTGTTGTGACCTCTGGATGGCAGCTTGTACCAGTTGCACCCGCTGTGTGATGGTTTCATCAGCCTGGCGATAGCGCTGGTTGGCATCAGCGACGAGGCGGTCCAAGCCCTCGCGGGCTCGCCATGGCACCAGATCTAACAAGGCGCTTCCCACCTCGTTGACAGTGTCCAACACCAGACGCTTCTCTGCCGACACTTTCTTCAGCTCCTGCACAAGTAACCGTGAAGGATTAGTTTTTAAGAGCAATCAAGTGTAAAATTTGCTTACATTTGGACATTTTAAACACAAGCTAGTATACATATGTAAAGCTTCAACAGCTCTGTTGCCTGAGGTTGGGCTGCATTATACGAGCAAATGTGCTGTAAACGGAAAACGCTTTGAATGTTGAAAGCTGAAAATGTCATTGTAGAGTGATAGAAACTGGATGGCAGCAACAAAATATATGGCAATCCTTTTTGCAAAAGTATTATTGCGTTCCAAGCGATCTATGTTACTATGGCAACTCGACTGTGGGTGGGTTGATATTGGAACGGCAGAAAATGTCATTACAGACCGGAGATTTCATGAAATAATTTGTTCTTTTCAAACAATTTGTAGAACATTGTCTTTGAAAATAATCCAGGAAGCCAGGAAGCAACGAGTGTAATGTGAAATAGTGAAATGTATATTCCATTACATCTAAATACTGTAACTTAACCGTAGTAATTAAAAAGCCTGCAACACCCTGAATGTTTTAAGGGGAACAAAAACGGGTTGCTGCTTGATCAGTGTCTCAGTTTTAATGATTCAGTGTCTTTTCTTTGAAATCATTGCAGAAATAAAGGGATATTAACAAAAGGACAGGCATAACTGCAACCATCTCTCTCATACTGCACCCACCTTCTGTCTCTCCTGGTATGAGGGTGTGGCGTCGGGCTCTACATTGTTGAGCTCAGCCTCCACGCCGTCCAGCCACTGGTTGACGTCGTCGTGGGCGCTGGCGAATCGTGTGGACAGCTGCAGGGCCTGCTCCAGGGTGCGGAGGGCCTTGCTGCTGCCGGCCGTCATCTCAGCGTAGCGAGACTTGATGCCGTCAAGCTTCTCCTGGATCAGGAGAACTTCCTCGCCTGCGGGAGGACAAACAGGTCAGGTCATGGACTGATGCTTTTATAAACGTTATCAGTGTGATCAGTCTGTGAACCACATGACTGTACAGAATTATTTCATATGTTAACCTTAAGGGATTCAAATATATGTTTACTGTGACTGATTGAAACACACCCAATTCCTTGTGTGCCAAATTTCCATCTTAATTCTTATAGAATTTCTTAAAATCTATTCCAAACACACTGTTCTCAATCTCATAGTAGGCTAAGGTTGACAGTTCAGCAAACCTCTCACAGCCATAACATTTGGCTGACCATCTCAGGATGAGAGTGCAAACAGACAGTGTATTCATGGAGTAGACCGTCAATTAACTCGCTAATAGTGCCTGCAGTCAGCATGGCTAATATCACGAGAACAGAGACACAAACCAGATGTTACGGTTTGGTTCACCGCTGATGTAAGAATGTGTGGTTTGGACGTGAATCTACAGGAAAAGAAAATATTTTAATTTCTCTCCAGTGTGATTCTCTCACCAAGCTTCACCACATAAGCATAATAATATACATAATTATAAAGTGCTCTATTGATTTTAGTTATTAAAGGTGCACTGTGTAGTTCTGCAGAAGAAATTTTAATCAGAAGACAAAGAGCTTGATTGACAGTTTTTTTTATGCCTCATCAAACTAAATAAACAAACTGTCTTTGTTTTCATGACTGAATAAACTGAATAATAAACAAACTGACCTTAAAAGGACAACACAATTTCATACTGTTAATTTTGTTTATATTTGGCGGACCCTGCCACCTTTCTAGCTTCAAACAGTCATCTGTGGACCTTATTTTCCTCTGAGAACAGCTTGTTTATTCACTGATGGAAAAAATGAGTTTACAAAGATCGCCTTTAATCATCAGACTTCGAGCAGGAACTGAAAGATGACCGAGGATAACACTGACAATACATTTAACATCTTTGTCTGTGGTTTGATTATCACCTGTGGTCTGTTTGAGTAAGGCTTGTCCGTTCTTGATGGCTTGGTCCACCGTCTTTTTCCTGCTCACAATCTCTTCATTTAGAGACTGAGAAGAGAAAGAGAGTGAAAGTTAACCTCTAGTAGACAAAAGCTGTGTTTCAAGATATTACACTGTATATAATTTCATACATGGATATTTTAGCGACACACATGGATATCTATATACTTATATTAAAGAGCATTTACTTGATTCAAAATATTACAGTATATTATTACAATTCTACATGGATACTGTAGCTCTTTCCCTAAATTACTAACTACTGCTGTCATGTTTTGGAAGGCACTCAGTGAACTCATTCAGTGTGTTCATGAAGTCATACCAGAGTGTGCTTGTGCAGCTCGGCCAGCAGCTGAGGCTGGTAGCTCTGGATGGAGACCTGAGCCAGCCTCTGAGCCACCTCTGCCAGCCAGTTCAGCACCTCTACCTCATCCTCCCCAAACAGCTGAGCATTAGCCAGCGCCTGCTCCAGCAGGCCCGCCCGCCTCGTGCACCAATCGGTGAGTTCTGAGTGACCTGATCTCACCGCTCCCACCCGCTCACTTAACCAATCACGATCTGCCGTGCAGCTGAGTGGGGTCAGCGATTGGCTGAGGGACTCGAGGTGGTCGACCTCGGCTTCACGCGAGGACACGTCCTCTTGGAGCGCCTGGGAGTTGTGTGTGTGAGTGTGTGTGTGTGTGTGTGTGTGTGTGTGTGTGTGTGTGTGTGTGAGAGAGAGTAAGGTGGAGGTAAGTGAGAAAAGGACAGCAAAACAACAGAAAAACAGATACAAAACTGAAAATATGTGCATGCAAATGACAAATCATAAACATCAATGAATGAATGAATGAATGAATGAGAAGAATAACTTAAAAATAACTTACAAAACAGCTAAAATGAAAATAAAAAATCAACTGAACATGATAAAGAAATGGGCTTGTAAGAAGGGTATGTTTGTGTTGTAAATGATGCTTTGTGGATCTTCTTCCTCGTGCTTCCACAGCATCTTTCCATCGAGTTACCCTTAGATTAAGTGTACACGTTTTATTGGAACTGCTGACTGAATATGTGTGTTTGCCACAATAAATTATTTTCTACGTTACTTGTCAGTTCAAACAGGGACTGCAAAACTGGAACACCAACAATATTCATAGGTGAGAAAGTCAGCAAGTATTTTCTTGTCTGCAACATCTGTAAATCTACTGAGTGAACGATGTCTCATGTTGAGCCTTGACTTTGCCAAGCATGACAACATTTGCGAGCCTCTTCCCATAACTTCAACCTACCTTTTCCTCCTGGGTTGAGGGACATTTTGTTAATTGTATGATACTATCTGAAGCAGTAAAACCTTTTGACCTTTGTGATCTTTCTATGAGGGGAGAATCTCGGTAACAATGGGGGCAAGCAGTACCTTATGCTTGACGATCTGCTGGGTGATCTTGGCTGTCTGGGTTCCCATTGGCTCGGCAGAGCTCAGGCGCCTCTCGGTGGCACTCAGCCATTCTCCCAGAGGCTCCAGGGCTTCATGGAACTCAAGAGCCAAAACCTGCAGCTCCTCCAACTGCCTCTGCCTGAGGGACGGGAGGAAGGCGGGGTGTGACAAGATACCAAGAGATGAGGAGGAGGAAGAGGAGGAGGTGGTGAAAGAGAGATTTTATTGGTATTTTATTGCTTTCTTAGATTGAATTTTTTGTTTAACTTGGACCTGATTTTGCATCACACAGCTGTCAACATTTTTATAAACACAGCTAAATAAATGTTCATTTTTTACTACATATTATTACATTTTAACGTCCGTCTTTGTGTGTGCACAGATTTATAGTATTAAATGTAATAAATTCCATGACATGACAGATGTTTTTATATCATGCCTTGCAGCATACAGCCATAAATGTGTTGTAAACAATATGAAACTACTTTACATGAACAGTCTGCAATATAAAACCTCTTCACTGTGTCCCCACTTTCTCCCCAAAGAATCATCACTTTCCCAAGTGAAAAGAAGAGCCGCGGAAAATTACTTGTAGACCACAGCAACCAACAGTAATGATACTATCTTTTCTTTAAGTACAGTGGTGCTCAACAGATGAAACGGGAGAAAACAGGAAATAACCGCAAGATAATATGTTGTTGAGGAACACCACCAATTACTTTCCTAAACCACATCTTTACAGCTAGACAAATCTGTAAATCTCTTTTGCTTTCTGAGATGTTATCTGTGTCTCATTTTCAAAGGAAGAAATGGACAGAATTGATCATTTTCAAGTGTCAACAATCAACGAATGATTGAAATTCCCTTTCCTTTTCTCACTCCATGTGGAATTCTGAGACCATCAGTAGGGTTAGCAAACCAGAGCTTATACGCAGATCCTCCCCACCCTGAGGCCTGGAGATGAGACTTACCTGGCACTGGCTTTGTCGAGCAGGTCAGTCCATCTCTCTGCCAGACTCTGGAGCTGGGTCTGTATCTTCTCACGGTCCTGAGTGTCTGCTGTGGCTGCGATCCTCGCTCCCTCAGCACGGATCATCTCCACCGTTGGCCGGCGGTCATCTAACAACCTCTGGAGCAGCTGGAGGAAAAGAAACGCACAAAGGCAGCGGTCAGCAATTGGGGTTAACAAATGCATGCCTCTATGTCCTCAATGTTTGTTCATTTATTTTGGTTAATTTCAAGAAAACCTAGCGCTTTGATTTTAGATATTATGAGGTCATATTTAGGATTTAGGTGAGCCTTTTAATTTGTTCTCATTATAATCTACTGATATGTGAAAAATTGTTTTTAAAATTGTTTGTACAATGAGGGAGTACATATAAGGAACATCGCTCAGTTTAACACAATAACATTTGACAGCAGCACAAACTACAGCCTCACAAATGACCAATAAGTTAAATTAAGCTGAACATTACAACCTTCATGGAGGACGAATATATTGAGCATATGTAGCAATTGTTTAGCCAAGCACACCTACTAACTGACTGAGCAGCCACCAGCCAAATGCTGCTAAAATATAAATGTGGCTTTCAGACTTTCAGACACAAAATGTGATGCTGTAGTAAATACTAGATGTAGATGTTCTAAAAAACATTCCCCACCCTGTTAATGAGTGTACACTGCCAAATCAAATTGACTTAAAACATTTTTTTTCCTGTCAACATGTTCTGTAATCACTCCACATCTCAAAGCTTATCCCGCCATGTTTGCAAATGAAGTCGTGTTTACACTTCGCGTGACTATTGCAAATCAAAAAATGTGCTGCAACAAAATTTGTTCCTGACGTGTTTGAGGCATGAAACAAGTACGTTGTGTGGGAGAAATTCATCCTTTTTACGACAACAGAAGATGAAAAGGTTTTTCACTGGGAGAGCCTCATATAAAGCTCATCTGTTATCAGTTCTTTGAAAGTAACTGCATCATCAAACGACTCTGGTTGGCTGATATCCTTATACACATTTTTTGAATTATAAATCATTTAACACGTTCAGGTGATTTTACTGAGCAAACAGTTATTCATTAACTGAAGATCCAACGGTTTTAAGATCAACATACATGGATGCACTTCCTGCTCAGATAGCAGCCTCTCTGTCTGCTTTGAGCCAACAGCGCGGTTCAGCCTCTGGAATGCACTTCTCTACACTTTACTCTCTCTTTCTGAGCCAAGCGGTGACACGACTCTCTGTCACGGATGTAAACACGTGTGATTGATTGCTGGCTGAGCCTGCAGCTCTCTTATGCGCACAAACACAGGAAGAGTATGTTGGATAAACAGGGAAAAGTGTGTGTGAGTGTGTCTCCGAAAACAATGCAAATCCACCATGCGTGTGTGCGCGCCTGTTTGTATGCCAGTCTGACTGGCAGACGGTCAACTGGGGCTGTTTGGATGCCAGGCAGACGGATCATTGACTGTGTGGACTGTATGTGTGTTTGTGTGTGTGCCCGTCATTCAAATATCTATTGTTTGTGGTTGAAGGACACTGAGGACATCTGAATATCAGCAATGTTACAATTCAACCCCTCTGATAAACAAAATATTAGTTTTTCCCAAAAATGTTTCAATAAATGATCTAGAAAAAATTTAAAGTGAAAATTCTAATCCACTTCAATTTACAGACGAGCTCTGGCAGGATACTTCAAAGAAGTAGAAGAAGAGAGGAGGATGTGGGAGGCAGGAGCTAAGAGCTCAGACAAATGTGCTTGATGATCACCACTTCAAACCCTCAAAATGGAAAAATTGAGCACTCCGCCACTCTGAATAAAAAACAGCTCTTTTGAAATGTTCCCTTGATGACCTAAAGAAAGACACTTCGGCTGCTTTAAGCTTCACATCTCTCAAGTCTGTTTTCTGTTTATTTTTTCCCCTTTCATCCTTCTCACACCTTTTGTTCTTGGATCTGGGCCTTGACCACACGGTACTCTGCAGATGGGGGCTTCTGATTGGCCACCAGCTCCTCTGTGTCGCTCAGCCAGCTTAGCAGAGGTTCCAGAGCATCCTGGAATTTCCCACAATGCAACAGGGCTTCCTGCAGCTGGGCGATGCGCTCTGCCACCTGAGGACAGGAGAGATGTTTTGTTATCAGATGGGAAGCAAAGTCGATACAATAAACTGTATCTCTTGGTTGGCACATGTGGAGTCGTACCCGCTTGTTCAGTGAGTTCCATCGGAGGTTGGTCGTCTCCAGGTCGTGCTCCAGCGCCTGGGTGTCTGTGTGTTTGGCGGCGCTCTGGATCAGACCCTGACCCACTGCGTTGACATGCTGCAGCTTCGGCTGAATGCTGTCCACCTGCTCTCTCTCCACAGCCTGGATAAGGAAGAAAGAAAAGAGTTATCATTTATTTATGTGTTCATAAATTAATGAATGAAAGAAAGACTCAAACTTGAAAGCAGAAGTTGAAAGTCAGAAATACAGAGCGTTCAATCCGCGTCACAACAAATGGAAAAACTTTGCTACATTATGTATATTTAGAAGAGACTGGATACGAGGAGTGAAAGAGATACAGAGGGAAGTGCAGAGATAAGAGAGGAGTGGAAGACAGGAAGGGAACAGGAGAAATTAGGGTGGAGGGAGGAGGAAAAAGAGGAGGGGGAGAGGGGGATTACGGGGATTAGAGGGTTAGACGAGTAAGGGGCTGCCTGGAAAAGGCTGAGTCGACAACACACACACGTTGTAGAGTACACTAACACACTTGCATGGGTGCACACAACCTTCACTTAATCACACACAAGCATGCACACACATTTATGGCAAAATGCACGCACAACTTCGCCTGTCTGGCCACATTACTCACACACACACGCCACAGTGGAGGGCTGGAGCCATCTTGTGATGACAATAGAGGCAGCCACCCGACACTAAAGACAACCAGACTTGACTTCCCGGGACGAAAAAGACTGCACAACAGCCAGCACAGTTCCTCTGTCATAGTAAATCTGAGCCACCACTGTATCCACATTCAAACAGCAGCGGTGTTCAAACTTCAGTCCAGCGTCCAACTGGGGTCGTTCGGGGGAGATTTTTGAGGTTCTGAGAACATGATTTAATTGTATTTCCAGTCAAAAGAGAATTTACAGGTGCAGAAACAACCTACAACCATTTATACAATCAATAAATCATTAAAGTCAGATATGCTGCACATCCACTGGTCATAGCTTCTTAATGTTGAAACTGTTTTCTATTTTATACCATTGTTAATGTAATATATTTGTGTTTTGAAATGGTGGTTGGACAGAAAAAACAACAACATTTCATGACATTGCTTCAGGCTCATGGTAATTGTGACAGACTACAAATATTGAGTGATCAATTAAGGCATTAATCAATTATAATAATAACTAACTGCAGCCCTCAAACACTAAATGCAACACTAAATTGAATTCAAAGGCCCCTCACAAAACTGTATGACTTCTCACTGATTTCTCAAAACTTAAATTTTTCATCTCATAGTTTTGAGCACATCCTTGACCTACAAAACTTTGTTCCTGTCTGGCTGTTTAACGCTGATTTTCTTAAGGGGTAAACAGTCTGGTTCTACCGACTGCTAGTCTTACAGTGGAAGAAAAACGACCCGAAACCAACAGCTCATGCATCAAATGTGAGGGAAATAAATTACAATCTGCTAAATTCCTGTAAGTCAACCCGCTATATCCAACAATTTGCCAAATCCACAAAACAACTTTCACAATTTTACGGTATTTCAACAATACTCTGACCAGAGGGACCACTGTTAACTAGCACCACTGAAATTGGTTTCATTTCAAACGCGGGTCCAAGGCAGTAATGTTGGAGGGGGGGGTCAGTGTTGTGAAAACATTTTAGGAGTCCTGACATTCAGAATAGGCCCGCAGAGGGAGAATTAAGCCTGGTGGTTTATAAAGCTGTGGCAGCCAAACCCCAATGGCCACACAAAGACAGAACGAACACACACACACACACACTACAGATTTTGGTAAATCCATGCCTGGGGGAAAATCGCTAGTGCGACAATACTGAAGGGGTTGCAGGGAAAATGTAGGTTTGGATTTCAGTGAAATACCACTATGGCCTGGAAGAGGCTACAAGAGTCGTGGGTGTCCAGCAGTCAAATAATAACAAACCACTGCACGCCACAATACCAAATACAACTGAAATGAAAACATCGGAACACGTAATGGTTGTTCCCTCGTTTTCACTATAAAATCGGAGATGTTTTTGTGACACAATCTTCTTTCATCATCTGTCAGTTCACTCCAAAGAACAGCCAGCGAACAGACGAGCAGTGGAGCGGAAAGGATGTTACACTTCAACCTTCGCCACATAAATAAAGGAAAGAAGCAGTGTGATTAAAATATGCAAAACTAAAAGGTTGCATACCTCTGAATATTAATACGTCTTTAATATTAACGACTTCTCAGAATGTGAGGCTCCAGAGTTTTACTGTGACGACTCCTTGACACTAACAAATAAAAAGGCAAATAAAACCTGAGCAGCAAATCAAATCCAAATGAAAGGTTTCTAATTTGTGCCTTTCATTCATCACTTCTCACATCTTCACTTGCATTTCAAAGCCTTAGATTTGAATTTATGACGTGTCGATGATGTTTACAGACCTGCAGACAAAATGCTAAGCTGCTCTGGTGTATCGGCTGGAAGTGGTTGAGCTGGAACGTGTTTCTGAGTCTCTGCAGTGGGTCATAATCAGAGGTTTACAGGTTTCTGCTCATCTGGTTTAAATATGGCATCAAACTACAGGTTCCACATGCCAAGGCTGTGTGTGTGTGTGTGTGTGTGTGTGTGTGTGTGTGTGTGT
This sequence comes from Lagodon rhomboides, assembly GCA_039737535.1. Classification (NCBI taxonomy): domain Eukaryota; kingdom Metazoa; phylum Chordata; class Actinopteri; order Spariformes; family Sparidae; genus Lagodon; species Lagodon rhomboides. The sequence goes on from CM077799.1 coordinate 5,559,842, forward strand.
GTGTGTGAGCGCACAACTATGAGCGCAAAGAAAAGAGATGATAAAGTGCTCTACAGGTATGAATCTGTGAGCATATTAAATATGAATGAGCAGTGTGTGTTTGTGTGAGTGTGTGAGTGTGTTCCGGTCCACTCTGGACGCAGCTGTGTTGTGGTGATGGGCGTCATAGCTGCTTGGAACAGGAAGTCTGTCGGCCAGAACAACAATGACTGCAGCCATGACCCGCTCCGCCCTACGCCTTATCCTGGTTGGTGTGTTGGTGTGTTAGTGTGTGTGTGTCACAGATAGAGGGGAACAGAGAAGGAAAAAACAGGGAAAGTACACCCATTCATCGTCTAAACACACACTGGGGGGGGGGTGTATATAAACGTGTTACATGTTTTGTGTCCGCTCTCCGTCCTCTTCTTCTTCTGTCACTTTCTTTGTGTTCTCTCTCTTTCTGCTCTTTCTCTCCCCTCATCAGCTCGGAGTGTTTGACTCCTCTAAACCAGAGCTCTGGAAAATGGCCCACATACTTGTCATTCTTCCCCACCTCAGCCAGCACGCAGCAACACACACGCACACAGCCGACGGAGCTATCACCACCATACTTGTCATCCTTCCTCCACCTCCGCCTCCTCTTCCTCCTGATCAGTCATTTCTCTACCTCGTGTCGTCCCTTTATAACTCCCCCCTACCGCAGCTTTCGTCCTACTCCGTCTCTCCATCTGGCTCTCTCACTTCAGCAGTTCAGTGCGGACAGGCGACAAAAACACTGGGATGAAAGTCGATCTGACTGAAGCCGGGGAACAGCTAAATACTGTTTGCAGTGATATGTCTCGTCAAATAGACATCGGTTTGAAAGGCTGTTAAAATTCTTGGGGAGATGAAAGAATTCACAGATAATTTCCATGTTTATCAAACAGCTGCAGGGATTTTCAGGGGTACAGATTTTTGTCTACTCTGTGTCTGAATTAGTGTATAAAAACTTGGCAGTCAGTTTGGAAGTCAACAGAATTCTGGTAAATCTCAGTTTTTAGTCTAACAAGTTTGACACCTTGAAAATGTTATAAAAACATCTGAAGAACGGCATTAAAAAAAATTAATGACTTGAGAATGTAGCCAGTAGATAAAAATGTCTGCTTAGGGCAGAGATTCATGGACAAGGAAAAAATATTGTTGGTTCATAATCTTAACCTTTTCTCCAAAACAAAAAATATTCATCCCTGCATAAATTCAGAAAATCATCTTTAAGTATTATTAATCAGCAGTTTTCCTCTTCAAAACTTATCTACATCATCAGGACTGTGTGGATGTGGTTTGACCAGATTTTCATTCAAATGTTGCTGTATTCTGATTGGTGCTCTGTCAGAGGTTAGTGGCATCACCTTTTTTCTAACTTTGGCAGATTACTTTGTGTTCATTTAGGAAACCATCACAAACGGTTTTATTATTGGTAGAAATCAGCTCAAAATCTGTGAAGGAGTGTGACAGCACATGACTGTGATGCCAGTGTGTAACATGCTGATAGGGTAACACTCAGGTCATCAAACCTCAAGACTGAAAATCTGGTATCTGATTGTGTGAGGGATGTCTGCTGTGCATAAACACATGCATGGATGCTCTTCACTCAGCTGTCATCTGTCAAGCTAATAACGCCGATGAGAGGATTAGCTGTGTTGATGGTGCATAGCTAAAATACCAATCAAGGACAATCAATTTCTTAATGTGGACAAATTAAGATCATGTAGCTTTAGATTTACTGATGACAGCACGTAGAAACCTGACAGCTTAACCTTTACTGTTGCTACTACAAACACGCCAGCTACACAGAGGTTTCCAACTTGTTATCAAAGCTTCAAAGATGTTCTCTGAACTCTCCTTTCATCTTCCTCTCCCTTCATAACTGATTTCCATAACTACGTGATCCGATGGCTTCACAAAAAGACCTTGTGAAGCATTGGAGAAAACGCGTGTCTCTACAGTTGAACAGTTGAAGAGACGGGGAAATAAAACCTATATGCGATTCAAAACAGACAGGAAATGTGATCCTCTATTTAACCTGAATGGGAGTTGGTGTATATAAGCGATAAATGGAAAAACCAGAGGGAAAAATGTCTAGCCTGAGTATCCTGTGCCATGGGTGAAGTGTTTCTCCCGAAAGCAATATTAGAAGCCAGGAACAGCACTGCTATCGCTCGCTTTTCCTTTACCCTCACCCTCTTTTACCTCTATTCCTGCGTCTGACCTCGTCTCTCACAGTCTTCCTGGCTTTCAACCCTCATCCTTCCTCACGTCCTCCTTTCTCTTTTAATGGAACGAGGAATGAAGGGAGGAAGGAAAGGGTAGAAATCTGTTTCCAAGCTAAACTCACAATTTGCCAAGACAGCTTTGCTTTAAGCCCCAGATTGACCAATCTCCGACAAAGGGATGAAGGGGTTAACGGGTTAATAATTCCCATTTGAAACCAGTGACCTTATTTGAACATCAACAAACAGATACAAATCTCATGCAAATATGGCCTGCATTCAAAGCATGCTGGCTCATACTTCACTATCCTCTTTTCCTTCCCCTTTATTGTTCCAACAGAAATTCCTTTTCTCTTTTTGGGATGTATTTTTTTTCTCTAACACAAATTTTTTTTTTCATTCATGCGATCACTGCGCTGCTAATCAGCTCCCTGTGAGACGGACAGAGAGAGAGTAATATTTGAATTCCTTATTCTGGGGGTTTTGGAGGGTCCTTGGAAACGTGTTCATACCTAACAGGAGACCTCTGCTACTCTCCCATTTTTAAGAGCTTTGCTGTCTTGCTGTCAGAGATGGGGAGTGGTGCGCAGGCAGGCACGCAGACAAAAATATGTAAAATCATTGAAAAAAAGCTTGAAATATTTGATCTACTTTTTTGCATTTTAAGCAAATCTATGTTCAATTCCAGCGAGAGATCAATGAGTTCCTGCCTTTGCTTTCATGCTTTTCTGTGTTCCTGAACACGTCCCCCTCTTTCTCGCTCCATCTTTCGCAGGTTTATCCCGGAGGCGGTTGTTCAGTACCAGAATTATCACATCAATCAAAGCGCAAATGTACGAGCCGCAGACCTGAAACCACCTGGTTCTTTCTGTGCCTGCTTGTCTCTCTCTCGGCTTCAGCATCTGTCTTTCAATGCCTCATCTTTTTCAGACTCATTTATTCGTATTTCATCTGGTTTTGGAAATATTTCGGAACAAAAATGTGTTTATGTTGAGATTTCAGAAACCCACTGTGACAGCAGTTCTTTTTTAGTGCGTCAGAGTTGATTTAAAACCCAAAAGCAAGACATAAATCTGGCAAGGGAAGTCTACTTACAGTAAAACATAGGTTATGAAACAAAAACCAGTTATGAAGTCCAAATCTGTCTGGACTGCATACAAATCCTGCTCTGTCCTCATTCATGTGGACATGCAGCTTTAACAACCTGTCTCTGCATGGCAAAAATAAGTCCTTCAAATTTTTCCATGCAATATGTGTTGAAATTTTCATATTTGAAGACCCTTTAAAGCTTGTGTCTGCAGACAGCAACAACAAATGTTTTTAGGGTTATGAATGAACATGCAATTTCAGAACTGCCTGCCTCTAAATCTGAGTATAAGCTGCCATCGGTCAGTCTGTCTGTACTGTGCGTTCCCTCGCCCCAATTCATCAAACAGCATGCAGAGCTGGTCCATCTGTCTGTCTGTTTGTGGGGCACACGTACATACAATGTGCCTTAAAATTAGCTCCATATAATCCAAAGACCTCCTGCTTGTGCCTGCCTGCCAGCGTAGCTCTCTTATCGTTGTGCCGAAGCCACGTGTAGCGCTAAAAGGTGCTCCCCCCAACATACAATAGCTTCCTCCACCCAACCTCCCCGTCGCCCGTCACAACTCTTTTTGTGTCTGAGTCTTTGTCTTACTAAATTCAGTGCGGCAACGTAACGTGAAAATTGCCTTGTGTTTGTTTTAGCATAAAACACACAGATGGAAGAACAGAGAGCAGAAAAAGAGATGGATACTGGGCAGTGGAGAAAAGAAAAGAAATAAATCAGAAAGAGATGGAATGAAAGCGGGATACAGGTCGGTGCACAGCGGTCAGAAACAAAACAGAGGGCCAAAGACAGGACCGTCAACAGGCAACAGAGTGCAGCCCACAGCTCCAGTGTTAGCCCTGGCACATTCTTATCTGATATCTGGGTTTATATTCCCCAGACAACTTCACACACTGTTTGTGTAGCCATGTTGGCAGAGGCAGCTCCCCTCACAGAGAGCCACAGTATTTACCTCTCACCTCCTTATCTCAGCGGCAAAACCATCCGAGCATGGAGGAGACGAGGGGGAGCGGAGGGAGGTTTGGGAGGCAGAGAATGAGAGTCACTCGAGGAGATGTGAGAAGCATGGCTGAATAAGGGATTTCATAACACAACACGAGTGCTTGTGTCAACTTGCAGAAATGTGAGCAAAAACGGGTTACGAGTTAAATTTCTTAATAGTCGTGCAACATTCACAAAAACAATAATGAAAGAATCCTCTGCGGAGGCACAGTGTCACTGATGAGCATATCAAGCTCTTTAAATAATTTTCTTAGATAAAGTGTGCATTAGTAAATGCTAGTCATCTCCTTTGGGGACAAAACTTTTAATTGGAGCCAACTTTCGGGCCGAGTCATACTCTCAGTAAAACCAAAGACACTGTGTAGCTTTTGAACTGTTAAAAATAAATCTACAGCTCACTTTTCTGAGGGTTTAAAGATTTCAAAGTTTCTACAGTGACCTGGGGAATAGAAGTGTAAAGCCCCGAACCCAATTTTTCTGTTTTCACTCAAAATGCTCCTCCTTCTGACTATCTAATGCTTTTTGCCCCTGATGTTGTACAGATCATCTGCACTAAAGCATTCTGTATAGCTGTAATTCTGTGAGTTAGAGCCGAGGCTGAGTGGACTCGACTTCTGATTACATTAAACTGAGGCCGTGACTGCAGAGAGAACAAACAGACATAGACTGATAATATTTAAAGACACAAAAATCAGTTACGCACACAGACAAAGACACACACACATAGCCAGAAACACACATGTAGTTAAATATAGAGTAAATGAGTTGTGATGGACCGATCAGAGCAGGCAACTTGTGCCTGATGGAAACTATAATGTAATAAAGGAGGACCAGTAGTTTGCGTTGGCAGCATGGGATCAGGTGCATCAGTGGCCACCCAAATCACGCACTGCTTATTTGTTATATGCACGGATGAGAAATAATCAAGTTTTCTCTGCCTGACCTCTACCAACAGGCTTGCAATGGGATTACTGTTAAAAATAGTTAAGACTTAAATTTGATGGACAGATGATTTAGTTAAATTTTGGTAGTGAAATGTACATAGAATTTCCAAATTCAAACACTGATTTTTCTACACATCGTATATAAAAAAGGAGCCTTCCTGTCAACTAGCATAAAAATCCATCAACAACAAAAACAGGGCTCAGATCAGGCAAATCTGAGGCCAGACACTGAGTCATAGCAGAGCTCCTAGAAAGCACGACAGCCTGTCAAACACGCTGTCACACTGAGATACTCTCTACATATGCACACCTTTACATGCAGCCCACACAGCCAAACACAGAGGTAGATGGGAGAGGAGTGACACGACACAAGCAAAACAAGCTGAAGACTGAATGCAGATTAATGCAGAGAGACCAGACTGAGACACAGTCACACTGACAGTCCTCTGTGTCAGCTCCGCGGCGAGTTAATCTCGCAGCATTTATAGAATATCAATTTCAGATCCGTGTCTCAACACAGCAGCAACACTGTGTACACTGTGACAGTGATTACATTCTCTGAAACCGAATCAACCCAGATTGTGAAACTCGTCCAGAAGCCGTGCTCCATTTACAAACACACAGCCTCATCAAACGCTGACCTTTCTCGCAAATTGTTTAAACAAGAAGGAAAACTTTGGCCAGCATCACTTTATGTACATACACAGCTGGGTTACACCCAGCTCCCATGACTGTGTATGGAAACACAGCATTCTCTACTCTTTATACAGACAGCGTAAACACAACAACAGCGTGTCCTTTAGAGAATGCTGCAAACTCTGCTCTTGAGATCAGAATTATAAGTAGGCCCACAAGCACAGACAGCTCTTTTAGCTTCACACAAATAAACATGTGATCAATCTCAAATATGTGCATGCACTGTAGATTAGCACTGACCCCCAACTCAAACACACACCATATGCACACACACATACTGAGCAACCCCGAGGGTAGTTTCCCATAAGTAGCAAAACCCCCCACTGAGCATCATATTGCAATCGTTTTAAGCCCTACTACTCAAACACAACTAGCTAATTATGGCGTCTACATAACTTCACCCCCCCACATACATTTTCCATGCTATGTCTACATCAGTCGTACTCGAGGCTCAGCTACCTGACCCAATTCTTTTTCCATGCTATGCCTCGGTGTGTCCACATGTCCACATCGAATGCATTCATCGCTAAATACAGATATTTGCTCAGCTTTCACTCCTTTTCTTTCACTTCTTTCTAAGCACTTAAATGAACCAGGGTCTCTGTGGTTTATTTGAGTTAACTCTTTCTACTCTGTGATGTATGGAAACCGCATTCTAGTGTTACATCTGTTTAAATCACTCTGGATTAGTGCTTCTGCTAAAGCTCGAATATATAAATATAAAAATGGGAAGTAAACCACCTCCCAGATGCAAACTCTTTCTTTTATGTCTTTTCCCACGTTACTGTATGACCGCACGATTGCACGGTTCACCTAAAATTACTCAATTGTGTTACAGCGACTGCACAACAGGAACCAACACAAACTTCTGAATAAAGTCTTTTATGGAAATCAATTCTATCAATTATAAAAACTGGAATGAGAGCATACCTCTGCCTCTGTGTCAGTGTTGGAACTTGGTAACATGGTCGTTGATTCATTCTCGGCATTTGAGCTCCATCCAGACTCTAAGAGCGTGTCTGTGGGACAAGCTGTGGCCCCCGTCTGGGGCCCGTCTTCCTGGGGCCTAATGGCCAGTGCCTGGCTTGTCTCTGTCTGTGTGAATAGGCTCTGTAGCAGGCCAGGCTCGAGTTGGTCCCAGGCCTGGTCTGTGGACATGAGTGGAGGAAAGTCCAGAGCAGAGCCATCTGACTCCCAGTCACTGTCCCCTGTCATAGAGCCCAGGACAAACTCTACCCCGTCCATCCCTGACTGGGTCCCTTCAGAGTATGAGTCCAAGTCCATCTCCTGAGTATCTTCACAGGCTGAGGAGACATCTGAGGGCCCAGGTTGGGGCCGTTCAGGTGCTGCCATGTAAACAAAGCTGTCAGGGGAAAGTAAGGCTCCCTCCTCTTCCGTGTCTGGACAGCAGGGAGGTTTGGGGACCGGACTTGGGGGAATGGAGCCATCAAGAGGAGATGGGGGACAGTCGTTGGGGTACTGGGTAGGTGCAGACACAGCCAGGTAAACAAAACTATCTGATATCACAAAGGCCTCTGCATCTTTAGTATCCAACCCAGCACCACAAGAATCTGATTTAGATGGGGACTGAGGTAAAGAGGAAGTGGGTGTCGAGTCTGTATGTTGAGAAAGTACGAGAGGAACAGAGTCTGATTTTGGGGTACTAGCTGTCACTGCTGATGCAGTTTCTAGATCTAAATCTTGTCCAGGCATGTCCAGTCCTGAGACCACGTCTGTAGTGACAACACAAGTCTCTGAAGCAAAGCATGTCCCTTCTGTGTCACAAGTTATTGCCACAGCAGGTTTGCTAATCTCTGAGGGGACTGGATCTTCTTGACAGGAAGTTTCAACGTCAACATCCTGTGTACATTCACTGTCGATTTCTTTTTCAACTGTGTGCAGAGGCTCAAGGGAGTGATCCATGAGAACTCCCTCGCTACTGTCCAAACTTGGCTCAGATTGGTCATACACATCCCACTCTGTTCCTAACTCCTCTTCCTCTTTCAATTCTCCCTCATCCTGCTCAACGTCCTCCTCCACCTCCTCGGCGTAAGGGTTCAGAGGGCTTCGAGATGGAGAGGAGGCTCTCTCTTCACAGTCATCGCTATCACGCTCTGATGATGCCCCGCTATCTGGGTCTGTTTCAGTCTGCTCTGGTCTCCTCTGTTCACAGTCTGTCTGAGTAATATCACTAATAGCAGTTCTGTCGGGTTGGGACATGTGGACCCCGCTGGAGTCCGACTCCAGTTGTTGACCAAGAGCAGAGTCTGTTGGGTAACTCATCTCCTCTTCTTCTACCTCTGCCTTTTCCTCGTTATAGTCAACATCACATTCTTCATCAATGAAACCATGCTCCTTTTCACAGTCTTGTGCTCGCACCAAGTTGAAGTTCGTATTCTGTTTTATGTGCTCAGAGTGATTTAAATTAGAGTCTTTTGTGATATTTTCTAAGCCCGGTGCAATGCTATCAGGCTCTACAGAGTTAACGTCGTCTAGAGGAAGAGTCCCTTCATAATCTACCCAGGCAGTCGTTGTTTCTTCCTCTCTGTCCTCTTCCTCTTCCTCTAAACAAGGAAGTGTGTAGGGATCAAAAGGCTCAGGGTCTACACTCATCTCCACTCCCTCCTCTCCTTCGTCCTCTTGACATTGCCTCTCCAGCTCTAGGAAGAGGTCATCTGACTCAGCCCCTGAGCTGGGGCAGGGGGAGACACTGGGAACCCCAGGGCCTCCAAACCCTGTAGGGGGAGTCAATACAGGCCAATGTCCAGAGGAGCCTGTTAAACTCCATCCCTCTGATTCCAGTGTTTCCCTATCCCAAGACTGGTCAATTATCTCCCTATTCTCTAATTTAAGAACTGCCTCCCACTCTCGCTCCTCTCTCTGAGCTCTCTCCTCCTCTGCTTTATCCTTTTCTAATTTCCACGCCTCCTCCTCCTCCTCCTCCTCCTCCTCCTCTTCCTCCTCCATCATTTTCCTGCACTCCTCCTGCTCCTGTTCTTCGAGCTCCTCAAGTATCCTGCGTTCGTCCTCCTCAAATTTGAGCTCGGAGGCTGTGCGTTCTCTGAGCTCGCTGCCCTGAGCACCCCAACCAAGCAGCCCCTCGTCACCTCCCTCCTGACTGATACAGGGGGAGAGAGGCAGACCTCCGTACACTAGCCCTTCCTCCTCCTGCAGGAATGGAGATGGGGGGTCTAGTAAATAAAGTGACTCTTCATCTGTGTTGCTGTCCTCACCTAGTAAAGGAGGCAAAGGGGGGAGGACAGGGAAGTTGTGTCTCAGGCCGACCTGGGTTCTCTTCCCTGTTGTTATACTGCGGGGCCAGGTGCGGGCCTTGGTAGGAGGGCAGAATACTGGTTTTGGTGGGATGAGAGGAGCATTGTCCCCCTGGTCCTGGTCCAAAAGAGGAGAGTCCCTCTCTGAATCTGACGTCTTCACTGACTCAACAGGCTCCTCTGGGATCTGCCTAATTCCAGCTTTAGAAGAGCTCGGAGTCCGTCTGTGCCCCTCCCTTTTTATCTCTACCTGTCTGGATGTAGTGGGGCTCTGCTGTGGTGTATTTCCAGAAACCTGGGGTGCCTGTGTCTGGCCATATGCAGGTAACTGTTCTTTGGAAGGCGAAGGCACCACATGAGTCTGTCTGTGCTGCTTCTGTAGCACAGGATGAGTCTGCTTTTGCCTACTGAGAGGATGCTGCAGGAGAGGAGGCACAGGGCTAACTGTGGGCGTCAAAGAAGGCGAGCAGGAGACAGGAGGAGTGTGGGGAGCAGATGATAGCGGGGAGGGTGTGTATGGAGGTATGGAAGGAGTTGATGAGGTAGGGGTGGATGGAGGGAGGTGAGTAGGAATGGGCTGTAGAGGAGACAGAGGAAGCCCTGCCCCAGACAGTCGCTTTTCAGCTCCTTCAGTGGATGAGAACTCGAGTCTCTCGGCAAACTCTGGATAACTTGGCGGCATAAAAGCTTTCCAAGAGCGGCGGTTTGGATTGTCTCTTTTATCACCACCTTGATGCCGCCTCTTGGCCACTGCAGCAACCCCACCAGAGCCAGAGGAGGACGGGGCAATAGGCAGACCTGAACCTATGATGCCAACTGGTGGTGACATTATCTGAAGATCACCAGTTAGCTTTAAGGCATCAAAGATCACTCTTTCGTCTAGTTTCTTCACTCCACCAGGATTCTCTGTACTCCTGGAGACAAAAACACCACCTAACTCAGCTCCAATGGTGCCATTGCTGGATAGAGTGCTCCCCTCTCCTCTCACCTCCCCACCAGAGCCTAGAGTGCTCCTGGAAGGTTGACACAGTTTGGTCCCTTGATCAATCTGTTCATTGATGCGCATAGTATCATATATGGATCGCTGGGGTACGTAGCAATCCTCTATGTACGCCTCATCCTCATCACCTTTTCCAAGGCAGCGAGGGTTCTGCCTCAGGCAGTCCGGACGGCTCAGGGGCTTTCCCATTCTGTCCTTTTCACTTCTGCCGGGATGCCACAGAAACCCTACTATTTAAGGTGCAGGTGTGGCAAATCACATAAAAAACAGGACACAAAAAAGGAATCTTTATGGAAAATGAATTCCTTTACCTTCGGTTGTCCAACAATCCACAAAATCAAACAGTCCATTTGGCTGCATTAAACAAATCCTTCAGGTTTCACATTCTAAAAATATTCCAAATGTCATCATCCACAGTCTCATTCCACTGGTGCATGTGGCGTTCCTGACTATGTCACTTCAACAGTGGTGCATTTCCTTGGTCTTTCTGAGATGCTGTGTGGCATCAGCGGGGGAGTGAGAGAGACAGCCCTCCCCCTCGGCACCATATTAATCACCAGCCCTGTTTATTTAAAAGACTGTTAGGAATGAGGGAGAGGTGGAAGGATGAACAGAGGGACGAAGGGAAAGAAACCGTCATCTCCCTCGCCGAGCAGTACAAAGTCCGAGTTGAGGTGAGGACCGCGCAGATAACACCCCTTTGTTTTACTGTCGGAAACACAGAGTATGTCTCTCTCCTCCATATTCACGTAGAGCAACTCATTCCTTGACCCCTTTTTGGTCTCACTAAGCTCCTGCCTCCTTCCTCTCCAGTCTCCTCTCCTCTCTGTGGCACAACAGGAAAAGGCAGAGAGTGCTTGGACAACTTCAGCAGTCTCAGTGAGAGGCAGGCAGGCAGGCAGGCAAGTGTAAAAGTCTCCTTTTAAGGTGAGAAAACCCACTCTGTTATATAAAAGAAAGGCTGCGTGGGGTGCAATGAATAGGAAAGTACAATACTCCAAGGATTTGTTTCACTTTTATCTCCCTTTGTTAAAAAATATTGTACCTTGCAGAAAAAATTAAAGAGGAATATGAAATCCAGTAAATGAGAGATTCAAAAATAAACAAAATGTCTATCCTTCAGAGCTGTTTGAGGCAAGAAAATCCAACTCGAGAAAAATAAGAAAACAGAAATCCCTTTACCAAGTCACTGCCACTTTGTGGTCCGGTGAGTGTTCAAGCGGTCCACAGCTTTTCTTTTTCTATCCTCTGCTTCCATCACAAAGAATCAGGGCTTTGCGCCTGGAGGATAAACCCTAATTTTGTCTGAGACATCTCATCACCGCCATAACAGTCCCCATTAGTGAAAGAAAATCCACCACATCATCCACATGGTTTGAAGAAAAAAGCTGAATCCGGAACAAAGAGAAAAGCAGTCTGCTTTTGCGTGGAGAAATCCCTGTCAATGCTTCAATTCTTTTCTTTTATCTTGCTCTCCCGCTCTCATCCTCAGATCATCCACAGCTCCAGGGGAGAGGTGATACAGTAGATCGAAAGCAGGCAGGATCTTGGAGGGGCTGAGGCTGGAGTGAAAGAGGGCATCTGGGGGTAGATAGAAAAGGGGGGGCTGGGGGCTGGATCCTGGACCAGCCAGGCAAGCAGGCAGGCAGGCGAGCAGGGCAGAGCTGTGAGTCGTGGGACTGTATCCAGAGGGCAAAGACCCAGACAGCCCTCCCAGCTCCAGTCCAAGCTTTGCTTTGCAGGCAGTGTCTTCCCCCCTCTTTAACAGCAGACAATCCCAGGGCACGCTCCCTTCCCTTTCGCTCTTTCCTTTGCCGTCTTCTCTCTCCTCCTCCTGACTCCGTACCGAGAATGAAACAAAGTGCCACGCAATCCCAGTTCCTCTTCTCTCTTTTTCCTTTCTTTCTTTCCTTCTCTCTTTGTGGGGCTCCCAAGCTTTGCTCTCGTTCTCTCTTTCTTTCTTTCACTCCCAGTCTGTGTTCTCAGGCCTCCACACAGCTGAAATGGTTTGCAGCTGCTAAAAAAATCTCCCTCTTTTCCTCTCACTCTCGCTCTATAGCTGCTCCCCCCTCGTCTCCTCTCTCTCTCACTCACTCACTCACATGTCCCTCTTTCTCGCTCGCTCTCTCTCTCTCTCTCTCTCTCATGCGCTCGCTCTCACCCTACCTCCCTCCCTGCTCTCTTGCTGTTTGTGTTTGAATTCAGCTCCGTTTGTTCTGTTTCCTGCATTGGTATTAAAACACAGGAAGTGCTCCAATCATGCTGGTTTCCTCTCTCTTTAAAAAAAACTGAAAAAAACACACGAGACGTGGAGAGAGGGTGAGAGAGAGAGAGAGAGAGAGAGAGAGAGAGGAGACAGAGGCGTAGGGGCGTAAAGCAGCGATAGAGGGAGGCAGGGTAGTACGAGGGGGCGTGGAGCCAGAGAGAAAGAGAGTTGTGCAGAGGAGGATTTTGCTTGTTACCAAAAAATATCATATGAATGCCGGGATGCAGCTGATTATCCCACACTGAGCAGCACGCAGCATTCTGCTATTAAAACTGTTTCCAAATAAAAAAAAAGGATGAAAAATAAAAAGGGGAATAAATGCTGTAATATAATGTAACATAACGCAGATCAGAGTTTCCTCCAGGCGAGCACGCAGGATATAATACAGTATCTCAATTACTCTCCCCGCCGCTGTTGCCAGATTTGGTGTGGTGAGAGAACGAGAGAAGTGGGCTAGTGATGTGAGATGGCTACATTCACGGCTGCATTCATCACAGCTTTGTAATCCACTCTTAATTCTCCGGGGGGCAAACCGCCTCCCCCCCTTTGGAGCACAAAAACACTGTCCTCAGAGCGAAATGATACAGAGTCAAAGAAAAAGAAAGAAAGCAGAAAGGAGGGAGAGACAGAGGTAGGGAGAGAGGGGGCGGGACTGTTAGCCGACGGCAGAGAAAGCTTATCAGTAATGAGCTCTCTTTTTTTTTTCCCAGAGCAATTGTCCAGGCTGTAGGCAGACAAGGAAGTGAGTCCAGTCCGTTCTTGTTCACTCCATTATTTCCTCCTTTGTCAGACTTTTCACAGGTTTCCAGTTGCTGAAGCAGAGTTGGTCGTAGCAGACGAGCTGCCGGTGTAGAAAATAAATATGGAGAAGATACAGACACACACAAAAGTCTGTGATATTCACAGGCTCCACTTGTGCATTCCCGTCTGCGCCTTCACTGAAACCCAATCCCACTGGGGAGTGTGTGTCTGAGTGTGTGTGTCAGAGACTGAGGGGCCAAGAGGAAAAGGGGCTGTGCACAAAAAACAGAAGAGGAGGGGGGGGTGCTGTCTGTTCCTTCAGGATGCCACACAAAACCTCTGAACAGTCGACCAGTTAGTCAGGAGGGGGATAGCAAGCAAACATGGCAACCTGCAGCCCTACAGCGGAGAGGCAGAGAACTTTAAACCACTTTGTTTTTCTTCTGTTAGACAGAGTTACAGTCTGCTCTGAGCCAGTTGTGGTGCTCCTCCACCGCCTCCTCTGTCTTCTTCTTCTTCAGCGAGTCTGTTTGTTTAAAGCAGTCTGGCAGAGGCTGGCTGATCTGAACCAAAGCGCGCCTGCTTTCTGTCCTTTTTCTTTTTTTGCTCACTTCTCTGCCCAAAGATACATTTTCAGTTTTCACAAGAGGAGCTCCCTCGTTTCTCAACTGTTGCACAGAGCAGCACCGTGGCCTGCATGTCAAATATGCTAAATACTCCACTCTTTCTTTTTCACCGCCCGCCCTCCCTCCCCCCTCACACCGCCCACCCCCCCTCTTGTCAGTTGCGCTGCAGCTGTCATTGCCGCGTCCAAGGCAAACGTCTTCATAGAAACAAAAGGGGTTTGTCGCTGGTTTGTTGCACACACCCACACACACATGCAGAGCTCACAAACTCTCGCGTGACCCACGGCTAACCGACAATACCCTCTACACACACCACAACAAGATTTAGACCCAAGCATTCACAGATGTGGGCCAGCTACCAGGAGAGGTGGAAGGACAGGCAGTGGGGAGAAGAAACTAAATATATTAACGAGTAAAGGGAGCATAAAGGACAAAGAGAGACTGATAAACTGATTAAGCTCCCTTAATTTGCTCATTCATCACGCCCTTTACCCAACCCCTTCTTCCTCTGACTCATTGACTATTGACACAGGCGTGAGTGTATGCCTCCGTGACCCCCCATGGTCTGTTTAAGATTTAACTTGATTCCCCTGCGGATCTACCCCCTCCTCTCCTTTAATTTCCATTCATTCCTCAGTCGTTACGGCTGGTTTAAGAGTCACACCACTGACGGAACGAGGAGGAGGGAGGTGGTGAGAGAGGAGTGAAGGAGCGAGAGGATTAGGGGTTTAATTTTCCCTGGGGGGTCATACTGTAGAGCCAAACTTTACTACCTTGGTGCTGGGTAGCACTCTGGATCACAGCGTCCACTAAATGGCCTCTTATTCACACGTAATGCTGTTGTGGTTTTCTCTAAGTTTAAGTCTCACACTGCCTTTGTCTGTGTCTAGAGGCTCTAAACCACTTAGTGAAGCTAAGTGACATAAAAACAAACACAGGTGGCGGGCATAAAGTATGTATTATTGACTTTTCTGGGTCGTTTATTTGCTCATGGGGGAACACCTGTCGACAGGAAAATATACTTTTCTCCGTCTCTCTCCTTTTATTTCTCCCCTTCCCTCCCGAGCCAGAGTAAATCCATAATCCATCTCTTTAAAACACTGTCATTTAATGTCATTTTCTTCCTCAATGTCTTGTTTTTCAATCTCTCTCCATCCGTCCCCCTCTGTGGTAACCTGGCAGCAGGAAAAATGTAGCTGCCATTTCGTTTTCCCTGTGCTTTTACTCTCCTCGCCCACCCTCCTCCGTTCCAACTCTCTGGGGTAGTTTTATATTAACTAGGAGAGCATTTCACCTGCCTGTGTGTGTGTGTGAAAGCATGTATTGTTCTCAACCTTCCTCTGGCAGGGAGACAGGCACAAAGAGACCTGGACCCCCCCCCCCACACACCACACACACACACACACTTCTAAGCAAATAAGGAAGTATACACCTCCATCAGCATGCTCAATAACTTCAATAAACACAGCTGTCAATCACCTACACACACCACTGCCGGTCATGGTGGTAGTTTCAGACTTTGCAGATTTTCTGGCTGATTTGCAGAGTGTGTGCGGGCGTGCGCAGGTGGGCCACTGCATGTGAGCTTTACAATTTAACAGTTAGTTAGTCTGCATGTGCACACACACACACACCCCACATGCATTCTTTCAGGCAAATAAAAACTTCACACTTTCCCCAGCCTGGTTTTGTGGGCCGTTTTCATTCAGCTGGCCGTCTATGTTACAGATGGAGTTTAACGTCCATGTGCGATTAACGCAGGAAGGACTTTCCACATTATAAACACTTTGGAGGTCAATTCTCTGCGGTGGTTTACACCATTTGGGGCATTTTAGTGTGGTAAAAATAGGCTTATCCTCCCTTCTTTCTTTCACTGACCTTCTCTTTCTCTCTCTCCCACACACACCAAACAACACCTGTGAGGCTGCCTGCTGAGAGGTCACTGCTGGAGGTCATCTCTCTCTTTTTTTTTTGCACACACACACACAACACAACCTCCTCTTCTTTTTTACTTTGAGCTTCCTCCACCTCCCACACATCCGCACACCCACCTGGTTCTCCTCCTCACCGGGATCTTACACCTCTACAGCACAATGCAGCAGCAAAAGTCTGTATTTCTGTACTCCCTGTCGCTTTAAATCAGCAGGTGGATCAGCTGTGACATAGTGTATTAAGTAAAACACACCAGTGTAAACTTTGAGGTCATATAAATCTTGAGAAAAACAAGAATCACATGTATTATTTGCCCTACTTGCATGCCTTTTATCAGATGTCCACTACTGAAAATCTGAAAAAAAAGGTTATAAAGTCACATGTTCTTAATTTAATTATATATTTCACTGTATACCCTTTATTTAAGTACAAAGTGGATTTATGGAAATAATACAAAATTAATTTAGGTTTTTTTTTTAAAAGTACTACATATAAAATAAAAAATGATTGTTAGGAGAGTGAATCTTACGTCATTCTGAAATATAAATATATGAAATAGTATTTGTTTGTATTCTAAAATACATTTTTGGGAAATATCTTAAAAATAAATATTTGTCTCAACTCGTCTCAGGAGAGCATATTGGATTTCGCTAACTGAGAGAAGAAAACAGGAAAAAAGAGGGAGAGTGAGAAGGCAAGGCCGAGCCGTGGCATGCCTTTCTAATTCACAACAGCTGAAACAATACAGGACCTGAGAGTGGAAAGGCTAAGACGTTACATACACACACACACACACACATCCCAGACATATTTAGATCATACAACGCAGAGTCATAACAACCACTACATAGAGGTGAGAGATGTGTGTGAGAGAGCCAGCCGGTTACAAGAAAGTTCGGCCGGACGAATCGGGTTATATGATTAGAGAAATGATGTTAGCGTGATCCAATAAGCCCCTCAGGAGAAAAATTAACGCACACACACAGAAATCAGAGTCATGCACTCTGGGAGCAGACATGAACACGAAGGCAGAAAGAGAAGAGAAAGACAGAACGTCAAGTCCAGGAAAATCCAGAGAGCCAGCTAATAGCGCTGTCGTCCAGATGACGAATGACTTGGATTAACCGGGGAGTCATGGGAGGGTTACTGGGTTCTGACACACTGAACTCCTTTGACTGCAAACAACCTTTGAGCTTGAATTAGGCGAGCCAACATGGCCGCTAACAGCTAACAGGTGAACTCGTAGCACTGTGTCCTGCTGAAACTCATCCAGACTGAATGGGCAGGGCAACATTTTTAATTTCAAATATTCCAACAGTGTTTTTTTCATCAGCTTCTTTTATACTTTTATATTACATTTTTCATTACCAGTTTCATCATGCGTTTTATGAGGATTTACATAAATTGTATATACAGTTTATCCTCAGTTTGATAAATCGAGAGCATTTTTCTACAACACTTAAAATATGGATGTTTTCACTGAGATAAAATGTGTGTCAGAATCGAAAACACTCTTGTGCAGAGACCGTTCAAAAGCTGTTGGATATGCAGTTTTATCTTGGGATTTTAGATGTCTCACATGATTTATGATTTCCAGACGAGAACATAAATGTCGCTGAATTCCTCTTACTCGTCCACATTAAATATGGGCTCTCTGGAGCACTTCATGGCTTATACTGCATTGGTTTGTGGCGTCTTTCAACCAGGTCAGGAATGAATAAAAAGTAGCGTTTTGGACAGGCACCAAAGTCAAAATGTCTACATTTGACTTACCAACTGCTAATTACTCAAATCTAAAATTTAAATGTGTAAGCAGCTTTATAGGTGAAAAATTAGGACACGTTCCAGCCTCACAGCATGGGCCAAAAGACAACCAGTGAGCTGCTGGCCCAGTTTGGCTTGACTTCTACTCCCATCATCATTAAATAGTTGCTGACACAGTTGGTGCGGGGAAGGACAGTGAGTCATGGGCTTGCAGATTCTCCAAGGAGGATAGACTGCAGGAAGATGAGCCGGAGAGTCTATAAGTGAGACTGTAGGAGGATAAAATAAGAGGGAGGAGGTGAAAGGTGTGATGGAGAAGGAGATGGTGGGGGTGAAGACAGGGGAGGCGTGCAGTCATGATTTAGGACAGGGATTTTCACAAACGCGTGTGCTCAAAGACACACACATGCCTTCTGCTCTGCTGTCACCCAGACTAACCAGCCCTTCCCAGGAATGTCCATCTGCAGCTACGGCTTTAGAGCCTCGTAACGCCCCTCTGCTAAAACACCAGTGTGTGTATGTGTGTGTGTGTGCCTCATCCCACCCAGAGACTATGTCAGCTGCTTAGGGACGGAGGGAGCCGGGGCATGCAGAGGGATGTTGATGCCACACCCTAATGTGTGTGTGCGTGTATTTGTGTGTGAGGGTGGGGTGAGGAGACAGCTGAGATTCCAGATTGCACCCCGAAAAAGACTGGAATTAGAAGCATCCTCTGAGGCAGAGTGCATGCACACACACACACACACCTCTCGTCGGCCCACGAAGCGACCCTAAATACAAACATAGATTCCACAGTAGCACATATGTGCAGACAGGATGGCCATGTATAAACATGTACATGATAAATAGCAATACTCTGACTGGAAACCAGAGACAGAGAGAACTTTTTGATCTGTTCCTCAGATAAAACCTCACTCTTCACTACATCTCTTTACAATAGACATCCGGTAGTTCATTCTGGTGAGCAGCAAATTGAGATTTCGAACACTTACGAGTGTGTTGCAGGACTTTCAATTTTCTAATCTACAAAATGTGATGCAGAGTACGGAGGGACTTTCTGCAGAAAGACACGGACACTACTTCAATTGTTCCATTGTGGGAATCTTTGAGAGCAGTATACAGTACATAAGCCCTACGCTCAGAATGCAGACGCAGTTTACTAGTAAACAGGGAGTGATTATACAGCATGTCCACGCAGGAGGCGTTTTGGCCATGTAGCCGTTTCTCACGCCCGTCTATGCATATTTTACTACAGTCCATAACTGCAACCCAAAGCATACTTTTACGCTTCACATCCATTTTCTTCAATTTTTCACACATAATGACAGTGGTTGAATTCCAAAATGCTAGTGACCAACACTCAGTACTGTCCCTGAACGCATCATGTGATGACACTGAGAGGACTGAAGCTGCTGCTCTGTTAACATTCACTATAGGTTTTCATGTTGATCATTTGTTTTAAAAGATGGGTAATGTTTCCAACTACTGCCAATACAAAAGTATACCTAAGTTTGGTAAGGTTGACGCATTACAAGTTTTGCTACACAACATTCATTTAGTCAATGGAGATGAGAAAGCAGATAGAAACAAGATTGCCAGTCAGCCTTCATTTTCCTGAGAGATTGCGTGCCTAGTGGCAGACAAACCTGCATAGTGAAATCAAGGTTTATAGAAACAAATCTAAACGCAGATGGTGTCACTATTTATAGCAATATAAAGCGATATGACGACTGTGATCAAAGAATTAGATTTACAGAAGTGAAGACATTTGATATTTGATACCAGCTTTCAATTCTTGGTGCTAGAGACCAAAAAAGTACTGAGTATTTATACCCAAAAGTTTATAAATATATATAAATATATATATATATATATATATATACACACACACACACACACGTCTGCATCATGAACTAGAGCTAATTTTTGACAGGAATGCTAATAAAGAAGAAGCTGACAAGGGAAGACTTCACTGTCTCTCTTGCTCTCATTGACCTCGCGATCCTCTGTGAAATCACAGTTGGGAAGTTTATAAAATAATCTGACTACATCACCTCCCACTCCCATGACCCCTTATCCCATGGCTACCCTCCACCCACCAGCACACACACACACACACACACACACACACACACACACACACACACACACACACAAACACACACACCAACTCCCGAGCCCCCTCGTCTTTCTAAGCATCGGCATGACATCATCCCTCTGGATTGGAAATGGGGTCTGGTGGGGGAGGGGAAGGAGGATGAGGAGAGGGGAGAGGGGTGGCCCGGTCTGTTTTGGAGCCAGACAGACATGTTTAGGTTTGAAATGAGCCGAGCTGGATCGGTTACAGAGAAACAGAAGAGCGAGGGAGAGAAGGTGGAAACAAAGCGGGGCGGGGGGGGGCTTCAAAGAGTGGACGAAAGAGATTTTCACGTCTTTTTTCCCCTCTCTCCCTCCTGCAGACCATTAGAACAGGATAAAAGCGATATAAACTGCAGTAATAAGAAGATAAAAATGAAATAGAGTCAGTGTCTTTTCCGTGCATCTGTAAGCCTGCCTCGCCATCCTGCTCTCTGTGATGATTTGCCGTCTTTCGCCCTGTTGTGACTCGTATTTTTCTGTCCTTTCCTCTGTTCTCGCTGCTAACCTCCCTTCGTTGCCCTCCTATAAATACCCCTCTGCCCCCAGATAAAGTGACAGACCATTTCTCCATGCTCTACATACCCCGCAGACAGTAGCTATTATACATTCTGGTGCCCCTGCTATTACTTCTGCACCCAGTCTGCCACCAGTCTGTCTGCACCTCGGCTCACAGTTCACAGCTTTAATGGAGGAAAATCTTAACGAATAACATGATTAACGCCTACGTTTGGGCTTATTTCATCTGTGCCAAGTAATGCCTTGAACGGCTCTTTTAAAATGTCTTAATTGATTTTTCTAAAAGACGCATAAAAATTAAACAGAACAGGCCACATTAAGACAAGCTAGTTCACAAACAAGAAAACCTTTTGGACAGAAGGGTACAAACAAAATAACAGAAAATTCAAATGTAAGGTAAATTTACATACAATCCATTTTGTCCAGTTCTGTCAAGAAGCATTCTTACTACATAAATATTGTACAGCAAGTCAGTCTTTAATAAACACTACGTAGCCTTTAGGTAGCCTCACTCTGTTTTTATTGTTGAGTATTTTATTGCAACCAATTTGGCTAAAATCACTGTTATGTATTGTGCTGTTTTATGTTGTGTAATGTCCTCAATAATAAACTTTTATATTTTGTGCTATTTCATGTAGTGTGTTTGCTGCTCTGTGTTTTTTTTTTTTTTTTGTCAATCTGCCCAAGGATAACAGATGCAAATTGGCTGCTAGCTTTCCCTGCTGCAATTACTTTTAATTGTGCGCTGTCCCTGCAAAAATAAACAACAAGAAATAAAAAATATACTCTCTTTTTGTTCCTCTAGCTCGCTCAGGCCCGTCAAATTAATACTTAAAATATTGTTCGAAAGATGCCAAAACGCTAATTTTAAACAGGCTGTGAAAAGCTGGTTCTTAATGAGTTCCTGTGGTTCACATCTTTTTTTTATCAGGAAAAAGCACACAGTTGTCTCTGAGTCATGGATCGTGATGACTGAAGTATTTCTTCAGGCAGGTTACTTGCAGTGTTCGTACACCTGTAAACCTACTCACCGATGTGATTCATCTAACTGTACACCGGATAACAAAAAACATGCAACAGCTTCAAACTCTTTGTCTGATCTGGCTCTGTTTTTCAAGTGTAGCCTATTTAACTATTCACAGCGCTCCCTCTGTTTCTCTCTGAATATCTCCCTCCCTCCCCTCATCCTTCCCTCCTTCTCTCAACACCTCTTTATCTCCTCTCTCCGTTTGTCCTATGCTGCACATTTACTCGGCTTGCTCTCATTAAGAGACCGGCGAGGGGGAAGAAGAGAAGAAAACAAGCAGACACGGAGAGGTTAGTGGGTCGAGAGAAAGATGTGAGGGCAGTGAAGATGTTTCATTAAATATCCAAATTAAGAAAGGTAAGACGACAGAGAAAAAAGAAGAGGAATGAAAAAAAGACGAAGAGAAACAGGAAAAAAAAAATATCTTCTTTGATCCTCCCACACATCTTAACAACAGTGGAGCCGTTAACTCTCAAGGGAACCAGCAGGAGTCCTACTACTTTTTTCAAATGCAGGAAAATGATTAGTGCTTTTATTACATGAATCGTCAATCATTTTCAAAAAACGGAGCATCACGGCAAATGCCGACTGAAAGAAAAACAATTAAGTGTGCTGGTTGTGCATGAGGATTCGTGCATACTTCTCCTGAGCTCTCATACACTTGCATAGTTTTCAAAAGTGGACAGGATATTACATCATGGCAAGAAAATGTGCTCTTTAATGATAGTAGTCAGACTGAAAGAGCTTTCTGTACCCATAAAACGAGCAGCGGAGTAACGCAATAAAATACAATGGAGGTGCCAGCAAAGCAAATTCCTGAGGTCAGCTCCTATGCAATTCAAGACAGTAAAGTGGAATTTCTCTTCAAATTCAGAAACGAGCTGCAGTCGTTTTGGTCTTAATGTAAAAATATCACAAGAAGGAGACGATATACTATAATCTATTTATGTGAAGCCTGTTTTCGGGCTGTTTTCCTCCTTCGTTCCTCGCTCAGAAGGCGACCAAATGGATAAACATCGTCACATTATGACCACACGGCTCAGTACAGAGTGACTTTTAAAAAAAAAATAAGCCACTGGTGTGTTTTTGTCTATTCGCTGTTGTAAACTATATTTAGGATTTATTAAATGACTCATAAAGAAGTAAAAACAAGCAGTGAATTTATTCATTACAGGAAAAAATGACAATTAATCAACAGAAATCTTTTAAGTCAATTCTTCAGAAAAATGCCACAGATTTTCTGAATCCAGCCTCTCTAATGTTAAGGAATTTAGTGCTTTTCTCTGTTTCATGTCTTTGGTTTCAAGCTGACATCATACAAAGATTCTGACATACTTCAAATCATAAATTCCTACTCTACCCATGTCATAAAGCTAGAAGTGTTGCTTCTTATACAAAACCCCTTATTTTCAAGAGGACACAACTACATCCTACAACTAACTCACAATCTACAATTCTCGTGACAGTATCGACAAGAACATTCTCAGATCCCGTTTATAGGCAGACTTCAAGGGTTGTAACTCTAAATGATCAGAGACCAACGCATAAGATCACCACGAGGACCATCTTAGTGGAGACTACATCAACAAACACCATCTTGAACTACAATAACTGTTAAATGCCTGAGGTAAAAGCAACATCAACAACAGAGAGGCAGCACAGAGATTCCCATGCTGTTACAGTATGTGATGTCAACCACAAGAGAAGGGAACGAACAGGACGGTATTGAATCAAGGCCGACGTCCATCGCCACAATGACAAGGCTGACAAGTTCAAAACGAGCCTGAATGCCATGAAGTGGGTATAAGTGTATATGAGAGAGAGAGAGAGAGAGATCAAAGAGAGCGAGGGGGAGAGAGAGAGTGTGTGTGTTGTGGGAAACACAGAGAGCATCATAACTGTCCTACGAAGGAAAAATGCTGTGATTCAGCATCTTGTCAGGCATTTCAAAGAGATATGTGACTCAACTAATTTGACTCCTTACACACCACAGGAATACCTCACACACTCACACACTCACACACAGACACACCTCATGGTCTCTAGAGGTATGAGCAAGAGGAAAAGATGGATACAGACCTCCTCAGAGGCTCTACAGATATTGAATGTCACTATTCATGACACACGGACACACAGGCACAGGAGCTAAATGCCCTGAATGTAAGCTAATGTTACGCTGAAGATGTTCTGTTTAAACTGTGCAAATTAGTTGCAACGGGGAAAAACGAGTAAGCACAAACAAGTGCAACCTCTTCACCCTGAACTCAGATAGATTCTCTCATGTTTTTCCCACACAGTCGAGCAGATATCATAACTGCCTCAGCCAATGACAAATACACTGTGTACTCACACACAAGTATGTACCATAGTGCGTGCCAAGGAAAACGCTAAACCAAACCAAATGGAACAAGAAGAAAGAGGGGATTACGAATATAAGAAACAACTGCAATTCAGATTCTCCGACCATCCACAACACATTACACCGCCGCTTCACACACAGGCTTTAACACACATCACATCCATGTTAATAACCAGCAAAAAGTCAGTCCTACCTTGAACTCCTGCAGCTGCTGTTTGATCATTTCCACCTCGGTGCCAACCAGGCCCTGTGCGTTCAGTCCCTCTTCGGCCCTTCCCAGCAGGCCTTGCAGCTCGGCAACCTGCCTGTAGAACTCCCGGACTCTCCCAGCAGCGTCTTCGATCTGGTCCAACCTGGCCTGGCCGCGCTCGCTCAGCTGGAGAACAGGGAACAGAAATAAAAACCGTTGTCACTGGATGAAACCAATTTCACTTTTACTTAAACAATGTTGCATCCAAATTACAACCACCACCATCATTCATCATCTTCTGCCCTCCTCACCTTGCCGGCCTGGCGGTTGAGAGCCTCTGTCTCCCTCCTGAGAGCCAGGAGATCAGGGGAGGAGCCTTCTCTCCGCAGCATGGAGGTGCACTCTGAAGAGTGACCCTCCAGCTCCGACTTGAGGTTGGCCAAACGTGTCAAAAAGCCCTTCAGGGCGTCGGCCTGAGATGCCAGGGAATCTGCATCGCGTCCGACTGGGCTGAGGGAGTCCAGTTCATCATCGAGGTCAGCAAGGCGTGAGAAGACATCACGAACATGAGACTGGACCTCACCGACGCCCTGTAGCCGGGACTCCAGGGTGGAGCAGCACTGCTCGATCTGATGTAGCGAGATGGACAGAGGATAAAAAGCATATTAGGTGGTTAGGAGAGGCCCTGTCATTTTATATTTCATCAACAAGTGCACCACAATTCCAGCAGAAAGATTTTCCCTCTGATCACTGTAGTATTTCTGGCATGAGAAAGCTATTATTCAAGGTGCCACACAGACAGAAAAAAGCAAAAATAAAAAAAAGATTTAGAAATTTAGATTGATTTTGAGCACAGAGCAACGTTTTAAAACAAGCTACAAAACTGCCAACAAAACCAGACATTTACTATGAATAAAGGACAGTGATAACATCTGTGTGATACAAACAGATTAATCAAAACACATACTAATCTTTTAAAGAGGAGCCTGTGTGGTAATACTTTCCTTGTCAAAACCGAACAAATCACTGGAACAGAACAGCATGCAACGAAACCAAAGAATGACGCAACACAACAGCAAGTAAAAATAGGCTCTGTCTATGTAGGTGCGAGCAAGAGACAGTAGGAGCATTATCTAAGAGTCAGTCTGCATCTCCACCGGCCGACAAAACTCAATGACATCAGATCAATATTTTAAAAAGAGAAACTAAACATCTCAGTATATAACAGTGCAGTGTTACATACAGTGAGGGTTCCTCTGATAGCTGCAACCTTAAAAGGAATATTTGGAGGCTGGACTGCAGAAAATAGATGCAACACTGTGGGAGCTGAATCCTCCAAACTCAGGTTTACATTTCAAATTGTGATAAAGTGCTGAATGTGTACAGTGACCATATAAGACTACTACCGTAACTCAAAAAGCCAAACTCTTCTGACAACTATGGCTGCTCTGCTCTCTCTCAGCTCACTGACACTTGTCTGCTCAGCACACACACACACACAAATTAGATCTGACACCATCTCACACTGCAACCCTTTGTATAAATAGTTTCCCCACAGTTGTACTACTTCTCTTCTCTCCAGCATAAATTGTTGAGGTCACATTAATTCTTAACTTTTAGGACCCCTTTCATCTCTTTCTCCGTGGCTACCTGCTGGGTGGAGGACTCTGCACTGCTTTAATATGTGGGTCAAGTATGTTTTGGACACTCGCAAGCTTTCATTGGCGATGTCTAGGAGGAGGAACTTCCCCCCACAAAAGTCAGCTATGAAGAAAATGTGAGAAAGGTTCTTAAGTGCTGACACTAAACTACAAAGAACTATAACCACAACCACCTGAATCTCATCAGTGCACTGTACTGTGTGTTTGAAATTATACTGAACATCCAGTAACTCAAAACATGAACCAGTGCCCTCACATAATGTAATTGTTTGAGGTATGTTTAATGTCTTGATTTAACCAATAATCACTTTGCAAACCTGGAGGATCTGGAGCATCTTAAACAAGAGAAAACAACACGTTTCCACTTTATGTCTCTTTTTCTGACTATGACCCTGCTCTCTCACCTTCTCGGTAACGTCATCATAGTCCTTCTCTGTTGCTTTGGCCAGCTCCTGAAGCCTCTGTGTGCCCTCAGTGCTGCCTCCTGCTGTCTGTGGTGAGTCCTGTACCAGCCCCTGGGCCAGGTCTCGGAGGTAGACCACCTGAGGCTTCAGGGACCTGAGATTCTCCTGCTGACTTCTCAGCCGCTCCAGGCTCTTAGCACTGCATGCCTGAATAGGAAAGAAGTAAATATGAATAGTTATAGATAATAATGTAATTATATTAATGCAGTTTTTAAGGAATGATGAAAGTGTCATGTGGACAATGAACAATATTTTGGTACCTGTGGTCCCAAAGCCTCCTGGACTTCAATCTGGTGCTTGGCGGCCTCCAGCCTTCTCTCTGCAACCTGTCTGCCCTCTTCAAACTCTTTAAGGCGGCCAGCCAGCTCCTCCAGCTGGGAGGTGCGGTTATGGAGTCTCTCGCCCAGTTTGTCCACCCTGCGGTTCAGCTGGGCCTTTTCATCTCGTACCTACAAAAAATGTTTACATTACATAGTTTAGTTTTCTTATTTTGCTTGTTTTCGGACTTTTAAATCACTAATAATACCATAATAATACAATGACATAACGAAACAAAACAAAAATTAATTACCTCAGTAGAACAATTAAGCTAAAACACATAAACAAAACACACTGAGAGACTGAAATCAGTAAAACCGTGTACCTCTTCCTCCCCGATGCAGCACTGCTCCAGCAGCTGATCGGCTGCAGTATTGAAAGCCTCGAGGAGAGGTTGTCTTCTTTCGAGGTCCAAAGATAGACCTCGAGCCTTCTGCAAAGCCTCGTCCAGGGCTGATGTGTCCAATGACGGCTGGATCTCTCCATCTTTCTGTTCACACTCTGCTAACCACGGTGTCAGCTCAGTCTTGTGCTGCTGGTAGGTTTCTGCTTTGCTCAGGGTGGTCTTTAGTTTGTTCTCTCGATCGGAGATTCTCTGGTTCAGCCCTTCCCAGTCCTGCCTCAAGGAGGCCAGGCGGGACTGCAGTGCAGACCGTTCGTCTCCACCTGCAGGCAGAGTGGCTAGTAGTGACGCTCCCTCAGCTTGAATAAGCTCGTAGGAACCTCGCTGACTTGCGATCCCTCGCTGGAGATCACCTGTCTGTGCCAGCAGGGAGCGGATGGCCTCGGGCCGACAGGGCAGAGCGTCGGTGGATGATTCTTTGGGATCTGCCTGCTTGTCCAGCCAGGAGCGCAACTCCTCGAACATCTGCTGGAACTGTTGAGTGGATGACAGGGCGGTCTGGAGCTGAGATAGACCGTCAGCTAGAGGAAGAAAAACAGAGAAAAGGGATTACAAACATAAACACTTGAAAACAATTTCAAACACAAAAGGACAAATAGGACTTCTTGTTGTATTTATTTCAATGGATTTGTTAGTAGGATTTTCTTATCATCTAAACAATATCCCCATTGTGGCTAAAGAGGG
This sequence comes from Lagodon rhomboides, assembly GCA_039737535.1. Lineage (NCBI taxonomy): Eukaryota > Metazoa > Chordata > Actinopteri > Spariformes > Sparidae > Lagodon > Lagodon rhomboides. The sequence goes on from CM077799.1 coordinate 5,587,167, forward strand.
ATTATGTTTGAAAGGAAATATTTATTGAATACTTATCCTTGTAGAGGGAATCACTACAAACAAATAAACTGTGATAAACACACCAGAACACTTACTGTAGAGAACACTGGCTTATATCAAACCCATTACAAGCAGTTACTATATAAACCACAGAAACTCCACGAACCTGCGCGCTCCTCTAAACTCTTCAGTGGTCCGCTGACACTCTCCAGTCGTTTACTCAGCTCTTCCTTCAGGTAGGGTTCAGCCACAATGGCGCTGAGCTCCTGGCAGAGCCTCTCAGCCTCGGCCAGCTCAGTCCGCCGTCTCTCCAGCTCTGATCTGATCTCTCCGGTTTCTTGCAAGCGACGTTTCAGTGCCTCGGGCTGGGCGCTCAGTGAAGCCTGGGCATCCAACCTCTCACCGAGAGCAGAGGCACTGGAGGAGAGCTCTCTGAGCAAAGCCTGGTGGGAGACAAGGAGGGTTAGAGAATCAAACCGTCATGCTCACAATAAAACAATACTATTTAACCCTGACTAACAGGACATACCTGGTAGCGTTCGCTGGTTCCTTGGGCCTGGTCGATGTGGTTTGACCTCTGACTCAGTCGGTTTGTTAGGTCCCCCCACTGCTGGGAGATGGAGCCCAGTTCAGAACGCACCTCTTCTAGGTCCTTAGGGTCCTGAGCAGAGTCACCAGTCTGGGAGAGGATTCCCTCTGCTGACTGGGTCAGCTGGTCAAACTGTGGCCGCCTGGTCTCAAACTCACGCAGCATAAACTGTGAGACAGAGGAGAGAGCACATTATTCAGTGATGGGACATTCTGACATTTGACCTTTTAAATAACAGATGAATATCTTACATATTACTTTGTGAAGTATGCCAAATCTAAAAATGTTTTCTTATCTTTAGCTTGTTTTTATTGACTGCAACGGATTTAAGTCTCAAAACAAGATACAACCAATTTAATCAAGGATTTAGTTCATTCAGATCATAAAATCAATACTACACATTAGTCATTTTCATCATCATTGTTTTCTTTGATGCATTTCTTCTCATGCTGGAGGAAGCCTGTGAATATTCTCATTCATCCAGGTCATAGTTATCTCAAGGAAATTGAATCGAATGCAACTGGATTTGGTTTTTGTCTTGAAGACGTTTCACGTCTCATCCAAGAGGCTTCATGATGAAGCCTCTCGGATGAGAGGTGAAACGTCTTCAAGACAAAAACCAAATCCAGTTGCATTCGATTCAATTTCCTTGTTCTCATGCTGGATTTTCTGTATCTATCACCACAGTGTGTGTGTGTGTGTCTGTGTGTGTATTGATAACTGCTGTGCCTTTTGGCAGTATCTCTGTGATTCTTCCATCACATACCTGTACTTGTTGTTTCTGTGTGTTGAGCATGTTGGGGTCGATGCTCAGCGGTCCCAGCACGCTCATCATCAGTTCCTTCTCCCTCAGCCACGGGCCCAACTGACTGGCTGCCGAGGCGAAGCTGCCCAGCCTATCAGCACAAGTCTCCAGTTCGGTCTGCCTCTGGGCTGCAGCCTGATTGGCTGTCTGCCAGCGGGATTCTGGGGAAATGGCGAATCAAGAAAAGAGTGTGAGAACTTATACCATATGTAAAATTTTGTTTCATGTTTTCTGTCCAGTTTCTTGCTTAAATTAATGGGAAACTTTAATTCAAACAGTGATGGTAAAGAAAACTCCTGAAGCCTCCTGATTTAAACCTGACTCGAAGTGAATAAGACTGATAAAACTGTTTTTCTTCCTCTGTCCCTCCTCCTACCTCTTCTCTCTCTTTCTTCCTCTCTGACTCATGTTCTAGGCATCCAGCAGAGAGTGTGTGTGTGTGTCTGTGGCCACATGGCTTTGAAAAGGCATTATGAAATATGAAATATAAAGGCCCCCTTCTTGGATTTCACCTTATATATTTCTGTCTCGGTTACCTCATAGAAGGCCCTGGTAAAAATATCAAGTATGCGAGCGCCGAGCGAACAAATAGCTTTGACAGGAACACTTCCCACTCTCTCCCTGGATAATATTGATCTCAATTCCTCACAACCTTTTAGAAACATTATTACAAATTCTGAGGCACTGTGCCACTTTCTTTTTAACTGCTTTCAAACACGCACTAGAGTTAAAATGGATACTTTGCTTCCTTAACTTCCTTGTTTTAAACCTTGGTTTTATTATTTATTATCATAAATTTCCATCATGGCTTTAACAAACTCTTGCCAATTTGAACAAGTTTACAGACAAGCCCTGAAAATATGGAAATGTTCTGCACATTGTTGTACCACTTACTTGTACATACATTTAAATTCTAGAGTCACAAAATATCAGATTGTGGTCTTTAAACAGAAGAAGACGCTCTCACTTGGACCTTGAGATGGAAGTCTTAGCCCTCCTTTTATTATTATTTCAATCATCCTCAGATATCTACCAGTCTGATTCCCTCTCCAATATCCAATTAAGTTTAAGCCCTTTAGTATGGACTATATACATTTCTTCTACCTGCTCATGTCCAGCTAATGTTGACACTTTTCTAGTTCTATTTTTCTTTCATATTCATGGAAAAGCCCAACAGACATGAGGTAACATAAATTTACTGACTGTCCTCACAGATCACATTCCTCTAAATGAGTTATTTCCCTGTGTCACTAACATACATCTCCTTTATGTCACCTCCACATGACTGCCTCAGGTTCTTCCCACACAGGTTCCTTGTAAACTGTGCTGTACAGTATTTCTATGACTGCTACAGTAGAGTAAATCTAGTAGCCATTAGCTCCTGGCCATGTCTTCAGTAACATTTAGTTTCACCCATCCTTCTGCTTTAGTTTTTGCATTATATCAGACAGAGCTCTCAACTATCAGTTTCTGTAACATGGCTGTCCCATCATCCTGCCATATGTCCTTATGTCTTTCCTGTCATTTGCAGCACATACCTATCTCTTGAAGCTGCTGTCTCCAGCTGTCTGCCTCAGGAGAATCCGGATTGTCAGCAATCAGCTTCCTCAGTGTGCTCTTCAGCTCATCAACCTTCCCAGAGTGTTCAGTCAGCTCTGAAAGCAGGGCCTAAAGAAGAAGAGGAAGAGGACAAACTTAAAAACCCTGTAGCTATTCAGCAATCACACACTTTTAATTAGATAAAGCAATGATAAGAGTTCTGATGTTTAAATTTAGCACATATATCAACAGATAAGACAATGTTTGTGTTGATTTGGGCACTATGCTACCATGGAAAGTGGATGTGACATTTTTTTGCTACTAAATTTAATTTTAAACCAAAATCGGTACATTTTACTGCATGGATCAGCTGGGAAAAGCTTCACAGAACATACATCATAAAGAGACCCAATCCTTTACCTTGTTCTCCTGGGCCTGGGCGCGTACCACCTCAGGTCTGGAGGGAGAAGCGGTCTGTCCTTGTTTCAAGCTGTGCTCTCTGTCTGTCAGCCAGCTCTTGAGCTCCTCAGTGCCCTGCCTGGCTTTCTGCCTCAGCTCCAGCGAGGCCTGCTGGCGACCAAGGCGCTCTTTCAACTCCCCGCCCAGCGTCTCGTATCGACCGTTAACATCAGACACGGCTACCTGGAGCTCCGTCAGGTCTGAGAACACAATGAAAGAAAGGAGACAATTGCTTAGCCTATAATAAAATGGAGGTTAGCAGCAGGGCAGATACAGAGAAAGCAGGTAAATCTTGGTAGAATTAAGTCAACAGATCTAATACAAACAGTACAATACAAAGTAAAGTAGGCTAATAAGAACTACAGGCACACAGTGCAGGCAGATCAAGGTAGCCTAAATAAATGATGGATGCTGCGATAGATGGTGTTTAATTTGAGCAAATTTGCCACTGACAGATGTTTGCATGAACAGAGAGCTGACAGGAGACAGGACAGCACAGGACACAGGACAGGAGACAGTGCGCCATTATGACCATTATAAGGTAATCATAAACACCAATATGGCTGTTAAAGTATTTCTTGGCAACCTATTTTCAGGAGGCAACAAATAAGAAGAAGGAAGAGGAGAAAGAGAGAGCTGGAGGGAGAGCTCACCTTTACAGGTGTGAATGCCATTGACACTGCTGGGACCTGCTGAGCCATTGATTTGAGGAGCACCTGGGAGAAAGACACACACCTGACTGAGACAGTGCCACTAAAACACACACACCCACGCCGGCATGATCACACACAAAACAGGCGCAGCGACGTTCAACTCTTTCAACATAATGTGGACACATTTAAAGTTCTGACACAATCAAAGCATCCAGACATCCTGCAACCCACAAATACTTCAGAGCACACAGAGCTCAGCAGGAGAGCTGAGGACGCTGCACAGAAGCCATGAAAACAGATGACAGAGGTGAGAAAAGACATGGAGGATACCCATAGTCTTTATATAACACAGAAACTGAATGGAATTGATATTTGATAATTTCTGTAACATTATATAAACCTGCTATGACAGCTTAACTGAACCAAAAACAATTACCTGAACAGAACTGATTATAAATGCAAATTTATTTCATTCTTTCGTGCCCTTCTTTCTTGTGTTCTTTATTTTTTTTGTTCAGTTCTGTATTTCTCTCAGGTCAAATTATTCTATAAACCCCTTGGTGATTTTCCTCACACCTATTTCATCTGTGAATCTCACCTAAGTCTTCCCTGAACAAATGCACTCATGAGGAAAATAGGAGGGAGGGTGGAAGTGTTGATATGTGTGACAGTGTTCCCATCCCTGCTCTTACCAGTTTTGGTCTGAGGAGCAGTGATGTCGATGATGAGGGACTCCAGCTCTGATCCTGTCTTGTTCAGCTCCTGAACCCTTGACCGCTGTGACTCCCAGTCGTTCATCAAGTCCTGAAGAGATAATTCATTTCACTCACTGAGTCACTGAGCTTTAAGTTGCTGGATTAAAACAGCATGTTCACTAAATGTTTTCCTTTAGTTTAAGTTAAGCCAGAGGATGCAGGGTTTGGATACACACACACCTTGAGCTGCTGCACTCTTCTCTGCAGGGCCTCTGTGGTGAGGTTGGCCTCTTTGGAAGGCAGCTGCTCCTGTGCTGTCTGAAGCCACCTGAGGAGGGAGCCAGAGAGGCCGCGGAACTGCAGCAGCTGCTGCTCGCACGCCTGGATGGCAGCAAACCTGTGAGGAAAAAACAGAGGACAGGGGAGGAAGAGGATGGTTTGAAGAACAGCAAGAGAAGGAAGGAAGGAAGGAAGGAAGGAAGGAAGCAGAGATGGAGAGGATGAGGAAGAGTTGCGTAAGGAAAAACAACAATAAGAAAAGGGGGAGAGGAAGAAGAGGAAGGGGACATGAGGACAGAGAAGAGCAGAGAAAATGGAACTTTAATCACATTATTTTGTTTACAGCACAAAGTAAAACCATCATATGATCTTGCTTGAGCTGATTTTACATTATAATCTATAAAAGAATGAAAAAAAACAATACACAGAGCACCATTGAGAGGGATTATTCAAGGTCCACACTGGGCAGCATTACCCCAGCCCTGACCTTCTTCTCTTTGTACGCGATTGTCTCGAGCTATGGCTGGAAAAGTGCGGACAGCCCGCAGACAAAACAGCTCTGAGAAGTCGTCTGGCATGGAGCGGTATCATTATCATGCTGCTATTTTCTCCCCCTCGGGAATCGAGGCTGGGAGTCATCCGAGTAGGCCGTTTATAGGACGGACAATGAGCCGTGTCCACTCTGCTTATATTAGCACCCAGGCCTACTCATCAGCTCTCACCGGCCACACAGGCACAGTGCACACACACAGCAGACACACACAGACACACTGCACAGTACTTGGAAACAGACTGCTTTGAAACATCATACAACATCGTAAATAATCCCAGACATCATGTATAGCATGTTTTAGATTGTATATCAGTAATTTACTTATCACATTACTTATCTCTTCACATCTGATCAGACACCTTTAAAGCAGAAGACTATATTGGTTGTTTTTATGTGACTGGCTCACCAAACTCAAGTAAAACTGGTATTTATAAATTCCCAGCCCCCTCTGACAGGCTTCAAGTGTGGCTGCTCACTGATGCGACGTCAGACGGGGTAGGCATAGCAACTGGTGCCCCATGAAGGCTACAAATTTAGAAAACAAATTTTGGAAATGCCAGTGGCACAGTCTGTTCTGCAGAGCAAGTCACATGATTCTTTTATAAGCAGTCGTATCATATCTAATCAAATCTTTTTAAGTTCCACTCTCTCTAAAGGTTATTTGGTAAGTTGTCGGTCAAACTGGAATTGACCCTCCTCATATTTGAGCATCGGGAACTAAACTGGTGAAGGATCGATAGACTCCTGAAAGCTTTGTATTTGCTGCCCCCTGTGTCATTTATGGGAAACTACACAAGTGACAAAAACAGCATTACTATTTACTGTAAGATTTTTACCTTTCGTTGACATTGGCTTCCAGTTGGGTGAACTCATCAGAAACCCCTTTGACATTATCCAGTAAGCTTTGAGTGTTACTGAAAGCTTTTGATTGGCTGAGCTCTGTGCCGAGGCTGCAGAAGGATTTCAGCTGGCTGGCTTCCTGCTCCAGCTCGGACCTGACCTCCTGAGAATAGACACAGGCCACAAGTGTTGAATAAACTAATCCACCGATTCCCTTAGAGGCTTTAAGAACTATTAAAACCTTGAAACCATATAATTCAATGATGGTTATGAAAATATGACCCCTCTACTGACCTCAATGGTCTGCCTGTAGTCATCCACGCTGCGGTCTGGCTGGCCCGCCGGGCTCAGAGCCTTCACTCGGCTCTGTGTGAAGACCTGGAGGTCGGTCCCCAGCCGCTCGTAGCTCTCCAGTCTGGGTAACAGCCCTTTGAGCTCAGCCTCCCGCTCCGCCTGGCTAGCTTGTGCTGCAGCGTAGTGCTGAGTAAGTTCATCTAAAGGACCCTGAAGGCCAGAAGCTGTGGAAGCATCAGCGCTCTGAAGGAGTCTGGAAACAGAGTCTCGCGTTGCTTCCACGCTGCCCTGCCTGGACAGCAGCTCCTGGCGAAGTTTCTGGAGAAGAAGAGAAGAAGTCAGGTTATGAAAAATTTAAACTTTGAACACAATCTTCAGCAATATATTGATTCATACATGTGCCAATCAAAGAGTTGTAATCAATTAATGTACTGAAGTAATTTGTCCTTGACAGGAAAGTTTCCTCAGTTTATTCATACCTGGTTCTGGGTCAGGGCATCTTGTACAGCCTGTGCGGTGGGCTCGACTGGTCCAGGATTGAGAACCAGTTTGTCCAGCCAGCTTAGCAGACCCTTCAGGCCCTCCTGGACGCTGACCGACTGGGCCACAGCTGTCTGCAGCTGCTCTGCCCGCTCTGACACAGAGGTAGAGAGGGAGCCGAACCTCTTCTCTAGCCCATCTGAAAAAAAGGAGGTGGCAAAATAAAAACGTGACCTTTTTTAATTCACTCATGTCATTCTTACATGCATCTGTTTACATATAAATAATGAAAACAGTGTAATCTGATGTGTGAGTTCTTGTTTCGACAATGAAAGCGATTAAATTTACCTGCAGCACAAAGGATGTCAACAGCTTTGAGGGAAGGCGACTCATCTGTGCTGACCAGATCTCTTCCTGCTCTCTTCACCTTCTCAAGCTGCACTGAACGCTCCGCCAGCTCATCCTGCAGCATCTGATGACAGAGGAAACACTCGACGTCAAAATTAAATCCTTTCAATAGCTGACAGGAAAATTTAAAACTAGGGTTCCCGCATACTTTCCGATTTATTATTCCACTTTTTCCAGACATTTCTTGACTCAATTTAAACTTTTTGGAGAGTACTCAACATGATGTAGCGGCTGGGAAAGATCACTTTCAACAGGCCAAGATCATGAACAAAATGTTTCCATACTCTGCCCATAAATCTGCCTTCTCACTTTGTGTTAATGTGTGTAGTGTGTGCTTCACCTGTACTTGTCGTAGTGTGTTCTGCAGGTTCTGAGGGTCTGTCTCTCCACTGGGCTTGGCTATGCTTTGGTTCTGTTCCTGAGTGCTGAGCCACGAGTGGAGGGAGACGACCTCATCCTGGTACTGCTGGTACCTCTCCAACAGGCCGGACAAACGTCCGCCCAACTCTGTTGACTGCACACACAGACAAACCATTTCAATGTGTGAGGAACTAATTAACTGAGCACAATTTATAACAATTTCTATAATGTACTCTAGTATCCCTCACCTTGGTGTGTAGGGTTGTGTATCTGTGGTTAGCATCCTGCAGCTTGTCAGTTACTAGCTGCTTGGTGCTGTCCATTGCTGGATCTGAACCACCAGCTTGCTCCAAAGCTGCCTGAACAGAGTCAAGAACCTTCTGACCGGAGATGGAAACAAAGCGCAGGTCCGCCTTGTGGCAAATCACGTCTTCAGCAAGCTGAAAATACAGACAGATTTACAGGTCAGTTGAGGACAGATTTTGTGCAGATATGTACAATATGTCTATCGGAAAAATCATATTTTTATAAAAAGTGTTCATGTGACCAGCAGGTCGCTAGTTCAAATATCCGGAATTGCTGGAAAAATGTGTGAGAGAAGGATATGAAACACTGCAAATGTGGTATCAAGGGACTCGTAACAACAAAATTATCCCACAATGCTTCAGTGGAGTTTCTCAGTGGCTCCCAGATGAGAATGTGAGAGTGTAAAATCGGGGCATGTCAGTTCACACGGGTGATGGAAACCGAGCGTGGAAACTCAGTCTTCCATGGATAATTAAAGATCAAAAAGCATAGTTGGGCAGTATGTGTGTTTTACTCAGCTACACTGGGCCCAAGCAGAACTTAATTTCACTTCAAAGCACCTGAAACCAGGCTCAGCCAAGTATCACAGACTGTGTAAAATATGTCTGACATGAGCTCCATCTTGTGGAGAATCTGCAGCATGTTAAATTTAATTTGTGATTGAGTAACTTGGGTGCTTCACATGAACCAATAACAATGCACAGAGAAATTTCAATTGTGTTATTAAGGTGTGTTTGTGTTCACCTTCCTGTGCTCCTCCAGCCTGCCCTTCAGGCCTTGTGCATCAGTTTCTCCTTCCCCAAGTGAATGGAGCTCCTGCTCACTTTGTTCCAGCCAGGTACCTAAACCTCCATGTTCTTGGAGGAACTTTGCCAGCTCATCCTTCAGAGCTTCAGACTTCCTCAGACGGTCCTGAAATAAATAGTTTAAAGCAGAAGCAGTGAGTAAACTACAAAAATACCAACAATCAATCCCCATCAGTAAAATGTAAAACCTCTCTGCCCATTGTCCTTAGCTTTCTACAATTCTATCTCATAAAATCAAACATTGAAAGTGTCACAAGAATACTACTAAGTTGCAATGATGTCCACATATCACATATTAGGGCACATAAGATAGTTCAGAGGTCTTGCTGCAGCCTCAACATACACATCAGTATTCATTTTGAGTACCTGGCAGCTCTGCAGCCTGTCCTGGTGCTGGGCCTGCAGCTGATCCAGGGCAGCCCGGAGACGCTGCTTCTCCTCAGGAGGAACAGTGGAGTCAGACTGGTCCAGAAGGGAGCGAGTTGACTGTGTGATCTGAAGTAGCTGAGCCTGTTGAGACTGGAGCTGCTGAAGCTCGGCCTGGAGGAGAGGTTAAAGGTTACAGGTTATAACTTGGTAATGTTGTAAGATGTTTAAGACGTGATATGCTACACATAGATGAGGGATTCTAACCTGCAGCATCTCTGTGTGTGACATCACAGCGCCTCCTGGCTGAGAGAATGGTATGTCTACAACATCCTTGACAACGCCAGATCCAACTCCTCTCCCACCTGGTTGGCTCAGGGAAGACAACTCATTCAGCAAAGAGTCTATCTGGCCTTGGGTCTCCTGGAGCTCCTCCTCAGCCTTTGCCTGCAGGAGAGTAGAGGAAAGATGGAGAATGAGGATGACTACAAAGCTCCAAGTAAACACAATATCAAAATGATTATTATTAACACTTCTATCTATAACCATCGTCCTCTTACCCTTTGTGTGTTCTGCTGTACAGTGGTGCTGATGGCTGAGTTCACCTCTGTCAGTGACGTGCTTACTGAATCGGTCAGGGCACTGTATTGCTCCTTCATTGTCGCTAGCGCCTCCTGGAGTTTCTTCCTCTCCTCTGGACTCAGACTTTCTCCTCGCTCAGCCAACAGCTCCTCCACAGAGCGGATAGCCTCAGCTATGCCCTCGCGCTTGGTCTTCAGGTCCTTCTCTACTTCCTGGAGAGCAAGGGAAAACAGGTTTGATATGGTCCAAGATGTAAACATGTTTACCCAGCAAATAAAATCTAAAGCATCAAATAAATACTATGAGTTAAATGAAAGTATTACAGTGAGTACATCTACATAAGCATGGATTAAGGACTAATTTAAGGGTTTCAGTGTGTTGACCTTGACATTTCACAAGTGTGGTGAGATTTTAGGTTTCACACCTTTAGCTTTTTCTGCTTCTCCTGCAGGACATTCACATCATCCGACTCTGCTCCTGCTTTCTGACTCGCCAATAAGCTGGCAGCTCCAGCCAGCCACATAGAAAGGCCTTCTAGTTTCTGAGAGCATTCAGCTTTCTGCTGTTGGACCACCTGAGAGAAATGAATGAGGAGAGGAGGAAGAAAAAGATCCACAAAAAAAATGTGAGGAAACCTGATAATGGCATGACCTAGAGAGGAAGAGATTATTATTAACGATTAACTGGATCAGCGAGAGACCACTTAAATGTTTGATCTTAACCACCAGTTTTTATACTTCTTAAAATAAGAGCTTACTAAATGCACATTTGCCCCTAAACAGAATTCTTGTGTAGTGCACACTTTGCGAAGCTTTGAGCAGATTGTGTCCAGAGTTCACACACACATACACACAGAGGCAGACATACAGACACACATAAACATGTACCTTCACATCAACAGGTTGGTCAAGCAACAACAGACAATACACAGAGAAATCAAACAAATTTGTATGTTTTTTTTTTGCCGTTTTTCCTCTTTCTCCTCTGTACTCAGGTGAGACAAGAGGAAAAACAGTAAAGCATTGTAGCCAGCGAGACTTTCTCTGCTATAAAATCTCTAGCCTTTACCGCTGCGACACAAGCGATTTCCTTCAATGGCAATCTGGAACAGCAAGGCAAACAGGTTAATAAAACACATGTTATAGAGACATGCAGAGTAGCAAACAAAGCCTGTGTAATAAGAGTGAGGGTGGTGATACTGTCCATGTCAAGTGGCAAAGCTTTGGCAACAAGAGCAGCAGTGGGTCGCTATTGAGGGATGAAATGATGAGAACTGGTTTGAGATGGAACTACAGGTTAAACTGTGGTGAAGGTTAGCTAGTTTCTAGTCTAGTTTGATATGATGTAATGGAATGCAAGTGCTTATCACAACGGCACTAAGACTTTATGTATGAAAGCATGGCAACAGTTTACAGCATGACAAATAAAGCCGTGAAATACAGAATGTGAAAGCTAATTGCATTTCAAATGTATTAGTGAGAGCAGCGTTTCAAACCAATCCGACGCAATCATCTTTTTCCAAACCTCTCTCTCCCTTGCACTCTGCCTCTCTCTGTCCTTCTCCTCTTCTTTCACTCGCTCCCTCCGCTGCCACTCCTCCTCCCTCTCTCTCTGGGCGGAGAGGGCTTCGGCCCAGGCCTGAGCTTGGCCCGATGCTTGGTGGAAGGCCCTCTGGAGCTGCTGGAGCTGCCCCAGAAGCTGCCTGCTCTGCTCAGGGGCCAGATCCTGAGCGCGCTCTGAGATGAACACCTGAATGTCAAAGGCTACATTGTTGACCTCATTGGAGCGAGCCATCAATGAGGACTGGAGCTCCTTAAAGGAAAGAGATAGAAAAGGTGTACATGAGAGGAGGAAAGTGTTATCCAAAGAGATTCAGTCTCCGAGGCAACAAATCCAAATAATGTGTCAACTAATTTCCTGTTTTGCTTTAAGGAGATTTTATTCAACATATGTTTGAAGAGATTTAATAAAACAGTGCATTTTGTCATAAGATCTCTCTTTAAGTAGCACCAGGAAATAATGATGCAAGTTATCAAAACTGGCTATGCATTATTTATAAGTTTTTTTATTCTGTTTGGACAACTTACCTTGCAAAGACTCAGCTGCTGTGTAAGCTGATCATGACTGTCATCTTTCTCTGCCTTTTCCATTTTTTCCATCCCAGCCATTCCTCCGTTCATCTGAGCCTCTGTCTCCCTCAACCAAGACAGCAGACTCTCTACTTGTCCTCCGAGTGACTTCTGCTCAGCTGTTACGGCCTCCTGAGAGAGATGTCACAGTGATGAAATATTTTCTAGCCTTGTCCTACTAGTTAATTCAAACATCTACTTCAAGGAGGACAAAAAACACAAAAAACAAATAAGCAAACCTAAAACACAAGAACCTTTCTGATTTTCTACTACTACTACTAGAAGACTACTTGCTTTACCTTATATGAGTCCCTATGGTCTTGTAGACTTTGCAGAATACCCATAGAAAGTGCTCTGGCAGCCTCATATCCTCGAGCCAAGTTTCGCCCGTCCTTTTCCAGGGCCAACAAGAGTTGAGGAGGAACATCTTTAGGTTTGGGCTTCAACAGCTGCTCCGCAGCCTCGACTTCCTTGTTGATCGCAGGCTCCAAATCACGCAATTCAAGGTCCAGAGTCTGAGAGACAGATTAGGAAATGAAAACAAAAGCTTTCTTGATGCTGTTTGGTAAGAGGCTAATCCTCAAATGTGCTTTTTTGTCTCACACGGGGAGCTAAATGCTCAACTGAAAGTGCAAAATAAGTTCACCAAAAAAGTGGGCTGGTGGGACATTAATGTAACAGCACATCTCTATCAGGTAAATATGCATATTCTTTCACCTCAGTCTGTCTGATGATGTCATCCAAGGCGATGAGGCTGCGGCCAACAGACTGCTGTTGCTGCTGTTTGAGTCGGACCTCAATATGTCTTACCATGGAGACCAGGGCAACAATCTGCTGGTCATGCTCCAAGCATTCCTGACGGATCAATGATGACTGTGGAATAACAAAAAAAATAGAATAACACATACAAACAAACTCCATTACTGATTATTCGAATGTGGGTATAATAAATGCAGGAGACACTCTCTTCTAAAGCAGTCTTTATGAAATTTCAGAAAAGGAACCTTCTCAAATGATGATCTACTACTTCCTACCTTGCCTGTCTTGGGTGTCGTCACTTCTTTTATTATTTCTCGACTCTCTCTGACATCATCCTCTCCCTCTTCCCAGCTCTCAGTGGCTGTATCAGACTCAGGGACTTTAGGTGAATCAGACTCAGTTGAAGCATCTTCTGCTGATAGTGGAGACTCAAGATTTTGCTGTTGGTCTTTCAAAGATTTTGATTCAGCAACAGCTTTAACTTCAGGTGGTTGGTGCTTTTTCTTCTTTTTGCTTTTCCCTGTCTTTTTACCCATTTGTGTGCCAGGAACTGTTGATTGAGCTGTAGGTTGGATGTCTGGTTTGCATGTAGTAGTCTCGTGAGAAACATCAATGGATTCACCTGCATATTTGGTTTCTGAAGGTGATTCTTGGGATTCTTCTTTCTCAGTAGATGTACCCTCTGTTGATTGTATGTCTTCCTCAATGTGAGAACTGGGTTCTTCTGACTGATGTAAATCTAATGGACTCTGTTGACTGGTCTCAGCTTCTTTAGCATCATTTTCAGAGGTCTCCACTTCATTTGCCTTCTCACCAACTGTCGGTCTGATGACATCACTGGCTGACTGCCCATCACTATATCCGTCCATCCTCTGGTCCTCAGTCGTGGCAGATTTTGTGATCATTTTTGTTGATGTCACCTCAGAATCCACTTTTTCAGGTGTAGGTAAGGTCTCACTATCAGGCTCAGTTTTGTCTGTCATTTTTTGGCTCTTGTTCTTCTTGTTCTTCCTACTTCGTTTACTTTGCTGAGTTTCTTTAGGCTGTAATGAGGGAGTTGCCTCAATACTTTTTTGTATGTCTTCCTGCCCAGATCCCATCTTGTGTTCTCTCTCATCTGAAGAAACCTCCAACAGTTTGGTCTCTCTCTCCTCCTTGACAGAATGCTTCTCAATAGCTGTATCTTCTTTAACCCCCGTCAGATCCATTTTGTTTTCTTTGACACTCATCTCTTCCTCCTGCTCTCTTGGTGGACCACTGGGTCTCTTGACACTATCATCTTTGACATCATGACTCTCCACTCCATGAATCTTAGATGGCAGAGTTTGGATCTTTACATCTTCAACACTTGTGCCTCGACTCTCCTTCTTTGTCACCTCACTGCGCAATGCCTGCAGCTCCTCAGCAGTCTGCTTCTCGCTCACTCCTTTCTCAAAAACCTTTTTAAGAATGCTCTCTTTTGCTTTCAGTATCAAGGCTGCTTTTTCATTGTCTGGTAGATTAGATTTCTGAGGCAATTCTTGCTCCTTATTTTTCTTCACCTCTTGACTGCTGTCTGTTTGTTCTGGCTGCTGAGAGACAGATACTTTCTCTCCAACTTTCACTTTCTGCTGCTCCCTTGTCATCTTCTCTTTCTTATCACCCTCTTCTCTATCTTTTAATGTTGTAATTTTTACTGCGTCTTTCTCTGGCTCAATAGCGTCTTCTGTGAATTCCAGAGTGGCTGGACCTGCTTCCTGTCCCTGTTTTACCAAGTTGTTTTCAGCCTCAATTTTCTTTTCAGCCTTAGCTTCACTTTCTCCACTGGGAGGCCCTGTGGAGGCTGCCTGACTACCAATCTGTGATTCCTCATTTTTGTCTTGTGATGCAGGCTCATCTGCGACAACAATAGCCTCAATCTGCCCTTCAATATGTGCATCAGCTTGATCAATTTGAGATGAATGTTTTATCTCTGGAGAAAGTGTTTCACTCTCTGCCTCTTTTCCCTTTCCATTCTTTTTATTCTTCCTCTTCTTCTTGCTTTTGCTCTGTGTCACTTTGGAGGTCAATAAATCGTCTGACTGCTCAACATCAGCGCTAGATTTGATCTCAACCTTTACAGGTTTCTCTGTCTCCACTCTTGTACCCCTCTCATCTACATCATCATCTTTCTGTGCTGCCACATCAATCTTTCTATGAACCTCTTCACTCAATTGTGATGATTCAGTGGCTACCTTTGCTTTCTCTGTCATCTCTATCATCTTTTGCAACAAAACCTGTCAGGTTTTCATCTTCAGACACATGACGAACCACTGATGTGCTTACATCACTGGGTCTATACGACTTTTTCTCCACCTTTACAGGTTCCCCATCTGACTTTAAAATAGTAGCCCCTTTATCTTCCTGTGAATCTTTGTCAGTGTCATAGACGCGTGCCTGAATGGATTCTGCAACAGAATCTCTAAGACCTTTCCCCTTTTGTTTTTTATTAGTCTGGCTCTTGCCTGTTTGCAGTTTCTCATCAAGCTTCTGTGTAGAGGGAGGCTCTAATTTATTGATGTCATCCTGTGGTACTATCTCCTCAATAGTTTTCTGAATTCTTTTCTCCACATTAGTTGCAAACTTAGACAAGAGGTCAAGGGATTGATCTGGCTCAATCAAAGTCTTTTCTTCCACTGGCATTTCTACTTTGTCCTCTTCTGTAGAAGGGTCATAAAGTGTTGACTGATCTGATACTACAGATGTCAATGTCTTTCCATCATCCTCTGTAATTTCTGACCCTGTCTTTGAAAGTGTAGATGTTGAAGAATACTCAGTGTTTACATCTGACCAGTTTCCTGGACTGTCTGGGCATGATACTGACATGATAATGGAGGGGCTGTATGTATCATTTGATGAGGCAACAGGTGTAGCAGTACCTTCATCAACCTCCATCTCCACAGAGGCCAATTTCTCCTGAATGTCTGAAGCTATGTCTCTGGAGATCAGACCTTTTGCAATGGCATCATTGAGACTGGACACTTGCTGTCCAGTGGCAGGATCAACTAAGCCTCCTTTGAGAAACTGGTTAGTGGCTATTTCCCTCATCATTTTGTCTCCAACTAAACCTCTTTCACAGGCCTCCATTAGGGGGAGCCTATCTCCAGTACTGATGTCAATGATCCCTCCACTGTCAGCCTGGCTTTGGAGCAGTCTCAATGCTGGAACTGGGTCAACTAGCTTTGATGCAACTGCCTCTGGAAGGGTCAATTTTTCTCTTGTTTGCACATCATGAACACCTCTGAATGGTTTCACCTCCAAGAAGCGTTTGCCTGTTTCTATATCAATGGTACCCTGGTTTACAAGCTCTGAATACGGCACAATACGTGCAGTTTGGGGGTCAAGCACTCCTTGTGTTACAGTAGAAGAAGCCATGACTTCACTGGCAATATCCTCACCAAGAAGACCCTTAGAGACTGCCTCTGTTAATGTCAGCTTACACCCAGAGTCAGGGTCTAAAATGGCTCCCGTCGATGCCTGGAAATTGACAGCTTCTGGGTGAGATGAAGGGCTGACTCTCCCTCGGTAGACCCACTCTAGTTCCTCCAGCCCAGGAGCAATGGATCGATCCACTAGTCCTCTATCTACTGCATCTGAAACTGACAGCCTCAGCCCTGAAGCATGATGTACTATGCCACCCTCAGCCACCTGCCTCGCCAACACTTGATAAGCCTCCTTAGACTTAATCAGTCCTTTCTGAATGGCTTGCTCCAGAGGAACTGGAGACTTGGACTCTGGGTCAATAACACCTTCCATCTGTAGCTGTAAACTGGCTTTAGTGAGGGCCGTTGCTGAATCTGTGTCCTTTCCTTTGCATGCCTTCTCTAGCGCCACCAATTCATCTCTTTGATTTTCCTCAATCAGTCCCAGGTTGGCTGCTAGAGTGACAGAAACTTTCTTATCCCTACGTAAATCAACAATCCCCCCAGATGCCACCTGGGCTTCTAAAAGTCGAGCAGCAGTGTTGGGGTCAATCAGTCCTGCCTGAGCTGCCTCCCTCACCCCACAGATCTGCCTTTTATCTACATCCACAACCCCTGCAAGGGTTTTATCCGACTTAAGGACACTCCACATTAGGTCTTCATCCAGTAAACCCTCCTGCATAACATCCTCCATGCTGAGTGACTCACCACTGCTGGCATCGACGAAACCCCCAAATAGACCTGCCTGAGCCATTAATTTAACTGCTGTGTGGCCAGGGAGGACACCCTGAGCAACGGCCTCATCTGGGAGCAGCCTTTCCCCGTCATCTGTCATCAGACCTCCTTGTTTAAGCTCCAGGACTAACTTCCCTAATTCTGCATCCTCCTCATCCTTCTCAACTGGTGATTCAAGGACATCTATCTGAGGTTCAGCATGCTTTGAGTCCGGCTCTGTTGTGGGTGCCTCTTGTTTGATCATTTCTGAATCAGTCTGAGAATACTCTATACCTTTCCTAACATCTTCATTTGTTTTTGCTCCCTTTGGGTGGGATTCTTTCAACGATTTTAAATCTCCCTCTGATTTGAGTGGTGCTGTGACCGTTTTTCTTTCTACTGTTGTGGTTGTACTTGTAGTCTTCTGAACACCAGTGTCCCTGGGTTTAGATTCAGTGGCTACCACCACTTTTGGTCCTTTTGTAAATTCCCCTTCCAGATGTTTAGCTGAAGCTGTTAAACTTTCAAGATTAGAGATTTCTTTCTTTTGAGCTTTTACTTCTGCATCTTTACTAATGCCAATTTCGTTTTTAGCTCCAAATGCTAAATCACTCACTACAGTAACTGATGGTTTGTGTGGCATTTTGTTGTCATTTTCTCCATCATATCTTCCTTTTTGACTGCTTGTACCATTCATCTCAAATTCTTCGCTCGGTGCGACTTCATTGGAACTTTCTTCTTCAACCTCATGGTGTTTCTCACTCAATGCTTTATCTTTCAAACTAAACTGTCTCACCATTTGTAACTTTCCCTGCTCATCTGTGGTCATACTGCTTTGAGGCTTAACTTGACTTCCATATACTGAATTTCTAGCAACTAGTTCAGTCGCTTTGACCAACTCCACCAACTCAGGGTCTAGCAGCACCAATCGTTTTCCAGAATGAGCATCCACATAGCTGTGAGTCATGAGGTGAAAGAGCAGCTTGTGTTTTGCTTGTTCTTCAGGATCCAGTCCTTGTGTTGGTGTAGCATCCCAGACAGGGCCTTCGGTTGATGATGAAGGTGAAGGAGAGGATGGAGGCGGAGTGGAGCTAGTGGAACCCCAGCTCAAGCGGTTAAGAGATGGAGTGCCTGACTGGTTCATGCTGGTAAGAACATCAGGGATGTGAATATCTTTGAGAGAACTGATGACACTAGGCTCAAGGGCCTCTTCAGCAGTCTGGTTTAAAGGCAGCACCTGGAGGGTTTCTGGGTTGTACAGAGCCCCAATGGCATGTCGCTGCCTTAGGATGTTCCTTGATAGCTCTCCTGAGATCACTCCTTGTTGAAGAGCCTCAACAATTGGTAGGAGTTCTCCAGATTCAGGCCAGAGTATTCCCATGAATGCCCAAAGAGACTCAAGGACCAAGACAGCCAAACGAGAAGAGAGGAGATCCCTGCGGATACTCTCTTCCAAATCCAAGCGTTCTCCACTGAAAGGGTCTAGAATCCCCCCATTTTGCAGCTGTCGTGCTAACATAGCACAGGCTAGATCCTGGTCCAAAAGCCCATGGCGAACAGCCTCCTCAATGGTCAGCCGATGGCCAGAACGTGGGTCAGCAATACCACCGGCAAAGAGCTGAGCTTCAAGAAGTCGTACAGTAACTTTACGATCAATCAGGCCTTCCTGGACTGCACGGAAGATACCAACTTTTCTTCCTGACCGGAGGCAGACAGTTCCTCCAGGTTGCTGCTTGACAGGAAAGAGGAGGAGACCTGAGTCATTGTCATGGACACAGCGCTGTTGTAGCTCACATAGGTTTAATTTTTCAGCTGTGTTTGGATCGATCAACTCTCTACGCTGAAGCCTTGACTGGAGTTTGTTGAGCACTCTTGGAGTCAAAAGTCTCTTGTCTTCTGCTTGCTCCAAACTCATCATCTTTCCTGCTGAGTCTCTCAGACCTCCAGTGTTCATCTGAAGTTGTAGAATACGAAGTCCCACTTCCTCTCTGATGAGGCCGAACTCCATGGCTGTAGCTACTGGTAACGCATTTTGTTGTTGGTCATCTGTAGACTTAGTATTTTCAACCAAAACCAAGGCACTCTCCATCTCAGAAAGGGACTGTCTGGTATGGGTGTCAATTAAGCCTTGAGCCAGACCTTGTTCCAGTGAAAGATTGTGAGGGGAATCGGGCTGGAGGAGCCCACCCATTAGGAGCTGGGCCTCCAGGAGTACATGGCAGGTGTCCTGGTCAATAAGACCACGTTTGGCTGCTTGGAATACTGGGAATGTTTCCACTGTTCCCAGGTCGATTACTCCAGCAATGGCAATTTGTTTCTAAAAAAAAAGAGAAAAACATAATTCCAGTTCATATTCAATCTAGTACAATTACAGATCAACATGGTATGGCTCTTTAATCTGGTAAATGAAATATCATGTTACTATGGTATCATTTTATATTACACTATCAATGTATTATGGCCAGAATCAGATGGCAGAATCAGAAAAGGAAGAATACCCACAACCAGAAACAACAAAAACCAAAAACAAAGCAGATGTATGTTAAAGAAATAAATAAAATATACATAAATAACTGCTTTTAGTTAGCAGGTTACTTGTTTGTAAGTTTCTTTCCCATATTTAAATTTCTCTTTTATATTCAAAAGCGGTTTGATACTTACCACAGCTACTCTAAAACAGGCACTAAGCATGCAACAAAGCAACTAGTAAAACAAAAACAAATGCAGAAAGAGCTTACCTCTTTGCTTACCTTTATCTACATAAAGGTAGATAAAAGGTAAGCAAAGACACACAAGAGATTGCAGAAGTATTTAGAAGAAAAGGAGGATCAAATGTCTTGGTGAGAAAAAACTTAGAGGCAACAGTAAGAGAGAAAGCGAGCGCTACTTACCGTACGGGCTTGTCCCATGGCACACACAATAATGTGCCGGCTTACGGATCGGCAGAGCGAGGCGCGACAGGTGAGAAGCTGGTTGTTAGCATTCTGCATGCCACTCTTCATTCTGACTCCTAACACTGACACTAAATCCAACTGATGACTCTAAACTTTAGTTTATCACAATACACACCATTTCTAAGGTATGTTCCCATTTTACGTAACTGAACAATAAACTCAACAAACACACTGAACAGCTGCAGATGTAGTGTGTTTATAATTGTCCTGCTTTGTTTTCCATCTCACATTCTGATCCGTGGCTCAGAGCTCAGATGTCCACAATTCCCCTTTTGGCAGCTGTTAGTGGTTTTCAAGCAAAATGCTGGTTTAAAGTTTCACACATTGATATTATGCATTAGAACAGACACAAAATTTCTCATACACACACACACACACGCACTCATGTGATCTGGACACAACATGCTCAAATGGTGAGGTGTTTTTTTTTGCATAGCTGGCCTCTGGTGCACTTAAGACTCTAAACCAAAGTGACTTTTTAAAAATCTTCTATTCTTTAGTGAGTTTTTTTAGTTAGTCACATAAAAGTCCCCTGTAAAGAAATATGACATTCACATAAGAATCAATTATGAGGTGCAGCTGTCACAACATAAGAATTATCATCAAGGACCTGAAATTCTCACACGCATTCAATCCATTTTTGACCGATGTACCATACTGTATATGCTGGGACAGGGACAATTTTATGACCAAGTGAGAACTGACTGTGAATATGAATTCTCATTGGTCGCCTGTACAGATATACATGGACTAAACTTGATGCAGAGTAAAAATAAATACTGAAATGTAATGTGTTGACTTTATGCAGTGACATTTTTCACCACCACAAAAAGAAAAGTAACATGATACTAATTTGTAGCTACATAGATGACAGTAAAACGTGAAGGTGCATCTATTTCAAAATGATTATTTCTAATGATGGATCTACAGAGAGCAGAGCTCTACAGCTTCTACCTGACTGCTAGCATGACTTGGGCAGCATTGCTCTAGTGCGGCACCACTAAGGCCATGTATTAATCATGTTAGCAGTTCAGCAGATGTGTTTTCTGATGATAATGACAATGATGATGAAGATGACAAAAACTAGGGTGGAGATTAATGACATGACTGCAGGCTTTTAGGAGAACAATGTGAGAGTGGAACACTCCATGCTAAGGCCCAATTCAGACAGTGTCATCTAGTTATTTTTTCTTTGTCCTTCTGTGCCCACATTTCCACTGTAAGTGTTAAAAAAAAGTGGGCTGTGGATGTGTTTAAGGCAAAGATTACTGCATTTTCTAGGTTGTCAAATTAGTCTACTATTTGTAACTCCTTCTTGAATAACACAGAAGGAGGTCAAACACAGGTGCCAAAAATAGAAAATGTCATTTTTAGATCAACTGAACACACGTCTGAAAAGGGTCTGTGATGTTTGTTAAACCAAACCAAGTCAATGAGTCGTCAGTAGTGGTGATGTTTGTCAAAAATGCACACTCCGTGAACACACAACATGCTGTACAACACACACACTCTTGCTGCTCCACACTTGACCTCACGCTTAGCTTGCGAGCGTATTCAGACTCAAAGCAACATTTTATAAAAGTACCTTCACAGCTACAGTTTGTCAAGCTTGCAAAAGCAGTAAATACATTTTTTGCCAAAAATCTGCAGTACCACCTCTGTTTCTCAGCGCATCCCTCCGACCAATATACCTTTCTTTCCTCCTCTTTGGCCAGTTGCTGCTCCAGCTGCTGCAGCTGCTGGGTGGAGCTATCACACAGCTGGTTGTAGGTCGCTGTCAGCTCGTCCAGCTGAGCCTCCACATTAGCACGCTCCTCTAGGGACAATCTGGAGAGGACACAGGGGACAAGGTTAGAGCAGAATGTGTGCTAAATGTGTATCTAAGTGGGTGATGCTGATGTGTATGTTTCCCACAGTGACTTTGTTATAAATGTCATTAATATTTCAATGGCTTTAAGTTGGAGATCTTTTCAGACCACCCAAAAATAATCTGAAACTCACATCTGGTACAAAATATTTATTAAACAAGCTAAAAAATACAGGTATATTACTGTTGACCTCTGCGTTTGAAACATTCACTTAATATTCCCCATGTTTACTTGTGGTTTCAAACTAGAATAAACCTCTAAAAACATTCTGAATTATTCAGAATTCCAAGACGAGAGACTGGATGAGCACGTAGTGCTTGTACAGTGTAAGAAAATCTGTGTTTTTCTCTGTGCCAGTTTCTGGGACACAGTGAAATTCAAACAGTATGTGTGGTGAATGTGTTTGGGAGGCACGTGCAATGTTTGTGTCCATGCATGTGATCTAAACTTACTTGCTGGCCTGTTTTGACAGCAGGAAGACCTGTGTGCTCCTTATGGCTTCAGCCACTTCATCCTTCTTGGCTGCTAGCTGTTCACTGATGGCCTTTAGAGAAGATACAGTACATGCATGATGTGACAACAACCATCAACCATCATTTCAATGTTTCAATTAAACAGGAAAGAGCATTTTAATGATCAGGAACCATTATCATTTATATATATTTATGTAAACAGTTGTGAAGTGCACAGACTAAAACAGCCCACTGGACTACTTCTTAGATGTCAAATGCCTTGCTCAAATGGCTCATTGCCTATAAAACAATGTGTATCACATCAGATTTCTGTTCTACCTGTTGAGCAGCGAGTGAAGACTCAGCGTTGGGACCACCAGTCCGTCCCTGGAGACCCTTGACCCAGCCCAGCAGATCTGAAACCTGTCCCACTCTGGCCTGCTTCTCCTCCTCCACCTCTTTCTGCACAGATTGAACATTTCATTTACGAGATACAATCAAAATGATTTAACTTATTTAATCAATAATTTGACATTAATGAGATCTCGTTTCTGCTAGAAAATATACACAAATTCTTCTCACTGTGAAGTGATTTCACTTTCATTTCAAGCAAGACAGAGATACTGAAGCAAAGGCCCACCTCTTCTTCCTCTAGTCTCCTCAGTGCATCACTGATGTACTTTACATGCTGGGTTGTCAAGGTGACCAGTGCTGTGTAGCGTGTGCGCAAGTCCATAAACTGTAAAGATACACCAAGAAATAATTACAAGACAGTGATGGTGATGGTAAATTAAATTCACACCAAAAATATTAGACTGCACGTACAGTAGATTAGTCATCTTAATATTCAGCAAGAGTACGAGACTTTCGATCCTTACCTCCTGAGTGATGGCGTCAGAGGAAGAGTGCATCCTCCTCCTCTTGACAGGTGACTTTTGCGTGGATTCTACAAAGGCTCTGTAGGTCATCAGCTGTAGTTCATAATCCTGCAGAATACAAGAACAGTACAAGTTAGTAAAACAAGCAACAAGTAACACTCCAAAAAGTATCTTGGAGTTTTAAAATATAACACTTCTTAAATCAAACAGACACTTATCAATATATTTACACATATTCTTGATTGTTTGCGACACAGAACAATGCAGTGATAATTTGGACCACCATAGTGAAATAGCTCCTTCCAAACTAAACTGTAAATATACTCAGAAACAGTTTCACGTATTTGCTATACTGTATATGAAAACAAACAGAATCAGTCTCTTACCTTCACTGAGGTGCAGTACTGTTTGGAGTGAGTCTGGCACTCGTCTAGTTTGGTCTGGTTCTGTTCAATCTCAGCTACTAACGCCTGAAGAAAGGAATCCGTCAAAATAAAACATATCATTTATTTTAGTCTGTGAGATATAATTTTAAAGGAAACAACGGCTGATGCAAACCAACATTTCTACCACAAATGAGAGTCCATCAATCCTCAGAATCAATCCATCGCATTTTAATTTTGTCCTTCCAGGTAATCATTCAGTCTATCAATCTACAGATCAAAGTCCATGAAATCAGGTTAACTCACCGTCTGCTGGGCCAGCTGTTCAGACAGAGCTTTGCTGTCAGTCTGTCCAGGCTGTGTGTTTTCTTGTCTCTCTGTTGTTTCTTCGATCCATTTAATCAGAGCAGAATGACCGTCTCTGTACTGCTGCAGGGCTGAGCCCAGAGCTTCCAGCTCAGTTTGTCTGCAACAGAAACACAAAAGTATTTATTGTATGCATAGCCTAAGATTCGTATCCAGAATGTGCTTTTAAGCAAGGAAATGGGTTGTTTCATGTTCTGTCATTATACATTTCTCTAAATAATAAAGACATTGGAACACAAGTTCAGAGCCAAAACATGTTGTCAAAACTTTTCAGTTTAAATGCTATAATAATCCTCTTTGATACACTCTTTTCTCTCATCTTCACCCTCTCCTGCTCACCGTGTCTCCATCTGTCTCTTGATTCCGCTCCACCTCTCTGCCATCTGATTGGCCTTCTCCTGGTAGCGTTCCAGCTCAGGACTGCGGTCTGGGTGGAGCCTGCTCAGCCGAGAACCCGCCTCTTTGGCTCGACCTACCTGCGATTGCAGGGACTGGAAGATGTCCTCCTGCTCGGCAAGCTCACCTTGCCACTTCTGGAAAGAGACCAAAGGATGCAGAGTCAAGGTTAGAGTTCCCAACATTTCTCTTCAGCTGGATATAAGAGGGGTTTATGTGATAATGTGACTCTTACCGCTAGCTGATCTCTGAGGTTCTGAATGGCTGTTGTGTCGGCAGGAACAATATCTTCTTCGCTTAGTCTGTTCTCATTCTTCCTGACCAGGCTCTCTGCTTCATCCAGGCCACGCATTAGGATTTCTACTGTTTTTAACCTGAGGAGATAAAAGGTAAATAAATCATAAATCTCGTAAGCAAAGCACTCATGTGTATTTCTGAGTGAATCAATAAACAGCTCACTTACTTTTCTAGGTAGACAGACGAGAGGTTGTGCAGTTTGTCTGTCTTCTCCACGGCCTGATTGAGTTCAGATCGGAGGACGGGGACGCTGGAGGACGTCGGTTTCTCCTCGAAGAAACTGACGCAGCGCCGAGAAACGTCACCCAGACTGGAGCGCAGGGCGTCCAGCTCCGACTGCAGTTTCTGGACAAAGAAAGTGATTTTAAGTTACCAAAATGAAGAGGTAAATAATGACCTGCAGATTGTTTTAACCCAGACAAACGGCTTTAACAAAATCAGAGTGATTTATTCACTGAAAACATAATGGTCTACTTCTGGATATATTTTCAAAAACTATTAGACCCATTGAGGTAGATGAATCATTACCATAAATAAAATAACAAGAACCACATTTCAGATCTATATCTGCCAACCTATTGCTGTGTTTGTAATAGCACTTAAAACATATCCCAACAGTTTATATAAGTAACTCTCCTGTTCATGTATCACTAAGAGGTGTTGTTGCCTGTTACAACCAGCAGATGGGGCTCATACTGACCTCTTGCTCAGTAATCTGGACGGTGATGTCAGTACTTTCACCTGACAGCCGGCTGGGGGGCGGAGTTTCGATTCCCCTTAACAGTCGCTGCTCGGCGTCATTGAGACGAAGGGTGATGTTCTGAAGCTCCGACAGGTAGGAACGTGAGACTGACTCATCCTTCTCCACTGGAGAGAGACAAAAGAGAACAAAAAGTTGTTTTTTTTGTTTCACAAAACACATTAAGGATTAAAATAATTTACAAAAGGAAAAGTAACCAGTAACTTCAGCTGTCAGATAAATGCAGTGTCATTACAAGTATAATATTGCCCTCTGAAATGTTGGGGAGTAGAAATATTAAGTGACATGAAAAGAAAATACAACGTACAGGAGCTTAAAATCGGTATTCCAGAACAGGACTTGTAAATGTACTTAGTTCCACTGCACCACTGGTAATTGTGTGTATGCATGCATCAGTGAGGGTCTATTTGTCCGCCTCGTCTCACCAGTCTCCATGTTGAGCAGCAGGTTCTGGCAGTGCTGCTGCGCCTGCTGAACCTCCTTCTCCAGCTCTCTTCTCTCGCCTGGCGTGAACAGAGCGCTCTCTTTGCTGTCAGACAGGAAGTCGGCCAACTGGGACTCCAGGTGACCCAGGACCTGCTCCCGCTCTGCCGGAGACTGACAACGAACCTGACAGGTGACACCGAGGGGGAGAAGGTAAGTACGACAGAGCAGAAGGAAAGCAAAGGAACAAAACATATTTAAACAAAAATACAGACACAAACACAAACACAGTGAGTCTCACCGTGTCCAGGTTCCATCCGGAGACAGTCCTGATGTCTTTGAGCAGGTAGTGCCAGGACACCACACTCTTCATGTTTATATGCAGCTGATGCCACAAAGACATGACCTTCTGGTACAACTGCTCCGTCCTGTACACACACAGAATATAGAATATAACATGGGCATTAAAATCCAACGATAGCCTGACTCAATGTGTTAAGAAATGTCTTGCAGAGTTAAAGTTCTCGGCTGGCTACCTGCTGGCTGTGTCCATGGCCTCCTGGTTCGGGGGTGGGACGGTGAAACACACTGAGGGGACCATGGCCTCGTTCCCTGTCGGACTGATCACCTTCCACTTGGTCCTTTGAGAGTTGTCCTCCAGAACACACTCCTCGCCTCGGGTTATGGTGATCTGAGAGGAGGCAGGATTGCAAGATGGACGCAAAGAACAGAAAAACATAAAGCGAGGGATGGAGCAAAAATGGAGGGGGAAAGACGGGATGGAGGGAAAAAAAGACAGATGTTGAGAATGAGGATGGAAATAAAAAGGAACAGATGGAGAATATGAGAAAATTAAAAGAAAGTCAAGGAATTATGATGGTTAAAAAGATGGCAGACGTTTGAAGACAGGATGGATGAGATGTTTGATAAAAGACAGGAAGAAAGGAAGGGAGGTGAGGAGAGAAAACATGTAAACCAAAAAGTTGATAGCAACAAACTCATAATGCAACACAAAATGCAAACATTCATGAACTTCATGAAGTTAGCAGAAGCCCTAAAATGATATGACATCAGAGTCCTTCACATGTGGACTGAAAGCTACTTTGCATTTCTTAAACTAAAAAGCTTTTATTGTGAAAGCAGCAAATATTCTCCAAACTTACACAGAAGTTTAGTGATCCCTGGGCCGGGTTTCATAAATTCACCAACAAGGGAAACCCATGGTGATTCCAAGAAACCCAGCACAGGTCAAAACAAAGAGTACTGGGGTTAGAATCTGCAAAAGTGAGCTCTAAAATAAACACAAGGCAAAGCCATGACTGTGGGGAGGAGTTTCAGAGCTGCACATAAAAGCCTACTGCTGTACTGCCTCCCCCACCCACCACCCTCTCTCACCCCATCCCTGCACACACACACAGTAATACATCAATAATGCAAAGCTATGCACATACAGTAAATACATGGAATGTAAATCAAAGCTTAAAGCTGTGACTTGTTACTGTCTGACTGACTGAAGCAGCCTCAGAGGCACGGACTGTGTTAAATTCAGTTCAGTTCAGCTCACTGATTGCCACCTGCCCTCATCAACGATCAAGTTTATTCTCATCTTGTGCCCAGTATTTGAATTTGACTGTAAAACGGGTGCCTCATTACAGATGGATTTCCTTTCCTTTTTCTGTAATGAGGCACCAAGAGACTAAATAAAAGGTAGACACAGAGATGTAACTGTGTTTTTGTGTCCAAGTCTATTTGTATGTCTACTGTCTGTCTCCTGTCCCCATGGTCTTAATTTCAAAGAGCAGCCACCTTCTTAAATTCAGTTTATTTTTAAATTGTCTTTGGTATGCCCACATTTCTTAATCATAAAGCACCTTGCGCCTTCCCATGTACTGATTCACTTGTGAACTGTTGTCACTACTGCCCTGAAATTTTGAGAGAGAGCCCATCTGTCCTGTCCTACCAGGGCTCAGATTCATGCCATCCTGTGTGTTGGGACACAACAGGTTGCTATGTGTGCATACAAAGGTTAATCTTAACTTTTTAATAACTTATTTACAAATAGCCACAATTTAGCATTTTCTTCTGATAGAGATTAATTTGAAGACTGAAGCTGTGTTCGACTGGACATGTAAAATACTAAATGTGTTTTATATAGTTGGTTTTAGAGTTGTAGAAAATCCAATGAAGGGAAGGCAGACAGACCTAGTTCATACACACCTACTGATTACCTTATATTAATCCAAGAGACCGACTAGGGCAGGTATCAAATTCACAGTGACCACAAGTTAAATTACTGACACTAAAACCTGTAATCAGCTGATAAGAGAGGAGCAACCAGAACAGTGCAGTGTGTGCAGTGTAAGTATCTGAGGTGAGAGAGGGAGAATATAGGCAGCTATACCTGAACGTTTGTCTTGCCAGCCCAGCCGACAGACGAGAGGAAGGGAAGAGGATGAGGAGGAAGAGGAGGAGGAGGAGGCGGAGGAGGAGGAGGAGGAGGAGGAGGAGGAGGAGGGAGTGAAAAAGGGAGAGGCAAAAAAGGTACATGAGGGTATGGAGAGAGAGGAGGAGACACAGGAAAGTGAAGGAGAGAAAGATTACTTTTGGTCATGTGCACGTTTGTCCAGAAGTTTGGATATTAAATATCAGCACACACTGATTGTCTTTAGTATGATTTTCAACTCTGTGGCAGCTTGCATCTTTCTTGTTTAGCTTCTTTAGATCACTGATGCAACAGAGGACCAAACCGCCTTCCATCTTCATCAGGATACGACACCTCACATACACTATGCTTCAGTGAACAAATTGACCCTGCGGACTCTCACACAGCAACCTAAAAATAGCAGCAGTCGCATGTCCACCCTGCAGGAGTGCTAGGTGCTGGTTTTCAAGAGAGCCCGCAAAGGGGATGAGACAGATGTATTATTGATTGGCTTTTAGTTTCCCTCAGGACATCACAGCTGAGAGTTAGAGGCAGAGAAGAACTTTACTTGTGTCGATGGATGTTATATAAAAGTGGCTCCGAGAGGAAAAACAAAGGCCAACTTTTGGCTAATGTTGGGCTTTTACAGAGATCCGGAAAGCTTTCTGAGGAGAACAAAGACGAATATCATCTATTGTGAGAACCACGTAAGTGATAAATTCTGGATCATAATCATTATGCTTATTCAGCTTCCAAATTGAGCACTGCACCAATTTGTACTCGCCAGTAAAACAGTTGGAGCAGCTACCAAAAAAGATCCACTGCTTGAGTTTATTCATCATTATGGACCACCTAGGCTGAGAGAAGAGTTTGTGTAGACGTCCTCATCAATCTGAGGACATAATGAAATGTTCAGGAAGCAGCTAAAATAGAACAACCACAAAGTGGCTGTGGAAAGGGGCTTGGAGAGGAAGTGTAGGGCAGAGAGGAGGCGGTTGGTGGTGAGGGTTAAAACAATAGAGTGGTGAGTTCAGTGGTGAGCAGTACTACATGTATAGACATAGTTCTGAAAAGGATTCCTCATATAAACCTCATTAACACAAATATGTGTCAGCTAAGATGGGACAAGAGGGACTGGATTATTTTATCGCAACTGGATGGATGAACAGATTTCTAATTTTTCAGTGTCAGAAACTTAAAGTAACTTTTCTGAGATAAAGAAAAACGAGCACACCAGCATGTTCTTGGAGTGTAACAAACGGTGGGTCTCATACCTCTATCTGTCTGTAGTCGCAGATGGCTTTGATGGGTGTCGTGGTTCCCAGGGTGCTCTCTGCGCTGCGGGGGTGGAGCTGCACCAGCGTCTTGGCCCGGCCCACCAGGCTCGCCACCGTACTCCGGTACTCAATCAGCTGCTCCTTCTCCTCCTACAGGGCAGAAAAAATAATCACTTAAGTATGTAATTCATTCAGTTAGCCTTACTAACTTCTGCTAATTAGCACAACACATAAAGCAGTGCTGAGCCTGATGGGAATGTCATTAGTTTTGCAGATATTTTGGTCATTAGAGGCGATAGTAGCTCAGTCCTCAGGGACTTGGCTTGGGAACAGGAGGGCTCCTCTAGCTCAGACATGCTACAGAGATTGAACTGGTGGCTGGAGAGCTGCCAGCTCGCCCCCTTGGTACTGACAGGGTGTCCTTGAGCACTGAAACCCTGTCTGCTTGGAGAACCAACTATGTGGCAGTCCTGTCACTCTGAATTTTCATTACTAGTGCATGCCTGTAGGTCCTGTGTGTGCATATGTGTGTATTTTAGGCCTAATGAAAAAAGAAATGTCAGTCTGGACCAAAGTTGTGGACCGACTGACCGACACTGCCATCTCTTCACCCAAACTGCTGGCGTGCCACAAACCTGTGTTATAAACCGGCTGGTCCGACACATAATAACTATCCTATTAGCCAGTAGCCCCTGACATGAGTGGACTCAGCTGCTTGTGTTAGCTTGCCCACTAACCATTAAACATTTAAAGGGGTGTGCTTCACCCTGACAGGTAGAACTACATTTTATTTCTGTCTTGCCCCAAGCAGAGAGACTCATTAAGGATTCATTAGAGAGAGACACAAACAGAGACAGGTAGAGAGAGAGGTACAGAAAGATAAAGGTGGGGAAAAGGCAGAGATAGAGACAGAGGAAGATAGAACGAGTAGAAGCTAAGAGGGGGTCAGCATAAGTAACTTTATACATTACACCCCTGAAATGAATTTCACACTGAGATGGCTTTCGCTGCAGTCAGTAAATTATCTGACAAGATGGGGAGAATAAAAACGTGGCCCCATGAGTAATTACAAACTGATTATCACCACGTCAACAACCATCATGACTAGAATAGTTAGATTATCAGAGAAGAATTGCTTCAATATATTTCCTCAAAAAATACTGCATCAGTGTTCGTATGATGACCTTGTTATCAGATTTTGCACCAAATTAGAAACAGAGGCAGGCAGACAGGTAGGCAGACACATACACACACAGATGTAAACACATTTAGGTAGCATGTGAAAATATCCACGTTCTGTATGTGACAAAGCTGAGTGCACACAGGTCTGTGAAAACAGCAGCTGTTTGTGACAAAGGAACACAACATTTTAATGAGAGGACACACTCACTGCTCCGGCCTGTGGAGCGGTGCTCACACCAACTCTGCCATCTGTTTAAAGTGTGTGTGTGTGTGTGTGAGGTAGGTGTGAAGATGGCGGTCTCATAAATGTGCCACAGGAGGGATGATTCAGCGAAGCTTCTCTTTAACAGATTACTTCATGCTATCTTGTGGGGTGCTGCAGCTGCCTGAGGCGGAGCACAGCAGTCAGGAGGACGCTGGTATGCCAACACTTGTGTGGGTCTCTGTTGCTCCTGTGCTATCAAGTTATAAATGGCTGTATAGAGGCTTGAACATGAATGTTTCCTCAAAATGCTGCATGTGTAGGTTTGTTCTATGAACACTGGGTGGCAGTATGACTACTAACCCTGAACACAGTAAACTAGTATAAAAATGAGACTTAACATCCATCAATTAACTATATCTGGATCTACCCTGCATTGGTGTATGTAACTTTAAGAGTTTTGTTTAGCGGACCAGCTAAGGGTTAGGGTAATGGTATCCAAAGAACAGAGTATCTTGACTACCTTGCTCAAGGGCAACTGAGGAGGGTGAGTTTTATTGTATCTGTTTAGTTATTCAAGGAATTTATTGGCTTCATGAACTGCAATTAAATACAATTCAGATTAAACATCTGAGGGGTAATAGAATTACAAAATGCTGTATATGAAATATTAAGAATACAAAACTTCCTGGAGTTTGTCATGTGAAAGTGAGAACTGAAGTTAGAAAAACTGTAGATATTGTACCATTGAGTCCTGCAGCTGATCTTCCAGTTTGCTCAGTCGGCTGTTCTTGTCACAGGTGTACTGTCTCTTGATGGTCTCTTGGAGCTGGCGCAGGTACGACTCACAGTCCCGAGCGTCACTCATAAACTGACAAAGAGACAGAAAAGAGAAGATCAGAGTGAGTTTCACAGAAACCTGTAGAGGACAGTGGGCATAAATTACTTTCTGTAGATAAGCTGTCTGTAACTATTCAAATCATGTGGTTGCAGCCAGAGGCCTGGGGATATAAGGGAAGTTAAATAAACATATTCTTTCATTATACACATTAGGACATTTGTGAGTATTACTCGGAGGTCAAAAACAACTTACATGTACACTATATCCTACCAATGCTGCAGATTTGCTTATGTTTCTAAATTCTCAGCACAGTGATATTTGTTCCTTGTTAGTTGCCTCACCTGGAAGTACGCCATGTTGTCTTTAAGGTGCTGCTCGACACACACACAGAGCTGGTTCACCCACTGCCACTGAGTCTGCAGGGCTGCACTGTAAGCCTGATCATAAAAAAAGATGAAGAGAGAAGCGGGAGAGTGAAACATTATTGTCTTAACTGTAGCTACAAGGCATCAACAGGGATGCTGATCAACACCTTGTTCTGGCCTGTATTTTTTTTCAACTGTGCAGTAATGCGCAGAGGCAGAGAAAAGGTAGACTATGTTTACAAATCCACATGGCTATTCCAGTATAAAGTAGTTTTCATTCAGTGTTTCTACTTGCAAAAAGGTGAACTTTTATATCTAATTTACATCTACAGACTTTTTAAAATGCAACAAACAAAACAAAACAAATCAAGAAATGCACGTAACAAGTGATACAAGGAGCATTTAAACCAAAGCATTTGGCTTCAACTGCTCCTACAAATTAAGTCACGGAGGCAAAACCCAACATCTTCAAAGGTCATTCAGTC
Organism: Lagodon rhomboides; assembly: GCA_039737535.1. NCBI lineage: Eukaryota > Metazoa > Chordata > Actinopteri > Spariformes > Sparidae > Lagodon > Lagodon rhomboides. The sequence continues at coordinate 5,619,774 of CM077799.1, forward strand.
AGACTGAATAGAGTCAAAGATTCACCTCCACAGTCTGTTTGGCTGGATGGTTCTCCTGACACAGACGGTTGGCCGTTTCCTGGAGTGACCGCATCACTTCTTGTTTTTCATCCAGCTCTAACCTCATTTCCTGTAAAAACAACAGGAAAAAAGAATAGTAGATTACGGGATGATTATAGTGCTGGCCTGATGTAAAAATAGTGTTTCTGTGCATGTAAACTGTTAATTTGAGTCCTGATATATGTGGAACACAAAGTCGGAGATAATGGCGTTCTTTAGAAAATTAGAGTAGCTTGTTTAGTCTATGGCGGTTGCTTTTCTTTCAATTAGAGACACAATAACATCCTTTTTATCCGTTAAGTTCTAGAGGTTTGTGGTCTATACTGTGTGTTTACTGCCTTGACAGAGGAAAACCGTCAGTGCATCTGTTCACCCTCCTCCCTCCACTCACACTGTATAATTCTTTCTTGGCATTCATGTTGGGGTTGTTGTCGCTCCAGTCGAAGGCAATCTCCTCCTCCTCCCTCTCGTTGAGCCAGATCAGCTCCTCAGTGCAGTGCGACACAAATGCGTGCAGGCTCTCCAAGCTCCGCAGGCGCCATGACGAATGTTCCTATGGCAACCGCACAAACAAACATCATTGTCATGCTGATCAGCAGTGCAGAGACAAATAATAAAAAAATAACTAAAAGAAACTTATTCAGTTTTGGTTGCTTTTACAGGGATTTACAGAAAAGACGACAACTTTCCAAGAGACCATCAGAGCAAACAACTGATAGCAAGGACTGCTCTGTATTACAGGCATTATTGAACCATTTTTATATGAGATTATCTAACATTATATGCCTTAGCAACAAAGGCATCAAATCCAATTCGTTTATACACCCCTACTCCCTACTTAAATTCACAGTTATATTGTATATATATATCATACTATGTGTGGTTTAGAATATATAGAGTTATTCTCAAAGGTTCCTCAGGGTAATATTATTTCTTAAGTGCACATACACACAAGACTGAGAGGAGAATGTGATGCTTCAAGAGTGAATATTGAATTTTTTTTAACAGGAAGAAGGAAAGGGTCTTTTAATTCAAGAACTACAAAGAAATATTCACAAGCAAAAGTGCAAACATAGTGTTAGGAATTAATAACAGAAGTGAAACCAAAACTATCTTAAGAGACAATAACAGAAGCAAGAGGGGACAAAGAAATTAAAATAGAGAAGGGGGGGATTCTGGGTAAAGGAGCAAAAAAGGGGGCAGATGCATAATTTTCTGTTCTTTCAGGAGAGTACTGTCATGGGCTAATTGGATTAACAGGGGAAGGGGGTGAAGTGAGAAACAAAGAAAAAAATGTTACCTCAGACACACACACACACACACACACACACACAAAACCACAGCTCTTTCTCTGAGACTGACCAGTAGTTTGCAGTATTGGTGCTCCAGCTTGGCCAGGGTTTCAGAGTAATTATTCTTGAAGTTGGGAGAAACTTTAGCCTGAGGGACGAGACAGTAAAGCTCCATTACAAAGAACAACTCACAGCAGAAAGACGTCTGTCTTCATGCATTAGTGATGTGTGTGTGTGTACCTCATAGCTGCGTGCCTCCTGAAGGCTGCTCATTAGCTCCTCGACTGCAGTGTGTATGGTATTGTGCTCTTTGAGGTTGTTTTCTACAGTGGGAAGGTCTGCGCCCCATTCGGCTCGCTCCAGAAGCTCCTGAAACACACAGAAACACACAGAGACAAAGATGAACACGGGTCCAAAAACTTTAATATTTTATATTTTTATCCAACTGAAAAAAAAAGTTTTTTGCTCTATTTAATTTACTTTTTTTTTTAAAGGACTTTAAAGTTTCAGATGCATGTGTTGTCAAGCTTGTAACGCCTTTTGAATGGAGATTTGATTTTGCTATGGCGACATTAATGCGATTTAATCTTAATTAATGGAAGTATTAATCACATTTCTACCCCTAAATATTCAACTTTAACCTTATTGTTCCTCTTCTTGTTTTAAAGCATATTAGAGAGAATCCATGATCCACTTCATGACATTAATATCTTTGGGATACACTCGTAATTTCAGACACTTGTAATTGTAATGGTCATTTTTCCTGAATTATTAATCAACAAATTATTTGATATTGAAAATAATCCTTAGTTGCATCTCTAAATTTCAGTGTTATAGAGACTGACCTGCGTCTCCTCAACCCATCCAAGCAGCTCGTAGATGAACCTCAGGCTTCCTTCGTCCTCCGATGAGGACATGGCCACCAGCTGGGAGCGAGCCATTGGTCGCCGCAGGAGTGCAGCTCCGACTGCTCCCACAGCACCCACAGCTCCCAACAGCGTCTGCCCCAGTGTCAGGCCGCTGTCTGTGGCTCTCTGGCCGATGTGCTCGGCCCCGGTGCTGCCCAGCGCCTGAGAGAAGTGGCCTTTCCTGTAGATGCTGGAGCACTGCAGTCTGAGGGAGACCAGCTCCTCTTGAAGGCAGGACACCCTGGTGATGGCAGACACAAACATTTAGTTACTGGAAGGGTTACTGGATTTACAGTGACACTCTCTTAAGGTCTTCTGCTAAAAACTGCAAACTGCTGAAATGCATATTTTCCTGTGCTTTTTATGATCTTGAAATGTATGTTCCTGTTAAAATGCATGTTTCTGGTAAGCTTATAGTTGCATTAAAGGGCTTCACAAAATGGCAGTTGTTCATTTCATTCAGTTTCATAATGTTCGTCTAAAACTCATGGAGCTGCATGCTGATGAGCCACAAAATGGAGTTTCTCTTTCATCATTTTTTCACACCGCTGATTCCCATCAGAGCACCTTTATGCACTCGATAAACAGCAGCGGGACCGAGCACATTAACTGCAGCAGATAATTATGGGATTTAATGGCAAACAGAGCGCAAGTTGTTGACCCGACGTTAAGTATAATGAGCTGTTTGTATTCCTGCTAATTGTCTGTATTGTACTAATTAAGTACGCTGGACACTCATTACATATTAGAGTGAACCAGGTCGGTCACCTCTACAGAATCAATGCAAACTCCATCGACGCTTCACCCAGCACTCACCTGAACGCCAGCTGCTCCACCTGGTAGTATTTCTCATCGCGGAGGACTTTGAGCTCCTGGTTGAGCTGTCTGATGAGAGACTCGCAGTCCTGCAGGTAGCAGGCCAGCTCTCTCTCACACTGCACCGCCTCGCCACTCTCCATTCGAGACATGTCCTGGACACCAGAGGAGGCAAGCTTTAATAAAAATGTTCTTGTTTGTCTATTAGCTAAACGAGGCTTGTGAACAGCTCGGCAAGTTTTGTGTTTATCGCCGGATTTGGTAAACAAAGAATAACTGTAGCAGAAACAGAAATAAAGCAAATTAGGGTTACACTACATTAACTTTATGAACAAAGAAAAACATGGAAATGGTTGAAAACCCTGTTGAACATCAACAACTTTGACAAGAATCTTCTCTAAGCCCAAAGAAATAAATATTATAGAGACAAAGAGGAAAGAGCCCGACTGTTTATATTAACTACGTTTATGTCCAGACTGTGTTTGCAGAGTGGTGAGGGAACATTTATTGCCTCAGAGGAGCACTTGCTTTTACAGCTTGTACACATTAACATCGCCACACCAAATTATCCAACATTAACCAAACATAATCCCCAGGATCCTGCGTGTGTGTGTGTGTGTGTGTGTAAGGAAATTGAAAGGAAGTAAGCTACGGGAGGTGCGGTACTCACCGCCTGGAGTGTGTTCTTGGCGAGGGTGAGTTTCTCCTCACAGTCCAGAGCCATGTTCTGGATCTTATTGGCCCTCTGAAGCAGCAGCTCTAGCCTGAAAACACACGCACACACACACATATATAGAGGTTAAAGCAGCATGTCCTTGAAAGTCACACTTGATGAGAAATTGACCACAAGGAGTTGCATCAGCGTTTTTGATTTAATTACTTGCATCCTGTTGAAAGTAGACTGTTTGAATGGATTTGCGTGCACGTGTGTGTATCAGTGTGTGTGTTTGCACCTCTCCACAGCTGGCCGTAGAGCCTTCTCTCTCTCCAGCATCTCCAGGATGAGTTTGCCCCACTCCTCCTCCAGGTCGTTGGGGTGGAGGCCCGGAGGCAGCTTAATACGACCGAACTCTATCCACACCTGGACACACACACATGGTGAGTACATATTTAACATCCCATCATGCTTCAGTGGAAGTGCACACACTGTATAACACGAACAGACTCCATTAAAAGCCTCCATTACATCAGAGTTATATTCATGAGCGATCACACCACAGACCAACACCGTGGCGACATCAGCTGAGCGAGGATAAAGGAGCGTGTTTGTGTTCAATCAAACAATCTGCTGCATTGATAACAGCAAACAGGGGGAGAAGACTTCGCTTCAGGGAGCAAAATGTATGACTCAACTCCCACAAACCGCACAGATAACAAAACTGCTCTCACAGACATACCTCATCATCCCCCTGAGCTGAACCCCATGATTCACAATAAGCTCTGCACATGGTGCCAAATGTTGGTCACCTTCCCCTCAGACTCTACACTCTGTTCCCTTTTATTCCATTCATGTTGTTCTCCACCCTCCTTCGGTTCATTTCTCACCTCCAGCAGTTTGTAGAGGTGTTCGATGTGACCTTTCTCGATCTCCTTCGCAGGGATCTCCGTTTCTTTGAAATGGACGTACTCGTTGTAAAGTGCCTGAAGGAGGAGAAGCAGAAGTTACTGATGAGTGCTGTGGGGTCAATATTATCACAGGCTTTGTTTAAGGTCAAACACCGCGTCAATACGTGTTATCAGAGGGTAAAGCTTTGTAATCACAGCCTCCCTCTCTGGGTGGCCATTAGCCAGTTTCTCAACTGTCATCTCAAGCTACGTATTTGACTGCTTCGTTTTTATCTTCCTCCTTCTTTTCTCTCGGCCTTTAGACATCACGTCAGCCATTGTAACGCTCACAGCAGCATCCTTTCTCCCATTATTGTTCTCTTCCTTTTTCAACACCGTGCCTCTTCCCTGCAAATTAATTCCTTTTAATCTGAATTCTTTACTTCGCTCGCCTTCCACCTCAGACTGCGGTTGTCCATTTCATCAAACCCTGTCGCCCCCTCCCCTCCCTCTGTCCCTTAATATGTTCTCTCAAGGTTTAATAGAAATTGCTCTGTCAGTTCTCTTTTTCCCTGCCTGGCTGCTTGTTGTTTAAACTGAGGAGAGAAGCTGACAAAACACAAAGGGATTTCATTCCCACTCTTTTAAAGAAAGTATTCATGTTGCTGTGAAAGTCATTTAGATTACAACACATTAGATAATACACCTACTTTCTGTTTGTTACTCATTTTCAGAAGATTTAGTGGTGAACTAAAAATGAATGAATGCTATTTTCCAGGGTTATGGTCCATTAAACTTACTACAAAAGAGGGAGTTGCTATCTACCCTAAAGCGTTCTCTTTCCCTCCCCCCTCTCCTCTCTTTTTGAACACAAACTCTAACGACAATTTAAAAGAGACGCAACAAGAAACTGAATGCAAATGATGTCAAAATAAATGGCTTCAAAGTGAAATTCTGTATTAAACCAATTTTGGGTTCTCACCTTGAGTTCCACAGGGTTTTGTGGGAAGTTCTTGTTGGCCATGAGGGCCGTATGCTGGCGGCTCCACTGGAGCAGAGAGGAGAATCTGGACTGGTACTCTGACCAGCGCTGGTCCACCTCCTGATGACGGAGGAGAGAGGTGGAGGAGATGGAGGGAGATAAGAGCTGTGATTACTCAACGGGAAATCAAATATCATGATTCACAGACTGTGATGAATACGATTTACTGACAGGCTTCATTTTACAAAAAGTAATTTATAATAAATGACTACAGCACGATGAAATTGCATAATTATATGAAAGTTCCACATCATTACTCAAGAAGTTGCACACTTGAATAGCAAACAGAAATGAGAATAATACATTTCTGCTGAGAGCAAAAAAAACTGAAATGAAGAAATGAAAAAACAAATTAAAAAGTATCTAAAAAATGAACAATAAGTGAAGCAACAATGATGAACGACATGAATACAAACAAATTATTTGCTTTGAAGTACATAACGAAAGCAGCAATGTGACAATCTTTACTGAGGATGCATGTACGCTGAAGGAATACAGATAAAGCCAAAAGAGAAAGATGCAGGGTGGAGCAGAATGTGACATACGTTTGCAGCGACGCCCTCTCCACCCTCAGGGATCTTGGGGAAGGCATCATAGATGGAGGAGACGTAGGTGATGACCGACTTCTCATCTGGTGATGGAACATCAACGTCTGGAGAGAAAGAAGGCAGGAAATTAGACTGAGAAAACTGAAAAACCTGGTGATAATTTCAAAATAACCACCTTTTGCCCTGAATTAAACCAACCATGAATAAAATGTCAAACTCAAAATACCAAGATATTAAAAAATAGCCATGCTCGCTTTACAACCTAATCACAGGAGCATCAGTTAAACAGAATTAGACCATTACTACAAGTAAGAGAATCACTGGCTGTAAAAATGCCAAATGCTCAGACGAGAGAGCAACTCATGATCAGTTGCAGCCAAAACGACTCTCTTCCCTAAAATATATGGCCATAAAGAGAGTATTTACATCGAGGCAGAATATAGGAAGCCAGAGCTGAATACATTAAGGCTAGAGCGGTAAAAACAACAGTATTTACTAGTCAGTCATTAGTCATGGCTGCTACGTACTAATTTTGACACACTTCCAACATGCTGGAAACAAGAGAACAACAACTTCATGAATAGCATAAATAATGTGTAGTTGTTGACTTCTTCTTGTATAAAGAATCCCTGCACATGAGCTGCATGAAGCAAATCTTAGTTGCTTGTTGATGTTAAGTATTATCAGCTTATGACGGTCAGAAAGTCAGCAGCAGTTCGTCCCTGAACGGGCAGGGAGTCAGTTAGTCAGTTTATTTGTACAGATCAACAGTCTCACCCTCAGCGTCCAGCAGTCTCGTCACCCCTAGCGACTCAGCGATCTCGAAGGCCTGCTCAAGGTTCTCCCGGTTACTCTGCCGTGACACCACCTCCATGTCGATCAGGTCTGGCCTGGATATCACACACAGAGGGAACGTGTAAGTGCACCTTCTTCTTCTAAAATAACCACTTAAAAATGTATGAAACACTCCTGAATCAATATTTTGTTGGAGCATCTTGAGCAGATTTGGGCCTATGTGTTTCTGAGTACTTGTGTATCAGCTTAGTGTACGTTTATTCAAGCATTTTCTCAATTTCAGTTTGAAGTGTCACTGAGAAAGAGTTATTGATGAGAAACATTTTAATTGTTACTGGCATCTACTGTGAAAAAATCCAGTAACTCCATTCTGAATTCAGACTTTATAACCACTCACTACTTAAAAAGGTAACACTGCCGTCCATCCTCTTACCTGTATCTGTGCAGCAGAGCGTTGAACATGCGTCCGTCGCTCCAGGATGAGGTGAAGTTGGAACAGCGGAGGCCGGGATAGCCTTCTGTCGCCTGCTGGCTCCATATTAACAGCTTCTCTTTGGCAGTGAGGTCGCCTGACTCGCCGCTCACATAAATCTCTGAAATCTGGAGGGAACAGGGAGACAGAGCAGGGGTTACTACTGGGATTCACCATTTCTCCTCTGAATGAACGTGATCAGAAAGACAAAATGCTAAAAACAGTTGCTAAAGTCCACAATTCTGGGTCTATGTTGCAGAATCCATCATGGTGCATTCACATCTAAAAAAATAATAGGAATTCAGCTTGTGAATATTCTCATTCATCCAGGTCATAGTTATCTCAAGGAAATTGAATCGAAAGCAACTGGATTTGGTTTTTGTCTTGAAGACGTTTCACCTCTCATCCAAGAGGCTTCATCAGTTCTGCTCCCTTGACTAGGCTGAGACTAGTCCGAATTCAGCTAATGCTTAAAAGATCCCGCTGCATCTAGTATTGATATCTTGAGGCATCTCTGCAGCTCATAGCAATACACAGTAGAATAAAACGAGCCTTAGTATCACATAACGTCCCCATTACAGAGCCGCAGCCACAGTGAGTCGGCAGAAACAACCGCCTGCTGTGAATATACGAGACGCTGGAGAGGTTTTAGTCACTTTGAATCGAGCTGTCGTCTCCCTACCAACCTCTCATTCATCTTCTGGATCCAAATGGTTTTATGTGTTTCTATATTAACGTGTCTGTTTTTCCCAATTTTCGTTCTCGCTCCATCATCTCCAGTCTAGCCCGCTCATTAGCTCGTGTGCCCCCACCCACCCCAAACGCTTCGCCTCCTCTCCTTCATCTCCTTCTGTCTCGTGCCTCTCCCCCCCTCCCCAGCCTCGATCTGTCTCTTCAGTTTTTCGTGCTCTTTCATCTGTTCTGCCTCAGATGCTGATCAATCTGCTCTGCCTTCTCATCCTCTGCCGCCTCTGAAGTCAGTCCTAGTTGAATCATTTCCCCTTTGATTTTCATTGATCTTATATTGAACAGCAGAGATGGGGTCATATGTACCACCGATAGTTTTGATTTTGCATTATCAGTCAGGTTTTAGGAACAGGCTTTGCACAGCTCCTGAGAGCACTTTAAGCACATACAGTCCATGTTTACCAAAGGCCTTAAGAGAAGCTTCCATGGAGACAGATACTGTATCAATGTGTTCTGACCACTTAAGCCATTTTTCCTCAGCGTCCTTCTTCCTCTCAATTTGCCCTGTTTAGGTCCCACTGTCCCCGGCGACAAAGGCAGAGTGATGTACATGCAGTAACTATCAGTGCTTGGCGGCTGTTCTTGTCATCAGTATTCTTCTGCCATCCCTTACTGTCCTACACTCCTCCCTCTCTCACTGTCTTCCTGTCTCCGTCTCTCTCCCTGCTGCTGATATAGAGCGGTATGAAAGTCCAGCGTGTGCCAGGAGACTGCAGCAACAGCCAAAAAGACACGGAGGGGGAGGGAGAGGAGCGAGAAGGGGAAATAGACGAGAAAGAGTACAAGGCCAGCAACGGAGGAGAGGGGGTAACTTTCAACGGCATACTGCATAAAGTTACCAGTTTCTCATGAACTACTATTGAAATTCGAAGAAAAAGACATAAATCTAAACACCTAAAAAGTCAGATGTACCAGTATGTTATCCTATCTTAAGAATGCTTACAGGCAATCTGAAACACCAACAGCCATTACCGACACAGCCATCCACCATTAAGCGTGTAATATAACAAGCAGGTCAGCATTTCTTTCTGTGTCTCACTGAGCACACACATTAAAGGCGAAAAAAGGAAGTTGTGACTTGAATGGGAATCTTCAAATGTAAATTCTGCTGTGCGTTTTCCTGCAGAGCTCTGTCTCTCTGTATGCATCCACAACCTCCTTTGCAGAGAAAACACAGAGCTGGTAATCCTCCATCTGAATATTGATACAGCTTTTTGTGTGAGGGCTGCATCTGCACAGAGAGCCTCCACTCCCACTGCAACAGTATCTCACCCAGCACTTACTGTTGTGCATGTCTGCCGCTCATTTACTCAGAATATGTATATATACAGTATATATTAATCTCACTCCCTAGGAGCTGTCTTGGAGGTGCTCCCGACTTTGACAGCAGAATAAAATATTCCAAACACAAGGTTCAGTTGCTTTGTCAGGAGCTTTTGACTGTATCTCACTGCCGACTTCAAAGAAGGACGGATTCTTCAGTGAAAGGAATTCGTTATCATATGATGAAAGTACAGAACTTTGATGAGTTTCATTTGATGGAAGAGGCATAAGGAATAGACAAATGCTCTGTAAAATCAGGTGAACCTTGACTTTAAAGTGTTTCATCAGATGTATATGTTTTTACAGTCAAGCATGAACCTCTGTGTGCTCTGTTCCAAACTGTACAAGTTGTCTATTTCAAGGAAACTGAGAACTGTAAATTATAATGCTGTGATGATTTATTGAAACGCCTGACTAGCAGACTAGTTTTGTGAAGCTAACAACCTGTGTAGTCATGTTAGCTTACTGGGTGATTCAGCTAGCACATGCAGCCCAAAACCAACAGTAAAGTCCTGCAGGTCCTGACACACCAAGCCAACGATTTCACCCACTGAACTCGGTTTCTCCTTTTTTTCTCTTCTGCGTCTTCGCCAGTGCCATTTGCAACTTTTTATCAAACATATTCTCGATTCAAACCTATTACATTAGCGAGAGCGGTGTCAAAACTGCTGCTTGATCATAGAATCAGTTTGTATATTGGCAGAGAGGCATTTCCTTTCACACAGGCTCAGAGCATACAAGCTTGTTGGCCGTCGGCTGTAGTATTTGCGGCGTGTTCAAGTGCAGCTTTTTGGCCGAGAGTCGGCCTTTGTTGCAGCTAGTTTGTTGATTGTGAGTTTGGTGAGTCAGGGCCAGTAACGATACACTGCTTCCTATCCAAAGTGCCCCACGAATTCCATTCTTCACACAACAATGGAACAGCCATCGGGAGCAATTTGAGGTTCAGCATCTTGCCCAGGGGCACTTCAATGTGTAGCCGAGGGATTCGGGGATCCAACCACCGATGTTCTGGTTTTGGACAATCTCCTCTATCTCCCGAGCCACAGCTGTCCTCTGTTAGAGTAACATGTAATTAAGTCTACCTGAGGAGACTGTTTACTTCCCTTACTAATTACTCCCAACACAACAGATGTCTTACAGGTGTCTGTCTTTCTTGTAGTTCTCGACTGGACAGCCAGGATTTTGCCAGTCATGGAGACTACAAGATTAGTAGCACAACAAGACTTCCTGCCTCAATGAATGCACAAGTGACGAGGTGAAAATTCCTGTGCATTTTCACAGAAAGAAAAACTCAGTGAAGGCAATCGCATACTAATTTTCACCGAGTATAATTTACCATGAGTAAGACCACACACTCAAAAAGAGATCACAGCACTGGCCACATGGCATGATGGAGTCAATGTCAGCAACACAGGCTTCAAGGGTAGTGTGTGTTCTGTAATCACAATGTATGAATTTATACAGTGTACATATCACATAGTGTGCAGGTGTGTGGATATTGGAAGTCCTGGTGTTGCTGTAAGTCTTAACACCTATCTCTGCAGAGCTGCATGATGTACTGCATATATTGTCCACATGTGACGTGTCAGCACGTGTGTGTATGTGCCTGTCTGGATCAGCCACTGGAGTGTTAGTGCAGGTAATTATAGCACAAAGTGAACAGAAACATAAGAAAATGTGTTTGAGATTAGAGGAAGTGGCAGCAGCGTTCAGTGCAGCCATGATTCAGTCACAAACACCCATGATCCACTGGGTGCCCCCTGGGGCTCTGGACCAGGCCTCTTTTAGAAACATGGCCTCTTTGAAGTTTGTGGGGAGAGGAGGGAGGGGGAGGGATGGACGGGGGAGATAACAGTGATGGGAGAATGGAGGGTGGACAAGAAGAGAAGATTAAAGAGGGTTTAATTGTTGTTTCACAAAAAGTATCTGTAAAAACCGGCTCCAAGTGCTTAAACAAAAGGATGGATGGATGAGGGATGGATAGACAGATGATGGATGGATAGCTTCAGACATAGTAGGAAGGGTACATGGATAAAAATATGAGTGGTGGGTTTAATGTGTGGTAGGAATCCCCTCGAGGCTCGGCGAAGCAGCCGTCTCACTGATAAATGCGCATTTCAAATCCCTTTTTATGCAGAGAAGGGCGTCTCACAACCCAACATACAAAGGGCAGCTGCACTTTAGACCGAACACAGAGGCATCCTGACACATCCACATATCCCTCTCTCGACACAGGAACACACACAAGACAGCAGTATTGATTATTACTGCCCGTATAAAACCCCTCTTAAGCAGGGAACCCTGGGGATCTACAGTATCACTGTTTGTGTGTTCTCATGACTCAGCAACTGTGCATCAAGTGAGACATGCAGCACTAAACACAAGCTGACATGACGTCAGCTGCTGTAGTGCACAGCCATACTACACAGCGTTTATAATGTGGAGGGGAGCTGAACTAACTGTGGCAGCTGTGGTGAAAAGCACCCGTTCATCACCTGTATCACTGCAGTGGCTGCAGCAGCCTTTTCATTTTCAAGGTGAGCGAGGGCTGAAGAGCTGTAAGCTAGCACACAAACTCCCTCTCAGATTCTTTCAAGTGAGCCCCAAACGTTTTCTACAACCTCAATATGAACACCTCCTGTACAAAGAAAAAAAGGGCCACAATCTTGTGGTAATGATAAACTGAGTCAAGCTCTTCATTCAAAACGCTACATATTTATCAGCTTCGAAGCCTCTGTCATCTCTGACTGAATGCTGATGGATTCATTTCTCGCTAATTGTTATAAATTGACGGAAAGAGAGAGGAAGAACAAAGACACTCTTGCAGTTTGACATTTATAATTCAATAGATATCAACAGGAATAAAAATAACTTGGTAGGGAGTCACAAGGCACTGCACCATAGCTGGGTTTTTTTATTCAAAAGGGCTTAAAGATAGATTTTCCTTTTAAATGTAATAATTAAATAAAGTAATGTCAAATGTAATGACAATGTAAAAATCACCAACAGAATATGAACCCATCTCACCCTTCTGTTTTCCCCCAAGTAAGCTTTTTCAAGCAAACCCACCAGAGTGAGACAAACACAGAGAGAAGCACAGAGTTGTATTGTGTGCTATTGAATTGGTAGGAAATTACAACTTTCAGTTTGGAACAAGAGGACACCCTGTCATTTGAAGCAATGACCCTTTTCTGACACAAACAAACACCCGGTCTGTCTGTCTCTCACACTCTGACAGATGTCAGAAGTGGACGAGTTTGTGTTGTTTGAGGAAAATAAGCCAGGGAAGGAGACGCCAGAGAAAAAAAAGGAGGGAGGGAGGGAAGAAGGATACTGGGGAGGACGGATGGAGAGGCAGTCTGGTGCTGCGTTGATTAGACTCTGGGGACAAAGACAGAAAGAATGGAGAGAGGCATAGTGCCTTTCAAGAGCTGATAACATACACACATATAACCCTTCATGACCACAAACATGCTGCACAAATGACAACAAAGGCACCCTTCAAAAAGCCACACTCAAACATATTGTTTCGACTTGTGAATGCTCTCTGTAGCACTTTTGAGCACTGGTTTGAAAATTGGAGTCCAGAGACGTCCACTTTTACAGTTTGCACAACAAAATCAAGAGAAGTTTAGTGTCACTAAAGTTATATTTCCTGCAACTCAAATGGTTAAGTAGAAGAATAACTTGTAGATTTGATTCTCATTATCACATTCTCATTCCCAAAACATTATTTAACTCCTATGGAAAAGTATTCTAAGAATTGTAGACAGTTGCTACTGCTGGGTATTTCTGGAGTCCTAAAAGTGATTAGTGAGTGATTATCAGTGATTATCTGTCTACGAGCAGGAGAGGAATAATACTGCAGATGTCCAGAGTAGAGCAGTAACTTACAATTATTTCCATTGTGGATCACTCTGCCAAATATTTGAGTCTATACAAAACTCTGAAGATTGTAAAAAGAAAATTGTTGAATGCTCTGAGACCCGGCCCTGATGTGTCAATACTGAACCAACTGCTTTACTTTCATAGACCCAGGCTCCTGTACCTCTGATCGCTTAACCTAATTTTCTCACCCTAACCCTAATCAATCTCACTCCTCATCCCTCAACCTCATCAACCCAACCAAAGAAGGGTCAGGTCACGGCAAGAAAAGCAGAAGTGGTTAGTGGCCCAGGGGTTGGGAAGCTCTGGATTAATAAAATAATTATAGTAACACTCTAAGACAGGAGATGGATTTGATGCGTTGAGAGAGAGGACAGACATAGAGGTAAGTAGAAAGTGTACCTGTGGCAGGTATTTGACAGTCGCCTGTGTCTGCACTGACAGGGGACTCTCCATCATGGAGTCCAGTCTCTCTGAGGAGCTACTGGTCAGCCCTCCCCAGTCTGTCTGACTGGGAGTCGTGCCCGCTGTTTCTGGAGAGGTCAGCGGCAGGTCACTGGCGTATCCTGACTCCAACAGAGACGACTGCTCTAGAGCACGACCTGGAGTATCCAAGTTAAATCCCTTGACGAGCATAGTCTCCTGAATCCGCATTTGGTTAGAGGACATGGGAAAATCCATTGCAGACATGCCGGCTTTACTTTTGTCCTCTTCAGACAGTTGGACTTTGAGAATATTCCCTGTGACTGGAGAAGGGGCAGTCGGCTCTCTGTACACATCTACCTCACTGTCACTTTCGCCCCTCCACACTGGAGAGCCAAAATCACTGGGGTACACTGTCCTCACCACGCACAGTTTACCATCCACCTCACGGATATGGACCACACCTTTGCGCTCTTTCCCTGAAGGTGTCCTCTCCACTCGTAAATTTCCTTCTGGTCCTTCTTTTACCCCCTCCTCCACCTTTTCCTCTCTTTCCGCCCTCCCCTTGTCCCTTTTCTCCTTCTTCTGTCGGAGTATCCAAGGTTTCTCTAGGACCCCTTGGACTTTCTCCCTAACACGGCACACTCTCCCTCCACCTGGAGTGGTGCTGCCCAGGGCTGGGGCTGTGTTGACTGGTGTGGTGGTTGTGGTTTGACTTGGGATGCTGGAGACATCTATGATGGCGCTAACAGTGTCTTCCTCCCCTGGAAGGCAGAAAACCCCTCTCCAGGCTGGGCTGGGCTTGGGGGACACTTCAAGTAGTCTGCTGCCCAAAAGGCCCCCGACGTTGGCACTCAGTGAGCCAGGGGAAAGGGTATTGCTGTGTAGATTAGTTTTGGAATGAATCAACTTAGGATCAGGCACTGGTATGAGAGTCTGAGCTCTGCTGCTAAAATCTGAGTCTGCTGTTTCCATCGCTGCAACCTTTTCGTCATCATCTTCATCCTCTTCCTCTCTTTCATCTGGCTCGTGGCTTCTTCGTCGCTCAGAGTCCTCCAGGTCTGACTCTCCTTTCCTGTTCTTCTTGCCCTTGTGCTTACGTCTGAAACGGAGGCGCTTCTTTGGTGAAAGCGGAGGGGCTCCTCTGAGTTGCCCCTCCTGAGGAGGCCGGACACAACCCATGGAGTTCCCCATGTTTTTGATGGTGACAGAGAACAGTGTATAAAAATAAATTCACAACAAATACAGGCGATTAATCCATCAGAAAGTCCAAATGAATGTTCATTCAGGTTTGAACATTTATTCCAGTTAGTTCAGAGCAAAATCCCATCATTACAAAACAGAGACACTCGAGAGGAAATGTTCAAATTGTCTGGCAAGTGACTGACAGCGCCCCTGTTAATCTGACACCTGTGAGTAGTGTGAAGTTAGGAAGAGCTGGTTTCTTTCCATGTTCCATTGCACCATCTTAAATACAACCCCGTGACTAATAAGATGGATGGTAGGAGCTGTCACAGGAAAGAAGGAACGTTTCTTCAGGCAGTTATTGGTTCAGTCCTGATGCTGATGGATCACAGCTCCCCCTTGTCCTTCCTTTTTCCTTCACCTCACCTGACTTGGATTCAGGCAGCGCTCTGGCCAGCCCTGCTCTCTCCAAGGGCCCTGCTCTTTAACAGTGTTTGTAAATGTGCAGGCAGCCGGCTGCTTTTCCTTGATCCCAGAAGACTTGTGGTTGCAGCCAAGGACACGAGGACACAGTTATGTCAGCAGAGCCGCATGTGGGAGGAAAATAAATTCGTTAAGGGTCAGGTGTCTCATTTATCACCAGTCTTTTGACAGGTGAGCGCTTACCTGGTGTAAGGCAGTGTGTCAGGCAGGATGATGAGCGTGGGAGAGAGAAAAATATAGTGCAGTCCAGTGTTATTCAGCCCATTAGTGAAGCTCCAGCTGCTTCACACACACTGCATGTGTCTGTGTGTGACATGAGAACGAAGTGTGAAAGTCTGGGTGTGTGCAGTACGTGCTGCAGGATTTCTGGGAGTGCTGGAATCAGGAGCAGTCTCAACTAACTTCTCTATTCAAAGCCATAATTCCCTCGGAGATGAGAGGTGACTGCTACCCAGTTCGAGAAAAGCAACACCAATGTCTGCTGCAATTCCACTCAGGTTCAGATTCCTCCTTCAATTCTTGATAAACCACAGACAAAGTGATGTTTAGATCTGTTGTCAGTTCCAGGTGCCAGTGTAATCCAAGAGCTCTATCTACACACAGATCTAACAGCTATCTAAGATCATGAATTAATGATACCTCCCTCCTGCTGTGGTAATGTTATTGCAGTGCAAGAGAAGAGCAGTAAGATCTGTGATGCAAGTCGGACACAAAACAGAGATCGGTAGGAATCCTATCTGTCACGGTGCTCGTAGTGGAAGTAGTATTAACGGTGATGCTATCGATACGTCCCGTAGTAACTGTGAGCTTGGTGTCTCATTCTGCCGAGGCAGCACAGCATCCAGATTGGTTGTGGGTGAGAGATAGTGTGCAGTCAGCCAATGCTGCCACAGATTGCTGAGAGATTCAGCCAATACTCTGACAGCTTGTTAAATACTCAATCAGAGCATCGGCTTCCCGCCCTGATGCTTCTCCTTGTCATCCTCCTACGATTTATCCTGTTCATTGAGCTTTTGTCTCATGCGATGTGTCAATCCTTCCAGCTTGTGTGTGTTCCCACTCTTGAGGGACTGTTGTTGTCAATATGTTGGAATCCAAAATCGCGATCATTAATTTCCCCCATTTATCGGATTTGCAGGAGAGTTCACAGTCTTTACAATGATCATCTACGGCAGCCAGATACCTGTGGAATCAACTTGTTGTAGTCCAGAAACCAACAAAATGCAGCTGTGCGCCGTAGTAGGGTGCCGGTATAAATATGGAGGCAGCTGAACCCAGACAGACTCCACCTTAAGCTCCCCAGACAGCTTAGCATAACATACCCTTCTCCTGGATCCCAGTATTCCCCCCACCTCAGTGTCAGACTCCCTGAGGACCAGAGTTGGTGAAGAAATGTGTTGCAGTACTGTCCAATCATAAACCTCCTGTGTCCTGCTGTCAGTCTGCCAGTTACTCAGGCAAGCTTCCCCTTCATCAGGTGGTGCAGTGCGACGATGCAACAGCCTCACAAAATCCAGAGTTTGCAGGAGGTGGGGGTACTTAGCCTATGTCCTATGTTGAAACACAGCAGGCTGGAAAAAAAGACCCTCGTGCCGTTTCTCCACTCTTGTGCCTTTTTTGTGTCTTAATAACTCTGCATGTCCCCTAGATCTGATTAGGACGAGGCATCTGGGGTAGGAGCTGGGACTGGACTCTGAGGCAGAAGAGGAGGAAGGAAGGAAGAAGCTGGTCCTCTGTCGACTTAGCTCGGGTCTCGCCAAGATCCAGTTCGAGTAGCAGACCTACTTAAGGTACGGATGTGTATCTGGAACAGAGCCAAAGGGATTCAGTGTCCAGTGAAGGGCAGTCCCGAACTCAACACAGCACAGCGGCAGAAGCAAGGTAGCGAGGGTCCGCACTCCATGTCCCCTTAAATAACAAAGACGTGCATGGAGTAAAAACAGGAACACAGGGCGTCTCCAGCTAAAAGCAAGCCGTGGCTCCGTCAGACAAGCATGGCTGGATTGATCCGATTGATACGGTGGGGGCTGGAGAAACAGCAAGTGTGTGGCAGTCCAGGAGAGAGTCTGAGTGTGTGAGCCTGCGAGGCTGGGCGGTCCCCTGGTCAGCTGTGTGAGCCCTTCTGCATACGTGTCCACGAGTGTGTCTTGTCCTGCTGTGCGTTTGTGTTCCGAGGCCTGCTGATCGGGAGAAGCCAGGAGCTCCAGTGACAGCAGGCAGCCTGGACTCGTCTCTCCCTCGGCTGGCTTCACTCCTCTGCTATATCCCTTGCACGCAGACGCCGGCAGAGGGAGAGAAAAGCTTTTATCTCCCGGCTGCTGCAGCTTCACACTCTCTTCTGCTGAATCCCTCACTCTCTCAATCCACCCCTCCCTTCTTGGCTCCCTCCTCCTATCCGCTTCCTCGTTACTCCTGCCTCTCTCTCTCTGTCTCTGTCTCTCTCTCTCTCTCTCTCGGCTGTTAGTGAGCAGTTTTCTATGCCACAAACACACACATGCACACACACTCACACACACTTGACCCAAAAGCGTCCCTGAATGACAGCTCGCAACAGGGACGGAGAGAAAACAGCAAGGAGAAATCAAATCAAAATCAGACTGTTGCGTCTCGGCAACATAAATGAGAAGAGGGTAAGCACTTCAATCTGTTTTGGTCTCACTCGCTTTCCATCTCTTCCCTTCAATCTTCCACCTGTCCATCAAGCTACAGGTTATGAAAGGCTCTGGGGTTAAAAGGAGAGGAGCAGGGACACGGAGGGAGAGATGAAAGAGATTTGAGGGAATTAAGAGAAAGTTAAAAAGGAGGCTGTGAAAGCATCAAGAGCACAAACAGGGAGGAAATAGGAGGCGCACAGGTGTATGACATATACACACAAATTATAGCAGAAAAAGATATGAGTCAATAGAAATGAGAGACTTTTCTATAAGCTAAGCTTTCAATGTCACTGGCTGTATCAGATCCCAGCAGGCAACATTTTATTGGCAACATGGAATTTGCAGGATTTCTGCATCAGGGTGATGAGGAACCTGGATTTTATAAGCGTGCAATCCACCGGATTAGCCCAAAATAGTCCTTTTCTATCTGATTATTAGTAAATAGAAACAGTGCCTGCTATACTGAAATGAGTATTAATGGATGGATTAATTGCTTAAATCATTTATGTCATCATATAAATTGTATCTTTGGGTTTTGGGCTGTTCACACAAAACTAATAATCCCAGGATCGAAGATTTTATCCATATTTCCCACACCGGAGGGCATTCTCGTTTCACCGCATGTAAAAACACAGAGCACACATCTAAATCCGCTCATACAACACACATAGTCTCTATAGGCCTCCACCCACCATCACTGCACATAAGTTGAATCTCACAGCTCACACATACTTGGGATCCTGTACACAAGCAGCATGGCAATAACACTGCAGCGGAAGGGAATTCATCACCCGGTGGCCCCAGCACTGCAGACGTATGAACTCATGATACTTTGCATACGCAGTAAAGTGGCTAATGTATGGCGAATGTTTTCACCGAGACAGATATGGATGGAGACCACTAACAGGCGGCGCTCTCAAGTGGTCGAAAAGCGACGGTAATCCATCTTCGCTCATTAACCGAAAGCACATGAGAACACCCCACACAAACACACATGGAAGGGATTGAACCAATGGGAGGAAAGTACTAATCAAGTCCCCGAGGCTTTTATCCCTTCAGTGTGGCTCCACGTCATCATGAGCTGTCGTAATCAGATTGCAACCCTCATCTGAACCACTGTATGTTGGACTTTCAGAAGCTCTTTGATCATATATTTAGCGGCTCTTTAGTCGATAATTTCACGGAAGCAGTTATTTATCTCGAGATTTTAATTATCGTAATTCAGGCTCCATCTGAACACAGAGGGGCTTTAAAAGGCTGAGTCTTTAAGTTCTTTCATCCCAAAACTATTCAGTAGGGAAAATATGAAAAAACCTAAGTTAAGTCACACAATTCTGACCATTGCGGAAAAAATAATTACTGTGTCAAAAAGCACACTTCACTATGGTGCTGCATGTAGATATTTCTGGCTTTTTTCGAGCACTTGAGTGCTGCACTGCTGCGTCCACGTAAAGAACAGCCAACAACGTGTTCTGCCATGTTCCTCAAGGTACTGCTTCCCCCAGCTAACATGACAGAACATGAACAGTAGAAGCATAATGAACTCAAAGACCTCTAACCGATTTATATTACTGAACAGGATTAAACAAGTGATGACAAACAACTGAAAATAAAGTCACTGTGACACCAGTATGTCTAAATTAGCTTAAGTTAGGAGGTATCTAAGTAATGTAGATGTATGCTTAAACACCTGCACGCTCTTGGCATAGTGGTACAGTGGAAAACAACATTCACTTAAGGGAATTGAATCACTCTGAAATGGGCATCTGCACTAGTCTACACGAAATCAGTTTTGACCGACACAGATGGTGATCGATTGATGCACTGCAGGGTTAAATTACTACAAGGAACAACGGCAATAAAGTGACCGCACCGGCTTATTCTGCCTTGAAGCAGCTCGGAGAAACAGTGATGAATTTCTTCACCAGCCCAGAAATGAAATCACAAGTAATTTTCAGTGACGTACAGCTGGTTTATCCAATCACAGTCAGACACAGTGCAGCAGGAGGAGGGCCCACAAACAGGGACGTCTCACACCAGGATCCATATACTGAGCTAGCTGGTGCCACCTAGCGATTTGACTGAGTAACTACAGTCATGTTCAACTAGGGAGTAGTTGAACAATTAATGACAAGTAATAAGACTGATGAATTTCTATTACAGGGAGTGGGTGCAAACAGATATAACCACAGATGTAGTAGTCTTTGACATTTATGATACGTTCGGTTCAGGTTCGACCTCCAATTATGATAAAAATGTAAAATGATTAATGATATTAATCAAAACACTGTAATATTTTGAACTGTGGAACTTGGAAAAGGTGCTAGAAAGATTTCTGCATGGTTTTACAAGCGGCATTAAAAAGAAAAGATTATGGTTTCACTATATCTGCAGGAGATATATGGAGAAAATCACCTCTGTGCTCTTTGGCTTCAGCAGGATTGCTGAGGAGACAGGTTGTCAGAGCCAGCTGACAGAGTGATGTAACACACAGCAGCCACCTCATCTGTAACTTGATGTGCCAGTGAAATAATGACTAACAACAGTCAGAACCCAAATGAAAAATGATAGCTCACTGAGTAAGTTGCTATAATTAGCAGATGTTCTGAGTCACTCATTGGCACATGCACGTCCTGGTCACAAAGACCTGCAGGCTTGTTTCCAAAAATGACTTCTTCATCATCATGATCGTCAGACCACAGCGGCCGGTGGGACTAATGTGGAAATTATAGATTTCTCCACTGATTTGGGTCACATATTTCAGTAACAGTGGATATTTGTGTCACATTGACTCTGAGTGAAACACAGCAAATAAAACTGCACTGGCTGCAGGATTAACTGTGCAGCTTTCTGCTGTAATACACTGTATAACTGAGAGGTGTGAGTAAACACGTGGTGTTCAATACACAGTAAAAACAAGCATCTTTCACTATTACTCTAATTTTCTTAGTCATTTTGTGACGAAGAATATTGTGTGTTGTACTATAAAAAAGTGTTTTTTAAAGATTTTCAACAATGAGATCTTAATAAAAAGTCATTGAAAATGTGTCACTGTCAAAGGAGACAATTAATGTGACCTTGAGGTGGGTGTCGTTTTTTGAAAATATCTGAAACAAGTCCAGATTCAGCTCATATGCTAGTATAGAATTATCCCATTTAGAGTATTACTATGCATACAAGAGATGACACTGAATATAGAAGCATGTGTGGCACATGTTGCTGATGCAGCACTATGCATTTCCAGCAATAATCATTGAACCGCAGCCCACTGCAGGGACACAGAGCTCTGTGTGACTGGAGTTTCTCACTGCAGCTCTAATGTAAAACTGTCGTCATCTCCTGAACTCAGTGAACTCCGGAAACTCGAAAACTATTTGCTGCTCTGCGGGCCGATCCCCTCTTTCCACTTATTCTTTTTTCCATCCTTAATTTCCCTCCAGAACTTGTGCAGCCTGCTCCCTCGTCCTGTCCATCAACTTTGGGCTAGTCCTCAAGTCTTCCTCCTGCATCACGTCTTCCCTCCACCTCTCTCTCTCTCTCTGTAACACGATGTTCTGCTGAGTCATGCTCACTGAAACGGTTGCCAGGATGTCGTGCACTACTGTTTCCATAGCAACCAGCTAGCAGTGTCACCTTGCTGAGGGTCACATCGCAGCACGGTCTACTGGTCACCCACTGCAACTACAACTGGTTCATGACCTTATCTGAAATCAACGGGACTAAAAAGCAGTCTGTTCCGGCAACACATAATAAGGGAGAAAATGAGAAGCTGAGGAAGTTTTGGTCATTTTTAAAAGACTTGGTGTCAAGTTGCTTTTGTCTGTTACATAGCTGTCACGCGTGACTCGGACCCAGCGGTGATGTGAGTCCCGCTGTAATGATTTCAACAGAGTACATCCCTGTCTGCAGGCTACAGCCGTCCAGGAACATTTGTCGGCAATTGCTCAACACAAGCATCAGAAAGAAAACACAGCCGTTCAAATAACTAACTCTCCAGACTAAACACACTAAGACAACACTTATTTCCTGTTTTAATAACACAGTCTTTAGACATTTTTCTCCATTTAGAACCTGCAGCTGAAAGCCATCTAAGTCTCTGACAAGTTTTTTCTTTCGTCTTTTATGGTGAAGCACTTTTACCCTCAGTTTGTATACAACTTGAGATTAACCCCTGATCCATATGGATGGTACAGTACAGTATATGTCCTGTCAGATAATCAGAGTCTACATGGTGCAGTCCTTGCACACCAACTCCTGGACCAACTCCAAAGCTGTCAACATCGTGGGTTAAGGAGGATTTATTCTCCACGCAGATGGAGTACCACAAGCCCACAGGGGACATGTTTTTAAAGGGACGATTTCAGTAAAAGACATGTATGCCTGATATACAGGAACAAACTGTAAATCCAGGATCAGGGTTTAAATGAAATCCTAGAGATTGAACATGTTGTTCCCTGCGTGTGCTCTCTTTATGCCCCGAGCTGTCCAACAGCCAAATTGAAGCCAGTGTCCTCCTGTGACGTTTTTAAGGATGACTTCTTGTGAGGGCCCACAAGAGGCGGTTTCATAACACAGACTCAGAACACCAACACAGATAGTAAACACTCACAGAAGTTCTGTACACAAACTAACAGGAGAAAAGCCTGCAGGTTTCGCTGTCCTCAATGAGAGCAGCTGTCTGTACATTCTCACTTTAGACTGTGAAGTAAACCATAATATTGGCAGGAAACACTTCAGACTCAAGAGCGCTTCTTGCTCAGAGATTCCACCGAAGAACATGAACATACGCAAACACACTTTCTGTTTTCCAGTCAGTAGTGCAAAAAGCAACCTCCTCTGTTGCATAAGTTAACACTGGTTTGCCAACATAGACACAGACACAGACACAGACACACACACAGAGCTCAGCTTGTCCTGGCAGTGATAATAACTGCTGGACAGAGATGCCATGAAATACAGTCCACATTTGGAGCAATTTGTTTCCATTTCAATCTATTTAAAAACCAGATTGTATCGCAGCAGTAATGACCTGGGCCATGACTCAATTGTTACATGATCAATTAGAGGTATTATTTCATTAAGAGCTGGATATAAGAACCTTCAGCTGCCCATTAAGCTTCCAATGAAGAATTTGAGGAGATATGTACATGCTGGTTTGACTGAAATAAACATTAATCGAGTCAAACACAGGAAACACAGAGCCAGAAGCTACAGAACAGCATGTGAAGCGCACAGACCTGGAAGTGAAGGATGATGGTCCAGATGAGTCCTAATGTCAGCTTGGGGTTCCCGTCTGTGATGTCATCATTCCTTATGTTCACAAGTTTGACCTAAGAAGAGGGAAAATATAAGATGTTTAGTTTCCTGACAAAATTCAAGCAAAGAATTGAGCTTTAGTCGCTACCATAATCTCAAATGCACCAAATTGGACAAATGAGAAGAAAACACGCAAGTCGTCCTCTTTGAAAAATTACCCCTACGCCAAATATCAGACCCATTACATGTGAGAGACGCCCTGAGACCTTGTTATATCTTGTAGCTTGAGCTTAACCAGCCACCAAGGCTGTCTAATTAGGCCTGCAGTGAAACTCAGAGAGGATTCAGAGGGACGAGAGGTCAGTCCTCCGCCACTGCTGTCTCCAGGGCAACGAGACCAGAGAGACCCAATTTAAGAAAGATGTGTTCTTGAGAGGTATATAAGACATACATGAGGTGTCTTAAGTGAGAGAAAGAGCTGCAGAGTAAATGAGGAAATGCAGAGTAAGTGTAAAAGAGATTAATTCATTACAGTACGAACAGGCGAGAGGGAACAATGAAAGCTGCAGTATCTGCTCAATACTGCAGATACAGGAAGGATGTACAATAGCGTGAGGATGCTACTGTTCGAGAACAGCCCTGTCTCTCTTAATCTAAGACACATTCAGTAAAGCGTTTGGTACATTTATATAAATTTAGAGGATGAGCATTACAAATGCAGCTCTCTCCTCTGCACCGAAAGGCTGAAACTGCCTGGTCTGAGGATGGAAAGTATTTACGATCACTCATTTGCAGACTTTGTAGAATTTGCTGCACAGGATTAAAAATAAGAACCAGGAACTTTAAACTAGATGAAGGTGTTTTTTCACAGCAGGCATGTTTTGAGAAGCTTGCAAATAGTTTTGGCTGACATTGACTGAGCAATTGCTAATACCTGGAAATCCTAACACAACTAAACTGACTACAGCAGTGGTTGTGCTTTTTCACAACAAGGACCCCTAAATTCAAAATCCTTGTGGACAACACACAAAGTAAGTAGATAAAAAGCACAAACTTTCATCACGGTTGTCTTAACTCACAGATTACAGCCACAGGTCTGGAACAATATTTGTTTTGCCTCCTCTGACTCATCTCATGGGATTATAAATAAGCAAAACTGTCAACTGTTTACTCAGTTAATAAGCTGCTTGTGAGAACAAGAGAGCCTTGCTTGCAGGCGACAGAGAAATATGATCCTATTCACGCATGTAAATACAACAACCAAACTAAGAAGGGACACCATCAGATGCTTGAAGAAGATATACAGTTAAGAGCGCCTTTTGACGAGACGCAGCAAAAGGATTTATGTTCTTATTACTCATATTGTTTGCGCTCCACGTCATTCTGTACACTAAAGCATGTGATGTGAATATCCGGGTTTTGAATACCCACGTTATGTTACTCTGTTTGTGTGCGTACCTGTCTCTGTTTGAGGAAGTCCAGCGCTATTTGGACATTCTGTAGTCGATGAAATCTCATTCGCCCTTTTTCTCTGGGCTGGAAAGAAAAGAAAAAGAGAAGAATTATAAGGGAAACTCAAGTAATGATTTTCAACTCAGTAGTTTTTAGTGATACAAACGCAAGAGGCAGCAGTGAGTGAGCAAAGAAAGCTGAATTCAATCCACAGTGCAGTGAAGTAAAAACTCAGCATGGTTGTATTGACATGACATGGTCCTCCAGGGGGCGCTGTCTTCAACAGGAGCAGTTAAAGACATGCCAGAACTCAGGAGCAAACTAGACCCAAACCATGCTGCTTTAAAATGAAAAATGCAAACTTCATATCACACCGTTTTTCTCATTTTATTGATTCAACATTGAATGTTCATAAACAGACACCCAGTTTACAGTTTAGAGGGAAGAAAGGTTTAGTGTAAGAGAAAGAGAGAGAGAAAACACACACACAAACACACACACACACACATAAAAACATCACAAACACACGCTTGCTGCAAAGAAAACATGAGTGCAGGATGCAGATGTGGGTTCACACTGTGCTGGTAAAGAGAAGGTTCACTCAGGATTAGTCATCACATCAAAAAAAAAACTGAGGAGAGGAGAGGAGAGGAGAGGAGAGGAGAGGAGAGGAGAGGAGAGGAGAGGAGAGGAGAGGAGAGGAGAGGAGAGGGTGGTGTATGTGTTTATGGGTGTAAGCTTTTAATTTGTTTACATTCTGTGACAGATAAATGATTTGTGCCATTTCATGTTTTCCTCCACCTGCACTGTTGTTGTTAGCCCAGCCTCCTGGTTTACTTAATGTCTTAATGGGTCTAACAATCAATCTGATTAAAACCAAGTCAATACTCTAAAAAACCTTTATCTCAGAGGCAGATAATTGCAATTTACTTTTTCACATTAATATTTGAATATCCACTCCTGAAATTCCAATATCCCAAATGTGGCCTTTAAAAGAAAATAACACAACTGTTTATTTATCAGTCAAACATCATAGCATCTCAAAACAGCAAATTCTTCAAGTGTTCACTCCCCGGTCACTTTGTTAGGTACGATCTACTGCCATGTAATACAGCAGAACAACAACAGATTCACCACAAACTCTACATTTAGGAAGATTACGATATTCAGTTTTTGCTGACACTGACAGACGGGGATTAATTCAACTCATCTGTTTAATATTCAAGGTTGTGTTAGTGATGTGTTGTACTGGACTGCATTACATTAAAATGTGCTTCTAATATTCTCCCCCTCAGGGTGGACCAACATTAGAAACACCTCTCAATATAATGCAGTCTGATTCAACACTACTGAAATCTACACCCTGAATAATACATGTAAGGTTACATTAATACCTCTTTGACAGTGTCAATCAAAACTGAATGTTGTAAAGGTAGAATTGATGGCTGAGCTGTTGTATTAAATTGCATTTTTAAAAAGGTGTGTCTAACTGTGTGTATGAGGGTATTTAAGCTACATTTTATTGCGCAATCCATGCAAAATAGTTGTAGGGCGTTGTTGGGTGAAAACTTCAAATCTTTACTGTGAAAACTTTTTCGGAACTAAAAGCCAAGTATTTTTTTTAAAGCTGGTGAACTTGAACTTTTCTGTCTGTTTGTAGAGGAACACACACTTACAACATAATAAAAATAAACATCAAAACATTTGTCATGATGCTGTCACCCAACAGAAATGATTGCCTGTCGTGGCACACAGTAATACAGCATTGTATGGTGTCATGTACAGCCCAGTATGCTGGTCAGAGATCAGTGGCACAGCACTCTCATGCAGCCCCACAGCTCCACCTATGGGCCAGAGGGGAAAGCTGAAGGGTCAAAGGTCAGAAGTGAAACCGTGAGCAGTGGAGGGGGAAGAGGGTTTGATTCGAACATACTCCCTGAGCTCCTTCCTCCTCCTCATCCTCCACTCCCAGCAAGATGAGAGGAGGGGCCCGCGAGGCGTATGCCCTTTTCAATGAAGGGCCGCTCTTCTGTTGCTATGGTAACAGAAGGGTGGGAAATGGGAGACAGAAAGAGAGAGGAACAGGAAGAAGAGATGTAGTGTGAGACAGAGGACAGAATAAAAGAGGGTGGGAGCACATAAAAGAAGGGACAAATATACCGTGACTGAAAATATTAACACCTAGACACAAAGTCAGTTTAACTCTCACACACAGATCATTGTTCATTTGTTCATGAAGGTGACGGTGTCAGAAAGAAGCAGTGTGTGCACCTCAGTAGACAAGAGTCAGCAGTCTGTCTCTGTTAGTCTACCTGTCTGCCTCTAAAGCAGCCTGCGTCACATGGTGGGCCTGCCTGTCTGTCAGAATTAGGACTAAGACTCTTACATCATCGCGTTGGCATGAGTCAGGCCGCTGGAGCTCAAACTGATGCAGCTCTGTTTACTGACATACTGGTGATAAAATGCCAGGTTGTTCAACTTTGCCATCAATAGCGTGTCAGCCTGGAGCAGAGAGTCACCTTCAAGCTGGAAAAGTTTCATCTGAGACTATGAGGCTTTGAACTGGGGACAACAGGGTGTGTCACGGACAAGAGGCGGAGTGCGTGATGGAATATCTTACAGCGTGATAATAAATGACACAACAGTCATGTGTTTGTGCAGGTGGGTGTGTGAGAGTGAAACATAAATCCATACCAGGGTGACTCCAGAGAGGACCTCGAGCAAGGAGATCAGGTTGTGTCCATCTCTCAGGTCCTCGTACAGGTCTGTGATGTGCTTCCTCACCTGAGAAAGGAGGCAAAAAAGGAAGGGAGAAGGAAGGGGGAAGGAGGAGGAATGAGGAGTGGAGAAGGAGAAACACAGAGAGTGAAAAAAAAAGTTAATTCCACACTCTAATCATCCCTCTGTTGACTCAACACTACTGACATCTGCCATCCCGACTGCCCCACAGCTGACCGGGCTGCTGACAGCGGTTGCCGGGCCAACAGAGACGGAGCACCAGCTGTGGCCTCTTGTCTCTGTTGCCATGACATCCCCTTCTCAATGATTGGGGTGGGGGCGGGCTGTCACCGCTGGCGACCGCTGCTGAAACTGTGACTCAGCAGCCCGATCAGCAACAGAGCTTATATTGTCAGAAAGTGGGACACTGGGAGACAGACAGAGAAAGCTGCAGAGAAATCGTGTTCATCACGTCGTAGTTTCTCCATCTTTTGTGTGAATCAAAGGACATAAGTTTGAAATGTATAACTGCATGATACTGACGGAAAGTCGTAGTTTTATTTTGTTTATGAAAACCTGATTTTCAACTAGACAATGACGAGAAACTTCGCCTCCACACCCACTCTCTTACATAAAGAGAATAAAAAGTAAGTAAAAAATACAAACAAAAACATACTGTATTACGCCTTTAATGCAAACGCTTGCAAACAAACAAATGCAAACAAAGATATGACTAAAAAGAGCTTGTTTCTGGGTTGCTTCTATCTAAACTACTTTCTACTTCAGCAGTTTGTCGGAAAAACTAAACAATAAGAACCATAAAGTAGCTGCAGAAATGCACAGCACGTCAAGCGTTAGCAGGAAAAGCTTTTCTTTTGTAAATCAGTTATTTTTCCTCACTGGAAAGCAGCAGAATGGGGTTGGCACACAACAAAGGTCAAACATTTCCACCCAAAGTGCTTTAAAATTGGTGCTCCAAAGAATGCAGATCCACCGAGGCGACCAAGGGCACATGTCCACCCGCATTACAGTGATTTTCCCGTTTCACGCTGCACCTGCACTGATAAAAGTTTTGCTGCAGTCCTGGCCTCAGGACAAGAAACTGTGCTACCACATTACACCAGAAGAGGGCAAGACTGTCACAAGAGTAGACAGAGAGAGTAAGCGGGGGAGGTCTTCACTCCGTAAGCTATGAATTTAATGATATAAATTAAAAACAACAACTGTCATTATGCTCCTTTGAAAAAAGACACTCTTTTGTTTTTTTTTCAGTCAGAACAGAAAACTTCTCGAGGTCAGAGCTAAAATTATCTTTGACTGCAGCTACAAAAGTAACAACATCCGTCCACTTGTCCTCAGTAACCTCTTTTCTTACTTTCCCCATCTATTTTCCTCTCCCTCGCTCATCTGTGTCACATCACGCCCTTCTGTTGCTGCCTCTTTCTCTGCATCGACAGTTGACATCAGCTGTTTTAGAAGGGAGCTGATGGCACATGTGTTAATTAGACGGCAGGAAGAGATGGTGCATTCAACACTGACTGGAAATGAGGTGCTGTGTTTGTCTAATTGTGTCTCAGTGTGTCAGAGCAGGCCCACGGTTCCAAGTTGACCTGAATGAGCGTATTCTCTCTCTTACTGGAAGCCCACCCTCTGATCTGAAATGAAACCAAACCCCTGAAAAATCCTGTTCTACTCATTTCCATTCATGTATCTGGACAGTGTCACTGGATTCCTGGAATAATTGCTCCTTACTTGTTAGTGTGACCACCAACAACAAATCCTTATCAAAAGGATCATTGTTCTAATAAATGACGATTATGGACCAATCCTGGAATAATGTTTCAAATAATTATTTTCTGAGCTGTTTTGTGTATCTATAATACAGCAAACCACAGAGCCAAACAAGCTGCCAATCAGGGGAAATGTTTATGAAATGTTTATTTTTGTTTGTTTCCATCAGAAAGTCATCAGAAAGTCCCCTCGCATGACACAACACATCAAAACTTAGTTTACAGTAGACTCCAGTGTGTGATATTCACTGCTGTGCTGCAAAGTTACTGTATGTAAAACTGCTCTCTGACACGCAGCTGGATGTGTTGCGTTGTTTTCTGTGCGTATGTGTGGGTCTTAAGAGATGTGTCGCACACAGCCAGCTGTGTCTGATGTGAAGTGACAGCAGCTGTCAGATGCCTTCGGCACCACAGCAGAGGTGATGTTAAAGACCACAGGCGGGCTGACTGCACCTGGGCGATAGCACTGCACTGAACTCTACCGATGCACTGAACAAATCTGGGTCAGATCAAATATCGGGATCATTTTAACACCTTTGTTCAGCTCAAAAAGCTTCCAATATTTTTCACATATTGGATAAATAGGGTTTGACAACTATTGCTTGGTGGCAGAATGAATCATGGCAACTATCTCAATGCATTAAGAATGTGGATGAGTAATGGCATTCAGACCAAACATCTAAAACTCCAAATAGGTCAAAAATGTTAAAAATTACACGCAAGATTTCACCCTGTTCTGAGGCAGCGAGGTTGATGCTTAAAAAATAAAGCACACCAAATATTATATACATCATATTGTGCTTATTTTGTAAGATATTGTGATTGTGCTATGATGCAGTATTAGAAGGAATGATCATATTCGCAGAACAACTTTCATTCTCATTAAAAAAAAAAAATTAAAATCATGATGACGTGACATTTTCTGTATCTAATAAGCAAGATTTATGGGCCAGGGCATCTCTACAGCATTACCAGCTTTATTATGAAGCTGTTTACATTTGGATTTTGCACTTGGCAATTTTTCGATTAAGTATTGATCAGTTGTGCAACCTTACTGGAATAGGAAGGAAAATACCGTGAGAATATGTGAGTTCTTGTTTAACAAACAGTGCTCGACTTGCATGTTTAATTTTGGATGTCAGTTGAAAGCAACATTTGCTGATGCGTTTGTTGTCTCAAGCCTGATTGCCGTGCAGCTCATTTAATCTACAACATGAGACAGACTGCATGTGGTAAATGAACATCTTGTTAGCCCACTGAGCTACAGTAACAGCTCGCAGCTCTTCATCTTTGTGACAAACCTCTTGTCTCCTCCTAACTTCTTAATCCACAGCTACAGGATTTGTGCTCTGTGTGTCAACAGCCTGTTGGGTCAACGGGTGTCACTGCATGCCAGCAGGTAGCCGGGAGGCCAGTGTTTATACTGGCCCTATTTGCATTGTACACAAGCACAGACACGTTAACACCCTTCACACCTGAGCAGCCAAAAGCATATCAGACATGACGCAGAGCAAACAGAAAACAAGGAACGATGATGTCACCTGTCACCTGTCTGTCTTTGTCTAACTCTCTGTTCTGTCTCAATCTTTTCTGTAATGTCGCCTCTCTTTGTCTCAGGAGCTTATTTTTCTATTCTGTCTTTCTCAACTAATCATTTCTCCTCTGACCTTTAGTTCTTTTTCTCTGTGTTTGTCTCTAAATCCCTGCTAATAGGGTGGAGGTTTGTAGAATCAAGAGTCTTGGCTGAGAGTCAATACATGATGTAGTACACAGAACTATTTCACCCCACTCTCTATTCAAGAACACAATGTTGGGACACAATCGCTATTTGAAACATTTCTTCTGCAGCAGATATTTCAACAGATGAAACAGAAAGTTGTTTCTCTTCTTTTGTATGTTATCCATGTCTTCATGCCATCCTTATTTCCTCCCACCGTTCCCTCAGTCCTTCTATCCCACTACGACAGTAAATCCCAGCACTCTCTGTAATAAAAACAACCCTCTCACTCTGGATGACCTCTGTGCTAATGTAACGGCTGGCAGTGTGTGTCTGTGTGTGTCTGTGAATAAGTGTGCGGTTGAATAAAATGAAGTGTAAGAGAACAGCAGTTGTTCATGGTGCATTACGCTGCCTGGAGCCACTGTCTGGGTTGTCCCTCCCGTCCTACTCTTGTCTCGCTTTATTTCTCTCTTTTTGGAACAAGTCTGTTAATGTGGGCGGTTTAAAGTGCGTTCTAACTTTTTCAAATTTCACTTTGAAAAATTTCAAGTCCAGACATTTCTCTCTTACTCTCAATTAAGGGTCCAACAAATCATTCTTTATTGTCCAATAATCTGTTGATCTATTAATAAACTGACTGTTAATTAGGGACGCACCAAATTTAATTGGCTTAAGAAGAGCAGCGTTTACAAACTCTGATACGGTTGGTTTGCACACCACCAATAAAAACTTATCATCCATGTTTGCTCACTACATTCTTCAACCAGGTGTGCAAGTTATGAACTTCTTTTGAAAATACAAAAATGTGAAATTATCAGTTGTCTTATCAACCGAAAAAAAAAGCATATCCTTCGTCACTACTGTCTAAGTCTTTAAAATGTGTTTCATTTAAAAAAAGAAAAAAAAAGTCAAAAATATTTTGGCAAAAAACATCACAATTCCCTGAAACCCAAGTTGATGTCTTTAAACTGTTTGGTTTTATCTGACCAATGATGTACAACACAAAAATATTTCTCATCTAAAATGAAACAAAACAGGGGAATCAATTTATTATTTGGCCTAAAATATACAGAGGGATAAAAAAAAAGTTACATTTTTGACACTTTGTTCGTTTGGTCCAACCGACAGTCATAAATTTAAATGTCTTCATTTTACTATCATAGAAAACAAAGACAACTAGCAAATATCCACATTCTAAGAGGTTGAAACCATAAAATTTGTATCAATTTTACTTGACAAATGACTTTAAACGATTTATTAAATATCAAAATAGTTGCCGTTGTATTTCTTATACATTGACTGATCAATTTATCAGCTAATCGTTCCAGCTCAGGTCTCGGATAATAGAGAGCACACACAGAAGCATTAAAATGGAACAATCCTATTACAAATAAATGGGCATGGCATTTAAAAATCATCCCGTCTCTCCTGCTGCTGCTCCCACTCTCCGTCTCTGACCTACATCTACAGTCGGTGGCGGGTCTGGCAGTGCCAGCTGATATAGAGTTACATTCACAGGCTGGACACTGTGACGACAGTCGCTCCGCAGTTATGGGGTCAGACAGACGCTTCATTCCCCGGTCATGTGACAGAAATACCTTGCATTCTCCTCTCCTCAGAGTCCTTACCGCCTGTGTGTGTGTGACACATGGTATACATACTGTACCTTATGAATGTGATAGAAGTGGCATGTGTATGTGACAGATGTGACAGTATGCACACTTGTAGGCAGCAAAGACAGCTGCCTGTGACCTATAAAAGGAGACACCGTTTCTAAATAACTACAATAAATCAATGCTTCCCTTTCCCTCCATTATCTTCATGGAAAACAATCAATGTCGTCCACTTGAAGCAACATTTAAACTGATCCTTTACTGAGAAAGAAAGAACTGCAGATTTTATTTACTTTGCAGCTGCTTGTCAGAATAAATTCCTTCACTTGTTTCTTTATTGATGCCTTCAAATACAACGAGCAGAATCCTGCCTAGACAAAGACAGTCTGCAAATCAATAATTTAATATCTACATTCAAGTAAACACTTTACATTCACAACTGCAATGAAATATTTATTCACGACTCCCATTTACTTTATCCAGCACTTTGCTTTGGCTGCTAAACATGATTAAGGTGTGAACACGGCCGGGCAGACGGAAACCGTTTAACAAGCAGTAACTTCAGAGCCATTACCAACAGTGATAGAGCGAACAGGCAGAGCGATCAGGACAGATGCTCATCTACTGACAGATGCTCATCGTCTGCTGCTCAGACAAGGCCACACTAACAGTATCAACAGGACTGATGAAACCTCGCTGTCGCACCTCAGTGGAGGGGAGGGGGAGGAAACAGATCAGCAGGTTTGGTATTTTTCTAATTTTATGCCAGAAAGCAGGAGAGAAGGGACAGAGCGGATGGTCTGCATCACTAATCTTAAAAACTTTAAATCTTAACTCTTTTATGAAGCTCATATTCTGCTATTAAATATGCTAATAATTACCTGTTGGAACCCCTGAGGCTGACGAAGAAGATGGAGAGAGTAGAAAAGTAAGACAGATTTTTTTAATGTGCTTATTATATAGCAGCAGTAGGAACGAGTCAAGCAATAAAACTGATAGCAACCAGGTTACCAGGACACTTCTGAAGCTATTACTGTGCTCCCGCCAGATGAAAGAGCTACAGTGCAGCTCCTTCATGACCTGAGACTTCTCACTTCTCTGATTTTGAAATATATGCTCTTTACGAAGGTGAAGGAGATCTGATTTAAAAACTTTCATTTTATAACATTAAATATATGAAGCCCCATGAGACGCACGTAATGGAGGATTGTATGACATAACTTTGATTCAAAATCAAGTTCTATAGTTTGTTCGATCTGTGTTGGTGCGAGGTAACGTGGTTAAGTTTAAAACTGTATTTCTATTGACGATGACTTAAAGAGTTCAAATGTAAGACCGAATCTTCAAAATAACCCTTAAATACCCTACAAGCATTTACTCTAAGCTTAAACAGGCACATATCAAACCACCTGAACTCTTGACTCTTACCTTGATGAGATGTTTGTTGACCCATTTTGTGAAGGTTTTCTTCTGCACCCTGTCCCGCTCATCTGAAGGAGAAAAAATAAAGAGAGAGGAGGGAGGTTAATTACATAATCCAAATCCAGCATGGTTGCTGCAACAGGCGTGATTATTCCACTAATTTGTGTAGATGATGAGGTCACACACACACACACACACACACACACACACACACACACACACACACACACACACACACACACACACACACACACACACACACACACACACACAGAAAGATATCCAGCTCAGAGTGGCGAAGCAATGCACTAAACACCCCCCACAGAGACCCTGAATGATGATGCTGGATTTGTGAATTACAATTTGAGAGGGTGTCTGCAGGAAAGTGATGCACTTTCTTCTCTCTCTCTCACACACACACACACACACACTTACACTTAGTAGGCTTAGTAGCTGCTTGTATTGGATTACTCCCTCTAAGCCTTTTTGTTAACTCAAACTTTCATTTCATAAACTTAATAAAAGACACTCTAACACACAACCAAGAGTAACCGGATGATACTCACACAAGAACATACATGTACATTCACAACAACTACTACATATCTTAAGTGATGTAAAGCGGCGCTGTAGAAGAGCTGATGTAAAGATAAACACTTAGGAAACAGAGGGTTATTTGAGTCCACGGACAACAACCTGAGGTCATGGTGATAATAAATCTCTCCATCTACAAACATGACCTCTTGTAAAGTGACAAGCAGCTTTCTTTATCATGTCCTACTTGGATGACTTCATCCTGAGTAAACTGAGGTTCTGATAAAGCTTGAGAAGAACAAACTTTTCCGGCTGTTAACTTGGTAAAAAGCCGACTGCATGTTTAGTTTCTACTCTATGAGATCCCTCAGTATTTAGTCTGTTCACTGTCTAAAGGTCTGACCTTTCTCTCAGTTTCCACAGTCTCTAACTGAAGCGTGATCTGCAGCCAGGCAGAGCTCCAGCCTGCGTCCTCCACAGGCCAGAGGAGTGAGGCAGCCAGGCCAGGAATAGAGCCTGATGCTGAGCCACAACTGTGTTATCGTCCCCCCTCATCGCCACTACCACCTCCTCTTCCTCCACACTAACAGAGCCGTTCTTCCTATCCAGCCTCTCTGTGCTCGTATCAGTCTGTCTGGGAGAAAACACAGACGCTGTTCCCGCCATTCTGTTAAATATCTAACTTCCTTCTGGAGGGGTAGTTAAACATCCTTTCAAGTGATACTGGTTAGCTAGTTTTCCTTTCCTTGTCATCAGACGTGGTCTCAGATAAGCACTAGAGCTCCAACATTACAAAAAAAGTAGATAAAATAATCAGCAACTATTTTGCTAACCAATTAATTGTTTGAGTCAAATATCAAAGCAAAAATGCCAAATATTATCTGGCACCTGATTCCTATAGGTGAGGATTTGATGTTTTTCTAGTATATTGTGACAGTAAACTGAATATCTTATGGGTTCTGTCACACAGAATAAGGAATTTGTGATGGATATTTTCACTTTTTCCTGACATATCTATTGTACAACTACTTTGGTCATTTGGAAAAATAATCGAGAGATTAATCGATAATAAGAAAAAAAGTTACTTGCAGTTCGATAAGACACAACTTGTCTGATAAACATCAAAAATTTATCAAGACATCTTCCTGTTACAGCTATAAAGAAGTTACACACATTCAGTGTATTTCTATGTGCCTTCAAAGAATATATCTGCAGAAATATAAATATAACTTTAAAAGACAAAAAATATATACGATGATTCTGATCACATTTAACTTTACTGCTCTTCTGTCTTTGGTTATCAGAACAGAACATTTATTATTTCTAGATATAAATCTATTTAAATATTCTTAAAAATGTGTTTACAAAGTGCACTCTTTCTATTTTCCAGGATTTTAGGATTTAAGTTTCAGCTCTTTCTAAATGTCAAACATATTGCCAACAAAAATTGAAATCTGAATATAGACTAGCATTCACACACACTCAGCAGCTCAATGACAGCAGAACATTTTCCCTCCAGTTCTCTTCCAGCAAATCAGAACGCAGGCAGCTGCAGGTACCTCCCTTCCTGCCAGCTGTTTATCAGTTGCTATGGTGACGCCATGAGGGAGAGCAGCCATGGAGAGAGAGGTAGTATCACTTCCTCCTTCTAACATCTTGTTATCTTTTCTATCTCGCTCATCCACACCAAAACAAACACACATATATGCTCACAATTTGCCACGGAGCGTCTAAACAGCCCTGACAGGTTCGACAGTCGAGCTCCAAAAGTAGAAAGGATTTTAAAAGAAGAAATTCCATTTAGGATTTAGTAAAGTCAAATATCTCAGCTGGATGAAAACTCAAGGTCAATCTCAGCGTTGCACAACACACACATACTATGCACATACAGTCTGAGACACTGAGTTTACATAAAGGGCAAGCCCCCAAGCTGAGAACACATATTTCAACATGCTCTTGCAAAATAGTTTCACCACTGCTACACGCCTTGCTTCCAAAACCAGCTGGAGAAGCTGAGCTAGTTAGCCCCGAGGAAATACTCAGGCTTTAATATGTTATAAGGTCACACACAGGCGTGTTAATCGGGCAACCGCACTGTGCTAAACAGTCATTACTAAGCCTGTGATGACTGATCTGAAGGTGTGGTTATCAAGGCGTAAAATGATCATGTGTGATCTTACGCATGATTATTTTTTACAAAACCAAAAGCATGAGCAGAGTCGAGGTATGTGAGTGACAGCCACGGAAAGGCTCTCATTCATCTACAGAGGAGGGCATTGTTACGCTGTACACACCCCCTCCCACGCTGTCCAAACACAACAAATCACAAACTCACACCCTGTCTTACCTTTTGCCCTGAGACCCACAATGATTAATAGAGACCACCTTTAGCATAAATGTCGTCAACGCTACGTGCACAAACAGGAACTGTTCAAACACTCGGTGAAACACGTGCTGACAGGAGCCACTGACAGCATGTAAACAACAACTGCAAACACTGCATGGCTACACTACGGGCATGTAGACGCACACAGGGACACACACTGACCTGCACAGCACATGAGCGAGTACAGGTGAGCGTTGAGATGGCATTCATTCCTGTAGTCGGGCCACATCTTCCACAGCTCTTACGCTCTCCACCTCCGCTAATCAGAGCTGCATTTGGTGCTAGCGGTGCATAATCCAAGACAGAAGTCAGATAATTATAGCAGTAAGACGTGTCTGGCAACAAGCTGCCTCCACGTATTCCTGATGCAGGTGTGAGCTACCGGAGAGCACCAGCAGGTACTACCAGTTTCTCAAACAGAGTCTCTACTCCTCTCTCGGTTGAATGTCTCTTCGGTTCACCCGTTCCCTCTCTCCTCGGTGGTAGATGCCATGTCAGCCTCTCCCGGCTGGCCTGCTCCCTCTGTCCCTCACACTCTTTCCCCGGCAGCAGTTGCTCTCACACGTGTGTGTCAAAGTCAACGTCAGCTCCTCACTCTCAGTCGAAAAAGGACGGCCTCCTTTCCTCCGTCCCTCCCTCCCTCCCTCCCTGTTCACTCAGTTCTACTTCCTCACCAGGCAGTGGCACTCTCTCTCTCTCTCTCTCTCTCTGCCACTCGTTCTCTTGCTCGTGCGCTCGCTCGCTCTCTGCTTCCAGGCCACAACAGACGGTCTGTCCTCAGACTGCAGCTGACAGTGGCTCAGCAGAGCTGCAGGGGTGCCTGCTCTGTTTATCCTTTCTCGGTTTTCTTGCTACAACTGCGCTCCCTCTCTCTGCGTAGGTAAGCAACTCTCCATGCTGACACGTGCGATCCAGAGGCACAATTTCCTTTTTTTTATTTTCTCTTGTTCAGTTGGCTCACTATAGTACCGTAGATGTCGAGTAAATCCGTATTTAGATGTGGTTTTTCTGTTTTGTCACAGAGCAGAAGAGAGGAGGAATGATGATGCTGTTCGAAGGAGCTCGAGGGAGTCGTGTGTCCTGCAGCGAGGTTTAAAAAGCACTTCTAAAAAACAAAAAAATCCCAGACATGATGTAATCCACTGTTGAGTCCTTTTTACGTGCCACAAAAATACCAAAGCATCCAAAAAATGCAAGCTTGTTCTGCCACACTATGCAAACATGCACTCTTTGTGTTCAAGCTGACAAAAGCCAGATGCAGCAGCTCCCTGATAACTCCATTCCCTTTATTTCCATGCCTTTACTCCTGCTCTTTTCTCCTGTTTCCTTTCCTTAAGAGGCTAACACAAACTTTCCAGCCTTTCTTTTGTAAAAGAGTCAACAGCCCCGAGGCTTTTCTGCTCCCGGCTCTTGAAGAAAATAGAGGGAGAGGCTGTGCCTTGGGCTGAGATGGATTTCAGTCTGAAGAAAGGCCTGGCGGTCTTAATTTAATATAGACAGGAAAACCAGCCAAAGCAGAGTCATTCATCTCATTTGTGCATGTGTGACATGTGTGTACAAAAGGGATGGGAGATGACGAGCACACACAAAATGAAGAAGAGCCTTGGTCATATTTCTGGCCCCAGTCCAGACTCGTGCTGTTCAGGCAGAGACAATAAGCAGTCAGCAGTGAATACGAGGCCTCTTGCAGCCTTTAGCTCACACTGCCTCGTGCGGAACACATCCTCCAATCATGGAAAGAAAGATTCACTGCCTGCCTCCTCTCACAGCTGACAGCCTGAACTCTTCTTCTTTCTTGTTCAGCACTGTCTCTCAAAATAGCTCAGATGGCCAGGACAGCGCCAACGCAGTGCTGAATAATTTCTGCTCTGTCATGTTACAAAAAAGTAAATATATAAATAAAGAGAGGAAAGAATCAGCGGAGTGGAAGCAGAGAGTCTGCACAGGCTGAAAGCTTAGCTACGACCGCTGAGTCCTCAGAAGGTCATGTGACCTTCCCTCCGAGTCAGGAATGATGCAAAGGTACGACAGCAGCTCCTGACTCTTACAGCAGGTGTGCTCTGTGTAGCTACACACTGTACCAGGCGGCACAGTAACACACACTCTTACAGTCACAACAAGCCCAGACAGACTAACACAAGCTCCTCCTCCTTCTCCGCCTCTCCCTCCGTTTCCTCTGCCTGTGAGCTCACTCTTTTACTTCCAGCCCGCCTTCCTCCAGGTACTCTTCCTCTTTGCTCGCTCGCGCCATCAGAGTCGTCCTCTCCTCCGTGCCTCCACAGTGAATCTCTCCTCTTTCCATCTCTAAGGGACCATCCACACTAAAAATACCAGACGGGGCTTATGCCTCTAATACCACGCAGTGTGCTTATCCCTCGCTCCCTCCTTCTCCCGTTATCACCTCTAATCTCCCTCTCTCCGCGTCTGTACCATCGTCTTCCGGTGTCCTGGCTTTCTCCTCTTCTGATTCAATTGAAATTTAAAGTGGGAGGGACATTTCTGAGTGTCCTTCTTTTCCTCTTTCTTTTTTTAGTCCATCAAGTTATTTTCTCTTCTTTCACTTTCCCTTTCTTTTTCAGTTTCTCTTTCATCCAGGCTGGCTCCCAGGGTTCATTTATCCGCCTCCGCCTCCTCCTCCCTCTCCTCCTCTCTGGTGACACTCAAAGGCTGGCAGCAGCCTCCATCCCTCGCTTTTTCAAGTCATTCTTTCTTTCCTTCAGCTTTTTATCCCATTTTTCTGTCTGAGCTACCAACATTGAATGCTAATTGTTTTTAGAGCAGAACAAGTTCATTCTAGATCTGCAAATCAGCTGACCGGAGGAGACCAAGCCTCCAGGATAGGTTTGTTTTCAAAAGTCAGTTTAATCTTAAATATTCAAACTTTCTATTTCTCTCTCTGCTTGGTAGCTAATATGTGCCATTTGCACACTAACCAG
This sequence comes from Lagodon rhomboides, assembly GCA_039737535.1. Lineage (NCBI taxonomy): Eukaryota > Metazoa > Chordata > Actinopteri > Spariformes > Sparidae > Lagodon > Lagodon rhomboides. Next base: position 5,659,779 of record CM077799.1, read on the forward strand.
CTGTCCAGTCAGCCAAGTTAGTCCCGTCATTAGATTAGATTCAATATGCCCTCCTGTGGCCAAAGAAGAGAGACACCTGAGGGCTTAAATGAAACAAGCTTTCTCTTGTTAAGATAGCCTGAAATGACCAAAGCCACAAAGCAGAACCAACAACAAAGGCAGGTAACTACATTGATAACTGACAGTGACTGAGGGTCGGCGTGGTTTTACGACTGATCCACAGCTAAATAAAGACATCATCTGTCCTGTTCAGTGGTCGTGACATCAAACCACATCTTCCCTCTACTTGCTTTCATTTAATTCAAATTTTCTGACCATTTTCTACTGGATTTTTGTTGTTTCTCGGTAATCTGATGGTGTTTAATACAAAAAATAATACAAATAAATACAATTTAATCTACAACTACTGATTTGTATATTGGACAGGCTGCAAATGTTCCAAACTTAGAGAGCAGGGCTTGGCAATTTCGCAGAAAGTGTAAACCACCATAATCTACATGATGTGTCAACTCAAACCACATTCTGCTCATTTCTAACGCTGCACACCCACATACACCCTAACACGCTTGGCCTACTACTGTGACAGGCTAGGTTTCCTGTGATGAGTAAAATGAGCTCAGGACCGCAGCATCACATAATGTGACCACACACACACACACACACTAGCTCCTCTAGATCCTGGAGACGCGATTAAACAAGCGAGTAAACATGAAAGTCAAGTTTGATGCTTGAATGAGTATGAGGCCTCACTCTGGTTTCAAAATCATTCACACGGACACAGAGAGACACGCACATTTAACGGTTTCTAATCAACTGTATGAGGTTGTATTTGAATCTACCTTAAACGGAAACATTATAACCAACAAAACAACGTAATGAACTTGTCTAGGGATGCTGGACAGTCACCAAAAGCGGCCAAGCTTCCTAATCCGTAAGTGAGGCGTTATGGGTACAGCACCCTCAACTGACTTCACAAGTGGACAACATGTGAGCTCCTGTTTAGTAAAAGGAAATAGCAGAACTAAATAGATGCAGTAATACATTTATATTCCAACATAACTTTTGCTAAATGCAACTTCCTGCGGAGCTACGGTGCTTAAAGGATGATGAAATGTTTATAAAGGAGAAGTGGTTTTAACAGTGTTTTTCAGGTAGAAAGAGAGGGTGAGAGAAAACAAAGGATTTGGGGCGAGGTGATATCAGAAAGAGTCATTTCCACTTTGTGATTATTTCCCAGGTTTCTCATCATTCTCCCTCAAGAATATCCGGCCTCTTTGGGGCTCTTTGCCTTGACATTTTCTCCCTTTAACTGCCCCCTTGTCTCTCTTACCATCACTGTTGCATCGGCTGCTCTCTCAGTATCGATCAACTGCATCGATCTTCACTGTTATGTCATGCCAGATATTTCTCCCCTGGTGAATCCGAACCAATCGTTGCATTCAGACAAAATTAGACTCGTGTCCCAAACCAAATGTCTCATCTACCGATAATGACTAAGCTTCATTTCAGCTCAGTTTTTCCTATATTAGGAGCCACTAGATATGAAGTATAAACACCATATCAAAATGGTTTAAATACAAAAGGCTGTTGCATCTGGCTTTAACTGAGCATTAGCACTAAACCTACTGTAACTACGAAATCCAGCTGGAATTTGTTTCATGCTGCGAAACTTTGGTGTTACCTCAGTGTTTACAATTAGCTATGAATATTTAGACACATGACTAAACTTAGCAGCTTACTGGCAGCACAGAAGCTCGTTGTTTGCCGTAGAGCATGTAGTTATTAAAACAAGACATAGCTGGCCACGTAAGCAGCTGAAGACACACACGGACTCGAGACTCCAGGTTGAATTACATGGCTCTGACTATATGATTCAATAGGCCATGAAATATATCAGCCTTTCTCTACAAAGAGCCAAATATGGAAGGCTTTGCTCCACTGACTCATGCAGTAGGAGAAGATGAGATACAGCAAGTCCTGCAGCACAGAATGACTCGTATGAAAGCTGTAACTCACTGTAAAGGGAGGTGAAACAGGAGAAACCTATATGCTCTTTAGAGAACAAGCTGCTTTACATTCCACTCAGACTAAAATAGGAATATGGAGGTGTTGCTGCATGCTACAAAAGCTTCAGCATCACGCTAACAACTTAAAACTATTTCAAAAGCCTATCAACGACCATGCAGGTGCTGCGCCGAATGCTAAGAGCAACAGTTTGAGTAGAGCAGTGACATGCTGACAGAGAAGTGAAGCTGTCCTGTACAAAAATGACACAGCAGAAGGGGTGGAGCCTAAACAGGAAGCACATGGAGCTAAAGTTCATTCATCCTGAGATAAATTATAGCTGGAGGAGCAGTGACGGAGAAGAGACGCGCATTAAAAGCTGAACAGGGAGAAACATGTTTAGCTTATCCTTCCCTCTCAGCAGCAGTTGGACAGAAACATTAAGTTCAAGTTTACCTTGTTCAAAAACGGGTGTACGGCGACGCCGGCGACGGTAAAACCAAAATCCAGCTGCTGTCAAGAAGTGAAAAGTCACCACCAGGATGGGCGTTATGACCGCCGGGTCCATTAGAAAGTCCATCTTGACTCACTAACTGCTGCTTTGCTTCCCAAACTCTGGTGAAACTTGAGGTAGCTCCACAAGAATAAACGTCCAAAGTCTGACCCAAAAATAAAAAGTTACCACATCTCAACCAACTGCAGGCATCCAGGCAAAGACTCAAAACGTGTGGTGTCCATGAAAGAGAACTTTTAAAACTAAATGTCAAATGTCATTCGACAGAATCATGAGGATCCTTCTTCTTCTTTCACTTCTTCTCTCGTGAAACAAGAACAATCCTCCCGTCCTTTCTCTAGCATCTCTCTACTTCCAGGACACAACTGCTGCAGCTATAACTTCTCTGAGTTCTTCTCTCCATTCAGACGCCCTCCCTCTCTCCCCTATGACTCTCTCTCTCTCTCTCTCTCTCTCTCTCTCTCTCTCTCAATCTCGCTCGCTCTCTGACACTCTCACAGTGAATTCCATTCCCCTGAAACAAGCCACCAGACTGAAGCCGTTGCTCAGTGCACCGTTAGAAGACTGGTAAATAAATGAAATGGGACCAAACAGACGGAAATGTGATTGTGTGTGTGTGTGTTGAGTGGTTGCCTCATACTCTCTGAAGGAAACCACATGGGAGATACCAATATGCTCTTCTTCCTGTGTGTGTGTGTGTACAGTATTTACTATTTGAGCATGTTAAACCTTTTTGATATATTAGTATATGAGCATAATGCACCAACTTTTATCGAAGTCAATGAATGTTGCATTTGTAAATGATCGTCCTTTCAGTGTGTGCACATGCTGGCAGCATTTTGTGGACGCTGTGTGCACGTCAATGTTAGGGAGGCGTGTGTGTGCGTGTGTGTTGTGTGTTTACCTCTGTTGCTATGAGTGAGCAATGCATCCTGGCTGTGATATTTATGAGCGACTATCTTTGAATGATGTCTGCTGACTGTGATGGTGTGTTCAAAAGCTTCAGACAGAGGGGGTGATCAAACCAAGGTGTGTGTGTGTGTGTGTGTGTCCACATGTTAGACACAGACATTACAGCGTGATTCAGCATGATTCAGGCTGCAGACTGGAAGGCAGGGGGTCCTAGAGTTATTCTCACCTTGCAGGGAATTGAGTACGTGTGTGTGTGTGTGCATAAATGTGTGTGTGTCTGTGGTCGAGTTATCAACTCGGCTCTAAAAAGCCACCGACATTTTAGTCCTAGCAACCTCAGACACAACAATACACAACCATGATTAATCTGACATTTCACCGCTGTCAGAGGAGAAACCTCAGCTCCAGACTTCACTGACTGATAATTCAAGCGCTACATGCTGCAGTTTGAGCCCATTTCAACCATTTTCAATTGCAAAAGCACGCAGTAAGACAATAATGATGTAGTGTTTCACACAGAATTAATAAAGTCTTTCCTGGTGGATGTATGTAGAGGGCAGTAATGGCATTCTTTCCTATTAGTCACTTCCTAAGCACCGTAATTACCAGATAACATGAGGTCATGTAGATGTGATCCTGATGCCAGCTGTTTATCCGGTGCTTTCCACCACTGAGGCACACTGATGCTCAGTTAGTGATTTCCAATTGCAACAGAACTACATCACCCTCTGTCCTAACATTACCTCTGTACTAGGGCTGCACAATTAAAAGAAATAAAGTCAAAATGGCAAATGTTTAAGTGCAATGACGATACTGCAAGAAGCTGTAATTATTAGTATTGTGAGATGTCCTGGCCTTCAAATCTTGTTCTCCAGATGTAAGAAAACATCTTTGTATGGTGCAGAGTAGACTCAACAAAAGTTACATCATCATGATTTTAATAGTTTTTTCCACTAATCATGAATCATGTCACAATGTCTGTCAAAATAATCACAATATGAATTTTTGACCATATCCTGCAGCTCTACTCTGTACCTAAATAAAGAGACAACTTGGCCTTAAAACATTGACTTTTTTCTAAATGTCATCAAGTTACAATTTTAGTTAAAGATATCATTCTACAGTGTTGCAGGTCTCCAGGTAGCAGGAGGTGGAACTATGTTACCATGAGTTGCTTTTTTGACCATCATAAGCAAATATTTAAACTCTCAAAACAAACACAACAAAAAAAGCTTTCACATGAACACTGCATCTCCAAAAGGGGAAAAAATAAAAAAATTAAGTGACAAACTTTGATTGGTAGAAAGAAAACGGGAACAAAGTGAAAGAGAATTAAAAGCAACAAGAGGCTAAAGAGGAAATTTAGCAAGCACATGTCTCTTGTGGTACAGAGTGTGATGCAGCCACTGTGGGGCAGAAGAGACCAACATGTGTGTGCTGAGCTGCTCGACTTCACACTCAGACCACTGACAGCGACACCAGTGCACCTATAGCCACCAATCTCTGGCAGCAGTGACGCCTGTAACCGACTTCATATTGAAAGAATGGTTTTCACTGTAGTTGTAGCACACACCACATAAGTTAGAAGGTTTATTCTAACCTTTATTGAAACCAGAAAGTCATTAGAAATAATAAAAGGATTGTCGGTTATATTTCCTTTACAACAACAATATTTCTAGTGTGTCTCGCATCATTATCAAGCACTTCATCTCCCCTGTGCAAACAAAACCCCTCTTCTGAGACCACATTGTTATCTCGCCATGACACACAACCATGAAACACACAACAACGTACAGATCACAGTCAACTCTGCTCACCTACACCGAATTTGGCTGAATTTAAGATATATTGCTATGCCTTTACAGCTTCAAAAACACAATTCATTCATATAAAAAGAACATTTCATCATTCTATTTCTTCCTCCCACATTCACAGACCTTCACATGGGACACGGGCTGAAATATAGCCTGCTTCTGTGTATTAGGGTGCCTCTGTGTATGTCAGCTTTCAGGGTCAAGAGGCCAGGGGTGCAATCTCCTGTCCCCCCTCTGCAAAAAAATGCTGCGTCTGGAAACCTTAGCCACACACGCACACACAAACACACACACAGATACAACCAGGGTGTAACAAAGCCCGGGGATGATGTCAGACTATAGTATAAGGTCGACACAAGAGGCAGGGAAGGAGAAGAAGAAAGATGGAGGGACAAGAAAAAAAGATGGAGAGGAGAGTGTGGGAAGCATCAGGGGAGAAAGAGAGAGAGTGTTATTGTAAGGCTCGGTGTTGTATCGGCTGTTTGTGTTGGGAAGTGAATGACGCTTTTCATTCAGATATCAGAGAGAAATCTCACACTGACTGAAGAAGAGAAACTGAGACAGACACAAACACACAAAAACACACACGGGCTTTTGTGGCTGATGTGTACAGTGTCAGTACCATCTCTGCTTTCACTAAAGCATATTATCATGATATAATTCATCTTAAGCCTCGCTGGTCAGAGTAGGACACTTCATTATTTTTGCATATTTCTTGTCTGGCTGATGCTTCTGTTTGCTTGCATGTATCTCTCCTGCGTGTTTAATGCAGCAGCGTGTCACGTCTCCTGTCTCTCCCTCCCCCAGTGAGGCTCAATTCTCCCAGTCAGCATCCTCCACAAAGATAGCCAGGATGCCAGCAAGGTCACCCTGACACACAAACAAAGTCATATGCAAAGGCACACACACAGAAATATACTGCACTTCTGTGCACAGAGCTGCTGCCCTGTGCCTCTATATGATCACACAGAGAGATGAGTGCAGGCAGAGTCATAAACTGTATCAGCATATGGAAATACACTGCAGGCTGACCACACAACAGAATATAAGCTGCAGGAATGGGTACAGTAAAACCATCCTGACCTTATTTGTTCCTGTTATCATTTTTTTTTGTTTTACTTTTTTATTTTCCTGATAATATTAAGAAATATGTCTAGTTATGTCAAGGACACAGGACTATATTTGCATGCATGTATAACTATCTCAGTGCTGTTTTTGTGCCAACAACAGATGACAATTCAAAATGAATTGTCAACTATCCTAAAAAACAATTATTCATCTAATTTGAGCAAAAATGCCAAACATCTAATGGGTCGAGCTCCCAAATATCCAGACATTTCAATAAGTTATCTTGTTTTAGAAGGCATCAAAAAATGCATCTTTCTGGTATCTGCATTAAAATTCACCTATTGTGTTGGCACCTGTATCAAAAACTCCAAAAACACCCAGCTGTATTTAACACGAGAAATTTATGCCATGCTAAGTTCAAGAGGATATAGGAAAGAATGTGTTGATGAAGTTCAGGAGGGAGGAAGAGCAGCAGCAAGAGCAGGATGAGGAAAAGGACAGTCACATCAGAGTGATGAATCCCCTGACCTTGGACTTTCATGTTCATGTAGTTACAAAAAAAATATTCCACCTCCTCCTCCTCCTCCGTCGCTCCCTTCAGTTCCTCTGACAAAGCACCATCTGCCAGACTGAACTCAGTCACCTCTGCATTTAACGCCAGCTTCTACCTGTGCAAGAATGTGCTAACAACTCCATAATGATCAAAATTCCTCTGCGTCATCACAAAGAAAAATGTTATGTGTTGAGAATATATTATCAGAAAAAAAACATGCCTCAATAATTCTTATTTTCTGCCCTTATGAAATGATATCGCAGTGTCGGTCTTCTGAACAGATACAGAGATGATTCTGAGTCGTGTAGTGCGATTTAGAGTTTCTGTAAAACTGCAACTCTGCAAATAAAACAGCTATTCTGAGAGTCTTTCAACACACAGCTGCATGTGGAGTGACCGTGACACATCTCCACGGCCTTCCAGCATCCCACACTGTTACCCTGCAGCTGCGTGACCTCTGCGCTCTCCATTGGTGAAAATGCATGGAACACTTCCTGTCTGGAAACCGAGCCGGCCGCCAGAGTCCTGACCTGCCACTCTGAGGCCGAACCATTCAGACAGAAGTGCCCGGAGGTTTCAGACATAACAGTGCACACACTGGAAACAAGGTGGATGTAGCTGTACATGTTTTGATGACATATTTCCATCAGCAGTGCGCTCAGTACAGACAGGCACCTGACTCTATTGCTCATTCACTGACCCCCACACTGTGAAAACTTTTCTTGGATCCTGAAAGCGAGAGCGATGTAGTTGTAATTCTGTTTGCTGTACAATGATCAATAGTAGATATAGAGTCTGCAGGGAAAGTTGGAGCCAGTTTGAAATGCATCCAAACATTGAGACAAACCCAGGGACACACAGTTCTCCTGCAGCACCAAACTCTGCAGTTAGGGGGCAGACTGGGTCCAGTTACAGAGAAGCAAATTCAGTCTGTTTCCAGTGTTCCATCATTGATTTTTTTTTTTTAAACATCTTATTCAGCTTAAAACTCAAGAGAAAGTTTAGTCTCACACTTGGATCCAGACCCAGTACTGTTTCATTTTCTTTTCTCTGGCGTGTGACGTCCAAACTTTTCGGTCTGTTAACTTTGGCTCAGTCTGCATTAATTTACTGGTATGATTATTATTAAGTAACCAGAGCGACAGGAGGAAGACAGGAAATAGGAAATACAGTCAAATAATTCCCAGCAGGGAAACTACGGGAAATAATAAAATAATAAAAACATTTACACCCTCATACATAGTTTAGCTCTATCTAGAAATATGGATTTGTCATGGCTGGGTCAGAAAGGCATGAGCAATCAACTTCAGACTGCTATTTATTCAGGCGTGGATAATCACACAGCGAGGAGCTGGACATTGTGATCACTGGACCTCAACGAGGCTTCACAGACAATCTAGTTAACTGTACATCAGATGTTACATTAGGCCGCTATGGACATGAAGAGTTACTGGGTTATGAAAGTAGACGATGTAGTAACTGACATATTTAACTACAAGGATATTTTAAGAGGTCAGTGAATGGGATGTGAACACTGAAAACATGGGGGCCAACAATAAGTTGTGTGTTTGGTGCATATTTGTTGCAGAGCCTGATGTATCAGTTGGTCGATTTTATACAAACGCATACAATACTGTTGTTTATTTCTTCTCAGCTGAACCTGCAGAAAACCACGCTTGAGATATTTTATATTTTTTTACATATCGCCCCAAGGATCGAGTATCAGTTTGCCTCTAATTTGTTGTACATCATTTTTAAATTCAACATCTATCAAGTTTTCTTTTGAGTCAAGTCGATCCCCAGCATATAGGCAATAGATAGCCAGTAGTAAGTGGGTGACAATTGTGTCCAGTCTGACAGAGTGGGATGAACACGTCAGACCTGCCAGTGCTGCTACTGCTGACAGTTAAGTAAGTTATGTTTTGACAGAACCACTAAGCGCATGGCTACACACACTCCACAGAGCAGACAGGAGCCGAGCCAGGAGCCAGCAGACAGGCAGACAGACAGACAGACAGCGATACCCCGAGATGCCATTAAGAGATTAGAGGACAGGAGAGGAGGATGGAACAGGGGAGGGTAGAGGATGAGCGTGACCCCCAAATAAACTAACAAGGATGGATTAACAGGAGTTGACGTGAGGATACACACAGATACAGACACAGACACACACAGAGCACAGGGGTGCCAGCCAATTACTTAAGAGATGTCAGTAATGAAAAGTGGGAAGTTGACCCATCTGGAGACAGACTTGAGGTCAGTTTAGAGCTAAGGTTTCACAGCCAGTGCTTCTACCGGCAGATCAAAGGGATAACATTTGTCTTGTAAAAGGCTAACAGCAGCTCTAATCTGTGTTCATAAAACACAAGATGACTGTGTGAAAACCAGTCGGTTACACTAAAACAGTGATTTAATGAACCAAAAGCTGCTTCCTACTTAGCCGTGTTTCAGGAAATGACAGTGGGTTTTTCTCAATGGAGAGAAGAAAGGACAAACTCTTGAAGCATGTACGTGTAAACTTCGGGAGTCAAACTGGGTCACCGGCCCTGCTGCTGCTGCGAAAATGTCAAGAGAGCAACTGTGTTTCTGAAAGCCTTGAATTCCTGCATAGCAAAATTAAATTACTTGGCTGAGAAAACAGGAAAAGTTTGAGCCTACACACCCAAGAAAACAGAAACAAACCCAGCGGTGGCAAAGCTTTTGTTTTCAGGAAACAAAACCCAACTAACCCTGTCCTTTCTCTCACAGTGCTTAATAAAAAGAAAAGAACAAAGACTTGAACAGTTTAAATCTTTTCAATCTTTGCTCTGTTCCTTTGGTGCCACACTGACACACACCAAAAATACATTATTTCAGCATATAACTATAGTTCAAGCCATAACAGTACAGAAATAGTTGTGACTAACTAGTAGTTATATAATAATCGCTGCTTTAATAGCTTTCGAGAGCTGTAAAATCTTTATGGTTGTATTATAAACCACTCATTATCACCATTTTTTACATTCTTTCATCGTGACTCATATCACAATTGTAATATCTGTCAAAATAATCCCAATATGTTTTTCTATTGCACATCTTTCACAACTAGTTCCACCAGTACCTGAAGCAAAACGCCTGCATGTCTAAGGGTCAATAGCTCGTCAATGGATAACAAACACCGAAGGGACAGTGGACACAAACCACACTCACAGGCTTTTCAGGCCCATCCATCACCCTAAACCACCACAATGCTGCAGTTTTTCTGGTTTGGACATAAATATACATTGTCATGGTTGATTTCATATATGATGGATGATGGAGTTTGGTTTGGTTTGTAAGCAGTGTAAACACAGTGAGCCTGGCTGGAAGCAGGAAATCAGCATGACCTCTGTGACCCGACTCTGGCGCTACCTCATTCTCAGCCATCAGGCTCAGGAGCAGCATGAAAACAGTGATGTTGACCTCTGGAGCATTAACTGCCCGGTCAGAGCCCTCCTTATGGTAAAAGGGCAAGGATCGTGTGTGTGTGTGTATGTGTGTGTGTGTGTGTGTGTGTGTGTGTGTGTGTGTGTGTGTGTGTGTGTGTGTGTGTGTGTGTGTGTGTGTGTGTGTGTGTGCGTGCGTGCGTTGACACCACTGCAAGCAAGTCAACTAGGTATCCTGATCCCACAGTTTGTAGAGTCATCACCCTGAAACTGCTGCTTAAATTTGGTCCTTTATATGATTAAAAAAACAACTAACCCACACTTCCCTAAAACATCAGAGAAACCAGGAGGAGTTATGAGGAGGAATAGAGGAAGAAGCTGGCACAGAAAAGCCCTGAATGAATGGATGGTGGGAAAGGAGGGAGGAGACCGACTTTGAAAGAGGGCAGGAGAGAGATGGATTTATGACCCCGTGAGAAAAAGAGAAGCTTCATCCAAACTCCTTTGGTTTTAGGGCCTTAGTTAATCACAGGTTAATGAGCAGGAGAGGAAAGCACACAGAGAGCAGGAGAAGGAGAAACGAATAGAAACAAAGAGAGAATGGAGGCAATGAAGGAGTGGTAAAAAGAAAAATTGTATTTTAAGTGAGATAAATTGACAGGCAGCCAGAGCAAGTGAAAGGATAAAAAGTAGGCGAAAGGGTTTTTATCACGTGAGTGCCGAGATGAAGAGGGTGAGATAAGGACAGATAACAGATCAAAGTCCAAAATGAACAAAAACATGAGATAAATGATAGACACGCTAAAGACAGGCGAAAGTGAAAGAAAGAAGAATAATACAAACATGTTAGAGGACTGGAGAGCTGCTGTCATAGTGTTAGCAAGAAGAGACAAGGGAAACTGAAATTATGAGGGTACTCCTAACCAAGAATTTCACATGTGGCTCTTTTGGGGACTTATAATGTTCTTTCTTCCTTGTTTCAAAGTTAAAGTCGAGGCATTAATTGTCGTACGCACTGTTAAAGAAGCAAGTTACCCTGTACGATGAAATTCTTCCTCTGCCTTCCACTATTCAAGCAAATGTTTGAATTATCCTAGAAACATTTTCGATATCTTAAATGTTCACAGTATCCTTACTCTGATTCATTAACCTCAAATAACATTACACATGACAACAAACTTTAGTCTTTTGTATTTAATAACCACTAAAAAATAAAACAACTTCCATATGGGCATGTAAAAATTGACTTTGGGCGATAAGTTTTCTGACCCACTTGGCCGACAAGTGAAAAAAAGAATAACATCACACAGTTGAATGCTGAACCCAAGCCTGTGGTTATCTAGCCAACAGTTAATGAGATATTTCAGTTTTGACCAAAATGGTGAACCGAACGACGGACCGTCACTGTCTACAGAGCGAAGCTGCTAGCCCAGCTAATAAATGATAAACTTCACTGTTTTGTCTCAAACTCTGCTGCGACTCTTCCTGTCTGAAGAGCACTCCTGCGGGCACTGGACCTCAAACTCTTGGCTATGTTAAAGCTTTGCCCTGCTACAAATGTACAGAGCAGCCGAATGAATGAGACGGTAAAGAGGGTTAGGAGGAGGTGTGTTTGTGAGAGCCAGGGAGAAAGAGCAAGACATCTATAGGGTCGTGAGAGAGAGATGAAGATGAGGGAGAAGAAAGACACTTAGACGATGAGGTCAGTGGATGGGAAACGACGAGGCAGAGGGAGAAAGACAAAAAGTGAGGGAATGAAAGGGCCAGGGGCAAAGAATGTGAAGAGTGTACACAAATACATGGGACCCCAACACATAACCACGGTAACCAGGCCCTTAATTTTAACCCCAGCTGTTCTCGTTGCCATGGACACCTCTCAATTAGGACCCTCCCTCCACCCCACACCATCCCCATCCTCTGGCCTTTTATTGAGGCACTTGACCCGAGCTCCTGAAAAAGCTGTAATTATCAGGTTGTCAGAGACGTCCGCGGGACCCTCGCTGCCATGACGTCAACGTTTACATTCAGTCTGGTAAAGGTCTCAGGCCTCTTCTTATATAGGTTTGGGGTTGCTTTGTCTTTAGCTGACATCACAAGATGACACATGCTCACCGCAGAGAGTACTTCTGTCACCTTTAAGTTAAAGGTGACAGAAGTACAGGCTTTAACCCTTATACTTATAGGCTTTAAAAGCTTTAACGTTATACTTGTAATACATGTTTGTTTGACTGTTTCTACAGCACCAGAAAGTAACGCGGGATGTAAGCAACAAGCATCAACTTCAATATTATTGCATATTGATGAAGTGATTTAGTTGAAAAATACGATTTTCCATATTAAAAATAATGGACACAAAGATGTCAAAATGCTATGCTGATTGGTCAGTCGACAGTAGTGCAATAAACGTGATTAAGCAGACATGAGTAATCTATCAAGCAAAAGTTTAATCTTTTCAAATGTAAAGATTTGCCACATTTCTCTGTTTTATATTTTTACAAACTGATAACATTTGTTTATGGGCTATTGATTGGACAAAAACAATGTAATTTATGTTTTTTTGCTGCTATCTAGCATTAAATAATTGAATAAAATGCAATAATTATTAGTTGTGGTCTGAATGTGCTGAATGTTTTTTCTTCCATTAGTAGAAAAACATCATGTTGGTTTTCTGAGCATAGCAAAATAAATATTAAATCAAAAATATAATTAAATAAAAGTGTGAATGTGAACATTGTTGTTCAAGTGGTGGCTTGTGCCACTTAACTGGATGTCACAATCTGAATCCTCCCCAATAAATACTACATTAGCATCAGCAGTTCTGCCTTTGATTTAACTTGATGTTTTAATAGATACTGTGATAAAACTGTCCTGACAACAGCTTGTTAAAAGCATCAAGTAGCCTGGATAAACTATAAAAACTCCCTCACTGTTGCATGGGTCCAAAGTTTTGAGTGCTGTAATTGTGTGTGTTGTACTCAAGCAGGTGTGAGGCTGCGTGTGGATTTCAGGCTCTTTCACAGCCACTGGAGCTGTCAGTGAGACAGTTAATGCTTGTGTGTGTGAGAGAGTGTGTTAGAGAGACAGTGGACTATTGTGTGTTTGTGTGAATCTCAGTGACGAAAAGGCAAAAGGAAAGCCAAAGACCACCTAGCCCGACTATGAAACAAGAGGAGAGAGGAGTGATCGTACATCAGGGACAGACAGAAGCTTCTCTTTCACTCTCACTAATGACCCGAGGTTGCTTTTCCACCTCTTGGCAAAGACCTTTTTACCGCTTTCACACTCCGTAATGACACACACATACCTACACAACAAATAAACACAAACTGCAGCTCTTTTCACTATATGGCAGAGCAGGAAATTAAAGAGAGTATCTTGCTTAGCCTGGAGGCTGCGGGGATGTTAACTGTGCCCAGGGGGCACAACAACTTGGAAAGTGATCAATGGCAGCGTTAATTGCTCCACATTGCACAGGTTCATAAGAAAGTCAGGTATGTTAAGACTTAGTCTTGTTACATAAAGGGACAGTAATCCTTTTTTAATGAGCTCATAGGGAGATGAGTTCAAGACCGGCATTTGAACATTTTATGGAAAAGGGGGTTTGGTAAAAAGTAACTGATGTAGCTGCTGGTGGCGAAAGGGAGGAGAGTTACGGTGTGAGACGAGGGAATAAAAGAACAGAGGACAGCAGAGGTCAGACTTCTGTGGAAAAGGAAAGAGGTGGGGTGACATGATAAGACCCCAACCCCCCCAAGTAAAAAGTGATGACGCAGACTTCAAAGAGAAAAACGTATTTAAAATAAAATTCCGGTTTATTACAATTTGAGTCATATTTTCATAGCTGTGTGGATGATTTTGGTGATAATTGGTTTTGATAACGTTTGTGTAACGAGCAGACAGGTTGAAATCAGGCCAACTACAACCACTAATAACAGTAAAAATGGCAAAATTGACTGATTTCAGCACCTATAATGACAGTAAACAGAACAGCTTGGGTTCTGGACAGACAGGAAGCTGAATGAAACAAAAATTCCTCTCTAAACACTCAGTATGTTATTCGTGCATCTAGGAGTCTCTCCATCAAAACAATGTAGGCTGTGTTGGAACATGGTTGTCGTTATTTGTTAATTTGTGCTCACAGCATCAACTTGGCTGCTGATTTCATTAAGGTGGTCACGGAGAGGAGAGTGTTAACAGACTTGATTAATTGGCCGGGGGATGTTCTATGTGCACTTACAGTCAGTGTTCCTATTGACTGCTGGCTCAGGCCTGTGGGCCCCACCAGCAGATAACGAGTGGACAGAAGGCCTTCAATAAACACAGGAAACAGCTTTTAAATGCTTACAGATCGAAGCACAAAAAGGCTGGGTGGAAGGACTGAATCAGGTCAGCCTGTCACGACCACTTCACAAAAATCAAACAAGTGAGAATGAAATTGTGGGAAACACACAGGGGGTGCAGAGAGAAGAGAGACACTGATGGAGATGAAATGAGAGAAGGGGGATGTAGAATCAAGTCCAGATGTACGTAGTCATGACTAATTTACCTACATCCGCACACACCTCCACAAACAAAGGCTTGCTCCTCACCCCCACCCTGTACACACAGCCTATGTAAACTGCGTTAAGATTATCTGAGCTCGTCCACAACCAAACACACATACGCAGGATGAAGAGAAATCCCAGTGTCCCATTTCTAGTGTTGATGCCGCCCTTGCAGCATCACACCATGTTCCTCTCACTTCAAAGGCTCTAAAAATATATCTAAGTAAAACCGTTTCTATCTTGGAAATAAACCTGAGGGCCAAGGCAAAGAGGGCAGACATGGTTTATATCTCCCTGGCTGTGAAAAGAACGTCAACAGATAAGCTAGAGACATTTTTTTTTCTTCCCTGCTCGCACACACACAATCATCCTCTCTCTATGTTTTCTAGCTTCTCTCAAAGATCACAGCGCAGAAAGCATGGACCTCAGGGGTCCTCAGACCTCAGAGCAGCCGGCTCCGTATCACACCGAGATAACACTACGTTTCCCACGCTGCCCCCTGTCTCCAGGAAGTGGAGCCAGTTGAGCTCATCAAGGTGGAGCCTGCGGGGCCTGATGGAGTCTGGGGACACCAGGAAGTAAACAGGAAGCAGCTCCTTCTCACAACGACAGCAGGAGAAAACAATACGGTGATAAAAAGACAGTGTTTGTAATTACGTTTGTGGCTGATGGGTTCACATTTACACACAATAGTATTTTGAATATGTACATTTATTATTAATTAATAAATTAAGACAAAGGCTTTCAATTATTTAAACTGAATTATACAGTAAGAGATGTTAATATTTCCCAGTCTGCTTAATGTGTCGATACGATTAGGATTCTTGTTCCGACAGCTGAGTTGTCAGATGAGCAGCTGAGTAATGCTTCCTCCTCAGGGCCCTCAAGAAAACAAGGACACCAGCTGTATTCAAATATAATAGTTTCACAAGCTTTTACAAGCTATAAACTGAGGTCCCAGCTTAGCACCCACAGAGTCTTGTTCTTAACCATCATAGAGAACACATAATTCCCAAGCTACAGGAGCAGAAAGATAAATAATTTAATGAATGATTCATTGGTATATGTCCATTTAAAGCAACTGCATATCACGGACAAAGATGGCAAGTTATAATTATTCAATTTCATGGCAGTCTAAACATTTTGTCTCTCAGGCCTCCATCAGTCGTCTTTGACACAACATCTGAACTCTGACTCAAGACAACTAAAAATAAACACTCATCTATTCCGCCTCTCGTTTCCAATCCAGAAGCCATAAATCATTAACACGACAAACTGTTTGGACAAGCGAAAGTGAGTCTAATCATACAGTTCACTGACTGACAGGCTGGTTTTTGAAGGAAAGATCATCAATCACTGTATATTAATTTGTGAAAACTAATTTGACAGATTCAAATTTCTTTAGGGAAGCCATAGTTTGGCAAAATACTGTCTTAGGTCATTTTACATCCAAAGTAAATTCAGTATTTCTCTACAGTTTTGCAGTGGCATTATATCACAAGAAGTTAGATGTCTCAGTAAACTCTTTAACTTTTTCGAGGGATGTAGATACACCTGCATGCACTCACAAACTCAGGTAAATCATGTCAATGTTGGCTAAATGTTGTGTCATTTGTGCACTTACATGCCCATGTGAGAGCCTAGATAACAGATAAGTGGTCAGTATTGGCCACAAAGTACGTAGATGTGATTAAGGCTGATAAAGCAATAGTGTTCAGGTAAATGGAGATGGACAAAGGACCTATCACCGCAGAGAGCTGAGCCACATCAATTTAAGCAAACTTGAGTTCATTCAAGGAAACAAAATGGATAAAATGTGTGTAAACAAAATGACTGTGCACAATAGAAACAGAGAACAATGCTGACCTAAACAGTTTCCCACAAGCATTTTAATCAGGGAAGGAGGAGGAATTTAATGACCAGCTCCACAAGGCAATTTGGTTAAACTGCATTAAGTCAAGCCTAGAGAGCTAATGAAGTTTTCATCCTTGATTAGTACCGAGTTCATCTTCATTCCTTACCCAAGACATCCAAACTGTGAACCACGGTGATGCCAGCCAGCATCCCGGAGAGAAACAACCTGGGACTCGCAGCGCCGCAGTGAACTGTGCAGGAGTGCTGTGACATTTTGAATCATTGTGCCTTGACCTTTCAGTTCTCTATCATGGCTCTGCTCAGGGGGATTTCATGCCTTGAATGAGCAGCAGGTTAAAGTAGGTGGTGTTGATGGAGACCTGGTAGAGTAAGGTAGATTCTTCACTCACATCGTATCAAGTCTACACTGTGGGAAAACACCAACATCAAACTATTTAGATGAAGAGGACAAATAAGTCATGAAGTGTAATGAGTTTGAAATGAGCTAATACCAACAGGAGGAGAGAAATTGCAAATCCACTTTGAGCTGTCTGTTAAAATTATAAAGTGGATATCAGGCATGTTAACTCTTGCTTTGTCTCGACTTGCTGACGCAATAGTTTAACATTTTGTGTAAAACTGCCTATTCACCTTCTTGTCAAGAGTTACATAAGAGGATCGATACCTCTCTTATGACGCCACAGCAAGGTCACGCTCAGCTTAGCTTAATGTCACAACTGGAAACGAGGAAACAGCGAGCCTGGATTTATTTGGAGATAATGAAATCTGCCTACTACCACCTCTAAAGCTCAGTAATGACCACTTTTTGTCTGTTAGTCATGGTAGCTTTATCTCCACCTTTCCAGTCTTTATGCTATTCTAAGCTAACCCTTGCCTGGCTATACTGTCACATTTAAACTTGCTTGGAGAATGAACTGTGAATATCAACAGGTAACAACTCTTTCAAAGTACAAATGCTACTGTCTTTACTCCTCTATGACAGTAAACTGAATATCTTTGGTTTGTGAACAAACAAGACATTTGAGGACGTCATCTTGGGCTTTAGGAATCACTGATCAACATCTTTCACCGTCTTCTGTAAGTATTCGCCAGATGAAAATAATCAATAGTTGCAGCCCTCCTCTAAATTCCCTTCATTTCCCTCCAATTTTCTCTTCCCTCAGCTCCTCCTCTCCTTTTTCACCGCCTTGTTCCTTCGCCTACACCCTGCATTCACAGTGTCACACAGCTCACATCAATACCACACACACATGCACGGTAATTACATGCACAAACTGTGCTCTGCTCTGTGTGATTATAGGCCTGTCAGTTCAGGGAGAGGGCTGTGGTAAGCGAGTCAAAGCTACGAGGACGGTGCATGTAAGTCATGCAAAGAGAGGTGGCCATAAAGTGTGAACAAGATGTGGATGCAATAAAACACTCAACGTTTTTTTGAAATATGTTGATTTGTGTGGTTCCAAAGTGCACTGCATCTTTATAATTTCCTTTGACCTGAAGTCTTATACTGCAATAATCAATAAATCTATCCTTTGGAGGGCGCTACAGCCTTAGCAGCAGCATTCAGGGGCTCTGAGGGGGAGTTAATGGTAGATGTGTCGCATAAAATATACTTGCATATGTTTGCACGCATGACAGTAAACACTTGGTGGGGTGGCACCCAACTGGCGTGATGCTGATAAACAGCACCAACTGTAAAAAACTGATAAAACAAGAGAACGCTTATCATACTCAACACACCTGGGTGACAGCTACTGAAGACATGTCGGTGTGTCTGCGTGTGGCACACTGGGCAGCAGGGTGGCCCAGATTTTGAAGACATCACCAATAAAACAGTAAAAAATTGGGCCTCTGTGTTGATAAGGATCCAACATGCTGAGGCGTTCGAGCGGCTTCAGGATGCTCACTGGCCGATCACATCGCTGTGGTCTGCTCCTTCACACACTGACACAGAAAACCCACACATCTCCTCCATTTATCCTCCTAAAATAACTTTACTCAGCCCTATAAAAAGCCATTACAAAAGACATTATTAGCATGAGTGGCTCCATGTATTCAGAACTATTTCAGGTCGCATCAACTGAACTCTATCTGAAAAGATCACATATCAGGCCCTCTGTATGCGCCTCTTTAATGGATGTTATCGGATGACTGGATACGTTATCACTTCTTTATGGCATTAACACAGGTGAAAATTGGCAGTTGTGCTTAAGTGTCATACAGGTTCTGCCTCATTTGCTTCATGTGGTCATTAAATCTGTCACAGTCACAGTGCTCGATGATACAGTCACATTTAATGCATACGGTCATATAATGTTCAGCAGATCTGACAGCACTTTGAACTGACTTAATACAGCAGGCCAGGCCGCTGCTCTGATGTTAGAGATACTGAGGTTGTCTTTGCAGAGAGGAGGTGACATGAACGCAGAGTAAAGATGGTGGCTTAATAATGCTGTATTTTCTGACCATTCCACCCTCATTTATCTGGGTTAGTCCCTCTGAGATTCAGTTGTAATATTGTAGTAATACGACTACTAGGGGAGGGAAGGGAAGGTTGTATGCGCAAGATTAGAAGATTTATTGCTTTTACTTTCCTCACATCTTGAGTTTATCATCATAGTATTAACAGTTATGAGAAGGGTGAGAGGTTTAATGTGCACCTGTGTTGTTCTCTCAGGTTAAACTCTTCTTACTTAATCTGGCACCCCAGCCTCATACTAGCGTGGAAACAAACAGCATCCAGACGTTTATGTAACCTGATTAACAGGCTTTGAAGTTCAGACGGGCGACTTGTCTGCTCGTGACACGAAACAATGTAAAGCCACCACATTAGTCTGTCAAGTAACAGTTTGTTCTCTCAGCACCAGTCAGAGCCAATAATCTATATTAACAGGTGTTTGGTACAGGCGGGTCTGGATTATTTGTTCAAACTTATGATTTCTCAGGTTTACACTTTGCTATGAAATGAATTAACTATAGAGCTTCTTGCATGGGGTAACTCAGACACTGCTTTAAAGGTCCTGTCTGTAAAAAAAATAAAATCCCAACTTGTCAAATTCTCTAACAAATGTTCTTACAAATAGGACATGTAAGATGCAGTAATTTAATATTTTAGTTACTGTAACTCAATTTGTGGCCCAGCTCTTTTAACGAGGCCATTTGGAAAATTAAATAAATGAATTAAAGCCAGGTTTAGAACATCAAATATACACTGACACAAATGTGCAATCCACTCACCTATCAATCAATCAATCAATAAAAAAGAACATTAGATACAGGTTGCTGGGCCTCCACAAACACAAAACCCCAGAAAGACCATCTCCAACAATGATTTCCCCACTAATAATGGCTCTCAAATGCTGACTCAGACGTACAATGAGTTATTTTGGGAAATTTGGGAACTTTCGTCCGGCTACAGTGGGTTCACCTCCAGAGTTTGGTAAAACCATTAACAGTTACTGGAGCATTAAAGTCAAGATAATGATTTTCCTACATAAATAACTAAAAATAAGATAAGGTACGCAGCCAACAGGATCACCGCAAAAACCAGTGAGTTCCTTCAGAAGGTGAAAGCTGTCACATTTGAGTGTTTTGTGACTATTTAGGGAGCTGTGGTTTTACGCTGGACTCAGATGCAGATGCTGTAACAGAGATGGAGAACTGAAAATGGCAGCAGGGCAGACCAACAATCTGTTTTGTGACAGTTAATTATAGAGGATGTTGGAAATGTGCTCATTCATGCTTTGCATGAAATCTGCAGTCAATCTGAGGTTAATACTGGCCGCCTCGGAGCGAGGTGCCGAACAGGGTGAAGGGAGGACATGGTTGATTGTGTGTAATCCTCGTGTGAGCGTGTGTGTATGCAGGCATCGAATTAGGGCTGAAAAATCAGATTATCGATCAAAATGATTATCAAGCACACATGCCAAACATTTCCTAGGCTTCTCAAATGTGAGTACTTGCAGCTTTTCTTGTGTTTGTGTTGGTTAAACAAGAAATGCATTTTGAAGATCTTTCTGGAAATAGTTTTTACAATTATTTGACATTTTACGGCCTCTACAAAGACATAAACATATAGAGTGGTGATGAGTGGTGCCTTGTGCCATTGTGTAACAGCGTGTGTTTGTTGTAAGGGATTGTCGCTTAGCAGAGTTAGCCTTGTGGATTAAAATGTCGGTGGGGAACAAGAAAAGTCGAGGCTAAGTGACCCACATTAACTGTCCAGACACCCAAACACACTCTCACACACTGGCTTCATCTACCTGCTGTGCTCGATGCTTGATCATCTCAAAAAACACATTTTCTCATCAGCCAGCTGTCTCACTCTGCCTTACAGGTAGACTTGGTGATTACCTTACACACTTTGTACTACCCTGATGTCCACGTCCCCTCCCTGGAAACACACACATGCCCCAACACCTCCCTCTTATTACGGTAATTTGCGCAGCATGGCACTACTTCAATGTGATTAGGATCAGACGTCACCAATATAATCACATCAGATAGTGCTATCAAATAAACATGTTTTAAACCTCGAGATGTTTGGTATCAAGTCAAAGAAAAGAAAAAAATAACCCACACATTCATCCCTCCAATCCAAGTTAATCCAATTCCAAAACAACTTTATACCCATGACTGTCGGTAAAGACAAACTCATGACAGCAGAGACAACAATGGAGCTAATGTTAGGTTTTCAACAAAGTCAAAAACCACTCATATGACTGGATTATTATAAACTCAACCACACACGGCAGCTTACCATTTTCCCTGCCTGAGATGTGGCGGTGCGGGGCCTCCTATATGTGACTGATGGCTGAGGGTTCAGTCCACCACCACCTGCACACACAGGGCCGACACTCCAGGCTGGACTCAGAAACCCTCCACTCTCGTCAAAGAGCATCCTGGTCACATGAACCACATGAATGCTCCAAATGACATGCTTATGAGGAATAAATGTCATGTACTTTTTGGCTAAGTTGAATCACGCTACGTTTGGCATTTACCAAAATAGCAACAGAAAGGAAGGAAAAATGGATCCAAGGAGATCATTACCAAAGTCAGGGCCGCAACCTTTCCACTACAAACACACACAGTGTAAGGCGCCTCTATAGATGTCTTTAAAATTATATATATGTCTACTTGTACAAGTTTATGTCAATGTGTGAGTAAATAAAGGATTGAAGGCGTCACAGTGGATAGAAGTGGAGAGGGGAACTTTTAAGTTGAACAGGAAACACGTAAATAATGAGCACCTCCTTTTTGGATGACTCACACACACACACACACATACACACACACACACACACACACTTGTGACACAAGAGAGGAAGTCACTAGCTAGATAAATGATTCAACGCCTATTTGAGGAAAAATATTATTAATCACCGCCATCAAAGAGTTAATGTATTCACCCTTGTCGGTTTGTTGGTTTATCAGCAGGGTTTCACAAAAACTACAGAATAGATTTCCACAAAACTTGGATAGAGGAAGGTCCTCGGCCCTGACTAGACCCCATCGATTTTTGATGGGGTCTAATTTCTCAAGGATTAATGCATGGATTTTGATGAAAAAAAAAAAAATCAGGTGCATTTCGGTGGCTGGTATCTATAAGTGAGTACAACAGGGAACTGTTGGTCCTTGGCAGAGATATGAACTCACTGGGTACCATTTTAGTTAAATGTATTGTTTAGTCTATAAAAAAATTCCAAGTGTCCAAGGTCAAGTCTTTAAATTTCAGTCAAAAGCAAAAACATATTGAATTTGCAAAGATACAAAACCGAAAAGGCCTCATATTTGAGAGGCTGTAACCAGTAAAGCAGCTGTAAAAATCTGCTATTTTATTCTTGACAAATGTTGTAGCAAAGTTTGATTAACTTAGCGGTTTATCAACACCATTTTAAATGTTGTGTGACAGTTAGGCAGAAAACAAAAGTATTTGTATTCCATAGTGGAGTACTTTCAAGTAGAAACCCTTGGTTCATGAACTTGAACACAACCGTGCTGTTAGCTCTGGGGTCATTGACACAGATCTGGTCTGACACAGAAACACAAAGGTACACAGAAACCTCAGAGGGAAGAAAAAGGAAAACACTGAAGAGAAATACATGCCGACACATTCTCAACATGAATCTATCCTGAGAGGTTGCAGCTCGTGTTGTGTGACTGCAGTGAACAGGTAGAGAGAGTAAGTAGCGTATGAGAGATAAGAATAAAAGCTGACAGCTACTCCACCTTAAACAAATCCTGAACAAACTCTGGACGGTCAGTCATGGCCTCAAACCCATTCACACATGTTCTCGACCTCTGTCGCACAGCTATTCTTCGGATCATTAGTCTCTTGTGGCAGGTGACTGCAGATAAACACAGTCGGACACAATGGACAGCCCAGAGAAGTACACTTGTTTTTTTCCATTTCAAAAGGTAAAACATGTCCCTGGGCCCCCCGCTGAGGTTAAGGGTACAGAAGAGGAGATGTGAGTGGATACAGATGGGTGGTCAGACAAAAAGGCTCAGAAGGCACACAATAGAACAATATCAGAGTCAATGGTCCTTTTAAAAGTTTCTGTTTCTGGGATCAAGAACTACACCAACTGGAAGATAAAATCTCTCTGTTGTTGTACAGAAACCCCCAAACTCCTATTTGACACTAAGGTTGAAATCCTTCCCATTAAAGGGGGGTAAATAGTTTAAATTTCAAGCTTCCACTACAGGCTTATGTAACACTTTCAATCACACAAGTGACTTAATGTGTTTACACATAAGTTTGTGCATAAGCTAATAATTACATTTGTGGTGATTACATCTCCCCACTGGCTTTAAAGTGGTTAAGATGTTTAACTTCAACTGTAATTTAAGGGGTTAAAGGAGATTGTAGGTGATTCTAACCCAGCCTGACATCTACTGCTGCAAGGCTTCAGACACAGCAGCTGTTGGAGGGGGGGTACCGTGCCACATAATATCACCAGACCACAAGTAGCAGCAGGTGTGGCCAAGGCCAGGGTAACACTACTACACAAAAGACGAGGGGGGGGGCAGCGTTTTAAATTTGAATATAGCCTTGACAGTGAGACAACTGTGGAGAGGTTTCCTAGTGGCCATAAATGAAGGAGAGAAAGAGGTTTAGTGGAGAAAAGACAAAAGGTTTGATGTTCTTTAATCCTCTCAAAGGCTTGGGCAGTGTGCTTTGATACAGATTTGGCTGCTCTCTACATACCAGTATAGAATTAATTAACATTATCTTGCCACATTAGCTGCTATGACCTTCACCTCAACTCACTGCATCGAAGCCAGTGAGTCTATGCGAGTGTCTGCCACCCATTTATGCCGAAACAAAGCACATTTGCATAGCAAGAAAAGGTAGATGAAGAGCAGGGGAGTGCTACAAAGGTAAAAGTAAAATACGTAGCAGCTGCTGGGAAAATCAGTTCATAGTTTAGAGCGGTTGTCTAAGAGAATACTTTGGTCTGCAGACAGCGCTGAAATCTCAAAGAGCCTCACCTGAAATACATGCCATTAACTGTCTTTATGATTTAAAAACACAGCTATGGAAGCATATTACATAACTGCGCATGTATGTGAAGAAATAGTCCACATTCTAAGAGTTGAGAGAAAACACTGGATTTACAGTGTGCACTACTGAGGTGCCAACATTTCCCCCAAAACAAAATGCTGTTGCAGCTGTTGTGAGGAAGTGGTGCAAATGGCTCACAGCGAGCCGACTGTGAAGTGTGTTACACATTCAGGTTCAATCATGAATGGATCTTTTTTATGTTCTATGCCTTATTACTTATTCATTCATTTATATAATTTTGTTTTTGAGAGTACATAGACTTCAACTATCATTCCGTTGTACAATCCTGGCAGTAAATTGATAATGAAATGTAATTTGGAGCTCTGCCCCCACTACTTTTGCGTTGTCACAGTAATACAATATGTAAAGATGTAAAGTATATTCAAAGTATGATAAAAATAAAGATTTCAAGGAGAAGCCTTCTCACGCCAGAAACAGGAGAGGAGCCAGGGTTATGCTACACTTGGCTAACTGTTGTGATAACAGCTGCTGAAGCGAAGCATCCCTGCCTGCTCCTGCATGCCACCTGATCCTTCAACAAACCTTCCCGCTGTTGTCTCCTCTCTTTTGAGTGAGTGTGTGTTCCTCGCACATGTCTGATTTCTTGCCCAGATCAAGTGTCCTCGGTGACAAAGAGCAGAGACACGTCTGGCACACTGACCACGACCAACGCTAACATAAACAATTAAATTTGACAATTAGCCGCTGAAGCTAATTAAGAGCTTAGAGCAGACAGATAAATGTGTTGAAAGAGTGTTAAATGCGCTCAGGGTAATACCAGTCAGAGGTGTTTTAGCTACTATGAAAGGAGGCAACCGTTTGTCCTTCTACTGACCCACATCTTATCTGGACGCCATACAGTAGCTGAGTGTGTAAACAGACAGAAACACATATACATGAGGTGGACCTTCACGTAAGCCACAGAAAAGTGCAGAAAAGTAGTTTAGGAACAGCAGGAAAACTTATTTCTTAATGTTTTTCAGAGTGAATAAAGCTGTGTGAGTTCAATTTTCAACTCAGATATGTTAGATTTTAGACCAACAACTTCCTCAACATAAAACTGATTTTTAACACCGATACAACCACCGACCATTCATTCCTTTAAATGGATTAAACTGAGAGGCCAACTGCAATCACAGCCCTTTAAATACGGATCATGTACGAACAGAAGCTCCCTGAAGCCTCATTCATAAAAAACACACGATTACCATTCCTTGACTCAAGCTTAGTAAAACATACCATACTATCCAGTTACACCAGTATCTGACGAGCAGGTATGACACCTTTGTAAGACCCAACCCATACTTTCGTTTATGCTGATTCACTGCATTGGTGAGCAATCCCCACGTGCAACATGTCACTTTACTGACATCACCCTTCAATCCTCCAAACAGAGATAACAAAAGATAAGATCCTGAGCATTATAAAGCCGTGATAGGCTCTAGAGCGCTATGGGTGCCTGAAAACACCTATAAACGTATCTTGTTGTCGTCTTGCTACTCATTACAGGACGATTAACTGATTGTAAATGACAGGTGACAAGGTTGAAGTGGGCACCGACCTCTTTTCTCCTCCAGATCCTGGAGGAACTGCCTGTAGGCAGCCGTGGAGCTCATCCCTCCCTCCCAGAGAAAAGAGAGAGAGATAGCAGGGAAGGAGAAATGACAAAAAGAGAGAAATAATTGAAAGTAGAAGTGGGTAAGTACAGGAAACTGGTGAGAAACGGTGGCAAAAAGGAGGGGAAAGGTGATCTGAACACCTCAAGGAAATGAATAATGAGAGATGTTAAGAAAAGGTGAGTGAAAACAGAAGAGAAAGGCGGTAAAGAATTGAGGGGGAGGGAGAGTCTGGAGGCTGCAGTTGATCTGTGTGGGCCGCAGGATCCTGGCTGTCAAAGAAGGGCCATCCTTAATCACGTAGATAATCCCTCATCTCTTACTCGCTTCTTTTCTTCTTCTACCAGTCTTGTCTTCTTCTCTGCCGAGTGTGTGTGTCGCTGGTTGCGGTGGCTACGAGTGTGTTAGCAGCTCTAAGCCGGATAGAGGAACTGGACTTTGACCACAAGGCGGGTGATGTCACTGCCAGAGCCAGAAACATGTGTTTCACTTGCGTCTAGAGCGACAGTGTGTGTGTGTGTGAGAAGGAAATTAGAAAAAAAAAGGGGGCGTGTTTATATTACTCAGCTCCATGTGCTTTTTTTCCACAGCAGCGTGGTATGTTGAAGCTGGATTTTATGCATGAATGTTTGACTGTCACACATTTGTCATTCAGTCAGCCTCACATTGTCTTCTTAGACAATAGGTAATCGTAGGTGTGTGTGTGTCTGTGTGTGTGTGTGTGTGAGACTGTCAGCTGTGTGTGTGAGACTGTCAGCTGCCTGTTGGATCAGCATGCTGGAGCAGATTACAGAGAAGCAGACGAGAAGAGGGCTCTCCAACACCCCCTTTCCTCATTATTTGTAATTTTAACACACAGTCTGGCTCTCCCTATCATCGCACGCATGTCAGTCTACTGATGTCAGTATTTGAGCTGACAGTACGCCTCTGCACTCAGCTGTCACTAAGCCAAACTGTCTCTACTGTAAGTTTGGAGAATAGAGCCATCATGAGCCTGCTGTACAGAAAATTTGGATGAAAACACATCCCAATACGAGAGTATATAAAGGTATATACCACATTTATAATGATTTATATCTTGTAATCTCACTCTACCTCTCTTAGGTAGGCATTAACTCTGATACATTTCACTGTAATCGCTTCTAAATTTCCCAAAATACTGATAAACGGCCATCACAATTTTACAAAAACTCAGTCATGTTTTTTCATCCCTTTTTCCAACCAGCAGTCCAAAACCCGATGATTTCTGCTTCATTAAATGACTACAAAATATTCATTATATTATACTTTTTTTTAATCTATAAATCGATTGATCCTTCAGCACCAGCGTGGGCACAATATGACTGCTTTAAACTTTAAAATAAAATAATAAAGAAGGATAAGTCATTCAATAACACATCATTTTTCTCTTTCTATCAATGTCTTATCAGCTCTGTCCTCTCTCTTCTATTCTACCTCATGAGAAGGTAAACGCCACACAGTAAATAATTAATGGGTTTTAACATGTAACAGAAACAAACACACACACACAGACACGGGCAAACAGGGCAGATTAGGCCGGATGAGGTCTAGTGCCATAGCAACCAGCAGGCTGACTGTAAATACTTGTACTAACTTCCTTGACTTCAGCACCTCAAGACCACTTGTTAGAGATACAAGTGTATGTTATGGCAGAAATGCAGTGACACTGAATGTCTCTCTCCATAACAAGTGTATTTACATAAGGAGTACAATGATGGTGAAATGATCTGGAAATGTAAACTGACTAGTGCTCGAGTTCACATCAGGAAACTGTGGCCAAAAGCTGAGAGACGAAAAGAAGAAACTAGAAATAGCAGGAAATCGACAAAAATAGCACTGAAACAATTTGCCAATTGTGCTCCCAAGACAGAATTAATGAATCATGCTGGATAATAGCAGTAGTAGTCATTTATCATGATACATTTAGCAGGTTGGAACTCAAATGCTGTTGCTTGCACACATATTTTTCTTCATTGTTCCCTGTTAAATAAAACAACAGACCTGTGTTTTCATAGCTGCTGGTCAGACTAAATCAAATAATATAATATTCTTACAGACAAAGTCAGCAATTTCCCAACAATCCATGCATTTCTCTGCTTTAATTTTCTGTTGCATTCAACTACAGTGCGATGTACAACTAGAAGTGATTAAAATAGATCTGAAGTGCTCTATAAATGCCAACCCTGACAGGAATCGACTAGTTTTTCATAGAAGGTCCTCTATCTCACTCTCAGACGCAACAAACACACTTTTACACCCAAACACAACCTGTCACACATCCAAACATTTCTCAGAATTGGACACAAACCTGGAAATCTGCCTGAGAATGTCATTGGTTTCTAACAGTTGTGCAATCAAAAGAGCCGAAAGCATTTCTGTTTAACAATAGAGTCATTACTGATCAATAGGAGGACAGATACACCAAATGTGTGTGTGTGTGTGTGTGTGTGTGTGTGTTCCAGGGGGATTTGAGATGACCTCAGATAATAGTCTGACCCACAAAGTTCAAAGGGCGAAAGCTGCCAATTTGCCTCCATTAGTTTGCTTCTTCACTCATCAATGACATTGTAGAGGAAAGAAAAGCACCCAGAGGGATTTGAACCGACACACAAGGAAGTTAATATTGTTTGTTTTTTTTCTCACTGAATGCATCCAACGCGTGAAAAGATATGAAAACAGTCTCCATAAAAACTACATGTATGCAAAATCTTCCACAACAGATGAAAACACCTTCCACCCGCACACTTCTCAGAAAGCCTGCGACGCGGTGCAGTTCAAAGCCATCACGCTCTATTCAAAAACTCTTTTTGAGTTGAGAAATCCTGACAAAAAAAAAAAAAAAAAAGCTGAAAACTGTTCAGCGATCCTGAACGCTCCCCTGGGAGTCTCCTCTTTCACATGACCCTGTCAACAGCAGCCCGCTTCATCAAAGGCAACCCTGGACACACTGCACACACACACAGAAACACTGATTCACACACACCCTTACTCAGGCAGTCACACACCGGGCCAGAGGATGGTGGTGGTGTGACTGGTAACCATAGCGACAGGACAGCAGCTAGCTGTCGGTGTGTTTTTCCACCTTTTATGCACGTTCCTCTGAATGAAAAGAGCCAGGGCCTAGCAACACACTGTAAACTGGTCCAGAGGCGTTAAAAGTTAACTTTACAACAACTTTACCACAACAGAGTGGAAGTACACTGGCAAATATTTGACTGAGAAACAAACAGCAGCAAGTGTGTGGCAAACGCCCAAACAGGGAAAAACACAACATCAGAGGTAAACTCCTGTTGTCTATGTGGATCAAGTTTCATCTCAGTCACTCTACTCAAGAGGCCAGAAATGCTTTTAAAAAACTTGCCACTAAATACAGGTTTAGATCTGTGGACAAAAAGGGAACAATAGAAGCTGGGAAGCGGATTTTTCCATGAGAAATAAAGGAGGAACCTTGGCACCATCATGTCACACCGCCACGTGTTTCAGCAAATAATAATAAAGCGAGAGGTAGATGGGAGAAAAATATGTATTTACCTTTGTTGGAGGAAGTCAGCAGAAACAGCAGCAGCAACATGGAAGAGAAAACAGAAAAAGAACACCTGGTTAGATTGATGATCTTTTAGAAACATAACATCAGCCTCAAAGTTAGTATAAGATCACAGCAAAACGTATGGTACTTCCAAAAAGTAAACCAGTTCCACTTACTAGCTTTTGGATGAGCTTTCACCCACATCTAACACAGTAAAAGCGCAAGTAACACAGGGCACATTTTGGGGAAATACATGTCAAACATACAAGCAGTCGATGGAAACTGATGCCAGGATTGTGATTAAATAGGAGCATTACAGAGTATAACTGCAATCAGCCTCAGTTACTCTTTACTGTTTTAATATTCAGCCACTTTCGGCTATAGGAGAAACTCTGAGGAGTCGGAGTGTAGGGAGTATTACAGAACCTGATTGGACATTGATTGTTTTGTGTGAGTCCACTGATGTGTATCTGCGTTAGTTCATCTGATGCTTTTGCAGAAAGTGTGTTTGAGTCAATGTGTGTCAATACGTGTGTGTTTCGGCATTTGTTTTTCCGACGCATGTATGCTGTTAGTGTGTGTGTACGTATGTGCGATACACATTCTCGAAAATGCCGAGCAGCTTTTGTTTCAGCAGCTGAAGTGAAACCATGCGCGGCTTTAATCAGAGCCGGGGTTCAGTCAGCTCAGTCAGGAGGCTGATGTGGCACACACAAACACACGACACACACACACACACACACACACACACGCACACACACTCCAAATGCTGCAAGCCATTTCAGTTTGTAAGATGAATGATTCTCACTTTATTCAGCTGAAATAAACCTGCAGCACTGCATAAACCAATGCAGAGCCACATCTATGCTTCACAGTGTGACAAATCAAAGTAATTTAATTTTCATCTTTTTTTTTTTGCATACATAAGCAAATGTTTTAGTATTCAGATTGTCAACAGTTTCAGGTGGTTTGGCGTTATAAAGTAGCATCTGAGGAAATGTAATTTATTCCATCTTAATTGGAACAACATTCATTAATAATCAAGACATAATTGGTCAAAAGTGATGATAATTATTAATGCAAAAGGAAAATATGAAGATGAGTAAGTGATCAATCAGTAATTAGTGATTACAACTCCCAAAAGGCTTTTTTCAGGATATGTTCATCTTTCTATTGACAATTTATCATTCATCCCATTCATGCTCCATCAGATGCACACTCATCATTTTCACATTAATCACAACAGAAAATGCTGTGGCACTTCCTCTTCCAACACATTTCTGAGTCTGCGCTTTCTTTCTGTCTGGATCAGGAGGAACTGCAGCAGTGTTTCACATCTTTTGATGTGTTTCAGAGCAACACAAATTGCCTCTCTGGGGGAAGTGACGTCAAAAGTGTGGATTTGGAGAGAAAAGAAGGAACAAGAAAATCAACTGCCATGTTGGGCGGATGGATACACAGACAGTGTGATGTGTGAGAGGGTTAGGAGGTGAAACAACTTTTGACGCACATGAAACAAAGGAGTATTCATTGGGAAAAACCACAGAGATGCGAGCTGTTCCAAATACTGTCACGAGAGAGAAAGACAGAGAGAGAGAGAGAGAGAGAGAGAGAGAGAGAGAGAGAGAGAGAGAGAGAGAGAGAGAGAGAGAGAGAGAGAGAGAGAGAGAGAGAGAGAGAGAGAGAGAGAGACTGTATACAGACTGAATATATACCAACAGAACTAGCCGGAGATTTTTTTTGCTCTACATATCTCATGTTTTCAGAAAATAGAGGGGGGAGGGAGGAAAAAGGCAGCAGCTTTCTGAAGATGCATGTAGGTCAATTGGAGCAGACATCGTGTGTGCAGGAGAAAGAGTTTGACCCCTTAAAATGCACAGAGAAAAGACAGCAGCGAGGAATGACTTAACACAAAACATAATGTGGAGCTCAGCTACTTAAATCAGATCTGAAAGCTACAAGAAAGACAAGCTAAACCAGACACCTCAATCATAAACACCAAAACCTTTTTCAAAACCAAGTAAAACAAAAGTTCTGGCAAAAAAGGTATATTCAGATGGCAAATGGGCAGTGTGAGTGCAGTACAGCTGGAATTCATGGGATAAGTAAGAAAGAATTTGTATCTGGTCTGTTTTATTTGTATCTGTATGAAGGAGAGGTTGAGACTCAGAGGAGTGTTTATACTGTGTACAGTTGTGTTTGATTAAAACAAGAATATGGGAGTAGTTGTACATTTCACTTAGTATCTATGCTAGTGTTTGTGTCTACCTGCCGAGAGAGTACAGATGGAAAATGGTGAGTAGAAAGTCATCTCCTCTCTTTCCTTGAAATGAGATAATCCCTGACAAATATTTAAAATGTGAATTCAACAATATGTGATACATTCAATGACGGCAGAAAGGTGAGGTTGACGGAACAGAGCTCACTGAACGGAGGCCAAAGCAATGACTTTTATGGTCATACATGTAAATAAATGGCGTACTATTAACACACCATTGCATACACCCACAAACACACACATAATCAGCGGTTCCTCTGCAAGCCTTTAAAATCCAATCTTTTGTGTGCGAGTGTGCAAGTGTTCACTTCCAAGCCGTGTCACCTGATTTGTCAAATCATAACAGGCAGAAAGATGAAAGTCATTCCCAGCCTTTGTTTCACCATGCGTAGCGTTTCTGACCAAAGGAAATACACTCTCAGAAAATAAGGTACAGAATTGTACCTTTAGGGGTACAATGGCTTGTCACTGGGGCAGTACCCTCTGAAGGTACAATTTTGTACCCTTGACACTGGGTACTTATTTGTACCCTTGTGGTTTGTACCTTATAAAGACCAATCTTGTACCTCTGGTGGCAATTTTGTACCCTTGTACCCAGAATGTATTTTTTATTTTCACATTTCAATTTCATTTAACTTTAAACAATGTAAAATTGTCCATTGCAGGCAAGTCCATTCTCCACCAACCTTAAAACTGCATACATGAAAATAACACTCGTGACAGAAGATCTTCACATGTCAGTTTTGTACATCTTTAAATACTATGTCAAAGTGTGACATACAAACTGTTTTCCACAGACTAAGTGTCAAATACTTTGAATTTGGTGTAGATGAGGCATGGTGGAGTCAATAGTGGTTTACTTGCCTAGTGACAGTTATTGGCAGAGGCGTATCACGTATCACCAAGGATCTAAATAGGTACTTTCTCGCATAAAAAAATATTAAAACTTAAGAAAGTGATGTATTAACAGCGCTAAAGCGAGAATTAAAACAGCTTTTAGCAGCTCTACCGCTGCCGGTTGCCGCAAAATGCATTCTGGGAAACTTGCATACTGTATACTGCGGTGTGGATGGGCTCTTTGTCTGCCAGGCTGTAGGTAGCTGATTTTACTGTGCATCCATGGTTGGCCGTTTGTGAATATCATAACATACAGTATTGACTGGATGATTACTAATTTTTCATACCTGCAAATCTGCTAAAAAAAAAAAAATATTTCAAGGCTACTCAAAAATGGCTTAGAAGTTAAAATCTTCATTGAATAATTAAGGAAACAGTGAAACCTTCACATTTAAAAAGTATAACTACTACTGAAGAAAGACTAAATAATTATTTAAACATATTAATATTTAGGCTACTGCCATTTGTAGAGCCTAATACAATTGTACCCCAGCATGTAGAAGAAAAGGTACATATATGTACCTTTTACCACTGGCGTACATATATGTACCTTTTGGGCCCTCAAAAGGGTACAAATAGTTACCTTAAGGTCCAATAATGAGCCCTAGGGGGTACATTAGTGTAGATTGTACCTAGGGGTACAAAAAAGGACTCGTACTGTACCCCTATTTCTGAGAGTGTACCGTGTTATTAAATTCAGATTATTCTCACATCACCATCTCTATTTATTTCTGGGACTGACAGCTTACATAATATTTTCTGCATGATGTTGTAAATCTCTACTCAATTGTTGCTGCAAGACCAATTTGGTAGGTGCGTATGAAACCCTGCTATAAGAGGAGCTGCTAGTTATAAATATTCATGGTCTTGTGGTGTGCTGCACAAAAAGCGTCCCCGCTATTTGATGCTGCATGAACACATCAGTTCCTTGTTGCATCACAGATTCTCAGATCCCACACATTTCACAAGTCTGTCAGGCAAATTTTATTCTTGATTTTCCTCAAAAAATATTTCAAGGACAGGGGGATGAGTGAAAAATTACAAGAGAGGAGCAGAATGTAAAAAGACCGGGGGGGAATTGTGAGAGAAAGAAGGGATCTGTTTTCTAATTTAGTCTGCATCTGTGAAAGTTCTTTCTTGAGGGAGTATATGAGGCGCTGAGATGGAAATGAGCAGACAAAACTGTGATGATAAAACAAAGAGAGAGAGGTGGATAAGGACCCCGTGACAGATGGAAAGATAGAGAAGCCAGGTGATGTAGAGAAAAGGAAAAAAAATAAGTGGGGGAAAACAGGCAGCCACACACACACACACACACACACACACACACTCACAGGGGAGGTAAACACTGAGATTAGCTCTCACAATGGTAAGGAGGGGTCATACAGGAGGAATGCAGCATTCTCATCGTAGCTGCGATGTAAAAAATCACAGAACTTTAACAGTTCAGTCCAATCCAGCTGTTAGCCACTTTAAACATGGTATACATTTTAAAAAGTGACATATTTCAAAATGCACTGATTGGTATTTTCCCAAATTTCACGCTCAGAACAGACCTCGCCTAGAGAACCAGATCTGATGATGCCCTCTAATCACTCAATCATTTGTAATGTTACTCGATATGATGTCTGCAATTACACAACAAGAAAATACATGTCACCACTAATTTGGATGAATCTATGCTATATAGTATGTTTGTGTGCATCTTAAACCCTAGACACAGATTTTCTTAAATGTGCTGGAACCTTGCCTTGACGGGTAGGGTCAAAACACATGCCCACACACACACACACACACACAAAGGCAAGGAAGGGCTGGAACATGATAACCCAGACATCCAGTACAGGCCTCAACAAGTCCACCCACAAACCATTATATGAGCCCCGACATGGGAGCAGCTGCAGGCTTGAACAAATCTCTGTTTTAGTGATGAGCTGTGACGTTTTCATGGGACTAAATGTCTGTTTGACTCCTTCTGCTGCTTCTACATGTGATGGTGTGAAATTTCCATATTGCTCCTCTGGGTTGTCTGAATTTATTTAATCACTCAGAATAATCAGTGTTGAGTCTTTACTGTGTTAAACCGCCCAATGCTCCTCTAAACACAGTCCAGAGGAGGGGGAAAATCTGATGGAGGAACACTTTGTGCATGGCCAATTACCTGCAGTCAAAGGTTTCCATCATTCCTATGTAGCTATTAACTGAGGCTGGCAGCTTGCCGCTGTTGTTTCTTTTGAACAATGACAATGGAGACCGGAAGGGAGAGTGGAAGAAAGCAGGATGCAATATTTGGCCAGTGGAAGGGTTAATGTTAGTGATCCTCATTTGTTCTGTTTCCAGCACCTAACCCTAACAGAACAAAAGACTACCTGGCATGAGTAGCAAGCCAAAATGGCTGATTAAGTAAAGAGGAGAGCGCCACAGAGACTCAAATTTCACAAACACAATATTTTAGGACAAAGAAAAACCACAAAACAAAATATACTCCACAAAGGTAATCAAACTGACCACAGACAGAGAGAGGATGCTGCTTCAGAGCCAGAGTATTGCATTTTGTATTAATTTACTTTATCGGCAATCAGAATATAGGCCCCGATTATCAGTCTATCCCTAAAAATGCTACGTTTTATTTCTGCAGCTGTCTGCTTCCTTCTATTACTAGAATTTTGATATATGCCAATTTATGTGTATATATATGTTATGTATGTTTGCTTTAACAGCATTGTAATATTGTTGTAGAGTTAGCTGTGTGTGATGCAGCTGTGCAGACAGGCAGACCAGAGGTGGGCGGCAGAGTAGAGTTGGTTCTATAATAAATCCGGTGAAAAGCACACACATACACACATGTGGGTCTGAGGGAAGAGAAGGTGGGCGAAAGTTAAAATGGAGTTGATAATATGGATGAGAGACGGAGAGAGTGGGAATGAATGAGTGGGTAGGCTGAGTGGGAGGGAAAAGCAATGACAGAGAGAGATGCCGTCAGAAAGATGGAGCGAATGAGAGAGAAGCTAATGGAAGGCAAGAGAAAGAAAATAAAGACGGAAAGAAAATAGGCGATAAATAAGCAACAGACTTATATAGACATGTTGAATGTAAGTAATTAATTGCAACCTGCTGAGAGACTGGAGAGAAATTATCCCTCACTGTTTTGTCCTGCACAGTACTTGTTCTGTGCAATAACAATACATTTAATAATCATCTTTATCTTTATATATTTCATCTTTAATACTGAACATGGCCCTCCAGACTTGAACAGAATAATACAGAAATAAAAGTACACAAATCTGATGTATTGTACAAAACCCACATCTGCGTGTACACACACACACACACACACACACACACACACACATGTTCAAACACCTGTCTGATGTACATAGCTGGAGTGCCCCACTATAGATTGAATTGCACAGTTGTTTAAGAGACGTGGAGACAGACAGGACAAACTTATCCTTCACTCACACACTTTGACACAGTCACATCTAGATATAGTAGTAGGCCTACGTGCGTCATATTACTCATGATAGCATTCCTCCGACACTCCACAGCTACCTTCACAATGTCAGATTCTCTTTCTGATAAGCGTTAATAGAGAGCTGTGTGTTGCTAATACGAGATCACCATCACTGTTACAAAACACTGTGATGACTCTTTCCACAAGATACAAGTCGTGATTCTTCAGATGCAAAGAGTGGATGCACACAGTGAGATATCCTGAGCTAAATGAGAACCAAATTGCACTTGAATACATTAACTTAAGCAGATCCTCTTATCTAACACACACACACACACACACACACTGCAGTAACACTTGTATTCCCCAAGTGAGAAATAAACTTCCCACTGAGGCTTTTTCAGACTCCAGGCACAGCTAAGATGCTGATCGGTCTGTTTTTTTTACCCCATGTGTGAAAAAGCTTCATCTTTTTGTACATTAAAGTATTGCTATTAGCTATATTATGCTGTCAATTAATCCACACTGGATCATAATATGGTGAGAGGAAGCTGTCGTTGTTCAGAGGTCATGTGTCTGACATTAAGTAGAGCATGTGTGCATTAGTGGATGAGAGGATGATTGCTACAGTAAGTGAGAGACATATGTGTTTTTAATGGGGCTCCTAAGTCCAATAAGTTGAAAGACTAACCTGCCTCTAAAGACTCTCTTGTCTCAGGGAGATCCCGAGCTGTGAGAGCAGAGTGTTATTAAATATTCATATTTATGAGAGATGGGACCGACCTCAAAGAAGCATGGTCAGCACAAAATGATCAACAAGGGGAATCATGATGTACGCTCTCATGTTGCGTTATGTGAGGTCATCCTGAAGAAAAAAGGGCAGCTGCCGTTTCAACGCAAACTCCATGGAAGGAATCAACGTTCAAAGGAAATCACATCAAGACATAAAGAAATCCCCCTCGCACTGCCGCGGTAAAGAAAAAGGGAAACAGTAAAAAATACAGTTTCAGTGTTTCTCTGAAACCATCTTTGACGTAGTAAATCTTACTCTAAAGTAAGTGACTGGGTAAATCCCCCAAATCCTATCATCTTGAATAACAAGCCAAAACATTTTATCAAGAAGAAGTTATAATTTCAAACAATGTACTGTTTGATTTGGAAAAATGTTTAATTCACAGGATATACAGGCTGCTATCACAGTCGGCCTTTGTGGTTGTCACAGACAAAATGCGTACGCACCTTGTTAGGGCCCTAAAAATGACTTTGGTTTTTACAGTATTAGACGTCAGTAATTACTGTAGGAGGGTTTAGAAGGAACAAAGTACTCTTGAGATAATGGACCGAGTGGAGTTTTGCAGACACATTGCCAGAAGTAAATGGAAGACTTGGAAGAGCTTGTACGAACACAACTGTAGTTAGTCATCAGTTATGATCAAAGGGACCGCTAAAGAGCTATAAAGTGCACTTTAAACAGTAGCAGGAAGGAGCAGCTGAAAAGTATCAACACACTCCGACAAAATGACAAAGAAAAACAGAGGCTCACTTCACATCACTGAACTAAAACTGACCCGACAGGAGGCTGACCCGAGATGGTCAACTTTTACAAAAATAGCTTAACTAATGCCCAAAAGAAACTGGTCAAGCTTAAATGGGATTTCTGCAACATGAATACCCTCACAGAGCCCGTCAGCTAGTGGTCAGCTGGAAGCCCTTCATTTCATTAGAGAGTGTAATTAATAACCACTCATTTAAAGGCCTTACTAAGCAGCTAGAGGGATAGAAGGGAGGAAGAGGAGAGGCAGAGAGGACACGAGGATTAGAGAGTGGGAGAGAGGAGCAGGGATGGAGGGAGGCTAGATAAAATTAGCTACCACAACAGCAACACTCATGAAATAAAACAGATTCTGTAAAGCAATATGTTGCAACTTCTTGACATTGTGCCTTACTTTTTACCTCCTTTCCTCTCTTCAACTGTCTCATGTAATGTATAATACAATTGGTCTCTCGTTCCAGAAGCCATCATTTGATTTGGGAAATTAGAGCAGTCACGCCCAGGAAAGAAAGCGAACATTTATCTTGTACTGGCCGACATTCAACATTTTCACTATTCCACTGCCAACTGCAGGACTTCTTCACAACAGAGGATTCTCCAAAGATGATAAAGACTCTAAGAAGATTGGATTGCCAGCCACCAAGAGATATGTGTCCATACTTGGTTAGTAGTTACCTCCCACCCTGATCACACCCTGCAGTAGTGTATAAGTTCAGTGCAGAATGGTGTTAGCATCTCTTCATTTAGCTTGGAAGTCCCCTCTGTCAATTGGCATATTAAGAAGCAGCTATTTCCAGAGTGTGAGAAAGAAGAAACTGTGTCATTTGTTCAGTCTGAATTCACAGAAGTGGCAACATGGTGAGACTAATCCAACACTTGCTCTTTTTGACACTGACTAAATACGTTTATTTATGTCTCGGTCTCTTTGTTTCTATTCAATAAAAATAACTCCAATGATTCACTTGATAATTTATGAAAAGATCTCCATTTTTCTGTTTCAGATCCTCTTCATGCGAGGTGAGTATCAGCAGTCGTCCACACCCTGTACTGTGACAGCAGTCAGTCATAACGCACAAAATTCAAATACCGATATGACTGCACCCAGCAGACCCCCGACACACCCTGTGACCACAAACAGCTGGGGAATACAGGAGGGTGGGAGGGTGTCAGCAGAGCAGAGGGCGTCAACAGTCAGCCAGTGTGTTTGTGCATGTAAGTATTGGAATTTGGAGGACTTTAAAAACCAGAAGATTGCTGTCAGATAACTTCAAACACTCCAGATTTATGTGAATTAATGCACACTTGCTGCTGCTCAGGGGACAGTTTTGAATTTCATTTGAGATTCATCACTTCCTGTGGCTGGAGATACCAGTAACATGCTTTCCTGAACTGTAAAAAGGATGAATCATCTCCGACTAAAGGCTGCTGGGAGTGCACGCCCATTTCCTAATTTAAGCAGATCAGATGTCTGAAATACAGGCCGTCATTTCTCATTTTGGTCAAATGGAGAAAAGAGAGTATGCGGAGGTGTAAAAGAGTAGATGTATGTTTGGAAGCAGAAAGATGTGGTAGGGAAACTCCCGGCAGGAATATCACACACTGGGTGTGCCAAGAGAGACAGGTGGGCTACAAGAGACAGCAACAACTGGGAAACATATGATATCACATTCATCTCACATCAATCATTCACTGCGTCCATCGTCATGTCTACCGGCCAATGCTCACTGACACCAGAGGACGTATTCGGGATGGGTAGGGCATTCGTCAGTTGTTCTGCTGGCTCGTATCCAGGCGTGAGCAAGAATTTAGGCTCCTCACACACCTGCTGAAACCTCTCTGACTTAAGCTGTCCGCTGTCTTGTAACATATCTGGACAGGTCGTCATCACTTATTTAAGCACAAGGAAGCTTTTCATTCCTACATCATCTGGCAATAAACCAAACTGATGACATCAAGCAATCATCACTATTCATGTCCCAAATACAAGTCTGATTTTATAATTACATATCCACTCGTATGACAGACACAGGTTTGGTTCAATGCTACTTCTGCATAATAAATGCTCATAGAATGTAGACTGAGGGAGAAAATAGTGGGCAAGAAAGATTATTTAGGATGTGCAGCTATATCCTTATATCCTGTATATATTCAAAGACGCAACTGATTTGCATTATGGAAAGTGTACAGAGGGATCCTGCTTGACCCATTCAAGGGACTAAAAATCAGGATATGTTTGCAATTCTTTTTATCCAATTAATCTCTTGCGAGTACCCAAACCTTATGGACAAAGAAGACTAAATTGCAGCAGCGGCCGTCTAAAAGCAGCCTTTTACACTTTGGGAACAGGAGTCGTCACTTTATGTGCAATATCCTGCTTTCCATGTAATTTCTTCACTGTACAGCACATCGAAGAATATGCACTTTCAGCAGGGGCCACTATTAATACACTGTATGTAGCATACAGGAAATTGTGCTCATATGCCGAGCGCCTCGGGAGGCATTTGATAGCTTTGGTTTCAGCATTCAGAGCGCAAAAGGAATTTGAGTCTACAAGGAGACCAAATAAGAGAAAGTAGCCTCTGGAGCCACACAACTACATTCCACCATGTGAAGTAACCTCAAACAGTGAAACCGCCACTTAATCCACAACAACAAGCAACAAAACCATGCTACTGTAATAACTAGTATGAGAAAGCTAATAGCTGCGTAAGCATGCCTGTAAGGCAGCCAAATTTTTGAGCAAGTCATGAGGGATGATTTCACTCTCAGACATAACAGAGGCGACGGCTGGAGGAGAAGGCTACATATGGCTGCAAAACGGATGGTACGAAAATAGGCCTTTGTTCAACTTCTCGCTCGCTGCCTGTGCCCTTCCTGCTCTCTACCTCCCCACTTGGATCTGCTCCTCCCTGTCTCTCAGTGTTCTCTCTCTCCCACTTGGTTTATTTCTTCTTCTCCTTATTCATATTTCTCTTTTGCCACCTCTCCATCCCTCCTTCTGTCTGTAACGTCTTTCTCTCAGTATCTCTCTCTTTTTATCACTTCACAAATCATTTTTTAGTTCTCTGTCTTGCTACTTCTGCGTCCCGTTCCTTCAATTCTTCTCTCATTCCAGTTCTACACACGTTTTTTCCCCAGATCACAAGTTTATTAACATTACAGGCTAAAACGATTAGATTATCTATAGCCAGGCTGCATTCCTCCACACCACTTTCTCCTTCTGTCAGCAGCTCTCTTTACACAAACGTTTACCCTCACTACACCTTCCTGCATTCCTGTAGTAACTCCAACGCACAACCTATTCTTCTGGCTGATATAAATCTTTAAGGAGAAATACAACTGACAATTCTCTCGTTGTGAAATCCATCTCGATTACGGAGAACTTTCACAACAAATGTCAAGCTCTTTAATGAAGAAGGCTGCAGAATGCCACATGTCAGATTAGGCAAAATTTAGCCAAGGAATCATCATCTATAAATCTAATGATTGTAATCCTATCTGACTCTGTCATGTTGGCTCATTTCTGCATCTCTGACAAATAATCTTATGTTAACACACACACAGTCTTGATTGTAGTGTATTCTCCTGCCTCCAATCATGATTGAAGTAGAGAACCTTGCAGCAAGCACACAAATTCTGCAACATTTGTGGACCTTTCGCACATCCTGGGCCTACGTGCACACAGAAATGCTCTTTTTTTCCCAGCTTCAGACATGGTTTAGTGTGCATTGTGTAACTCTAATGAACCTGTTCTTACTTTAGAACAAACTCTTAATGCCAAGAGTCATTCAGGCATCAGTTGAAGTGGGACCCCAAGGTTTCCCACAGGGACAGAATTTATTTAGTGCCTGGAATGGGGGGGGTCCTGCAAACAGCATTCAGCATCAATAGTTGTGAAGAAAACAGCGATGAATTCTCAAGCTTACACAGGATTGCATATAAATGCGCCATTCTGGCAAACCTTGCAATCTTTCAATCTCTCGCATTCCACTTCTTTTCCCAGAAGGATGAATTATACATGCAAAATATGTGGAGACCGCATCTATTTGAGTCTGCCGCTCATAATTTCTGTCAGGAAGACATGAATCTTATCACACTGTAATCATCCACTACAATTAGCCTCTTGAGTAAAAATCTAATTACAGGACTTCCTCAGGTGGAGATTGTCTTTTCAGAATAGCGTGTGAATAGAATTGGATTTCTGCATATGTGATGAATTCAGATTATGGTGTCATGATGCAAACACCATGTTTCAGCCTGCTATTGGCCGAGCGGTCAGCACTTGCATCAGCAGCTGTGTGTCCTGTGACACAGCACTTTTACATGACATTCAGCTGCCCAATGCTAGTAGTTAAGCTGGGAAGTTAAGGGCGTATTAAAAAAAATAAATGTTACAAAAAGAAGTTACTTTTGGGGAATTTCCTGTTTTCTCCAGAGGGAAAGAGTCAGGAAAAGCAAAAGAGAGCAGATGGACAGAAAGAGTTTCCTGACCTCCACCAGGGGGCTGAGTTCAGAGAGGAGAGGAAAAGGGGAGAGAGAGGGAAGGAGGAGAAGGGAGGGAATGAGAGAGGCTCGAAAGAGAGGAAGGGGAGTGTTAAAGAGAGGCAAACTTGCACGAGTAAGAGTGATTAAACGTGAGTGATAAAACCCAAGTGGCAGGATATGTGAGAGCAGTCTTGTCTCCTGCGCCACAGATAAAGATTTCATTCATTCGCCTCGCACAAACACCACCACTCTGTGCCCTCCTCTCCCCTCCTCCTCTCCCCTCTGTTCCTTTCTCTTGGCCTTTGTTGCTCCTACCTCCCCTCCTCCCCCCTTCTCTCTCCTTCCCTGTCTCTCTCTCTTTTGCCCTGCTTCTCATTCCCTATTGATGTGAACAAAGTGAAAGGGAAATCGCCTGGTGCAGGGCTGTGATCTAGCTCTGCTCACACCCACCCACTCCACAGTGCTTAGAGGGAGCCAGCAGAGGGAGAACCACGCTGGAGCCAGAATGCAGACCAGTTTCAACCCTTCAGAGATCTGAGAGGGGGGGGATCCCTGCAGCACTATTGGTAGCTGCAGCAAATGCAACCCAGACCAGTGGAGATTCTGAGTGGCAGAACTGGGTCTGGAGGGGTGATTTCATCGGCTATCGTCACAAACGTCATGCTGACCAGTTTCTTGATCTGCGATTGAGGGATTGTTGCGACTACGGAGCCCAGAGCAGGCATGCTCACTCATCCCTGGAAGCTAGAGGAGTCCAGTGGAGCAAGAATACTTCACTGTGAGCAGGAAAAAGACACAGAAGCAGCAAACGATAGCAAACACTCTACAGTCACAACGTGTAAAATATGATGTACTGTTTACAATTAGTTTGGATCCGACCAGTGAGCTGAAGCAATTAACCTGACACTCAAATGAATCAGGGAAACATTTTCAGAGAAAAACAGAAAAACAGTGTGTCTGAGTTGCTGCCCTCTCACTCAAGTCAGGACTATGATTATATGCATGTATGTGGGTGTGACAGCAGGACGGCAGGGCAAGATGGAGAATGTCCTTCAACTGGAGAACTCATGTTCAAGCCTCTGATTCATCAATCTAAAGCCTTGTTGAAATGTCCTCCAGTGAGCCACTGAATCTCTTCCAGCTGTTCTGCAGCTGAGTCTGACCTTTGACCTCCCCATAGTGTGCAAAAGAAAAGAGGGATCCATAAACCAGAACAGATTGCAGTCATGCATTGATATAATTTTTTTTTTTTTTTTCTGGCATCCACATGGAAAGTGTCTGATATATATAAATGTCATGGTAGTAATATGAAAGCAGTGCATTCATGCAGTCACACTGTCTGATGACCTGTTTGCAGGCCTGACAAGTTCTGATTTAGTCTTTATATCAGACACTCAAATTCATTATTGAAGCCTATTCTGACAATGTGAGGGCAGGAATGTGAAGAAACCATGTCATAACATTTTACTGCACTTATTAGCACAGTAAAACAAGAGCTCTTTTTGAGGAAGCAGTTCTGATATTTTCAAAACATTGATCTAAGAATGTCATAATAGCTCTTGTAACTCATCTGTTAGAGGTTCTGTGTAATGTGCTGCCCTACAAAGGCTGTTTATGAGTCACAATTTATGGCTTTTATTGCCTTAGAGTCATAAAAAGGGTTTAGATTTTATATCAACACAAATCATCTTTTTTTTTAAAATTATATTTTACTTTGTTAGCCATGTGTCTGTATCAGCTGACTCTGAGTAGTACAGCTTCTGTCTATCCCATAACGCATGTGAAGTATCCTACAGGCGTTCCACAAAGCAGGCAGATGGAGGGAAGGGCGGCCCTAATTAGGAACAAACAGCCTTTTCTTTTTTGCTTGACAAAAATAGACCTTGTGCGTATTTCTCCCAAAATAAACCCCAACACCACAGCATGGGTGGTGAGTCAAATAGCAACCTTTTCAGCAAACGAACAAATGTTAACTTTAACTGCATTAAAAAATTTCCCCACCATAAAAGTCGCTGAGAGGATAGCCTGTGGTCCAACTTAAAGCCTATCAAACCATGAGTGACTGACGTTTCCTGGTATCACGAGATCCAACACTTAGTCCAGCCAAGAATCAGGGCTAATTTAGCTATAATAAGCACCAGAATCACACTCATGACATTTAAAGCATTAAGCTGCTGTTGCAGGCAGCTTCAGGGTTTCCTC
Organism: Lagodon rhomboides; assembly: GCA_039737535.1. Lineage (NCBI taxonomy): Eukaryota > Metazoa > Chordata > Actinopteri > Spariformes > Sparidae > Lagodon > Lagodon rhomboides. The sequence goes on from CM077799.1 coordinate 5,704,065, forward strand.
CCAGGAAACTCGATACCACATCTAGACACGATTTCATCTTGTGTTATCATTCTAGTTACTAGGTGACGGTCTTAACAGAAGTGCCACCATGTGAAAATTGAGAGAAGCTGTATTCATTTCTTCAAATGTTAGCATTCATTCAGTGGCTCGACTCTGCTTTAAATAGTTGTGGAAAGCACCACATGTAAATAGCCATTTAAAATAATTGCAGTTTTATTTTACTGTATTAGAAACATTATTTCTAAACAGAGCAGTAAAAGCTCTATCTAGATTATAAATCTAAATTTCTAGTCGTATTTAATTATTTTAAAGCTTCAGTCAGATTAAATATTCTAAATGTTTACAGGCTGTAAAAATGTATTGTGCAATTACACACTATCAAGCTAGTTAACAATATTTACTTATCCCAAAGGGGAAGCTGTTAAAAGTCTACAGTCAGTAATGTTAGCGTGATGCCAACCACAGAGAGACATGGGGTATGCAAATGTACTATAAAACATTTTGGAGGGGAAAAGTGAGAGAGATGACTCTGCAGGGAAATAACAGAGGTGGGGGTGAGTAATGACTGGAGAAAAAAAAAGAGGTGAAGAGATTCAGAGAAAGTATCATATAATCCTGAAGGAGTTTGAGAGAAGTAGATGAAAGAGAGGCCAATGAAACAGATGCCTGAAAAAGACAAAATGAGAAAGAGACTGACAGCACATTAGAAAAGTGTCAGGTGCTACTTCTGAAACTGCAGATAGGTCTGCAGAGATACGACCTTCCCCACATCACCAACCACAGTTGCACGCAATTTTCAAACACTGAGATCACCACATTTTACTGACACGCGTTGTTGCACTGATGCTAGACAACTTCAGCTTACTACCCTACACCGCCACACACATACATACACAGACAAACAGGGATCAATGGTCAGGCGTACTCGTTAATCAGAGTTATCTGATGCTCCAAGGGACATTTCCTTAAAAAAGTTTTTATCTCACTCTTCCCCTCAGGGCAGCACTTAAACCCTCCTCAGTTCAGTGCAGGACAAACTCAAACATCATTTACACTCTGACTCGGCCTGAGGCAGCAAGACAGACAGCATTGAGAGTGCTACTTAAAAGCTTCGTGTTAGATAACAAAAGTTATTTCTTCAGTTTTTTTTTTAAATGGCACAGTTCAGGGAATTAGTTTAAGGGGACTGAACTCGTCCAAAGTGAAGAAAGATGTCGATCCAAAGCATGAAAGGTCTTCATGAATCTATTGGCTCAGGAAGTTATGTGTCTCAGAAAGCCTCCTTCACATCAACATTTAAATCAAGAGACGTCCGCCCCATCTCTGTGTCCTTGAGTAAGACATAAAAAGCCTTGACTACCTGCTGTCTCACAGTTAAGAACAGTGCAGTCTGAATGCCCGAAAGGTAAATGTAAAGCAGATATGGAAGCTCTATTTACATGTCATGTTATCAGATCACCAAGCTGCACAACATGCTGTTATTATATGACAAGCAGGAAGACAAGTGAGCAGCTGCTAAACAGACAGATTGACAGACAGACAAGGCTGTGGACAGACAGGAAGGCTAATATCCTCACAGCCTCAGACATGTAGCCTGTGAGTGTGTGTTTTACATTCGAGGATCTTGGTATGTGCTCTACAAAAGCAGACATGCCCAATCTGTTAGAACACATGCAAACTGTGGAAGGGCGTGCCACAACTGGACTCAGGCTATCAGAGGATGTCTGATGATACTGCTGCAGGTAAAAGCAGGTGGCAGCAACAGTGTGCACCAACACACACACACAACACAATTCTGTACTTGAGAGGACTCACCAACATGTTTTTTTCAGGGCCAGTACTGATACTGATTATAAGTAATCAAGTAGACCAATAGCCGATATTTTGAACTGAAAATTTTAGAGTAACCAGTGATGGAATGTGTTAAAAGTTTTATTTAACTATAATTTTGTGGCACTTTACTTTAGTATTTCCATTTTCTGCTACTTTATACAGTCACTCCACACAAACGTATTGTATCGTAGAATCAAATTTTAGCATCACACCTTTTTACTGAAATAAATGTTGCTGTAGTAGTCTTTAATCTGTCACGGTTACCATGACAGTAAACAATTGTAATTATTTGTGTCTTTCGTTTCTCATCTTCAGACAGGCAGTGGTTTAAGGGTTTTGGAATTAGTGACAGTCTGCGAGCTGGCACGCAACTCTGGGGGAAAAACCTGACACCAATTACGAATCACAACTGGGTAAGTTTGACTTTCTGATGAAACAGAAACCGCTGGCACTGTAAATGTCATGCAATATCTTTACCTAACAGCCTATTGGTGCCACCCGAGTACACATGGACTGCATCTATGGCTGAATAAACATTACAACCTCCAACATGTGAGCACCCATCCACCCACGGAGTGACCTGATTTCAGAGAACCACAAGATGTGCAGACACCCACAAAAAGGGGGACAGTCTGTGCTTACGACCGTGCTAATTCAATATTCATATCTTTATTTAAAAATACCCACACTTTCAGAAAACAGAGGGCAGAGGGTGACTGCCACCTACCGACACAGACCAGGTGTGATAGGCATGTAGATTAACAAGGGAAAAACTGGGTAGATCCTTCTAAAAACCTATCCATATTTTACAATGCATGCTTTTTTTTATGCCCAACAATAGAGAGTCAACTCATCATTCTTGGCTCTCTCAGTATGGTCTGATCCTGATCCATCTCGCAAGACTGCATCTTCCTTTGTCTCTTGTAGACAACATGCAAAATTAATCAGTCAAGTACAATAAGGTCAACTGTAGATACACCTGACAGTATCGAGCTTTTAACATCCAGTCATATTAACCAGCTCAGTGATATAAAAACATGTCCTGTCACCAAGGCTTTGCTTAAACTGGTTAGTTTTCCCTATTCTAAGTTGGGAAATGCGGGTAATGGCTAAAATGTCTAAAGAAATAAATAGTGATCCAACAGCATAAATAGCCAAAGGAGATCCCAGAAATTGAGATGTTGATAAACAGGTATAGCACTCATTTTGGGGGACAGGGCTCATATTCTGTATCTTTAAAATATTTACGATTAGGTCAGTTTAAGTGTTATAATTTGCCAAACAGAGACATAAATTGCTCTACAATCAATCACTTAGTACAGCAGGGAAGGTGTCTTTTTTCACTTATATAAGCTCTCTCCTTCTGAAAATAATACCTTAAGGTATACACAAAGAAAAGGCAGAGTCAGCGGTTGGTACAAAATGAGTTAGCTGATGACTGACAGACGATGCAGTCAGCTCCAGCTTCCAGAAAGCAGCGCTACATCATCATACCAAAAAGCCTGCTTTCCAGGGGAAGACGGGAAAAGTAGGTCAATGTTAAAGATAATGAAATAGATGTGTGGGATATAGAAAAGACAAAAAAAAACAAAAACAGAAGGAGTCATAGAAGCACAGTAAATAGGCTGAAAACCACATATAATATCAACCCTAAGAAAATGAGAAAGCATTTTTGTGCTGTGTAATTTTGATGCTACAGTGCACAGTCTAGATGGGCCAATAAGCAAGATGAACAGCAGGTAGATTTCTGTCTGATTCTGATGATTATTGATGGAATTATTTTAAATCTGAAACTGCCATTTGATTTCATTAAACTCACTGTGCACATGTTAAAGGAAGGAACACATATGTCAGCACACCAGGGAAAACTAACACAGGCCTAAGACAGGGAAAATGAGCTTCAGCCAGCAGAAAGACACAGAGCAGAGGTCTGTGTGGGAACTGTTGGAGTCTTGAAACATTAAGCCTAAATGAGAACCAGAACCAGAGCTCTGGGGAGACCAGCTGTAGATCCAATAGTTTGGAAATGATCGTCTGCTTGCATGCATTCTTAGATTCCTACACTATACAGTTACAATTGTCCTTGCATGAACTGACACGTGATGAAAATATTTTAACACAATGGCAGAATCTCAGTCCAAATTAATCTAGGGGCTGGTTTTGAGTCAGAAGAACTCAGTTCAGATCTGAAGGTGTGAGAGGTTTAGATGGTGGTAAGACATATACAGAGTGAAGGTGATTTAATGTCTTCTCAAGCTGTATTAAACTGTATTTGTAAGTGTGTGTCTTTTCCCAACCTATCCCAGATTCATTAAGTACACTGCCTCTTTAAGAACAGTAGAAGAAAACAGTCCCCACTTCCTCTCTCCTCCCTCCATCATGTTTGTTATTTCAGGAATGTTCTGCAGCCTCACACTCACTGTGTTCTGCTGTGTCACTGCTGGCTGCCCCAAACACTAGAGCTGCAACAATTGGCAGATATATCAATTGATCAGTCTAAAGAAAATGAATTGCCACCTGTAAATGCTAAAGATGTCAAACATTTGCTTCTTGAATCCGAGGATTTCCTGCTTTTCTTGGTCATTCATGACAGCAAATGAGGCATCTTTTGTTTTGGACTGTTGGTTGGACAAAAGAAGCAACTTTAAGATGTCACTTTGGGTTCTGGGAAAATATTATGAGCATTTTATACAATCATTTTGACTTTTTGTGGAATAAACGATTACAACACAGGAATTTTTCCCAAACATGCTCACAAGTTGCCCACAGACGGTCAGGAATTTATAGGAAGGTAAAAGTGTGTCATGTGTGTGTATAGAGGTACATTTACACTACAACAGACATCATGACATAATTATGTGCTCTCTCCAGAGAAAGTGGCTCCTCAAGCTCTAAAGCACACACACAGACTCTCTCTCTCACACACACTGTCAGAGCAGCCCTCAGCTGTAATGTAAAGCAGACAGGTGATAACAGTCGCCTCCTCAGGGTATAATTCACCGACAATGAGAGCAATAACACTGTCATCTCTCCCTCATCCTGTTTTACTGGTAAGACTTGAAAAATAATGTTGTCAACCGCTATCAAATGTGGTTCATTTAATTGTCATGAGCTTAAGTCACAACCAATAGGATTGTAATATCTTTGTAATCATGGTGAAGCTGATTAAAACTCCTTTTTTAATAAGCTAGTATTACTTCAATTAGCATTCTCATTTCCCTCGTCCTTTTCAACTACCGAAGGCGACTTCTTCCTACCAACAAAACGTTTGCAGTTCGAGTTTCTCATTGATGCTCCAACAGTTTCACTAACTTCACAAATCTCATCAAATAGTTGCAAAATAGCTTTAATTTAGTTCACAATAGTGAACAGTGCTACATAATGAAGCCAAACCAATACTTGATTTTAGGGGTCAATGTCAATATTGATATAGGAAATAAAAAATTCTGATAGATACGTCAGTCGATAAACGACATCAGTGCATTGAAACAGTAATCCTCACTGGCAATTTAATAATAATTATAAATTATCCAAGATTCTTTTACTATGTTAAAATCTCTGTAAAAAAAAAAAAAAAGAAAAAGAAAATTCAATATCGGCACATATTTGACAACATAAACACTAATTCTGATACACCAGTGATAGGCCCATGTCATATAATGGTCAGACTCTAATACATGCTTCATTGTTTCATCAGTGCATGAAAACATATGCACAACTGACCTATAATGTTCACGTTCTGACTCTCGGATCCATCTACCACCTACCACCTCCCCCCTCCCCCGAGGCCCCTTCACACCTCTAAGAGCTGGTCACCATCATCCCCCACTGCCTCCACCCAATCCATCCATCCATCCATCCATCCATCCATCTACCCCCTCCAGGAATGTTATTGTCTGATTTAACGCTTGGATTAAAAAAAAAAAAAAAGAGGAGAAGAGGCAGAGTGAGGGAACGTCAGACTATGATGGAGGGAGGGAGGGAGGGATAAGGATTAGTAAAAGAGGGGTGACAGACGGGAAATCCGGGGGAGCAGCCAACGTTGAGGAGTGCAGGAGAGGAGCACCCTCCCCCCCTCTGCCCTTCTTTTATAAACCTTTCTTCTCTGAATGATGTTTTGTAATGCCACATTAAATCACGCTATGAACTTAAGTTAAGTTATCAAATAAACTTCAGAATTGTTTGTAAGCCCAAAAAAATATAACAATGTTCTAAATGTAATTTCCATTTTCCTCTGTTCTTTCCTTCTCTTCAATATCTTTCCTTCTAGGGAGACTGCTCAGTTTTTTGAATCAGCCCTCTGGCTTCATATCCATACATGAACATCTTTGAGACATAGCTGGCATAGCTGAGATTACTGTTACCCTGGCAAACACTGGAAAATACATAAATACAGGGAAAAAAATCACCAACAATGAGTTTTTTTTAATAAAACTCTACAATGTCAGGAAAAAAATAATACATGGGTATTAAGAATAAAGATTCCCTGGCTGGCTCTCAAACAGTCGGGGTCTCCAGCCTCGCAGACCACAGAGCTCTGTGGGTGAAGTCTGGTGATTAAAGGGTGCAAAGACCCTCTGACAGATGGAGCAGGTCACGGAGAGTGGGACGTGCCAGGTCTCACACACACACACACACACACACACACACACACTGACATACATAACAGCACAAAATGATGTGTGCATTTACACGCATAATCACAGGCCTAATGTATGTCCCTCTACTTATGGATGCAGGCTTGTGCACATACACACGTATGTGAGCATGTGGCTGCATGAAAAACAGGTGACCAGGGGAAGATTATTAGTGAGCGAGGACAATGGCAGTGTTTAAATGCAGACACACACCCGTAGAATGTGTACAGCTCATTAAACAAGACTGATCTGTCACTAGAAGTATTGAAACGTTCCCTTCAAAACACACAAACAGTGTACGTATTATTACCTACAACAGTAAAGTGTCCCACTGCCATCCATCTTAATGTTTGTCCTGCTGGTTGACTCATTCCATGGACGACTCCAAGCTAATCGGGCTTACTGAATCCTCAGACACGATTACTATCACACAGTCAAATCAGCATCATTTATATGGCATTTAAACTTGCAACGTGCCGTTAACAAAGCATCTTACTTACTTATTTTGGCCTGAATCTTTTAGAAGAGGTGAGGATATTAAGATAGATAGAGGGTGTTATATGTTGTTCAGATTGCAGTACCCTTTATGGAAAATGTCTGAAGCCAAAACCATTAATACATTCATGTAACCTCCTCTCATTTTCACTGCTCACACTCAACAACAGTCCAGAATAGCCATGCAAATATCCTTGCGGATTTCTACAATTTCTATTCAATTCCAGTTCTATTCTATTGGATTAATTAGCTGTTAGCCCGATAAACCTGAAATTGTTCAAGCCTCTCGCCTGACATCTCATCTCTTTGATATGCCTATTGATCAGACACTGTCAGGCCCTGGAGCAATCAGGACTAAGCTCTGACTTCAAACTGTGCAAGATAATCTCATGCACGTGCACGCGTAACACACACACACGCACTATACACACACACACACACACTCAGCAGAATCAATACACTTGTGATCTGATCTAGGACTAGATATGAATGGCAAATGAGAGCATGTCCTTAATGAGGTCATTGTGGCCATAATGTTCTTGTGATCGATGCTAATGAAGCAGATAAAAGTTCTATTAACGTGGAAATTATTAAACTGCCAATGATGCTGTAAGTGTTCGCCGTACAAGCTTGAAAAAGCTTTGCTCAAATAATCAATGGTAAATAAACAAGAATGTTTCAGATTCATCATATGTTATCTCAATAGTGATGATCCATCTACTGAATAGCAGCTGATTAGCTCGCTCCAGTGCTAATGAATTAAGACAGAAAATGAAAACACACACGACACACACACACACACACACACACACACACACACACACAACCCAAAACACTCACACTGATAGTCAGTCCCACAAGATGGTAATTTTAGAATTTCTCAATTAGGAGCAAAGCCTGTTAAGAGAAGTAGCTGTAAGTGCTACAGGAGATTAGCAGCCGCTCTGACTACTGACCTAGTAAAGATAGAGAGGAGGAAGGAATGAGAAAGGGATGACGAAAATAAAAAGAAGAGCAAGAGAGCGAAAAAAGAGACTGCAACAAAGAATTGAAAATTGAAAAGAGAAAAACAAAGCTACAATGAAGATAACTTAAAATGGGGGTGAAACAGACTCCCCTCCCCAGACAAACAGAAAACCTGCCTCCCCTCATCATCTTGATCAAGGAAATAGTAGTGCATGAATGGACAGAAGGAATGAAAGAACGGGAGGAGTGAAGGAGAGAACTTGAAGCAGAGTGTGTCAGGAGAATGGTATGATGAGGGTTTTATCAAGGACAGATAAAAATAAGATGATGAATCAGAAGCCTTTCAATTACAAGGCCACACAGACGGTACTGTAGGGTTACGTAGGGGACAGTCAACATTAGCACCTGGCCTAATATACAATGTCTAAAAACATCAACAGTGTGTATTACTGCAGTGATAACCTGAAACTATTTGGCTATTTTGAGGACCTCTGCCCACGTTGCTATTACTATATAAGGCTGAATTTCTAAAATGTTTTAATGTAAGAGCTCCCAATGTAGAAGAGACTCTTGAAGACTTTAAAAAATGACATCTTTTTTCTGTTTTGAAGTCATGACTCAGAGAGACCTGAAAGGAAACACTAATAAATATGTGAACCTTTCCTGTCACCCTGTTGTTATCCACCACACACAAAAATCCCTGATGTTCTCCGAGGAGGTGGGAGGAGGGAAAGCAGGATGACATTACTGCTGACACAAAAAGGCAAGAGGCTTATGGAGGGATTGTTGGATTTTAAAAAGGCCCTGTACTGAAAAGAAAGGCATGTAAACTACCGCAGCTTGATTGCAGCAATTGTGCGGGCGTGCAGCGCAGCAGGTGCAGTGTTTTATGTCAATGGCTGCAGGTGCAGAATGAAATTGAACTGTGACAACTGTGATACCAGGAACACAACAGAAGGAGTGAGAAGAGAGGTTCAAATCTCACAGTCACATTTTATTCCGACACACAATCAGCTTTATATTTGTCCAGAAATCCAATCAAAGGCTACGCCTCCTACTACCCCATGATCTCAGTGCCATGCTGAATTACATAAGAACCACAGTAAAGCCCCTGTTACAGCAGCCTCTGTGGTACAGGCCCAACTCCGCAGAGATGTGAGGGAATGGACCGAACCACTTTTACGGGGGTCCGTTGGTTCCTTGCCATGGCCTTGGTGTAGTAAAGTGGATGAATGGGATTAGGGCTCAGCCCCTGCTGGGGGGCTGTCTGTGTGACGTCCTGCCAGGATGGACCAGATTACCCTCACAGCCTGATTTGAATGGCAAATCCTCACACCACCGTACACACACGAGCACCCACGTAAACACACACATTTACGCTGGGCGCTTGCGGAGCGTGGATTGTAAGCCATACACTAGGAAAGGGCATCAAAGTTGAGTAGACAAAGACACATTCAACACAAATTCTATGGCTGGGACAGTAACTAAAGATATTCTAATTACTAACTTATCCATATTTCCTTATCATAAATCATTCAATCTAATTAAAAACAAGTAGTAAAAAGTGCTCAACTCAAGAATCCAATTGACCAAGAAATGTCTTAAAATTGCTCTTTTTTTCCCCTTCCAATAATCCAAAACTCAAAGATTTTCAATTCAAAATGTTATAAATGAAGAAAAAATCCACATGAAAAATAAAAAAAGCTCAGCATTTTTGATGAATGACTAAATAAACAAAAGATTGATCCGGGGGTTTCCAGCGTTATTGTCGAGTGATCTTTTAAAAAATTAGGTAATTGGAACTTTTTGGTTGGCATCTCTGGGTTTTGATCAAGTCCACCTGAAAGCAATCATTTGATTTTTAGAGGCCTAAAGATGAAATATAATCCAGTTACTCGCAACAAAGAGTAAGGATTAGAAGGAAGCCAAAAAAGTTAATTTAATTTTGTGCAGCAAATTTGTTTTCTGCTTTCCTTTTATTACTTGTCTTGTGACCCGTTACTTTTTCCTCATGAGTACCAATTGCTCCAGCACAAATGTCAATGGCAGAATTGTGTACTAACGTTGATGATTAGAGGACAAACCTGTTTAAACACACACACCTTCCCTGCGGTTTCTTTCTGTGTGCGTACCTTCTAAGAAGCCCAGCTCCAGTGTGTAACCCAGTGTCCCACAGTGAGTGTGCAGTCAGCTGAGAGTCACAGGCTGAAGGAATTGGAGCAGATTAAAAGTCACCCTGCATCTCTTGCAGTCACAAGCCGGGGTCGACACTCACAGCCACTCAGCACATCCTTTCATCTGATGGGATTTAAGAGTCAAACGCATGTCCAATTGGCTGAGACTGACAGTTCACACAGTTATTAGGGGGGCCTGGACAAAAAAGGCCATGTTTACATGGAGTATTTCTTCCCCTCTTCCTGTCTGGATACTAAAATGATGACCAAATAACAACAACTCCCTCCTCGTCTCAAGATACTGATCTCTATATCAGCACAGATCTTGAATTGGTAATGGTCAAGACAACTCGTACCATTCAGTGACCGTTTTAATTCTTCACGGTATCATGAGTCTGTACACTCTTAAAACGATCTTTTCAGCTGTCTGCTGAGCATCAAGTTAACATTTCCAAAATATCTACATGAATTCCTTCTCCTGCATCAATCCATTTCCTCTCTCTCCCTGTGTTTTTCTCTTGCTAAAAGTAACATTTGTTCAAACTTTTTCATGTTTCAACAACTCAGAAACTGTCAAAACTCCAACATTAGTTGCCCTAGGTGTCAACAGACATTAATACAGATGAAGCTTCTCTTCTTGCCAAACATTATATCACCTGGTTGGCCCTTCTTTAACCGACCTTTAAAATGTGCCCTCAACTTTATCATCTTGGTTATGATCCTGTTTGTCTGTTCCTTCATTTTCTGTCAAGCCTTCAGGGTTTTTCAGTGACATGTCATTTTTTCCAAATGTCTGTGCATGTCCCTGTAAAACCTGATGAGACTATCAGGTTTTCAGCCATGTGGAATACCTTAACGGCAGATATACAGGATACTCAATGATTTATAAGATAAAGGACTGGGACTCCAATTGCTTTTCCTTTTCCTATAGCATGCATCCCTCACCCTTCAATCTCATTGGGATACAAACTGACTGAACAGCATCCATCTGAATGACAGGATGATTGATAGACAGGAGGAGGTATAGATTTTCTGTCTCCATCCACCAGTAGCTTCCTGCCTTCATAAGAAAATTAACAAGGAGAGCGTGAAGGAGAGAAACTGAAGATGTGAAAGAGGTGAAGATTAAAAGCAACATAAAGCTAATCTATCCAGGATAATAGATGAACATGCAGAGACAGGGAGGAATAAGAAGAAAAAAAAGAAAAGAAATCTGGAGAAATAAAAGGGAGGAGGATAAGTAATGAAGGAGAGTCAGAGAGCAAGATCAATCCTGAAGGGAAGCATTGGCATCAGCAGCTTATCCTCGCCAATGACACAGAAAAGAATACGGGCTAATCTGTGAATTTCTGAAAAGAACAAAAATGAATTCTCATTGTGGAGGCGGGGAAATGAAAATGGGAGAGCAAGAATAGAATCAGAGGGAAGATAGAGAGTGATAGAGGATGTAGTAAACCCTGATGCCCTATAGAAGGCAGAGCTGCAAGACCAACTGTGTGTGTGCGTGTACGTAAGTGTGTGTGTACGTGTGTGCACGTGTACGTGTGTGTGTGTTCGCCCCCTGCCTGTAGTGTGCAATCAATGCTCTCTGCAGACCAACCACTGTCCCCTATATTGCTTTTAGAGCAGCGCCCATGATTAATTCATTAACCGTCTCTCTCCCCTATCTTACTTTATCTTGACAGCTCGACTGCATTTTACACCCCTCACACCCAGCCACACACACCCATGCCCCGCCACACACAGCAGCAACAAATGTTCAGCAGCAGAGATGTAAAGATATGGCAAGCTAAATATGAAAACACTTGGGATGGGTTAAAGTAACATGCATCAAAAAAGATCTCCAGTTAAATCTCCACTTTTTCAGCCTCTTTCGGTGGGCCAACAACAAAACTATTCACAGCAAGCGTCTGATTAGAAGTGGGGCAGACAAAATCTGTTCAATCTGCTGGGTTTTAGCTGTTTAAAACAATATGGTCCCTTCCTGCTCCCTTTGATCACCTACAATGTGTTTTAGTGCAGCAGCTGATCTCATGATTCTGCTCTCATTTATAGATTTCATTTCTGTTTTCACAAAACTGAACGAGCAGGTCATAACAATTTGTCTGCAGCTTACAGGTGCTATTTGTTAACCAGGTGAACTGTAATTCCTGCCCTGAGCCGGACATCGGATTACTATTTTATGACCATATCCTGGTCTGACAAAATAAACAGGTTAGTGACAACAGCTGTGCCACATAATTGTCTTTACTAACATTTCAAAGAGTGGATAAGCGGCAACAGAAAGTTGTCTTGTTAACTTTACTGCTACACGTATGTCTTTGTTTTGAAGAAGCTCAGTTTTACTCTTCCATCTGAAAAAGCTGTGCCAACATTATCAAACGTATCCACTCAAGATGACATTTCTTTTCAATGCTGACTTAGTATGGATTGAATAGAGGAAAAGATGTCTTTTCAAATTTAACCAGCTTATCTCGGACGCAGTCTGAGACTGGATGTGACTGTGGCACAGAGGTCAAAGCATCAGCAGTGTGCTCATGCTTCTGTTTCCTGAGGAGCCTTATTATCGATTCAAGTCATGGCGCAGCTCCAAGAATCATGGGAGAGTGTGCGCACACATACACAGTGATATCATCCGTGGCATCATCTACTGATGTTCTTGACCTATTTTTTTTTTCTTCAAATGAATGCACTGACACACAAACACACAGCCAGAGATTCCTCCCCCCTTTGCCAGCGATTACATTAAACATCCGGGATGCACCAACAGAGACGGACAAACATCACTGTGCAGGATCAGTGCGAACTGCGGGAGCTCTGACAACCGCCACGCAACACTGAAGAATAGTTGAAAAAGATGTGGGTCGACCACACAGCCTCCACTGTTACAGTCTGTCATGAATACAGGCCCTGTGTGCTGCCGACAGAAGGGAGGGGCACACACACAATCACACAAACACACACATTTATATGTTGAAGCAAATATTTCACACTCGCTGGCTGCAGCCCGCACGACCATTCAATTTTCTCCTGTGACTCAGACACACACAAACTCACATATGCACAAAGAAGCTCATTGATTATTTTACTAAAAATCAGCTGGGTGCTGGTTATGTAAGAGCCCCGAGGGCTAAAGAGGGGGGAACTGCTGCGAACAGTAAGAGGGGGGTGAACGGGTGGAAAGAGGGGGGAACAGGAAAGGAATGGGAGAAGAGACGTGACAGATTTACTGCATATGAAGATAAAATGTGGAGAATGCAAGCCAGAGGGATCTCATTTTGACACTGCAGTATTTTTCTTATTCGCTGATACACATACAGCATCTGGGCCATCAATATAACTGAGTTGTTTTCTATTTACATTTTGTAATTTTACTTGCACTGTATATGAATCAAACAATCTTTCTCTCTGTTTGTAATTCTGTGTTACTTTATTTAGAAGAAGTCTTTGAAAACCTAAAAATTAACTGTCTTTCATTTCATATTCTCCACTTAATTTAGCTGTTTTAATATTCTTGAAAGCATTTTTAACATTTCATATGTATGCTGAATTATTATTATATATTTTTTTTTTTTTTTTTTTTTTTACATAGTTCTGATGCCCATTTATATGCATTAATAACGAGCAATTTGTCCCAGCAGGGTGGGGAGGCCTCTCAGCAGAGCCCCGAGCTCTGGGAGCGTTTGATTTCCCTAAAGGCTCACCCCCCCCCTTTCCCTCTCCTGCTACGCACAGCAGTGCAAGCTTTCAAGCTCTGTCAGCATTTGCTTTTCCCTGCCGCAGCTCTGACAGCGTTTGGTTTTCCTGCCGACACAGTCAGGTGCTGCTGGAGAATGTGACCAAACCGGAAGCGACGGGAGAGATGGGAAATCAGGGAGGGGAGGAGGCAGGGAAAGAAGAAGGGAGGGAGAGAGAATTAGATAATGAAATAAGCAAGTGAGAATGTGAGGAAAATGCAGAGGAGAGGGAGGGAGAAGGCAATAGAGGAAGAATCGATACTAAAACGGTAAAGTGGGCCATGACAGAGAACCAAGCCAGAGAAAGACAAATTAAACAGCTACTGTAATAATAGCATTAGGGAGCGAGAATATGATCATCGATATTAGTGTTTCATTAAAAAACGTATTATCCAACTTATTAAAAAGGTTATTTCACTACCGCGAAGTAACAGATGATCTTCAAAGATCCTGGATACTATTAAGGTATTTGCAATTACAGGGTGTGATCTGAGAGACACAGAGAGATTGTGCTGGACGAGAAAGAGGAGGAAGAAGGGGAGGAAGAGGAGATTGTGTTCTTGCGGGCAGAGATCTACCGTGAGAGGAGAGCAGAAGCAAGGGAGCTGGAAGGGAAAAACTAGGCCACGTGGAAAAATCCAGCTGTAATGATCCAAATCAGAGACCGGCCAATAGCTTGGATGTCTGCCTCACTTCTCTTGCGGTGTCTTTTTTTGTCTCTTTCACTCTGTAGTTACACCGTTCTGTTCTCTCTGATATTCTTTAAGTTGTTTTGTCTTCTATTCCACACTCCGTCTTTCCATCCCTTCCTCTTCTGACACTAATGCTCTTCATCACTCCATTTTTATCTCCTTTTACATCTCTCCATCTTATCTCTTCCAGTACCAGAGTTCACTTGTCCAACAACCAGTAAGGGAAGCGAATAACCGATTTCCACACATTGTCTAATCTCGCCATTTCGAGGTCTAATTTTACCTCTAATGGGGCTGCATTAGTTCAGCGTGACATTTCTCAGACAGAGGCAGAAAGACAGCAGACATAACAGAGAGGCTGAGTTAGAGATGGCATATTCAAAGCAGCAACAGATGCACTTTAATAGGATTCATGAGGTGGTAAGGAACGCACAGGCGTCCTTTGTATATCCATGGTGTGTGGAGAATAAGAGAGGCAAGTACAAACACACAAACACTGATCAAGAGAGACAGCAAAAGCAGTCCTGCACTGGCCTGACACTTCCTGTATCCCACGGAAATGCAGGACGTCAGCAAACACTGAGCTCAAACCCTTCCTGATGCTCTGTGCACTTCCTGTCTATCTTGCTAGGTCACTGACCTCTGAGTAGAGAACTTTTAACTGTATTAGATCACATCTTGTTATTGTTTTAAAACGTTCTGTTTCCCAAATTGATTGGGGTTTTATTATGGTTATTGATTTCAAGCAATGATGACGAACTGATTTAATTTGTTTCACATGTATGAGGAGTTTTTTTTCTAGTGTAACAGGGAAACTTAACTCACAGAATACCAGTATGCTTATTATATGTCAGGTTGCTAACACTTGCCATATCGCTGCCAGACCATGACAGAAAAATATTTTTAATATGATATTAATCTCATAAAGCCATATCACCCAGCCCCGGGCACTTTATTAAATCATTTAACGTGCTTCTGACTACAGCAACAGGATGCAATTGCCGGCATTAAGCTTAATTAATCAATAAGTCAATCAGCAGAAAATTAATTGTCAACTCTAACAATAATAGATTAATCATTTAAGTGACTTTTCAAGCAAAAAAGACAAACACCAGCGCCTACTAGCCTCGTAAATAAGTAATTTATATCATTGTAAATTCAATATAATTGGGTTTTGGACTATCAGACAAACAAACACTTTTAATGTGTCACCAAGGAATCTGGAAAATCATAAAGGGTATTTTTTCACAACCTCTGACAACGATTAACAGAGAAAATCTGTTCTTCTAATCTGCAGTTTGGCTATAATGAAGGTTATAGTTAAAAGAGTATGTGTGACCTTCTTTAGGACTGTCAAACAGTGCAGTAAAACATTAATCCTGATGGAGAGGAAAAAGTCACAGAGAATGTGTCCTTTGCTTCACTACATACCAGCTTAGAGGGTCAACACAGTCAAACACACACACAGAGGGCAGCAGGAGGACTGAGCTGCCAGACGTTGGCAGTGCCTGCACACTGATGAGTTAGAGGTGTTAAGTATACAGAGGAAACATCGTGACGGCATCTTCGGCCAAAGATCTACAAAAATGTTAACCCTGCTCACTACACACACGCTCGACCAATACCA
This sequence comes from Lagodon rhomboides, assembly GCA_039737535.1. Lineage (NCBI taxonomy): Eukaryota > Metazoa > Chordata > Actinopteri > Spariformes > Sparidae > Lagodon > Lagodon rhomboides. The sequence goes on from CM077799.1 coordinate 5,720,226, forward strand.
CACACACACCGGACGCAGGATGCAGACAGCTCAGGTTGCACATGAGTTCATCCAGACTGAGCGAAAAGATAAGAATTGGCAAAACTGAATTGAAATGAAAGAGATTTTAGATATACACGATAAAATTAATCTAACCTGACAAATTAGCAGTGATGTTTAATTGCTTGCCATAAGTTTTATCTCTCAATACACACACAACCAGACAGCACAGACACACACATTTTCTAGTGTCTATATTTGTAAAGGGCAAAGTTATGGCTATTGGTTTCCTGAACATCTTGCTCTCCTAAACGTCCCAATTGTCCCTTTTCCTTCCACGTTTCCTCACTTAAATTTAGCTCTGAGAGAACTGACGTGAACTATTGTGTAGCTGTCATGTTTTAATGAACATGCAGCACATTTAAGCTGAATTTAAGCTTATGTAAATGTCCTTAAGCTCTAAAATGTTTACTAAAGAAAAAACAGCAGAGGAGCAGAAATATAATACTGTGTAGCTTGCTAAAGACTAATTATGGAGCTACCTGCGTAAATAAAATGTTCATTTGAATGTGCCCTAAACCATCTGGTTTTCCACTAACTCAGAGTGTGTGCGTGTGTTTTCTGAGTCAGGTTCCAGTGTTTTTCCATATAGACCATGTCGCTACTGCTTAGATATCCTGTCATTGTTACACGGCGGTTACACACAAGCACAAGCACACACAAACACCCTTCCACCCTTTTAAATGATTTAAACCGGATCAAATGTCCCCCACTCCAATTTCAGTCAAGTGATGCCTCAAGCAGGATGCCAAGTTCACATTTCTCCATCTTTTCTTCCTGACAACTGCGACAAGTGACTCACACACAGCTGACAGAGTAGTGGAAACTCACACACATCTACAAGATAGTGGTTATGGGGTCAAGATGACTGTAACATATGAAAATCGGTGCAATCCAGACCACCAGGGAAAGAGAGGAAAGGAAAGAAAAGGGAAAAATAATGTGTGACATAATGAATGAATGACAAGGCAAACTTGATATCATCCAAGACAGTAGAAGTGCTATTGTCACTATGAGTCTTCAAAGAGCAAAAGGCAAATAGACAGTGACATACAACAGCAGCACAAGTCCTATTGTTGTGGACTGACTCCAGAGGACTCAGAACAGGTCCTATAGGGTTACAGCCTCATTATAGTGCTGACGAAGAATGAGGTGTGAGTGTGATGTTGACAGAACACAGAGGTCTAAACCCTGCAGCCTTACAGGGCCGGAAAACACATGTCAATCAAGGAATATCCTACCCGGAACCATCTAGTGCAGCTTGGCCTATTACAAATTTACCACAAAAACAAGAGAATACAAGTTGGTGAGGTCCTGCCATTTTTATACCACACGGCATCAGAGTCTATCCTTAGATACAGTTTACCAAAGCGACTTTTTACACACTCACCATTCTTGCCAAATAAAAGGGACCAGCAGTGGGGTATCTACTAACCATCAACAGTGCCAGAGTTGAAGTCGTGACCTATAATCAGCTTGGGACTTTCGGGCTGTTGTGTGTTGAGATTTCTAATAGCCCAAAAGGCCAAAGAGGCCCTTGTCCAGCTCTACTCAAATCAAAGTGCTTATGTTCCCTTCCTTTAATCACCTCTCTCATGGGAAACACCACCACTAAAGCCTTATTTATTTATCAAAGTAAAACAGATGCTCGCAGATAAAATTGAACTTTGATTGCGATCGACAAATGGCACTTTAATGGAAAGCAATCAGTTGCTACAGGCTTAGAAATGGACTGCAGTTCAGCCTGCCCGGCTGCTGAAGTAAACACACTCTGAATTTACAGTGCTCTGAAGCTCTCGAGTGTGTGTGTGTGTGTGTGTGTGAGAAAGAGAAAGATTTAATGAGAGTCTTTTGCCTTTGAATAACTTTAACACGTTTACCACCTTTACCATTTGGATTTATTTTAACATTTAACTGCCAGTCACATAAATACAAATCCCTGTGTGTTAATATATTACAGACCTGAGCCTAACAGCATCTGTTTTAACCAGCTTGAGTTATGAGTGGAGTCAAGGCCAGACAGTCATCAAAGGAAAATTTGGGAAACTTAATTTTACATCCTTTTCAGATATAAATACCACGCTCTGCTTGAAGCAAACTGCTGACTGAAAACTGAATCAACTAATATTTTGGCCGAGAATATTTCAACTCGTGTTACACAGGAGATACACAGAGGACTCTGTCTGCATATTTTGGCACAGATATATTCCAGATATTGCTGAAACTGTTTAGAGCCACGTGTTTTCACTTTCCCTCAACAGAAGGCTTACTTGAGCTGGACAAAATGTTGCCATAGCAGGGATGTTACAAACTGTCACTGAAATCATCTCCCGAGGGGGCTTCTTTCTCCACGGTTAAACAGGTTTGTTATACAGATATTTGATGTTGGAGGATGTCTACACCCGTCCCCCACACACACACATTTCACGGCAACAAGCTAAGTTCCAAACCCTGAGGAGTTCAGTTTCATTATAATAATCAATAATTAAAAACCAGCTCCTTTTCATCAGTGCCAGCACCACAGATGTGACCCGAGTCTATTGGCTGTCAGCACCCCCATCCTCTCCCTCGCACACAAACTCTCCACCCCCTCCCCGCCACAATTTCAGTAGAGGCATTCATTTTTAAAGCACCCCTGTCACTGGGATTATAAAACAGCAAGTCTCAATGCTGGTGGTAACGCCACTGCTGCAGGGGGGTAACAATAAGACACACACACACACACACACACACACACACACACACACAGAAAAAGATCTGCAATAGCCCAACAAGCACCATTCATCCTAATGTGTTTAAAAACCTCTTCAGAGACACACTCAACCTTTCCACTGACTTGCAGAGCAGCAGCTGTGATATTTACAGGATAAACAGCAAACACACGGCGAAACATGAGGCCATGTGGGGAAAATTCCCTGATGCTGGCGGGCAGGGGGACTTCATAAAACCGCTTCCTCTGGTGTCTCAAAAGCACACAAGCGATTACAAGTGAGTCAGGGCATGCAATGCGCCCCTACCAAGTTCAAGAATGTGGCAAAGCTGGGAGCCACGCGTTGTTTATCCAAAATATCAACAATGAAACAGTCCAGATTATGGAACTGGCAGACTGGGCTGGATGTCTGCCCAAGAATCAACTTACACTTTCAGACACACTCTGTGACCAACGTTTGAGGTCTTTTCATCCCATTCCTTTCATCCCCTGACAAAAAAAACACCAGCATTCCTATAATATTCCCAGAGGGACACATAAATGTGTCCAAAAAAGGCAACAGAAAGTTAAGTCATCTCATCCTGTGACTATTGTAAATGATCTGTTTATTTTTGTCAGGGCTTAGCTATGATACTTGACACTTCACTGTGGTATTTGAATGCACCCTCAGTAAAAGATATGGAGGTTCTGTACATTGTTCAGCACTTCTCCCCCTTTTCCTTTTACCTTTATATCTCTCCAGCACATCCTCGTACGCCTGGGCGAATTCCTTCTCCTGTGAATGGTTTGTCGGCAGCAGACCCGGTATGAAGCCGGCCATGGTGGCTCTGCAAGCCGGCTGGCGAGTGGAGAGGGGTCGGCCTGCAGAGTGCTGCAGTGACCCGGTCCGCTGCTGCGCGTCAAGCCTCCAGCTCCGGATCCTTGTTCTTGTAGGACTCCAATCCAACACCACCTTGTGTGAAACTAGTGATGCATTGGCGCACACTGAAAGCCCAGTAGCTCACTTCCAAGCAGGGTTAGATAATCCTCAGGGATACTTAAGAGAATAAAAAAAGGATAACAAAAGCGTCTAATAATGAAAATACGTTAATGACGGGTGAATCTACTTGAATGAAGGTTACATAAACGCTATCTATCCATTATCGTCGTCTGTGTACGTGTGTGTGCGGGAACACACAGTCGCATCGCTCGGTGTGTTGTCTCCGTACAGTCCCTCCTTGAATATCAGCCTCCACCCGGCGACTGGTGCTTTTTGTGCCTCCTGTGTGTGTGTATGTGTGTGTGTCAGGAAGGGAGGGAGTATATCCTTCACACCACAGATGAGTGTCCGTAGAGGGGGGCAGTGTGTCTGCTTCCGTCCCCAAGTCGGCGGAGCTCCAGGCGAAACCGTATCCGGACCCGGGCTTCCTATCCGAGGCTGCGTCGGCGTCCTGTGGATCTGAGGCGATCCGCCCGAGCTCCCAACATGCTTCCCAGCCGTAATGGCCGCTTCTATCCGAGGCTTTGCGGTCTCTGCCTCTGTGTGAATGTGTCTGTCTGTGTTTCTCTCCCTCTCTCCCCCTCCTCTGCTCAGGTTTCTCGACTCGTCCTGCAGTGGCTGTCTTCCATCCCTCTCTACCGGCCACGCCAGGAATCTCCGCCACAGGAATTTGAAGGGCCGGTGGGGAAGAGCTAGCTAGCTTACATGGCTGCCGGTGGAAAAATAGAGCTTGAGCTCCCCCAAACGGTGGGGACGGCTCGGTGACAGGTCACCATGAAACCCCCTGGCCAGGCCAATAAATATAGGCACTTAACAACTGTATTATCATTATCGTCCCTTCACCTGTAACTTGTTAAACATACTAAGAACTAACAATATAAATGACGGTTTATTTCCGTTAGCTTAGCCACGAAAATAACGGTCAGCATTCACCTTCAAAAGTGGAAATTCAGCATTCAACCGGCTGCCTGGTGATGGAAAGACGTCCTTTGGGTCATTTTCGCTTCTTTATATTTGTTTTTTTTAAAAGAAACTAAGAGGAAAACTTCAATTTAGACTGCCTGCCATAATATACAGATTCGTCAAAGAAACGGGTGTAACGTAGAGAATTCTGAAGGAAAATACAAGATGGCGGATGTAACGGTTAGATTTTTCTCAATGTTAAGGAGGTGACTGCAAATTTTAAAAAAATTAATTAATTAATTAATTAAGAACAATAGGTGGCTGTGACCTTATTATTAAACTTTTAGTTCATTATATCACCACAGACAGGTGATAAATAATAAGAGGAGAAACATAATTGTACAGTAATGACTTTTATAACCGTGCCAAGTAATGGTTTGGTCCACTCAATCAATCCATATTTATTCTATGTGATTAATTTTATGTTGTGTCGCAGCAAGGTGCACTGTGTAATTTTGAGGGAAGAAATTTTAATCAGGAGTGAAAAATCTTCATTGACTGATTTTATTAATGCCTTAAAATTTTTTGTGTTGTGCCTTAAAGACACAACACAGTTCATACTGTTTTATTTTGTTTATATGTGGCGGACCCTGCCACCTTTCCAGCTTCAAACAGTGTTCTGGAGACCTTAATTTCCTCTGAGAACAGCTTGTTTATTCAGCTATGGAAGAAATAAATATTACAGAGTTTATATTACCTCATTAATATTGTAAGTATTAAAATTCTGAGTTTGAATGTCTTCTCCAAAATTACATAGTGTCCCTTTGAGTATCAAAAGTATAAATATATATATTTTTTTACTAATAAATGTACTTCAGTATCAATATTACAGGTAAAAATATATTAAACATATATTTACATATGTTTGCATGTACTGTATTCTGTGGGACAATTTATTATTCGATTCGATATTCAGCAACTGTCAAAAACAATGGCAAATCACTCAAAAGTAAGCAAATGACTTTGCCCTGTCCAAACATATTAAATAAACATTATTTTCAGTGAAGTTGTCCTCTTACGCACTGAGGTCTTTACACCTGGAATCGGTCAAAACTGTGTCTCTATGCAAAGAAGTTTTGTCAGTGGATGAGCTGGATTAAGGGAGCGCACTGCCATCTACAGGCTACCTGAATCTATATTACAGAGAACTGTGGCAAAATAATTCAAAAGTCCTGCTGGGTGAATCACAGCCATCAGTGAATAATCTCAGCGTGCAAGCATCCTGAGGTCAAAACCCCCCTAAAGCAGCCTCGTTGAAATCATCCAGAGATTATGTCATTTAATCCCACAGAGATGTATAAAGATGACCTTAAGGTGAAGCGCAGGCATGTGCAGCTTTGAGCAGAAATAATGTATATTTCTCTTACTGGAAAATGGAGACTACAGCGTATGAAGAACATGTATACACCTACTTGATGAGGATCGAAGCAGATGTGGATTTCTGTCCGGATGAAATCAATACTGGGTCGAAATATAAAAATAAAAGATGCATGAATGACGGCAAAAGGCAGACAGCCTAACTTTAATTTAGTGAGATGTCATGTTTTGTAGGATAATGTGCAATACTCAAAATGCCACACAATTCAGAGGCTTTTACAACACAGTTTGGTTATCGAACAATGTCATTAACAGTTTCAGATGGCTCTTATAATATCTGCAATATTTGTTCAGACAGTGTTTAACGTTATAGATTAAATTGTGCTCAATTTTTTCACTGTTTTCTTACTTTAAGGCTAGCTGACTAGTCTATTTTTAAACATCATAGAAATTAGACGGTAGGAACGTCCCTAGCCTTTAGACAGGTCATGTATTTTAACATTGAGGTCATGGCAGTGGTGTCATATTTAGAGGTGTTCCTAATAATGTATCTAAAATGTAAATTGTCAAAAAGAAAAGTCACTTTTTTGACAAATTTACCGCCATGTTATCTCAAAGATGTAAGGAGATAGTGCAGGTGTTGCTATTGTGTTTCTTAAGGGTTAAAAACATGAAGCAAAAGTCAAAGGTAATTTTAAAATGCTTAGTTTTCCTTCTAGCTGAATATGCCAAAGGAGCTTCCACGCTTATATGTGTATATAATGCTGATGGTGTAGGTCACTGCTGCTGTAACAAATCTGGTATTCGGTATATAGAATCATTTACAGCATCTGTGTCTGCACACATAGATGCTCCTGTTTCCACTTATTCTAAACAATTAGAAGACGAGTGTGAAGCGGAAAGGATGAAAGACAGCGTCAGTCATTAACCAGCATGGACAACACATACTATATTTATCATGCCGTTGGTTCAAACACATAAACATACATTTATGTATCATAACAGCTTTCCCATCACCAAGACGTTAGCAGTCTCTGCCGGCAAATCTGAGACACTCTGCCGCAGAAAACAGAACATTTGTCGGAGTAACAGATGGAGAAATATGATCCAGTGTGTTTATCTTCTATAAATAAAAGAGGTTTCCTTTTACAGAAGAATCAGAGCTTGTTTACTACAACAGGAGACAGTAGGATTATGGGAAGTGGTTCCAATTATAACTGTAGTGAGTACTAAAGATATGTCTTGGATTCCTCCAGTCATTTAGCAATAATTTTACAATAATTATTACAATTAATTAAGCATCCAAGACCAAATGAGCAGGAATAGCTCCATGTAGATATTCTTTCCTGTCCCTCCTCTCTCTCCTCCTCCTGTCTGCTATGATTTGTAATGTCCTCTTTGTGTCTCCTCACCCCGAGTCACCCCTCTTTGCAGGACTCACAGCACATCAGCCACACTCCAGTGGAAATACAAACAGACATCTCGGAGGTCCAAATTGGCCACACACACATTCACGCTCACATTATACACACAGGGTCTAATTACAGTAAAAGTTTGGGGGGGTAGCTGTCGTCCATCTGTAGCCTCCAGACGCCAACACAGTCACACAAACAACAGGAAGGTTGGCGTGACCCTGCTGTCAAGGTCCCAGTGACTTTCAAAGTCCAGTACACTGCACTCCATTTAAACATGCATCATAAGAGGAAGTCAAAGCAGGTTCTAACAGATCAGTTCATGGTTCTCATGACAAACAAAGAAGGATCCTTCTGTTAAAAAGGACGACACAACCTGTCTGACACATTATAACCCCGCCTAGTGGTGGACAATGGAAACTACTGACTGTAAAAACTTTACATACATTCATTAATCAATGTGTTTTCTTTCTCCTGACGTGTGTTAATAGTAAATAAACTAGTGAAGCGTGTGTGTCTGTGTGTTGATGTGTCGCTGTCGAAAATAAAGAACGCAGACAGAGTGTTGAGTCATCTCGTCTCCGTCTGTCACTCCCACTGTTTCTTCAGCAGTGTGTGTGTCCTTCTGTTTGTGTATACACACTCAGTGTATGTGTGAGTGTGTGTGTGTGTGTTGTTGCTGTGCCGTCATGCAGAGTCCAGCTGCAGGATAATGAATGTGCTCTGTGAGCCAAGGGGACGTGCAGTCCTCGACACATCAGCGTGACAAACGCCTCAGCAGCGGCTCCGCCATGTCGTCTAACGTCACTTTAATAACAGCAAAACTCCCCCTGAAAACATCCAGAGTCTGACATTTGAACCCATTCCTGACCCTCTCTGGAAGCACATCTAGAAAATACCAACAATAAAAAGTTTTTCTAATATCAAACAGTGTGATGTGATTATCCAATACAGCAGCTCACTGCCCCAAATAACCAGGAATGAGCAGGAGTTGAATGAGATTATTGCAGAATGTGTGTGACTTGGATTAATGTTTTATGTGGCGATAAAACATTTAACTTCTGACTTTTGAATTCAATCAGAAATGACTGCAAACTCAGTTAAACAGCTAGAGATGAATCATTATCATAGGATTATTAAAATAACATTTCACTCCTTTTAAAATATCTATCTCAATCTGAGCTGTAAAGTTTTATCACTCCTTTTAATGCTTAAATAAAGACACATTCACACAGAAATATACAGTCACTCAAGACTTAAACACTTGACAGACTGATGTCTTAATGTCATTTATATATAACATCTTTGCTTCAGATCATGTACAGAGAAAAGTCTGTCTTAATAATGGCGACAAATGCTTGTTTCATGATCCATGAAATAAAAACAAGATTCACAAACGTGCAGACAATTTTGAGAACTTTCACAAATACTCCACATTTTCTAATCCACCATAAAAGAGCATCTGAGTTTTTCCACCATCAATTAACCCTCAAAGACCCAGACAGCCGGCAGAGGCTAAAAATAGTCAACTCAATTTTAAATGCCAACAACAGCCACAGATTAATTCTTGTATAGAATCCAGGATTCATTCAGGAATGCAGATAATCAATGTGACATCTTCACGCCGATAAATCAACATGTAAACAGAGTCAGCGGTGTTTCAGCGGGGAGCATCAAACAGCAGTTACGAGGCGCCTCCTCGTTAACACTGACTGCAGTGAGTTCACAATGTGAATCACATCACTGCAACTGTAGAGCCTCAAACACGAGCTTCTGATTTTGGATCAGTGTTTTTGAATTTGATTCAAAGACTTAATGTACTTTGGTTTATCCTCCAAGTTAAAAAAAAAAGAAAACAGGAAATGTGATTAAGATTATATCAACTTATCTCTAACCAGGAGAGTCTTGTGACGTGATTACACCTGATTTGTTTTTCATTAAACAGCGTTCACATGTGAACATTTTTAAATTGCATTTAATTTTATTCTAAGGTCAAAATAACAAAAAAAAATCCAATATAGCCTATGTGTTTGGGCTTTAAAGTTTAAAGGGGCATTCCACATATTTTACATCTCAGCCTGTGAAAACAACTGCACGTCTCCTGTCACACTTTATAAAAACCATCATTAATGAGTGGTAGATTTATAGTTACTAGTAATCTTACTGTTAACAAACAATCAAATGCTTTAGAAGCAGCTGTAAAGATTTATAAGCATCAGTTACAACTTTACAATAAACAGTTGCTTATTAAATGGTTTATAAAGCTTTTTCATTGTTTGCTAATAGTGACATCACTATTATCTAAAGTTTAGTTAACTATAAATTTGGTTACTATAAATGTTTTCATTTAATGTTTTATTGACAGGACCGCTGATGGAGGTAACCGGACATGGGATGAAAGACAGACGGGGGGCGACATGCAGCAAAGGGCCACTGAACCCCCAAAGCCTGGATTTCAACCAGGCGGGTCAGACGGGAAAAAGCCTATGAGACATTCCTGAGGTGCATTATGGGAAGTGGGGAATCCAGCAGTTTTGGAGCTATGACTCCAGATTCAGCCGTCTGCTGCTTCAATCTTCTCTTTGAAGTCCCCAAACTTTATGGAAGTGAATCACATGTGTTTGAACTCATCTCTGAACATCCTAACAAGTTGTACATTATTTGCTGCTTATCTTGTTAAAGTATTAAATATAACTGACTTATAACTGGAGACTGTGAGCTTAAAACACACTCCTCCCTTTGTCCAACTCAATCTTCCCTTCACTCTTATTTAAACTTCCCTCAAGATCTCTTTTTCTCCCTCCACACACTGTCTCACCCTCAGTCTGTCTCTCTCAGAGCTTTTCTTTCGTGGTCTTTCATTCTGTCTCTTCCTCTTTTTACAGATCACATCTCTAAATCTTTCTGTGCTGTTTTGCTCTCTCTCTCTCTCTTACTTTCTCTCTCACTGTTTCCCAGCAGGGCAGTTTCACTTTGTGTTTCCGTCTCATTCCTCTTCTCCACTCTTTCTTTCTCTTCAGTTTTGTCAGCGCTCGGTTAATCCCTCTTTCTGCTAATCGTTCTCCTTCTCCTTCTGTTTGCTGACCTCCCTCACCCGTCTTTAATTGAAAGTCATCTCTCCCCCTCCTCTTTGAACCTTGGCCTCTTGTACCTCCTCCCCCCTCTCTCTCCAGCTCTCTGTCTATCCTCTCTTCATTACCTTTAACGCTGACTCGATCATTTGTTCCACTCTCTCTCTCTCGTCTTTTACAAACTCCCTCCTCCTTTCTCTCGCTCCAAATTAAAATTCTGACACTCGCTCTAGTCCACTATTTGTTTTGCCCTCCTTTTATATCCAGTGTCAGTCTCTCTCACCCCCGTCGCCATTGCTTCTCCTCGCCTTTTATAACCATGGAAACAGAGGAGACCACGTCGCCATGGCAACAGGGGGAACAGCCTGGGCTTTGGGCTGAGGCGCCCTCTCAGCTGCCTGTAGTGAAAAGAAATGCTGGAAGGAACTGCAGCAGGCGGGACGGTGGACGGCTAAGTTACATGCAGGCACAGACGTCGGGGTCCTGACGTTCTCATGAAAAAAGATTATCACTGCTGCAGTCTGACACACACACACACGAACACACACACAGATGTGGTGCATCACACACACTTTGTTATGTCTCATTGTGAGTGTTTTTTTCATGTTTTTCTGTGAAAAGAATTCTTAAAATATACTTCCATCGCAATCTGAGCTATAAAGTTTTATCACTCCTTTTACGCTGAAAGAAATAAACACTAGAGAGTCAAACAAGTCTGAACATCAGATCAGCTTTAGGGGGAAAATTTGTCCCATTACTGTCAACAGATGCTTGTTTCATGATCCACAAATTAAAAACAAGAGTCACAAATTTTCTCAGAAAGATTTTGAGTACTTCACGGCACCAACAAGAAAAAGGCATTCGAGTCTTCCGGCACCAATTATCCGTCAAAAGGCCTAGAGAGCTGGCAACAGCTGAAAATATTGAAAAGGATTGGTCATAGTCTTTGAGGGTTACATGAATTTGTCGATCGGAAGCTGTGGAAAATCCTTTCAAGAGAGCAAAGTACTGATATCAGCTCTAGTTGGGTTGTACTTGATGTTATATTCATGCTCAAATCAGTCAGTATTTGTATATAAATTAAGAAAATACTTTTGTAAACAGCCTAAATTACTCCTAAATCATCATACACATTCGTCAGTGATGGTTTTGATTGCCGATCGTGACACACACATTTGTCACCAGCATTGACTCTACTTTCTCTCTGTACAACCAGTGTGTGATCTCACTTTGAGTCATTTAATCGCAGAGAGACTCTCATTCACGTCAACAGAGAAACCAGCAGCTGTCGGGAGGTTTCATTGAAATTCATGCTCAGCGGGCCGGCCGAGTGTCCGCAGAGGCTGTACAACAGAGTCCAGTCAGGACAGCAGCGTCTCTCTTTATCCTCTCCAGAGTCAATTCAAAACTCCACAAAGATCCTCGTGTTCGCTCGCTTTCTCCCTCCATTACATCTGCCTCAACTGTCTCCTGTACTGTAGGAAAACAACTCTCCCCTCCTTTGCCATTTATTCCAGCACGTTCTCTGCACTCCTTGTAATCTTCCCGATCAACAAACACTCAAAAACACAACACTGTAACTGCACTGTAAACCAAGCAGCCTAATGTGTTCCCTTTTCCACATTCCAGCCTCTGTCTGAATGGAAATTGAGGTCAATGTAAACACATAGTGCACATTATGTAAAATGTAATATCATCACAATAGCCTTCGCGCCTGAGCGAGCACCGGACTGACGCGCCTGGGAACTACTGGATGTTACCAGAAACATGAGCTGAGCATGAATCAGCTCGCCGAGCTTACAGAGCAACATTTTGGCTGCTACAGAGAGACTTCTGCTTTGTTTTACTGCTTTAATGTCCACATAGAAAGTCACGTGTCACAGTCAGGACACAGAATATGTATTCCTGATGCTACTTTTGTTTTGAAGAATAGCTCCACAGTTTTTGGAAATACCCTCTTTCCTGCCAAGGGTTAAAAGGGATACCACGCTCATATCTGTCAGATGATTACAAAGCTGGAGCCAGGAGCTGGTTAGCTTAGCTTAGCTTAGCTTAGCATAAAGACTAGGAGCAGGGGGAAACAGCTAGCCTCTGTCCAGAAGCAGAGAAATACACATAAACCTAAATTATTACACTTACTTTTTTGTAAACAAAGACCGTGTTATAATTATGTGTTAATTTGTACATGTTGTAATGTTTATAATGTACTCAAACGGTGCCTATTCCTAAATAACTCTGTTTTATTTGATGTCGGATACAGACGCAATTCACAGAGAGGTGGTGGTGATAGGTAGGATTTGGTGGCATTTAGCAATGAAGTTGCAGACTGCAACCAACTGAACACCCCTCGTCTCCGTAACGAGACGACAGGCTGCCAAGCCAGTGAAACCAAATAGATATTTTAAGAGGGATCACAGTGTTTCAACTATTTTTTAAGCTTTACACCGCTGGATATTATTTAGGAGACCTCGGGGCAATTTTAAGATGAGTTTGTGGCGACATAAAAAACAGATATTTTTGACAGGAAGTCAAGACATCTCCAGCTGTGTTTGTCGGGATGAAACTGGGTACTGTGAGATGAAACCTCTCCAGCTGTGTTTTGTGGGACCAAAACAGGTATTTTAAGCCAAAACATGATATTTTCCAAACCTCAACCAAGCGGTTTCTGTGGCTAAACCGAACCAGATCACACAAGAGAAAAATAGAAAACTGAACCTAAAGAACCAACATAAAGACTGCAGAAACGTACAGTGCAAACATCTGAATAATATATTCTATTTCTGTCCCAAATCCCTGTAAATCACACACACTGGACCCTCTTGGGCTCAAAACCCCAAACCATTTGCGTAACAGGACATACCAGAGAGTAGATAAAACACTTGTTGCCTTTTTAATGCATCTAAATTTGCGTTGCTTCATAATGAGTCTATACACAGACTCAGTAGTGTTAGCTCTACAAATAATGAGCTTTTATAAACAGTTGCAAGTGGAAGAGAGAGTTCTCTCTGCAGAATATTGGCAGCGTTTGTTCGTAAGGTGTCGTCTGTGTTGAAACACCTCGGAGGTTTGTAGCGACGCTACCTGCTGCTGCCAGAATCCACTGATCTCCACACGAAACAGGTCTGACTTGCTGACTCAGCCTGAAGGTGCTGCCGGGAGCCCTCCCTGTCCCAACTGTCTGCTAATAATTGTAGATAATAGTTATTCAATTATTATTTTTTTTCCCATCACTCTGTCAGAACAGTACTTTACTGTGTGTCTGCCTCACACACACACACACACACACACATGCACTCTCACACACAAAGTCTGGGCGTCCCAACTGCTGCACAGCTGTGAAACAGACATGAAGAAAAGAAGGGTGGGAAGATTCAGCCATTTTTCTGACATTAGAAACATGTTCGTGTGAGGTCATCTGTGTTTACACGTCGGCTAGCAGCCATGACAGATGATTCAGTGGGAGAAAGCAGGCCTGGACGTCTGAACAGGGAAGAATTCAACACTAAAGGAGACTGAAAGATTCATATTCTACACTACTTAATACAAAATATAAATAAATATATAAAACTGTACATTATTCCCTCTAAAAATGTCTCTTTATTCATTTCATCATGTAGAACTTGTGTTGCTGTCTGCAGTTTTAATCATCTGCAGCGAGGGAGATGACCACAGGACATAAAAGTGACGCCAACGATCGTTAACTGAACTCCAGCACGACAACTGATCCCACACTCCCGCTCAGATCTGGTTGTAATTAGTCATTCACATGTTGATGCCAGTAGGAGAGTTGCAGTCAGCTTGAAGCCATTTCTCACCGTTTCATAATGCTTCAGAGAGAAGGATAAGAGAAGGATAAGAAGAAGAAGAAGTTCATTAAACTCAGAGATATTCAGTTGTTTTTTTGTTCTTTCACTCTGTTGTTTCTTCTTTTTACTCACACTGGCCCAAAATACACACACACACATGCACAAACAGGACTTATACACTTGCATTAATGTCAGGAGCAAGACGAAGCTTCATTTCAGCGGGTGAGGAAAGTCATTTTTACCTCTACAGAAGGTTTTACAGTCTTTTTACAGAACTGTCGGAGGTTGTAAATGTTTCTCCAGTGGGCCCAGTTATAATTAAGAAGTTGTAGCTCTGACTGAGCAACGAACCTACTGTATGATTACACTTTGGTTTGTCAGTATTATACAATTTAATCTCGCTAATTTAAACAGAGGAGGGAAGTACTGTACTTCACATTTTTATTATTATCTGTACTTTACTTGAGTGTTTCTTTTTCTGACAACTTCTCACTTTTCCTCCCTACATTGAACACAAACATCTGTACTTTCTCCTCCTTACATTTCCAAAACATGCTCATTAGCTTAGTTTGAATGAATTTGACTGGGATTATTGATTATCTTTATTTTTTGGGTCACTGCAGGCCGCCTTTCCTACATCACACGAATGATTTCTCACACGGTAGCGAGATGAAACGACGTAAAAGACGTAAGAGACGGAGACAGACAGAGGGGAGACTGGAATGAGGAGAAAAGGTGTGTTAGCGTCTCGTATCTGCAGAGACCCTGCAGCCCTCTGCCTGGATTTTCAGAGCCTGAACTTTATTATTTTGTTGGATCGGTACACAAGTATCTGTATCTATCTGAGCAAAGCATGTGTGGTCTTTTGCCACCTCTGGAATTATCTGCTTTATTAGATATTGGATTAGGCTTGAGTTAATGAAAGCGGGCTGTTGGGCCTCGGCGGATGTTTGCGCTGTATCGAGAGCCATTCCATTTTTAGTACGTTTCCTCTGTGAGTAATCAGCTTAGTTTTCACATTACAGTATGCAGAGCGTTGTTTTTTTATGAAGCACACCCTGCCTTTAATCTCATTCTTTTCATCTATTATCATCCCTCTTTCAAAGTCGGTGCATGTGCAAATGTGTGTGCAAAGTGCTTTTACTCTCTCTCGTCTTCTCTGCAGCTCACATTTTCTCAGTCCAGCACACACCGTCTTTCTTGTATCAACATGTCCGACTGATTTCGTTTTAATTTTGCTTTGACTCAGCATCGAACTTTCAACTGCCAATTATTTTCATTGTTAATTAACCACTACGATTATTTGTTTCGGTCAATAAAAGGTCAGAACACGGTGACAAATGTCTCGTTTTGTCCACAACCCAAAAGATATTCAGTTTATTCTCATAGAGGAGGAAAGATACCAGAAAATATTCACATTTAAGAAGCTGGGATTTGAGAATTTTGACTTCTTTTTCAAACAATATAGCAAAAAAATAGTTGTTTTTTGCAGCTCTTGCTTCAGACACACAAAAACGACCAGACACACACTCACACCATCTTTCACGCTGAAATTCTGCCGCTAAAACCTGAGTATCTTAAATGAAATCATAAACGAACTCCAGTATCTGCAGCTTCGTTGCAGCTCCCGGCTGCAAAGAAAGCTCAAAATCTTCCCCCTGAACATTTACAGACAGGTTTAGGGAGGAGGAGACTCGGCTGAAAGCTCCTCTTAAAAACCGGCCTTAAATTTAGCTGATTGTAAAACCAGATATGTCACAAACACCTCACAGGCTCCCATTGTGACCGGATTCAGAAGCTTACAGACGATAAAACTAAAACGCTGGAGGTCTGGAAATGTCTTCAAAACTGGAAATGTTTCCATCGCAGCAAATACATTCACATATGAACACTACGAGACCATGAACACAGTGTGATCTCTCAGTGTGATCGAGGCCGTGACACCAGACCTTCACCCTGTCCTGACCTACATGCTGCCGCCGTGTCTATAAAATAGGCTTTTACTGTCTTGTCGTCGCCTCCATACTCCATCACCCCAACCCCCATCGCTCTCCATGCAACTGGCAGTTAGAATGTTAGAGGCGTTATAGCTCTGCTGCCGGTTTAAAACGGTTTATTTCTCACATAAAAAAGCATGTCAGCACGAAACAAAAACTATGAAGACACTCACAGAAAAATAATGGTTCTTCAAAAGGCACCATCACCAATTGAAGAACCTTTTTATGTAGGGGATGGTTCTTCACATACTTTATGTGGTTCTTTAAAGTACTGAAGGTTCTTCATTTTTATTGGAGTTATTTGCTGGCATGTAATAGCATGAAATTAGGGCTGCTACTAACTATTTTCATTAATCGATTAATCTGCAGATTATTTTTATTTAAGCACCATTTATGGTATTTTTGAGGCACCTTTGGGGGTTCTTTAAAGAACCGTTTGCAGGAATGGTTCTTTAAAGAACCTCTTGCTAAAAGGTTCTTTGTGGAACTAAAAATTGTTCTTCTATGGCAATAACTGATCATATCATGGCGCCTTCAGCTGATTCTGATATTTTCCTGCATCTTGTTTAATACGTAACAGGGGTGGGCAACATGGATCAAATCTTTAGTATCGGTTTATTATGTCACAACATCTATGTGCAGGATTTCTTGAGGTTTTAGGAGGTTAAATTTAGGTTGTTTCAAGACCTTTTTAAAGATGATCAAGATGCAAATTAAGACATATTTGAAGTCCATAGGAGACAAAAATGTACAAGGGATATGAAGGAAAATCGAGTGACTGCATGTGCAGAAGAGTACAGGTCCTTATTAACCTTTGAGATGAGATTTGTCTTAATAAATAAATAAATAAACTTTTCAAAAAAACACATCTAAAAGTGAGGCTATAGTTAATGCAACTTTATAAAAATAACATTAAATTCATGGTCCAATCAATTTTTTAAGACCTTTCAAAATCATATTTAGACATTTTACAGCCTAGAATTTAATTTCAGACTTCTAAAGATGTTTTAAAGGTGCAGTGTGAAGGATTTAGGGGGATCTACTGGTAGAAGTGGAATATAATATTGATAACTTTGCTTTCATTAGTGTGTAATTACCAATCAACTACGAGTTGTTGTTTTTTCTTTCCCTGAGAATGAGCCTATGGTTTTTTTAAAAGTCGGCCATGTTTCTACAGTAGCCCAGAATGGACAAACCAAACGCTGGCTCCAGGAGTGCCTTTCGTGTTTTTGCCGTTTTAATTGTACTTGGAAGGGTGTTCAGTTGGTTGCAATTGTAACCTCATAGCTAGATGCCACTAAATCCTACACACTGGACCTTTAAGGACCAACAAAAGCTCTGCACTGCATGGTGCTATATCACATCTTCGCTCTGAGGTGGTTGTGGTGTTTGACTTGATTCTCCTAGAAGTGTAGACGGCAGACATCCATCCTCTTAAATACATCTATATGATAAAAGCCCCAAACAGTGAATAATCAGCACAATTATGAGATGATGTGAGTGGATAAATGCCAGAGACGATAAGAGCGCAGCACTTAGAACACTTTGCCATCATTCGCCCCAGTTATTACGCCGAACGTCTTCCCTCCCTCCACTAAAAGTGGGAAAGCTATTAGCCTGCTGCTACCAGTGTCTCATTACGAGAGAGAGGGGAACCCTTATTTCTCCAGAGAACCGAGTAACCTACATTCTCTCCTCCATCTTCTGTTACAGCGAGTAAGAGAGGAGAGGAGAGGCAGAGAGAGGAGAGTCCATGTGGCAGGATGGAGGAGGCAGGGAGGTGATGGTTAGTTAATCGTATCTAACCTTTACCTCTGACGTCTGAGTGGAGGGATGCAGAATATAAAACCACCTCAGGGTAAAGCTCTCCTCCTCCTTTACGTGACAGCTCGAACACAAATTAAGCATAAACGTCCCCTGAAGGTTAAAGGAGGAAGAGAGGCTCCTCACCATGTGCTGACAACCACACTTCTTAAAGAAATCATTGCAATCAATGCAAGGATGAGCTTTTTATAGCACACTGTGGATGTTTTTATCTCGAGGAGAAATATGAGATACTATAACCAGATTTCCCTCCGATCTCTGTGACATTTATTAACCACAGATCTTTAAAGAGAAGAGGCTTTTTCCAAGTGTGTGGACCTTTAATCAAAGCCTGCAGAAAAAGCCCAACCATCAAACACGAGTAGCCAGGAAAATGTCAGAATGAAAATGAGAATGAAGCGGTCACGCCCGGTAACGACACGAGATAAAACAGGAATACTACAAACATCTAATGATAAAATGACTAATAGTGTCAGAACGACACATATTCTATTAAAAGTCTTTCGTGCGATCAGGATCCAAATCAGTTTTTGAACTTTGCAGCAGGAGATGCATAACCATCCTATTCTTTAAGGGTAACTTCATCAGTCTTACACATTTAAAAGTGTCTTTACAGGGAGTACTACTGCATAGGTGGAAGAAAGGTACTATAAATCTTTTCGTGGCTCTGGAGGAAGCTGCGTGTAATCTGATAAATTGCCTCCAGTGATGTCACTCAATCAATCAGTCAATCAAACTTTATTCATGTAGCACCTTTCTGTGAAATCAACATGCAATTAAAAGTTCTTTACCCACAGGATGTTAAATAACACACATAATGGATATTAAAGACTGAATAGCACACAAATCACAATAAAATAAATAAAGAGTAAAAGATATAAACAAGCTAATAAAATTAAAATACAATTTTGCACATCAAAGTTGATTTAACATATGTTAATACAACAAAAATAATTTAATAATCATAACAATAACAAATATAGATAAAAACAACAGTAAAGTGCTTGGCTTTCAGTGGCAGAGTTGCATTGTGGGTAATGTAGGCGCTATGTTTTGAAAAGCAGTCTAAAGTTCTGGCAATGCAAACACTGCTGAACTCATTATCAACAGTTTAAAAACCAGCAGAAGCTAGAGATATCAACTGTTTTAATTCTGTACATTCTTCTTCTTTCTCAAAACCTGGCGCCTACATTACCCACAATGCAACTTATAGCCATCGAGTGACATCACTGGACACATTTTGTTAGATTACAAGCAGCTTCCTCTGCAGCCACAAAAGGACTTAATACTACTTTTTTCACATATGCAGCAGTTTTCCCTGTAAAGACACTTTAATATGTTAAACTGGTGGAATTGCCCTTTAATTCTCTGTTAGCTCTCCACCAGCACAGACACCTTCAGTTTCTACCTTTCTCTCTCAGAATGCAAGTCTCACATGAACTGTTTGTGGTTAACATCAAGTTGTCTGTAAAGTCACAGAGGACTTTTATGTTTTGTGTCTCGGCTGCTGGACCAAAAAAAACAAAATCATGCAGTGGATTTAAATCTTCTCTCTGATTTGACAGGTAAGTGTGTCCATTAACACTTTTACTGAGCATCTGAAGTCGCTCACCAGACATCACTAACACATCACTGTGACTTCAGCAGAGCTCTTCTTCTTGGCAGCTGTCAGTTTTCATCTCCTGTCAGACTTCTGAGGTTTGAACTGGGCTCTCTCTCTGTCTCTCTCCTACACATCACATCCTCCACTGGAAGCTTCACACAACGCCCAGCCTTCTCCCTTTTCCCCACTCAGCACTCACTGAGCAGATGCAGGTTCAGTGCCTTGCTCAAAGGCACACTGAGAGACTTAAAGTGTGGGATGGTTTCCCTTACCTGCCACACGGACCACCGCCCTCTCGGCCGGGTCCAGCACTGAGTCCTGGCTCTTCCTCTTCCTCCTCTCGTGTTTGGACAGGTTCCATGGCAGCGTGTCTCCGGGCGGCCCCGCGGGTCCCGACGGGCACGGGGACAGCGACCCCCTGAACGCTCGCTGACGGAAGGACGGCTCGCTGACGCAGGAGCGCTCGCTCAGAGTATCATCGTCCGACGACTCCATCTCACTTCAGGGCTGTGGAGAGGAGAGGGGGTGAGGAAGAGGAGGAGGAGAAGGAGAGGAAGTAAGGATGGAAGGAGGGATGGAAGTGGAGCAGTGGGGGAAGGGGAAGAAAGGAGGTCAAAAAGCGGGAGGAGGAGGAAGAGGAAGTAGAATAGTAAGGGGAAAAGAGAAGAAGGAGTTGTATAATTCATCGCTGGCACACAGTGTGATCACACGGGGGTCATGAAAGATGCAAAGTTTCAACGTAACAGCAGAACAGTAATAAAGAAGTGATGAAGAGGAGAACTGGGTTAAGTTAGTCATCACGTCTAGACGACGAGTTTATGAGGCTGCAGGCCTTTATTACGGCGGGCCGGAGGAGGAAGCTACAAGATGAAAGAAGAAGAGCACATGACAGCAGAGATGATGATACAGATTACTGAGGCCTGAGAGGAGACCAGAGGTGTGCGGAGGGACTTCAAGTTCAGACATGGAGGGAATCTCACCCAGAGGACCGAGACAAACAAACAAACATAATCCTGTGATATATGATCAATATTCCTGACTTCTGTTTCTTCAAATCGCTGCAATCACTTAAAGAAGAGTCCCAAAGACGAACATGTTATTCCCTGAATTCCCGACATTCCAGTCTGTCGGTCACTTCACTCCAACATGAAACGTCTCAGAAACTCTCACATTGATTTCAATTACAGTGTTCACACACATTCATGTTCCCCAGACGATGAATCCAAATGACTTTTATGAGCCTCTGACTTTTCTTTTTGTGTTATGAGTCAGGTGACATTTCTAATCAGGAAATGTCACATAGAAAGGGCTGAACTGAGACGATGAACGTGGTGAACACTGCACCTGGTTAACAGCAGCGTGTCAGCATTAGGGCTGCAGCTAAAGATTATTTTCATTATCCGTAAATCTGATGATTTTCAGGATTAATCAATAAAGTGTCGACAGAATTGTGATAATGATAACTTAAAATCGCTTCTTTTGTCCAAGCTACAGTCCAAAACCCAAAGACTCTTCATTTAATGGCATAAATGCAGCAAATCCTCATATTTAAGAAGCTGGAAGCATGTTATCAGCTATCATGCAAGCTCACACACAACACCTGAAAGTCAGCATTAGCTCCGCATTTAATCACCTAACAGTAATCGGTGTCATCTGGACACAATACATCCATCATCAATCCGATGTATCGATGATGTGGACGATGCCAGCTGTGACGGAGGGACGATGCTTGTGCCCGGACGGAGGGATGGAAACGAGGGAATCTCTAAACAGTGACTACTGACCGGACTCGGCTGAGACGAGGAGCTCAGGCTGAAGACGGAGAGAGAGAGATGGGATTTCAGAGCTCGTACTAGTGCTGCTATTTTTAAAGAAGAGTCAATACAGAGCGAAGACAGAGAGCTTCACTCCTCATCTCACTTTCACTCTCCGTCCTTTCTCCATTTTCCTTCCTTCCTTCCTGTTGCTCGTCCATCTTTACAGCCTCTCTGTGTGTCGACATGAAGGCTGAATTTAAAACTATTTATTAAGACAGAGAACAGTGGCTGGTGTTATTGACTTGCTGTTAGCACACAGATTGGACACAAGGGTGTATGTGTGTGTGTGTGTGTGTGTGTGTGAGGACTCTGGGGACCTGATGCTCTCATCTGTCCATCACAGCGTCCTAAAATCAATACCTGTCCAGACAGAATGAAATGGTCGTTACTGGCTCTTATATTTAGGCTCCACGGGGCAGCGGTGAGTCCAGCTCGCTGACTTTGTGCACATCATCTGTTTATTTTACTTCTAAACTGTGAACTGTCCCATAAAGTCGAAGCAGTTTATACTAAATTTTCAATTAGTAGATCCAGATGTTCAAAAATATCCACCTTTATATTTGATATTTTAGCTATAAAACTGCCTTTAGAAGAAATGACCAGCAGAGCTTTTGAATGTTTTCACATTTCATACTTGAACAGAGAGCATCTCATCTGCTTTAACTCTGTCGCCATAGTGACATCAACACTGCAGTACAATGTCATTAAGACTTTTCCAATCCATCTGCCAGCACAACTGAAACACTTACAATAACTTTTATTTTGAATCCAAATTAAAAGATTGGATTAAAAACAAGTTTCAAGAATCTGCAAATTTGTTTTTTTACATCGTGGAAATTAACGGAGCAAAAACAAAGAGCCGATGTGGACGATGGATGAAAAATGTGAAATACTGCAGCAGGAAAATAAGAAACTGTGAGCAGAAATGTGCATGTAAATTGTAATTACAGAGCAAAAACGACAAATCAAGCTTTCAACTGTCCAAGACGATGATTTAAGGTCAGCGTCTTCAAACAACAGAAACACTGTGACCTGTCAGAGCAGACGGAGAACAGTCGCTACTAATAACATCAGCGCTGCCTCTGCTTTATTCAAATGCCTCAGTTAGACAACCACGTGGTTCCTTTAGTATTTGTATTCTCAACCTCACCGATCGACTATTTTTCTCTGGATTGGGTTAAAATTTGTCCTGAACATCCAAGACACCCCGAGGAAACTTTCGACATTCATTCATTTAAATTGTTGCTGCTGAATGGTCACAGTAATCTAATGAACAACAGGAAGTCATCTTTTGTCTTTACCACAATGAAGAATCTCCAATAGTTTTCACTTTCTTGCAACCAAACTCAAATTTTGTGTAGTTTTAATATAGTTCTGTCACATCTATAAGTTATTTGGAAGTTATTTGAATATCGCTTCAGAGCTGAAAAACACACTTTTTGGGTTATTTTGACTGTAGATTTCCCCAAGAAGGATTATTTTAATTCCCTTGAAACTTCAGTATGTGAAAGTGTTGATATTCATTGTAATCATGTAAAAAATTCCATGTCACATTCAGCGGTTTTATTTCATCAGTAGATGTTTGTACTGTGTTGACTTGAAGGTTTTCTATCAGTCTGATACCTATTGAGCCTGTTTTTCACTGGCAAGTTACACCTTGTAAAAACTTGGTTTGTTGCATGTAGGTGACGTCATCCTGTCCTGTGTGTCCGAACAAAGTCTTCATCTTGGCCCCTGGGGGCCATGAAAAAAGTCTACAAGGCAAAAGTTCATCTTTTGGTTTAGTCTGAGACGCAAAGGTTGAACTCTGCAAGTCCAAAACTTAGACAATCTGTTTACTGTTTTAAATATTCACTGATGAATCTCCTCAGATTGGATGTGAACCTCTTTCAGAATCAGATCTACCGGTAACCTGGTTTGTTTCAACGGTCACTTCTCCTCCTAACAAACATCCAGCTTAACCCCCTAAACTGTGAGCGCTCTGATGTCCGCCGCCTGCCAAACGCTAAACTGTGGAGTGACCTGAGCTGCGGTCACCGGGTGGGAATGTTTCTGTGTGCGATGTGTGAGTCCAACACAACGGCTGGGATTTCCATCGGAGTTGCCGCTGCCAAAAACCCCTCCTCCTGCTCCTCCCGCCGCTGGCCCCCGGCTCGACCGCTGGCAGAGCCCCACTTCCTGAATCCCTGTCTCCACAGCAACGCTGCGGGGAAGGGGTTAAAGCCTTTCCCAGAATGCTCTGCGGTTCTCTGGTGTATGATTGAGTGTCTCGCGGTCCTGGTACTGGTGGTTTCTCTGTGAGTGTGTGTGTGTGTGTGTGTGTGTGAAGTCAGTAGCCTGCTGCATGCTGACAGTGAGTCAGTGCCACTGCAACTAGCGGTTTTATAAATAGAGCCAGAATGGGAGCTTCAAAGCCACACCGTGTCATTACGGCTCCGCGAGGGGGAAAGATTCTTCAAAAGACCTCTGAAGAAAAGAGAAAGTAGCAGCAGAAGCACTGGAGGAGCAGCGAAGGAGAGTGAGATCACTTCCTGCCCGATGAGACCCTCACACACCAACAATCACACCAACAAACACAGACACACACTCGGATGCTCAGTCGGTCTGCTCACAGCTTAACGTTCACACTCCGAGTGATGACTGTTTCCATCTTTGATTCATCTGCTGATTGGTTTGTCTTTTTACTGATTTCTTGTCTACAAACTTTTAAAACAGAGAGTTAAAAATGTTCATCACAGCTTCTCTGTCCACAAGTTTCAGGCTTTGACACAGAGGCGATTCTTTGTATTATCTATACACTTATTATGAAGTTAATGTTGACTGCACGATGTAATGGATGTGGAAACATGAAACCATCAGCAGTTAGATTTGTTCCCTATAAACTTCACTATATAATTCTGTCTGCCAGTGGAAAGATTAGATCCATTTCTATCATCGACTAAATGACTGATTCAACTCATGTTTCATCTTGTGTTGTTGTTACTTGTGTTGTTGGAAAACTTAGAAACACTTTGGGTTGGGAAAGTACTATTGCCACTTTAATAATAACATTAGGATGACTGTCGATTCATTTTTAAGGTACTATATTCTGTCCAAGATATTTCACATATCCAGTTTAATGTCATAAAAAACCGAGAAGATCAGGAAATAGTCTCATAAGATAAACTGGGAAAAGTGTTTTTTGTTATTTTCGTTTGAAAAATAACTTCATCAATTACCTGATAATCAAAATTTATGCTGATTTTCTGAATTGACTGAAAGTTTCGGCTCTAGATTCAGACATGAGACTTTTGTCTGATAGTTTGCAGTTTATAAAATGTCACAAATTGCCGAATAAATGTCTGTCTGACTGATCAGGGTGGGTATTTTCCTTTATTAGTTGGTCCATCTTCTGTTTTTCATTAATCGACTCATCCTTTAATCTTCACTGTGTCGGTGAGAAATGTTGTTGCTGTTTGTGTTCATTGTAGTATACTTTAGTTTCCAAAAGCCAAAATGACGTCTTGGTCAAAGGTTCAAATCTAAAAGATATTACATTTACATTTATATAAAATGGGGAAAAGCAGCAAATCCTCAACATGTGAGAAGGTGGAATAAGTGAATATTTGACATTTTTGCTCAATGAACGACTTTTAATCAGTTATCAAAGTTAGATCAAACTTGATTCACTTCCTGTCGACTGATTAGCCCACTAATGCTCAACTCATTCAGACTGATACCCAAACTAACTGACCTAAATACACAGAAATGCATGTCAGCAAGCATACACCAAGGTTTAACACACACACACACACACACACACACACACACACACACTCTCATATCCATGCAGCGATCTTGGCTCTGGCTGCTTCCTGTGACAGCGTGCAGCGGCTGAATCACTGTGCCGGGATGCTGGATGCCTGACTGGCCTGATTTATAACTCACAACCAGGATTTACATGGACACGGTCGGTTCCCACAGCTCAGCCTGAGCAGCGTGTGTGTGTGTGTGTGTGTGTGTGTGTGTGTGTGTGTGTGTGTGCGATGTGTGTGTGTATAGGGGAAAGAAGAGAGGAAAAGGAGCAGCACTGACACAAAACAGAGAGAGAGGGAGAGGTTGACAGAGAGGCAGAGGTGGCTGTGAGAATCGGAGCAACAGATTAAGGAGGAGAGAAAAGAGACGACAGGAAAAGAAAAAAAACGGTGGCCGAGAGAGAAAACCAGACGTTTGCAGAGTAACGGCCGTAACCGCCAGTGCTCGTCTCCGTGTCATCCCAGGTCGGCATTCCAGAGCTCCAACTGACATTTGTGCTCAACAGACAGACGTAATGCTCGATTCTGCCTGACAGACTCTGCGACACGGAGCCACCTGAGCAGAAAACACATCTGTACACATGTGATTCACAGCAGGGTGCGTCCAGAGCTGCTCAGTGTTGAACCAATGACAGCTAGCTGGCTAGTTTCCCCATGATTCCAGTCTGAATGCTAAGCTAGGCTACCACACGGAGGTATCGCTTAGCTAATCGAACTCTCAGGAAGCAGGTGAACAAGTCTGTTTCCCAAAATGTCAAACTATTCCTTTAAAGTTGGAAGGTGAGGGCTTCAAACTAAAAAAAACCTGATGGGTTGACTAATGGTTCATGTCCATTACAAGGTCCGAAGTCAGTGTGTCCCTGTGCATCTGCTCAGGAAAACAATGGACGCCCGACAAGTCTCTGAGCTTCACCAGCAGCTCCAGCAGCTCATTCACCTGATTATCAGACGTAAAGAGAGACAGGAGGACCAGGCATGTTCGCAAAGATTTTCTATCAGGCATAAATCAACTGAATGGAAACGAAAATGGCGACTGTGAAGTTACAGCTTCCACAACACAAACAAACGACTCAAGTCGAGTTTTCCAACTTGGGAATCCAACTTGGATGATGGTTCAACTGCACTTCTCCATGTCAGAGCTGGGATTTTTCCTGTCATGTCATTCAGTGTAACACCAGATTATTGCATATCTTCTTGCGTTTGCTGTGATTTAAATGGGAAAAAAAACATTAATCTGCAACTGTATTCCTGTTTATAATCATTTACATAACTTTGGGTGTAATAATCTTGGAATAACTGCGTGAACATTCCAGTTCAGAGGAGTTCTTCCTGTTCTCTTCTTCTTGTGAGAGTTGTATCGATCCTCTAACTTTTGACAGGAAAGCCGATAAACATATTTCATTAAATGTCTTTTAAAGCAACACAATTCAACTTCCTGGAGAAAGGTCGTCGACAGTTTAGTCTCATCCCCAGATTGTAAAATACTGATGTTAGTTCGGTTCGGACGCTACCTCATAGCCTCAGTATTTTACAATCTGTGGATGAGACTAAACAATCAGCTATCTTCCGCCGGGAGGTTATACTGAGCTGCTTTAAATTGATTATACAAAAATAGTCCACCTCTTTCTCTCTGACTCTGACGTCTGATCTGCGTCTAACCCGTCCTGCCTGGGTCGAACGTCCCATCCTGACACAAACCCATTAAAACACGCTTCACATATCAGATATTAGAGGTGCAGGTCTGAAGCAGAGTCTGAGGACGGAGGAGCAGCGCCTCCCCTTAAACGCAGCCTGATGAGTAACACGCTGACGGACAGGACTAATGAACGGCTAGACTCAGCTCCCACACACACACACACACACACACACACACACACACACACACACACACACACACACACACACATATGTTAATGTACTACACATAGACACTCACAAAATAACGTGCATATGTTAACGCACGCACAGAGAAAACTCACCGCTCGCCAACAAATCTGTAGCTTACTACGACTCAGCATGACTGGACGGATAGAGAGTTAATTAAAGTGATAGTGAGAGAGGCAGAGAGAGAAAGAAGTGGAGGCACTGAGTAAGAAAGAAAGAGAGAAAGCAGAGAGTAAACATAGTGATGAAGGATAAGATAACAGCGAGAGATACGAGGAGACACAGACTGATCAATACAGAAGTATCTCCTCCTGTTTCTCTCTCATTATAAGATGCTGCGAGCGAACCGGAGAGCTGCAGGGAGAGAAAACCAACACACACACACTGTCGGCTAGAGAGACAGACAGACAGACAGACAGACAGACAGGCAGGCAGACAGACAGAAGGGAGACGGACGTGCCAGTCAAACATTCAACAAAGAGAAGAAAGACGTGTCAGTGATGGGTCTGAATATTTTCATCTCTTCGGGGCTCTACAACAATTCTACAAACGAAAACGTGGGAAATATGTGAATGAAAAATCCCTCTTCGGATGAATTAATTATGATTTACGTCCACAATGAGGCCATAACAAGTAGACTTTGCCTCATTTAAAGGGTAAGTTCGCACAAAAATGGAGGTTCAATCATTATCTCCTCACCCCCCGTGCTGATGGAAAGTCATTTTTGACCACTTGAGGAGCTGATAGAGAATAAGTTTTATTTAAGCTAATTTTGCCGATCAGCTTAAAGGCACAGTTTGTAATATCTGACGATAAAACAAAAACCAAAAGACGTGCAGGTAAGTAGCGTGGCATCATGGGAGTTTTTGTCTTCAATGCTAAACAACCACCATGTGACTCAGGGAGAAATGTTAACTTACATTTAGTCACGTTTCTCCTCAAACTCTGACCCTCTAACAAAAGTTACAGCGACAGTTATAACAAAGGTCTAGTAAACATGACAGCGGTGTATCAGTTTAACGTATACCGTGATAGGAAAACTGACGGTTATCACAGCATGTACCTTTGTGTTCTGACTTCGACTGTATTAGTGTTAATAAAAATGTATGTATTTCAAGTTCATATAAAGTTAAATGTCTGTTGGGACATAATATCTTGTGAAATTCTAATAAAGCGTTTGTCGAACAAAACACCCTTCAGTTCTCGTTCCTTTTAAAGGAGCTCGGTGGACACTCTGTGTTGTGCTGGAAGCCGGTCGCTCGGTCATGTTAGCGGACTGCTCGTTGTTAGCTCCTTCTGCTCTTTGTTAGCGGAGCGGAGCGAGGCGCCGAGTCAAGGCTCTCAGGAACGTGCATGAAAATCACATCCTTTGAAAATCCTTCACAAAGTAATCCACAGTGCCGCAGCGTTACACAACTTAAACACATCATCCACAGACTGACAGAGACGGGGAGCGTCCCATTTCTCACGTCATGTTGCAGTCTGCTCACATATGGCCAATAAAAAGTCATTAATACGTGTAATTGCTATAAATTGATACATAGAGCCACTTTACAGGTCACTTGTAACTATATTAATTTGTGTAATAATGCGTACCCTGAAATTCTGAGATGGTCATCTACCGTGAGTCTCGTCCAATTACACAGAAATGTTACATATCATATCTTTAAAGTCATTTATTAAGAGAGAATGCCTCAGTGCCTCAAATAGTGAAGATCTGCTGCTTTTGGCGGTTGTAGTTCACTGTCATCATCGAGAATCTGTGGATTTATTGGATGTTGGGTGGACACGACAAGGACAATGGAGATGTCACCTTGAGCTTTTCACAGTTTGCTGACATTTCACAGACTGAACAAGAGACAATCAGCAATGAAGATGATCTATCAGTTGCAGCCATGGATAAAAATAATAAAATAAATCACGATGCTGTCTCAGAAACAGCCGTCTGATGAACCCACATTACAACCACAGCACACTCAGAGACATGCTGCTGCTCTCCACCACACAGCAGTGAGTGAGTGAGGGGGTGTGTCTACAGCCTGTGCAGAGGAAAATAAAAAAAAATGGGTGCAAGAAACCATCTTGACGAGGTAAACCACCTGAACAAAATGGAAATGAATTATGAAAGCGTCTCCTCTGGGTCGTGGCTGCAGAGAGGAGTCGCCGAGGGTCCAACAGAAGGGCCGGAGGGAGATGTTCATCCCACCATCTGCTACAGAGCGGCAGGAGGGAAAGCCCCGGTTTGTTTTCCTCCCTGTGTGTCTTTTCTCTCTTTCTCCTCCTCCTGCCTCGCACCTTGCATAATGTCAGAGCTCCTCCAGACAGACAGACAGACAGACAGACAGACAGACAGACAGAGGGGCCTGCAGTGATGGAGCCCACTGGGATTCACACAGCAGGTGGAGGTGGAGGTGATGATGGAGGATGTAATTGGCTGTAGGGGCTTGCACAGATCGATGATGATGTGTGTGTGTGAGTGTGTGTGTGTGCACATAAAGCTGCAGCTGGTGTTTCCTATCACCATTTCTGCACCCATGCCTCTTCCTCTGTCTGTCTGTCTGTCTGTCTGTCTGTGCAGGCAGAATGTGTTTGCATGAATGGACATCAGACATGGAGACCAACCAAACGCTGTGGTTCCATGCACGCAGGAGAGAGAGGCAGAGAGAGAGGCAGAGAGGGAGAAGCACGGGGCTCTTTGTCCGGCCGCGCACACCGCGCCTGCTCGGACGCGGATCGCCAACTAATTACATTTATCCATTTGTGACTGTTGACGAGACGCCGCCTCTGTGCTGCGCGCTGCTCAGCCTCTCATTAGTGGGAACAACCTCGGCAGCCTTCTCACGACCCACAAACCCTCTCTCTCCCTCTCTCTCTCCCGACTGACTGACTGTCCGCTGCTTATTTGCAGCCCAGCCCCTTACGGCGCACGAATCACGAGCGGCGTGGATGGAAAAGTGGACGGATTCACGGCGATGAACGTGAGATTGTTACACTCACACACACACTCATGAGGCTTCATCTCCTGGCTGTGATCAACACGTTATTGGCCCCAAATCCATCCACGCACGGTGTCCAACCTGAATCAAACATGACCCCAGAAATGTGCGTCTTTTTTCCGAGTTCATCGATCATAATATCACCGCTTGATCGCTCCCGCGAGCATAAATCGACAGTTAAAACCATGACATGCTCCCGATGAGACGCGATCACGATGATGCACGAGTTGGGAAAACAAGCAGCACGCTGCAGCGAGCTCCGCTTACCTTCACCGGGGCAGCAGCGGTCCTGGAATCCGAGCGCAGAGCGAGGGAGGCCGGGGATGCTGCCGCCGCTGCTCCCTTCTCCTCTCCGGATGGATGGATGGATGGTTGAAGAAAAAAAAGGAAAAGCCTGGGTGTTTTCCGGCTCCAGCGATCTGGTCTCTGTCACCACGCTCCCCTCCCAAGTGTGAGGGCGCAGCCGAGCTGGAGATGAGGCTGTGGAGAAAAGCAGGCGGCGTAATCCTGAATGGTAATGGCTGTCCGATTCCTCCTCCTTTCCCCCTCTGACTCTCCTCTCCTCTCCACAACCCCCCACCAGCCCTCCTCTCCTGGTCCGCTCTCTCTCTCTCTCTCTCTCTCTCTCTCTCTCTCTCTCTCTCTCTCTCTCTCTCTCTCTCTCTTCAATAGGCTGTTTTCACGGCTCCGACACTTAACCCATGTCTATTGAGCGTGTGAAGTGTCGCGGAAATTGAGATTTCGGCTGCACTCCTGCGTCATCCGTGGCTCAACAGCACCGCCAAACCGAGGCCGAGGCGCACACACACACTCACACACACACACACTTTCTCTGAATTTGGGAAAACAGGGCGTTCACATGTGCATATTTGCAGCGGCCACTCATTCATATATAGCCTACCTCAGGATTACACTGAGGAATCTGACTGCAGGAACTTTTGCATCACACGAGATAGTATTAATCTGGGGTTTTATAATCCCTCCACTCACACTAACCCTCCTCCTCCTCCTCCTCCTCCTCCCTCTCCAAACAGCTGGAGGAGGAGAGGGAGTAGCCTCAGAGAGAAAATCGATTACAGCTGCAGGGATGGAGAGTTGTGTCTGCTGCTGACGCTCCCAGTCAGCAGAGAGAAGGTGTGCACAGTTTGGGCTGACCATCAGTGAGGAGGGTCATGAAGCCAACCAGGAGTCCCAGACTGCAGGGTTTAAAGGGGCAGTATGTAGAAATTCAAACAAACAAGCTGGAAAATAAGGTCCCAGAACACTGTTTGAAGCTAGAAAAGGTGGCAGGGTCCGCCACAGATAAACAAAGTAAAACAATATGAAATTATGTTGTTCTGTCTTCTTTATGGTCAATTTGTTTATTCAGTTCATTTAGTTCATTTTGGCAATAACATAAAAATTCAGTCAATGATTTCGCCCCAAAACTACGTAATGCACCTTTAAATGTTGTGCTTTAAGTGTAAACTCAACACCATGTCGGCCATCTTTAAAGGGTGCAATATGTAAGAACTGGTCACCCGTCAGGTTCACAATCAAAAACAAACAACGTATCACAAGAGAAACTGCTAATTGTAGCTGCCGTTAGCCGGTTAGCTCATTTAGCCGTGCATCTCCTGATCAAGACCAGTTTATATGAGTAATATCTTCCATATTGCACCAATTCAACTTTGATAGATTTGTAATTCTGCAACCTTTAAAGGCACAATATGTAAGAAGTGACCACCTGTCGAATTCATCCTCGAAACGAACAACGTATCACAGGAGTAACCACTAACTGTAGACGCTGTTAGCCAGTTAGCTCAGTTAGCCGTGCATCTAGTGGTCCAGATTGGGAGCACAGCTGGTCGGGCTCTAGCAGAAACACAACTCCAGAGAAATGCTAACATTTGTGTTTAACAAGCTATAGTTTGGTATTTTTAAGCTTAAAGATTGATGTACTCTGACTACAAAACAGATTGGGGTTACGGCCGCATACAAAATCAACGGTGGCAAATATTCAGCTCCCGTTCACCTCCATTGAACGTGAGCTCAGTGGCAAGTAAAACATTTGCATTTGTTGTTTGGCCGATAAAATGTCAGAAAATGATCATCAGTGTTTCCTGGTAAAATAAAGAAAAATGTTATTCTCTTTCATTGATCTGCATCTCTGTGGTCCGTAGTAGCTTTTACTCTTTGTTTACATCTCTTGATCACATGACTCATCACATGACATCACAGAGCCTGGAGTCCTGATACCACAGCTGAGCCCGACTGAGCAGCAGAGGTGGTTCAAACTGTCAAAATTAGAAGCATTAATGAAAAATGGATCACATATACGTTGATGTATCTGTCTTTGTAAGACCGTCTGCTCTCAGACTGATGAGGCACTGGGTCAACTGGGATCTGTGTGTGTGTGTGTGTGTGTGTGTGTGTGTTGGGGGTGGTGGTGCTGCTTGTTGGTGTCTGGGCTCTGTTGCAGGATAATCCAGAGACTCTCTCTCTCTCTCTCTCTCTCTCTCTCTGTCATCCTCCCTCCATCGCAGCCGATCAGCTGAGAGTGAAGTCCTGCTGGATTATCTGCGCCGCTTTAATCAAACAGCAGCTAATGGACTGAGCGGCCACATGGACTGAAGCTACTGTGACGACAGAGCACGGGGTAAAGTTCACCACTATCACCGCTCATTCTTTCAGTATCAGTTAATTATTGATCACAGCTGATTGATTATCCTTCAGTATAAACAGAGCCGTAGTAAGTGGAGCTCCTGATATGACTCCACTGATCAGGCACGGGGCCTCCGGCTGCAGACAAAAATTGAATTTACAGAATTGAAACCTTGTGATAATGTGAATCGAGGCACAATGTTCTATAACGCAGCCTGTGATTAGTAGTGTATATAATAGTATAATCTAATAAAGACAACTTGGACTAGAGATCAGTGAGACACAGCTTCATTGTACGAGTGATTCATTGAAAAACATATTAAGTCACACACGAGTCCAAAACCACAGGGGGGTTTAATGGATCAGACTTTAAGATACGACATCAAACTGATTATACAGTTAAGATCATGGGGAGACGTCCAAACTGCACAAGTTAAATCTGACAGTCGAACATCTTTCAGTGTGATTTAATGTTGACAGTTTCACTACTTGTTCCCCAACTGAAGGTGAATCTGGAGGGTCGCAAGATTTCTTTCTATTATAAACACCTCCAAGTCATCTCCAATGATTATACCTCAAATAAATCCCATTATACTCTGTGCTTTAGAGCCAGGACTTTAGAAGGACTGGGGGGTTGAGTTGTGTTCGTACATTTCCCCAAATGTTTTCAATAATGTTCACCAGAGAGTTGATCGAGGTGTCGCTGCGTTTCATCTGGTCACCTGTCGATAAGAGAGAGCCAGAGAGCCAAGAAGGAGGTCAATGAACGTGACTAAATATAAGGTGAATAAACTTTAAAAATAAATCGACTGTGACCATTTCTGACTGGGTCATGTGGGTCAATTTTCGTCTCCAATGGTGTTTTTTTGCGTTCCCATGATCTCACGCTACTACTTGTTTTTTTTGTGCAGAAATGGTCTTATGTTTAAGGGGTCAGTCCCTGATTTGGTCGACTTTTGATTTTTCAAGGTCACAATTCATATTTTTTGTAAAGATTAACAGATTATTGCTGACAACTGTCATTTACTTCTTTAAAAAGACAGGCTGCATGGTATCAAGTGTGATAAAACCACCAAAGGACAAAGGACAACACTATATGGTCAAATTTAAAGACTTAAGCATGCAAGTAAGCGAGGCTGGAGAGAAAACAAATACTGGTGTCAACACTGCTGTGAGAATCGCTGATCCTGCATTTAATATTGATCATTAATGCTCAGTTTGATTGATTTTCCATTCCGTTCCATCAATCTGGTTGTTAATTTTTTGAAAGACGGAGGAAGAACTTGGTAAGAAGTGAAGTGTCTTCAGAACAGTCCAGTTGCCTCAGTATAGCACTTAGATATACCATGACCTGGATGTCTGGAAACCTTAATCAGTGATTTTCGATCAGTCTTGTAACAGATATGTTACTCTGGTTGACAGCAATCATTATTTGTTTTCAGTCAAGAACTATAAGAGAATCACCCTAAAAAAACAGCATGTTTAATATACTGTAGCGTATAATTGTGAGGGTAGATGTCTCTTCATCTCATTAAATCCCAGAAGGACCCCTGTGTCCTCAGCTGAAGCTACAGGCCTGCATATTATTCTCAGACTGAACTCTCTGCAGACTAATGAACCTGGAAACTTCAACCTGACGACATCTAACAATCAGAAAATCAGAAACTAAAGGACCGTGATCAGCTCCATATAAAGCCTTGATGTTTTGTATTTTCTGTGCTCTTGGCTCCACCTTGTGGCGTTTCTCAGACCCTCCTAATCCCATCAGTCGGAGATAAACGCTGGTAATTGAATCATGGATGTCAAACAGCCTCAATTTATATCAGCCTCTCATCGAGTGGGTCCAGATGTCCCCCGGGAGCATTTACTCCCCAATCAGTGTAATGGTTTACTAAAATTAGGTCAATGGGTTAAGAAAATGGACTGTAGTTCAAACTGAACACAATACACCATCGTCACCACAACATTAAATCATTCACCAGTGGTCAATGAAGCAGCTGTGGTGAGGCTGTAAAGTAAATACTGAGGGTCTGCTGCATGTCATCACTCACAGACACACTGGTTTTTAATTTATGATGACTTTTTTATAATGCAAGCACTGAGCATTTAGCCATTACTGTTTCAGACAAATGGCACAGTAAGGAGGTTTTTGCCCATCTGTTTGTTTCTTGGTTGGCTGGTCAGCAGGATTAAACAGACGGATTTCCACGAAATGAAGATGGAGGATTTTTTTTTTACATTTTCAGCTATTTCAATGGGAATAATGCAGAGATCTTTATGAAAAAAAAATCATACATCTTGAGGTGGTTGGTGTCTATGACTGTAGAAGAATGTGATGTAGATCCAAATAAAAATCTGGATCTAGCAGATTTACATGTGTGATCTGATTTTGGCTTCAATTTGATTCAATTAAAGGGGAATGTTGGGCCTTGGGCAGAGGTATGCACTCTACTGAGTGTCATTCTAGTTCAAGGAAATGTATCAATGTCAGAAATTTGAGTATCGTAGCAACAAGACATTGTAGCATATGACATAAAGTTTCTACTTTTTAAATTATTAAGATTTGTACAATTACTATAAGTGTATAAATATGGACAATGAATTACAAACTGTGCCTATTAAACAATAAATGTACCTGCTAATTCTCTGAGTAAAACCTTGAACAAATCACACTCTTGTTAACTGTCTTCTCTCTTCCACATAACTGCGTACACTAAAAAGAGAGAAAAAGAATCCCACAGTGAAGGAAAAGACGAGAAGCAGAGGACAGTGGATGATAACATTTATTTGCAAACTTGTACAGAAGAACAGGAAATAGCGGGATCTGATTTACTATACACATGAACAGAACTGCAGACGGTGGTGTGTTCCCCTCATGGCACCTGGTCTGCCTTGCCCGAGTGGCAGGGCGGTGGCGTGTAGGTCCCCTCCTTCACCATCTTGTCACGCTGCTGACGGATGGCGTGCAGCCTCGCGTGCTGCAGGGAGGAAGAGGAGAGGAGATAAGTGCTGAGGCAGGACGGGGTGGAGACGCAGAGAGACAAAGTAAAGTTATTAAAGAGAACGTTCTACATCCCTCCACCACTTTGATGTCAACAGAACTGTCATTTACACCTACAGAGGAACTGGATGAACAGTTTTTAACCGTAGACGGGATCATCTTAAATCAGCACTTCATCCTGTTTCCTCTCCATCATGTCCTGAGAGAATGAGACGTGGCTAAAAAGCAAAATCAAGGACGTTCCTGCTGCTGCAGCACATTCACAGTGGACAGGCGGTACTGAATCTGTCAGTCTCTCTTCTGCTGACACACAACGCATCAAGTCTGACCTCAGTTCAACTCTGACAGTGTTTAAAGGATTAGATGAGGGTGCTGTTTTTCTTTCTGAATACAATTCTATTTTTAATTTAAACTCTAATTAAAACTTTTTTCTGAATAAATGCTCTCCTCTCCTCCTCCTTACACTCCCTCACACCAGACTCAATACAAGAATCAGGCAGTTTAATACAGCTTAGGTTTACAGAAATGCTAACATCTTAGATAGTAAGGCTGATTAAACTGTTGGGAGGCAATCACATCTAATACTAAAGGATTAGTTCACCCCAAAAGTGAAAATTCAGTCATTATCTCGCCCCAATGTTGATGGGAAGGTAATGTTTTTTAGCCCACAAAACATTTCTGGAACTTCACATCAAAACAGGGACTTGTTTTAAACCTTACAAAACACCAACAACAACAAAAATACATTAAAACGGCGCCATACAGCTCGTCCGGCGTAATTCAAGTCTTGGGAATCCCTGAGATCCCAGATAGATTTGGATTGATGTTATCTGCACCCTTTTAAAAGCCAAAATCTTCACTGTAGATGCTACGCTAGAAGTGTTAGCGTGCACAAGCTCAATAGCGTGTTAAGGGTGTCAATAGCGTCTTTTCAAATCAATTTGGGGTCTCAAGGCTCCTGTAGACGTGGATTATAAACTGTATTTCAAGTTGTTTTTTTTCCTCATCTACTTCCCTTGTTTAGGAGAATGCTGCGACACTGTTTTGCTGTGAAGCTGGGACAACAAGTGATAAAAAATATCCATCTGACAAAAGGTCACATTATCAAACATGAAGTGCTGCTAAAATCAGCTGATGTCAAAAGTCACAAGCAGTCATCCCTCTGAGCTCCAGGCTGCTGCCACCCCAGTGCTGTTCACAGCATGCACTCTCATGCCGGCTGGTGTATTGATTCTTTTTTCCACTCTAGTGGCAAATTATAGTGACTGAGCTCAATTCCAACATGCAAACAGGACACAGTAACTGATAAAACATGTGTCATGTGCACAATAGTTTCTTAAACTATGACCCAGCAGTCAACACTACTATTCAAAGATACCAGTTTTCACACCCGGACACTTACCGTCTTCTGCCTGTGCATGCACTCATAGAAGTCCTCAAACTCCACCAGGCACTCCTTCTTGGCGCGGGTCAAGCCGATGCCGTGGGAACACTCGACCCAGTCCTTCTCAAAGGCATGGCAGCGCGCCGGCATCTTGTAGGGCTGCTCTCCACTCTGCAGCAGCAGCCAGTTGTCCAGGTTGAGGCCCAGCCGTTTCTGCAGGTCTATAATCGGCATGATGCTAATGAAGGAAGAATGGGGAGGGACGGAGGATGAGAAAACGATGGACGGAACAGGTCAAGTCAGAGGGAATATAGATAAAAAAAATGGCACTAGAGATGTTAAAATTGGAGAACAACTCTATATATTAATAATTTATTTATTTGTTGTCTGTGCCTCAGACACAGCAGTGTGTAAATTATGAAGCACCACATTATTTAGAACCCAGAGTAAATGACCAGCCTGCACTTCCAGCACTTGTTGCAGTTTCAAGGAAATGTAATATTTTTGTATTTAATGCAAAAACTAAAACTGTCTGAAAAATGGTCTGATTGAATCCTTGCTGGCATGAAATAAACCACACAACAGGTTACTACCATTTCTAGACCCCTTCCTTTAAAACTGTTATAAAAAATAGGCTGATAATGTGGGGTCATAAGGTGGGATAGTATAGTATTTAATTTAATTATGTAAATAATCATTTATATTATGTCTTCTCTCTCTTCAGATGATGAAGTAATGCTATTACTATAAGCGAGACAGAATGATTCATTTTGAAGCAGGGACTGATGAAGGTCTGAGAGCTGCAGCATTTCCCAACTTGGTGTGATGGTGAAAAATAATAACAGCTAAAAACAAATCTTCATCTTTCTGGACATGATGATGTTTGATAAATTATAACTATTAGCCAGCAGAATATGGCGGCTCACTGCTGAAACAAACAAGAAGTTATGGAGTATGACAGGACAAAAACACTTAAAGGGGCACTATGTAGTTTTGGAGAATAAATTCAAACTCAGAGGTTAAATAAGGACACTTGTTTGAAGCTAGTAAGGTGACAGGCTGCCAAATTTAAACAAAGTAAAACAGTATGAAACTGTGTTGAGAGTTAGTTTATTTAGTTTGTTTAGAA
Source organism: Lagodon rhomboides (assembly GCA_039737535.1). Classification (NCBI taxonomy): domain Eukaryota; kingdom Metazoa; phylum Chordata; class Actinopteri; order Spariformes; family Sparidae; genus Lagodon; species Lagodon rhomboides. The sequence goes on from CM077799.1 coordinate 5,758,595, forward strand.
ATAAAGAAATCAGTCAATAAAGATCTTTCTCTTCTGATTTAGGTTTCTTCCCCAAAAATACATAGTGCACCTTTAATACTAACATAACTCGTTTTCATAGCTGTCCTGGCTTGTCAGGAATCATAATATAAAGAGTGTTGTTGCATTACAGACTTATAAGCAAGTGATAAACAAATCAATTAATTGTTGAAATTACAAATTAAACGAGCAGTACATTAACGAAATCATTACATAAGATCACTACTCGCTATTCTTTTGTTTTCTCTCCAAATTTTAGCCCCGAGACACTGAAAGGATTTATATGCAAAAGATATGTTAGTGACAAGAATGTATTATTTAATAACACTGCTATAATAAAGCTCCAGTTAACTCTTTCCTCTGTTATTACTCACTTTAACTTTAGGCAGCGAGCTAACCGTTATGATCTAGCTAGCGCTTAGCTAACCACAACAGCTAGCTGGCTAAACTGCTCTCTTAACAAAATAAAAAGCTCTACGAGAATCTTTCTATCCTTGTCCTTATATGATATAAATCAATATATATACACACACATGAACTACAACCGTTCTCTAAACGTGTCCCCTGGTCAGATGTTTGTTAAAATCCTGAGTCTCCTTCAATGACAGTTTGTTCACGCTAACCACCGACAGCTGTCTTTTCACTCTTTCGAACAAACTGGAACTATTTTCAAATCATAAATAAAATCTATACTGTGTTAAATTAAGAAACGCGCTGTTAAAATACCGAAATAGAGCAGAAAATATCAATATTTACCGTGTTTTATAGGGCCCACTTTAACCTTCCTCCGACTCCACGCGTTCCGCTTTACGTCTGGCAACAGCACGGCCGTAAAGTGACATAAAGTGTCGTAAAGAGACACGACAGTGCTTCTGGCTGCTTAACGACGCAGTACCGCCGCCTAGTGGACAGGACTACGAAGAGGTAATGACCAAAGCACTGCTCTAACTACACCTGCTGCCATTAAATCACTATGTATTTTTTCCCCTTATGTCTTCGCCATGTAGATTTTCTAATGCAGCACTGCCATAATTTAGATTTATATGAGTATTTTCATTTATTCAATTCATGCATGTCTTCATATTATGGTCGATGCCCTTCATTCTTCTTCTACCAACATGTTTTAAATTTCCAGTACATATGACACAACTGTCGCCTTTTCTTTTATATCAACCTGAATAAAAATCTTCACCTCAGCTGTAAAAATAAAACATATAAGTTGTCTACATGTTTATGACTGTCATCAATGTTTCCATTTTCATTCAATTGTTCATTTTAAGCTTTTATGTAAATCTATCAGCATCTATACGATTTGGTTTTGAAGATTTTTTTTTTTGAAGACCTGGGAAACTTAAAGGGGCACTATGTGGTTTTGGAAAAGAAATTCAAACTCAAATTCAAAATTTTTATATTTACAACATTAATGAGGTAATAATACAAACTCAGATTTATTTTATCCAGAACTGAATAAACAAGCTGTTCTCAGAGGAAAATAAGGTCCCCAGAACACTGTTTGAAGCTAGAAAGGTGGCAGGGTCCGCCACATATAAACAAAGTAAAACAGTATGAAACTGTGCCGTCCTTTAAGGTCAGTTTGTTTATTCAGTCATGGAAACATGGAGTCATGAAGTTTGTTTATGTAGTTTGTTTAGGCATGAAAATTCAATCAATAAGGATCTTTCTGATGGATCATATTTTACCAGGTGTGTGCATGTGTTTTATTTAAATACAACACATATTCATTGCTCTAAAGTTTCTAAAGTTCTAAAGTTTTCCTGGAACAATTTTTCTTTACTAACATTTTGCACATTTTCACTAATTCTCAGTAAAAGACTGCAACACTTCATGAATGATTTCTGTCACTTTGTAGTTATTAAAATGATGTCTGACAAAAAAAAAAGTAACACTTTTTCTCCTAAACAGCACAAATAAACAGACTGGGAGCTTTGGTGCAACATCAGATTGTGTTTATTTGTTTTTTCCCCCAAAGGTCCACAAGTTGTCTTTCACAGTCCTGCATGTACAACCCCGCCCAGGGCAGGGCTTTAACAGTGACAGGAAATACACAAACAATATAATAACACTTAAATATTGCTATCTATATACTCTAAAACCTTTTTTCAAATAAGGACAGGACCACCTGTGGTCTTAATGGGACGTTTCCATGAACGCTCACACATCCTCCGTGGTACATTCGTGTGTTTTCTCACAGGCAGGCAGGCAGAAACGAGTGATAAGTGCAGACCAAACAAAGCACTGCCAAGTTATATAAGCAGCTAAATCCATAAAGCTACTCTGAGATGAAAAAGGTTCCCGTGTGGACTCCTTGCAGATTAAAAGGAAAACCTGGTAGAAAACCTTTGTTTTTTTTTAAAACTGAAGCACAGAGGTGATACAAAGCTAAGAAACAATTCAAGCTAGTGAGTATGATTAAGAAAAGCTTATCGGCATCAATATTTGAAGTGTTTGGCTCCAAAAGAGAAATGAAGTTGATTAAGAAAACATAAAGGAAATAAGATGATTACAGTCCTTGGATCAGAACATTGATAAAACACAGTGGATGCCGTTAAAATGGCTGAACGATAGAAATGACGATGATGTTTTGGAACCAAACCCTCTTCAGTTACATCCAACATAAAAGGCCTTCTGGTAGGTGATTTTATTTTGGTTGTACCACAGACTTTTGTTTGCAAATGAAGAAAAACTCATTCACAGCAACAGACGACGGGTCGCAAAAAAAACAAAACAAAAAAAGATAAATAGGATAAATTCAGATAAAGTGCACAAGTGCTCATTCAAAAACAAAGTGGGACGAACAAATACATTCATCAGAAGTCCATTCATTCAGCCACACACACACACATACGCAAGCACACGTACAATGTTCAAGTGGGTCAGACAGCCAGTTAACTCGTCCAAAACAACACCAGTCGTCCGTCTGTGTGTGTGTGTGTGTGTGTGTGTGTGTGTCCAGTCACATGACACACACCACAACCACCCGGTGAGAGAGTTCTGACAATGACCAGAGAGCAGCGGGTCGAAGGAGGAAGTCAGTGCTGAAATCATTCGTTGATAAGTCAAAATGATTCCAAACTTTCTCTGGTTCCAGCTTCTCTGACGCTGATTTTATTTGCCGATTATGATGGTAAAGTCATTTTTGTACTATTGATTAAGAAAAGAGCAATAACTCTTATAAGTTGGTTTGTCAGCAGGATTACACAAAAACTACTAAACGGATTTCCACAAAACTTGGATGGAGGATGGGTCTCAGCTCAGAACAGACCACAGTAAACTTTGGAGCAGATCTGGATCAAGGGATGGATCCTTGATATTGGATTTGGCCTGATAGAACTAAAGGGGACTGATGGGCCTCCATGAAAGTATGAGCTCTACTGAGTGCCAATCTTTATTTGGAGTGACTTTAAAGAAAGATGTGAAATAACTTCTTGGTGAAACTGCTCACAGACATCTGAGAAACAGATGCTAATGTGACTCAAGAGTCGTTTTTTATAACTACGGACAACAACAATTATGACTTGTGACCCCATCTGTTAGAGAAAGAAGATGAGGAAAAAAGGATTGAGGACAATTCAACCTCTCAAAGCACCTGACCTGCAGCTGAACACTGGAAGATTAAATGTTCTGATGTAATTTACTGCTTGTTTAAAGTCTGTCGCTTGTTTCTTTGGTGTGAAATGTGAAGTTTTTTAGGTTTGAAGTTTTTTTCTTGCTCTTTTATGTTGAACTTGGAATTTAGAATCTCAATGATAATATTTTACGGTTAAAATAAAGGTTACAAAATGATCTTATTTATGTTGCATTTTATTCTATCTGTTGCCAATATCTTCTATTAAGTCTAATAAGTCTAAGTCGGAGGCTGCACTGCTGCTTTAAGCTGTGCAACTTCAGATACAAGGGTTTTTAAAATAATACATGTTAGTGTGTTGACAGTTTAAGCACCAGAGGACTGTGTGTTTTAGTGTCCTGCTTACATGTATCACTGAAGATTTAAAGACCTATTGAGGTAAATATTGTAAAAAAAAACTCTCTCTGTGGATTATCTGTAAAATAACAAAAGTCTGTTTGTATGTTTCAGTGCAAAACATCAGGACAGCTCGTTCTAACTGTTTAAAATGTCCAAAGTTAGTGTGAAGAAGGTCGCACACGTCACTGACTTGAATCACATAAAACAGCTTCTCTCAGTGCATTTCTCTGCAGTGTTTTCTGGTCACGTCATTGTCAGAACTCAGTCACTTATTTCTGTAATTCAAAACACTTTTTTAAACAAATCCCCAGTCCTCCTCCTCCTCCTCCTCCTCCTCCTCCTCCTCCTCCTCCTCCTCCTCCTCCTCCTCCTCCTCCTCCTCCTCTGTGCAGGGAAAGTGAGATTCAAGTGCAGCTTCATCCTCTGAAGGAAACTTTCCTCAGTGTAACAGAAACTCACTGCCCCTTTTGAAACCGTTCACACACTAGGCATGGCTCATGCAGACTCATGCACACAGCAAATCATAAAAAGTTCAAGGTCATCTGAATATAAATAGAGGGAAAGAAGAAAGAATAAAGCCACAACAGTTGAGTACAAAGTCCACATTCACTCACACGTTGTTATAAACATGTCCCGTACTCAGGAAACCATCCTCCTCCCTCTGCTGTGCTTGGTGACGTCTCACCGTGTTTCAGAATTTCAATTTTGCGATATTTCTCCTGGAAAAATTTGTACGTCTTTTTTTTTTCCTTTCTTTTCTTTTTTTTTTTTGCTTAAGTAGCCAAGGCATTTTGCACCAAGGAGTAAACATAAATCATCATCTTATAAATCTCAGAGGTAGAACCCTGACAATTTACTCGGCGAGGAGATTGACAGGTAGATAGATAAGACAGACAGACGGACCAAAGTAAACCGACGCTGTCTGTGTTTAAGACGGTGTCTGTGAGTCGCAGAAGCAGCAAAACGAGAAATGACGAAATTAAAAATGAAAAGCCGTGAAGTAAAGGAGCGCTCGGATGGAACTGTCGTGGGATTGGTTAGTTTTTTTTGTTTTTTTTTGTGCAATCCTGAGAGCGGCGCTTCTCTCAGACGTAGAGGATGACGTTGCTGTCTGCGGGACAGTGAAGGCCTTCGGGGGGGTTCAGGGCTCGGCAGGAGGGGGGCTGGGGCTGCTGGCCGGCCGCCAGGTGACAGCTTTTCGGGTGTGGGGAGTCACAGTCGTCGGACGTCAGCTCGGCGATGTCGTCTGATTGAGTGTCCGACATCTCCAGGTCGCTGCGGATGCTCTCCGGCTGAGCCAGGGTGACGTCTCGGAGCCCCTCCCTGATCGACGCCCCCGGCGACAGTCCCAGCGCGGAGCCAGACAAAGCCCCGCCCCTTCTGGAGCTGCAGTCCTGAGGCTCCTCCCCTCCTGAGACGGTCGCCATGGCGGCGGAGCCCGGGGGCGGGGTCAGGTCCTCTTCGCTGGTCAGGCAGAGATGGCTGGGTTTGGTCTCGATGTCCACCTGGATCTCCAGGTTGGTGCACTCCCTGCAGAGACACGAGATGTGCAGCCAGTCAGACGCAGCGTGACGCTTTAATGTGATCGTACAAACAAAATCTCCACGCAACCATTCAGAAAAAATCTTCACCTTGACAACCATGTAAGTAAATATAAAGTGTAAGTGAATTCAAAGTGGTTTAAATGCTCCCACAGTTTTAAAAAAAAAACAGGAACCGAGGCTCCGCTGTGATCCCTTTTATTTCCTGGTAAGTATCTGCTGAGTAAAGCTGCCGCTGATGTACGGAGGGATTTCTGCAGCTTTAGGCGTCGCTCCAAATGAGACAACAACATGAGATCGTGGCAGCGAGCTGCCAAGTCACCAGATTAGTTCTAATTCTGTTATCTCAATCACATCACGTCCAAATCAAATCTGACGGAGCGGCAGACGGACGGATCCGCGGCCTGACAGCTAACGAGACTCCGCAATAAAATATTTCAGGACAAAGAAAAAAACTAAAGCGTCACCTGTCGGGCAGCGTGTAGGAGGAGATGATGGATCCGGCCATTCCACGGGTGCTGGCACAGTCGCTCCCTGCTCCCAGGCTGCCCGTCTCCCTCTGGGCTGACTCTTTAGCCAGCTCGCCCGCCTGCACCTCCAGCCTGGACGAGGACAAACATCATGTTAATCAGTAACCGTTAAAAAATTCACACAGACCACGACTTTTTTGTTGAGAGGTGTGTGTTCAGATGCCACTTTCTGAGATGCTGGTGCTCTCGTAGTGTGGCTGAGTTACTTCATCTCCTCTCCTCACCTGCTGTACTTGGCGTTGCGGGTCCCCAGGGCGCCGCCTGCCAGGGTGTTGAAGTGTGGCGTGTCGCCCAGAGTCCCAGGGGCCATAGAGAGCCCCTCGCTGGGGGAGGTGGTGCTCAGGCCGCTGACCGCTCCGTCCAGACTGCTCTCGCCGAGGCTCGGGGACTTGAGGGCTCGCCACGCGTCCGCCACTGGACAGACAGAGAGGGAAAGCTTCGTCATCAGTTGCCATTTTTATTGTCAACATATATTTCTTTGGTTTTGATTGTTTTTAGTGGACGTGAAAGGACGTAATTTGAAGATGTCTGGCGTCCTCACCTGTGATTGGACCGTCGTCCTCGTCAAAGTCGATCCGCACACCTCGCCCCTTCCCTCTGCTGACGCCACAACCGCCACCTCGACACAGAGAGATGGGCACCACGCCGTACACGTAGGCCAACATGATGGGCACGCCGATACCTGAAGAAAGAGAGAAACGGAGGCAGTTTTACACCTGTGCAGAAGTGTGCAGAGATGTTTAGACGATATATTTCTGTCTGGTTGTAGCTGTTCCCTAAAAGCATAAATCGCTCTGTGTTTTTCATTTAGTATTCAGCAGAGCAGCGTGTCTGGATGCAGATCAACACACTGTGCTCGGTTCTGTTTTGCCGTCGGCCTCAGAGGTTCAGAGAGCGTGACGGATGACGGATGGTGGAGTTTCTTACCCACGCTGACGGCGGCGATGACCGGGGCGGTGATAATGGACAGAGCCACGCCTCCTGTGATGGCCAGGTTCCTTCTGTGACGAGACGACTTCTTCAGCTCGTAGTGGGCGTGGATCTGCAGCAGAGGAGAGAGAGAGAGACGATTAACACCTCAGAGCCGGAGACGAACAAAGGCAGGCTTCTTTCTAGAGGACGAGATCTGTGTCAGAACTTGTCATGAGGAAACGAGGCTGCAACGTTTCCGGAAAACACTCGGTTAGTCATTCTTTGACTCAGATAACCAAATCTCAGAAAACACCTGAGCAGGTTTTAACATGAAGAAGACAAACGTGTTGTGTCTGAGCTGCTTAACCACATTATTAGTTAGTTAACCACATTGAACCGGTCACGTTCAACACGTCACACAGCCAGATCCTTAGAAAGGTTACATTAAAACCTGCTGTTTCTCTGCTCTCCACAAGAGAGCGCTACAATATCTTACATTCTCTCATAAGGCCCCTCTACTGTAGAGAGAAAACTGCATTTTAGCCCATAATACAACAGTGTTACCACCTTGAAACAATGACACAGCCATGATACCATCACGTTTATCTGCAGGGTTAGGATAAACACCCTTTAAGACGACTACACTGTGATATTAAAGGGATTTTAATATAACAAAAGGCCCAAAAAACCCAGTTTCCTAAAGAAGATCACTTCATGGCATATATGGTAAATATCTCAGAATCAGTTAGTGTCGATGTAAAACCTTAACCTTCAAAATTAACTTTAAGAATTAATTAACCTTCAGAAAATCTTACAAATGTTTTAATAACTTCAAGGCCTTTTAATCTGAGGACAAAACTCCTCACAAAAAGTCCTCTGGACTAGTTTTTCAGTCTTCCTCTATGTCAACGAGGTCGTTGACGTGAACAGAAACTTTTTCTGCGGCTCATGAAAGAAATGAAAGTACTTCCTGACATTTAGAAAACTTTCAGCACTGTGCCAAAAAAAAAATGAGGGCAACATACTGAAACTTAGAAAAGGTTTTTGTTCTTAAATGCCGTAAATTCCAGATTGTCATCAGAGGAGGACCGTGACGGACTGTGTGTGTGTGTGTGTGTGTGTGTGTGTGTGTGTGTGTTGCCATGACTCTGTGGTTTCCACTTCTGGTTTCTCCAGCCGTGTGTGGATGAAGATAAACTTTCAGTGAACGGAACATAAGGGTTAAAAGAAAACACGTGTTAAACGTCTTCGTTGGCCGCAGAAAGAGGAAGGATGACGGGAAATGTTTTCTTGGCGTGCTTTTCTAATGTTTATAGAACTGTGTAATGAAATAATGATGAAATAAATAATGAAATAAAGAGGCCGAGGAAACTTCATGTTTCATATTCACTTTATCGATTCCTCTTTAAAAGGTCCCCTTCAAAATCTCTTATTTTTATTTCCTTTTTCACAGCTTTTTTTACTTAACTTTTAAAAAAAAAGGATTTTAAAAAGTTATTCTTAGAATATAGAAAACGACCGCTTCAACAAAACTTAAACCCTTGATTTAGTCGGCTACTAAGAGAGAATTACATGCCTGAATTTTGATTTAAGCCGTGTGTTTTTAACAACGATTAATGGATTAGTTGTCAAGTATTAAATTAATTGCCAGCTACTGTATTTTGATAATCGATTAATCAGTTTGAGTAAATTTTTATAAGAAAACAAACCTCCAAATTCTCGGACTCCTTTTGGAAACGCTGATCGACATTTGTCACCACTTTCTGACATTTCATAAATCAAACAACTAGTCGATTAGTCAAGAAAATAATCGACAACAACACAGCAGCAGATCTTCATCTTTGTGAAACAGTTTCTCACCTTGCGGCCGACGTAAACAGGGATGCCGATGACCATGGCGGGGACGGCGATGCCTGCGATGAGGGTGATGCCGACCGGCGCTCCGATCAGGGTGCCCAGCTGCCACAAGATCTTCTTCTTCCTGCTCCAGGGCTTCTTCCCCCAGAAGGTGCAGCCAGATGGACTGATGGAGACACAGAGGGACGGAGACGGTTTCCAGTTACGCGTCTATCAAGCCAAACGCAGAGCTGACGCAGAGAGCGAAACAACAACCGTCGGTACCTGAGGTAGTGCAGGTCGGAGATCTCCTTCATGCAGAGCCAGCAGAACTCGCAGCCGCACACGGCGCACGTCATGTGGTTGCAGCTCCCGTCGTTCATCTTGATGATGTAGGCGCCGCAGCGAGGGCACGGCTTGATGTCATCAGCTGGGGGGGAAGGAGGGAAACGTCACTTTTTAAATCATGGAGCTAATCTTTAATCTGAACACATCAAAACTAGCTTGCACAATTCCTTGACTGCACAAGACTCAGTTCAAATAAAGGTCAAATATTGTTGTTGAAAGAAAAACTCGAAGCTCCACAGTGAACCTGTACAGATGCTTCATTCCTCTGTCCTGCTGGCAACAAAATCAACCCTCATTAGAGTAATGGATCGGACAATTGCAGCAGTTTGTCCTCTAATGCGTTTTAACGGGAGAGAAAGCCGAAAAAAAGAGTCAATTTACTGTGTGTTTGAAACCCGGACGCCGGGAACGCTCTCTGCTCTTTAAAGGGCATTTTAACTTGAGGAGAGCCTGGCAGATCTGTGTGTGTGTGTGTGTGTGTGTGTGGGAGTAGCTGTTATTGTTTGTGTGCACTCCGCTCTGCTGACATGACTCAACACACTCTCCTTCCTCTCATTTTTTCCATTCCTCCTTTCCTACTCGCTCCACTCCTCTTATTCCTCCGTCTCTCTCCCTTTGTCTGTCGTACATCTGTCTCTATCCAGTCGACTTAGCAGAAGGCATGAGCAGGCAGACGGGTTGACAGACAGACGGGCAGGCAGACAGACAGGTAGGCAGCGAGGCTGAGGTCTGGAGTTTTTCATGAGTCACTTTTGTCCTTCTGGAACCGCCGTCAGTTCCTCCGAACGCTTGGCAGAGAGGAGCGAACTGGAAGTGGCGAATTAAGACGAGGGAGACAGATAAGGGAGAGACGGCCGAGGACAGCTGGAGGGATTTAGTTAATAGACGTTTTAATCAAAATGGAATTAAAGACACACACATGTAGGGATGTTTGCACGCACACGCTCGGATGTGCGTAGAGATTTTTGCGTTGGCGTCATCACCGGAGCGAGCGTGTGAAAGGACCCGACTCGACAGTTCGGGGAATACGCCGCCTTGTTTATTTGCAGAGCGGGACAGAGTTAGTTTAGTTAGATAGTTAGATTAGAAACGACGGGAACAAGCTGGCCTGGTTCTGTTCGTAGGTTAACAATACAGCCACCAGAACCTCCAAAGCTCAGTGATCAACACGTGATATCTGGTTTATTTCTTCTGTACAACCAAACAGAACCAGGCCAGATGTTTTCTGTTGGAGAGAGGAGCTTCTGTTGGTGCAGACACATAGTCCCAAATGGTTTCTGTTGACTAGAGTTTGATTAATCTGCTGATTATTTACACGACTCTCATGGTTTAGTCTATAAAATGTCCAAACAATTGGGACAGATGCTCATCGCAATTTGTTAGAGTCCAAAGTGACGTCTTCAAGTTGCTTTCTTTTGTCCAACCAACAGTCCAAAGCCCAAAGACTCAAATGTTTGACATTTTGAAGCGATTAATCAAATATCAAAAACACTAATCGATTCACTGACTAGTTAACACTGCATCTTCCCACATCGCTGATGATGTTTTCAATCTGAGTCGAGAAACAAGTTTCAGATTCTCAACATGTCACAGTTGAGCTGGAGGAATCTTTCAGAAATAGATTTGTAACCTATTATTCCCAACATTGCTGAATATAGATGAAGTAAGTGTGGCCTGGAGCGATGATATTGTGACTCTGGCTGAGCTGGAGGAGCTTCTCTCTGCCGTCTAAAGAAATGTTAAGGTGACTTTTTGAAAACGCTGTGTGACAGGATGAGGAGAAGCTGTGATGTATATATATAAATATATATATCTATAGTGTCTCATGCTCTGCTGAGCGCTGCACACTCCACCCAGCGGTGCGAGCGGCGGGGAGTCGCTACAACAAGGCGCGAGACGAGTCTGACTCAGACCGAAGAGGCTGACGTGATAAAGGCTGACTTCTCAGAGGTGTGAAAAATAATTTCAGGGCGGAAATGCTGGGGGAGAAGATTTTATCTGTCTGTTTATGTCTGCTGCGCCGAGCACACACACATTGTGCAACGTGTGTGTGTGTGTGTGAGGCTGTAACACCAGACTGTGGTTACTTCTGCTCCGATCACCCTCCGGGGAGAGTTGTGTGTGTGTGTGTGTGTGTGTGTGTGTGTCCTCACCTGGCCCCTGCTCCTGTGTGTAGCTGGGCGAGTGGTTGCTGTGGGTGTGCAGGGACTGCGCCCTCTGCTGGCGGGCCGAGTCGCACGTCTGGTTGGGGTGCCAGGCCTGCTTGCAGTGGTAGCAGAACTCGGCGCCGCAGCCCTCTCTGCGACACACCAGCCGGGGACAGCTGGCACAGCCCGAGGCGATGACGGCGAATCTGAGAGGAAGAGACAGAAGAAGAGACGAGCGTTCAATAATGCGGCGACGGAAGAAGTCAAACAACGAAGACGGAAGAAAAAAGATGAAATGTTCTGATTATTTTTGAGACACGAGCAGAAACAAAAGACTGTGGAACAAGAAAGTCAAACACAGATACGTTCAGCTGTTACAGCATTTCTTTTAAATCATTTTGAATCAAAATCTGTAAATGTTCCCTTTACTTTCCCGTCCCTCTCCTCCCAGTGTGTTGCATGTTACCTACTCCTCTACATTCATCCAGCTCTCCATGATTACATCCTCACATGTACACATCTCCATCTCTTCACCTCGACCCTCGGGACAGTACCATCCACAATCAGTGTGTTACCATGGTGTTGTTCATTTCCAAAAAGAAATAAGAATTTAAAAAAAACACCATAAACAAACAAAAACAGTGTTACTGATGTAGAACTGCTGATCACACTGTGAATCAACAAGTTGGCTGCTCCACATCTACCAGTCTGAACGTCCGCCTGACATCAAGATGCAGAAAATGAATCAGCGGGTTGATGAACAAGTCGAGCAAAGCAGAGACACAACACTCGGGACCGATAAATAGATCCTCGTTATAAAGCTGGTTTTCACTCATTTCACCTTTCTGGAAAACTCCACAGCGTCTTGTGACTTGGCAAAGCTGCGATCTAAATCATATTTTGATTAATTATGCAGCCCTGCTCGATGCACAATTAATCTGGTGGACCTCGGGATGTAAATTTGCGCTGCTGACGAACTGCACGTTGGCCCGACAGAGCTAATCTTCGGGGGAAATGGTGGCTTTCAGACTCTAAAATGGATGAAGCTCTCATATTAGCTTAATCGAACGATCCCAATGAAAAGACTCTGCCAGAGTGTAAACTTCCCCACAGAAAGAGACGCGTCGCCGTCTGCAGGAGGTCGTAAGAAAAGGTACAGCTGAGGACAGAGGGAAAGTTTCACCTGATCATGGCGCTATACAAAAAAATTAGGGGATCATCAAAGTTATCAGAATTCATCCTGAGGGGGGCGTGAATGTCTGTGCCAAATATCATGGTGCTACATCTATCCACATTTCAATTATAGCCATAAATGTCAACCTCAAGGCTGGAAGAGAAGCACGAATCTGTCTCTGGGAGCCGAGGACGTCTTCATGGCAGTCAAACAAATAGTTTAAAATATCTTTCTACTCTTTGTTACCCATGACAACATGATAATATAACAACATGTGTTAAAGCTTGCTGCTTAAAGACAGTTTTCTGAGTCCCTAAAGTCTAAAATCTAATTATTTAACTTGACCTTTGCTCACTGAATGTAATAGATACAGCACAAACCAAAGACTCCAAACGTCTCACGACAGCTGACATAACCAAGATGCCCTAATTGTTCACTCAACTTAAGTCTCCAAGAAATCAAGGTGTCCAAAATGGCCCCTAATGGGCAGATTAGCTCGCTGAGAGCTCTCTGTGGACCGAGAGGAGAGAGAGGATCTGATCAATGCAGTAATCACTCAGTAACAACACTGAGAGAGGGACGGGACGAGGTCGGTCAATATGGATTTCACCAGGTTCGATACGGAGAAGGGAGACGGAGCGTTCGCGCGGGGAGACGTGTAAATACAGCCGTGACCGAGTTATTCTGGGTTTAGAGAGAAGTGAGTGAGAAAAGGTCGAACCAGAAGATAATCAGACACGTCAGGCAGGTCAGTCCAGACTGTTTTTTCAATGCCAATACTGATAATTAGTATTCAAGGAGACAAAGTAGTGCATTTCTTAAATCATCTAATAGGCAACCAGACACAAAAAAACACTGATATCAACAAAAGAAAACTAAAAAACTCTAATATGGATTATTCTTTTATGCAAGAAAGTGAATTGAATCATGAGAAAATAGCAAAAATGCTCTGAAATCTTAAAACATTGAGAAATTCCCTGAATGCATCGCTTGTTACTTTGCCTGTCGTCACCAAATTTCATTCAAATTTCGAGGTATTCTGTCAAAAATAACGATATAAGATATTTGATTTTATCACAGAGCATTTACAAGTGCTTTTTTGAGATTTTAATATATCAAGATAATGATTTGTTGTGATATAGCCTAAATATAACACTTATTTCTTATACAGAGAGACAAAATAAAAAAACCAAGGTGTTTGTCAGGTGACTTTATGAAGAATACATTTTCTTACAGCAGACGAAACACTCTTTTGTTTTGTGCTGACGTTAGACCAACACACTTTTAAGCACATTATACTAAATATAGCAGAAAGAGTGGCACTTTGTAACAGCGAGGACAAAAAAGGCAATTAGAGACGGGGAGAGAGACGCAGATACAGGCTGTCAATCACCGGACTCATCACAAAAGAGGCCAGTCATCAAATGTTGTCACCAAGCTAAGTGGGAGAAAACATGCCGGAGGAGTGATAACAAAAGCCGGCAGGGATTTTAACATTTTAAGCCTTTTTATACCCGAACAAACAAAAAGACAATGGCCAGTTTTCTTGCACGTTAGTCGGGCGTTCGAGTTCTACTACAGAAAGGGAAGAAGAGCGGCGAAGAAGTGATAACGCGGCCAACTTGTAATTGTTTTGGCACGCCTCCAACACGTCGGCCCCGACACGTCGCTCATTACCACCTCTTCGAGCGCCGTGACAGGCCTGTTCTCGGGACGGAATACATTAACGAATATCGGAGGAGACAGGAGCGACTTTCTCGGGACAAGATGAGACAGGAACTGGCATTCCTGCAGAGACACATCACCCTGCGTCTGTGAGGATTTGGACACCACAGCTGTCTCGAGCGCAGATCTGCATGAAGCAGACTCCTCTGCGGTGATCGTCAGCCATCCACAGTGTTTTCGACAGGACCGAAAGGTCAAACAGTCGCTGTAATCCGACTCAACGCTCCAGTGACTGTATAAAATTTCAATTCGACGAAGGCGCACACAAACACAGAGATGCCAGTTTTGCATTTTCTTTCTGCAGCGTCAGCTCTCTGGTTCGAGCTTGTCTAAACAGAAACAGAGTCTCAGATGAGTAACCGACGGGCTCTTCACCAGAAAGCCTCCTTCTTAACCATTTCCCTTTCTGAAAAACTCACGCTGACCACCGCGTGAAAACCCCGATGTTCAACTTCCCAAAAGCACATTTCATCACCTCGACCTTTAAACGCACAGGTCGGAGTTTTATTTTGTCTCCATGTGGCAGGAAAAGCAGAAACAGGTGGGATATTTGAGTCTGTTTCAACTCCCATGACCCCTCACTGCTTACTGCTTATGCTTTGTTTGGATCGAGAGACCCCTTGTGGCTGAACAGCCATGATATTCACCTGGTGAGACTTTACTTCACTGTCAATCAGAAAAACCTTTTTCTTCCGACAGGGAAACTTCACGTAAACACCCTCTGAGGTCGGAACAACAGCTCAATTATAGGAAACGAGTTGACGCCATACGATGCTGAAACACGGATGAAAGTAAACACTGTGCTGATTGTAAACCACCTTAATCAAAGTCATGTACTGCACATCAAGTTTTGGCCCACATGTAATCTGTAACATGATATCTTAGGATGGAACCGTTAAAAGCTGTGAGCGATAAACTTGTTTTTGGCTCCGACATTCCCACGAGAACAAACTCCCAACTCAGGATGTGGGACTATCCGAGGAGCACCTGAATGCAGCGTTAGCACAGTGATGCTTTCAGGTAAATGCTAACGCTGGCATGCTAACATGCTGATGTTTAGCATGTTCAGCATCTCAGTTTAGCTTGCTAACATGCTAATATTTGCAAATTAGTGCGTTTAGTTTTGCAGTTTTGGTCATAAAATAGAAATCTTGACCTGATGATGACACATTTAAAGGAATCGGCGCACGTAATCCTGAAGTGAACATCGATGTCTGTGCCTTGTCGAGACATATTTATTCAAAAAGTACAGATGTCAACCAACGTCATTTGGATTCATCGCAGGCTCGGTGGGCTTTAACATCCCTCCAGCTGCGCCGCCAACAACAACCGGCTAAAAATACCTAAAATCAGAAAGATAGAAGATGTGTGTGTGTGTGTCATCGGGCCAACTCTGGACTTGTTGCGGCACAAAGCACATGTTGACACAACAGCTTTTTTTCCTGGGAGAACATCCCACTCAACGCTGCCTCGCGATTGGCTGATTTTTGATGTGGCGCCGAGAATTTGTGCTGACATTTCCAGGAAAAGGAAAGAGACAAACAGAGAGAGAGAGATAGATGTAACAAAAGGACACAGAAGGAGGGTAAGAGGGGAGAGGAGATGGAGGTGACGGGAGGAGCAGAGGCGGAGGAGACGGAGCAGAGGTGGAGGAGTTATATGAGTGCTGACGTGCCGCGTGTTGAGAGGAAACATGCATAGACGGTCCTGTCGGTGTTCAGCTCCGCCGAGAGCCACCTGGGAATCCTGCTGAGCCTTTAAATGCAACCTTACAACACACACACACACACACACACACACACACACACACACACACACACACACACACACACACACACACACACACACACTCTAATAGCGGTCTGTCTCGTGGACGTGCGTCAGTCTGACTCAGAAACATGAAAAACACACATTACATGTCAGTCAACAACAATGACTTCAGCGAGTATTGATCTGTTTAATTAAGTCCCAACTCCCGTTACCCCTGGCAACGCTCCCTCTATGCCGCATCGATAGTCGCCATAGCAACTGACAGCCAGCGGAGAGACGGCCACTCTCGGCTCTCATTGGACGCTCGGGCCTGACAGTCACGCGGGCCGAGGTCTTATTGGTCCGGACGAGGAGAGCAGGTCAGAGGTAAGACGACCGTGTTGTTATGAAGAGTGAAGAGAATAATACTGAGGTAAAAAAACACACAAGGGCTTCGAGCATCCATGATTGATTAAAGGATTGTTATATTCATAACCAGAGAGCCTTTCAGAATGACCTCTGTTATAAAATGAGCTGCAGACTGTCAGCTTCTTCTTTTTTTTTCACTCAGCTGTGTTGTCGTGGCGGTGGTGAAGATGATTAGTCAGAAAGACTCGCAGGAGCTCAAGTGGATCATTTTCGTCTTCTGCGGTGAAAAAGCGCTCGAACCAGAAGACGGAGGACTCGAGTGTTTGTTTTGTGTCGCGTGCTCTGCGCAGAAAAAAAAAGGCTCCGACGCTCATCGTGTCGTTTTCGAGTGCGCTTTTCTGCTGCTCGTCAAGGTTTACATGTTCGCACATCTCAAGGTTTAGTTTAATTTGCTCGAGCTGATGTTTTTTGGCCAGTTAAAGGGGATTTTCAAACCAGAGCTCCGTGTTTAGATATTGTCATACCGGTTGTGCTGTGTATCCTCCACAAGTTGGCCCTTGTCTGTGTCTTTTCAGCTGACTGACCGTGTGGAATCAGTGAGACGAATCCATCCGGCTGCTCAGCAAAGCAAGTCGGTTCATGACTTGCAACTTTTCATCAGACATACTCTCGATTGGAGGTGGCTTCATTAGCAAGAGTGGTCTCAAAAAATGCTGTTTTATCATATAAACGTTTTCTTTTTTTTATCCACAGTCTTCGGTGTGGAGAGTTATTCCCTCTCACGCAGTCTAGCTAGTTGGCCGTCGGTTGTAGTGAGGTGATGCAACAGTCGGCCTTCGTCACCACTTGTTCTTGGATAACATCTTGTACTGTCTGCATCTTAATAGGTACGAGAAGTTTTGGAATCGGTCCAGGGACGACACGTGCTGTTGTGACTGCAACGTAATCAGTGAGCACGACTACGACCATCAAATTACTTAAACTTAAGGCTCAGATTGTGCTTCTCTGTCTGACAACATTATGGAAAAGATCCCTTTGGAGAGTAAATTCCTGTTTAACCAGGAACAATCGCTATTCTTCTCCCCATAAGCCACCAGACTCCATTTACAGAAACAGTAATTTTATCATCGTAAACACACACTTCATTAAAACGCGATAGAAACAATATAAAACCAAAACTTTGGATTGTCTTTCCACCGCTCCAAAAATAACGAACTCTGGTTTGGTTGAAATAAACTCTTAATTCGCAGAGTTACATGTGAAAAAGAGGATCTAACGTGAGAGTAGAAGCAGCGTGCAAATTAAGGGGTTTATTTCGAGTTGGTGATTACCGGAAAAACAGAAAAAATTAGTTCCTGTCGAGTTAAAATACAAAACAATCTTACAGCCTGTCAGCCGCAAAAAACAAGCATGTTTAGTGAAGCGATCCACTGGACTGATTACAAAACTTTCTGTTCCTCCCAGTCATTACACACCAGATTAATTTTATAGGAGATTGCTTGGATCTCAAAAAGGGGGAATTGCATTTTGAATGGGATCTAAACTGCCTCTATATTTATCTTTCACTTGTCAGTTAGTGTCGTACGCATCGACTCCTGGATATCTTCTGAACGAGATAAGATTATAAAACCAGGTCACATTTACATACGTTTCCCACAAGTGAGCCAATACGTAACACACACACACACACACACACACACGCACACAATAGGTCCATTCTCAGCTATAAACACTCCATTCACAGTTATACTGAAGAAATTCACACCTATTACTCTGTTTCTGTGGAAGCCACGTCCCCAGTGACCGGCAGCCTGAAGCTGTGGCTGCCAGGTGTGTGTGTGTGTGTGTGTGTGTGTGTGTGTGTGTGTGTGTGTGTGTGTGTGTGTGTGTGTGTGTGCGGAGCCGTTTCTGTGGCCTGGACTGTTTGTGCTGAATAATAATATGGACTTAGTCAACTGGTCTGATTTACAGAGGTGGTGAGTCACCGCTGGCGTCAGACGGAGGATCAACTGGGTAAATATGTAGGTCAGCAGCCGACCTCTCCTCTTATGATACCGCTGATGCAGACACACACTTTGGGTTTGGTTTGTTTTCATTTGAAAACTGTATTGACTTACTTAACCTTCTTAGCTTATAACAATAACATGAATCACTGCAGCTGTTACCCAAAACCCCAACCATAAAATCCTTACTTTTTTCAGTGGGGGCTGGCTAGACTGGACTCAGCTCAAAAGCAGGAACATAACCACATGTAAACCTTCCTAAAACAATAGTTGTAACAGTGGTTATATACAGTATGCCTCTCGAGGTTCACTGGGAGTGAAAGACTCAGATTCAGCTGTACTCTTACAAAAACAGGGAACTGTAAAAACAGGAATGGACGCTCACATGGTTGTGACACAACGCAGACAGTAAAACACCAGATTTAAACTGAAAAAGGAAGACAGGAAAGTTCAGTATTCCTCTGAAAAGGATGTTTAAAACCCAGATCAAATTCAGAGTTACGATAAAGTCAGAGTCAGAGTGTTAAATCTGTGTTGGTTATGGTAGTCTCGCAGCCAAACCAAAATGTTCAGTAACTCCCTGGTTATTTAATCATAAGGTCAAAATGTCCAAAATGTCCAAGCCACTTTAAGCAGATTACAGTGAGACTTTGTACCATTTAAAGGTTTATATGTGACTTTTGTAACAGTAACACACGTAGAGAAGAGTTATAGTTTTGTGAAATAACTCAAAGTATGTACTGTTTTTATCATTTTTGATTATTTAGATAATATTACAGGTTTACACCTATGGGACTCAAAGCAGACACACTGGCAGGGAGGCAATCGAGAACGAAAAGTGAGCTTTAAATGGCTGAAATCCAAAAAAATGAAGCAACAAAAGGCAGATAAGAAAACAAAAGAGTTCCAAGAAACAGAAACACTGAGAGGAATCAGGCGGCGAAATGCCGGAAAACACACGACGGGAAGATGCGACAGGGAAACACAGGAACAAAACAGAACAGACGATCTGACAAAGAGCGACGGGAAGACTTAAACACACCAACAGAATACAGGTGGGGAGCCAAAATGAGGTCAGAGCTGGAGCGCTCTCTTTCACAAGACGTCAGTCACTTTGATTTTTGGTGAAACTCTTTCAAGCACCAGGTGTAAAAAAGGAGCCATAGCGACCAAACGTTCAGTGTGTTTTAACGGTTATCTATCTGTCTGAAGGACTGGGATGTGCAGCTTGTAAAGCAGATGTGTGTCACACCTGCGACTCAACCTCTGTAAGCGATTGGTTATACCACACGTCACACCTTGAGGCTCCCCATGAGCACATTTCCCAGCCTACGACCTGCTGAATGCCCCTCGCTGTATGTCAGAAATCAAAGATTGGGGTGTAAAGTTAAAGATCTCTCCGTGTTGCGGTGGCCAGGTCAGAGCTTTGCCTACCACACTACATGACTCAAAGCGCGGCGGGGGATTTTCTTGCTCGGAACCCAGGTGTTACCTCCTGAACCTTGTGGGTGACCTGTGTGTGTGACGCAGCGTCGGGGGGTTTGTTGTGGAAAGTGAGGGAGCGAGTGCTGCCGCAGCCTCAAAGCGCAGGCTGTCAGTCGGCCCGTAAAGCGTCTGGATCGGCTCAGATTGCAGCAACAACAGTCGGCTACCGAACAGCTGTGTGTTGTGTTCGCTGCCACAGAGGAAAAATAAAAAGTCTGTGTTCCCTGCGCCCAAACACACACCGTGACGTCATCGCACATAACCTACTTTCGTGGCCAACAGGTATGACACACGGTCGCGGAGAGGAACAGAAATCCAGACAGAATTCACAGATTAACGCAAAGACACCACACAGACGCTCCGGCCTTCCCCCGTGACAATACCAGTATAACAAAACAAAACCACAGCAGAAAAAATATCACCAAATATCTGCGTTCCTGCTTCCCACACACACACACACACACACACTGAGACACAAACACAGTGAATCACTGAAACTAACGCCTCTCATTTGTTCCAGAAACCCAACGAGAGCAGCTCTACCTCCGAAAACCCATCCGACTCACACCCCCACCCCCCCTCTGACCACAGGGCCAGCCTTCACCGCCCGCTAACCCAGTTACAGTTTCACAGTCAACTTCCCCTGCCCCTCTTTCTCTCTCTCAAAGTCTTGTCTTTCAGCCCGACAGAGCAACACCGGGCACATTATGAAGCAACGCCGCTCGTGTGAAATCAAGGCAATTACGGGAGGCAGAATGAGGAAATAAACCACAGCAATTTAGCATGTGATTGGAGAGAGAGAGGGAGAGAGAGAGGGAGAGAGACGGGTTAACAGGTGATGACTGATGTTTAAGCTTTCATTTTAATCTTAATAAACACAAACTGATCTAAATGACAACAAGTTCCTCATCAGAAACACTCGAGCAACACTTCCTGAGCTGAATCAAACATCTGTCAAAGATCATAATCACGGTTTGTCTCACGCAATCTAGTTAACTTTCTGTTTCTCGCAATGTCTTAATAGTTCATATTAATTGCGCAACATGAATTCCCTGAAAGGCCAAAAAGAGGTTGTTTTTTTTACACTTCTGGCTCACTAAGTGCTCGGAGGCTCTCTGTGTGCTTAATCTCCTATCAGATAACTTGATAATCTCACACTCACAGGAGGATGAAAGCCGGAAACTGGCAGAGATGAGCTCAGACAAATACGCTTTAAATGCCAACTATAACCTCATAACATTCATGATGTACGTAACAAACCGCAGATCCAACTCCGAAATTCCCCTTACTGATTACTGAAACAATAAATTGATGACTCTATTAACTGACCGACATCTCGGTCTGACAAATCAAACATTCGCTGGTTCCAGATCAGAAAATACAACAATTTGTTGCTTTTCCCTGTTTTAAGATGACTGTAAGTCTTAACACTGCTGCAACAACCCAATTTGAAGATGACTACAAAAGAATTGATTGCAAGAAATATCAGTTGTAGTCCGACAATGAAGACTGGGAGAAAAATAAGTCTGCAGAGTCATCAGTGTAAATACACGACTAGATAATATCAGACAAACAGAAATATGTAGACAAAGAAATCACGACAGGAGCACAGATGAGATCTTGAGGATTAAATCACAGACCGTGACTTTAAGCAGACTGATAAATCATAAAATAATTTCTATGGCAGAGTGCTGAGGATGATTTGAGGAGTCCTGAGGAAAGGCGCTGCTCTGTAGTGTGGTGGTACGGCAAGAAAGTGAAGTCAGCTTCAACAAGATCAAGAAGAACAGCAGCTTTAACAACAGAGAAAGCATTAAGGACAGAGCTGTAAACATCATCTTACCCGCAGTCGGGCGCCGGGCACCATCGGCAGTCTGGATCGGAGGCGAGGCACCTCCGCAGCAGAAACTCCTCGTACTTCTCCAGCAGGGCCGCGTCATCCAAGATGTCCGCCACCTGCTGCGGGGCCAGTCTCTCGGCGCACTCGGGGCAGCTCAGCTGGACTCGGCTCTCTGTGATCTCGATGCGGAGGTACTGCCGCAGGCAGCAGAGGCAGGAGCGGTGGCTGCAGCCCAGCAGCTCGGGGAGCTGCTCGGCGGGCTGGCGCACCAGGCACAGGGGGCACTCCAGGAGGTTGCCCTCGCCGGAGGAAGGGGCTCCACCCAGCGACGGCTGGCTGGAGGAGAGTGGCTTCGAGGGGGTGCTGGAGGCAGCATCCTGGGGGGTCGTGGCGGCTGTGGTGGTGGTGGTGGTGGTCGTGGGCGTAGCAGAGGCCGCGGCGGGCGCTGAGCTCAAGGCAGATGGGAGAAGCTGCTGCTGCGTGTGGTGGAGGTGAGATAAAGGGGTGGCCGCTCCGGCCTTGGGGCCTCTGGTGCTCCGGGAGCCCCGCTTGCTGTGGAAGAGGCTGTGGAAGGAGATGCGGCCCTGGCGTTTGCCCGCCGCACGGCACTTAGGGTTGGGAACGCCGCTCACTGAGGAGTGAGGTGACTCCGAGTCCTTTTCTGATCCCATGTTCCCAGAGGAGACACACACAGGGCCAGTTACTGTCCCCTGACACAAGTTAATGTACCGCAGAGGGACACTCGGCTACACAAACACACACTCTGTCGCACACACAAGGGAGGATCTGTCCCCTCGTGAAGCCAAACTGGAATGCAAATGCTATTGAAGTTCCTGTTACAGTACCTTGAGTCTGCCTTGTCTTCCTTTTATGTGTAACGGAGAGCTACCAGCGGGAGATAACAGAGAGGAAACAAATGAAAATGAAAGAGATTGCGCAAGTTCAGAGTGAAAAAAAAATTCCCCTTCACCTGCTGGAGTTTTCTGAAACTCCGCGGTCAAAAGGTTCACAGAGAAGAAAAACTACCGAGTCTTTCATCTGCCAGGCAGAGATCGAGGTCAAACATCACTGTGATTCTGACTGTCATACGCAAAGACTGATGTCAGTTCCAATAAATGACTCTCCTTAAAAATAAAGGCGTGTAAAAAAAAAGAAGGAAACAGAAAGATCCTCCGGGCAGAGTTCAGTCTGGATGTTGTTGTAATTCCTCGGCTTGGCTCCGGCTCTCTTCAGCTGCTCTCCGAGCCTCTCCTCGGCTCGTCTTCCTCTCGTTCTCGCTGAGCGCCGGTGTCTCTGAACGGTCTTTTCTGTCAGGAAGAAGAGAGCAGGAAGTTAGCACAAAGAGCATGCTCAGTATGACACACGCCTCTCTTCCTCCCTCCGCTCTCTCTCTCTCTCTCTGCTCGCCTTCATTAACTCTTCTGACCCTGAACTGATCGTCTCGCTGTGCTAATTACATTTAAATAGGCGGATTCACACTCATATGTATGTGTGTGTTAATTAACCGCGAAGTAAACGGTTAAAAAAACGCCGCTAAATGTCATGAGGAGACACCCGTCAAACCGACACTTAAACACAATGACATCATCAACCAGTCGGACCAATCATGTGGTCATGTGAAACCAGTCTCTCTCTCTCTCTGTCTCTCTCTCCCTCATTCTCTCCATCACGCTGAGCACCGCAAGCTCTTCCTCCACTTCACACTGCGCTGCTAGTGCCGTTGCCATGGCGACGCTCACTGCGAGCGAGGCAAACAGCGACCCACTCTGTGACTCTGGCACTTATGTATATACACACACACACTCACACACACACACACACACACACAGCATGGAAACATACTGATAAATGCACACACAAGTAAACACACACACACACACACACACACACACACACACACACACACACGTACATGTTGTATTCTATATATATATATATACATACACACTTCAACATCCAAAAATGGTCACAATAAAAGCAGACGTGAAAACACACACTCATTAAAACGACATGTTTAAACCTGAAAAAGAACACACACACACACACACACACACGAACAGATGTGAAAACACACACATACGTGCTCATGAAGAGACACACTGCCACCTGTAAGTGCACACACACACGAGCTGAAATCACCGGCTTCACACGCACGTCCCTGCATGAACAAACATGTGAAAAGTGATAATTATGTATGCTCTCTCTCTCTCTCACACACACACACACACACACACACACACACACACACACACACACACACACAGTGTGGAAAGTGATACGTACACACTCACACGTACGCATGATAATTACATCCTGTGTCACCGTTACAATTACCGGCTGTGTGAGCTCCGTTGAGCAGCGACACTTAATGCTCGTACGTGGTGTTAAGTTGCATTTTACGTTTTAATTCAATGTATATTTTTGTTGTTGTGTGTTTTTTAAATTCATCTGAAAGATTAGCCGAGTTACTTCCAAAATGTAATGTATTATATATTAGTTACTACAGTTTGAGTGTATCAAGTTACTTTACAATGTATCTATGTAACAGTTTACTTTCACTCACAGTACGGCTGCAGGATACGGTCAAAAACTGATATTGCGATTGCGGTTTAATTCCTGGATGATTTAATTTGACATCACAATTTTCATTGTCACTGAAGAACTAATAAAATCTTGACAATTTCTCCTGGTCTCTGCCAAACAAACATGTTGAGAAGAAGTTCTGTAGGCCCGAGCGTCTCTGGCTGACTGGTCCGAGCCAAGAGGACGTCCACACTGGGAGCAGAAGCTGTTCTGGGGTGAAAACTATAAACAGAGAAAGGTGTGGACGCTTTCGTGTTCCGGCAGCAACACAACGAAAATAAACATCGCCAACAACACTGGGCAGGAAGAACAGAAAAAAATCTGCCTCCTGTTGGAAGAAGTTAAGTTGTGATGTCAGACACTGAGAGATGGACTTGACACGACTTGAATTAATTTAACGAAAACCCCTTTTCGCCTCTTTTGATCAGGGGACCGTGGCGGATTAAAGGAATATAAATTGACAAGAAATGGACACAAATTAGGATCCAATGACAACTTCAAAGGTCGGGAGTCACCACTTTTCCCCCGTCTCTTTTGCTGGCCACGCTGCAAATCTGAATGAATTATCCCTCAGGTCCTGTGTTTTCTGTTAAATGAACTGAACGACTGAATTGTGGAGAATCTAAACAAGAGGTTTGAACATTTACATCGTTCTGAACTTACGTTATATTAAACAGGTTGCCAGTCACCCGATGGATGGAATATGAGCTCAAATCCTATGAGAAACACATTATATAACTCCATTACGGCTTAAAGTAATCTATTACTGTAACACACACACACACACTGAGGATAACATGCTTCTTAATCGGTTGAAAACTCCTTGAAAACACACTGACGAGACGTGTCTGAGGAGGTTGTTGTCAGTGATGTTACATTCAATGAATTTAAACTTAATTTAAAAAGACTCGAGACTCTCACAGCAGCGCAGATGTTTCCTGGTTTTCTCCCTCTGACCAGCAAATAACTGAGCGGCCTCTCTGACCGACTTAGTGTTCACAAATCTGATTATGCTAGTTTAAAGGCCACACACACACACACACACACACACACTGGGTAGCGCTGACCGAGCAAACGTCAGACCATTCAGGAGATTGTGACCCGAGTGCGTTGCTGGAGATTGACAGATTAGCTGACCAATCACCGCTGAGGAGCGGGCAGACAGAGAGACGTCTGCCAAGAGTTGTCCTCAGGCCGTCTGTCAGAGTCGTCTGTGGTCATTTCAGGGAGCTTTACTGTTCGTTCACGTGTTATTTGGTGTTTTGACTTGGTTGCAGTCGTCCACGCGGCTCATTATGACACACTGACTCTGATGATTCACCCTGAAGACAGAGAGGACACGTCTGACACCAGAAAGTAAACATTAACTAAAGTCATCTTGCTCTCACGTTTGATATCCAGCCGTCCGGCAGATGTGAGATACTGATGACCTACATCGCGGCGTGAAGCGGCTTCAGGAAGAGGAAGGAAAAAAACGCTTCAGAGCCGAAGTCGATAAAAGAGGAGGATTTCCACTGTTACACACAGGAACTGCTGAGGCCTTTTATGTGCATTTTAGTTTTCACACACACAACTGCACGCTGTACAGAACACACACACACACATACATCCATTTACGGTTGCCATGGCAGCAATCACTCGCCATCTTCTCAGGGTCAAACTGGGTCTTTCGCTGAAATGTGTGTAAGAGTGTAAAAAGCCTGCAGCTCCTAAATATAAACTCCCACCGGCTGAGTTTGTAATAGCCCTCTCCTCTGCTGCACCCCGAGCGTCACACACACACACACACACACACACACCTACACACACACACACACACACCTACACACACACGCTATCACATGGTTTCACAGATGGCAGCCTCTGTATGTGTGTTTGTGATAAGGCCCTGAGCGCTCGATGCTTTCTGATTTTGCTCCTATGTTATAAAAGTAAACAGTAGATCTGTGTGTGTGTGTGTGTGTGTGTGTGTGTGTTTCATCCTCCTCCACCACAGGACTCCCATTAGAGCCCAGTGATCAGTGCTCCTGGTACTGGAATCAAACCAGTGAACCTTTGATGGCGCGTCACTTCTGTGATGTCACTTCATGAAAACCCCCTGATGAAGAAACACTGTTGTGTCGCAAACAGATATCTTTGATAACAACACACACACACACACGCACACACACACTCCTCCACAACCTGCTTATTGTTTGTTTTCAGGAATACGGTGGAGGTGAGGTTCTCCAGCGTTGATTAAAATTTCCTGCTTCTCCGAGGAGTCGGCATGAAACGAAAGATCAGAAAGACGAGTTTCTTCATCTGCTGTCAGATCTTTATCTGCTCACTTGTTTCTCACATTTCTCTTTAAAGACTCGATTCTGATCTCCCGCTTCAGTTTGATTAACATCTCCAAGAAGTCTGAGGGTACGTAAACACAACATGTTGAGTACCTGAACGTGATGTGCTGAAGCATGAAACAAAAGTGTTTTTCTTTTGGTTTCATCTCTGCGGTTGGATGCAGAAAGAGTGCGTTTAATGACATTAGTCCTGATGCTGTGCTTGCTGGTCACATACATGATGATTTATGACAATGCTAACCTACAGAAATGTGTTTCAGCTTTTAAAACAGACCACAGAGTCTGATGATCTGATGGACTGGTGGAGGGCCGTGCCAGAGTTTTGGTGTTGCCACCGTAAAAGCACGTTCACCTCTGGATTTAAAATGTGAGAGTGGAACAGACGAAAGGCCCTGAACAAATATCACATTTAGTCGACATCGTTTATGGGAATTATATCAGCATCCCAGTCGTTAGATAACAAGAGTCGGGAGATTTGACTGGTTCTCCGAAGAGATTCACATGGTGTGTGTGTGTGTGTGTGTGTGTGTGTGTGTGTGTGCGCTGTAATCATGCCGTCATTTGGCAGATCGGTCTGAACAGCCTGAGAACTTCACAATCTGGACTTGATGTATTATCAACATGCTCACACACACTTTGTTCCACACTCGTCCTCCTACTCCACTGCTGCTCAATTCTGCTCTCTCTCTCTCTCTCACACACGTACACACACACACACACACACACACACCAGATAACCTCTACTCTCACTGCAAATTTCTCTTCCTACTGTCATTCAACTTGTTTCAGTGGCTCTCTTGTTCTTTTTTTGTCCTCTCTCCCACACACACACACACACACACATGTCACACACACATGTACACACACACACACACACACACACACACACACACACACACACACACACAGCCCTCCATCCCTGCCTAAATCTTTTCCTCCTCTGTTTCCTAAATCAAAGGTTCTGTTGTCTGTTCTGACAAAATGTTCAGATCAACTGATGTTCATGAACATGTTCATGTCTGTGTGTGTGTGTGTGTGTGTGTGTGTGTGTGTGATGTGGCTTGAAAGACAAAACTCAGCTAACAAAGATGGAGATTTAAATGTTGACTGAAGGCTTCACAGCAGCTCCTGTCGTACTGTGATTCCCATGATGCACAGATTATGTGGCGTTGTAGCAGCTGATCTCAGAGCTGCCTCCGTTGATTCTTGCCATCTGCGCCAGGGTTTTTCAATACTTAATGTTTTATAATTGTTATTTATTTGCACCGAGGAACTGTTTTCCTGCATCGCACCTTCGGGCACCCTCAGACCTAAATGTCAGATGTCGAGGGGACGATCCAGGATGTTTTCTTCTTACTTTCTTTAACATCCCGAGGTCGAGAAGGACCTTTGTCAGCATCTACAGCCAACAAGGCTGCCAAACGGCCAACTTGAGTCTCACCGGTGGACATTTGTAAGGACACCTGGGGACATCTCCGGCAGATTCTGTGGCGACTAATCAACGGACCATCACCTTCCACGACCAAGGTGACCAAAACAGGTGTTTTAAGCCAAAACACGATGTTTTTCTAACCCTGACCATCGTCTAAAATTAAAGATGATATATGGTCTTATATCATGATAACGATGTTATATCAACCTTCACAACTTCATGAGCAACTTTATATTTAGTTTCACTTCTTTGATGGTTCCCAGAAAGGCAAAACTCATTAGTATGATGTTTGTCCAGTCCAACACTTTTGTATCTGGTGGTGTAATAAACGCTGCAGCCTCTAAAAGCACCAGTGGAGCTTTTAATCTGGTGTCTTTATGGGACGTTAAAACTGTGACGCTCGGTGTTTTAAAAGGACCGCAATGAAACCTTACAGCCCGATTCTGGGTTCATCATGAGAGACAGAGAGAGAGACAGACAGAGAGAGACAGAGAGAGAGACAGAGAGACACAGACAGACAGAGAGACAGACAGAGAGAGAGACAGAGAGACAGAGAGAGACAGAGAGACACAGAGAGACAGAGAGACAGACAGAGACAGACAGAGAGACAGAGAGACAGACAGAGACAGACAGAGAGACAGACAGAGAGACAGAGAGACAGACAGAGAGACAGAGAGAGAGACAGAGAGACAGACAGAGAGAGAGAGAGACAGAGAGACAGAGAGACAGAGAGAGAGAGAGAGACAGAGACAGACAGACAGAGACAGACAGAGAGACAGACAGAGAGACAGATAGAGACAAAGAGACAGATAGAGAGACAGACAGAGAGAGACAGAGAGACAGATGGAGAGAGAGACAGACAGAGAGAGAGACAGACAGAGACAGAGAGACACACAGAGAGAGAGACAGACAGAGAGAGAGACAGACAGAGAGAGAGACAGAGAGACACAGAGAGACAGAGAGACAGACAGAGAGAGACAGAGACAGACAGAGAGACAGAGAGACAGACAGAGACAGACAGAGAGACAGACAGAGAGACAGACAGAGACAGACAGAGAGACAGAGAGAGAGACAGAGAGACAGACAGAGAGAGAGAGAGACAGAGAGACAGAGAGAGAGAGAGAGACAGAGACAGACAGACAGAGACAGACAGAGAGACAGACAGAGAGACAGATAGAGACAAAGAGACAGATAGACAGACAGACAGAGAGAGACAGAGAGACAGATGGAGAGAGAGACAGACAGAGAGAGAGACAGACAGAGACAGAGAGACACACAGAGAGAGAGACAGACAGAGAGAGACAGACGGAGAGAGAGACAGACAGAGAGAGAGACAGA
Source organism: Lagodon rhomboides (assembly GCA_039737535.1). Lineage (NCBI taxonomy): Eukaryota > Metazoa > Chordata > Actinopteri > Spariformes > Sparidae > Lagodon > Lagodon rhomboides. The sequence goes on from CM077799.1 coordinate 5,787,952, forward strand.
CAGAGAGACAGACAGACAGAGACAGAGAGACAGACAGAGAGAGAGAGAGAGACAGACAGAGACAGACAGAGACAGACAGACAGAGACAGAGAGACAGACAGAGAGACAGACAGACAGAGACAGACGGAGAGAGAGACAGACAGAGAGAGAGACAGATAGAGAGAGAGAGCTGAGTGTGTCTGGAGGTAATCTGTTCTCAGACACACTGTTCTGTTTCAGACGGTGAATCTGTGCCTCAGCACTTTGGGATCCTCAGGTCTCTATCTGCAGGGAGCAGCACACACACATGCAGTACAGCACATCACAGTATAAGTAGACAGTACGGACCACAGCTGAAATGATTAGATTATTAGAAGATTAACTGCATATCAAAATTTACTGTCTTTCTTTTCAGTCACTTAATAGGTAAAAGTGCGATTAATGTGAGGATCTGTTGATTTATATCCTTATAAACTGAATATCTTTGGGCTTTAGAATCTTGTTTGGGCAAAACAACCAGTTTTGTGACATCATCTAGGGCTCTATCACATTTTTAGACTCCACAATTAATCAAAAGGTTAAAGGAAACCAGCAACCGGGCGCCAGAAAACACCCTGAGAAATCTAAGAGTGAGCGTCAAGTGTCAACTGAACAAAGCACTGTATGCAAATCTTAAGCTTATGAGAGCTTCTATTGTCCATAAACACACACACACACACTGTACCTGGGCTTCAGGGTAATGACAGTGTGCTACAGGTGTGCTGCTCTCAGAGCTGATTGCTGTTATGCAACAAGGTGATTTACAGCCTCGACGCGTCTGCACAGGATTCACATTACAGCACACACACACTGTAAACCACACTGTAAGAGTACTCGAGTTCAAGTCAAAATATACTTTATTGCACTATAAGGAACTGTTGACTGGTCATGACACAGTTTGATGCTGATGCCTCTGTAGGACCAACATAAACAAACAAGACCATCAGCAAGAAGATCGGCTGCTTCTACATAATATTCTACTTAACGCCTGCTGGGTCGGACTCAGACCTGTCTGGATTCAATAAATAAGAAAGCAAAACTATTTTTTTTGGGCTGAGTGCCGACAGCTGTGTTTACAAAGAAAAGTAGTGCAGAAAACATGATGCATCTTTCTTCCACCTGCTTCCAAAACAAATGCAGCCGGATCAAGATGTTGACCACAGGGCGCTGGTGCTTTTACCACTTTTGACCACAGGGGCCACCAGAATCAACACATAAAGAAAGTTCCGCGTAGCAGCTTTAATTCTTCAATAAACTCATTAATTTACAGTAAATGTCATTGTCTTCAGAGAAAACAATCCCACCACAAGGAGTTTATAAGCTGGCTCTTCTGGTCGGTTTACTATAATAATGTAAAATATTCAAATCTTCCAAGGAGGTCATGTTTTCATCCGTGTCCATTCGTTTGTTGGTTTGTCTGCAGGATTACACAAAAACAACTGAACCGATTTCCAATGAAACGTGGATGGAGGATGGTTCTTGCTCCAAAACAGACCCCCTTAACTTTTGCCGTGGATCCAGATAAAGGGACGAATCCAGGACTTTCTTTCTTTACCATTTCAAGATTGGGCATTTCTCAACATTTTGAGTAATTTCTCAGGACATAATGATGGCTCTTGGTGAAAAAAACAAAAAAAAAACAGGCACATTTAGGTGGCTGGTCTCTGTGAGTGAGTACAATTAGATTTAGATCCTTGAATTCGGGGCTATCGGTTGAATTAAAGGGGACTGTTGGGCCTTGGCGGAGGTATACACTCTACTGGGTGCCATTCAAGTTCATAAGCAAATCGTGTTTGCTACTGTATAGCTGCCAAATAACAGAAGAGGAATGATAAGAACAGTATTTATTTAGTGAAATAAAGTGAAGGAGAAGTGCTGAATGTGAGTGCAGTACTTACACAACACATTATTTATTAAATGCCATGACGTCTTTCCTCGGAACTACTCCGCTGATTAATGCCTCTGCTGATTCCCTGGAAGCCTGTCGGGCCTCTCTGCGTCTGAACTTTCCACTTCTCTCTGCTTCACATGCTCGTGACAAACTACTGAGTACAGTATCCAGCCAACCAAAAAATGTGGCCGTTACACCCACTGACGTCCAAACATGCAGCTGCACCCTCACGTACTCGAAACAAACACTTTAATAATGATGATTTCAAAACGAAACCACTGCACAGAAAAGATTACAAGCCTCGACACACGAGTACGTGAGCCTGTGTTTGTTGTGCCAAATATTTTCACATGCCTAACTCTCATATTACTTCACCAAAAGTACACAAAAAACTTTACTCAAACTGCTTTCTCACAAAACAAAATACTCTAGGGAGATTTCTCTTTCTCATGTTTCACTAAACTGATTATCCTGTCGTCGAGCTCAGTGTTCAGGAGCATCTCATCACTGTGGATAAGAGCGTCAGCTGAAAGCCTGTTGTCTAAACTGACGGATGACTTTGTTTAAACGTGGACAGACCACAGAGACTGACCGACACAGAACAGGTGGTGTCCGACTCAACCGGGGGCTAATGATGCATTATGTGTGTTTGTGTGTGTGTGTGTGTGTGTGTTTAAGGGGGGAGAGCTAATTAGAGGCCATCAGCTAATAGGCGCTGGACAGTAAAATCCTCACCGGCTGACCGGCTGTAAAAATGTCTCAATCAATAAAACTGAAATGAAGCAAACTAAAGGCTCATTGTGGTGACAGAAGAAGGATTCTAGTCTGTTACTTAAGTAAAGCAGCAATACTACAATATAAAAATACTTTATTCTGTGAGTCAACGTCCCGCATCCAAAGTCGTACTTATCTTAAAAAGTAAATACAGGAGTGTTATCGCTTCCTCTGCTTCTTTGTTTCAAGAAATGCGTCAGAAATGGATTAAATAAAACTCATGAGCTCTGCAAACATAGCTCTCTTTCCATTTTCTTTAGATTTGATCTTCTTTGTCACTTTACCTTCAATAATTAAAATGTTTCCCTAATTTATGATTACATATCGTATTACATTGCTGTGTAGACTTTTTGCACTTTCGAGTTCCCTTGTGTCAAAAGTCGATGGCATTTTGTGTCATTTAGTAAATTAGGAGTAAAGTAAAGTAGGGTATGCTTTAGGGCGGGGTGCCTCGTACCTTGTACAACCCGTAAAACAAATCTGTTTCTGTTTTTTTATATCTCATAAAAGCAGAAACCCCAAACCTCATCCAAAAAAAGAAAAATAGGTCAGAATATGTGGGGTATCATTCAGCTTTTTAGTCACCCTGCCCCCTCACATGATCCAGAAAAAGGACCCACAAATCGTTGAAAATTTGGAGTTACAGTTAGACATAGAGTATCTTTTCTCTTCAAAGTATCTACAGGAAGCCAATGAGTCATTGTGTATAACAAGGAAAGGATGAGGACTTCCATTCTGTTAAAATTACCCTCTTGGCTGCAACCGTGCTAAACACAAGAGCAAGTTGATACACATATGGTAGTTAAAAACTGTGTGCAGAACATCCCAGATTAGCCAAATTACAGTCAGGAGGAACTTGCTTCCATAATGTATCCAGAATTTAGGCAGTTCGGGGAATTACGAAGAAAGGTGAGTTACCACATGTGGTTTGAAAGGTGACGAAAATGTGTTTTAGTTTGTTTCTTCCCAATCAAAACAGATCAGATCACTGCCGCAGCATTATCCAGCTGTCAAAGTGTATGTGTACTTCAGCTCCTTCAGCTGAAGTGTCAAAGCTCTGAGACGGAGGCCAACGTGACGTAGAAGCAGCGGACATTATATTTATACTTCAGTAGAAAATGGTTAATGTTCAGAGGCTCTGATCAGACTGAGGCTACAGACGGCTCCACATCCTCGTGGCAACTCAAGAGCAAAGTTATGATGATGTTTTGTTGTTTCAGCTGCACTCACCCAACAGCAGTGAAGCAGCCGTCGCTCAGTTGTCAGGCATCGTTCATCCCTGAGGTAGCTTTTATGGTCGGCACACATCTCCAGCACCGACTGCACATCATCATTATTAGCGGCTAAATGTTCCTTTTAAAGACGAGAGGTCGAGCAAAACGTCCTCACTGTATCTTTATGGGAACATTTGGTCCTCGTAGAAGAAATACAGCGACACACACACACACACACACACACCAGTCAAGGCTACGTCCACCGAGCAGAGGGACCGGCTGCGTCACGCAGATTAGATATCACAGCTGATTAACTGGGTTATAATGACACACGAGAGCAGAAAGAACCGTTTGCCAACCTCTGTCTTCACGGATGATTCACGGCGCGCTGCGTGACCTCACTGCGGCGTCCTCCCACACAGCTGCTTTCATCAAAAAACCATAAACGTGGGACATTTTTAAAATTAATTATTCAGAAAAGGGCGGCGCCCTCCTTCAGCAGCCCACGAGGATTTGCATGGACACCTGAGGCCTGCTCGGCCCGACTGCAGTCCTCTGATGCTGAAGGGAAGTTGAAGAAACACTTTGAGATAAAACATCCCCGGTTCATGTTCAGCTAGACACTTCTAAGATCCTTTTTTGGGCTTTTCATCGTTCTTTACTGTCACTGTTCTAAGAATAAAAGTTACACTTCCACTTTCGATAGAAATCACCAATACTTGTAGCGTCATCACCTGTTGGAACAACTAAATCTGTCTTTCAGGCGTTAAATGCTGGTTTCTCTTCAGTGTGGACTCTCATGAGGAGCTGTTTCCACTTTCATCAATGGTTCCTGGTGATGAGAACATCAGCACTTCCAGTAAACTGCTTCGATGGACCCTGACGACACAGCTGAGTGAAAACAGTAGCACCCTATTCAGAACCGAAGCTGCTGTCGCTCAGAACATGCAGTACTCGATGTTTACTGTCAATACTTCACACACCTACAAGAAACGCTTTCAGAACAGCAGGGCCGCCCACGTGAAGCCCCGTAGATACTGTGTTACGTCGTCGGCAAAGCAATCGGTGCTGTTCGGTGTGAGCGGGCGAGCTGATGGAGTGATATCACCGATAATGGAAGCACTTACTTTTTCTTTTCTGTGGAAAAACCACCCTGACAACCGGACATGTTGGCCTGCTCTTCCCTGGAATCAAGCTCACACACACACACACACACACACACACACACACGCACACACACACGTGTGTGTGCGTGTGTGTGTGTGTGTGTGTGTGTGAGTGCGTGTCCTCATCCTCAACATCTGGCAAAACGCTTCGCCGCCACATTTGTGCTTCTCCCGAAGCTCTCTAACGTGAAAGCCAAATAAATTTGACTTGAATGAAAGATTTAAGGCATGCGTGCGTGGGAGACGATCTGATATGTGCCGATGTTTACACACCCTGTTTCAGTGGAAATGCACTTCACACTTGGCTAATTTCCACATCGCCACTTTGATGACGCTGCAGCCGATGTTGTTGAAAGCGGAGCCTTTGTATCCGTCTATCTTTCTATCAGGGCTGCGTTAAACGGTTATTCAATTCGCAGTCGAGGATATAATCTAAGATAATTTTTAAAAATCCGTGACAATCCAGCTGTTAGATATTTTCTGTTTTGCTCTAACCAGGCAGCAGTAACTGTGAAAGTTACTGCTAAACGTATTTTTCAGCCTTGCTATTGGTTGATATTAGCAAATAACTTAATATAAGTCATGTTAATCAAAGATAACCTGACTCTCGCCAGATGAATTTCGTTCCGCCGAGCTCCACTCATCCATCTGGGATCGCTCCACTGGAGATGTGTTTCAGAAATCCTTGCATATGATTGGATAAACTTTATTGACGTGCTACTTCAACCACTCACATCGAAACCAACCTGTGACGTTGATGAGAGCGACGTCCTTTTAACGAAAAAATATTGGGTAGATTGGACAACACGGATGAAATAGCAGCATCAATGTTGACGCTTGCTTCCTCAATGGGAGCCGCCATTGTTGTCTGAGTCAAAACAGTCGCTTCTCCGCTACGTCACATCTATGAAACTCCCGCCCGGTGGTCCTGATTGGCTCTACCTGAAAATCTGGTGCCGAAATCCCTCCCAACGGGAGCGATCCCAGATGGATGTGAGCGGAGCTAGGCGGAACGAAATGCATCTGGCGAGAGTCAGGTTAAATCAAAGAAGGATCCATATCAGAATCTTTGTGTTAGCTCAGGATGCACCGATTATAAAATCGAGGCCAACGCCTAAAAACATTGCCAGTTTTTCTCGTTCTTCTTTACTTTGGCCTTGTTCTTACTTATTCCCCTTTTTGTGCCAGTGTAACAAAATAAAAATCTTCATTCTCCAATAACTGTCCTGTTTCACAGTCATTCATTTAGCCCTGGACCCTCACGAGTATCCATTCAGAACCAACAGACCCACAGGAGATGCCATATCCACTGCCCTCCACTCAGTCGTCACACAACTTGAAACTATGAGAAACACTCAGAATGCGTTTTGTTTATTTCAGCTCTTTCCTTCTTCACATCATTGCTTGTTTTGTTCCGACGACAACCCGAAAACCCCCAATATATATTTTACAAAAGCAAAAAATATCACACAGTTGCAAAGTTGCAACCGATGAAATGTTTCCGCTCTTTCTTAGAAATTGGCTTGAATGATCGTACATTGTCAAAATAATTCTGAATTCTGACTAATTTAACTGACTCATAGTTTCAGTTTGAGTTTCGGTTGATACTTAAAAAACTATTACGGCTCGATACCCTACGACTCGTAACGAGTAATGACAATGACTAAAAGACTAGTTTCACAACAAGCTCATCTGTGTATCTATGTTTATACAGAGAAACTTGAGAAACTTGGAAATTAGATTTTATTAGAAATAGATGCAGTGTGAGGCAGATGGATACACAAATGGAGAGTTTGAGCCTTTTCCTCTTTCCCACTGACTCTCATTAACACACCACCACTCTCTCTCCTACACACACACACACACACACACACACACTTAAACATGAAGTACATCCAGAGTTCAGAGCGATGCACTGGAAGGTGGAGGTAGAGAGAATCGGCTTCTATAATTAGAGAAGCGTTCAGGAGCCATACTGCTGAGTTGTTGAATGTTTAATGTCAGGACTGCAGGCGTTACAGTCGCAAAGAGCAAACCTCTGAGCCCCTTTACACCACCTCTTAACACACACACACACACACACACACACACACACACACACACACACACACACACACACAGACGTAACACCCCCTCACACACACACTGAGGCCTGCGCAGAGAGGACGTGAGCAGCAGTAACACTAGCAAACTGGCAGAGTGGACTTTTCAGAGGAAACAGCAGCACAAAGCACGGACACAGTACATGTGACAACCGAGCGTGTAATTCTCAGCTATTGTCCGTAACCTGAACTACATCATGACACGGGACGGGAACTCAAACCTCCTCTGGATGAGGTAATGCTCCGGCACATCTGACCCGTCAGAGGAACTGCTGCCGCCGACATGTTTGATCTCACATCTGTTCTTAAATATGTTGTTTTCTCAATGTAGTCTGGTTGGAATCAACATCTAACGAGATGACATGTTACAGAGTTATTCCAGTTTTCAGTTTTTGGTAAACTATAAAATGATACTGGATTTTTGGGGCAGATACCGATATGATATATCAGCTGATGCACACAATAGATCCCTAAAATGTGGTTATTAAACAGCTGTGAAATTTGTCATGGAAGTAGAATATTTTCCTATCTGCACATATCGGACAAAATATACACAACTACCAAATAAAAAAAAAGAAAGTCAAAACTCTCTTAATTCCAGCTTCTTAAATGTGAATATGTTCTGGTCTCTTTCCTCCTCTGTGACAGCAGAATGAACATCTTTGTCTGGTGGACAAAACAAGACATGTGACGACGTCATCTTGAGCTCGAGGAGCCATTTTTCACCACTTTCTAATGTTTTATAGACCAAACGACTCGTCGATTAATCGAGAAAATAATCCACAGATTGATCGACAATAATAAACAATCATTAGATGCGGCCCTAACGTGTTCTGAAAAAGCAGATAAAGTATAAATGTTTCTAAATATGAAGTCTATCAATAAATAACTTCATGATTTAGAGCAAAACAGCTGCGGTTCGACAAATACTGGCATCATTTCTGTTATTATACAGATTTTTAAAGGTGCACTATGTAGTTTTGGGTGAATAAATTCAAATTCAGAATTTCAAACGATATTAAAGAGGTAATAATACAAACTCAGACTCCATAACTGAATAAACAAGCTGCTCTCAGAGGAAAGTAAGATAGAAGCTAGAGAGGTGGCAGGGTCCGCCACATATAAACAAAGTAAAACAGGATGAAATTGTGTTTTCCTTCACAGTCAGTTTGTTTATTCAGTTAATAAAACAAAGATAGTTTGTTTATTTAGTTTGTTTAGGCAGCACAATACAGAGACAATGGAGATCTGTCTCTTCTGATTAATATTGCACCTTTAAACATAATTTGGTTTCCTCATGTCGACACTAACAAGACAGAATTTGGCCAATATAGAAACATTTAAAGGGAAACAAGGTGTCGATAAAGATATTCAGTGCTAAAGATTAGAGTAGTGTCTTATTTTTAGGAATGTATGTCATCAATACTGACCTGGTTAAACAGATCTATCGACCGATCCATCATAGCCACAACAAAACAGTTCATACTCCTGGGATTAATGTTCAGACAAACACTTTTTTATGAGTTACACAACTACATCCGTGCAGCTCATTTCCATCCAAAACAATTGTTAATAATGACTATTTGCTGTCGCTGAGGTGAGGTGAAAACCTGAGGATAATTACACACCTGTCATCTGTTAAAATCCGAACAAATCCACCCTTTCAGACACGCTGCTAAACATCTACATACAATGTGAACGTGAACGCACTGACACAAAGACAATCTCATTATAACCTCATCCAAACTGAGCCAATTACAACTCTTTAACAGGTATTTAATCACAGCTTGACAGACTAACTTCAACCTCACCAGGTCATGACGATGTTTTTATGTTAAAAGTCACCAATATTACACATTTTAAGTATGTTTCAGCCTCGGTATATCACATAAAAGCCATATTTTGCTGGACGTCTCTCCATAAAGGCAACCAAAGGCATTACGAGGCTGGAAAATCTCACCACACCTTTTCCACCCTGTGAAAGTGTGATCATAAATATCTGAGCTCGAGCACAATAAAACCACAAAATGTTCACGTAATATTCCTGTGAGGAGGATTTATAACCTTTTCTAACACCTCCTCTGACGGCACTCTTGCTCATAAATCTCTCCTCTGTCCTCACATCTACTTGTCCAGCTGTCTTCATGTGTGATTTTCTGCCTACTTCACATGAAAATGCAGCACGTCCTCTCTGCCCAGCACAGTGACCAGGGAGTGGCGGAGGAATGTGAATTTTAAAGGGAAGGATTTTTTAACTCTCAGACATCCTGGATGACTTGGACAATGACTGGCTGAAGACATTTTGTTTTTTTTTTAAGGGGGGGACTTTGAGATTATGTCCAGACATGCAGCAGCTCTGAGGCTGGACCCTGACATGTAGCCTGTAACAGCCTCCTAGCTTGTGTTTTATAAGATTATAATCTTTTTTCTGGCTGGTGTTTGGGGCTGAAATGACCCTCCTCATGCAGAAAATGTGACTGTCATGACAAACCGCGCAGATAAAGAGGAATTTAAAGGTTTTCCTGAGGGGAAAGGCTATCACCTATGTTGTGTACAGAAGGAGCAGAGCCTGTTAAATCCATGACACCTCAGTCACACAGCTCATACAGCACTCACCCTGCTCAGGACCGGATTTCTTCGACAGGAGCGACGCGACGGCTCCTCTCCTCTCCTTTTTAATCGATAAACAGCCGGTAGAAACAGTCCCTCCGTCCCCGCCTCCGTCTTCTCCTCTCGGGGGTCTCCGGGTAGCTGTCAGCGGGCCTCTCGTCTTCCTGCGCCCCGGCAACGCAGCGCTGAAACTCCCGTGTAATCTCCGCAGCTCGCTCGGCTCCTTCTGACCGCCGCTCCGCCGCCGCTGCCCTCTGACGTCAAGCAGGAAAGCCCCGGTCGGTGACGTCACTCCGTACACAATACGGAAACCCCACCCCGTGGCGTCACCTCCCCCTCGGGACGTTCATTTAGCGTTAAGTCAGAGATGTGAAGTGTAACAACTAACATTATATTAACATATTAACAACATTATATTAAACATATTAACAACATTATATTAAACATATTCGTCTTTTTAAAGGAATAATAAAACTGATCCTGATCTAAACTGGCTTTTACCTCACAGATACTTTATTTCAAACAAAGCTAAGGAAGTACATTTCAAAATTTCACATAAAATATACCCTATTAACTCACTTTTAATACTTAATTTTTATTGATTTTCATTTAAAGTAATTTTTTTGCAGGCCGCCAACAACATTTTCAACATATCTGCCCTCTCCTAACACAGTATCTTCTACAAGTTAACCAAAGCACAGTGCTGAACCTGATTTAGGAACATCACAGCCCAGCCTGGTAACTGTCTTGTTGCTACGTTGACACATGTTGATGTCTTTTGTAAACAAAGTATAGAAACAATCTCTCACCCTTGTCTGTCTGTGAATTATTCCAACACGTCTGGAGAGTCTCATTCATCTCATCCAGATGTTGCCAAGATGTTAAATTGTTTATTCTCTAACACAAATTCACTCACTACTTAAATCACTTTAGTTACTAACAAAAAATGTAAATGTCTGTATTGATCTATACAGTATGAACCCATCCGTCTGTCTCCTTACTTCATTCTTTATATGTTTTGTACATATATTTATTTGCATTCTCCTCGTTTGATGTCCTTATGTATCTTTTCTTTTCGCTTGTTTTTGTATGTGCTACTGTTGGTTTACATGGATTCTTTGTAAAATTTTATTTCAATAAAAAAAGAGTATACTGTAAAAACAAATGTGTGTGTGTGTTGGAAAGAGGAGACAGAAGGAAACTAATGTGTTTTGTTTTTGTTGTCAAATAACAGATGATAGCATCTGTAACTTGGTGATCACTTACATCCTTTGATTATGTTGATAATCTGAACTCATTTGTCTCTTTCATCTAATTTTACATATGGGTGAACATTATATTCACTGTCTAGGACCTCCATCCACTGGTTTATAAATGATTTCAAACTGTTTTTCTCATCACTGAAACAAAATAATTAGCAAGATTGTAATGAAGATAGATTTGGACATTTCTCTTTTTGTGTCATTTTCATTTAAGGTCCTTATTTTGGCTCTTTGACGTCTTAGCTCCACTTTGTCTTATTATTTTCTGTGCCTTGTGAGTAAGATATTTGCTTAATCTTTATAATTATGTATTTATTTTATATACACCACCTATTTTATTTTTCCTCATCTAGGCTATTTTGTACTTTTTGTATACAGTACTCAAACTTAGTAAGGGATATGGGTGCAAATGTGTCAAATGAAATGTGTCTCATTATTTTTTTGGTACCAAAAATATTCACAAAACACAAAATAAAAATGTAGTTATGCTACAGAATAATCAAGCGAAACACTAAAATATCCAATATGAACTAATTTTAGTATTGTATATCCTCTACGATACATATATGTTTCGTATGTTCCTAATTGTTCGATAAAAAAAGGTAAAGTCTATAATATTTAGCCAAGACTGCTAATCTAAAAAGGTGCAATATGTCCAAGAGACACAGTATCTACTGAAGTTAGCATGCTAACTGGCTAGCCCAGCCTATCTCGATCCAAAGCCCCCATGTTGGCAGCGTAAACAACAACAACAACAACAACACTCCCCCAGAGCCCAGGCTAAATGAGCTAACAAGCTAACAGCAACAACAGTTAGCATCAATTAGCAGTTACTCTGGTGATATGCTGACCCCTATTTGTTCGGAGTAAATATTCAACAAGTGGCTCATTCTTACATGCAGCACCTTTAAACTTCAGACATGATTCAGGTAACAAAAAGAAAACACTGTGCACAGAATGTCATGATTGTAGGAAAGCACGAGGTTTATTGGGAGGGAAAACATGAGGAATATGACAACAAGCTTTTCAACTACAATCCCCACAGCATTGCAAAATTAACCTTAACTTAGTTAGTCTAAGTCCCTCGATTTTCTGACCCCCCCTCCTCCTCCAGCCATCTGTCCACCCGCCCGAGATCTTTTGCCAACTCCAGTCCTTCGCCTCGGTGAGAATGGAGCAGCTCAGGATTCAACCAGCTGGAAGACAAGGGAGAGAGAGGGGAAGGAAAGGGGTTTTTTGTTTTTTTAAAAAATGCAACAAGCCATGACTGATAATACTTTTTTGGTCGTTTAAATGCTGTAACTGTCCGTCTCCGAGTGCAATTAGGGAGCCAGCGTTCACTTTAAAGTGCACATTCATAAGTCACATTAATTTATGGGCGAACAAAAACCCAACATTTCACATCATGATTTCATCTTTACATTCACAGCTCTCAAAATGTGATGATTTTAAAAAAAGGAAGTAAGGCATCACTGAGCACAGGACAGAATATTAAAGAAACTTTAGCATGAAATCGTCTGGTTGAGTCGATAAAAGACTGAAATCTGCCTACTGGGACTGCTGAACATCTGCTATTGTTTTTCATCACAACAGCCCCCTGAGAGAACAGGAACACATCAGTATTCGAGGGAAGGTGCGGGCGACACAGTCTGCATGCAAGATGTTTCCACTGAACACAAAACACCAGGTGACTACAGAGCTGGGAGGAAACTAATAGGTCAAGGAGGAACGGAAGGATTCAAGGACAAAAACACAGGAGTGTCCAGAGGCTGAGCCAGTTATTACAGCTGGAAACACACCGCTTCTGTTGATAATTCAGGCTGATTACTCATCTTTTTCCCATAACTTACATCGTGCCAGTAGGTATCAAATCCAGAATATATAAATAGAACAAATGGTGGTTATAAGACACCTTTGGGAGCAGCAGAAACAAAAGCCTGAATCAAAACATTTCCGAAAGGGGATTCCTTTTTAGATTTGAATATCCGATGTCCTTCGCTTTTTTTTGGTCTTTGATCCAGTTCACTTCACGCAAACTGTGACGTCAGCGCCACGGATACGAAATTAATAAGCATCAGTGCGAGTGCATTTAACCGACTGGCCTCTTAACTCTGGACACTGATGTGAAAACACATTTACATCAAAGAAACCTCACGACAGAAACAAGGGACTTCATAAAAGGTGCTTTACATTCCAGTATAAAGATCCTGTAATGATTTTTTTTGTATGATGCTATTTTATACGAGCAGGACTAAAATGACTGGTGACACACCGATCCGATTCAAATAGCTGGATTCTGATTTGTTTGCACTCATCTGTGACCTTATTGTTTTTGTTCTATTTTGTTCTCATTCAAGTTGTGTTGTTTTATACTGGATTTACTGTGTTTATATTATTTACATATTAATTTAAAGCAACGTTTAAGTCAAGCTATCTGCAAGTCTGCTATCGGACCGGTCCAAAATCAGGTATCGGAATTGGATCGGAACTGAAATCATCCTTAAAAAGGACCAGCATGCACATTTAATAATGTTAAGCTTTCGAAAACTGAACTTCCTACATTTTGTTCATACCAGTATTGTTTAAAATCAGGTCGCTGTTAATTTAAAAAGGTGCAGTAAGTGTTTCTGGAGAAACCTCTCACCTTCTTCATTTGATACATTTCTATTATAGGCACGTTAACAATATTGGAAAAATTTCAAGGCTACATGTTCACAGCTTGGTTTCAGTCATATTCAGCAACCGAACTCTAGATCACACCATCTAATCCAGGGATGACATGTCACATCTATTATCCAACAGTAACAATTAATAAAAGACTTGGCTGTGCCTCTTTACAGCTCGCGTGCAAATATTCAATCATCAGCGCTCCCACTGAAAAGATTCCGACTCTAGTGTCTCAGAAAAACTTCAGAAAAGTTTGGCATTTAGAACTTGAATCTGTAAACCTTCCAAAGCCAGCGATGGTGTTGAGCCACTCCGAGCTAACATCAGGCCCTTTATGTCTACAGCTATAAAAACACTGAGCAGTCAGTAAAGTGCATATTGATTTTGCAGTATCAATCAAATACCGACTTCATTTTCAACCAGTACAGACTCTCAAACGTCCGAAAGGTCATTCATGGAGTCAGAGAGGGAGAGCAGTATCGAGCCGAGGAGGAGGAAGAGACAGCAGGTCGTACTGGGAGGGAAGTATAATATCTCCACTGGACACAGGAACTGACGCGTCATCTCAACACCCTGATTTGTCCGTTTGCATCAGCAGCAGCAATGGATTTCTTCTTATGAGTGACATAAAATCAGTCTCTTCTACAGCCTGCTGTATATTGACCAAAGTCTGACTCTGTGTGCTTCCTTCTCGGCCAGACAAAATCAAGATTATTGAATAAGTATGCCGAATTAGCTACTAGAACTTCCTGTTTGTAATGTTCCCATGGATGAACACGAAACCATCACTGGGTCGCGTTAATATGGCAGGAAACTTAAAAACGTGATGTTTCTAAGGCAAGTTCTGCAGCCATAAAGAACATATTTTTATCTATGATTTCTAAACGGATTTATAGAGTTTTAATGTGTAAGTGTAAGTCACATTGAATCTGTGTGAATCAGTTTAGTGTGTTCTGATTTAATAGGACTGTTTTTTTGGACACAAATTGCAGCACCCAAGTTTTAAAGTACCTTAACTGTACCTGCATGCAGCTGTCCCTTTCCCCTCATGTGGTCTCTTTGGCTCTACTGCTCTCCTTTAACTCTCTCGCACCCCTGGAGAGGCACTCTAACATTTAAAAAAACTTTTAAACAGACTATGATTAAAACTGTCACACATTTCAGATTTCTCGATAATTAAATACGAGGCAAATTACACATTTTAGATGTCAGGTCCTATTAACTGCAGTTTCATCTGCCCTGTCTTTTAGATTTTTTTTCCCTCCAAACTGTTACCAGTCGTTGCAGTTTTTATGACACCTCATTAAAACCCAACAGCTTTGCTTCTGTCAGAGCACTTAAAACCAATCTGACAAAATCAAAGGCCACCGAAAATGACTCGCGGGCGGGAAATGTCAGATTCTTCTAATGTGTTTGTACCTTTGAGGAAACAAAGGAGGAGGAAATACATCTGATAGGAAGAAACAGCAGATCTACCGTACGTGCGAGAGAATCAGAGATGAAGAGAAAAGGGCAAAGTCATCGATTAAACAAGAGCAAACCTGTCCAGCGAAGGCAAACAATATGCAACAAAACGTCAATATCTTTAAACACATCTGATGAAAAGCATCTCTGGAGTAGCGCACGGCATTCTGCTCTGCTAAATGTCAAAATCTTACATGGTAGCGAGGCAGACGCAGCAGCAGCATGGTGCCGAGCGCCGTGTTGTGGTTATTGATCAGTTCTCTTTCACGCTTGATTTTGTGATGAAGAGTAGCAAAAATACATCTTTGAATCCTTTCTGTTTCTACAACAGGGATCAAACCAGCTGAAGCGCTGACGCCACACTGAGTCTCCATCTTCAAAGTTACATTTTGTTGCCGCTGTGACACTCGATCGACTCTTGTATAATCTCCACCGTTGAGGGAGGGAGGAGGGGAGAAA
Source organism: Lagodon rhomboides (assembly GCA_039737535.1). Taxonomy (NCBI): domain Eukaryota; kingdom Metazoa; phylum Chordata; class Actinopteri; order Spariformes; family Sparidae; genus Lagodon; species Lagodon rhomboides. Next base: position 5,803,579 of record CM077799.1, read on the forward strand.
GAGCCCGTTGGAGGGGATACGGGATGGATGAGAAAAGGCTTTTAAATGAAGAACACTTGGTCTTTACAGGCGGTGGCGCGCGCCGGGGCTTCCGTAGCGGCGGAGAAGGCGGCTACGATGGAGGCGAAGACGACGTTCGGGCTCTTGGCGGCGTCGACGGCCGTGTGCAGGCCCCTGGCGCTGTAGTACTTCACCAGAGGGACGGTCTGCCGGTGGTAGGCGTCCAGGCGGGAGCGCAGCGTCGTCTCGTTGTCGTCGCTGCGGCGGATGAGAGGCTCGCCTGTCACCTGAGTGCAGAAAAGATGCGATTAGAGAGAGGCGGTAAAAGCTGAACAACAATGCATGCCAGTTTCAACCTGTTTCTACAATTAGGTCAGAGCTCTCATCTCGCTTTACTTCTCGCACACACGTTACTTGTTCCTGCGCGGAAATCTTTGTCTAAGTCAACAAAACAGAGGCTTTTGGAAATCCCAGCCTCCCCTCTGAGTCAGGGGATCGAGTGTCACTGTGCTGCTTTGTTTGGAGAGTAAGTCAAAAGGTAAGGAAGTTTTGTAAGTAGGAAAGACTTGATCCAATCCGTCAGATCGGCGTCTGACCCAAAAATCGGAGCAGGTATCAGCCAATCTGACCGATCCACATTAAATAGTCTTCTTTGTCATGTTATTGTAAAATGTAGAGTTTTCATTCAGTCACAGCGGCACAACAGCAATTACTGGCCTCATGTTACATCACATAAAATTAGTTCCACACAGCTTTGAATTAGGTAAAAAAAAGTGGGCGAGGGAATCAGCAGAGTTGAAACCGGGATGGAACAAAGGACACTCAGTTTGGTAATTTCCTGGATTTCAAACTGGCTCTGCACGTACGTCTGTGCAGTGTTTTGGTGCCAAGCAAAGAGCGTGTGGTGCACAGGTGGGACGAAAGGCCACGGACCAGACTTTGAGCCGAGAATACAAACACGTCCGTATCTGGTGCATATCTGACGACCTTGTCAAAATGAGCAAACAAAAAAATACATGAAGAAAAAACAGGTAGCAACACGAGCATCAGTACATCACCGAATCCTGCTTTGGTGCCAAACTGTGGTGACAGCTGTATTGAAGTCTGTATAACAAGCATGCAGAAACCTGACATATCTACGTCGTATGATTTCATTCCATTTCATATCCATTATAGACTAAATTAATGAGTAAACAAGGGCAGCAGAGCAAATTAACTCAGTTCTTTAACGTTTTACGTGTTTTTGCTGCATTAAAGCCGAACGTTAAGATTTCAAAACTTGTTTTTCTGACAATCAGTGGCCTTCTGTGACATCACAGGCATCTATATAACTATTCATGGTATCTGTTGAATATACACGCATGTTTCCATTTGGCAGAAAACCAAAATATTTCAGTGTCATTTCCCTGTGTTGTTGGCTGCTACTCTGAGGAAAAATGAAAGCACTCTGTCATTGTCACACTGCGGCGGGAGAGTGTGTGCTTCCACTTTCATGTATGACCTCAGCTGTGCTTTTTTAGATACAGGTGTAAAGATTTCCATCTGACATTAGCATAGACAATCTTTAAAACCTGATCTAATCATCACCTTTGAAAAAAAAAACCTCTAGTCCCATCTATAGATCAATAAACCTCCCACTCGGTGCCGCCACCGAGCAGAAAGCTTCTCTAATGGAGAAAATGTACTCGATGTTCAAAAAGACATCTTCCCAAATAGTCCGGCCTCCGAGTCTCTTCCTGTACATCGACTCCTTTGTGACGCATTTAGAGTTAATAAGATGAGTCGAAGGCTTGATGGCTTTTCGCAGAAACATCTCCGTGTATTTAACTCGGAGCAAATGTCCCAAACATTTTATACATTCTGAATGCGTCAAAGCACTTAAGTCCAAAGCTGGCTGATTGTCACCAATTTCCAGCCTGGCAGTGATTTTTAGGTAGGAGGCGGTTTTTCGACAGAAGTGGTTTCTAAGTGGGTTGATAGCGAAACTACTTACGTCATCCTTCATGGGCTCTTTGGGGGGGGTTAAACTCCTCGTGGTAGGAGCGGCCACTCGGCTGATGAATTAGTCTGGGGAAATGGAAGGGGAGACGGTGAGGAGGACAGGACAAGGACAGAAAAGGAATCAAGAGTGAGCGCAGAGGAGGAGGACAGATGAGGGTTACACAGCCACAGTGACTCACTAACTACTTAACTGTCCTTTTCACAGCCCACACGCTGCCCTTGTCCTACTTGGGCTTCAAACGGCAGCAGCCGGCCTCCTCTTCCTCACAAAAGGACCCCCGTCGACAGAAAGATGGCCCTTTACAAAATCTTCTATTTAGTGTGTCGTCGGACAATGTATTGTGAGGAAAAAAGGACGTGTTAACAAATGCATTGAATGATTTTCCCAGCACGCGTTTTTCTAAAGCGCCGACACGTGTTCGGCTGAAGGCCTCTGAAATGTGTGGGTCAGCCTAAAATCAGAGCGCAGCATGTCGTATTAAAGCGTTACATAAATAATGATTTGTGGCACGGCGGAGGCAGAGATGGAAACGTACCAGGAAACAACAACAAAAAACACACGGCGCCAATTAAGTCGGCAGAAGGTTTGCAACTTTCTCTTCAGTTTCCTCCTTTGCCTCAACCTGTAGAGCTTACATAAGTGAATCCGTGCCAGGTTCCACCAGAAAGTGGGACGGCAACTTATCAGAGCGTCTTTGTGAAATAAGTTGCTACTGTTGGTTGCAGCTTGATTCGCTTGTGGAAAAACAGACCCACTGAACATGGTGAGAAAAGCTACGAAGCAAGTTGAACACACTCAGGATCTCTTTACGTTATCTGGCGCAACCTTCAACCTAACAATCACATGAAGCATTCACACGACGGCGGTAATCAACTCCATAAGTCAACCCAGGTTATCTGGGTTAGGTCTAGACATGAGCGAGTTCACGTCTGGCAGCACACGTGTAGTGAATGGTGTCTCTGTCAGCGGGCAGGAAAAAAGCGGTTTTCTGGTTTTTCCCCTCTGCAGAGTTTCCTGATGGACAGATAGCTTCACCTGGAGCTGAAATAAGAGCTAACTGCTGCTATTAGCTTGTTAGCTCGTCTGGCATTACATCTGATGATATATTCACAGAAACAGTAACACTTCTTTAGCAGCTCCAGTGAAGATTTCCACAGTCGTTTAGGAGAACGCATCAATGCCGTTTTGTTGTGAAACTACACAAATGTTCTGTGAACTATTAAACTTCCCCTGACTTTCCATGAGCATGAAGGTGAGGAGACAATGACTCAACTTTCACTTTTGGTTGAACTGTTGCTTTTATGACTACCCGGTCCTTTCACATCCATGCTGCGATGACGGACAAAAGAGGAACATTGACAGTGTTTCTTTCTGTCAAACCTGCATCAGAAACAGTTTCACTCTCTGGTCACCTTTGTTTGTCCCGCTCCAACATCTCTACCCTCACAGCCAGCATACACGTTTATTTCAATTGTGCCATCGCAGTGAGCACCGGACATAAATCAGCTGGTGGACATATATTAAATTAAGAGTGGCTTCACCATTTGTCTCCAGTTTTTTTAAAGGTCAGCACTGTCGAGACGGTTTTCAACTGATCGACGTCAACATAACAACTGAAAGCACACAAGGATTGCTAACCGACTTTGTTCTGAAATGTTGATATGAATACTGGTGTGACTTCGTGTTGTAAACTTTATGAACCTCTCAACGTTTTAACGGAGCCGTGTGTCCTTATTTATCAGATAACACTTAACTTTGAACTGTGTTATTGTTTCCTGGTTCTTAGAAGGAGATACCACTCCTAACACCACAGCAATTATTCATCGCAACAAAATCATGTGTTTCAAACTGCTCATGAGCTGTAGCTTGATTTTTAGATGTTTTTCGGTGTATACATGTGTCCCCTTTTGAGCTCCATCAAAGGTTTCCCCACACGGTTTAAAAGTACAATCAGGCTCCGAGCAGCTCGAGTATTCAGCACATTTCACCGGGGACCCACGCGTCGACTTCTTTAAGAATTCAACCTGCGACCTTCCAGCCGCGGGAGGCTCTCAAAAACCCTTCAGGCCACCTTCGCTGCTTAATCGCGTGCTTTCACGCTCCACTTCTCTCCAACATTATCTCCCTGTCCCAGACTCCTCTGTTCTCGTGAATCAGCCCACCTGCCCAGCTGGATTCAGCACGCGGACAGAATGAGAAGCTTCTCGGCCAAAAGGAAAGGCAGCGTCATGGGGATATAAAACAGATTGAATCCTTTCTGCGGTCCTGAATAATTAATTCTCCCTCGCTCCTACCTGCCACAGATCCTGCGGACCAACAGAGAGTCATCGACGGCGAACTCGATCACAGAGTCCAGCTTCTCCTGTCTCTTGTCTAACAAGTCGTCCAGCTGGAAGAAGCAAACACAGAGGGAGTCAAACATACGGCAGGACGGACATCTATGGTTCAGGACAAGAAGCTCTTTACTTTCTTTCCTGATGACTGAATGTCTAAAATGAGAAATTACATTGTATTGCTGTAGGCCTGAATTAAGATAAGATAAGAAAAGATAAGATGAGATGTTCCTTTATTGATCCCCGTTAATTTGCAGGAAACATCTTCACCAGTCTTTCATGAAGCAGTTTTTGCTTTTGATACACCCAGAAAAAAAGATTAAATTGTGAAGGTGCATTCTGGGCGATAAAGTTTTAGCATTTTATTGATTATTTCAGACCATAAAGAAAAAAGAAAGTGAAAGCAATGTATTTTAACTGTGAAAGACTGCCACCTGTCTCCCAAAAAGGGGCATAGCTTTTGCAACAATGCAATGCCAGTGTGTTATTTCTTGGCATATGATTTGCAAACGGGCACATTTTGAGTACTTTGACCATCATAAACGTTATTAATTTGCTAGTGAAAATGAAAGAATCCCAAACTTTATGATCCTGTAAAGTCATTTAGCTGTTTTATTCAAAATAGCAAAAGTATGCAGGACGATATTTCAACACTATTGGAGCCGCTTTTTAAAATGAGAAAAGTATTTCTGCAACTATTTTCATGGTCAGTTAATTTGTAGATTATTTCCTCGATTCATTGATCAGTTATTTGGTCTATAAAATGTAAGAAGATGGTGAAAGTTGTCGGTCAGTGTCTCCATGAGCCCGAGATGACGGAGTTAGATTGTTTTCATCCACGACCCAGATATATTCTGTTTACTGTCACAGTAAAGAAACCAGGAAATACTGGAAGCTGGAAGTTACTCAAACAAATTTACAGATAATCAAATTACTCGCCAATAAATTTCAGAGTTCAGAACTAATTGATTAATCTTTGTAGCTCGACATTTATGTAAATTAAATCTAAAACAAACAAACTCAAAGAAACGGTTCCAAATTTTGGGAAAACAGGATTCTCTACGTTCTTATCGAGGGTTTAATGAGAAGATAAAGAATATCGTGTATCGGACACAGACACAAAGACTGAAGACAGTCCGGCTCTGTGTCTTTTGTAACCTAATCAGTTTTACTCAGCGTGATTTTGTTTCACATGATAACAGCAGAAAGCAACAGAATCAAATTAAATCCTGACCATCTCCGCTTGCTTGACCGTGCGAGGGAACCCGTCCAACAGGAAGCCTTTTTTGCAGGCCGACGTGTCCAGGTTCTTCTCTATGAGCTCCACGACCATCTCGTCGCTGACCTGCGAGTCACAGCGAAGACAACACGACATGTTGACACAGTTCAGATGCATCTGATACGTGTGCTACACAGTGAACTTCCTTCATTACAATAAGAGGAGTCATTTTATCTGAAGAACAACAAACAGACTTGTTGATGCAGTGGATTCTTTGAGCAAACAGCTCTGAGGAAATTAGAAATTAGTCACCGGAGGAGAACGGGTTATGAAACAAAGTAAAGACACAGACACACACAAATATAGAACAACACACACAACAAGAGAATAGAAATATTCTGAAGCCGGGGACACGAGCAGACCTGTACCTCTCATTTTGGCTAGGCGGGAGTAGTTGACTTCCCAGAATAAGAATAAAAGAAACACCTGTGTGAAAGAGCTCTGGCTCTGATGGAGCGTGACAGGCTGTTCCCAAACAGTACGCTGGACACGAGGGAACCATGAGAGAAATCACAGGGGGTGCCACCTGCTTGGATGCCTGGATGATGAGTCAGGGAGAGCTTGACAATGGCGTCCGACCTTTTTATCTGCTCTGAGTTTAAGTTTAGATCAAAAAACGGCTAAAAAACAAAAACACGAGGCACTCCAGGCATCAAAGAAATGCCAGCCCAGCCGCCAGGATATAATGTTGGCAGTTAATGTGACTGGAAACCACAGATACGTCCAAGGTGGACATTTGTACCAAACATGGAATATCTCACCTGTTAGCCACCTGTCACATCAGGAGGTGGAGGTGATGGTGTCATTACAGCCAGCAAGGCTGCCAAACGGTCGACTGCAGTTTGAGTCACACCACTGGATATTTTTAAAGGACACAAGGACGACAACACTGGGTGTTTTTGTGAGGAGCCCTGTATTTCTTGTCGCTCTTCAGCTGCACTATCTAATAAAGTCATATGACGACAAATACGACCACCACTACTACTACTGATAAAACACAGGTAGTTTTAAGGAGACATGCAGACATTTCTATCTGTATTTTAAGCCAAACAATTTTTTTTCTTAACCCTAACCAAGTGGTTTTTGAGCCCAAGCCTTAGCAGATCATAAACATGTCGCTGTCACAAGACTGAGATAGAAAATTCAACCAAAACAGACAGTAACATCCAGTTTGACCTCATCTGTGGTATTGCAGAAACGTACTTGCCGGACATTTATAGGCTTACTGCCCAAACAACTAAGAAACAACACCTCTCACAGCAAAAACTGTTCTGCTGATGAATTGTATTGTAATACAAAGAGAGCCGTATCTAATATTTTGACAACCTAATTTATATCGATTAGGAACTGAGTGCTGAGTGAGCAAAGGAGATGCAGGCTCTGAACGTGCAGAAACGTGAGATCTAACACTCCGTACAGGATTAATAAAAACGCACCGTGTCTGCACAGCTTCACCGTTACAAAAGAATTAAATAGATAAAATAATAGAGAACAGACAGACTCATTAACAGTCAGTAAACAAGGTACAGGCTAAATTCATTCAGTCATTTAACCTGCAGTTTTGCCTCCATTAGCAGATACAACTTTACGCAAATATCTCAATTAGTATCACTTCTCTCTGTATATGGCTGAGCTCCAACTTGAGGAGATGAAAAACTCTGCTGTCTCACAGTTCAGGAACTTGTCTTCAAAATCAGTGGGAGCCATCTTAGTGTCAAAATGTCACTGAAGACAAATAAACACGAGGGATGTAGTCATGTGGGTCTGAACGTAAACGGCTGTAATGTCAACAGGGAGCCTCGGGGAGGACAAAGGAGCAGAGGAAGAAAAATACACACAGCGAACATGAGAAGCAGATGAGCAGAGATTTTTTTACCAGTTTGCCGGCGTCCATGGTCTGCTTGAGCCTCTTGCCGAGCTCGGAGCCCGAAGCCACCATCGCCCTCAACATGTCTCCGGTGGCCAGGTGGCACACGCAGTACTTATCTGCCAGCCGAGGGGCCTGCGGGGAGAGGAGAGAGATTATTCATGTTGGATTATAAATGATTAGAGTTTTACATTATCATCACCAAACAGACAAATGAATAAAAAGTTTGGCAGTGGAGTTCAACTCTGTTCCACCCGCTGATGCTGTCAGAGAGCCAGCCACCTGCACTGCTGTCTGCTAAAAGCACGGACATTTTTTTCAGTTTCAGCTTGAGGCCAAAGAGTTTTCAGCAGCAGAGATTATAAATCTGATTATAGCTGTGCACCCAAACTGAACTTAATCCAAGCCACCTCTTTGGCTGATGAGTCCAACAGATAAAGTGAACAGCCTCTCTTTTTAATTACAGATTCTCCAGTTTGCTTTATCACTATCGTTGTAAAATTTCAAACATTTGCTGGTTCCAGCTTCTTAAATGTGAGGCTTTGCTGCTTTTCTTTGCCATTTATGACATTAAATGAGGAGTCTTTGGGTTTTGGACTGTTAATTATTATCAATTATTAATTAAGTCAGGTCTTTAAGCTCTAAAAACTAGAATACATTCATCCAAAACAAGTGAATCTAAAGGGATTTAATAAGTGGGAGTGTTTCACTGGCAGAAAAGAGGAGTCAAACCAGGATGGGTGAAAGAAAGAAAGGACTGAAGACACAAAAGTAATGCCAGAGAATGTGCCTGTGCACTTCAACATGCATGTGTCACAGAGAGAGCACAATGTGAAGATGGAACACGACGGACTGAAGGAGATCATTGTGACATTTCTGTCTCCTAGAACGTTGCAACACAAATCCTTCCGAATGATATGATTATGAAACTGGATTGTTGCAGGCCAAAGATAACTTTGTCCTTCAGGACCGTCGCTCCTAAAAAGAAAATGCATGTCTTCTAAAAATATCTTCTTTATACAGTACTGTTAGCACTTCAAGCAAAAATGCACATTGATAATCTGTCTAATACTGATGAATATTAGTGTGGCCGGCTATCAAGGCTCATATTCAGCATTTTTAGGATTATCAGTATTTTTTTGTGTCTGAGTGCCAATCAAATTTTAAAAAATCAGTAGCTTGGCTGTGATGGAGCAACCTTTCTCTGTGTGTGGTCAACACTCCCCTATCTGGTGTCTCAAGTAATAGCCGATCAGTACAGCAGAAAAAGGAAATGCTGAAACAAAGTACCTCCAAGATTGTCTCAACCTTGAGACTAACATTTAAGTTTTTCCTGTAAATGTATATTGGTTCCAATTATCTGTCTATTGTACTGACTCCTGGTTACCATTTTATTAAATTCCCCATATGTTTACCAGTTTTAAAATCTATAAATGGTACATGCTGGTTAAACCCATTATGAAAAGACAGGGTCTACCTGACACACCTGTTCAACCTGAGCTTTCTCTAGTTCTTATAGAGTCAGACTGCAGGCTAACAACACTGTAATGTAGTTCTGCTGCAGTTCTGCCTGCTGATGCTCCACCTGATAGTCGATGCACCTACAGATAAGTTGTTGCTGATGAGTCCATTATGATTAATGGTGATCCAATTAGTGATTATATTTGTTGAACATTAATCTGCTGATTATCTTAAACAGTGAAAAAGCCCATCATAATTATCCTAACCGTTCTGTTTGTCAGAATAACAATCTACACCCAAATATATTTACTCAAAAATGACAGACAGAGAAGATAGAGTAATTATTGATCACATTTCAACAGCAGGAAACACTTCTACTGGATAAAGTCGGTGAACAACAGACGAGAACAGGACAGGCGACAGAAGCTAACTTTTCACACTGGAGTATAAAGTGCTAACTTCATGGTGAAACTTAAAAACAACCGTTCATACACACACATTTCCTCTTCCTCATGAAACTGACGGACTCATTACAGAACAATACAACCTGAACTAAGTCAGACATGAGCTGTGTTTCTCTGACAGATGGAAGCAGGTAAACCCAGGTAGGTTAACATTAGCATTAGCTAGGAGTCCGGCCATGCGCTAAACGCTGTTTGTCTAAGCTAACACTTAGCAGCTAGCAGCTAGCTCTGTTAGCTCGCTCGGCTGTCCCTCTCTCACCTGAGTGCCCTTCCCGGCTCCGGGTGGTCCGAGCAGGATGGCACGGATCCCCTCCTGCACATCGGCTATTGCCTCTTTCATCTGCGTGCTGGGGGCCATGTCTGGACCAGGAGAGCGCCGGAGCAGAAACTTTATTAAAGTCCGTCTGTGTCGCTCTGGTGACACTTCAGCCAAGTTGGCCAGGAAAGGGAAGCGTCACCGCCTCCTTCTTGCGATATGGATTAAACCCCGCCCTCTACTGGGAAATACGGCGTTTGATTGGCTGTCAAACTACTTCGTCAGTAATTACTTGCGTTTGATTGGCCGCCAGACTGTTCTGTCAGTAATTGTGTAAGCTGATTGGATAAGATTCGTGCGACGCCTCGTTTTGTCACATCCGAGGAAGGGAATGTACATTATTTTATATCCTATTTTATTATTTTGATCATTAACATTAAAAAACGAATTGTACTATTATTAATGTCCACTTATCTTATTTATTTATTCATTTTCAAATTACTTTTGACTTATTTTAAGCTCTCAAGGCTTTTAAAAAGGCTTCAGGCTTTAAAAATGGCCTATAAAAGTCACAAATATCAAATTATAGAGGTTATATTGACTTCACAGTTTAAATAAAATATTCTATTGAGTATCAGTCTACATTCTTGAGATTTTAGTTCTCAGTTTAAAGCTAAGGTACTACCTATTTTTCAGTGTGAAAGTTAATTATTGATGTTGGGAATAGTGAAAAGTATAGTATATAAACTTTTTCTTTAACTCCATCTAATGTTTGAGCTATTTATTTATTGGCCAAAACATTTATGTTCTTTAAAAAACAGATTTTTAAATGTATCATATTATATTATATTATATTATATTATATTATATTATATTATACTGAGATATTAAGAATAATTTTAGTATTTCCTCTTCTTAACTAATGGGAAATGTAATGTTAATACAAATCACTGTGTTTTTATTGGCAGGTCAGACAGGAAGGTTGATTTTTTTTTTTGCTGGGCCAGTTTTTTTGCTGTGACAACTTCTCTTGCGTAACGGTTAGTCAAAACGGTAAAATGACTGAAGCTGATGTGGTGTACTCTGATGTTAAGTTCTCAAAATCAAAGGGAAATGCCACAGATGAGTCAGGTAAGCATTTATCTTTGTCATTTGCTATCGTAGCTTTCCTGGAAATGTTCTTGTGTCAGATTTTGAGTGAATCATGAAGGTTTTTTTCTACACTTTAACAGTCACTTCCTCACCGAATGAATCCACTTACTCTGAAGTCAGGATTTTGAAGACCGAGCCATCAGCAGGTAGGTAAAAACTATCATTAGATAAACTGGAACATGAACTACTTTTCATCTTCATCGGGCTGTTGAAGGCGTGCTCGTTGAAACATGAGACTCTATTGAAACATTAGAATTCCTCAGATAGGTTTTATTGTGTATGATTTAATTGTCAATTCTCACATAACAGATAACCTTATTTATATACAACCATGATGCAGCCCGAAGTGCTGAGCAAAGACAAGAATAAAGAAATGGAGAAATCACAGGTTGAAAAAAAGCAACAATTACATGAAATTAGGGAAAAGCCAGCAGACAAACCAATGAAGAGAAAAATAATGATAATGAAATAATATAAGAACAATGACGAGAAAGAAAGAAAGAAACCACCTTCTGTACATAAACACTGTATATAGTACACATTAAAGAGAGTTAGAGTTAAAGTGTCATTTCAGTGAAAAGCCTGTGATTTTTTAAAACCTCATGCTGCAGCTTTATGCTATATTAACTGATATAGATATTTAAATGCAATAAAGTAAGACACATTTACAGCAATTATACTGTAGCTTTAAAATCAGGCTTTTTAAAATGTCGTTGCCTTTGTGTTGAAATATCTTGTGCTTTTTATAGCTGCAAATAAAGAAAAAAGGGAACCCCATTCCAACAGGGTGTGAAATTGAGAGCAAGTTTACTGTAAAGTGAGCTGAGGACAGGAAGACTGCGTCAGAAAAAAAAGAGGAACTGAACATGAAAAATGGCCTGAATAATCTGTTTTATTATGTCTCAAGTAGACGTTTCCATCTTTTCATCTGCATTCTGTCAAAATGTTAACATGCTACAAGGAACGATTAACTGGCTATGCTATGTGAGAAAAAACAGCAGCTAGCAGCAATTAGCAGTTCCTTTGGTTATTTGCTGCCTCCTCCTTGTTTTGAGTGTAATTTCATGATAATCCTAACATATTGCACATTTAAGAAACAGTCTTAATTGAATTCTGAAGCCTCTTTATGACCTACATGAGCAGATTTCAGCTTTTATTGGGTTGGAAAAGTAATGAAATTACTGACGATGAGTCTCACCGCCTGAGGAATGAGACTGCTCTGTAGTCTGCTGGCACGGCACTAAAACAAACTGTTTCACTGTCATCCAAGTACTTAATTAATCCCACAAAGCCAGCCAGCAGTGTTTAAAAAGAAAAACTAGCATTATAAACATGTTGCCTCTTTCTTTTATTCACTTTCAAAGCTAACACAGTGAGATCAAGAGCTTTACCACTGCAGGAGGAGGTGGTGGTCATACCGCTTTTGTCCTGAGGGGGCGCCAGAAACAACACAAAAAGAAAGATCCTTGTAGCAGCTTTAATTTTTGTTTGGAAAAAGTCCACAGTAAAGGACGTTCAAAAACACAATAATACAAACAACATCTACCTGAGTAGATGCCCGTTTCACATCCGCTCACCCTCTCTTCATCCGCACATCTGCACACTGTCTCATACGGGCCTAAGTAACAACTTCTCCATCACCTTCACCCTCCACCTCACATCCATCCAGCCAACAGTTTCCTCATTTCAATAAAGTGTTGTGGTGTGGTCCCTGCTCGTGAAGTAGTCACAAATAGTTACATCGTTTTTTTTTTTGACACGTACAACATGTAAACCGCTTTCAACTGTGAGAAATCGAACTGAGCAACTCCTGCCCCATTTACAAACAGTAGGTTTACTGGGGAAAGTAACATCTAAAGACACAATCTGCATCTTCTGCTGTTCAACAGGCTCCCAACAACAAGCAGCTGGAGGGTCAAAGGTCACAGCAGAGAGAGTGGCCATAGTGGTTCTCAGTGCTCTCCTGGTTGCTGCTGTCATCGCTCTTGGCTTTATCTGTGAGTTTTGGCTAGATAATTGTTTTGAAGAACAGAACTTGTGGCTTCACCTGCAGGTGAGACACAGAACTGTCTCAAAAACGAGAGTGCAACATACAATACACTCAAAACATGCTGAAAACAGTGACTTTAAGTGACTTGATCACATGTAAATATTCAATCTAATTCTTTGACATAACTTCAATATAAAGGGTCGAATTAAATGCAGAGTTAATTCAATGTGTTTAACTTGAATGACTAATGTGCGATTTATTACAGGAGACAGAATAACCAGTTTAAATGCTTTAAAAAAGCCATGAATAAAAACATTATGTTTATGTTGAAGCGTCTTTAACTGCAAAGATTGAAAGATATATAATGTTTGTGTTTAAGTCTGCATTCATTGAATTTATTTAATAAGTTATGTGATTTATTCACATTGAGTCATAGAAACACTTTGCATCAATGTGACACTTTAAATTAAACTCATGTAATGAAAACAGATGAAGATTTAGGTCTAATTAAAATACTTGCTGTCAACATTTTGGGTAACATTACTTTAGTAATTTAGTAATTTGAGGGAACATTGCTCTGATAATGCTCATCATCAAGTTCTGAATAATTTACCAAATGTGACTTTTACACACTGATTTGACTTTCTTTCTTTAAATGAGGTTATAAATACCATCAAACCACGGAACATCTCCAACAGCTGACTGGTGAGAATGCAGCTCTGACAAAGAATATCACAGGTAAGTCACATTTTGGGTTAAACTCCAATTATCTCTGCCGAGAGTTTTGTTCTCTGTTCAGCTTCTCAAATAAAAGACGATCCTGGTGGAAGTGACATCATTTTATCTTCTTTCATAACATAACAGAGACACGCTGTGAAGTAAAACTGGTGCAGAAACCCTGTCCAGAACAACCTCCTGGTAAGTGGCCGATGTTGCTCAGTTTTTCCTGACTGTAAATATGAACAGTGTTTTGTTGCACTTGACTCAAGTCTTTGCTGTAATCTCTTCAAAGGTGATCCATGTCAGAAATGTCAAGAAGGCTGGGAGCAGAACGGAAGGCGGTGCTACTATTTCTCCACTAACAGATCAACCTGGGAACAGGCCAGAGACGAATGCCGACGAAGAAAAGGAGATCTGGTTAAGATAGAGAGCGAGGACGAGCAGGTAGAACACACTGCTGCAGCTTCATTCAGCTCTCTGGCTTTTGTTCTCTCACCTCCTGTTTTTGCATTAGTTAACATGATAGAAGTGATGTTACATAGATATATTGTTTCATTAACTTTCCCTGTCCAGTTATTTCTGATGCAGAAACTGAGCAACAAGATGGAAAAGGATGAAGACAAGTTCTGGATCGGACTGACAGACTCAGTGACAGAGGGCACATGGCTGTGGGCAGACGGGACGCCACTGAACGAGAGGTTTGACCTGTAAACAGGTTTTTGGTGTTTACACAAACAAAATCACAAGTTTCATTGAACCAGTTCTTTCTGTTCTTTGTCTCTCAGGTTGAAATTTTGGAGCAAGAATGAACCAGATAACTGGAAAGGGGAGGATGCAGATGGAGAGGACTGTACGAGGATGGGAGAAAAACATGGATCACACGTGACGAGTTGGTTAGATAAATCCTGCAAAGCATCTCAGAAAAGTATTTGTGAGAAATCAACAGAAACTGGACGTCTGAAGTCCGTCTGTGTTTAATTTAAGTCTCGTTCAAACTGTTCAACAATCTCAGGATCATGTGGAGCTTTTTTATGTTTCTAAATGTTTATGCTATAGAAGTGTTCTTTCTGACTCTCCAAATCTACAATCTGATTTGAATTTGAATGTTTAAGTTTGTGTCAGTGTGAAGTTTATAAAAATGTTTGACTGTTGAGCTCAGTGGTTTTATCCCCTGATAACTGTCGTTTACATTTTCAGATGCCTCTTTAATAAGATCAGCTACATTCTTACAGAGAGGTGCAGGGATGATGTATTCTTGTAGGCTGGTGCCGTCGACAGAAAGCCTTTGGGATTTCTGATACTTCCATGTTTGGTTCAGCAAGATAAGTTGAACCAGTTGAGGATGGGGTGCATGGTGACGGAGTGGCATTTGAGTTATGTGAGAAACCAAGGTGAAAGTTGTGTTTTGCTCTTTGTGGGATTAGAGTTCACTGTTAAAGTTGTCGCAGCAGCTGGTGTCACTTTGAAACTGCTCAGCAAGGAAGAAAATTACTCCACTTTGTTTCTAACTGTCACTGTACGACCCTTTTCTACTTTCACTTACTTCTTTGAAACCGTGTTTTGCAACTCTTCTTCTGTGCAATCTTGGAAAGGTCCACAAGTCCAGAATAATTAAGCTAAAGCAGGCTGAAAATGTTCTTTAAAGCCTTAATGAATGTGTATCCTGTTATAAAATAAAATGTACATATTTATATTTGTAAAATCTGACAACACAATATTATTATAATATTATTGTTATATATATATTTTTTGTTTATTTGCTTTTTATTTCCAATTTGTTATTTAGCTATCTGCCATTTTGCCACATGGGACCTTATTTTTTGAAAAACTTTGCATGCTGGTGATGGAGAAAGAAATACTTTTTCGCTGCTGTTTGAATTGTGCCATGAAGTAAACATATGATGTTTGTGAAGTCGATGAAGTCTGCTGGAAGTTTGTGAAAGAAGTATCATCTATTTTAGTGTGAAACGACGTCACGTTGCTCAACACACGTCACCAACACCAACACGGCCGCCAACTCCACACAGAAAAAGATTTAACAAAGGTGAAAACCTGTTATCAGTTATGTGAGAGGGCAGTCTGTCAGTACTTGGGTAAATGTAAAGACAAAGGAGAGCAGAAACATTCAGAGTCCTGCCTCATAAACAAGCCACAGCAGCTCGGCTCAGTGACACGTCTGCACTAAAAAGAGATTTTATTCTGCTGGAAATTCTCTAGATTGTTACACTTCACTGAATTTTTCAATTTAACTGTCTTCAAACTACTGAATTCTTCTGTTCTTTAAAACAAATCATTTGTTGTGTCAGCGTGGGGAGATTTTTATTATATTATATTATATTGAGATATTAAGAATAATTCTAGTATTTTCTCTTCTGAACTAATGGGAAATGAAATGTTAATGCAAAAGAGTGGGTGTTTTCATGGTTAGGTCAGACAGGAAGGTTGTTTTTTTTTTTCCTCAGCTGTGACAACTTAAACTTACAGCCTCACTGATGGTTAGTCGAAACGGTAAAATGGCTGAAGACGACGGGGTGTACTGTAATGCTATAAAGTACACAAAATCAAAGGGAAATGCCACAGGTGAGTCTTTTTTTGGCATTTACAATCACAGCTTTCTAGGAAATGTTCTTTGTCAGAGTTTGAGTGAATCATGAAAGTTTTTCTTTTTACACTTCATCATTCACTTCCTCACCGACTGAAACCACTGACTCTGAAGTCGAGCCATCAGCAGAGCTGCCTGGTAAGTAAAAACTATCATCAAATAAACTGGAACATGAACTCTGACCTCCAGTGAGCCACAAATTTCTGATTAGAATAAAAACATGTATTATTCAATATTCAATAGATATAAATTACCAGCAGAATGTGAATAACAGTTCTGACACAATGATGTATGTGTATTGCCTTACTAAGGTGACGTTAGCATGCTAACCAACACCAACACTCCCAGTACTCCCAGTTTGGACTGCTAGCTGCACGGCTAACCCGACTGTCAGAACAGACAGCGTGGCCACACCTTTACAGCACTTATATTGTAGCTTTAAAATCAGGCTTTTCAAAAATGTCGTCACCTTTGCTGTTGATATATTTAGTTTTTTACTTCCTGTCTTCAACCAATTTTAGATCAGACTTCCTCTTAACCCTACTCTAAAATTGGTTGAAGACAGGAAGTTTACGTCAAGAAAAAAGAGGAACTAAACATGAAAAAACAGCCAGAATAATCTGTAGTATTATATTGCCAGGAAAAGCATCAAGCATCATGTTTCCATCTTTTCATCTGCATTCTAATCCAAATGTAACCATGCTACAAGGAACGATTAACTGGCTATGTTGAAGGTGCACTATGTGAGACATTTGGTTGAAAACAAAACAAAACAAAAATTAAATTATCTACAGAATGTGAAGAGATGATTATTTTGACATTATGACATCGATGTATTATGTTGAAGAAACATATACTGCAGTTAGCATGCTGGTCCAAAGCACCTGCATGGCTAACTGAGCTAACTAGCAAACGGCAGCTACAGTCAGCAGCAATTAGCGGTTTGTTTTGAGTATAATTTCTTAATTTAATTCTGAAGCCTCTTCATGACCTACATGAGCAGATTCCAACTTATTTGGGTTAGAAAAGTAATAAAATTTAGGTTGTGTTCATGGCAGAGTGCTGACGATGAGTCTCACAGCCTGAGGAATGAGACTGCTCTGTAGTCTGGTGCTACGACACTAAAACAAACTGTTTCATCGTCGTCCAAGTTCAGTTATTAATCCCACAAAGCCACAAATAGATACATTCCTTATTCAAAGAATTGCATCATAAACATGTTGCCTCTTACTTTTATTCACTTTCAAAGTTAAATGCAGTGAGCTCAAGATCTTTATCACTAGCAGGAGGTGGTGGTCATACCGCTTTTGTCCTGAGGGGGCACCAGAAACAACACAAAAAGAAAGATCCTTGTAGCAGCTTTAATTTTTGTTTGGAAAAAGTCCACAGTAAAGGACATTCATATGCTTAGTAGAAACTTCTGTCCCATTTACAAAAACTAGGTTTACTGGGGAAAGTAACATCTCAACACACAATCTGCATCTTCTGCTGTTCAACAGGCTCCCAACAACAAGCAGCTGGAGGGTCAAAGGTCACAGCAGAGAGAGTGGCCATAGTGGTTCTCCTGGTTGCTGCAGTCATTGCTTTTGGGTTTACCCGTGAGTTTTACATTTTTATCAATTTATTTATTTTTTTAAAAAACAATTGAATCTAGATTGACTTCTACAATCTGATAATTGTTTTGAAGAACAGAACTTGTGGCTTCACCTGCAGGTGAGACACAGAACAGTCTCAAAAACGAGCGTGTAACACACAATACACTCAAAACATGCTGAAAACAGTGACTGATGTAAATATTCAATCTAATTCTTTGACATAACTTCAATATAAAGGGTCAAATTTAATGCAGAGTTAAGTCAATGTGTTTAACTTAAATAACTAAATGTGCGATTTATTACAGGAAACAGAATAACCAGTTTAA
Source organism: Lagodon rhomboides (assembly GCA_039737535.1). Taxonomy (NCBI): domain Eukaryota; kingdom Metazoa; phylum Chordata; class Actinopteri; order Spariformes; family Sparidae; genus Lagodon; species Lagodon rhomboides. The sequence continues at coordinate 5,821,626 of CM077799.1, forward strand.
ATGCTTTAAACAAGCCTTTGAATAAACACATTATGTGCACGTTGAAGCATCTTTAACTGTAAAGATTGAAAAACATATAAGGTTTGTGTTTAAGTCTGCATTGATTGAATTGAATGAAAACAGATGAAGATTTAGGTCTAATTAAAATACTTGCTGTCAATGTTTTGGGTATAATTACTTCAGTAATTTAGTAATTTGAGGGAACATTGCTCTGATAATGCTTTACCAAATTTACCAAACGTGAGTTTCACACACTGACTTGACTTTCTTTCTTTAAATGAGGTTATAAATACCATCAAACCACGGAACATCTCCGACAGCTGACCGATGAGAATGCAGCTCTGACAAAGAATATCACAGGTAAATCACATTTTGGGTTAAACTCCAATTATCTCTGCCGAGAGTTTTGTTCTCTGTTCAGCTTCTCAAATAAAAGACGATCCTGGTGGAAGTGACATCATTTTATCTTCTTTCATAACATAACAGAGACACGCTGTGAGGTAAAACCGGTGCAGAAACCCTGTCCAGAACCTCCTGGTAAGTGACTGATGATGCTTTTCTTACATGTTGGCATCCTCTGATGATAATTAAAGAAACAGTGACAGATTAAACCTGTGAGCTGTCGTCTCAGCTGCTCTCAGATTCAAACTCTTTAAGTTCTTCCTGACTGTAAATATGAACAGTGTTTTGTTGCACTTGACTCAAGTCTTTGCTGTAATCTCTTCAAAGCTGATCCATGTCAGAAATGTCAAGAAGGCTGGGAGAAGAACGGACCGCAGTGCTACTATTTCTCCACTAACAGATCAACCTGGGAACAGGCCAGAGACGAATGCCGACGAAGAAAAGGAGATCTGGTTAAGATAGAGAGCGAGGACGAGCAGGTAGAACACACTGCTGCAGCTTCATTCAGCTCTCTGGCTTTTGTTCTATCACCTCCTGTTTTTGCATTAGTTAACATGATAGAAGTGATGTTACATATACGTATTGTTTCATTCATTAACTTTCCCTGTCCAGTTATTCCTGACGCAGAAACTGACAGAGAAGATAGAAGAGGGTGAAGACAAGTTCTGGATCGGACTGACAGACTCAGTGACAGAGGGCAGATGGCTGTGGGCAGACGGGACACCACTGACCACTGACAAGAGGTTTGACCTGTAAACAGGTTTTTGGTGTTTACACAAACAAAGTCACAAGTTTCGTTGAAACAGTTCTTTCTGTTCTCTGTCTCTCAGGTTGACATTTTGGAGCGAGGGAGAACCAGACAACTGGAATAGGGAGGATGGAGATGGAGAGGACTGTGCGAGGATGGGAGAAAAATCTAGATCACTCCAGATGAGGTGGTTTGATAAATCCTGCAAATCATCTCAGAAAAGTATTTGTGAGAAATCAGCAGAAACTGGATAGCCAACGTGCATCTGGAATTAAGTTTAAGTCTCGTTCAAACTGTTCAACAATCTCAGGATCATGTGGAGCTTTTTTATGTTTCTAAATGTTAGAAGATAGAAGATTCACAACTTTCTAAATCTACAATCTGATTTGAATTTGAATGTTTAAGTTTGTGTCAGTGTGAAGTTTATAAAAATGTTTGACTGTTGAGCTCAGTGGTTTTATCCCCTGATCACTGTCGTTTACATTTTCAAATGCATCTTTAATAAGATCAGCTACATTCTTACAGAGAGGTGCAGGGATGGTGTATTTTTGTAGGCCGGTGCCGTCGACAGAAAGCCTTTGGGATTTCTGATACTTCCATGTTTGGTTCAGCTTTCTATTTATTCGTTGTCTTTAATATTTGTATTTCCTTGTATTATTTTCAGGGACAACGGATGCAAACTAGCAGCTTTGCTATAATCCGGCATATTTGCAGAAATGTTTTTGATGCTCATCAATGTGCATTGTCCCTATCCAAATAAATTGAAATTGAAATTGAAATTGAAGCAAGATAAGTTGAACCAGTTGAGGATGGGGTGCATGGTGACGGAGTGGCATTTGAGTTATGTGTGAAACCAAGGTGACAGTTGTGTTTTGCTCTTTGTGGGATTAGAGTTCACTGTCAAAGTTGTCGCAGCAGCTGGTGTCACTTTGAAACTGCTCAGCAAGGAAGAAAATTACTCCACTTTGTTTCAAACTGTCACTGTACGACACTTTTCTATTTTCACTTACTTCTTTGAAACCGTGTTTTGCAACTCTTCTTCTGTGCCGTCTTGGAAAGGTCCACAAGTCCAGAATAATTAAGCTAAAGCAGGCTGAAAATGTTCTTTAATGCCTTAATGAATGTGTATCCTGTTATAAAATAAAATGTACATATTTATATTTATAAAATCTGACAACATGTCCCTGATTTTGCTTAAAATATTATTATAATATTATTGTTATATATATATTTTTTGTTTATTTGCTTTTTATTTCCAATTTGTTATTAAGCTATCTGTCATTTTGCCACATGGGACCTTATTTTTTGAAAAACTTTGCATGCTGGTGATGGAGAAAGAAATACTTTTTCGCTGCTGTTTGAATTGTGCCATGAAGTAAACATATGATGTTCGTGAAATAAAAAGATTATTGTTCAAGTTGATGAAGTCTGCTGGAAGTTTGTGAAAGAAGTATCATCTATTTTAGTGTGAAACGACGTCACGTTGCTCAACACACGTCACCAACACCAACACGGCCACCAACTCCACACAGAAAAAGATTTGACAAAGGTGAAAACCTGTTATCAGTTATGTGAGAGGGCAGTCTGTCAGTACTTGGGAAAATGTAAAGACAAAGGAGAGCAGAAACATTCAGAGTCCTGCCTCATAAACAAGCCACAGCAGCTCGGCTCAACGACACGTCTGCACTAAAAAGAGATTTTACGCTGCTGGAAATTCTTTAGATTGTTACACTTCACTGAATTTTTCAATTTAACTGTCTTCAAACTACTGAATTCTTCTGTTCTTTAAAACAAATCATTTGTTGTGTCAGCGTGGGGAGATTTTTATTATATTATATTATATTGAGATATTAAGAATAATTCTAGTATTTTCTCTTCTGAACTGATGGGAAATGAAATGTTAATGCAAAAGAGTGGGTGTTTTCATGGTTAGGTCATACAGGAAGTTTTTTTTTTTTCCTCAGCTGTGACAACTTAAACTTCTGTTGTAACCTCACTGATGGTTAGTCGAAACGGTAAAATGGCTGAAGCTGATGGGGTGTACTGTAATGCTAAGTACACAAAATCAAAGGGAAGTGCCACAGGTGAGTCTCTTTATCTTTTTTTTTGGGGGGGGGCATTTACAATCAGAGCTTTCTAGGAAATGTATTGTCAGAGTTTGAGTGAATCATGAAAGTTTATTTTACACTTCATCATTCACTTCCTCACCGACTGAAACCACTCACTCTGAAGTCGAGATGTTGAACAGTGAGCCATCAGCAGAGCTGCCTGGTAAGTAAAAACTATCATCAAATAAACTGAAACATGAACTCTGACCTCCAGTGAGCCACACATTTCTGATTAGAATAAAAACATGTATTATTCAATATTCAATAGATATATATTACCAGCAGAATGTGAATAACAGTTCTGACACAATGACGTGTATGTGTATTGCCTTACTAAGGTGACGTTAGCATGCTAACCAACACCAACGCTCCCAGTACTCCCAGTTTGGACTGCTAGCTGCACGGCTAACCCGACTGTCAGAACAGACAGCGTGGCCACACCTTTACAGCAAATATATTGTAGCTTTAAAATCAGGCTTTTCAAAAATGTCGTCACCTTTGCTGTTGATATATTTAGTTTTTTACTTCCTGTCTTCAACCAATTTTAGATCAGACTTCCTCTTAACCCTACTCTAAAATTGGTTGAAGACAGGAAGCTTACGTCAAGACAAAAAGAGGAACTAAACATGAAAAAACAGCCAGAATAATCTGTAGTATTATATTGCCAGGAAAAGCATCAAGCATCATGTTTCCATCTTTTCATCTGCATTCTAATCCAAATGTAACCATGCTACAAGGAACGATTAACTGGCTATGTTGAAGGTGCACTATGTGAGACATTTGGTTGAAAACAAAACAAAACAAAAATTAAATTATCTACAGAATGTGAAGAGATGATTATTTTGACATTATGACATCGATGTATTATGTTGAAGAAACATATACTGCAGTTAGCATGCTGGTCCAAAGCACCTGCATGGCTAACTGAGCTAACTAGCAAACGGCAGCTACAGTCAGCAGCAATTAGCGGTTTGTTTTGAGTATAATTTCTTAATTTAATTCTGAAGCCTCTTCATGACCTACATGAGCAGATTCCAACTTATTTGGGTTAGAAAAGTAATAAAATTTAGGTTGTGTTCATGGCAGAGTGCTGACGATGAGTCTCACAGCCTGAGGAATGAGACTGTTGTGTAGTCTGGTGCTACGACACTAAAACAAACTGTTTCACTGTCGTCCAAGTTCAGTTATTAATCCCACAAAGCCACAAATAGATACATTCCTTATTCAAAGAATTGCATCATAAACATGTTGCCTCTTACTTTTATTCACTTTCAAATTAAATGCAGTGAGCTCATGATCTTTACCACAAGAGAAGGTGGTGGTCATACCACTTTTGTCCTGAGGGGGCGCCAGAAACAACACAAAAAGAAAGATCCTTGTAGCAGCTTTAATTTTTGTTTGGAAAAAGTCCACAGTAAAGGACGTTCATATGCTTAGTAGAAACTTCTGCCCCATTTACAAAAACTAGGTTTACTGGGGAAAGTAACATCTCAACACACAATCTGCATCTTCTGCTGTTCAACAGGCTCCCAACAACAAGCAGCTGGAGGGTCAAAGGTCACAGCAGAGAGAGTGGCCATAGTGGTTCTCCTGGCTGCTGCAGTCATTGCTTTTGGGTTTACCCGTGAGTTTTACATTTTTCTAAATGTATTTATTTTTAAAAAACAATTGAATCTAGATTGACTTCTACAATCTGATAATTGTCTTGAAGAACAGAACTTGTGGCTTCACCTGCAGGTGAGACACAGAACGGTCTCAAAAACGAGAGTGTAACACACAATACACTTAAAACACGCTTAAACCAGTGACTTTAAGTGATTTGATCACATGTAAATATTCAATCTAATTCTTTGACATAACTTCAATATAAAGGGTCAAATTTAATGCAGAGTTAATTCAATGTGTTTAACTTAAATGACTAATGTGCGATTTATTACAGGAGACAGAATAACCAGTTTAAATGCTTTAAACAAGCCTTTGAATAAACACATTATGTGCACATTGAAGCATCTTTAACTGTAAAGATTGAAAAACATATAAGGTTTGTGTTTAAGTCTGCATTCATTGAATTGAATTCATGTAATGAAAACAGATGAAGATTTAGGTCTAATTAAAATACCTTTTAGTTATAATTACTTTAGTAATTTACTAATTTGAGGGAACATTGCTCTGATAATGCTTTACCAAATTTACCAAACGTGAGTTTCACACACTGACCTGACTTTCTTTCTTTAAATGAGGTTATAAATACCATCAAACCATGGAACATCTCCGACAGCTGATCGATGAGAATGCAGCTCTGACAAAGAATATCACAGGTAAATCACATTTTGGGTTAAACTCCAATTATCTCTGCCGAGAGTTTTGTTCTGTGTTCAGCTTCTCAAATAAAAGACGATCCTGGTGGAAGTGACATCGTTTTATCTTCTTTCATAACATAACAGAGACACGCTGTGAGGTAAAACCGGTGCAGAAACCCTGTCCAGAACCTCCTGGTAAGTGACTGATGTTGCTTTTCTTACATGTTGGCATCCTCTGATGATGATTAAAGAAACAGTGACAGATTAAACCTGTGAGCTGTCGTCTCAGCTGCTCTCAGATTCAAACTCTTTAACTTCTTCCTGACTGTAAATATGAACAGTGTTTTGTTGCACTTGACTCAAGTCTTTGCTGTAATCTCTTCAAAGCTGATCCATGTCAGAAATGTCAAGAAGGCTGGGAGAAGAACGGAAGGCGGTGCTACTATTTCTCCACTAACAGATCAACCTGGGAACAGGCCAGAGACGAATGCCGACGAAGAAAAGGAGATCTGGTTAAGATAGAGAGCGAGGACGAGCAGGTAGAACACACTGCTGCAGCTTCATTCAGCTCTCTGGCTTTTGTTCTCTCACCTCCTGTTTTTGCATTAGTTAACATGATAGAAGTGATGTTACACATACGTATTGTTTCATTAACTTTCCCTATCTAGTCATTCGTGATGGAGCAACTGAGAGACAAGATGGAAGAGGATGAAGACAAGTTCTGGATCGGACTGACAGACTCAGTGACAGAGGGCACATGGCTGTGGGCAGACGGGACACCACTGAACAAGAGGTTTGACCTGTAAACAGGTTTTTGGTGTTTACACAAACAAATGCTAAAGTTTCATTGAACCAGTTCTTTCTGTTCTCTGTCTCTCAGTTTGACATTTTGGAGAAAGAATGAACCAGATAACTGGAAAGGGGAGGATGCAGATGGAGAGGACTGTGTGAGGATGGGAGAAAAATATAGATCACATCTGAACAGCTGGACAGATAAATCCTGCAAAGCATCTCAGAAAAGTATTTGTGAGAAATCAGCAGAAACTGGAAGCCTGAAGTCCGTCTGTGTTTAGTTTAAGTCTCGTTCAAACTGTTCAACAATCTCAGGATCATGTGGAGCTTTTTTATGTTTCTAAATGTTTACGCTATAGAAGTGTTCTTTCTGACTCTCCAAATCTACAATCTGATTTGAATTTGAATGTTTAAGTTTGTGTCAGTGTGAAGGTTATAAAAATGTTTGACTGTTGAGCTCAGTGGTTTTATCCCCTGATCACTGTCGTTTACATTTTCAAATGCATCTTTAATAAGATCAGCTACATTCTTACAGAGAGGTGCAGGGATGATGTATTCTTGTAGGCCGGTGCCGTCGACAGAAAGCCTTTGGGATTTCTGATACTTCCATGTTTGGTTCAGCTATCTATTTATTCGTTGTCTTTAATATTTGTATTTCCTTGTATTATTTTCAGGGACAACGGATGCAAACTAGCAGCTTTGCTATAATCCGGCATATTTGCAGAAATGTTTTTGATGCTCATCAATGTGCATTGTCCCTATCCAAATAAATTGAAATTGAAATTGAAATTGAAGCAAGATAAGTTGAACCAGTTGAGGATGGGGTGCATGGTGACGGAGTGGCATTTGAGTTATGTGTGAAACCAAGGTGACAGTTGTGTTTTGCTCTTTGTGGGATTAGAGTTCACTGTCAAAGTTGTCGCAGCAGCTGGTGTCACTTTGAAACTGCTCAGCAAGGAAGAAAATTACTCCACTTTGTTTCAAACTGTCACTGTACGACACTTTTCTATTTTCACTTACTTCTTTGAAACCTTGTTTTGCAACTCTTCTTCTGTGCCGTCTTGGAAAGGTCCACAAGTCCAGAATAATTCAGCTAAAGCAGGCTGAAAATGTTCTTTAAATATGTTCTTTTTATATTTATAAAATCTGACAACACGTCCCGGATTTTGCTTAAAATATTATTATTATATATATATTTTGTTTATTTGTTTTTCATTTCCAATTTGTTATTTTGCCACATGGGACCTTATTTTTGAAAAACTTTGCATGCTGGTGATGGAGAAAGAAATACTTTTTCGCTGCTGTTTGAATTGTGCCATGAAGTAAACATATGATGTTTGTGAAATAAAAAGATTATTGATCAAGTCGATGAAGTCTGCTGGAAGTTTGTTAAAGAAGTATCATCTATTTTATTGTGAAACGACGTCACCAACACCAACATGGCCGCAAAAGTGCTACTCTGGTTCTGATGCAGCATGAAATCTGCAAAGTATCTAGTAACTAACGTTATCAAATAAATGTAGTGGAGTAAAAAGTGCAACATTTGCCTCTAAATGTGGTGGAGCAGAACTATAAAGTAGCATAAATTTGAAATACTGCTAAAGTTGTAATTTACAGTACAGTACTTGAGTAAATGTACTTAGTTACATTCCATCACTGTAATATAATACAAAGTAAGGTAAAGCAAAGATCACTATTCAGTTTTTTTATTATTTAAAAATAGAAACAAATCTCAAGTCACAACTGAAAGCTTCAACATTCACTGATTCAAGGGACAAAAGCAAAATAAAGGCATGAAAAACTGGAAATCAGCTGTCGACGTAAACCGTTTTCTCTTTTAACGCTGAACAACTCGAGGAGCTGGTCCTCCTCTGTAGTTAGACCGCTGTTAGATCTGATCAGTCTGACACAAGCTCAGAGAAATAAGGCCTTAAAACAAAGCCACCGTTTCCCCAGGCTAACTCTGCACCAAAAGAAATTAAAAAAGAGGAAAACATGCTTCAGAATTTGCAGTTTGTTAACATTGCGGAACAAGTAAAAACAACAAGCAGAAAAATGGAGTCCTGCCTAACAAACAATCCACAGCAGCTCGGCTCAGCTGCACGTCTGCACTGCACGGAGATCTTTATGCCGCTGGAAGTTATCTAGATCGCTACTCTTCGCTCTTCTAACCCGTGAATTCTTACAGACGGCTGCTGGAGTGAACAGAGCTGAGCGGTGTGATGCAGCAGCTCAGTCAGCCGGGTTTACAGTTCAAAAAAGGCTGCATTTACCCATAATTGAAGGAGAACTAGTCGATGAACTCTGACATCTATCTGAACTCTGACTGGCCGCAGAAAAGTTTGACATGAAGGTTATTGTTTCCTCCTCATGAGTCCTGGCTGTGTAGACATTTAAGCGCGGACGTGAGCCTTCAACATTTGGTAAAACGTTGAAACATGATTTTGACGTCTTGACGAAAGAGTTCTGTTTTTGTAGTTTAAATCCACAATGTATTTCTCTGACTCTTTCATACACTTTGACAACCTGATTCCAAAAACAGTAAAAAAGCGTCTCTAGCGTCTCCTCATCACTCTGACGCCTCCTCGTCCCGTATAAATGCTGCGTCGTCTGACCTCTGCGGGTCGACGCCTCTTGTGTTTTCCCTCTGCACCTCTCGGACGGCGAGGATTTGTACAAGCATGGCCTCCACCGTGCTGTTGTCCAGAGGGTCGGAGGAGAACCACAGAGGGCTGCTGGGAACGCAAGAATGATCCGGGTGAAGGTAGAACAAGTCGCCGCGCTGCCTCACCGACTCTGGGCTGGACGGAAAGAGCGAGAAAACAAAGACTGTCAATAAGTTTAGACGGACAGATCCACAGAGATCTATCATTGATATATTTAAGAGCCTGAGCAGGGTTCCTACAGGTTTCCTCAAGTCAAGACCTTTTTAAGACCATTTATATAAAAACTTAAAACTTAATCACAGACCTACCGGCAAAGAAAAACTTTTTTCTTTTAATTTGTTCATTTATTTCTCAAACAAATGTGAAAATATGGACTGTGTGAAGCATTTTGGAAGAATGATGTAACATTGCAGCATAGTAGTGAGTACTTACGCTACAACACCACAGCACAGACACAGACCACAGACAACAAGCCAAACAGAGGTGTGAAAAATCAAAGAAAATTTCAGCAGACCACAAAAAAGTTTGACTAACACAGTTGTTTTTTTTGTTGTTGTTGTTTGGTTATGTTAGCTAGCTACTTATTCCATGCTGGGAATATGGGGAGTAGAGAGACTCCTGAACAATAAACAATGGAGAGCCAGTTCTGCCAACAGGATGTTACTGCGGTCAAGCCAGCCGTGGTTCGCGCTTGCTTGGTCAAACCAGCCGCACATTCTGTTCTAGTGCGCGAATCTTCTAACATTTACGGTATTCGTGATGAAACCGCTCTGAAGAGCTGCTGGTAGTGACTGTGGGGCAGACTGCAGTCTCTCAGTCAGACCCATGAAACATACCATACTTTTACAGTAATTATTCCTGGGAGTGAGCTGAAGGTATCATGATGGTATCCTTCCAGATTTCAAAGTAAAGGACGACGTGAGAATTATTATTTTTTTTTCCCATGAGTAGTTTTGGATTGATACACTGCTGAACTAAGTACTTCCTAGACTACTTGCATGTATAATATGGACTCTTACTGTGTACTTTTCGAGTAATCCTGGGTCAAAATCCTTAACAGAGAACAAAAATAAGGATATTTCACCCAACTTTGATGTGGAATAAAAAACTTGTTTTCCATAAATAGTCCAATATATATATACCACTGAACTAAGTACTTCCTAGACTACTTGCATGTATAATATGAAGTACTCTTACTGTGTACTTTTAGAGTAATCCTTTGTTAAAATCCTGACCAGATCACAAGACTAAGGATATTTCACCCAACTTTTATGTGCAATACAAAACTTATAATATAGAATACATAAATATTCCAATATATATATATATATATATATATGCCACTGAACTAAGTACTTCCTAGACTACTTGCATGCATAATATGAAGTACTTTTAATATCATCAATATTGCTCTTTTTGTCCGATCATCAACCCAAAACACAAAGACATTCAGTACACAAGGATATAAAACAGAGAAAAGCAACAAATCTTCAAACTTGAGAAGCTGAAATCAGAAAACATTTGGATGTTTTCAGTACAAATGTTAACAGACATCAAACCCTAAATACAGCAGATAAAGAGTCAATAACACGACTCAACCAGAAAATAATAGGTAATGAAGCTACAAACCACTTGGAGAGGTAGAACTCGTAGAGTCTGACTGGACAGCGGAGAGGGTTCTCCGTGTTCTCCATCATCTCCAGCACGTCCTCTTTACTCTTATCTCTCTTACGCCTCTTAGCTGGGACGCCGTCTGCATCTGACAAGAACACACAGAAATTCTCTGATGTGACAGATGTTCACACACTGTAAGAAGACATTTTTTTAGCTCTTAATTCAATATTATTACAGTACAATCACTTCAGTTTGACCCTCAGCCATACTGGTACCTGACTCTGCCTCGTTAAAGGATTTCGGGGGGTAGAAGCGCAGGAAGCTGGTCTTGGCGTTGTTCTGGTTGGTTCTGGTGCAGCGCCTGAGGTGGGCGAAGGACAGCTGGCGGTGCTGCTCAATTGTGGTGAAGCGGAAGTACTTGCAGCAGAAGAAGAGCAGAGTGTTGAGGAGGATGATGGGGGAATACGCCCCCAGCTGTTTACAGTCCCACAGGAACTCCTCCTCCACACGGGAATAGATGAAACCTGCAGGAGGAGAATAATTGGGGTGTCTTTTAATCTGTTCAATCTGAGTTGATCCAACGCAGAAAAAACAAGTCCTGATGACTCACCGTTGGCTGTGACTGAGGGTTTGAAACCTTTCAGGATCTTGGTGATCCCGACTGAGAACTTTTTGAAGATCGGGTCACTGAATATGTTCTCCATGCGACCGTTCTCCAACAGGTGCTGCAGAGGAACAGCAACAGGAAGTGTATGATCTTAATCAATGTAAACAATATAACATCGTAATATCCATGAAAGGCAGAAGATTGGAACGGGAAGGAAGAAGGTCACAGATAATGTGCTGAAAATGTGTGCACAGTGTTGCTCATCTTGCCTGCTGGATGCCGAGGCAGAGGTAGAACAGGCTGTCGGGGGAGTACGGCTCTCCGTCGGGTCGCTTCACCTCAGAGATGAAACAACAGAGGGCGTCACTGAGCTCGGCCGCGGAGCAGTGGTGAACGTCCTTGCTGAACGTCAAAGAGGGAGCTGACAGAAGAGTCAGGAGAAGGATGTGTCAGCCATGTTGGATCTGTTTCAGACAGCTGTTGAACCCTTGTGCCATCTCGTTCCTCGTATGTTTGACGAGTTCACGTTTGGGAATGAGACTGACTTATCATATTTTAGTGTTTTTGTCTTTATTGGACAGTGAAAAGGCAGACAAAAGACAAAGGTTGCAGGTACGTGGCATACACTGTAAACAATTGGCTACCAGAGCTCTCCATCTGGAATCAAAGAGTAAGACTACTAAGAGCTGAATTATAAAAAAAAAAAGACAGAAAAACCTACAAGAAAGGAGGTCCGGGTTGGTTTGTGACTTCCTCCACTGTATCCATCTCCTCCAGGCGTCAACTCCACGACGACTCTTCAGTTTGTGGTGCTTGCGTGCCTTGGATGACCGCCGCAGCTTACGACCCTTGGATAGAGAGGAGAGACGAGATTACACCACAGAGAGATAAAACAACTACCTCTAAACTCATTCTCCTGGTGGTTTGTTACCTTATTCTTGTTGTGGACTTTCCCCACAGTTTGTTGTAATGGCGGAGGGGCTGCAGCAGAGCTCGGTGAGCTACAGGGATCCTCTCTCATCTCCTCAGGAGGAGGAGCTGGAGATTGGAGCTCAGGCTGAGGCTCGCTGGGCTCGCACACTTTGTGGGTGTCAGAGAACGAGTCATCACTACAGTTACTCTTGAGCTCTGAAACAAATGTTGAAAAGTTGAAGATAAAACAGAGCGGAGACGGAGATTTAGCATGTTTTTTGTTTCCTATAAAGACCAAACAAATCAAATTAAATTCAAAGTTTGTGAGGTTTTGCAAAAGAGGCCTAAAATCTAAAATTCCTGGAGCTTTTCTCTGGTGCTCTGATGACTCTGACTACGTTTTATTTCCTCTTCTCCTGCTTACTTTGGTTGAATAAACTGTGTTACTAAAGAGCTGAAACTGTTTCCTCATTAGCTTGATACATCCGTTTCCTTCCTTCCTCAAATCCAAGTTTAACAGCATCGTCACTTCACTTCTTCTTCATCAAACGTCTCACCCTTTTGAAGTGTGAATGTCCTGTCTTTGTCCCTCTTTTGTCACCTCTCTGTCCTTCTGCCCGTCTTCTCTCTCCGGGCTGTTCGCCATCGCAGGAAGAAACACGGGAACAGGCAGCTGCAGAGGAGACAGTTTGGGAAAGACTTCAAGCTACTTTTTAACCAAATTCAAGAGTGATTTTTGGACAAAACATCTTTTTTCTTATTCAAGCATTGCAGTTAGTTCGGTATAATGATATGAAGTATATGCAATCTCGTTCAGAGGTAGGTTTTAGGTAGGATTTAGGTTATTAGAGTAACTTTCATATCATTTCAGGTCCTTTAAGGAACCTGTAGACACCCTGATTTATTGGATCGTTCGATGGCAGGCGGCGGAGAGACTTTGGTACGGGTTACTGGCTGGACTCAAACTGAGGATGTTGCTGTTATGTGTCTCAAATGGCTGGATCACAGGGACGCCTCATGCTGACCACAAACTAGAGGATAACTGGGCAGATTTTGGGTCTGATCCGCCCCTCCCAACACCTGCAGGGGTGTTCCCCATTTGTGGCTTATCTGCCCAAATGATGCTGTCGTGTGAGGGGTTTACACACATAATCGTAATGTTGAAAGAATCCAGTGTAAAGCCCTGATACAGGATGTTTGTCTGTGATAACAGTAAAAAACATTAAAATGTTTTGCAAGAAGTCTCAGAGGTGTTTTCTGTACCGGTATGGGGAGGGCCACAGGCTTCGGTGTGTACTGGCTGTACATGTTCATAGGCACAGGAACGAACACTGGCACCGGGACCGGCAGGACTGTTGGTCCAGTGTCGTCTGCATACAACAGACAAAACAAACAAACAAACAAACAAACACAACATCAAAACTCTCAAGTTCTGAAAAGATGGTGTGTCTAGAATAAGATCTGAGCATTTAACAGTCCTGGAAGTGAAGTTCACCTGTCTGTGCTTCCGTATCGACGGTCTGTGTTGTACAGGAGACTCCTTTGTTGTGGACCAGCGGCGTGCAGAGCGTGGACTTGTTCTTCAGCTCCATGGGGACGGTTTGAACGCTGGCCTGGGAGCAGACAAATAAAGGCAACATCTTCAACAACGACAACAGCAACAATTCAAACTTTAAAAAAACGTTCTGTAGACTGTAGGTTTTAAATTCTCCCACATCTATCTTGGCTGATTCAAGTATCGTTTGGCAGCGATGCACAGATCATTTTGTTTCTGGAGGAAACTTACATGTCCAACAACCTTTGTCTGAATGTCTGAGACAGGGACTGTGGACAGATGACAGAGTTTGAATCAGAAAAACAAACAACCAGAGTATATGAAGCACCATTTTCTTACAATTAATAGCATGTTCTACAGTGTATACATAATAAGTGTGTGTGTGTGAATGTACCATGTTGTGCAGAGCTGGCAGAGGCACTGCGCTGCCTCGCTAAAGCATCAGCGAGCGAGATGACGTTAGCGATGACCGGGGAGGACTCCACGGTGCCCGCAGGTCTACAGGGTGAAGAGACTGTCGGTAGGAGACAAACAGGAGTGAGCAGAGACTGCAAGTCAGTTATCTCATAACATTTTATACAGTAAATATTAATATTAAGTCAAACTCGAGGTCCTCAGGCGGATCCAATCTCCTTAAAAAAACCAACAACTGAGCTCAAAGCAGATCTCTCAAGCAGGTCTGGATCATATTTAAGATTTACTGCAACACGTGTCTGTCAGCATGCAGCGTTCAGGCAATAAAAACACAACTAATTAACTAGAACGTGGCCTTGTTGCATTCTTTGCGACTTAGTACATTAACTCACTTTGGATTACTACTTTGCACAATCAAATATTTACACAAATCAATGCTGATGATGTTAAACATTACACACTTTGTCTTTAAACTGTCCCAGCTGTTCAGGAATCAGTTTAATACGACAGCGAAACACACCTGCGTTGACCATCTGGACCTTTTTGTTGCAGAAATGCAGGAGACATCTCAGGTCACAGAAGTGTTTGACCTCTCCCAGGATGGGAAGACTCTGCCTCAGTTTCCCTTCACGGCCGCAGGTGTCGCACCTGGCGACCTGAGAGAAGGCAGAGTGTAAATGTTAGTCTGGACGGAGCACTTTGTCACCATCATCACTTCAGGATTTTAATGAGACATTCAACAACTTCCCTATTTTGGTTTGCTTGAACGTAGGTCTTAATTAATTATTTGGTCTACATGGGTAAGAAGATTTGGAAATGCCTGTTACAATTTCCCAGAGACCCTGGGGCAGCTGTACTCACATGGCAGAAGAGCATTTTGTAATTTGCGTTGCAGTCTTCAGAGCAGAACTCCTCTTCAGTGCCTTTATACTGGGCAGTCACCACTGTCTTGGAGATGGAGAGGCAGTAAGCACAAGAGCGACAATACTCCCCCCACTTCTCTTTCAGCTCATGGTGATGAAGCATCCTGCAGCCTGGGAGGAAAGAAAAGGAGAGGATCAGGGATTTACATGATTTTTTATCCTGGATTTCACTTGATCTATCTGTCTGTCTCTTACCGTCACTGCAGAAGTAGCAGTCTTTGTTGTCGACCTTCTTGACGTCACTGATGATCCTCTCGTTCTTACAATATTCACATTTGCCCATGATGTTGTTGACCCTCTTAAACTCTTCAGAGCAGGCCTGGCTACACACAAAATTCATTTTGCCCTGCGCACAAACACACGAATATATTCACACCGATGTCAAAGCGTATGTTAACATTCTCTAGAGATGCATTGACACCATGTTTCCTTATGAACAATCCATCTTAAAACGACAGACCCAACACACCTTTTTCTGGACGACCTTTGGTGCAGTTTTTAAAATGCGCCGACACTGGGCACACAGCAGTTTCTCTGGTGGTTTGTGGAAATCACACTGTGTTTGGTCCGAGACTGTTGGCGGGTTAGTGTCAGCGTTCTGGGACTCCTGCGGCACAAAGAGCAAAACATGTGGTTTCAAAACTGACAGATGTGGTATCAAGTCTGAAAGTGTAAACAGACCATCTATGATAGAGGAACTTGTCAACCAGTGTAAAGTTTTTGGGTGGCAGCAGTTGTCTCTCTGAGAAGTCAAACATGATCTGAATATCTGAAATATCCTGATTTGAATATCTTGGAGGACGTCAACACCTATTTTTTTTTTTTTTTTACTATTTTATGACATTTTATAGACCAAAAAACTAATTGATTAATCAAGAAAATAATCTGCAGACTGGTGACAACAATGAAAATCAATACTTGTTGCAGCCTAACATTCATCCATTAGCTGTATTCACTTATCCTTTAAAGGGTTAAGAACTTAACCTTTACGCCACAAAATGCTTTATTTTGCTTCTTCATACCACTTGAGTTCCACAGATGGGTAACAAGAAAACATGAAATTCAAACCAACTAAAAGAAAGAAAATATTCTATATCTTTTAATTCTATACAAACTAGTCTGTCTCTTACTTTCCACTTGTGCCTTTCAGCCACAAGCTCATGGGTTAATAATGATGACATGTTTTATTTTGAAATGTCTTGGTGATTTCCTGGAACAGCAGAGCACTGTGGTTTCTGGCAAATGTTACTCAAACAGGAACTCAGCCGCTTCTTACACGACTCCTGGTTCCTTAATCAAAGAAATAAGAGTTTTGAACACTATATAAACTGTAGGTTGGATTACCTTGAAAGTCATGGCGCAGGTGAGAGTGCAGAAGTTTCTGATGGAGGCGTCTGACATGGCGAGGTGGCAGGCTGGTACTGTGGTCTTACCACAGTGGTCACAGTCCAACGAAACACCTGTAGAGAAAAAGAGATTGAAGAAATAAATGAGGAAATTAATAATATCACACATCAACTTTAGTCTCAAAGAGGCATTATCTAAAATGAGCTGGAACTTCAATATCGACACAGAGAGAAAAATAATTACAGTCCAGCACCTGACGAGCTGACGGCCTGGATCTTGGATGCCATCACACAGCTGGTGGTACAGAACAGCTCCACCTCATTCTCACTGTTTTCATTTTCAACCATGTCTGTCATTAAATGGGGGGTGCGGCACATGGCACACAGCTGCTGCGTTTGGGTTTTCTGCAAAGTCATAAAACAGTACAGAGAGAATATTAAGCTGAGGTCTGGATATCATATCACCAGAGCAGAAGTAGTTCTTACAACGACAAAGGACTCATTTATTTTTGTTTTATTCTTACAGTATTCTTTTTTATTATGTTATTCTATCCTACTTTGCCTTTTACTCAAACAAATCTGTTTCTTTACCATAAAATTAAGCAAAGAACTTGACTTTCCGTATTTTTGGAAGCGTATCCTTTTCTAAAAGATATTTCAAGATTTCTTTACCTTTCTGAACTGAGCCAGACACTCTCTACTGCAGAGTCTTTTGCTGCCATCCTTCCCGTTGAGCACCACAGGTGTGCTGCAGTGGGAGCCACAGTTCACACAAACCAACAGGTTGTTCATGTTGCAGAAGCGCAGGAAACAGGGGTCACTGCAGATGTTGTGGACGACTTCCTGATGTACGATGTCATGTCTGCTCTGCAGGAGGATAAACAAAAGACAGTGTGTGATGTCATTATTCATATAAACCTGGAGGCTCAGAATCATGTTTCCTAACTACATCTAGGGAAAAAAATCAAACTTATTTAGGCTACAATAAAGAAAAAAACGTGTTCCCTTGTCTCTTACAATGCAATATCTGCTGCACACGCTGCACTGTGACCGTGACGCGACTGCCTCGATGGGTATTTTGGCGGTCTTGATTCTCTTGTAGTTGAACGAGGACAGGCAGGCCTGGCTGCAGAAATCCTTCATCGTCTCCTCAGTATCCACCGAGGCCTGCAGGACATCCTGAGGATTTGTTATCGCCCTGAGAGAAGCGGGAGGGATGAGATCAGCTCAATGTATGCGATATTTAAAAATAAGTACAATCAGCTGAGATGAGTTTAGCTGAAATTCATAAAAACAAATGACTGTATGACTCACTGGAGGCAGAAGTGGCAGGTCTTCTTCGCTTGTTTCATCTGGTAAAATTTCAAAAGGCAGGGAGATGAGCAGAAGATCTCCGCGTGGCTCTTCCTCTGATAAACGGTCTCTCCGTCCACCAGCGCATTTTTGCAGTTGGAGCAAGACGCAGTCAAATCCATCTTGGTCTCGGTGGGCACTGTGGACGTGTCTTGTTCCGTGAAAGAGAAGACCGAACCGATCTTCAAGTCCTCCTGTCAAAACCAGAACAGTGTGGGGATGCAGTAACAGCATGTCCGCGATCGTGTGTCTACTCCTGTTTGACTCATCAGTGTCAGTGACGACAGCATCATCTACCATCCTGTCCTACCTTCGCCACTTTAGGCTCGTCCTTGATGTCTTCTGCTGATATGGAGAATGAAAAATACTGTTTGTACTCTTCATCATTGGGCTCTTCTTTAATCTTGAGGAGTGAACAGAGTGACCGAGTTAGTTGTATTATTACATTTACAACAGAGAAAGTGTGTGCAGATCGTTCTCAGCCAGTCACATTGTTGTACAGAAATGTGGTTTCATGTCAGGCCTTGAATCTGTCACACATAATACTCACAGAGCCCAGATTTGGTAGTGATGGCTTCACTTCTTTAATGTCTTCTTCATCCAGTGGTGGGCTGTTCCTTTCTATAAAGACGTGGTAAAAACGAGTCAAATGATGATTTAAAGAGGATGTTTTTCTTTAGCTAGAGATTAGAGAAACACATTATTAAGTCTAGAGTAGATGGGATAAACTATCTATCAGTTTAAAGGTACCGTAGCGACACAAATAAAAGCAGTGACGAGAGAGAAAGTGTTACAGGAGGGAGGAGATTTGATTGTGGTACCTGAAACGGTGAAAGTCTGAGCCTTGTATACCATCATACATCTGTTGCTACAGAAGAAGTCCAAGCTGCCCTCGTCATTTCTATTTTCAACCATGTCCGATATCTGATGGGATGTTTGGCACATGGGGCACAGCTGAGGGCTCTCAATGTTCTGTAAAGTCATAAAAAAAGCTTAGTAATATGCGTTTTTCTGAAGTAAAATGAAGTAACCATGAACGAAAACGTCTGATTTCCACACCTCTTTGACTTTGACCAGACATTCTTCACTGCAGATGGTTTTACTGCCGTCCTCCCTCTTCAGCACGAGAGGTTTGTTGAAAAAGTCGGAGCTGCAGATGTCGCAGGTGAACACAGGGAAGTTGTTGACTCTGTGGTACTTGACGAAGCAGGCGTCGCTGCACATTCTGAGCATCAAGCCATCCAGACACTGCCTGACTTTGCACTGAGGAGGACAAGAGAGGATGTGCATGTTACTGCAGGCTCATCTTTGTAAACAGAAAAAAAAGAAATGAAAATGTGTCCTTAATGTCATATATTTAACATTATTGTGCACTGAGGTCAAATAAAGGTTTAAAACAAAAGTTTAAATATTTGTTTTCCTTACAAAGGCCAGTCTGGTGCACGTCTCGCACCTCGTGGTGTTCCTCTTGGAGTTGACAGAGGTGAGGCAGGCGTTGCTGCACAACTCCCTTACAGTTCCCGAGTCATCCACCGGAGTCAGGATTATGTTGTGAGGTCGCATTATCACCCTGAGGCAGTGAGATCAAGATTAGATTCTGTCAGGTGCATTGTGGGGGCTTTGTCTTGACAAAGAGTGCCTGCAATACCTCAGTCTCCTAAATCTAAGGTAGTGTGTGCTAGCTGATCACTAGGGATGAGTATCTGCAAGTGTATCCATGATTGGAAAGTGTGGGATTTCAACCAGAAACACACATTTTACTCAGATGAAACTCGTAAAACTATGTGAACTATAACGGATACTCATTTCCTCCGGGTACTTGCTCAATCCTACTAATCACAATACTGGTTTTGGACTTACTGAAGGCAGTTGTAGCAGCTTTTGGTGCCTAATTTGTTGTTTGGATGCTTCTCAGACAGGCAAGAGGCTGAGCAGTAAACCTCTGGTGAGCTCTTCGCCTGGTAAAGCGTCTGTCCTTTCGGCAGTTCTTTCCCACAGAGGCAACAAACAACGGACGAGTCTGCAATGATGATCGTTGCTGTGTTCTTCTCAGCAGCTGGAGATGCAACATTTCCGTTTACAGTGGCGTCCTCCTGTCGGATGATGCACAATTACACAAGAAGCTCAGAATTTTTACAATTTTACCAAATGAAACAGCATCAGATGAACTCTCATCTCTCTCTCGGCTTTTCATACAATACAGTAATGTATGTTATGAACTATACTCACAGTAGTCAATTTCTCTTTAATTTGTATGGTTCTTTTCCTCTTTTTCGCCTGAGCTGAGCATTCTCTCCCTGAGAGGACAAAACAGAAACAAGTGTAACATAATAATGAAGCTGTTAGCAGACATGAGGTCAATTTTAAATGTTTATTAATGTACAGTATGTGTCAACAATTATAACTTCTCCTGTTTAACTAGTATAATAGTATTATTAACCACTGTGCAGTGTTTGATTGTCTGATAAGCCTTAAAATCCACAGATGTATGGCTCAATCTAGACTTCCTGCATCATGTTTTATTGTCTCAGGCACAGGTACCTGTATCACCCCCCCCAAAAAAGTCCCTTGTGTCTTTTAATGCTGTGTTATTGTTGATCTCAATTCCTGCTAAAGGGGCCAAAGACGGTGAAAAGAGGAGGACGAGTATCAAGAAAAAAACAGAGCTATCTTGTCAAACTTATTCTCCCTCACCTTGAAGCTTGTATTCCATTGCAACGCTGTGTGACGCCACACAGGTGCGAGCGCAGAAGAGCTCCACCACGTTCTCGCTGCTTTTGTAACGAACCATGTCTGAACACGGTCGAGAGAGGTGGCACGTGGTGCACCGGCAGGGCCTGTCGTTATTCTGCGTATCAACAGAAAAAGACGGGTAGAAAAAGTCATTATTTCATTCACAAAAACGTAAAATCAGTGAGCACGCATCTCAGCGCCTTGCATTGTGAACATTAGTTCCAATTAAGGGGAATCTTGATGATATTTTAGACAATAGCAGGGTTTCAGGAGGCTTTTTATACACTTTTTGAATCTTCGAATGTAGTTTATTCTTTCAGGATTAGACTTGTTGGTAATGCTTTTGCTTATTTTCGTCAAAATATCCTATTAAAAACACCAAACTAACAATCAATTTATCCCACTAGCAAGCAATTCTTGTGTAGTCCCGGCCTAATGCCTCCATTTTTGTCCAAAATAATAAAAACAGATACACCACACAGTTGCACATGATGAGATGTTCCTTCATTACAATAAAAGCAGCCAGTGTAATTTATTTTTAGGCAGCCACACACTAATAAAATTCCTCCATATATTCTGATTAAAACTTGAGATAAGCCTCAGGAAGGGAACTTTTTCTGGGAGCAGCTTTTCTTTGTCAAGCCTGGGAGAGGAGGCAGAACGTTTTGCATTTGTAACTTTGTAATAAAATGAACTTTTTGAACGCTGCAATTGTTTTGACACTTTTGGTGTCTTGATGGTCGAAACGTAAAATCACTCAAACACCTGATAAACATACAGACAATCCAGTGTTTAATTTCAGTGAACTGGTGAATATACAGTAAATCATTCCTTTGTGTTTTCTGTCTTTCTCAATCTGAGTGATCATAGTTAGTTTTGATATTTCTGCACCTGCATGAACTCGTCCAGACACGTGCCGCTGCAGATGGTTATGGTCTCCTCCTCCAGCTTCACCGTCAGTGGTTTTTTGGTGCAGGTGGTGCCGCAGTGCTCACAGATGTGCGTGTTGTCCTTACGGAAGTTGTCAAAGCAGGAGCCGCTGCAGAACTTGTGGACGACCTCGTACAGTTTGAACTCACACATGGTCTGTGGAGGAGAATGATAAAGGCTCAGTGAGTACAACAAAGACTTTACAGGTAAAATCAGCAGTTTTGCTGACAATGATTTCACGTTGGAGGAAAAAGTGTTTTTGCTTACAGTGCAGGATTTGGAGCACATGCTGCAGACTGACGGTGGCGTTTGGCTGGACTCAGGTTTGGACTTAAAGGAGCACAGACAGGTCACACTGCAGAAGTCCTTCATAGTTCCCTTAGTGTCCACTGCAGCCATGACGAGGTCCTGAGGCTGCGATATCGTCCTGACAGAACAAGAACAAACAGTTTGTTACAATATCAGCTTTTGACATGGTGAAGAAACCTTGAAACAAAGATGATGTTTTTCACAGACTCACTTTTGACAGTAGTGGCAGGTCTTGGCGGCTGGTTTGTTGATGGGAAACATTTCAAACAGGCAGTTTTTGGAGCAGAAGACGTCTGTGAACCCTTTCTTCTGGAAAGCCGTTTGACCCTTCATCATGCTTTTCTTGCAGCGCGAGCAGGTCATCTGAACCGTCTGATACGCAAAAGAAATAAAGAACAAGTAATATTTGATTTTAACTAAACTGAAGATGGTATATTCTTGGAACTTAGTTGATTTCATTAGAACAAATGACTTCATAGTGATTCAATTTTAAATTATCTTTCACAGTTAAAGTGACTAAATACTCTTATAAATGCTATGGCCACCTGATATATCATTTTAACGTAGAAGAAGCGTGTGCCTCTACCTTTGCATCGCTCGGCTTCGTCTTGTCGTCTGCGTCTGTGAACGTTGTTGGACTCTGGTTGTTTGCATCCTGCACGGTCTGATCTTTCAGTGGTTGCTTGACAGAATTAGACGCCGATGATAACCTGGAAATGTGGGCTGGATCCAGCAACTTCGCCTGGAACAAGACAGCAAATCAGCAAATGATTAAACTTTATGTTGAAATGGAAAATCAAGTTTTGTTGAGACTTCTTATGTTCTTGTCATTTATCATCAATAGTATAAAGAAAAAAAAACTGAGACTGGTCACATCAGCCACTACGCCACAGAAACAGTGATGTTGTTGCCAAAAGTGTATCTATAAATAGAGCTGGGTACTTTATTATAATATGAAAATGTAGAGAGAAATTAGATACTCACAATGTCCAGTTTTGGGATCACTATCTTCACCTTTTTCATGCCAGCCATCGCAGCTAGTAATTTGTCCTTTTCTGTAAATAATCAAATCAAATATGGGTGTTAAACAAAGTTCTTGTTATACTTCTAAAATTAAATGAATATACTATTGGATGGATTGCCGTGAACGTTGCTTCAGACGCTCTTTGGTGATACTCGGACTTTTCCTCTAGTGCCACCAAAAAGTCAAATTCTAATAATCTTCAGTGACATAGCATTAGCATGCTAGCATAATAGCATTTTTTGACTCCTCTAAAGACACCAGAATGATTTTTACCTGTATTTAAAGTGGCACAGGAACCTTTCCTCCAGCTATTTTGTTCTGCTCCTGTCATCGGATCATCTTTCTCCACACGGTCAGCCTCTTCAAGGTCTGCAACAGTGCTGCGATTCTCAGGTGAGCTGTCGGTCTTCTTGGCATCACTGCTGTCATTGTCCTGCTTGGTCTTATCGAGTACATCTGAGTGATTTGTGTCGCCATCTCCGACATTTGGCTCATTTCTGATGTCCTCATCAGTGTCAAAGTCCATGTCGAAGTCTACATTCATGTCCTCATCGTCGTCACTGAAATACATCTTTGTGGCATTCTCATTGCTATGAGACAATGTTTTCTCAGGTGTGTTCACATCAGACCAGTCAGTCTTCTCAGTGCTCACATCATTCAGCTCAGATGCCGTATTTTTCTGCTTCCTGGGCCTGCCTCTGCCACGCTTCTTCAAAGAACCGTCGGAAATGGGACTGGATAAATATCTAGAACAGTTGCTGGGTTCTTTAGTCGTTGAAAGGGACACTTTTGAGGAGGAAAGACCTGACAGAAACAAAGAGCTATTTGCACTCTCCTGTTTCCTGGGCCTGCCTCGGCCGCGTTTCTTCAGAGAAGAACTGGGGATGGGACTGGGAGAATATCTGGAACATTCGCTGGGTTTTTCAGTAGTTGAAAAGGTGTCATTGTCCTGCTTGGTCTTATCTAGTACATCTGAGTGATTTGTGTCGCCATCTCTGACATTTTCCTCATTTCTGATGTCCTCATCAGTGTCAAAGTCCATGTCGAAGTCTACATCCATGTCTTCATCGTCATCACTGAAAGACATCTTTGTTGCATTCTCATTGCTACGAGACAATGTTTTCTCAGGTGTGTTCACGTCGTAGCTCTCAGGCGTTTCCTCTGGCCAGTCATTCTTCTCACTGCTCACATCCTTCAACTCAGATGCAGCATTTTCACTCTCCTGCTTCCTGGGCCTGCCTCTGCCACGCTTCTTCAGAGAACAACCGGACACGGGACTGGAAATACTGGAACATTCGCTGGGTTCTTTGGTTGCTGAAAAGGAGGCTTCTGAGGAGGAGAGACCTAAAGGAGTCACAGAGTTGCAGCTATTTTCACTCTCCTGCTTCCTGGGCCTTCCTCGGCCGCGTTTCTTCACAGAACAACCGGAAAAGGGACTGGGAGAATACATGGAACATTTGTTGTTGTTTTGAGTTGTTGAACAGGAGGCTTTTGAGGAGGAAAGACCTGAAGGAGACACAGAGGTAAAGTTATATCTTATCTTTCACTCCTTATTTGAGTTACATTCAACTAAAGAAGTCAAACATTTCCTGTCTATTAGTTTTATAGGGTTTCTTTTAAATCCAAACTAAATCTCTAGAGTCACCTGACTCCAATGATTTTCTAGCTTCCTAACCGACTCTGATGAACGATTTACAGTAGCTGTGACCAGGACTGTGACTCCTGCACCCCTAAAAGAAGACAAAATACAGATCACTGGATATTTGGAGTCTGTGCATTAACATACCGCTCAGCTGTGAAGAACTTCCTGATCCTTCATCGTCGTCCCCAGCATCACAGTTGTCCTTCTCAACATCAGATCTGTCCTCCTCAGCATCACAGTTGTCCTCCTCAGCATCACAGTTGTCGTTTTCGACATCAGATTCATCCTTTACAGCAGTTTTTTCAGGATTGTCCTGCTCCATATCCGGCTCCAGTTGTTCTTGAAAGAAAAGCAATATATGTATACATCTGTAGTAATAATTATGATACCACATAATAATAATGGTTTGGCAGGTTAGACATTCTTTAAAAGGTACTGTTAAACTGGACACATACCTGCAATCTCAATTTCCTCGAGAGATTTTCCTTCAAATCTTTCAAGAGATCCACTCTCCATTGCTGTGAGGAGCTCTGAGATTTTTGCAATCTCGACTGCGGCCTCAGGCGTCTGATAGTATTCTCTGTCGGTCCGGATGTCACGGCCCAGCAGTTTGGCTAGCTGATCAAGCTCTTCGTTCGTGAGGCTGAGAATCCGGAAAAATCTTGCAACGTGCTTACGAAAACACACGGACCTGAGGTTCACTTGGGTCTTTGCGCCACACCGAGCGACAAACGAGGTGAAGCACTGGTGTCCTTGGTAGAAGCTCATCCAACTGGCAGTAGGTTTTGCAAACAGGAACATATTGTTTTCATGCACACCACATGTGTCTCTCTTACTCACAAGCAGCGTTAGAGCATCGAGCAGTTTGGGGGTCAATGTGACTGCAATTTTTTTGCCCTTGTTGTTTCTGAGATTGATCTTCACGTAGTGCTTGGAGAGAATCTGATCTAACTGTGACTGGTGAACAGCAGCGTCCTCATGAGGCTCAGTCTTATCCCTCTCGTTGAATGACTTCAGTGTTACTTTTGAAACTTCCATCATGTTTTTGTTCAAGACCGACACTTGGGCAACCGTCACTCTGAGAAGCGCATTGTAGACCGGAGGGCATCCGTACATCGTCAGACTTTCAACTCCAGACGTTGCAATCTGTTCCAAGCACTGAAAGAGAAGCTGCACATCGTGAATGAACGGGATGGTCGGTGCGCCGTTCACTGCTCTTTTTTTGATTGGTGGAGAGAGACCCATTCTTTCTCACACAAGTTCATGACTGTCTCCACTTCTTCAATCCTCTGTTCATCAGCATCCTCTTTCAAAGCCCTGCCTAAGTTAATGCCGGCAATTTTCTTAATTGAATTGCCCAAATGCAACCAGACACTTGGTCTGTCATTGGTCTTTGTTTCCTCATTGAAACCGGCAAGTTCTCTGGCTGCTTCGACAATTTTGCTGAAGTTTTGAAGTTTAACAGCCTCCTCAATGCTATTTATCGACTTTTCCCTTAATTTCAACAGGAGCCTTCCCATTAGCCTCAGCCTATGTGTTAAGGTGGCATGTCTTCTTTTAGCTTCACTCGTGTGGTAAACATACTGTGCCAGCTGCAGTATATGGGGATCATCCAAAATTACAGACGCAACCTCATCACTCTTCAGTTTCTCTAATAACTCCTTCACATCGGATGAGACCTCCTTGGGGCTTGTTGACTGTGCAGCATCAACCAAACTTAAGATTTTCCTCTGGCTGCGGGTTCGATATTTTGAGGACCTCTTTGCGTAACACTTTCGCACATGTCGCCACATGTGCTTACGGCTACGCATGACTTTACAATACAGACAGAGCGCGAATGTTTTCGCATTGGTTAGCTTGTCCTAGTCCTTTTCTTTTCACTTTCAGTTTTCCACGGTTAGTCCTCAAAACCTCTTCATTATGTTGGAAATTTCCTCTGTTTCGTAACTCGGTCAAGATCATAATTCTCTCCTTGGAGTGTAACGGCAGATGAAACATCGCAGCTATTTCAGGCACTTCATTTCTATGAGTGTAAAGGTGACGAGCAATTTTCCTTAGACCTTTCCCGCAAACGTAACAATAATTTCTGTTGGCAAGGGTAGGACCTTCAGCCTCTTCATCAGAGGTAAAACTGTCAGGGTTGTTATTAGCCCCGTCCTGCTGGATGCTTGAAACTTTGGCGGGTTGTTGGGAATCTGGATCTGGACTGTTCTTGGATTTGGGACTCTTGCTGCTGTTGAAACCGTCATCGCTACTCAGTTCATCATCGGGTACGTACTCTTCATCAAAGCATGATTCATCAGAACTGGTGGCTTCTTCTGAGTCCTCAACCTGCAATTATGAACAAGTAATTTTATAAAACACAAAACAACAAGAATCTCATATTTGTCGGTCTGTAGAGTCTACTATGTTTGGCTTAAGCTCCTGTCTCTTTATGGCGCACTTCCTGAAGACCCAGTCTGCTCTGATTGGTCAGCTCACACACGCCTTAAGGGAATTATGATTGATTATTATGATTATGAACATTATTTCCACATACTTTACATTTACAACACTTACACATTCATCCTCTGATGGAGATGCAGCAGCACCAAGGTCCTTCTGTGAAGTTTTCAGGTCCTCTCCGGATTTCTGTAAATATCATGTTATTGTTGATAACATGTACAATGAAAATATTCCAGAGACAGTCTGATTCAAAACTGAGGTCATTATTGACGTGTTGTGTTCGACAGACTTTTCAAATATTTTTAAGAGGGCGGCAGAAGAGTCAAAACTCTTGTAGACATATCTGCAATAGATATCAACAGATATACTTTAATTATTTATGACATAATGGACAAAAACGGAAAAAAACAGAAATTACACCAACCGTTGAACGCCATGGGTAGGAGGAGTCCCCGTAGTTAAAAGTTATCTCCTCGCCTTGAGATATTTTCTTCACTGCAAACAGGCACAAGTGTGGCGTTCCCTCGTAAACAACTTTCTTCATTTTGCAGTTGGGACTTATGTCATCGTCGTTCACAAGTCTACCGAGGGACCCATCATCTTTTGAAGCATCAATGCTGCAAGAAAAAAATACATAGTCTTCATGAAACTTCAACCACTTTTTAGATTATTATTTTATCACACTGATTGATGGTAGCAAGACAAAAAGAAATCTGAAATATCCACAGTAAACTCACCGCCAGTTTGTTCCGTTCCACAAGAAGTCAAACATATAATTGTTCAGAGCATCACCACAATTCTTTTTTCTGATTTCTTTCTGAGAGATGATTTTCCCACGATACTCGACAACGAAGGCGGATGGCTCAATTGCTTCATGGGTAAAGACGCCTCTACCTTAAAAGCAGGAATAAAAAGACAGTCCAAGTTACATCCAATTATGTCAAATCATTGACAGCTTGCAACATGAACACTAAACATCTGCAAACAAAAACATGTTCACATATCTGTGGATATTAGCTTCAAGCTTGTCATTGTGCACAGGGCTCTCTTCAAAAAGGGATCGCAGTCAGACTAACTTTCAAAATAAATGGTTAAAGAAATATTAAGAATACAAACCTTTAAAGGGGTCAATAAACACTTGGTCCAGGAAGGGTTTGTCTCTGGAGGCCTTTATGTGCTCCAGGGCATCTTGCTCAGGAGTCAGTTGCCTGCTCTGCTTCTCTGTGACGGCTTGTTGGTCCACAGCATCTGGAAAATGTATTTTAAAAATATGAATATTCAAAGCATAAAGAGCATAAACATGGATCCCATACATAAACCCCATGCATCCAACGTATGGGATGATGATGATTAAGATGATGCTAAGACACTGGGGCCACAGACACAATTTAAGAATACAAAGACTGATGATCTAAATTCTATATAAATGTAAGAAACAATGCAACAATGTTAATGATCAACTTCAGTGCCACGTACAAAAATAACAATTTCTTCATGACATACCACTCTGCTGAGGTAAAAGCTCTGATTCTCCATTGACAACCTCAGCATCACTGTTTCCAGGGTTGCCCTGCTCCACTTCTGGCTCCAATTCATCTTAAAATAATAAAGCAAGATACAGGATGATTTAATTTGTTGTTGTTACCTGTCTCTACTAAACAACAACTGTCAGACTGATTTTTCACGTACCCTCAATCTCCATTTCCTCCAGAGAGTTTCCTTTAAACCTTTCCAGAGAACCCTTTTCCATCGCCAGAATAAGTTTTGCGATTTTTGCGAGCTCCACAGCTGCCTCTGGCGACCTGTAGTATTCCCTGTCAGCCCGGATGTCGTGGCCCAACAGCTGTCCAAGGTGATGGAGCTCGTCGCTCTCCAGGTTGAGAACCTGGAAGATTCTTGCAATGTGCTTGCGAAAATAAAATGATCTGAGATGCTCTGGGTTCTTTGCACGACACCGACATGAAAAAGACCTGATGCAGTTCCCTCCGAGAAAAATACCGGTAGAATGAGAGTTCGGCTTTGCAAACAAGAAGGGATTATCTCGGTGTATGCCACATGCTTCTCTCTTGCTCACAAGCAGCGTTATTGCACTGACGAGATCAGAGGTCAACAAGACAGCGACGTTTTCGCCAGTTTTGTTTGAAACATTTATTTTGATGAAGCGTTTGGATAACACTCGAATGGTGCTGTCGCACTTCTGGAATGTCTCTACTGTCATTTTTGAAACTTCAGGTGCACCTTTGTTCAAGACTGACGCCTGTGCTAGTGTCACCTTGCAGAGTGCACTATAGGCCTGTGGGTTTCCATCCATCTGCAGGCTTTCAATCGCAGAAGCTGCTGTTGTTTCCAGGTACCTGTGGAACAGCTGCACGTCTTGAGTGAACGGTATGGTGGATGGGCTGTTTGCTTTGTGTCCACTCGACGAATCCACTTCCGTTTTGGGGACAAGCTCGCTCCATTCTTTCGCGCATAATTTCATGAATTTCTTTGTGTCTTTCATCATCTGCACATTGCCGTCAACTCCGGCGAGGACAATGGCGCCCATTTTTTTGAGTGAATATCCGAATTTCAAAGCCAGACTCGGTTTGTTGTAGATCTGCATCTTTTCGTCAAAACCTGCCATTTCTCTGACAGCCTCAACAATTTTGTAGAAGTTTTTGGGTTTGACTGCATCTTCAAAGCTAAATATTGACTTTTCACGCAGGGCTATCAAAAGCCTTCCCATTTCTCGCAGCCTCTGTCTGATGTACTTACCTCTGAATCCGTACTTCTGGATCAGACTTGCTGCCAGCTGAATAACAAGGTAGTCATTCTGAACTGCCTTTGCAGTCTCATCTTGTTGCATTGTTAGTACCATCCTCCAAACAACAGGAGCAATCGCACCCAAGACTCTTGTCTTGTCATCTGCTGCAGGGTTTGCCGCTGTCTTAGGAGCACACCTGGACACATGTCTCCATGCTTCATTATATTTAAACAGGCATTTACAAAATAGACAGTAAATGTGTGTTTTAGTATTGATCTCCATTGTTGACTTGGTTATCGGTCGTCTTTTCATTTTCAACTTTCCACATTTCTTCTTGAAAACATCTTGATTATGTTCGTAATTTCCCCGGATCCGCAACTCATCAATTAACTTTCTTCGTTCCTTGGAGTTTTTGGGTAATGCAGCAAGTTCGGCGATCTCAGGCTCTTCATCAGCGTGTGTCAAAAGATGTCGAGCGAGTTTAATATAACCTTTCCCGCAAGCAAAACAATAGTTTCTACTAGTGTAAGAACAGTCTATAGTCTTTCGCGTTGCCCTGCGCGGAACATAGTCTCCATCCTTGTCAGATTCATCAGAGCTTAAAGGAGCCTCGTCCTCCCGCTGGCTGCGTGAAGCGTCACGTTGTGTCAGGTCTTGAGAGGAATCCGAATCTGAATTGTCCCTGAAGTCCAGCTGACTGTTGCTGTTGGCAAAACTTTCATCGTCACAAACTGGTTCATTGTCGTCATCATCATCAGAGCCGGTATCTTCATAGCTAGAAGCTGCATCTGAGTCCTCAAACTGGAAATAAGGTAAAAAACAATAAGTTTTATTCATGAAGCAGAAAAGTCTGCCAGTATGTCATAAAAAAGACTATAAAAGAATATCGACATATTGATGAAAGCACCAAATCTAGTCTTTTACATACCTTTTCCTTCCTTGGTATTGAAGAACTTGATCCATTATAGGAATCCTGAAAATGTTAAGAACAACAGAAAAGTGTCAAAATTTGATACTAGGAATTTCCTAGATAGCAAACTACAATTTTACACACTACAAATCTGATTTACTCTGTGTACCTACCCTTGAGCGCCACGGATAGGAGGAGTTCCCGTAGTTGTAAGTTATTTCCTCGCCTGGAGTTATTTCTTTCACTGCAAACAGGCACAAGTGTGGCTTTCCATCGCAATTAACTTTCTTCATTTCACAGTTGGGACTTGTGTGATCGTCATTCACAAGTCTTCCGAGCGTCTTATCCTCTTTTGAAGCATCAACACTGCAAGCAAACACACTCAATCAACATTCAGCCAGGTCTCTTTAAGACAAAAGTGGAAAAACAAGCAGATAACTCACCACCAGCGTTCTCCTTTCCATGAAAACTCAAACAAAAAATTCTTCAGAGTGTCACCGCATTTCTTCTCAGGCCTTGTGTCTTTGTAAGGAAAGGTTTTCCCCCGATATTCAACAACAAATGCGGAAGGTGCAATGGCCTTGTGGGTGAATACTCCTCTCTCTGGAGAAGCAAAGATTAACATGAAGACATTAGTCCAGTGTAATACTGGTTGAAGCACCACAACTAGTGATAACTGCTATGACCATCATTGTTATACTTTGACCAAAAACAAGTATATTTTCAAATTGAGGGACAAACTTCCTCTTGGCACTCAAATAACACCTCTTCCCTTCATATCCATCCTGCCAAAAAAGGAATGAGGATTGTTCTGTCTATGATGATGGCCATGCTCCTGGTAAATCTGAGAACATTTTAATAATAAATAAATCATTAAGCACCTTTGGGTCACTTAGACGCCCCCTCTTTCACACACAAGTTATTGACTCAGTCACATCTAACAAGAAATAGGTTGAGACAGACTGACTATTCCAGTCTACTGTCAAGTACTGACAGAAATCCCTTCAATATCAATACAGAGTTTATTATCAGAATTGTACTACTTACCTTTAAAAGAGTCTATATACCTTTCCTCCAGAAAGGGTTTGTCTCTGCGAGCAACTATGTGCTCCAGGGCATCTTGCTTAGGAGTCACATGCCTTTTCTTCTTCTTCTCCATGACAGCTGGAAAAATTCCCAAAAATGCTAGATTAAGTTCGTGTGATATGAGATCCACTGAGCAGAGAGCTCTTATATGGCAGACAATAGAGAGTTTGGGTTCAGTGTTCTTAAAGTGTTTTAAAGCAACATAATTTAACTCTTTAACCTTAAAATAACAGCTTGAAAACCATGTTAATTGTACAGTGTATGGTAATAGAGTGAATGGTGTCTTGTTTCTGCACTATGCAACTTTGGTGAGAGGGAAGGATCACAGCGTTGTTTAATTCAACATACTAGTTTTCAACACATAACACTGTTATGACGGAATACGTTTTTTTGTAGTTAGCACCTACATGGTGCTCTGACAAATTCTTGCAGACCTGGGATCGGTATTAAGGACAGTGGTGTTGCACTCAGAAACTGTGGTGTTGCGCCAAATAGCACAAAATGCCAATTTCTACACAATGCTGCTTTAGCTGATCTGTTGTTGCAGTAGAGGAAAACAAAAGCTGGCGTTTTCTTTTTAAGGAGAAGCAAAGAGATTAACAAGCTATTCAAAACCTAGATTTACCTCTTTATTGACATTCATGCAAACATATTACTTCCTGTTTCATGTATCTGTCATACCATCAATAGAGGCAGTCTGTGTGCACTAAAGATACTTCTTGTGTATACAGAATTTCATTTGTGTTATCATGCGTTAAACTATGACCAAAGGATGAAGGCAGCGGTAGAGGTAGTAGCGGTCTATTACCTGTATGTAAAACATTGTCTAAATGTGTTTATATCAAGTTGAATCTGATTGTTGTTTACTCTCAGTTTGTGCACATGCCTTGCTAGCATGCTAACATTAACTAGTAAGCTAGTGGTGTTTGTCGCCACTTTGTGCGTTTCGTTTGAGTTAAACACATGTAGCTTGATGAACACTTGTTTAAAACAGGTAACGTTTACCTTTGCTTCAGTGTCCCAAGTTAGAAACGAGCAGAGTTGCAAGTGTAGCTAACGCAGGTGAAGCCATCTTCCCGTCCGGCTTGAAAACCATTCCTGTTTTAATCAAGACCCGCCCTCCTCTGCCTCTGATTGGCTACGACTCGGTGCCTTCTTCGTACGCTTCCTCTGATTGGCTAATTCTCGTTACCTTCGCCCTGCTCAGCCTCTGATTGGCTTACGTTGCCATTCTTATCCAATCCCTTTCATAGGCAAATTAATGCAACTGATTCTCAATATTTGGACATATTGATCCTATTTTTCTTTTTCCCCTGATGGTGAAAGACTTATTTCATGGCTGTGAAGTTTTATTTTGAAAATGAGATAACAAAACCAATGTTTGTGAAGGAAGCTGACTTTTGGAATATGCAACCATTCTGAAAAATAACTGACTGCATCTATCATCTTTTTTTCTTTTTGTCCCCTTTAAACTGTCAATAATGACTTTTCCTCCCAATAAGTACACATTCACAGCACTAAGAACAGGTCAAAATACATTTTAGACTTAAACAAAACCTAAATACTTATCTATTAATAATTTTTTGTTTTAATATTGTCTTAAAAGTCCCTTATAGCAGGGGAAAAGCTTCCTGACAGCTGAAAATGTGACTGTCAGACACTGTCATCTTGTATTTATTAAGAAAGGAAGCTTAAATGATGTGTCAAATTCAGGGATCATAGCAGGGAACACTTCCTGACAGCCCTCAGATACTGTTTCTCTTGTGTTTAACATGACAGGAAGCTCACATGTCCACATTTCAGAAAGGAGTATTGGTTGAATATTGTATATTGTAAAACCTATGAATAGTTTGTATTAAAATGTTCCATCCATCCAGACATCCCTCTCCCCAGCAATGATTTCCAGCTCTTCCTTGGGGTCCTGAGGTGCTCCCAGGTCAGACTTGATATGCAATTCCTTCAACTTGATCAGGTTTGCTGCTTACTCAGTAACTATTATAAAAATAGAAACGGTGCAGGTGCTATTCTTCCTGATGAGTACTTTTAATACTTTAATTCTGCTGGTCATACCTCTGTACTTGTACTCGAGTATTTTCACATCATGGTTTTATTACCTTTACTTATGTAACATGTGAGTAGTCATTCCACTACTGCTCATTGGGAACTGTGATGATGTTCTTCAGCAAGTTACTTACACCTTTTCTGCTCTACGTCTTTATCAGTGGATGACTGGAATTGTACTGTAACAGCCACTAGATGTCAGTCTTCTACTGCATTTTAAAGCCATCTTTCCACTATTATCTGTGTCTTCAGTACAGTATCAGTACAGTATCAGTAAAAACTATAATATTTGCTGCAGAGATATAGTGGAGTAGAAGTATAAAGTTGCATTAAAATAGAACGAATAATAGAGGTTCTTTGGTAAATGTACTCAGTAACATCCAAATTAAACACAATCTAGAGACTAAAGTGGTTAACCATTCTCAGAAATCCCTCGTTGTTGTCCAACGAATGATGTTAATATTTCCCCTGGCGTATAGCTCCCAGATATGATAGCATATATCAGGTAAATAAACACAGGTGTGTCTGTAGTAGTCTGTGTTCATTCAAATTAATCTATTGTATGATATAATCTCAAAGTCCCAATTTGACGAAAAGATTACATAAATAAACTTGAGAGAAACCATTTCATTTCCACGTTTATTTACATAGCGTAAGGTGTTACAATAAAATTCCTTGTCACCATTTTATTATAAATACACCATTTTAACCAAGGCTTGACAACCCTCATTAAAATACATCCTTCAAACCTTTTGAAACATAATAAAACAAATGCTTTAATGGATACATCTATTTCATTTTTGCACCTTTTTTTTTTTAAATGTTAGTAAATCATGCAAAGCAGAAATATAGAGTACGAAAATAAAATGATATAGTTTGAATGTGTTGCTTTACAAAGGAGAATTTAAAATCAAAACAATTATATGTAGTGGAAAATACAAATACTGGGTCTGGTGGCAAAGCTTAAAGATCTTTCTCAAAGAAATGTTAAGTAATGGCTTTCAGCAATAGTGATCTATATAATCATCAATATACAGTACATACATTACATTACTTGTCTGTGAAGGGAAAAAAAATTCAAATAATGGAAATGTCTTTACGATTATTTTTGACACTGGACTGAACTGAACTGTTATGATTCTGAAGTTAGATTGTGACACACTGGACTGTAAAAAGGCTTACCTGATAACACAGTATCATACCATTATGGATAGCATTGCACTTAAAGTCATGCGTCAGTCATTTTACAGTGTAACCACTGCACCATCTTATAATACTCAACATCCCATTTTAGTGTTACAGAGTATTTTTGCAGGCACTTACAAAGCATGGTTGAGGCCTTTAAATGGTTCAAGATAAGATGCAGGTTTCAAAAGGGTCCACTGTTACAATAAACCTGATGAAACATCGTATGAGCGAGTGTGTTGGTGTACTGCTGCATAAAATCATTGATTACAGTGACGGTCACAGTCCAAAATAACGCCACAGGTATCTGGAAGACATCTGAGCAAAGAGCTGGAGACGACATGGAATAACATATCTGAAACAGAAGAAGTGAACATTGAACAAGAACATTAGACTTTGGGACTTGAAAGACATTAAATGGCACAAATAAACTGGAAAATTTGGTAAACTTCATTTTACAGGTGTGGATTTTTTTCATGGTAAGTAGGTGGTAACAATTTACCAAATCACATATTTACTGCTTATTAGAAATGTTGAGGTAATTTTTCCAATTTGGTGTAATTTCAGGGACATTTCAAATATGTAAATTGGTAATTACCGCCTACTTCCCAAGAAATTCGTAGACCTGTAAAATGAAGTGTTTCAATTTCAAAAGTTGTGAAGTGGTTAAATGTAAATATTCTCTTAACCTACCTGTTAAAGTGTCCAGAAAGGCAGAGGCTTGTATGTTTTGGAGTTGAGGCTGGATATGGTGTTTATGGTCACAATAGGCTGTTTAATCCTTCCATTTGTGGGAACTTGCTCTTTGAGGTTACATGTTGCTGTAACCAAGCTGTAAAGTTTTATGACAGACGATTGGGAATGGAGCAGATGTTGGTAGAATATATGTGGCAGTGTAGCCCAGGAGAGAGAAGATCTTGAAGCTTGGCATTCTGTGTTTTTCATGTTTTGGGAGACTTCTTATTCTGCTCTGCAGAGTGGCACTTATCTTTCTTTAGCTAACTTTTATATTCAGAAATATACACATGTACAGAATTTTTTTGTTTGTACACCCAATTTGGTTTTCTGTAACATTCAGGCTAATGGTAATGAACAGCTTGGTTATAGTGTAACACACTGTATTGTAAAGTGGAACATTAAATGCTTATGATGTTAAACTTTAAAAACCAAAAAAAATCACGTACACTTGAAACTTTTTACGATAGATATTGGAAATGATAAACAGCGTTTGCATATGCTGCTTACAGTACGGTAATCAGAAAGTCTGATATGATATAAACATAACTAAAAGTAAATGTGAAATATACAATAAACAAAAATATTCAACTTGTAAAAAATTAAATATTAAAAGTCCTGTAACAACCACATGCAGAGCAGAATAAAGCTAGTCCTTATTCCACTGAGAATTAGGCATCTGGTGAACACTGTGGTTTAATAGTGTATCCTTCCCTTAGAAAATCATTCCCTAACTTTCAAACTCATCAGTATCGGCGGGTGTAGCTTGGTGAACTGTAGGAAGTGGAAGAGAAGGTTGTACTGAAACTTGATCCAGTGGCATCAAAGCTGCCTCTTCTGGAGCCGGACCTGGAACCACTTCTTGAGCCAGACCGTGACCCAGTGGCGGAGCCTGACCCGCTGATGCTATAGGGACTGTAGAGGCCTTTGCTTGATTGAGATGATGCTTCAAGCAGTCTCAGACCTGTCCCCTCCTCTATCATGCTTCTATCCATTGCATCCTTGTAAGAGATTTTCAGCTTGGTTTTCGGGCATGTGAGGTATTTCGAGTATGCACTAACATCTCGTAACTTCTGCGCAGTGCGTGCATCCAAGGAGCCCTTCTTCACAGCCTCATCTATGGAGACTCTGCTGGTGGCGTCTGGTTCAATCAATCCACCAGTGAGATACTGGACCTCAAGGAATCGCTGCCCAGCCTCATAGTAGAGCCAGCCTTTCTTTAGGGCTTGGGCTGCTGACATTTTGGTTTTGGTTCTTGGATCCTCAAATCCATTGCACGCCTTCTGGGCTAGACTGATACGGTCCACCATGATTTTATCGACAAGCCCTTTGTTCATTGCATCTGCAACAGTGAATTTCTCTCCAGTATTTGGGTCAATAATCCCTCCTGTGCAGGCCTGAGCTTCCAGCAACCTCTGACCTGTTATATTGTCCAAAAGGTTCCTGTGTATGGCTTCTGTGACGGACACCTTCTCCAGAGTCTCTGTGTCTAAGATTCCAGCCACTGGGCCAGTTTCCTCTGTTGGATCGTTCCATGTGGTTGCTGGTGTTTTTATAGTAGGTGCAGGG
Source organism: Lagodon rhomboides (assembly GCA_039737535.1). NCBI lineage: Eukaryota > Metazoa > Chordata > Actinopteri > Spariformes > Sparidae > Lagodon > Lagodon rhomboides. The sequence goes on from CM077799.1 coordinate 5,858,738, forward strand.
CTCATGCTGTAAGATGAAGAGGAGCCAAAGGAGGATGATCGTGATCTGGAACCACTCATGTTTCCAGACAGCATGTCTGCAAACTCTGTGATGGACAGGGTTCCTGCACGGTACTGATCGAGAGCGGACTTGTCAATCAGGCCCTTTGAGATTGCATCATCAATATCATACTGCCGACCAGACCTTCTGTCAATGATCATGGATTTCACAACTCCGTCAGATGAGGTGATGGTTATTTCCTCCCATTCACACTCCTGCTCTGAAAGCTCGATATAGGTCTGGTGGTCGATGAGCCCTTTCTGGTACGCCTCATACACAGACATCTCTTTGCCCGTTTCAGGATCAACAATGACGACCCTGCGCTTGCGAACAGAAGACTTGGATGATGTCTTTCTCTCACGCTTCTTTTCTTTCAGCAGCAGAAGAGCGAGGCCTGTCTCTGGGTCTATCATACATCTCTCCATCAGCTGCAGGTAGGTGAGGTTTTCCTCAGTGTTAGGATCAAAGAAGCCCTTTGTGTCATCAGATGGGTCAGTGAGGATTTCGTTCATTTCCTGGTCGAAGAGGCCACGTTCATACGCTGTCTCAACTGGCAGACGATGGCTCTCCTGTGGGTCAATGATTCCACCAGTAGCAATCTGAGCCTCTAGCAAACGAATGCCATGGTCTTTCAGAATGAGGCCCTTTTTCATTGCCTGGAACAGTGAGATGACCTTGCCAGAATAAGGGTCCTTGTAGCCTGTGACAGCTCGTTCAGCTGAGTGGAGTTTATCTTTAAACTCTGGACCAACAACACCCATCTTAACAGCCTCAGTGACATTCAGTTTTAGGTTCTTTATAGGATCAATTACATATCCAGTGGCAGCTTGAGCCTCAAGCAGCTCAAAGGCAGTTCCTGGTCTGATCATGTTCTTCTTCATTGCTTGGTAGATAGACAGGCGGTCTTTGCTTGATTCTACGTACACACCAGCAATACAGCTCGTTCCCTCAAGGTATTTCTTCACAGCTCTGCTGACCTCCTCCACTGTAATGATACCCTCAGTGAGATCATTGTATGTTTTTTGGTCTATAATCTGAGAACGAAGCAGCTCGTCCACAGTGATCTGCTTTCTGAGACCCTTGAAGAGAAGACTTCTATCTGCCAGTGATAGTAGGCGCAAACCACTTTCTTTATCAACTCTGCATCTTTTCAGTAGCTGGGCATAGGACTGTTGTTCATCTGTTGTTGGATCAGTGTAACCTCTCACATCCCCAGTAGGTTCAGATAGTCTCTCAAGTGTCTCTTTGTTGATGTATCCACGTTGCATGGCAACGTCTGTCGGCAGGTGGAAGTAGTATTCAGGATCCATTAATCCGCCAGTGGCATTCTGGGCCTCCAGCAGCCTCAAGGCATAATCCTCCGGAACCAGGTCTTTTTTCATCGCTTGGAAGAGAGAAATCACTTTTCCGCTGTACGGATCCTTGTAGCCTGTAACTGCTCTTTCAGCAGAGAGAAGTTTGTCATGAAGTTCCGGGCCAACAAGCCCCTTGCGTACAGCTTCGTCAACTGTTAGAAGTTCATCCTTGACTGGATCAATCATGAATCCTGTTGCTGCTTGGGCCTCGAGGAGATTCAAAGCAGCTTCAGGTTTAATCTGTCCGCTCTTCATAGCCTGGTAGATGCTGATCTTTGGAGGATTGTCTGACAGGATTCCAGCAATGCAACCAGTACCAAAGAGGTACTGCTTTACTGATGGCATCTCCATTACCTCGCGAATATTCATCTTTTCTTGTTTCAAGAGATTGTATGTGTGCAAGTCAATGATTCGGGCACTGTATAGCTCCTCGATAGTAATTCTTCGTCTGATAACATCACATGACATGCTCTGTTCGATCTTTAGGGTCTCCCTTTGTTCAATGATTTCAATGATGATGACCAGCATTCTTTCCTTTGTGATTTGCCCTAAGCGGAACTGCTCCAGGAGGCGGCGTCTCTCCTCTTCTGGAAGCATGTTTGAGTTCATGACTTCCCAAATGGTCATACTCTTTCCTGCAAAGCTCTTATGAGGGATCTCAATTTGAGTTTCAGTTAGATCTGTTCGGGCTTGCTCCTCTGTGTACTGGTAAGATTTCTCAACAGGAGCAGGAGATTCAACCTTTGACAGAGGCAGGTAGCACAGACCAGAGTTGGGATCTCTTACACATTTCTCCACTAGTTGCTTGTATGTAACACTTCCGTTGGTGTTGGGATCAGTGAAGCCTTTGACGTCACCTGAGGGTTCATTGAAGGATTTGGACATTTGTTTGCTGAAATACCCACGCTGAATGGCCACATCATTGGGAACACGATGGCTGCTGACTGGATCGATGATCCCTCCGGTTGTAAACTGAGCCTCAAGGAGTGGAATAGCATGCTCCCTCAGAATAAGCTCCTTCTTCATGGCTTGGAAAAGAGAGATCTTATTGCCTGTGTATGGATCTTTGTATCCTGTCACTGCTTTTTCAGCTGAGAGAAGTTTCTCATGAAGCTCTGGACCTACTACTCCATCCTTCACAGCATCATCCACAGAGTACTTCAAATTTTTGACTGGATCAGTTATGGAACCAGTTCCTGCTTGGGCCTCCAGCAGGGCAAGTCCAGTGTTATGTTGCAAAACATTCTTTTTCATTGCCTGGTATATGCTTAACTTCTCATTTGAATCTTTCATAGTGACACCATCAATGCGGTCTGTGCCTTGCAAGTATTTCCGTACCTTATCAGTTTCACTAACTTCTTTAGGTGTCTTTTTGCCCTGTTGGAGTTGGTCAAATGTAGCCTTATCAATGATGTTGGAATCAAGCAAAGAGCGGGCAGTGACTGGTGCCCTAAGACCTTCAAAACAGGCTTCTTCCTTTGGTTTGTCTTCTTTTTCATCAACCATTGTTATCACAATCTTTATCAACTTCTCAATCGTCACCTGCCCCATTCTGTACTGGCGGATCAGCTCAAGTCTTTGCACCTCAGTGATGTATTCAGAGTGTATTATCTCCCAGATGGTGACTTTTCTTCCTTTGAATGGACCATACTCCAGCTCCATAGTTGCCTGGTTCAAAGTCTCTTTTGTCTTAGCCTCTGTGATCTGTTTGACTTCTTTTGGCTTTGCAGCCTTCTTTGAAAGAGAAAGCAAGGGGAGTCCAGTTTCTTTGTCTGTGATGCATTTATTCAAGAGCTGAGCATAAGTTAAATCCTCTTGTGAGTTTGGATCATAAAAGACCTTTGTTTCATCTGTGTTTTTGTTCAAGGTCTTGCTCATTTCCTCATCAAAATAGCCACGCTTGCAGGCAACCTCATGTGGGATGCGGTAGCTTTTCACTGGGTCAATAATTCCACCTGTTGAGAGTTGTGCCTCAAGCAGACGGATGCCGTGGTCTTTCTTTATGAGGCCTTTGTTCATGGCTTCAAACAGAGACACCTTCTTTCCTGTATATGGATCTTTGTAGCCAGTGACAGCTCTCTCTGCTGACAGGAGTCGTTCATGCAGTTCTGGCCCTACAAGACCCGACTTAACAGCTTCATCAACAGGGATCCTCTCATTTTTGACAGGATCGATTACAAACCCAGTTGCTGCTTGCGCTTCAAGAAGGTTTGCAGCAGTTTCTGGTGAAAGTAATTCTTTCTTCATCGCCTCATAGAAAGGCATTTTCTCCTTGGTTGGTTCATTCAACAGTCCAGCAATGCTTGGTGTTCCTTGTAGTGCCTTCTTCACGGGCTCCATCTCAGAGATCTCTTTGACCGTTACTTTGCCTGTACTCAACTTGTTGAACAAGTCTTTGTTTATGATCTTGGACTCTAACAGTTCGCTGGCGGGTACTGCAGCCTTCAAACCATTAAACACATTTCCATCATTCTTCTCCTTGTCTTCCACAACAGTGATGACAATTTTAATAATCTTCTCTACAGTGATCTTTCCTGTCTTGTACTGGCGAATCAGTTCCCGTCTTTGCTCTTCAGTAAAGTATTGTGAATTTATGACTTCCCAGATGGTGACTATCTTGCCTTTGAACTTTCCAAAAGGTACATCAACGGTTGCTTTACTGAACACTTCCTTAGTCTCCAGATCTGTGTATGTTCTCTCAGTCTGAGCAGCTTGCTCTGTTACGGGTAATATCAGCAGTCCAGTCTCTGCATCTTTGGTGCATTTCTCCAGTAACTGTTTGTAGGTGAGTTGCTCTTGAGTGCTTGGGTCAATGAATAATTTGCAATCATCACTGGGATCGGTGAGTTTCTGGTTCATGTCTGCGTCAAACTGGCCCTGCTTGTAGGCAGTCTGAAGTGGCACTCTATGACTATTGACTGGGTCAATGATGCCACCTGTTGCAAGCTGTACATCCAGGAATTTGGTGGCCTGCTCCTTTTCAATGAGTCCCTTCTTCATGGCCTCATAGAGAGAGATTTTGTCTCCAGTGTAGGGATCTTTGAAGCCAGTGGCTGCTCGCTCTGCAGAGAGCATCTTGTCATGGAGCTCAGGGCCGATCAACTCATCTTTAACAGCCTCGTCCACAGAGAGGAGCTTATTTTTCACTGGATCTACGATGTGACCAGAAGCTGCCTGAGCTTCCAGGAGCATTGTGGCAGTGTTTGGACTAATCTTTTTCTCTGTCATAGCCTGATAGACACTCATTTTCTCTTTGGATGGAGTCAAGACACATCCAATACAACTCTGACCCTTAAGACATGATTTAACTTTATCAGTCTTTTCGAGCTCCTGCACAGAGACTTTGCCCTTTTTCAACTTGTCGAATTCCTTTTTGGTCAGAACACCGATCTCATGAAGCCTTGCGGCAGGAACTTTCTCTCTAATTCCATCAAAGGCAAAAGGTGATTCTCCGCCTTTCTTCGCCCCGTCCACTTCAACAGAGCCATTGAACACTTTCTTTGTCGTTCCCACCATTGTCATGGCAACTAACTGCTCCTCAGGAACCTCATCAGTCTGAACTTCGATTTCCTTCGTTTTGGATGCAGCCTGTTTGGAAGCAACCTCAAGACTCTTAAGTTTCTCTCTGAGCTTCTTGTTCTCTTCTCCCAGGAGTTTTTCTTGCTCAAGCCTTTTCTTGTCCAGAACTTCCATTTCCTTCTGCTTGTTATTCATATCTGCCTCAGCCTCCTTTTGTTTCTTAACAGCTTCATCCATAATGGCCTGAAGTTTCTTCTTCTCATCTTCCATAAGCTTTCTCTGACGTTCTTGTTCATCTTTGAGAGCTTTGGCCTTGTTCACTTCATCCTCAAACTGTTTCTGGAGCTTCTTCTTCTCAGCCTCAACATCCTTTTCTCTTTTCAACAGCAGTTCCTTCTCTGTGAGGAAAGACTGCTGAAGAATGGCCTTCTGTTGCTCGATTTGCTCTTGTTGGGCATTTGCCATCTATTTGGGAAAAAGAAGAAACAAATGAGTAAAACGTCAAGCAGAAATGCACTGTCTTGCTGAGAATAAGATGAGAAGACTGATCCAACTCTCATGTCTGTCTGCTATACAGTAAAATCTAACTGTTTTCTCAGTTTTCTGAGCATTTCCTTCTGGATTCATAACATTCTAGCTTACCTTATCTTATCTCCTTGCAGCAGCGTCATATTTAGCATACAGACATGAGAGCAATATCGTGCCTTCATCTCACACACAGCAAGAAAGTGCATAAGAGCATTTTCCTACAAAGTATTCAATATTTACAGGGAAAGTTCATTCAAAAATGAAAATACAGTCATGATATTCTTACTGCCATACTGTAGTGATCATTTCAGTTCTGCAGTGTTGTGTTTTGGATGAAATTCATATAAATTGCTGGATGTTATTTTAAGTCTCTGCAATTTACATGAAATGTTACATGTGCTTCTACAAATACTGTAGTTAGTGTGTTTGACAATAATGTTAATTCTAAGGGTTGTGTAAATTGACTAACAATGTTAATTCATATCAAAATACCTCTTTGGATTTTTTCTGCAGCTCTTCCGCCTCTTTTCTCAGTTTCTCCTTCTCTTTCTCAAGAGCAGTGATGGCTACCTTCAAGTCGTCTGCCTCCCTGCTGCTCTGCAGCCTCTGTGTCTCCAACTTCTGCACAACGACTTCTGTGGTTTGTTTTTCTGTTTGCACAAGACGCGTTTTTGCATCGTCAGCTTGTTTCTTGAACTTCTTAGCCTCCTCTTCAGCCTTTGCCTGAGCGTCACTCAGCTCTTTCACCCTCAGCTTCAGTTTCTCTGCTTCAGCTGAAACCTCCAGCTGCCTCTTTCGCTCAGCCTCTAATGACTTCTGGAAGCCCTGTGTCTCCTTATCAAGGCGCTGCTGGATCTGTTGTTTGTCCTCGAGTAGTTTTTTAGCCTTCTCCTGAGCCTGATTCTTCTGTTTCTCGAGCTCCTCTGCTTCAGCTTTCAGTTTCGTAGCTTCTTGGATGGCCTGCATTTTCTCCTTCAGCATTTTCTCTGCAAGTGACCTCTGTTCAGCCAAGTCAGTCTCAGCGATCTGTCGCTGTTTGGCTGCCTCCTCAGCTGCTACACTAAGTCTGGCAGCATCCTCTGCCAGGCTCTTCATTTTCTCTGCTTCCTCTGCAAGCAATTTCTGTGTACTATCCTTGTCTTTCTTCATGAGACGGCGGTTTTCTTCCTCAATCTTCAGCTTAAGTTTCAGGAGCTCATCCATCTGGGTCTTAACTTTGGACAGCTCATCCTCCACCAGTGCCTTTTGCTTGACGGCATCATTTACTTCACCTTTGACTCTCTGAAGCTCCTCATCCAACACAGCTTTCTGCTTGTCCGTCTCATCCAGCTGCAGTTTAACCAATGAGAGCTCCTTTTCAACCTGAGACTTCTGCTTGAGTGATTGTTCTGCTTCTTTCTTGTGCTTAGCCATCTCTGCGTCAGCCTGCTTCTTCTGCTTCAGAGCTGCTGCCTCAGCTGCTGCTCTCTTGGAGGCCTCCTCCTCTGCCTCTTTCTTCAGCCGCTCTGCGTCTTTTTGGGCTTTGGCCTGTTTCGCAGCTTCATCCTCTGCAGCTTTTTTCTGTTTTTCAGCCTCCTCCGCTTTTTGACGGAGCAGGGCAGCCTCTTTCTCTGCCTTCTCTTTCGCTTTCTCAGCTGCTTGCGCAAGTTTCTTAGCGTTTTCAAACTCCTCTTTCAGCTTTTCCTGGGCGAGACTGTCTTCTTTATTCTTGCTGAGAACATCTTGGGCCTTCTGCTCGGCGGCACTGCACTTCTGCGCTGCCTCTTTGGCCAGAATGACCTGCTTCTCTGCATCTTTCGCTGCCTTCTCTTTCTGTTTATTTGCCTCAGCTGCTTTCTTTTTGAGGCGTTCAACTTCCTCCTGAGCGACTTTGCACTGTCGAGCTGCCTCTTCTTCGGCTGCGGTAATCCTCTTCACCTTCTCCTCAGATTCTTTCCTCTTCTTCTCCTCCTCTGCAGCGAGCTTCTTCATCTTCTCAGCCTCCTCCTCAGCTTTGAGCTTGCTCTTCTGTGTCTCATCGGCAAGAGCCTTCAGTTTCTTTAACTCCACCTCCAAATCCGACTTTCCTTTGGATGCTTTCTCAAAGTTGATCTTAATGATTCGGATTTCCTCTTCAACCACCTTCTTTTGCTTCAGAGTTTCTTCCACAATTGCTTTCTGTCTCCCTAACTCAGAGTCGGATGAGCTCTTCAGGTGTGTGATCTTCTCTTCGATGTCATGTTTATGCTGAGCAGCCTGATCCTCCAGCAGCTTCCTCTGATAAGCTTCATCCTCAGCTTTCCTTTTCAGTCTTTCGTTTTCTGCTTCTTTAGCTTTCAGAGCGATCTCAGCCTCAGTCTTCAGACGAGTCGCCTCGTTGATGGCAGCCAGTTTCTCTTTCAGTATTTTTTCCGCCTCGGCTCTCTGCCGAGCTGCCTCGTCCTCTGCCATCTGCCTCTGCTTCTTCGCCTCCTCGGCGACTGATCTCAGTCGAGTTGCTTCCTCGGCGAGTTGTTTCATTTTCAGAGCTTCAGACTCGAGAAGCTGCTTGCTCTTTTCCGTGTTGGACAGCGTCTGCTTCTCGGCTTGGACCTTCATCTGCAGAAGAGCGTCCATTTCACTTCTGACTTTAGCCAGCTCGTCCTCCAGTTGCTTCCTCTGCTTTTCAGCGGCGTTCACCTCATTTTTCAGACGGTGGAGCTCGTTGTCCAACAGGCCCCTCTGCTGTTCAGCGTGCTCAAAGTCGGACTTCAGCCGGATGCATTCCTGCTCTGCAGAAAGCTTCTGCTGGGCCACCTGCTCTGCAAATTTCCTCTGTTTCTCCAACTCTTTCTCTGCGTTGTCCTTCTGCTTGAGAGCAGCTTCCTCAGCTTTACCCCGTTTCTTGGCCTCACGTTCTGCATCAACCTTCTGCCTCTCTGCTTCCTCCTGAGCCTGGCTCTTCTTTTGAGCTTCCTCTTCAGCTTGCAGCCTCAAGCGGAGAGCCTCATTGGCTTTCTGTCTCCATGTTTCAAGCTCTTTCTCCGCCTGCTCCCTGGCTTTGTTAGCGTCCTCTTGTTGTTTCCTGAGTTTTCCGGCTTCCTCCTGCAGCTGAAGGACAGTGCCCTGCTCCTTCTTAAGGGATTCCTCCAGTTTGGTGGCCTTCTCGTTGAGTGACACTGACTGGGTTTGCAACTGTGTGGCTGCAGACTTTTGCGCCACCTCCTCCACCACCTTGATCTGCCTCAGCTTCTCCTCCTCCGCCTGCTTCATGCGCCTCTCCGCTTCTTCGGCTTGCATTTTGAATCTCTGCAGGTCGTCCATAGCTTTCTGCTTCTGCCTGGCCGCCTCTTTTTCCGCCTCGGATTTGCGCTTCAGCTCGTCTTCGGCGTTCTTCTTCTTCTGAGTCTCTTCGTTGACCTGCTTGCGAAGCCTCTCGGCCTCCTCCTGAGCAGTTTTCCTGAGCTTCTCAGCCTCATTAGCCTTGTCTCTGAGCGCCTGCAGCTCGACCTCGGCTGTGGACTTCTGCTTTATCGTTGTCTCTAACTGGAGTCTAATTATGTGGATTTCCTCCTCGATTTTGGTCCGGCTGACCAGCGCCTCCTCCAGCTGCTGGCTCTTGGACTTGATCTCCTGCTCGGACAGACTCTTCAGGTGATGCAGCTCCTGCTGAATGTTCTGCTTCTGCTTCTCGGCGTCCACCGCCACGTCCTGCCTCTTGCTGGCCTCTTCTTTCATCTTCAGCTTCAGCTCCTGGGCCTCTTGCTCGGCCTTGGCCACTGACTTGGCGTGAGCCTCGGCCAGCTGCTTCTGCTTATCTAGCTCGGCCTGTATCTCGGCCATCCTCTTCCTCTCCTCTTCTTTTAGTTTTTCAGAGGTTTTCTGTATTAGTAGAAGCAAAGAGGGAGTGAAGGGGGTTGAGAGAATGTTAAAAAGGGTGTTAGACTGTAAAATAAAACGTCATTAAAGTAGTAATAAAACATGTAGCTACATGTGAATGTAAATACATGAGAATATGTTACAGGTACAATCTAGAACGGACAGACAGATCGTTTAGCTACAGCAGAGGGGAAACACTGTACCGGGAAATGCTTGCCGTGTTTATTTCATGTATGGCACACAGGATGACACTTTACGTCACAACACAGCACGACACTTTACTTTCATGCAGTTGAGGTATATTAACTGATCAGTGCTTTATATAACCTGTATGTAGTAGTAATAATAAGTGTGTTGCTGCTATATTTCCACTTAAAGATTTAATATTTGGATTTCTAGAGGATCGTTATTGCTTAATTCAGTCACCAATCGATATTAAGGGTTTGACTTATGTTTTTCCAATCTTTATATTCTCAAAACAAAGCAACTTTTTGGCAAATTCATAAAGTAACTGCAAAGAAATAAGCAGGGAAAATAATAATCAGCAGCATGCAAACACTACTAAGCGCAGTGGCAGAGATACCAGAGACCTTTACAGCCCAAAACTTCCATTAAAAAAGTCAGAATTCAACCGGAGTGAACTCACTATAGTGATGTAGCAAACACAGCGTGACATGATGTGACACAGACCACAGAGAGAACGCTTGGATCGATGCGACACGACATGAATCCAAGATCACGGTGAGCTCAGTCCGACAACAGCAAAAACACCAACAGATGAGTTCTACTCTTCAACAATGACGGGAGAGATGTGTAACTGTACAGGCGAGTGACAACCAAAAGGAAGGTCCAGAACTTTAGAAACCCGTCATATTGATCTCTAATTAAGGTTTAAGATCAGTGTATCAGCACCAGCCTCCTGTATTCATCTACTGGGACAATCAAAACAACATAATTTGCCTATAACAGGGACATTTTTCATTTAATTCTATTACATAAGTTTGATGTAAATTATCACTTTCTTGTAAGGTTTTTCTATCGATTTTAGTCAACATGTAAGACTTAAATAACTGGATGTGTAATTCATTACAGGAGACAGACTAATCAATCACTTTCATGTTTTATTCTTGAATAATATACACTCATGTTCCCACTTAACTTCATACGTACTAAATGGATAAACACATAAGATTTGTGTTTAAGTCTGGATTAATTTAATTTATGATATTTAATTTATTCACACTGATTAAATGTGACAAAATGTTTGCATTAAATGCAAAATCTTACATTGAACTTATGTATTAAAATTTGAGATGAGAAAATAGAAAATGTACTTATACTATTATATTAGTATATCACTAACACTTATTGTTAGCGGAGGTGAAACAATCAATCAAAAAAAAGTATTTGGTAACTATTTTGATAAACTATTAATTGTTTTAGTATTTTTTAAAAGCAAAAATTTTGAAAAAAATGTCAAAAATGTACTTTTCAGCTTCTAAAATGAGAAGATTTGCTGCTTTTCTTTGTTTTACATCATTAACAACTGAATATCTTTGGACATTTGCTTGAATAAACAATTTTAGGGAATCGCCTTCGGCTCTGCAAAGTTGTGATGGGCATTTTTAAACTTTTTTGACATTTATAAACTAAAAGATTGATCGATCCAAAAAATGAAAATAAGCATTAGTTGCAGTCCTGAACAGTATCGTCAAAAATCCCAATAAGGCCTTAAAAAAGAAGAACTTCTTCACGTCACATTATTATATTAAGACAACAGAAATACATATAATACCTGGCAAAAATACCTACAGGAGGCTGCTGCTCAGTTCTAACTGAGCTGAGAACGGGCTCGAATATAAAAGGTCTCTGAAGCATCCTGAACCTTCCCTTCACCTCACCACAGACGAGGGTCTGATGGTCGAGAGGAATGAAATGAACTGAGAGGGTCTTTTCTTCAAATACCTGGTGCTTTGGGGTTAATTCATCTCTTAAGCGTGTGATTAATATTCGTGACAAAGCACTGGCGAGCAGGTCGAAAAAAAGGGATCAAACAGAATAAGAAGGTTAGGAGGGAAGAAAGGGGGAGAAAGTAAAGGTAAGATTGAAAAGAAGGCAGGAAGCCAAACGGAAGCCTTCAAATCACAAGTGTGGGTGATTTCAAGAGGAAATAAAGAAGCAAAGACTGAATCAAATATTGTCGTGACTGATTCAGAGTCTCACTGTGTGTACAGACTATGTGACATGATCGTAGGGAATGAGAGACATAAACTCTAGTGGGGATGTGATGTGCTGGAACACTAGGATGAAACAGTTTGCTTCACCACTGAACGCTGTTTTATCTCCTTAACATATTTTTCGTGCCAACATTTTTATCGCTATCAAATGACAAATGATTTCCCATAGGTCGATCAGTAAACAGGTCGGGGCGGCAGCGTTTGTTTGTGTTAGTCGACAGTTTCTCAGACGTTTGCGTGTGATTACCTCGTCGGCCTCCAGGCGGCGCTGCGTCTCCGTGATGAACTTAATGTACTGGCTGGTGAGCGTCATCAGCTCACTGTAGCGGGTTCTCAGATCAACATACTGGAATAAATGCACAGAAAAGTTAACGACATTCATTTTCCTACATTTCTCTCACTCTTTATAAAACATTAAGCTCCCAGGAGTTTGTTAAAGTCAAGTTTTTAACCCGTTTCGATCACATTCCTATCTAAACAAGAGAACAAACAAAAGTCGATGCTTCATCTCATGAGTTTTAGACTTGTTATTTGTACGTTTTAAATTGAGGCTGAAACGCAGACTTGGGAAAAGCGGACTGTCATGAGTTTATAGTCGGACAGCTCTAAACCCTTTGGACTCCTCTGACCGTGTGTTCATGTGCTGTCGCAATTATCTGACAAACATTTTTTTCCGACAGGGAAAGTTCAACGTGAACGCCCTCTCTGGTCGGAGCAACAGCTTGGAAAATAGGAGAAACACAACACAAGTTGACAAGCTGACGCCACAAACACTGAGCTGGTGATAGGAAACTGTTACCAAAGTCGTGTATTGTATAGTTATTGTATCATTCCCTTTGCACTTCCTTGATCTTAATTGTCACTCATACACTAAAAAAAAGCTGGTTAAACGCTCCGAGTGATAAAAAAAAGTCCACGTTGCTCCCACATTCTGACACGATGTACGTGAACACACCAAAGTTGTTTAAGAACGACTTCCCACTTCCTCCCAACGTTCCTCTCCACCACCTGCCTGTCCTGTTTCACTCAGATATGCATAAAATGTTTGTTTTGTTTATCGCGGTGCTGATAGTGCTCTGTATCATCTTCACTCTCCTCAGGTGGTCTGTGATAAACCTACCTCCTGAATGATGTTATCAGACGCACACTCCATTTTGGGTTTCTTCAGAGGAGACGCGATGGGATCCTGCAGGGCTTTGTAGGTCAAAATCTGGAACTCATAGTCCTTAAAAAAAAAAAAAAGAAGACAATAATCTTAAATAAAGCCAGAAAATGAACTTCTTTTTGTTGAAAAGCTGAATCTATCGGGACATACCTTGACTGAGTCGATGTAAGCCTTTGCATTTTTCTGGCACTTTTCAATCTTGTCCTTGTTTTCCTCGATCTCTTCCAGGAGTTTCTGAAGAAAGCAGCAAGAAAAAAGAGATATTCACTATTTATAATACCTTTTATACATTTCCATCATTTTATTCTTAAATAACTTTTATTATTAAAATAAAAACACAGGTTTAATTTAAATCTCCCAGCCTCTTATTGTTTTATGAAACTGCATTTTATTTTACATTTAACTACATTAATTGTAACAATTTTACAATTTACCTTTCAAATTATCCTCCGTAATCTGAAGCTTTTAATGGCTTTTTATCATCTATCTTGTCTTTACGAGAACAGCTCTTGTTCTTTATTTCCTTTTCTTTGTTTTGTAATTGATGATGAGGGTGATCCATCAATAATCTCTCAGTTCTAACTAAAGATTGAACTAATGATGCATCATCACTATAAACACAACAATAACCACCATAGTATTTAAAATCAGTGAAGATGTTTTCATGAGCTCTTGCAGCCACCAGAGGGCAGCGTAGCGTTTCTCCCCTTCTCCCCACACACCTTCTCCTCAGCCAGTTGCTCCTTGAGAGCCTTGCTGTCGCCGATGGGCACGGCCTGGATCTTCTCCTGCCTCTTCCTCGCCTCTCCGAGCCAGCGGATGAGCCACTCGTAGCTCCCGTTGTAGGAGTTCATGTGGCGGCCGAGGAGGTCGAGCTCCCGCTGCCTCAGCTCCAGCTGGGCGAACACGGCCTGCCAGCGCTCCAGGAGGCTGCTGACCAGCTGGCGGTAGTGCTCCACCTCGGTGTCGCGCTCGCTGTGGATCCTCGTCATCTTGTCGTTGATGGCCGTCGCCCTCTTCAGCTCGTCCTGCAGCCGGTCGAACACCACCTGGTCGGCCTCCGCCTCAGAGCGCATTGACTGAGGGAAGAGCAAAGTCGTCAGCTTAACATGAGAGCAACAGGTTACAGGTTTATTAATATGAAGGACTTATTAACTTCTGATGTACCTTCAGCTGACTGCGATGGTCCTCCACCTCCTTCTCATCAGCCGGCACTTTGCTCACATCCCGCAGGCGAGTCTCGTAATTCTTCAGGGTGTCCTCTGCGTCTTTAGTGTTCCTGATCACCACATCGATGGTCTTCAGCCTGAAATCAAACACATGTTCGGTCAATAACAGCTGGAGGTTCACACCAGGAGGCGCTCAGAGAGTCAAGAAGACTCACTTGTCCAGGTAGACGGAGGACAGGCCGTAGACGTGGGCCATCTTCTTCACCGTGACGTCCAGTTCGGAGCGCAGCATCGGGGCCGAGCTGGACTGCTGGGGAGACGCCAGAACCTCCTCCGTCTTCTCGGAGATGGAGCTCAGGTCTTTCTTTAAGCCCTCCAGCTCAGACTGGACTTTCTGTCATTGAAAGGCAGATGGTTTAGTCAAATGATAAACTAATACATTCCCTTCAGTTTTTCCGTCTCGTCGTCGTTACCATTTGCTCTGCCGTCTTCATGGCGCAGGCCTTCAGCGGCTCCTTGTCCACGGCCTGTCGGAGGCGCGTCACCGTTCGGTTCTCGCAGCCCTCCAGCCTCAGGCGGAGGTCTTTGATCTGCGTCAGGTAAGTCTTGCACACCGACTCGTCTTGTTCTCCTGGTGGGATTGAAAAAAGTTTCATATCTGTTATTAATTTGCAGCGAGCACAAAGTCAGGATGAAAAAAGAAGATTGTTAATTCAGGTTTTGCAGTGAATGTAGGCTGCAGCTTTTAATATAAATCACTCAGACATGCATAAAAACATGGCGTACACGTAAAGGTACAGCATTAGTTACAGGAATCATTTCATTTTTTTCAGTGTATTTTTGCATTTTAAAATGAAAAAGAAATCACAAGAAGATCATGTTTGATTGGTTCCATGTTGATTATCCACAAAAGAGGTTCATCCATCAGTTAACTGGTTTAATAATTCTCTGGTAAAGATCTGAAATCAGCTGCCGTTAATCTCATGCACAGAGACAAGAGTGCGACAATGAGTGAAGTTAGGAGGGGGATACCAAAAACCGGCGAGGATGATGAAGCTGATTGAGTTAATGAATGAAGTGAAACATGACAGCACGACAGCCCTCAGTACACACACACACACACACACACGTAGTCCTGTTCAGCCAATCAAAAGCTCCTACTGCACATCTGCTGCTGTAACTGAGGCGCCTTACCTGCTCTGGGTGGCACATAGCCTGTAACGTGAACCCGACAGTCAACTTACTCACACATGAAATGACTCGGTGAGAAAATGTTTTAAATCAAACTTCAAAAACAAACTAAATGCGTCCGTTCGTGGTTTGTGTGATGATGATGAAAGAAGGTGGGATATGAAACAGTACCTTGCTCCGCGGAGCTGACCATGGTGTTGTAGTGCTGGTTGGCGCTGTTGTAGTTGGACTCCACCTGCATTCGGTCCTCGGCCCCGAACATCTGGGAGTCCTGGCTGTCTCTCAGGAAGTCCTGGTAGTGCAGCTCCAGGTTCCTCAGCGCCAGACGGTACTCCTCCACCCGCAGGGTCTTAAACTGCAGGAGCACAGGTACAGGAGGACAGAGGAGATGGATGTCAAACCTTTAGAAAACATTATTTCAACACATAACTGTGCCCAACAGTATGTTTTTCAGCCGAAATCAAGAAACCCTTTGTAAAAAAGCCATTTTAAAAGTCACTGGCTAATTTTTTTGACATCAAGAGGTGAGGATAAACCAGGTAAAGCACACGCATGAACTTTATCCATCATCATTATTAATCTGACGTCAGTTTTCATACTTGAGAAATGAGATGTAACAATAAAAACATGTTTAAAAAAACAATCAAACATGCTTTTATCTAAATTTAAAGGTTAACTCCACCCATTCTACACAACAACGTGTGTTTAGAGGTCTTGGGGAGTAATAACTACTGCATATGAGAAGAAAAGAAGTATAAAGCCTGTCATCGCTCCAGGAGGAAGCTGCATGTAATCTAATAAATTGCCTCCAGTGATGTCACTCAGTGGCTTAGATGCATTGTGGGTAATGTAGGCGCAAGGTTTCGAAAAGGAATAGAAAGATGATATCTCTGGTTCTGCTGGATTGGTTTTTAAACTGTCCATAATGAGTCCAACAGTGTTACAGGAGTGAATTCATCGACCAGTGGACCGCTTTTTTTTCAAAACCTGGAGCCTACATTACCCACAATGCAACTTAGCCACTGAGTGACATCACTTGAGGAAGCTTATCAGATTCAATCAGCTTCCACTGGAGCCACAAGTTCTTTCTTTCCATGTTGCTTTGCTAGCATCTTTGATATCCAGCCATCAGCTATTATGAACTGATAGTTTTGGAAATACTGAAGTTGTGATTCCCTTTCGTCTGTGGAAAAAGAAAATGAAAACTTTTTCTAACAACTTAAAGCTGGTATATATTTGTTTTTGTTACCATGGTGAGGTTCCATGTTTTGATGATGTGGATGTCTCTCATCAGATACTGCCAGGACAGCATGCTCTTCAAGTCCACGGACATCGTCTGCCACATGGTCTGCAGCCTCTGCAGGTTTCCGTCCAGCCTGAGGAGGACGATCAGGTGGAGGTGAGCACATGTGAACCAAATTAATCTAAGACACCCCGACGCCACTCTTAACTTACCCGGCAACGCTGTTCACTGCGTCCTTATTGGTGGGTGGAACCAGGAAGCAGATGGAAGGCACGGACGCCTCGCTGCCTTGGTCGTTCAGCACCCTCCACTTGTAGGGCTGCGAGTTGTTCAGCAGGGCGCACTCGTCTCCTCTGTGGACGGTGATCTGGAGGATGAACGCACACGCTCGAGTCCGACAGACTGAATCTACTGGATATTCCTGTGATTTCCTGATAATTACAGATAAGCTATTTCACTAAAAGCTGGACACTCACCTCCATCTGTTTGAAGTCGCAGACGGCCTGGATGGGCTGCTTGCCCTTGATCGCAGACGCGGGGTTACGTGGTTTCAGCTGGATGATGGTCTTGGCTCTTCGCTTCAGGCCTTCCAGGTGAGTTTTGAACTCAGTCAGCTGCTCCTTCTCATCCTGTGAAGAACGAGGGATTCAAACTGAGCACTCAGAAATGATGTTTCACGGTGTTGAAGAGCGACAGTATCAGTATTTTTCAACCTGGACTGTGTTTTTTGACGGTAAACCTGCTGCAATGTAACAAACTACCTTCGCTGAAAGTGTTTATTTTTGCCACCTACAGGCTCGGATTGTTATCTCAAGTGTCTGATAAGGTTCTGGAAAAAAGATCTCAGAGATAAACCTTCTTGTTTTACCAGAAACAGCCGTCATCACTCTCGTCAAATCCACCAGACTCCATTTGCAGAAACAGTAAATTTATAATGCTACAAACGTATTTGTATTCTACATAATAATGTCACATCTAACTCTGGATTAAGGATTTATTTTGACCAAACTAGGATAAGTGACTGCTGGAACATTGTAAGAAGGTTTGAATGAGTTTATTCTGTTTCTGTCGATTTTGAAAAGTGTCTTTTACGACGCTAAAATGACTATTTCTGCAAATGGAGTCTGGTAGATTCAGAAATAGTCATCTCCTCAGAAAATGAACACGGAATAAACAGATATTGTGTGATTTCTGAACAACATAACGGTGGATAAACCCACAGCTGCGTCCTGCAGTAGATCCTCCAGCCGAGTGACGGTGATGGAGCGGTCGCAGGTGTACTTCCTCTTCATCGTGTCCTGCATCTTCTTGATCCTGTCCTCCGCCTCCTTCACGTCAGAGAAAAACTACACCAAGAGGAAACAGGAGAAAGTGAAGTTACAGCAAACAAAAAGGGCAACGGACTTTTTGATGCACTGACAGGATGTGTGCTGATAGAGTAGGTAAACTCACCTGGAAGTAGGCGGTGTTCTCTTTCAGGTGGGTTTCGATGCAGCAGCACAGCTGGAGGATCCAGCTCCACTGAGTCTGCAGAGCTGCAGTGAAGGCCTGAGGAGGTGACAGTCGAATGTTTGAATCAAGATCTCTACAGTTTAATTATGTGTTTACAGACTGTAGCTGATGATCTCACCTCCACCGTGCTCCGGGCCGGGTGTCCGTCCCTCAGCAGTTTGTCTCCTGTGGCCTGGACGTTGTTCATCTTCTTCTCCCTGAGCTCCAGCTCTCTCATCAAACCCTGCGCCGCACAAACAACAGCGACCACAATCACATCAGCATGAACCATCACTGGAAAGCTTTTTTGGATAAAACTCCTCATGAGCGTCACTCTACCGAGTAGTTTTCTTTCTTGGCTGCCATGTTGGTGTTGCGCTCGCTCCAGTCGTAGTTGACCTCCTCCTCCTCCTTCTCGTTCAGCCACATCAGCTCTTTGGTGGCGGCGGTGACGAAGGCGTGGAGCTCGGCCAGGTAGCGCAGGCGGGCCTTGGAGGAGTTCTGCGAGGAGGGAAGGTACATTTTGATGCTGCTTCAGACTGTTCTGACATCAGTTTCTGCTCAGGGCTCGAGTTGAAGTTATCTTCACCCAGCGTTTCTGCAGGGTTCTATGGTCTAAAACCTTTTCAGCATAACGTGGAATGCAGTCTAATGCCTGTTTTATGATAATACCGGCCAAAATATGAAATTATTTATGCATACAGTCAGTAAATTGCATTACATTTAAGAGTTTCTGACCTCCCAAGGCCTTTCTGGAGGAATCTTAAGACTTTGCAAGAACCAGTCAAAGCTAGTACTTCAGAAGTACAGTAGTGAGTAAATGTACTGAGTTACATCCCGTCATTGATTTGTTGTAACTTACCAGGAGTTTGCCGTACTGCAGCTCCAGTTTGCCCAGATAGTCGCGGTATGCAGCTTTGCTGGCAGGTGAGATCTGACTCTGGATCAGGTAGAGGCAAGAAGAAACATTAGAAACCCTTCATGGTAAAAACAATCAAATAAAAACATGTTTGTTTGAAAGATGTTCAGCACTTTATTCTGATATTTGAGCTTTAAAGAAGATCTAAATTTCAGTTTTGAGAGTCTTGTTCTAGTAGCAGCACAATTATTGTATATTTTATGTGATGTATTATTTATATGAACCTCAAGGAAATTGAATCGAATGCAACTGTGATTAGTTTTTTGTATTGAAGCCGTCTTGCACCTGAGAGGTGAAGACGGCTTCATCATTGACAAAAACCAAATCCAGTTGCATTCGATTCAATTTCCTTGAGATAACTATGACCTGGATGAATGAGAATATTCACAGGCTTATTTATATGAACCAACACAGACAATATACAATAAAAGAAGATTCAGGAATGGAGAAGAAACCTCATCAGCCTTGGCCCTCTCGATCTTGGAGCGGAACTCCTCCACGGACTGGTGCAGGCCGCGGTGGCTGCCCAGCTGGCACTCCACGGTGGGCAGGTCGGAGCCCCACTCCCCGTCGTCCACCCGCCGCTGGTTCTCCTCCACCCAGCCCAGCAGATCTTGGATGTAGCGCATGGTGACCTCATCCAGCTCGGGCCGCACCCTCATGGGCGCCTGCTGCAGGACCTGGGCGGAGTGGACCTGAGTCATGTGGACCTGCGTCAGGGGGATCTGCGTCATGGGGATCTGCGCCGTGGTCACGCCGGACTTCAGGCGCAGGTTGTACTCGCTGCGGAGGTTCACCAGCCTCTCGTGGAGACGGTACACTCTGGAGACAGAGGATGATAATGAGTCAGCAATATTTAGTAATCAGTTAAATTCTAGGATTTTCTCATTTTCTCTGTTTTATTTTTAAAATCTAGGCTGAAACTATATTTCTAAATAAGAGAGATGATCTTATATTTAGATTTAAAGTCTTGATATGAGTATTGGATTATTTAGTGTTGACTATTTCAGACTGTTTTAAGGCAAAATTCTGTAAAAATCTTGTTTTTTTTGTTTTGTTTTTGATCTAGAAACAAGAATTAAACTTTTTTTTAACTGATCTGATCCACCAGTATTGACTATCAACAGTGTTGTAAAAAGTATTTGAAGTACTTGAAGTCTTAAAGTATCGGATATTGAATGTACTTAAGTATTGAAAGTAATTTTCTGGCAATAAATGCACGTAAGTATCAAAAGTACAAGTACAACTAAATTAAACATACATGTACATTTACGTACAAACTGTTTTGATCATCAGAATCAGAGTTTTATTTGTCTGATTGCTAATAAAATATATGTAAGTAACTAGTAACTTAATCTATTAAATTAATGTAATGGAGTAAAAAGTACAATATTTGCAGTATAAAATGGCAGAAAATGTAAATGCTCAAGTTAAGTACAAGTATAAAAAGTTATTGTCTGGCACATAATGTATTTAAGTTTTAAAAAGTAGAAGTAAAAGTAAATACTACACATATGAACATTAAAGTAAATATTGTATACTATGGCTTGATTGATTATCAGCATATTTCTAATCATCTGAATCTGTTTTTAAATTTTTTTTATCTGATTGTCAAAGAAAGAAAAGTTAAATTTGCAGAGTTTGTTCCGTTTCTCTCTTTCGCACCTGCGGTACATCTGCTCCGCTTGCAGGTGGCGTCCATCTTTGAGCAGCTGGACGTCGTTGAAGAGGAAGCGGATCATCCCTTCTGCTTTCTCCAGGTCCGCCTCCATCTCTGCTGTGTGCTGCGGAGGTTTCCCCGAGCTCATCATCCTCACGTCCTGCGGCGCAGACACACACACAGTTTACAGCTCTGCACGAGGCTGCAGCTCTGATCAAACAGCACACATCACAGGTTCGTGCCTCACCGTCTGCAGCAGGCTCTCCACCTGGTTCAGCTGCTCCTCGCACACGCCCGACTCCGTCTGGACTTTACTGACGACCCTCTGGAGTCGCTCCAGCCTGCAGAGGAAAAAGGTGGAGGTCAAAGGTCAACAAGCACCTCAGACAAAGAAGATTACCTGATTTCCTGACAGCTGAATTAGCCTCCTTTTTCACTTCGTCTGATGTTACTATCTCAAGTAAAAACCGTCTCCTGACAGGTAAAACTGAAGGTTAGGTGAGAATAAACACTCACGCCGTCCTCTGGCGGAATAAATACTTCAGCTCGTATCCTTGATGCATGAAAGCCATGATGGCGCTCTCTCTCTCCGTCCGCTGAAGCAGAGACGATATTTTTCCAAACTCTGCGCAAAACTTTTTGCAAGTTCTGGAAGGAACAAAATCCAGAAGCTACGCCCTGCTGCCGGTCTTGTGATAAAGACAAACACCAGATATTAAATGGCCAGATTACTGCGAGGACGTTGCCTTGGCGATGGCGCCCGTTGTCATGTGTTTGCCCTAATGCGATTTTTACTTCCCATCCAACAAAGCCAACTCAGTTTCATTACATCTGAAGTGGACTTCATCGTCAGGACATGAGTCATCCTCACGGGCACACAGCAGCCGTGTGATGATTCACTCCTGGTTTTTTTTTGTTATTACAAAAACCTTGTGGTTTTCTAACCGCTATTTTTTTTTTTTAACGTCTCGGTTGCCTTGGCATCAGAACACAGTTTCCTGCTTGCCTCTCAAACTCTGTCCGGAGGAGTCGCTCTCGCTCCAGGATGGCGACGTGCAGACGACCCCACTCCTTCTCCACGTCGAAGGGATGGTAACCAGGCGGCACTTTGACGTGACCGGCCTGAACTGCACCCTGTGACACAAGAAGCAACCGGCCGTTATTTCCATCCTCAGTTATTCCCCTTGATTCATCATTAGACAAAAAATGAAAGAAGGGAATCTCAATTCTGCAAAGATTTAAGTGAACATCAGTTAAATGTGTTGTTTTTATTTAACCAAGAGTCAAAACACTGAAAATCTGCTGTTTTTTAAATCATTTTTGACAAATAAAAGCATCAAATAATCACATTTATTTAACTAATCAAGTGAAATTTTGACATTGTACATTTGGCCCACTTGCACATGGACTCGTATTCTCTCATTCATATAATCATTTATATTCGTATAAGGACAAATATATACTGATAGACTGAAACTATGTACATATGTTTTACTGATTCAGATATCAGTGCAGATATCTAAGGCCAGCCGCTCAGTGTTTTATTTTATTATTTTGATTTTATATTTGCACTGATGTTGCTGCTTTGACACCTGAATGTCCCTCCAAGAATCAATAAAGGTTTATCTCATCAAAAAAGATGCCCGTTAGTTTTCTGTCAAGTGGAAAATTGCCAAAACAGATAAAGATAACTGTAGTGAAATGAGTAGATTTCGGTCCTGCCCTCTAATCTGCTAACTGTCAGTAAAGGCTTCTCATAGTGTCCCGAGGGCATCAGTGGGTGGTCTGAGGTTTAAACTGTCAGGTTATAGCGTGAAAAAAAAACTTAATTACTTTAAGCTTAAAGCACATACTGTAACCAAGAACGCCTCGAGAAGAGTCTGTAGACAGCTGACATTAAACCATCAAAGACACGTGATTCAAGGAAATTTATGAATGAACATCAGAGCAAAGGCGTCATTTCCGATTAAAACCAAAGGCTTAAATGTTTTTTTAAATTTATTTCAAGTGTGGATCTGCTCCAGAGGCTGAGAAATAAAGACCCTCTGGATTTAGGAGGTCTTTTCAAACAATGCCTTGAGTTTTACAGAGCATGTTTAACAGGAGGGTCTGAATGAGTTCATGACAGAACCCAGATTTATTGGAGCTGCTGATGAAGCTCACCTCAAACGACTTGAAGATGTGTTTGGAGCGGTTCTTGTCGGCCTCTTTTGCAGGAAGCTCCGTTTCCTTAAACTTCAGGAACTGACGCCAGAGAACCTGCAGATCAGAAGCGGGATGAATCGATGTGTCATCGGCTTCATCATCGCTGTTATTCTCCTCTTTTCTTCAAAGGCTTAAAGCCCAGATCCACTCACCTCGATCTCCTCGTAGCTGGTGGGGAACTTCCTCTCCTCGAAGACGAGGATGTGGTGTCTGATCCACTGCAGCAGCATGGTGACCAGCTCGTAGTACTCCTGCCAACGCAGCTCCAGCTCCTGAAGCACAGACACACACAGACGATCGAGTCAACTCAAGTCAATCCCATATTCCTTTCTCTGCTGCAAAATATATGAAGTGATGAGGACGAGGAAGGACTCACGTTGGCTTTGACGCCGTCCTGGACGTCCGGTACCCTGGGCATGACATCGTACAGGGAGGAGACGTATGTGATGAGGGATTTCTCATCTGGATGGGGCACGTCCACATCTGCAGAGAGAGAGGAAGGAAAGGGAAGTTAAAATATGATGATACTAAATCCAAGAACAAAGATGGATGTCACCTAAACTAACCTTGATTTGTGCACTAAAAACAGCGTTTCTATATCAAAAGCTACAACAGAACCACCTTTACTTCACTTCAGTGGAGCTATTAAGCGAGTGTGTGGTCTTCCGATAACGATACGCTGCACGATAACACACACAAGCTCCAATATTGAGGGTGATACTGAAGGTGCCTCTCACCCTCGGGGTCCAGCAGTCTGGTGACGCCCAGGTCCCTCTCCGCCACGCTGAAGGCCTGCTCCAGGTTCTCCTGGTTGCTCTGTCGGTACACTTGGCCCATGTCGATCAGAGTGGGCCTGCAGCCGGAGAGAGCAGAGAGCGGAAACGGGTGAAAAATGACTCTGCTGTTACTGTCAATCAAGACTTTTTTCCTAGAAATCATCTGTGAGAGAGAGAGCTGCTCCTCATCCTCATTTTTTCTGCCTTTTCTGCACATTTTTTTTTAACCTGCGAGCCGTTAATCACATAATGACGGCCGCCGGCTATAAAACGTTTGCATATTTCACGTCTTGTTGCTGGCAGGCGGTGCGATCGTGTGTTTGTCCCGACACCAGAGAGGGCAAGCATATACAGGAGTCCTGACTGCCAGAGGAGGCTGAAATTCCCCCGATCATTTTATACACAAAGGAGACAGACACATTCCCTCCGAGCGCACTCTGCCAGGAGGATAAGTGCGGTCTGATAACATGTAGGCACAAGCACAGAGCATCCGAGAATAACAGGGCGTCTAATGCCTACAAATACCTGAGATAAAGACACAGAAAGTTTTAATTTAAACAAATGTTCGTACACTTGCACCACTCTCTGGAAGTAGTACTGTTTCAGAGCCTGTGGTGGTTCTCGCTCCACGTAGCAGGCCTGCCTGTAGGAGTGTCGGTCCCTGCTCAGGTGGATGTAGCGCTGCTCCGATCCCGACTCGTGCTCCTCGCACTGGGAGCCCCGGCTGGACCGGGCCCCGCCGCCGCCGTTGGAGCCTCGGCCCGAGTCGAAGGAGCTCTCGGCGGGCACGTCCTCGCACAGCATGACCACCCGGTCCTCCAGGTCGCTGGCCGAGCCCACCGTGCTGCTGGAGGCGCTGTTCAGGCGCCTCTTCTTCAAGCTGAACTTCCTCTTTACGTTCAACATCGTCGCAGGAACCGAAGCTTTCCGAGTGATGAAGAAAGAAATCAACTGTGCTGCAGCTTCACGTCGATTTCATCCCGACTCGAGCCCCATTCCTGATCGGATCCAGATCTCTTCTCACTGCGGCTGTAAAATCTCTGCACGTCCTGCTCGTCCTCCACCCAGAAACAATCTGTGGCAGAGCGGCGAGCGTACCTGAGTTCTGCTACAACCTGCCGAGCTCCCAGCGAGCATATCCCCAGGGTAACCTTTCCTCAGATCAGTGTGATACACCCACACCGTCAAAGCCAACAGCCTCCCCCTCTCCCTCTCTCTCTCTCTCCCTCTCTCTCTCTTTTCACGCTGAACGATGCCAACTCAGGTTGTACATGTTATTTATCTGGCGTGTGCAGAGCCGTCCTGCAGGGCTTGTTTGTCTGTGCAGGCACAAAAAACTTAAAGTGGAGCTCCACCCAAAATATATGGTTAGATTATGAAATGGGGCGTGAAAGATGGATGTTATTTGTAGTTAAAGACTTCCTTTGGTCAGCTGCGATCCGTGTAGGTTACAACGGATTCTTATGACAGTGTCAAAGCATCTGTTGGAACTTTTCAAGCATCTTCAACGTCTGTTACTGTCAGATTTGCAGATTTGTTTGAAACACGATGACCAATACAGACAGACAGCAGAGAAACTGATGTCTGTTTTCTGCAAGAGAATGAAGCTTCAATCGACATTATGAGACTATTTTCCCACAGTGAGGAGCCGCCACCATTGAAAACCATTCTATAAAACCATAACAGATGTGGTTTAAAGACAGTTTTAATTGTTTATTAATATACTGCATCTATATCCTGTGTATAAAGAGTCACTGATCTATAACACCGCTCTAAAAACTTTAATTAAACACGATGACCTGCATGAACAAATCCTTTTTAAGGGTGTTCAAAACTCATAAAGACACGTCGAGCGTCAAAGTTCATTATTTACCTTTGAAAAGCAGCTTGATTAAAGGATTCAGGTTTTGTTTCATTTGATTTGATTCCACTTTACTTACAGTCAATCACTGTGCAGTGGAGACGTCACAGGAGGAGATTTAGTTGTTGAATAACAATTTTAAGTGTCCTTGTGTCTAATTGCTTATTTACTACGTATAAATAATAAATGGTGGGGTTTAAAAACAAAAAGTGTTAGCAGGAATTTACTGAATCGGTGAACTGGAGGCTTGAAGTCAGACCGAGCTGATATTCATCTCCGCTTGATTTACAATAACCTGCCGACAGCTTTTGTCCTGACAAGTCAGACGTGCTGCTGTAAAACTCAAATATGGATTTTGGCATTCCTGCCTCTGAACGCGCTGCAATAAATAGTGAAAGAGCTGCCAGAGGTCACATAGAAGACCTTCTAACTGTAGGTTATGTTCACCTCCGAGTCCAGGCAGGCTTTTTGAACCACAAAACGGCTCTGAGTGATTTGAAAAACAAGTCTCCATGAGGCACTTTCTCTTTAAATCACGTAGTTTGACTCAGACCGCCTGAAGTCTCAGTCCCCGGCTCTAACCTCGAGTCTCACCTGTGTTTGTGTATGATGGCGTTGAAGAGTTTGCCGTCCCTCCAGCTGGTGGTGAAGTTGTCGCAGCGCAGGCCCTGGTATCCCTCCACCATCCGCTGGGACCACAGCAGCAGCTTCTCTTTGGCCGTCATGTCGTCCGACTGGCCGTTCACCTGAATGTCCGAGATCTGGAGGGAGGACACGGCGAGACACAGTCAGAGACATCAGAGACATCAGAGACATCAGAGACAGAAGGAGCAGAAGGAGCAGAGAGTAAACACACTTCATTTCATTTCTGCACAGAAAACCTGCAGCTCTTTTCAGCTGCTTTTCGGGAGGGTTGTTCTCGTTCCATTTGGCTTTTTTATGCTTTTATGCATCAAAGAAACTTAAAACAAACCAAATAAAGTTTTCCTCATAAAAGAAACAAACAACTGACCTACAACAATCTGCAAATTACATCAAGACAACGAATTTATGAGCATTCAGTAACAGGACGTGTGTATTTAGTGGTCACAAAGTCATTAATCCTATTTTTTTAAATCTTCCACACTTCAAGTTTAAAGTGTGAAGATGCAAAAACTTAATGTAAGTCATTTTGGGTGAAAGCATTTTTGAAATTAGTGTAAATAAATAAAGAAATCACACAAACATAGCTGGATAAGACTGACTTTCTCCTCATCACAATATATAAGACTTTGATGGTAAACTGCTTCTTCTCTCATATTCCCGGACTGAATATGAGTGAAATGTTGGATGAGTTGCAGGAAAACTTCTTTTTTTTCTTCCACTTTGCCCGCTGATTTCTTCCAGACTTTCGGATGAGTCACACGACCTCAACGAACAACCGCCGCTTTTACTCGGAGGGGCACATGAAATCAATTAAACTCACTGTTTTGGAGAGAAACACAAACGCTTTGTGATTATATGTGACCGAAACTGAACTCTTAGGATTGAAAATGAGTCACCGTCATCTTACAAAGTTATATACCGCAGGTCCGAAACAAAGACTCTCATTAAACCCTCTGGCTCCTGTAAATGAATGTCGAACCTCCGCAGGCTCATTCCTCCTTTTTATAAGATCAGCGAGGCGAAGCTCTGAGTCACAAAACACACTGCTGAATAAAAGAATCCTGCAGCGATATATATTACTCTGCAAGAAAGACGACTACAAAGAGCTACAATGAAAATGAATCACAGGTTTTATCCAAACAGGTGTATTTCACCTGTGTTGACACTCAGAGACTTAACACGGCTTCTACAATTTGACTTGGCAGCCGGTGGAGCCGCTGCGCCCGCTTTGCTGTCATCCATCAGCCCGCCGCTGGTGTCTGTGATCGTATCTGTAATCACACGTGAGAACGGTGCTTATGAAAGTCCGTGTTTTTGTTTTGGTCTGCCGCAGCAGATGGGTGGAGCTCCAGGAGAAAACTGGGTACACGCTGTGAAACGCTGCAACAATCACAGGAAACCTTTAAAGTTTAATGTGTTGCTTTAAACAGCGAGGTGTTTGACTTGACTCGGTGCAGAAGACTCCACCGACTACAGGCTCCGATCAGTCCAGAAGAAAGTTTTTGTTGCCTGTGTCACTAAGTTTTTACCCAGAAAATAGCAAAGTAACAAAATACAAAAAAAATACTTATTGTATTGAAGTTTCTACTTTTCCTCCTGCATTTGAACACAAACTTCTGCACTTTCTCTCCTCACATTTTCAAAACAAGCTCTTTACTTTAGTTTTAATGCAAATGAGGGGACTTTATTTTTACGTTGCGTCCTTGCACGCCGCCTTCCCAACATCACAAGACTGATTTCAGCCCGTCAGTCCACATCATGCACGGCAGACGTAGTGAGACGAAACGACTCGGAATGGGGAGAAAATGTGTGTTAGTGTCTCGTACCTGCAGAGACCCTGCAGCCCTCTGCCAGGATTTTCTTTTTTTCTCACTTTGTTGCTGTTTAAGACGCTTTACCAACCCAAAATATGGCTATTTGACGTTCTGGGAGTGAGACTCAACAGTAAACTGTCTTTGTGGTGCGTTCAGGAACATCTGGGACAAATCCTACTCATTCTACCTTTAACTTTAGGAGTCTTTGAATTATATTAATATGATGTGAGCTTCAGTTAGCTTTGCACAGAAACGTCCTTCCTTTTGACGCTTTGAGTACATTTCCGAGCCTGTACTCTATTACTTTATTATTAGAGTCTTTATTTACAGAAGCATCTGTAGTTCTGCTTTAGTAAAGTGGGTGTCTACTGTTGCTACCTTTAGAAAAAACTCCAGAAAACAAACTAAAAGTGGATTAAATCTGCTGTGCATCAGCTTCACTTCCAGTCCTGATAAATATCTTTTACTGGAATAAGTGCGTCTTTATTACCACTACATGCTATTTTCAGTGTTTTTAGTTACGCTCATGACTCATAGCAGAACTAGCAATTTTACTTACAGACTCATTTTTTATGTTTTCTTTAGCAGGAAAGGGTGGAGGAGGGAAAAAAAAAAGAAGGCATGTCGTCCTTCTGCTATTTTCCCTCTCGAAGGGAAACCCCAGCGCTGCAGCGTGGACGTGGGCACGGAGTGACTCAGACGCTGAGTGGAAACAGGACCTCCGCCCTCGCAGAACCCCCCCTCCGTCCGTCACGGACCAGGCCCTTTACTTATACGAGTCACCTGAGCGTGATAAAAGCGTGAGCTGCACCTGGGGGAGCTCGCAGGAAGCCCGCCATTGTTTGTGATGAACTGCATGTGCCAAAACAAAGAGACCATGGGTTTGTTTGGAGGAAATAGTAGCCGCCTGATGACTAAGTGTATCGGCATGGACGTTTTTTTTGTTTTTTCACTTCTTTATTCGCTCAGAGATCGTTTCTCCTGCCCGTCGCGCCCTCGTCCCCTGCCAGGCTTTCTCCAGGGAATCGCTGAGTCACACAGGATCCCACATCCGCATCCCAGCGCAACCATCACACCCGTTATAGCATCAAAGACTCTTCATGCACTCGCTCCCAAAATCTACAAAAAAAACATCTGCCGAAAGAACATCCAAACACTCCTCGTTCCCATCAGGAGGTCGTCTGATCACTGATGAATGTTTTCCTCCAGTGTGGCTCCTGCTGCCGTACGAGCGATTTAAAACTGTTTATGTTGGAATGAAACTGCTACATTTCGATTTAACGGCGGCCTATAGAGCTGCACAGGATAAACGGAAAGAGTAAAGAAATGGTGAACATCCTTCTCTAAAAATGAATGAATAGCTTTTTTCAGTGTTTAGTCTTGGTGCACTCAAGGACAAGGAGGACCGGTGGTGGTTGTGTATAAGAGCCCGAGCGCTGCCAAATGTCCAATAAAGCCCATTTGGAAGCGATCGACTGTTGGACCGAGCCGTACTGTAGCTGCTGTGTCAACATCGGTCCACGCCGAGGCTGATGATTGAGCCCCGAAGAGGGAACAGCACTCTGATTTTCCCTCGCAGAGCGGCGGAAGCCAACTAATCACAATGTAATGAATGAAAGTACGCCGAATGAAACGAACGCCGCTCGCAGACTGGAAGGATTTGATCTAACGAAATTGAGCGCCAACGTGCAGACGGGAGGATAAACACCACATGTGGGTTCAGGAAGTGTGATTCAGCTTTTCCCCACACAGTCAGCTCACACTGCTGCTGGAATTTCTTACTTCCATTCAATACCTTCAAAAATATCGATATTCAAAACCATGAGGGGGAAATCGGGGGCACAACATTGAGGGCTGTGTGTTCACAAACAACCACATCTAGGTTTGTTTGCTTCTGGAGAAGGTGGAGCTATGTGGGCGCCACATGAGTCAGTGAAGTGAACTACTCCTCTCTAGTTTTAAACATCTGGGACAGCTCAGCTGAAGATACAACAAAGGTTTAGTCGATTTTTAAGTGCACAGGTTCCAGATTATGTCTTTAAAAGTGGCCCACATTACCTGGAAGTGAAGGATGATGGTCCATATCAGCCCCAGGGTCAGCTTGGGGTTTCCATCTGCAATGTCATCATTCCTGATGTTGACCAGTTTGACCTGAAAGGGGCACAGACACCGATAAACTTCTGAGTGATCAGTTTAAAAGTGGGTTTATTTGCTCTGTAAATAAGTTTTCTGAAGTCATTGTTTTTCTGACCTGTCTGTGTTTGAGAAAGTCCAGGGCGATCTGCACATTCTGCAGCTTGTGGAAGCGCATCCGGCCTTTCTCCCGCGGCTGCAAGAGAGGAGAGGACGGCGAACGTCAGGAGGAGGGAACACATCAGGTCTGAACGACCAACAGACAGCAAGGCCCCCATGACTGAAGAGCAGGTGTTTCAAGTGTCCAGCAACACCTTGTGTGTTCGTTAACAACCGTCTGTTCTACTCTAAAGTCATCACAGTCATGGTGTTTAACTTAAAAACTAAAACACAGCAAATTTGAAGCGTGATTCAAATTCTGCGTGGTTGTGATCGAAGCCGGACCTTCGCCAGGTCCGACCGCTAAAAAGATGACCCTGAAATGCATCAACAGACCAGCCAGGATGTCTGCGGGTGGAAGCGAGGTAATGAATGATGAACACGATGTCAGTGACTCTCACAAGACCTCAGTCACATTCCTCATTCTCTCTGAGCCCTGACGCCTGATGAAACATCTTAAGATCTGATCTGAGGCGCAGTCCGGTCGAGCAGCATCCACAGAGTTCACCCCGGGAGTGATGGACGTGACATGCAAAAAGGTGCTCCGCGTTTTAAGCTTTGAGTCGGTATGAGAATTAGTCAACATGTCAGCTTGCAGTGATGGCCTTTGTTTTCAGCACAGTGAGGGAACCCAGTACTTTGACATGTTTAGAGAGTTTAAAAAGGACCATATCAGTGATGTGTAGAAGACTATCGGAGCAGAAAATGCCTCCCCTGCGCCTTTTTAATAACTTTATTTTGAAAGACATAATCACTGGAAATCCCCCCGAACGATCACTACCATGAAGCGTTCTCACTCCCATCTCATCACATACGACAGCTTGGCTCGGTGGTCTTAATATTCAAACTCGTTTTTTTCACATGAAGAGCTCCGCGGTCAAGTTAGACTTTCAAAATAAAGCTCGCTGGCTAACATTTCACATATTCAGACGTATTAGATCATGCTCTGGGTTAAAATAACTGTGCTTCTTACGTAAAGTTCAGCCTTGTCACTTACGCAACGTTACGTAATTTAGGTAACTTACCTGACTTGCGTAACTTTGAAACAAATCAGTCTTGACACTTACAGGCGAGATGCCCTGTGTCTGACCCATCAGCCTCCCAGCTCAGACTTCTCTCGCTCTTTATGCTCCTACATTAATCACACTTACTTACTTACGTACGTACAAGAGCAGGCTGCCGTATCTGACGTGCTGCGAGTGAGAACGGGCTGAAATAACTTCACTAAAACTTCCACTTCTCTCCTCACATGACGCCTGATCTCTCACTGATAAAATGGAAGAGGACGATGTTGATACGGGAAAAAGGCACAATACAGGGGAGAGTGACTGTCATCATGCACAACCCAGAAGCCACCTGGGGCGGTGACGCATGCCAACAACGCGGCGGGCCAGCCACAGTCCAGGCGCCACTCACCAACCGCACGTTCCTCACAACGTCACGTTCCCTCGGCTACCACAGCCAGCGCATCGCAAGAGAGGAGGGCAGAGGCAGAGGAGGGAAAGGTCAGGGCAAAGGTCAGCAGACAGGAATTAGAGAAAGGAAAAACCAGGGGTCAAACAAGTCAGTGCAGAAAGGTTACGAGATGGAAGCAAAGGATGAAAATTAGTGTTTTAAAGTGTGTTCTCAACGTAAAGTAACGAGTGCGCATAACACCAGCATGTTCTGAAATGTCCACGGACTTAAAGTCAACGCATGCACGAGTGGAGACAAGAAAACCCAGCAGAGAAACATATCTGACCCGGATTAACATTAAGACCAGGTTACAATGAGGAGACGGGACAGTAGAACAGTTATGACGGCAAATCAAGTCACAGAGGAGCAGGGGACGAGGAGAGAAGGTCTGGACAGGACACGGGGGGTTACAGCAGAAGCGGATGTCCTGATATCTGAAGGTCAAAGGTCGCCAAAAGCTCACCAGCGTCTCGCCGGAGAGCACCTCCAGCAGGGAGATGAGGTTGTGTCCATCTCTGAGGTCCTCGTACAGGTCAGTGATGTGTCTCTGGGTCTGAGGACAGAAGAGAGGGGACACGTTTGTTAAACATGTAGGTGACATATTATTGATCCATGCAGTCTCCCAGACAGAGCTGGAAGCACCTCAACACCAGATGCATTCTGGGAAGGAAGGTCACACCCGTCACAAACACATTTGACTCAATCCCTTCATGTGACAGGGACGCTGTCTGTCTTCAAGTGTGGCAACTGGCTCCACATTTGAGGTTCTTTTACATATTTTGTTTTACATTTACATTTTTATTATTTTTTTTTTATAGTTGTAGCCGGTCTTCAATGTTTTTCGGGCTCAAAGACAGTTTTTCCTTACATGAATTGAGGGTCTATGGACAGATTCATTTATTTTGGGCTATCTAAAAATGTATTTGATTTGAGAAGACGGAGCCAGAACTACTTATATCGTATAAAAAACTATGTTGCATATTAAACCGGGCCTACAGTAACCAGTAGGGCGGCCTATACTGCCATGTATAAACAAGTCGGCGGCATTTGTAGCATGGCTAATGTTAGCCTCACCTTTTGTAGCTGTTCTGGTGGTTTCGAGTATGTCGAAGTCTCTCGCTCGGGATAATAACGTAGCTAACTGGCCAATATGTTTTAATAGTCCATAGTTAGCTGACTAACTGCGACTGCACGAGGAGCGATGAGCAGACAATCATCAGTGTTACATAGATTAAATGTATTTTTACGTAATTTTTAGCAAGATTCATGTTTAAGACACAATTTTTTTTTAATAAAAGCTTTCAAAATATTATCAAACACATAATCTGGCGGCCTCCCTGCAGTAACTCTGAGGACCTGTATCATCTGACAACACTATTGGATGGAACACATGAGTGGTTAGACGATGAGTCATAAACACCCAGTTAAGACTTTCCGTATTATGTTGCTGTGTCCTCTAATCACAGCAATACAATTTAAAGTAAAAAATATTAAAACGTTATCAATAAGATTGATATGAGACCTGTGAAACTATTTGAATTAGTTTTTTTTAGCTGCTATAAACTGTTGCAGAGAACGTGTGGAGGACTCGGAGGGGGATAAACGTCAACACAGACATGCAGGCGGGAATGAATGTGTGTCCACTCGGCACTCCGCTCACAGACAGCACCTACCTCTGCCTTCCAGTGCT
The DNA here is from genome assembly GCA_039737535.1 of Lagodon rhomboides. NCBI lineage: Eukaryota > Metazoa > Chordata > Actinopteri > Spariformes > Sparidae > Lagodon > Lagodon rhomboides. The sequence continues at coordinate 5,891,829 of CM077799.1, forward strand.
GATGGGAAAGGATGGGAGGACAGGATGAAGGATGGAAAGAAGAAACAGACTGATGAGAGAAGATATCAAACTGCAGGGACTCGTGAAGGAGAGGAAAGAACAGAAGACACACACACACACACGCTGTTTTGGATTTGACAAACGTCAGACAAAGACAGTTTCCTGCTTTTAAAATCGTCCGATTTCATTTACAAATCATTTTCAGTGTTTGTTTAATGAGAAGACATCTGCTCTGGATTACAGTCGGATATATCAGGATAAATGAAACGCAGAGTAACGTCTGGTTTCCATTCTCTGTAACCTGAGGAGACATGTAAGACATGCTACGGTAGATGGCACTTTTGAGCCGGCTGACCACAGAGAACGGAGCGTTCCCGGACTCATAACTCCATCCCGTGACTCTGTTGTGACCACGAGCCCAAATCGCCTCGAGGGCAGTCAGATTCGCCGACCCCGCTCCGGTCTCCTGGACCCGAATCTGAAGGGATTTGCCGACAAAGAAACAGCGACTGACGACAAAAGCCTGTGAGTCATCTCGTGCCACAGGACGCACATGGAGGACGGCGGACATTCCTCACAGCTCAACGCGCCGGAGCTCTCGTGTGAAAACAAGGATTGGTCGGCTTCAGCGCTCGCCAGAATACTTCAGGTAGAGTCACGCTGTCGTTTAGTTCAACTGAAAACACTTCCTGTTAATACGATCAGGGAGGGCTGCAGAATGTAAATACACTTTTGTACATACACATCTGGATTTTGGGCTTAAAACGTCTGTAATTAGAGACCGGAGAGGTCCTTATTACACACAGGCTACATGGGTGTGGGCTACAAAATGAGCATTGTTTTCTTTTTTCCTGTCGCCATCACAACACGCCACATTACAAGAGCTGTTTGCTGAGCGGTTTTACAGATTTGTCTCAGAAAACTCACGTAAGAACTGGCCACCAGGAAACTCACACTCCAAACACAAAGAAGGCTCAGAATATCACAAGAGTGACCGCTAACTGTAGCTTGTTAGCTCGGTTAGCCGTGCAGATAGCGGTCCGGACTGGGAGCTCGGAGCAATGGCAGGAAATCAATGGGGCTAGCTGTTAGCATGCTAACGTAAGTAGATATCGCCGTAGCACAACACAAAGACGTCTCTGAGGCATTTTTCTTTTTACTTTCAAGCCAAAAATGTTCGCAAATGTGAGGATTTATTAATGTACTGCTGCTGAATACACTGAGGTTTTGAGCTTGTGGTTGTCGTAAACTCACCAATGAATTGATTAAATTAAGGAATCTTCAGATTAATCAGTAATCAAATGATTTCATCACCAAATAGACTAATAATAATCATAATATTACATTATTGTGGCTGCAATCAGACGAATCTCTTGAGTATTGAGAGGATTCATCGAACATTTAGTCTATAAAATGAACCAGAACAGTAAAATACATGCTCACTTATTCATCTTTCTAAAGTATAAAAGATAAAGAAAGTAATTGTTATTGTGGCTGCAGCCCTTCATTCTGCGCCCGTCTACTTAAATCAAGGGCTTCCTGACTGCACACACAGAAGGAAGTGCCTCCTTTTTCACGGGTCATGGGCCAGAACGCTTCAGTTCTGCCTCACGGTGTCGTAGCTGTGAACACAGATCGATCTTCTCTCCACACTCAGTGTAGGAGTTCTGGTCCCGGAGCTTCCTGTTCCCCCGCGGAGCCCCGAGGAGCCGCCCTGCTCGTCGTCTGGGGCCCAGATGTGTAACCTGAGCGAGCCCGGCCCACGAACGCTAAAGCGAGGCCATGTGCCGGTGACTCACCGCCGCTCGCACACTCATGCAGTTAAGACAAACAGCATGTGTGGATTTTTACGGCGCGTACGGGCAACCAAAATGTGATTTTGCTTTCTAATCTGTTTCCAGTTTATCTGTTCTTTCTTTCATGCAGCGTTTCCCGGCAGATCAGACGGACTTTTACCTCCTGAGGATTCCTCTTTGTGTAATTTAAGCTATTGTAACCAGGTGGGACATTAAAGCAACCGCTGGAATGTGAACCAGAGCGACGTTCAGGTTATCTGAGGACAGCTGAAGTGCTTCCGGTTGAGCCGAAGTGAACAATTCATCGACTTCTTCCTGTTTCATTATCGAGCTGAATGTACATTTGTAGGGTGAGTAAGTGTTAGTGTCCGTGAGTGTTGCTGAAGTGGGATCTTACCTTCATCAGGTGCTTGTTGACCCATTTTGTGAAGGTCTTCTTCTGGACTCGGTCCCGTTCATCTGAGGAGGGAACACACAGGAGCTTGCGTAAGTCAACGACGTTAATATTAAACATTACTGCTGATAACGTCTCTAACGTCTGCAGCCGGCTGCTCCACTGAATAAACTCATGAGGAGGGCAGAGTCTGCTGTTGGCTCTGAGCTTGTCGACGCTGGAGGAGGTGGCGGAGGACAGGATGCTGGCAAAAACTGCCGGCTATCACGGACAACGCCTCTCACCCCCTCCACAAAACTGTGGGCAAGCCTCAGCTACAGACTCATTCAACCCGGCTGCCTGAAGGAACGTTACAGGAAACCGTTCCTTCCAGGTGCCATCAGATTTTATAACGCTCACTCCATAACACTCAAATAATAATCTAAAGGGCCTCAGACAGATTTATTTTCCCAAACATACTTGTTTATAAATGTCAAACCAAAAAATATCGGCCTACAGAGACGAGGCGAATGATCTGTCGCCGTGAATAAAGCAGCGGGAGTTGGGAACCGCTGCTGCAGAGGCAGAATTAAGTTTTATTTTATGAGCTAGAACATCTAAAAACCACAGCCACGGTCCCACATGTGATGGGACCCCACGGGGACGCATCGCTCGCACAGTTTTCCCACAGCTGTAAACAGTCCGATAAATATTTTGTTGACCCTCAAGCCTGAAAACGAACGTGTGACGTCGACAGAAGATGCACTCCCTCTCACGGCGGATTCACATCAGTCGGTCAGAACAAATAAAAAGAAATGCTTTGTACTCGTCAGGTGAAACACGAGCGAATCACCTCCGATCAGCACCTCTACAGGAACGTGTCCCACCCTGCAGGACCGCTGCTGTTTTGGTTTTAACTTCACCGTCTGGTTATTCCGAACAGGCCTCTCACGTACCAGCAGGTACTGTAGATGTTTTCCCCTCAAAGCTATCAGCCACTCTGGAGAGATAACAGCTGAAAGAGCACTTTCACCTCACTTTCAGCGAGTGACGGGGCTGTTTGTCAAACACAAAACACGACCACAAGTTATCAGGATTCAACGTAATGTGACCAACTGCTGCGGTCGAGACAGTGGAGCCATTCTGTGCGATTTTCTTATCGGTCACACGGCGTGATTACGCCGGATTAGATCAAAGCTCGAGTGGACAGAAGTGATCAGATTAAAAAAAGGGAACAGAGAAACCATAGAGGACGACATCCAGCTGTGCCAACGCCCAGCTCAGAGTGACATTCAGCCGGTGAGTCACGGACACGCTGGTGACTTCCCGCTTTCACCAGAAGTGAAAAAAACCTCAAAAGCAGAAAGTCATTTGATCGTGAACATGTGACGCTGCATGCAAGCGTGATTAAAAACAGAAAAATGATTCCTCTGTAGGAAATAAATCCTGTGACAAACTGTTTGACGCTGTGTGGAACTGAGGCCAGACAGAAGCTACAACTTTGCAGATCTCCACAGAAAAGCACAAACCTCGCTGATCTCTCTCACAAATAACGTGCTCGCCTGACAGAATTCTGTAGCCCGGAGCAGCAAACTGAGCTGTGGACGTTTGCTTTCATCCTCCGAGTCAAAGACACTTTTTAAAGATGAGGTGTGAGATACGAGCTCTCCTGAAAGAACGGCATTGTTTGGTTACGTATCTGCAAATCATCCCGTCACTCTGCAGCTGTGAGTGTCACACACACATTTAATTCAACATCATTTTGTTTTCTAACACTCGAGGCAATCATCATCTGCAGTCATATGATCTGAAAGCGAGTTGTTTGTCATATAACGTGTCTTTTTAATTCGTCACCAGCACTTCTCAGGGGAACTTCTGTTTTTTTAAACGGCAGCTAACATCACTGGCTGGAAAATCCGCTCTTACGTGCGCATACCAACAGAGCGCTGCTGCCAACTAATCCAACGTGAGTTACAGCTGGCAACACGGCCGCTGAGGAGCTGAGCCAACAAAGAGCTGTCTTTAAAACAATATTGTGTCGGAGTAGGAGTCGACAGATACGAGACACACGAGCCAAGTTTGGAGCAGATATTCATTTGCTGTAAAAATGAAAATCTTGGAATCAAAATCAGTGAGAGAAGTGCAATTTGGAGGTACTTCACTTGGGTATTTTTCCTTTTTCTGCTACTTCATACTTCTTGATTAATTTAGTCACTAGTTACTTTGCAGATTTAGATTATTCAGTGTTTATAGGCTAGTCTTCATGACGAGTAACCAATCAGATAGTGTTGTGGGCGGGACGTTGCATGAGAATCAAATGAGCACATTTCTAAATACGTTTATTTTATCAGCAATCCAACAGAAACATCTACTGATACTGATAATCGAAAAATATGAATATAGGCCCAGATAATCATCAACAGACAGAAAGAAAAGGAAAAGAAAGCTTCTATTCAGGGAGAAACACAACATTTATAACCTTCGTAGTCAGACAGAAGTCAGATCTGTGATCAAATCGATCCTGATATTGCTTTTTTACGCCCACTCCTCCACTGAACCAACCAGAAATATGCAAGCAAGTCCTTTCAGATATCTCTGCTGCTCAGAATGGGTGTCCGCACAGCTGACCAATAAAAAGAGTACAAGCCGTGACACATGGAGGGGTGTGTCCCGTTTGACTGCAGGGAGGCAGAAGACCACCGTAGACAAAACTTTAGAGATTAAACCATCGTGGAAGAGAAGATAAAACTGATTTTCAAACTGGATTCAACAATGAGCTGAGAAGAAACTTCAAACTCTGGATTTAACTGGTCTAGAAGTTCTGTTTTCTACATTAAAAGCATTCAGTCGCAGGTAAAATACAAAACACCTTTAAGCCCGAAGCTCCTGAAATAACACAGAGATGACCGACTCTACCTTTCCTGTGATCCGTGGCCTTCAGCATCCCCTGGTAGTACGAGTCCTCGATGAAGACCCTGTCACTGCCCATGCTGTCAGAGGAGTAGTTTCTGAATCTCTGCTCCATCTTGATCTCACTGATCAGAAGCTCCACACGAGACTCTGCAGGTTTTCTCTACAGTTCCACTTCTTCTTATTGCCTGACAAACACTGCTTCACAGTGTGGGATCCTGTACTTAACTGGGAGTGTTCAAGCCACTGAATCAGTTCAACTCTTTTTTTTTTCCTCCCTTTGCTCTCTCTGACTTTCTTTGCTTCTGTTTTTTTTTTTTTTTTTTTTTTTCACCAGCTCTTGCAAAATGCCTGCCCTCGGGCTACAATGTCAGGAACTGTCAGTCACTGCAAAGTGGTCTTTGGAGAGCGGAGGAAGACTCTCCCGCTGCCCTGCCCTGCTATGTGCTGTGTACACCCAACCCCGACCCCACCCACCAAACCACACCTCCACGGACCCTCACCGAGCGAGCACCCAAACACACAGACCTCTGCACTGATTACATGATTACATCTGAATCCATCCGTGTGTCTCGGCCTGTATTCTGCAGATTGTTAAGCTGATTGGATGCTTCAGCTCATTAACAACAGATTGCTTCTTTACTTTCACAGTTGTAAAACAGTGCTACTGAAAATAGGCCAATAAATGATATCTCAATCTGTTTAATCACAATCTAAACTGCGATCTTTGGACTCAATTTTGACATGAAGCCAGACTTGAAAATGATCGTTCTCTTTAGCACAAGCTCCTCGTTTGGCGCGTTGTTGGCTGTAAGTCGAGTTGCATTATTTAGGAAGAGCCACCTGAAGTCATTCATCCGATCGACGTTGCCATCTAGTTGGCTACATCGTTCTCAGGGTTTGTCCGTGTAGGGAGGGTGTGTTGAGTTTTTTGGGAAACAAAGGAGGACATTGAATAAAAAGGACATTAATCTTCCTGATTCGCCCTGAAAATAAGATCACGGACGCCGTCTGATCTAAATGCTATAATGAAAAGGTCTTAAAATGACACAGCGATCTGTTTGTTCCCTTCATTTTTTTGTCTCATTGTTGAATCACAAGTAACACAATTACACTGGAGACAATCTTGTGATGGGATCAGAGACGCTGATGGTTTTATCTGAGCCCATTACAATATAATCTCCAAAAGCCCCCTCCATTATCTTGAAGGCTTGAGGGCCCAAAGTAATTAGGACCCTCTCATGACCCATTTTCTGGGACAACTGACCTGCTGTCCACGTTCCAACCCGTAACTGCTTCGTAGTCAATGCTCCATTACTAGTCTTCTAGCCTGGTCTTGATTTTGATCTCAACTACACACCTGTAAAGTTGTGATGCTGTCGCAGCTGCTAAATATAAACTTAACATTCTCAATTTAGCATGTACGGTGGAATTACTTTCTTCCGTGGCAGAAGACGTTTGAGGAGTGCGGTGCTTTTGTAGCGTTGCTCCCAAATGTGATCCTTGAACACAACCCCTAAACGCAATTCTTATAAATTGTTAGCAATAATGCGAGAAAAGTGTCCGAGAAAGGTCAGAGGTTAAGTGCGGAACAACAACCCTGCAGATGATCTGCTGAAACGCTTTAACGAGGCTTCAACACTAAATGAAGGAAAGGCAGGTTTAAAAAGCTGCATGACTCCTGAGGCATCCCCTCATTGAGACCGAGCTGCACGGTTCGGTCCACTGGAGCCCGTTAACCCCATCTGAACTCCACGCGCCCGAGCTAGCAGTCACCGGTGTGTGGTCGGAGGCTGGACATGCCACACACCACCGCAGAGTCAATGAAAAGCCTGTTCCTCAACGCAGACCAGACCGTGCCAGGAGGCAGCAGAGCCGGGCGGCGGAAACATCGGCCGTTTCTCGACACGGTACAATCAAAAGAAGACCTCGAGCATGAGCGCCCTTCCTCCGTCGGGACGTAATTAAGAAGAAACTGGCACCGACGCTTTTGTTTCGGTTACGGAGGGAGACTGCAGACAGGGTTTGTCTGCAGGAGAGAAAAACCAGGAGCGAGAAGAATAGAAGCGTTTAAAGATCTTTTAATGAGAACAACCTGCGAAACCGATCTCTGATTTGAAGCATTTGGGTTTGGATTGTTTTTTCCGAAATGAATTTCCAACCCTGAGTAAAAAGCTGTAACACAAACCGACACACAACAGACGGAAAGACAAAAAACTCCTCGCAGAGAAACCACACGGCTGCAGAACATTAGCCCGGACACAAAGCAGCTATTGTAGCGGCGTGTGGATTGACTGAACAGTGTGTGTCCATGTGAAAGAAAAGGAGGATTGTTAAAAGCATCTTTTTCATCTCAAACATCTTCTGTTCATCGGCGCTAAGTTTCTCACTCGCACAATCACAGAACACGGTTGTTTTCTGCACATCAGGCGTCCAGCACCTCCACACCAACATACCAACGTCTCCTGACACCTGAATACCTGCAACACCTTTCAACCTCGGCAGCGTAAATCTCTCCTGCAGACACTGACATCAGTCCATAAAGGAGAGGGATGTTTTGGATGCCTTCGCGGGGAGGTGGCCTGTCGGGACTTGAGAAGTTGAAGCTGCTGATATAACGCCTTGGCCAGACCCACACTCCACCCTATATAGGTCATGTATGTGCAAAAAAAAAATCAAAAAACGTAAAGGACCCAGATTCTTTGATATCTATGGAATCAGCAAAGTATGTCGTCTGAGCGTGTACGAAGGTGCAGAACCAGCAGGGGGGATGAACGCAATTCAAAGAGCCAGAAAAGTGAACTTCAGGTGGAGGGTGGGGACGACTGGGCAGTTTATTCACAGGACTTCCACCCAGGCGACCAGCGTTTGAGCGAGGCGAACAGCCGGTGGTGACTGTTTTAGAGAAGCAGTCGTTTTAAGTGAAACCACGATCTTTCCCTAAAACTAACCAAGTAGTTTTGGTACCTTTATTTTTCAAGTGTAACCAGACATCACGTTTTCTTTCTTTTTTAAATTTTTTTCATTGGTATCTGACCACGGAAGAGGCCGTGCTGTTTTTACAGATAGACGAGGCTGAACATGACGATGTAACAGTGGACTGGCGGGTCTGTTACACGGTTTGACGTGATATTGGGTTGCACTACTTCACGACTCCTCACGGCGGCGCTAAACAAACGAATGATGGTAAAGCAAACAGAAGTTAACTTGAAGAAGAAGAGTTTGTTTCCAGCTGTGTCCGTTTGTTGGTTTGTTGGTTTGTCGGCAGGATTACACAAAAACTACTGAACAGACTTCCATGAAACTTGGACGGAGGATGTGTCTCAGCCCAGAATGGACCCCACTAACTTTTGGTGCTGGTCCAGATTAATGGACACTTTCTTTAGCACTGAGAGGTTTGTTAATTTCTCAGGGAATAATGCATGAAAATCAGACATTTTTAGGTGTATGACTGAGTACACAAGGGGACTGTCGGGCCTCTGCAGAGGTATGCAGGATCCTAAATTTGTGCAAAAAAGAGCCATAATGCTATCAGACGCTGCGGTAAGACTAGTTTAATTTACTGATTTAAAACCAAATTTAATATAATGTTCAAAGTGTAACAGAGTCACGAGAACCTTTAATGTGATGTAAAAAAGTTCCCCCTCAACCACAATCAGCTCCGTGCCGGCGGGACCACACAGAGCTCCACTGTGTGGACGTCTCTCCTTTCCCTGCCGCTGATAGCACACAGCGATAAAGCCGAGCTGATAGGAGTTTTTTTTTACGATGACAGTCCTGCCGTGAGAAGCTCCCAAATCTGTGCATTCCTTGCGAGGGCGCGCCCACCCTCCTCACAGACAGGGGGAGCCGCCTCGCAGCGATAACACCACCCCGAGCACCACCCCAGGACACTCCGACTGCCTGCTCGACTGTGCAAGTGACAGCATGCGATGCGAGTCCCGCCGAGGCCAAGGAATGTTAACCCACACTGCAGATCATCTGGTGCACAGGTCCTGATGGGGTGCATGAAGCAGGGACGTCGGTATGAGAGTTTGGACGGGTGTCAGGGAGGAACCTTGCCAAGGTGAGGAATGGAGGCCCCCGGGGCATTATGGGGCGGATCCAACCTGGAGCTGGCAACGAGACGTGCTGTCTGTTTCTCTCAGTGTGGAATGTGTTCCTGTTCAAAACAAACTCAGGTGCTGATAAAAAAAAGCTCTTCAGGGATGCAGATGGACAATAAAGTCAACACAACAACAACACTGAGGCTTCTCTTGAGCAACGCTTCCCTTCAGATCCGCCCACAGACCGTCTTCTGTCCATAATTATAAAGAGCTGATCACTTTTGCAATCGGAGCCTCATTTTCACTGAGCGTGCATTGAAAACACAAGAGTAATTAGCCACACATGGTGTTTACACTCTCGCGGTTATGGAAATATGTAGAGTGGATAATTGCCTGATTTATAACCTTCAGCCGATTTAAAGAGAACAGGCCTTACTGCTCGACACCGTTTGTCTCCCTCTCCTGTTGCAGAAGCTGCACTGCACAACACGAGGAAACTCGATCCTCCACTATGATTCACTTTAAATCGAACTAGTAGCCGACGACCTCCTTCGCTCTGATCAGAGCTCGGACTACCGTTAGGAAGGCCCGGGGTCCGCCGGAGCTCCGCGGCGTTGACTGATCCACGCACAGTCACTTTTAAAAAATGTGGAGAGAGTGATTTGTGAGAGCGGGTTGCCGTGACGACGCAACCAAAACACACAGGCCCTGCCAGCGTCTGTGTTTACAGAGGGGCGGTTCTGGCCCCCGGACCTCCAGAGAACTCTTGGTTTAAAGGGGAAAAAATGAGTTCTCACAACAGTTTAACCATGGAAACACACAGACGCCTTGGATGAATTACAGATCATCTTTGACGCACATTCAAGAGGGAAAAATAAGTAGACTGACAAACCATATCTGATCAATCAGGTTGAGCCTGTGAGTGTTTACGTAGTCGCTGACGGTTCGTGTATGTAAATATGGACAGGTGATCGTGTCAAGAGGTGAGGCAGAGCGGCAGTGACAGATAGGATCACACACACGATCCAGCTCTTGTTCAAACATCACCACAAATGTGCTCTTTAGACTACGGACCCTCAGCGTGAGACAGAGGCGTCAAACATGATCAGGAAAGCTTCAGATCATTCTCACAGTCACATCTGAGAAGCTGAATCATTGGCCTCTTTGCCTCCAAAACTGTTGAGGTAAGTCATTGATTAGATCAGCTAATCGATCAGCCATGTCAGCCATGCATTACAGTAAAGTCTGGTACTGAGGAGCCTGTCATCACATATACAATATTAACTTTGTGCCAACTTCTATGGAAAAGCAATAAAAATGAATCATCAACAACATAATGACAGCACTATTCGCTCAGTCCTTTTGTACGCCCACTCTTTTGTCCCTCTGGGCTTGCTGTACTGCTGTGTGGGTGGGGGCATGGAAAAGGTTAACAGCATCCCCATCAGCCCCTCCCAGCCAGAGCCTCCTCCGGTTACAGGCGCTCGGACTCGGACAGACTCGGATGGAGACAGCGGCGGCGGCGGCGCGCTCACACCTACCTGCGCAGCACATTCGGCTGTACAGATGAGACCCCACTTCTCCGCAGCTCATTTCGTGAATGTAATTAGTTCGTCGGTAGTAAATATCCCGCTCCAGGCCGCCGTACCAGGGCGGCACGGCGGCGTGCATCGCGTCCTCCGCTCCGGCCATCGCGCTGCGTTTTGCGCCGCGCGTAAAAACGCCCCCCGACTCTGGGTTTTTCTCTCAGCCCTCAAAAACTTTTCCCTCCTCTCGATCCGAGCCACATGGAGGAGAGAAAAAAACAGAGGGGCTCGTGTCAGATTGCAGAGTCCTTGTCACAAGCCCAGCCCACTTTTGTGTTGTGTGGCGAGATGAGCCGGAGAGCTCTCCCGCTCCATCGTCGCTGCCGTGCGTAAAAAACGAGTCGTGCCATTAAAGCGCGGCAGGGAGGGACATCCCAGAAATACACAGGCAGGAGGGCTGTGTCTGCCGCCGAGGACTACACGCTACGACTCTATTTTAGCGTGTGTGATGACTGTTGCCTCTCCCAGGATTACATAACGCTCCGGGGTCCGTTAACGCACCGCAGATTAACAGCAGGGACTCCGGGGAACACGCGCAAATGTAATATTTACAGGCAGTGAGAGACGCTCCTTTGTGTCGGTTCTCAGAAGGGCAAAGTGCAGCGTTTGCCAGCCGGCGGTAAATCATCCTGTTCCCCCTCACACACACAAACCTGTAACAGCTGTGGAGCATAAATAACCCAAACAGGAAAGTCTCGTTCTCTCGCTTTTCTTTGCGCAACGTGAAGAAATACTTTGCGTTCACATGCAGGTTTCAGCTTATTTTTTCAAGTGAAGACGCAGACAGTAAATACATTTTATGTCACAACAAGTAAAAGTGTTTTATGAGGGAGGGGGAGTGGTTTCTAAAGTACAGTCTGACTATAAAAAACCACCAGCAGGCTTGTTTGTAGGCCGACACATCTGGCACAACGAGCTGAAGAATGAACATACTTGCTTTACTTCTTTTGTTTGTGTTGCAGGGAATCAAATCCCCATGAAATGTCATTTCAGTGACAAAGAGTAGATTCTCATACACACTTTTCACTGATGCATTAATGGATTTATTAAATAATGTCTTCAGATATCTTGAGAAAGATTTTTGGGACCATAATATCAACCTTTTCTAACTAAATCAATCAATGTGGAGCTGAAAAGTTTGTGCTGGAATTCGTCTTTTTCACTGGAATTGGATTTTGGGAGGGGATTTAAAAGCTAAAGCAAAGTTGTGTGCTAATTACCTTCAACTCAAGAACTATATGTTTACAGTAAACTGGCAGATGTTCCTTTAAGGTAATCAGAACAATCTGAACTTTTAAAGAGAACATTCTCCTCAGTCGTCACTGACAGAGCTCAGATATTGAGCTTTTTGTTTTGTAAGAGTAAGATTTATGTTGCAAGAGTTGTGAACTGTGTGCATCTGTGCTCACATGCTAGTTAAAGGTAAATCATTACGTTAAAGACTTTGATGTTGTCGGTTTTAAAAAAAAAGAACTGGCGTTGCGTTTGAACAGTATTCAAAGTAGGAGTGATAATGAGTTTAACTTCCCGCTGCTTAATCCTCTGGATCACAACGGTGCTATTCAACAACATTTAAATCGTTACGGCAAAACACAGGCTGTGTTTAAGAGCAAGAGAACTGAGAACATCAGTAAACACTAATGGAATAATTTCAACTGAATTCACGCAATCTTTCAAATACACAGACTTTTTACTAAACGTTTAGTCTTTAATCGTTAACGTGACCTATTATGTCTTTGTTCTGTTTGTTCTTCGTGCATGTTAAAGAGCTTGAAAGTGAAAAAGATCAAAGTCGGCACCGACAGAAGCTCCTCTCTCCCACAGAACACACCGCTCCTGAACACCTCGCCAGTCGTCCCGCCTCAACTTCACATTGTGACATCACACTATGTCACCGTGTCACACACTTGTATAATTTATGCGTAGTGGCTTGTTTGGCACGTAAGAGTTGATTTAGCGCAGCGGCTCTGTTGTCGTTAGCTGTGCTGGCTCAGGCGTGTGAGAGCCGACCAATCAGAGGGACTTCAGTCCTGCTGCTCTGGGCATTATGAGAAAAATTGGTGTTTTTTGAGGATTTAAGCTTGTAAACTTATTTTAGCACTTATTCTAGCAGTAAATTAAAAGTATTTAGCTGAATTATGAGCGTAATAAGTCTCCTTTAAAATAATTAAAACTCGGCCTGATGGGGGAGAATGTGCTCAGATGTTTGTTGTGGCGTTCGGTGCCAACTTTCCGAAAAGGAGCGATTTTAATCACAAAGCGTGTCGAGGAGGAGACACGGTTGCTTTCACCCTCTGAAAGATAAACACACATGAGAGAGCTGGGCACGCTGGGTAAACCGTGTGGCGGAGGACGAGCCCGGCTACGAGCAAGGTCGACCACCATTGTGTCGAATGTTACGTTAGTTATTGTGTAGGGCATGTAGGGACACGCCGCATTGTTCCCTAATAACAGCGTGGTTTTTTTCACTTTTCAGTTGAAGCCGAGCGGGCAGCCCTCCTTCCTCAAGTCTGTCATTACCGCCACAGCGAGAGGAGACAGGAAAAGTGAGTCACAGCTGCTCACCACCAGCCAGAAACCTTAAACCCGATCCGACTGTGCGCTGCGCGAGGTTTAACAGACGCAGCCGAACAGTCTCGGGGCTCGTCCGTTAACGCCGCCGCAGACTCGGGCGTGGCTTCCTAAATGGATCGGATACAGGCTGGCGATGTGAAGTGGATGAGGCGCTCTGATCCTCGGAGAGAAAACCTCTAATGGAATAAAAAGTCTTAAAGAAAAAGAGGATCAACAGGAGCCTTTGACACACAATCACTCAGTGCAGATGACTCTTTAATTATGCAGCGCTCAGATTCCTTAAAGGTCCCGGGGATCAGCGCGAGGCCTCGTGAAAGAAAACCAAAGCCCTCCTCCTCTGGTTTGTTATGACAGTATCCAGGACACACGGCCCCACCGTCACCCCCCCAGTGTCGAGTTCACCGCCGCTGCCCAGCCGCCATGTGTGGGCTTTTTTTAAACCTGGCTCCGGGTAAAATCCCTTTTACCTACTTTCACCTTCCCACTGTGTCAAAGGCACCTTGTTGCTCCAGTAAACTGCAGCTCTGACAGCGACGTGACGCTGCAGATGTTTGATTTGTATCTGCGGTGTGAAAACAGTGACCAACGCTTCCAGACGGAGCAGAAATCGATCGCCTCTGTCAGAAATACAGCCGCTAATGTGGAGACAGACGCTGGCGAGAGGGAACACGAGCGTTGCCGGTGCGCAGGGTGTAGCCTCGCTGTCTGCACTGCGGCTGGGAGCACATCTCTTCATATGCAAAGCAGCTGGATATTGACTGAAGGCAGAGATAGCACGCGGCCTAGTTTTGCAAAGCGATGTTTGCCAGTCATTTCCCAGTCAAACAAGTCGTCCGGGCGACCTTCTGTTTGATCAGCACTCCAGCCGAGCTCAGCTTACAGACCATAAAACACTCAGGAGAAGATCAGAGCCGGAGAAATCTGTTTGTTTCATCTTTCACCTTTCACTTTAAAGCCTTTTAATTGGCATTTTACTGTCAGGCGTCGGCCTTTAGGCTCTGTTTCTCCTACTAACTGCTGTGAAAATTACTAATCTGTCACAACAAACACACTGTTGTCAATAAAAACTGCTCCTATCTGCTCAAGGTGTGTCCTCTGTGGCTTCCTTGGAAAAGGATTGTGCAGTTTATTATGCCATGTAGAGCCCTGGGAGCGATAAGGGGAAAGTACAGTGTCTGGCTTCAAAGTGGCAAAACAACCAACTACATCAGGATGGTGGGCATCTGTAGTCGCCAACCCTCCTGATTTCCCCTCCTCTTTCCTTGCCCTCTACCAGTTTCATCATGGTCATAGTTATTTTTCATACTGTTGTGCCTCATCCTTGATAAATGCACAGAGAAATAGAAGCAGAGAAGGAAATACTCTAACAAATGTCTGGAAAGAAGAATTCCTGTTTCTTACAGAAAGTTTTAAAGGAAAGGAGCAAACATCTTCAATCACCATCGAGAGGCTGACTGAATGAAAACTGATGAACCAAGTCAATTTAAAATAAAATCAGATGTATTTAATATAAAAATGTGGTTGCATGTTATTATTCTGTAGTTTCACTCTTCAAACTCCCTGAAACTCTCACCTTTTCTTGGGAACGACCTCCAGACCCCTGTTTGGGTTTTGAAATCCATTCTATTTTTAGATGTCTCGAGGTTGCCAGGTCTGTGTTCACCCCATTACCAACAGATTACGGCTTGATTCATTTTAAAGTGCACGCTTCACGCCGGCAGAGGTGTGGAGATATGGCGTTGTTTTAAGATGCTTCACGGACCTTGAAGAGTTTTCTGACGCGCCTGGCATCCAAACTATTTTCTCACTAACACTGCTGCCCTTTAGCTACACCTGCAGACATCCTTCAACCTGCCTCGGGGTGTGTCGCCTGCAGAGGTGTGCTCGCCGTGGCAAGCTGTGTCAACAGTCCGACAGGGCTGAGCGAGGTGTGTCTGGTGCCTGCAGGTAACCTTCAGGCTGTTCAATGGGTCCAGCCGAGGGTAATTATGTTCCCCCTGGCAGCGTGTGATTGGTGTGTGAAGAGGAAAAGGCTTATCGTTTATCTCTGCAAACATTCCACGAAGCAACCGGTCGAACAAGCCCATTAGACATACAGGATCAACTAGATTTAAGTTAATCCCACTCTGACTGGTAAACTGATACAGCCATACAATTCAGGTCAGGTCTCTGCAGGGACAGAGACAGGATGAAATGATGGAGCGGTTTCTTTTTAAAGAAACACTATTCAAGGAAAAAAAACCCAGAAGAGGAGCGGAGCTGATGAAGCTCTGACGAAGCTCTGACGAAGCAGAAACCCCCCCCTTTAGTCTATCTCCGACGTCATCACATCACAGCCGGCACTCACGGGGTTAACAGCAACATCTCCATACCACAGGAAACCGAGACGCGCGAGGGAAAAAAAAAAAAACCAAGGCGGAGTGAGCACGAGCAGAGAAGTGTGCGCAGAGGAAAACACAGAGCAGACACGACGGACGAGGACGGCCGGGGAGAAACGACCAGCACAGAAAAGACTTTGATCTGACTTCCTCTTCACCGTCGCCTCTCCTGAAGTCAAAGCCGTGCAGAGACGAGTTGTTACAGCTTTTTTTTTCTTACCTTGCTTCTTGCGCACTCTCCACTGCCACGCAACGATTAAGGTAACGATGTGGCCCACAACCACCAGGGCTGGGAACACATTTCCAGGGGGGCTCGCCGGCATCGGGCCTGGTATCAAAGTGGAGAGTCCCAGGCTCTGAAGACAGGTGGGAGGGCAGGGGGAGGCAGGACGGGGGGGGTGAAAGGTGACGGGGGAGTGGAGGAAGGAGGAGGTAGGAGGGGTGGGGGCGCCTAGGGGTGTGGTGCCATCCCGGACTTTAAAACGAGCGCTCCAGCCAAGTTGTCCGTGACTTTTTTACGAGAGAGAGAAGAACGAGAGAGCAGCGCTCCCTCCCTCCCTCCCTCCCTCCCTCCTCCTCGTCTCGCTGTGACTCAGTCCTCTGGCTCAAGTGGCTCCCTCCCTCTCTTCTTTTCCCCCTTTATACTCTAACAATTCCTCTCTTTCTTTTCTGCCCACTCTTCTTTGTTACTTTAACTTGTAGCTTGATTAAAAAAAAATCAGCCCTCTAATCTAATTCTTCCAGCGAGAGCGTCTCTGCAGACAGAGTTCAGGAAGAAGTTCTGTCCTCTTCTGTGGCTCAAGTGACTCCACTGGTTTTTTTTGTTTCCACTACAGCAACTGGCTCGGCTGCTTCGCTCGCTCGCTCGCTGCAGCCTATCTGCAGGAGTTAATAATATATGAGGCTGTTTTGTGTGACACACACACCCACACACACACACACACACACTCCAAACACACTCAGTCAGCCTTGATAAGAAGCAAAACCGAGCGCGAGAGAGGGATCAACCTTCAGCCGGAGTCAAAGTTTCCAACTCATTCACTCCATAGGATCTGTCTTTCAGCCCCTGCAGATATTTTTTCCATCATGGGTTTTTTTTTTTTTACGAGTCACAGATCGTCCAGGGCCCGGCCCCCTTCCTCTCTTCTCCAAATGTTTATGAAGCCGTTTTATTTTTCCACCTCGCAGAATTCATCCCCCCCCCTCGCTATCAATTCAGTCTCATTATGTAACTTCACTGTGTTTCCCTGGATGCTAATTGCTTCCTTATGCTTGGACACCACAGCCGGCTGCCTATAAGCTTCCCAGAAATCCATTTTACTGGATCCTGTTTTAAAAAAAAAACCCAACCATTCTCTGAATCTCTAGAACTGCTTCTTTAACCCTTAAAGGTGCAGTATGAAGTGTTTTGGAGAAGAAATTGTAATATTATTTAAAACAAACAGAACAATAAGTAAATAAACTCTGTTTGTTTTCATGACTGAATAAACAAACTGACTTTAAAGGACAAATGTCAGACTGTTGAACTTTGTTTATATGTGGCGGACCCTGCCACCTTTCTTGCTTCAAGCAGTGTTCTGGTGACTCAGTTATGGAAAAAATACATATTTCTGAGTTTGAATTTCTTCATACTGCCCCTTTAAATGAGAAAGTGTGTTTCATTTTCCTGCAATTAAAACACTCGACAACCTGGAGAGAAAATGTTTGCTTTAAGTAGACGGAGCACAGTCTGACCATGTCACCGTCAGCTCAGTGATTGATCAGCTGTGGTTACGACCGCTCTGTCACAGCATGATCGCAAGTGAGTTCCTCACAAAGCATTTCACCCCCCCAGTGCCTGCAGAGCTGCACAAGGACTGTCAGCCCTTGAGACAACAGAGATCTTCTGTCATGAGACCGACTCACATCAGCGTCGGGACATCAAAAGCATCGCGCTGCGGGCAAAACGTCTCTGCCGGTGTTCCTATTGTCAGAACATCGTTTGGTGTGCACACAAAACACCGTCTCTTTCATCCTCAACGCTCCTGAAACCCAACACCAGCGTCACGATCACACATTTCAACTCCGCACGCCAACTGTGCTCCATAAAACACAAATAGATGTCACGACCTGGACCTCGAGCTGCCTTCGGTGTGTGTGTGTAATCTTAATTTAAATACAGGAGAGTTTCCTGACGTGCAGGCATTTGCTGTCTGGAAAACGACAGGATGGATTATGACAGAGCTGAATGAATAAAGTTGCCCAAAAACTCCCCAGACTGGAGTCAGCTCAGAATAAAGAGTGATTGTAACTGAGGGCTTTCACTCTGACATGTTGGGTAAGACCTTAAACGATCCCAAATTTCAAAATGTCAACCAAATCCCCAAAGCCTCGCAAACTGGCAGCTCAAATTGCCAATTAGATGCAGCGAAGACCGAGCGAAGGGAATAAAACCAAAGGAGCGGTGCAGATGTCTGGAATAAATTCATTCCTCCACTCCTCGCGGGGAGGAGTCAGCCCACTCCCACTCCCTTCACATGGTATGTGTTTGCTCAATGATTCCCATATTGTGATGCATGTTTCACATACTCGCACGTCGGCAACCCGCCACACGTGGCTTTACAGTCTAAGTGTGTAAAAAGCCCTTCAGAGTTAAGTTAAAATGCCTCAATCACTGATCAAAGATTTCCACACAGGTAGGATCAGATGAGCAACGAGACGAACAGAGATGGTTTTAATCTGCAGTCTTTAAAATGATCCTGATGCTGGGAGTGGCACTGTCCTCAGATGGCATGCATTATGCAAGAAATTCACTTCTACTTAGTCTGTTCCTGTTGAAGCATCCCCTCACTCACTCACACAAAGTCTGAAATGATAAAGAAAACAAAGCAAAGCTTACCGTCCCGTCGTGGTGAACACAAACAGCAGCATAAGCTCATCTTTCCTCAGCGTCTTCACAACTTTTAGGGAAAAAACTGAACTGCCAAGGAGTCAAATCTGACCTCACGACATTGTGTTCTGATCAAAACCAGGGGGGCGTGCTGAAAAAGCACCGAGAGAGAGAGAGAAAAAAAAAAGAGAAGCGGAGGCACGGCTGGGAAGTAGAAAACCTTAAGACGGCGCTGAGAGTTTGACTCAATTTGTGAGGCTTTCCTCAGTGGAAACAGCATCTCATGCGTGGTGGTTTCTGACGAGCGCCGCTGGATGGAATCCATGTGCAGGGCTGCAGAAACTCCCAGGGACACATTCACTGTTTCAGACAGGATTTAGACAAAGAGCGGAAACCATGACTTTTTGCCAGCGAGCTACTGTGACAAAGGTTTCTCTGTGAGACAGTGCAGTTATGTCTCTTTATCTACGGATCAGAGTGTTTGACACCACAGCAGCGTCTTTGATTTGAACACTGGAACATTTATCTCGTCTTTTCTGTGACATGTTGTTCATATTAGCACGCATCTTCACGGCAGTATCTTTGTACGAATGTGTTTCATTTCTTCTTTTTTTGTTAAATTAGCTCTGGATTAACTTTTATAACACAGTAAAAATAAACAGTGCAGTAACCATCATTAAAGGAGCACTATGTCGTTTTGGAGAAGAAATTCAAACTCTATTTTCTCAATAAGGTAATTAAACAAACTCAGAAATATGTTTTTTTTTCCACAAGTGAATAAACAAGCTGTTCTCAGAGGAAAATAAGGTTCCCAGAACGCTGTTTGAAGATAAAGGGGTGGCAGGGTCCGCCACATATAAACAAATTAAAGTTTGTTTACTCAGTTTATCCACTAATGAAAGCAAAGAGAGTTTGTTTATTTAATTTGTTTAGACATGAAGATCTTTCTCTTCTGATTAAAATGTCTTTCCCAAAACTGCACAATGCACCTTTAATAAAACATAAATCTATAGTTAATCAAACTTAAGTTGCTTTATAAACTATTTATCACAGTTGTGAAGATGCATAAACATCAGTTGTGACTTTTTTTGCCGTCCAAATAACGTTTATAGATGAACTATGCGCAGTATTCATTAATTATTAGTTGCAATTTCACAGTAAATAAGTATAATAAGTATTTTTTTATATAAAGCGTTTCATTGTTTGCTAACAGTCAAATAACTGTGAACTTAAGTTTAATTAACTCCAACAGTTTTGGAAGCCGTCACATGAGTCAAATGACACAAACATGTTAACAGTTTGATTGCTAAATTGAAGTCATTCACCGAGAAAAATGCCAAATATTCACTTGTTCCAGTCTCTCAAATGGGAGCATTTTTTGTCTGTTTGTGGTTTTATGTAACTCCGAGTTGAATATCTTTGGCTTTTGAGGCTGTTAGTTGCACAAAACAACCGAATGAAGAA
This sequence comes from Lagodon rhomboides, assembly GCA_039737535.1. Taxonomy (NCBI): domain Eukaryota; kingdom Metazoa; phylum Chordata; class Actinopteri; order Spariformes; family Sparidae; genus Lagodon; species Lagodon rhomboides. The sequence goes on from CM077799.1 coordinate 5,911,825, forward strand.
GGTCGTCTTGGTCCTTCCCTGCAGTCGTGAAGGATAAATGACGGCAGAAGAAATGCCGCGTCTATTCATGGCAGCATACGTTGCGTGTCACTTGAAGCATGTTATCTATGCGGCCTGTATATTACAGCACCCCTGAGCTCGGCCAGGCCCGGTGCTGTGATGCCATAACAGTCTTGAGCAGCCAGTCAGAGCCCTCTCCTCGGCCCCCACCCCCTGGACTTAACACCAGGGAACATGATCCCACGCAGTGCCAGGCAGCGTGGGTGGTGTCCAACTCAAGGTCCTCAGTGTTAACTTCACTGATGAACTATAATTTACTTCACTCTTATCCACTTAAGTAACAGTTGCTGCAAATAGGGGGAACAAACCAGAACGTGCAGCTCTGTTAAACAAACAATCTTAAGAACATTTAGAACAAAGTGTTGCTCCTTAATCACAAACACACGACCCGGCCCTGGACTGTTATCTGATACGCTGGCAGCCGGAGACACACCCATACCTGCCTCATCCTCTCCGGTCCTCTGCACCAGCCGGGACTCGCCATAAAGTATTTCTGTGCTGACACCTTTTGGTAAGAAGACAGAACTGTTGCAACGACGAAAAAAAAACGGTCCTACCTTGGCCGTGTTGAATCAGAGCCTCCATGTAGTCTCTGTAATTAACCTCCATCGCAGCTCAAAGTGGCTGATTCTCTCTGATTTGTCACTATATCAGCTAATAAATGCAACACATGGTGCGACAGTGTGAGACAGCAGGTCTGCGCTCCATTCAAATACAGTATGGTCTTTTTAAATGTTGGGAGTTCATGTTCATTGCAGGCTGGGCTAAAACACGGAGGGGCAGATGAAAGGTGGCAGCTGCCACATGTTCCCGTCTGGGCTGCTGCTGCTGTTTCGCCCTTCTTGCGGAGGCACGGGCAGGAAAAGCTGAGTGTGGCTTAATTGGACTCACATTTCCCAGACTCTGCTTAGTCATGTATCGGCCCCTGACAATGGAAAGTTCTCGGGCGGGCTGCACATTAAGGTGAAGCCTCATGAAGAGCCACTGATTCCTCATCGAGCTGACAGGTCTATAAATATTTGAACTGGAAGAACAGGAAATTTATCACTTTCTGTAAGAAGGCAATGAAACGTGTCCGAACATTCACAATAGAGCAGCAGGAGAGTTTACAGCAGGTCACTTTTCCCCCAGCAGATGGCAGAAAGAACTCCATCAGTCATTTATGTGAAATATAATTCAATATCAATACATGTATATACAGTGTACTGTATGGAAATCAGTACAAATACTTTGTAACTGTACAGACATTTATTTCACTGACAACTTTTCCTCCCTTCATTTGAACACAAACATCTGACCTTTCTACTCCTTACATTTTCAAAACAGGCTCACCGCTTTAGTTTTAATGCATTTGAGGAGAATTATCGCTTATTTTTATATCTTGTGTCACTGCACGCCGACTTCCCAACATAACAAGACTGATTTTTTTCAGTCAGTGCTCATCAAACACAGCAAATGTAGCGAAATGAAACAACATAAAAGACGTAACAAGACAGAAACAGACAAAAGGAATTGAGAAAAGGTGTTTCTTTGTTGCTGCTTGAGATGCGCTTTACCAACCAAAAATGTGGCTATTTGACGTCCTGGAAGTGAGACTCAACAGTAAACTATCTTTGTGGTGCGTTCAGGAACAACTGGTACAAATCCTACTGACTCTACCTTTACGTTTAATAGTCTTTGAATTATATCAATATAACATGTCCTTCAGCGGGAGACTTTTTACTTTGATACTTTTGAGTACATTTCAGTGCCTGTACTTTATTACTTTTACTTGAGTGAAGCTGTTGAATCAGTACTTTAGTCGTTTTATGTATTTGAGTAAGGAATGTGTGCACTTTTTCCACCTCAGATGGTGAAAGTAAAATCTCAAAGTTAAAAAATCTGGAAAATGTGTTCAGAATTCTGCATGAGTCATGAAAAAACAAGACTTAAGTAAAACTTTAGTTCTTCTAGTTGGCTCCATTTTCCTTGAATTAAACTGTATGTATGAATATCTAATAGCGTTCACTGATGTAATTAAAGTTGATCGACAGCATGATAAAGACCCGGACAAGTTTCCCCATGTTGGATACTCTGGATGTGTGCATTCATGTGTAAGAAGAGACTATCTGTGCTTCACTTCAATGTACTAAAAAGACAAAAACAAAAAAAAAATAGGGTAGGAAGGCTTCCTGGACTCAAATTAAGTTTATTAGAGGTGCTTGAAAACTTCAAAAACTATCAAAATGCCTTGACCTTATTGCAGCGACATTAGAGGGATTTTGAAAGCGAGTTTTCTTGTGATTATTAAGTCTACTAAGCTGTTAATCTGCTACCTCTGCCTGTCAAAGTCATAAATTAAAATGCAGGTCACAGTTTTCTGTTTGATTACACCCCTAAACATCTCACAGGAAGCATTTATAAATATTTGCAGAGCAGAAGTTATGCAGGGAAAGAGAGTGCTGCAGAAAGGCGATTGAACTCTTATTTGCTTTGGAGTTTTAGTTTCAGTTTCACCTGCTTCGATTAGTTAATCTGTGATATAAAGTGAACCAATAAGTAAATATTACATATGTAAAGGAGCAGTGAGCAATAAGTGAACACTACAAAAAGTAATAACTGGATCCAAGGTATCAAAACTTGCACTTCATTATTAGTCATGCAAGCTCGCCACTGGCCGGCACAATTCATCCTACATCCAGTACAATGAAGGCTAATTGGCAGTCTGGTTGTTATTTAGCTGTATGGAAAATGACAGGACCATTACTTGTATTGTAAGAAGATCAAATTATCCTCTCTCGAGTTTCCCAAACACAGACGGTGCCCATAGCAACGCTCAGATAATGCAGACAGGAGGACAGAAGAAGAAACAGAGGAGGAGGAGAAGGAGAAGGAGGAGGAACTAAGACGAGCTCAAACCTTTCAAGAAGTCAGGATAGACCCTCTGAACATCCTGGTCCTCTGTGAGGACGCCCTGGCCTTCCTGAAGCTGAGCGGTCTTCAGGGCAGTAAGTGGACCTTCTGAAGGGACAACAGGCCCGGGGCAGGTCGCCTCAAAGACAGCACTGGAGGAGATATCTGAGGTGATATGAGGAATGCTCTTCTTCATGAGTTTCTGAGGAGTCAGGTGTCGTAAATCATCTGTGGCTGATGATGGAGGAGTTGCTGAGTCATGCTCAGGGTCAGACTTGGGGGTCTTGGCTTTGGTCAAAGGGTCGAGGACCTCAACATTCAGTGGTTTCATCACCTCATCAGTATCTGTCACCACAGCCTCCTCAGGAACATCTTCTTTATCTTTAAGATTCTGTTTTCCTTCCTTTTCAGTAAGCTCTGCCGTCGAAGGGGTTGTCCGCCGGACCACCACCCCATGATCAGCCTCAGGTTCTCTCTCTCCAAGTACCTCCCAGGCAAGACTGGAGGTCTCTCTTCTTGTCACAGCTGGGATCAAATCTTCTTTGACTGTAACCATCTGCATCTTCACACACTGAGACTCTTTAAGAGCTGCAGGAGTCGTGCGAACCGTTAGCATCTCTTTGGAGACCTTTGGAACGACTGCAGAAGAAGAGGAGGCTAAAGAAACTTGCAGCTTGGCCTTCTCGATTGAACTTTTCCCCTGATCCTTCCTGGCCCAGTGTTCATTTCTCCCTAAAAAGGTCTGAACACCTGATGCGTCACACTGATAAGAACCTCTGAAGTTTTTTGGAGGCCTCTCAGATTCTTCTCCAACCCTCTTGTGGCGGTAAATGTGCCGGTCCGTCATCGTCTCTCGGCTTTCTCGTCCAGGTTTGGGTTTTGGGACGTACGACGTGGGGCCGCTCACTGTCTGGACTTGAGCAGAGGCCGCGGGGCGACGGACACGTTGTAGGGTCGCAGGCACGATCTCCGGCGGCAGCTGCAGGTAACCTCGCAGGTATGCAATTCCTTCATTGGTAATGTAGTAGTAGGCATGTTTCCAGGCAAAATTCTCCCTCACGCAGCCTTTAGATTTGAGCGAGCCCATGGCGCGCATCACCTTCAGGTTGGTGATGCCCTTGAGGTCAGGGTGCGTGGACTGTGGACGCTTGTCGTTCTTGGCCACAATGACGCCATCTCGAAAGAGAAGCTCATAGATTGCCCTCAGGTCGGCTAAGGGCATCACCATTCCAGCCACCATTTTGAGTTCTCGTTGACTTCCTTTCAAGCAGTTTCTCCTCTAAATATTCCTGACTGCTACCACTTCAGTATTTGCATGCAGCATCACACAAACAAGGCCTGACAATAATCTTTCCTCTTGCATCAGTTTCGCTTCTCTCTGATATAAAAGGATCTATCTACCAAATTGTCATCATGAGTCAGCATGGAGTTCTGGTTCTAATTCTTCAGCATCCATCGGTTATATCCAAATGAGACTCTGATAACAGATCACCTAATTGATGACTTACTCAGCACAAAATTAGCAAATCTGTGAGATGTTTGTTATCCATATCTTTACATTTACTTTCAGACAGCTGAAGTGCGGTGGACCTGAAAATAAAAGTATTAGAATACTTTAAAAAACCTGTACCCAGTACATTTTTAGCCTACAGTAATGTTTGACTGTATTGATCAGAATGACTGCAGGGTTTTATGACTCTCAGTGCCTCTGAGGCCATAAATAGGAGGAAGATCGATGCAGCAGAGAAAGCGTGACGTCTGGCTCGTAGTGAATGGTCTTTAGTATAAACAGAGTCTAATTATAACTCTGAATATACAATCAAAGAACCTAAAGAACCTCGTCATTACATAGTGTTTCTTGGCACACCCTTCAGAAAGTAATTTACACATCCAGGTCCGTGATGAATATTCAGTTAAAGGTCATTGATTTAAATAAACAGCGTTGTAAAACATGTCCATAAATTAAAAGACTTCTCTCAGCATCGGATGGAAACATTTATATAATATGGTTGAGGTCATTATACATATTTCTTACACTTATTAACAATCTCAATATTTTCTAGAACATGGATGTTATTACCGTCTTAATCTCCTGAGTTTTGTTTTGAGATACTGGCACATTCATTTTACATAAATATTACAGAGAGAAATTTATATATTTTGTGCTTGAAATCATGTTTATAATGTGACACAGACTCTAAAAACTTTCTGTGGGAAGGACTCTGTATACTTTTATATATCTCATGTGCATAACATCAAATTAGGCAACGATTTGAACCTTAACAGCCAAAATTTTTTTTAATTTTGACGAGTAAACAAGTTCTAGCAGCGGTGTGAGGTCATTATACTCTTTATAACACCAACTAACAATCTCGATATTTGTTAGAACTGAGGTGTTGATCGCTGTTATAATCATCTGGATTTCATTTGGAGATATCGACATTCATTTTACAAAAGAATTAGAGCGGGTAATGGTGATTTGCAGACATTTTTGTTAACAACAACAACAACAATGATCCCTCACTGACTGCTGAATTGCATCTAACTTTCAATATGAAAAAAGGGTTTAATGCTGTATTTTACTTTGTGAGATGGATATGTTTTGCATGCTTTTCAAATGGTACATTTTTCTTGTTGAACAATGTTTGCTTGTTAGTTGACAGTAATTTGTAAGTGACATTTCTTAAGACTGGATTCTTTATATTCAATCAGATTAAACAATACTTTGTACAATGCTCTAGAAATACATTTCTTTAAGGGGCTTTGTGAAACTTCTGTGTTGTGCTGGAAGCCGGTTGTTAGTTATGTTAGCGGACTCCATTTCTAAACTAACGTTAGCTACTGTTGCTCTCTGTTAGCGGAGCGGAGAGAGTCACATCCTTTGGACTGTCCCGGTCCAGCTTCATTAAACAAATTGTCCACAGAGAGACGGGGATATATAGATATTATATGGAGCCACTTTACACCTGAAAAATTTGTTATTTTCCAACAAACGTTAAGATTAATCTCGATCTCTTGGTTGCTGTCGTTTCGTTAAGTCGTGTTGCAGAGCGCTCAGTAAAAATAGATCCTTTGTTTGGTGTGAAGACGTATAACTGATGACTATGAATCACAGCTTCTCCTTCAAATGATGCTCTGTTTATAAAACCAGGCCGAGCGTATCCAGAGGAAGAAGGCAGCCGGCAGATAAAGAGGAACTTCATCTGATAGGCGGCGGAGATGACACACAGCCCGCTATCAGCAGTCCTGAGGGGGAAAACACCAGCCGCTCAGCACACAACACACAACAGTGACAGCTGCAGCGAGACTTTTAAACTTCGTCTAACTTTTAAAAGCAGGAGGTTGATGGTATTTAACGTGACATTTCGACTAAAAGCAAAATGAACGGCGCTCTTTGTATGTTAACCTGCTGAAGGTGCCCAACATAATATACTGTGACTTTTTGTTTCCAAAGGGTTGTGAGGTGTGTCGCAGAGTTCTTGTTTTTCTTCTTGGAGAGACTAAACCGAAAAAGGTCAACCACCGAGAGAGTGCTGAAGGAGTCCATCATCTCTGGTCTCCCTCAACTGTCGCGGCCCACGTTACAAACCGGCCAACTCTGCAAACCTAAATGGAAAAGCCATCAAGTCTTTCCCTTAAGAAAAGACAATTGTGCCTGTGTTTAAATCTCTGTTACTCAACCTCCTGCGGGACTGATCCGCGCTGGAAAGCAGTGTGGAGTCCAGGACGACCACAGCTGCCAGAGAGGCTAAAAATACAAGAAGGAGCTCTGGAAAATCCTTGCAGGGGATGGTGATTTTTTCCCATTTGCCATTTAATAAGTTGGTATAACCGTGCCCTCCTCTGACAGCTGCAGTGTTTCAGTGCCATCCTGTAATGTAGCCTAAACTACAGATGGCATCTTTGGCCGTGGAAACAAGGGCGATCTGCCTCGTCAGAGACGGGAGGCAAATGTCAATAAAGGGGAAGGTCTCGCACCAAGTTGAGTTAAATTTGGAAGTGTATTTCTTCTTCTTGGGACCTGCTACTAGACTTGTAGTTCTCGAGACCGGCCACTTTTCCATGGTCTTGTCTCGGTCTCGTGCCTCGACAGTCTCGCAATGTCTCGGACTGGCCGAGCGGTCTCGAAGGGATTTGTAACCTATAATATACAGGCAGGCATAGTTTTTTTCTTTTTTCATATCATTATGCGCCCTCAAGCACCAATCAGATACATTTTGTGACACAGAGGTTCGGTTTCACGGTCTCGAGTCTTGGTCTCGGTCTCGAGCTGAACTAGTCTTGGTCTTGACTTGGTCTGTCTTGGTCTTGATACTCTCTGGTCTTGGTAGTGTCTTGGTCTCGGTTTAGGCGGTCTTGACTACAAGTCTACCTGCTACATCCACTAAACTGAGCGGAGTGGAGGGAGTGATGAGACCCTCATTAGGAAGAATCACCTCTGGCTCAGGGTCGGGTTGCCAGGTACCACGACACACATCCCACACAGAGGCAGCATGAAAATCGGGAGCGTTTGCAGGTTTGGTCCACTACGGATCACAGTAAGAGCTCTCGATTTCACATAGCACCTAATATGGGGAAGAGTAATGACTGAGAAGTTCTTCAAACTTATGGAGACCATCTGGCCTCACTGCTCTATTTCACGGAGTTATAATAATTCATCCCCCACAATCATCCCATGGTTCCCCCCCTTTGCTCCTGTTTATCACGCTGTCAGAAACATTAATGTGAAACAGATTCCTGCTCCACTGGGAGAAATGCTTCACAGAAAGTCTCTGTGAGTAGCAGCGTGCAGAAGAGGCAGTGAGCTTAGTGAGGACTCCAGCAGGTCTGGGCTGAGCAGTATTAGCCAGTAATTCTTACAGTTTAATAGAGGCTTTGTGTCGGCTGCACAGCACTTTGTACAGACACAAAAGGTTGTGTTTCAAAGTCCTTTCAGAGACACTGTGAGCTCTGCGGATGGAGATAACCCCACCCTTCCGGGGCTCGGCAACCTTCAGACGATCGCTGCAAATGATCTTTTTTTTGCACCGGGCGAGGCTCCGCTGCAGATCCTACCAGGCAAACAAAGTGCTGCCAGCTCCCTGGTATTTTGATTTGGATTGATTCACAGTGATGATATACTGGAGCGAAGATATCTGGAAGAATCAGCCTTCAAATCATAAACAGAGCTGCTGCGTTGCTAGCAAGGGGTGAAACCAACTCATGAAAAGATGAAAACTGACTGCACCCTGCAAGAATCCTGCGGTATTCTGATTCCTTCAAATTGGACGCAGAGGCTTTATCTCCATGTGCTCTGGATTACCTGTCCCGTGGCTCTAAATCAAAGAAAAACAGCCGCGGCAACAGATTCTTGTTTGGTTACTATCACCAGATCGCAGATGGAGATCAAATAAAACAGTCCGTACCTGCGTCAAACCTCTCCCAGCTTCAGCTCTCAACTATTTCAGCATGTCTTCTCACACACAGTTCACAAAGTGCTGGCTGTAACACAACGGCAAACGTATAAATAAACACTACTGACTCACAAAGCAAACCCATCAAGCAAATGGGAATTGAACCTCTGTGTGGAAATGAAAACAAACTGATTAACCAGCTACATGTGAGTGTAACCCAGAAGCGAACACATCATTCTCAACCTTAGCCGAGATATAAATAAAGAAGTTTATTGAGTCCATCTTTAAGCTGCTCATCACCATGGCAGGAGCGGCAGACGGCGAGAGAATGGAGACAGCTCAAGGTGGAACGGCCGCTTTAAAAAACAAACCCATTCAACTCCTCTGGCAGATGAGGAGCTCTTTGCGTTCCAGCGCAGACTTTATAGAGCAAAGTAATTTAAGCTATATGGTCGTCTTCCAAGTCATTAAACGCAACTCTGCATTCTGACATTTGGAGACGGAGCATCGCTTGAACAATACGCTCACACATCTGTTGATAGAAGTCTCCGCCTATTACGCAACATCACAATTTAACACAGTTTTAATGTGCTGCTCAGCAAACACAAACAACTACACAAACACACACGAGGCTTTGTGGATGGTGAGTGTGAAAGGGCGTTCCATCTTTTCTTCTGTGGGGATCGGATCTAACATCTGTCCACATCATGTTCTCTAAATCCAAAATCTTTAACTAATTTAAAGTACAACTGTTTCCCAAGACAGACTGATCCTAAACTGATGTGCCTTTTTAAAAAAATATCTTTGCAATTAGAGACGCACAGTTCCACTTTTTTCAGTTCTTATCCGATCCAGTTACCCTGAATTTGGACATCTGCCATCACTGATAAGGATACCAGAGGATTATTATTATCTATTATTCTTATCTGTTGTTACTGTTGTTGTTGGTAACATGTGCAAGGTTACATGTTGAAACATATTTTGAGCTTTCTGGTTTGGTTGTTTCCTGTTTTATTTTGGTAGATTTGTCTTCCCGTCAATTTGTACCTTCCACTTCCTGCCTTTGTCTTTTTCTCTCCCCTGTTCTCCGCCCTTGCCTGTGCTCCTGGAGTTTTTCTCCTGGTTTGCACTTTATTTCGTCTTCTGTATTTCCCCCGGCCTGTTTTGTCAGTGTTGTTGCCTCCCCTTGTTATTGGCTGGATTTAGATTTTTTGACGACAGCTTATCAAACCTTGCTTTTTGTTTCTTAACCTGACTGTCGTGTCTTTATTTGGGTTCACATCTTTTTGTAAGTTATAACAACATTATGCTACAGTGAACCACAGTGCACCTTCTATTAAAAGAGCAAAACATATAGAACAATGCAATAAATGTAAGTATATCACAAACTACTGTGGCTGAACTGCAGGTTAAGTAAGCTCAACATAAAAACCACTATAGCTTTAATGTTTCAATGTTGGACAAATCCAGTGCACAGCAGAGCATTAAAAGCTCCTAGTTAGTAGAGTTTGATTCATGATTTCAAAATGATTAAGAGGATTCCAAAGACTGCAGTGGGAGGTTCACAATCAATCAATTAGAACGGAGTCTGCGTCAGAGCGCAGATTGTCGATGGCAGTTCGACATCAATAAAGTGAATTACGTCAGTAGATTTTTCTGAGAAGGAAGAAAGTTCATCGTAAACTCCAAGATCAACAGGATGCTGGCAAAGCAGCACAAAGTAGTTGGACAAAGCACTCAAGCTACATTGTTCATTATAAAAGCATCGGAGCTGTCTTGAGGGCAACTGAGGTAAAATGGCCGTCAGTATGAGCAGCTAATGGACGCTCACAGGAGCGCACCGGGATTTTGGCAAAACCACCGAGCCTTTATGAGAAAAACCTCAGGGAGGCACGGAGCAGCTGCAGTGTCGACAGAACAATATAGAGCATTTAAAGTGGAATGAAATACAGCCGAGTGCAAAGGTCTGAGGGATCACTGAGCCAAAATGGCCGACTTGGAAAACGGCAAATGGCTGCACTTTGCCAGAGTTGTCGGTTTGCCAAATGTGATCATAAGAGCATCCTGTGATTAAGAGGAACCGCTGCACCATGTCAACCGAGGAGGAGGAAATATGAGGGTTGTGTGTGTGTGTGTGTGTGTGTGTGTGTGTGTGTGAGAGAGAGAGAGAGTGAGACTGGCCACTGCAGTGACTCATCAGAAGCTGATGGTAGGGTGTGGTCGACCAGGAATGCCTGTAACCATAGAAACGTGATACACCACGGAAATATGAGTAAACAGAGTCCGAGGCCAGAACAGTGGTCAGAGACGATAGCATCGCTACTGGCAACACTCAAAACACACACACAGTCTTCTTGGAAGTGAGAGTCGCTCATCACCACGCAACATTACCGACCGTCCAAAAGTCTCAGATGATAAAAAAATCAGACGGAAAGTGAGTCCTGACATCTGACTGGAGACGGTAACCATGCACACACACTTTCATCTCCTGCCTCTAGAGCCTGAATCCAAAAATTCAACCTCATCACAGGAACACCAAGTTGTCTGATTAAAGGAATACTCCGCTGAAAATTAAGATTTTGAGTATCTCCATTGTTCAGTATGTTTCAAACGCTCCTCACAGCCCAGAAGCTCTGCAGGAAGCTGCGTTTTGAGCTGATTATTGGCGGTATGATCGGTATGTTCAGTATGAGGAGTGGTGTGAACATCTCAGGACATGTTTTCTTGCTGTGACTCTCTGGGTCACTGCGCTCTGCTATAAATCTTCAACTGACCACAGCGGCAAATTTTCCACAATGGAGCAAACTGTTCACGGCCACATTTTATGTTTCCTGGGCGTGAGACTCAGAAGATAAGGGCGCTCTGTAAATTCACCTCCCTTGGCTTTTAGATGCGAAACCAAATATATTAAAGGATGGAAAGTTGAGGGAAGTTTCATAGTCCATAAAACATTTATGGAGCTTCACAGAAAAAAAACATCATTGCAGCTTTAGTTTTAAAATGTAAAATATATAAAACGGCTTCATGCAGCTCATCTAGTGTAATCCAAGTCTCTGGAAGTACCGAAATCCCCATTTAAGCTCAAATCTTCACTGTAGCTGCTGAGCTAAGAGCACTAATGCACATTTGAAGTGGGTGCACCGGCTTGTCCACGCGTCAACTGGTGCAAAAACTTGATTTGGTTCAAATCAGTTTGGGATCTTGGGGCTTCCAGAGACTTGGATTAAGAACGCTGCAATGCTGTTTTTGCCGTGAAGCTCCAGAAATGTTTTGTGGACTGCAAAACTTCACCTGACTTTCCATCAGCATGAGGGTGAGGAGCCTGGATATTCATTTCTGGGTGAACTGTTCCTTTAAGAGGTTGCTTGATTTTGACAGCAAGACATACAGACTGTACAATAACAGACAAAAGAGAGTATATATATATATATGTTGGTTTGTTCATCAGTCATATTGGCACAGAGGCCAGACAATACAGTCATATATGGCAGTCCACGGTGTGCTGTGTGCAGTGAAACATCTCACATAATTACACTTGAGCAACGTTTTCCTCCACTGAGGCTTCAAGGACTCAATCAGCCGGATCCACGGCTCATTAAAATACGTTAACTCTCAGATACTAACTAACTAGCAGATGAAGAAGCGACTCTGTCTTCACTGCAGTCACTGTGAGGACTGTGATCACCCGAGGGAGTTTAAGGGAACAGGTAATATATCCATCACGCTGCAACAATGGTGCTTTTGACTGCCAGATATGCAGGAACAAAAACTCAAAGGCACTTTGGCAGAGCCCCAGATGACAGTCCCGGAGGTCCCGGAGAGACTCCGGGGCCACTTTGTCAGCGTGATATGTGTGAGGTGCCATTAGTGGAGTTCTATATATCAAGCTCTGCCCTCCTCATAAACCCGACCATGACAGTATGAAAGGCTCGCTAAAACAAACCCTTTCACTCTCAGGCCCGGTCTGCACTCCCCTCTCCCGTCCTCCTGCAGATCACTCCCAGACTCTGCACCACCATGAGAAAAATGCATGATAGTAACTCGAATGTGCCTGGAGGAGAGAGGCGAAGAAGAGGTCTTCTGAGGGTAGAGCCGATTTTTTTTTTTTTTTTTTCATATGGCGAGGCGCCTCGCTGGCTGTCGTCGGCTGTTTTGCCTGCGGTGAGGGCTGGCGAACACACACAGCCCCTGTAGCTTTTAAAAACTGCGTCTCATGCCAGGCAAGTTCTGGAAATGGCACAAGGACGACGGCTTTATAACTGACAATTACTGACAAACTTAAATGTCAGTGGGAGGGATATGAATTTGGCCTCATGCTCGAATAAAGCCCACTTTAGATAGTTACGCACTGTAGGCGAAACGTAGTGTATATCATGTGTTTGGAGGCAATACAGAAAACATTTTTCGTAACATTTACTGAGGCATCAAAGTAGATCAACAAGTCAATCAATAACTGCTAAAAAAAAGGAGGAACAAACACTGAGAGTCTGATTTGCTGAGGGCTGTTTACCTTTTTACCTTTTGGGATTAAAAAGTGGATTTATCCTCACTCCTGTTTATCGACCCGACTGCAACAGTGAGCAGTGTTGGCTGCTGACTGTTACCGGAGGGGAAATGTACTGTACTTCCGTCGCTGGCTAACTTACTGGTAATGCAAAACAATCTGGCTGTCTGTGGCGAATAACCACAAAAGATCACGCGGTCAAACTCGCCTGGCTGGTGGTGAACACGCCTTCAACCTGACATGACTCGGGCACAGGTGTTCACAGATGAGGTCATGTTTTAAAAGTTTTATTCACGTTACGTTTGGCCTCGTTCACCGACATCCCTCCTCACTCTCTGACCTTGACTAAATACCTTTTACATACCAAAGGTCTCTAATAACAAAATAATAATTACTTCACATGAAGTGGACCACCAGACTGTAAAAACAACACATGTGATTCCTTCCTCTCAGCGAGGGGTTAAAGATTTCCTTCGCGATACAGAATTACAGAAAGAAAGACGGGGACAGAGACAGATATTGCCTCCAGCTGAAGATCAAATCCAGTCGGTTCGCTTGGCTGGGCATGAGAGCAGAAACTATGTAAGTCGTAATGAATAACATCCTGCGGCCTTTCGTGCCACCAGAAAACAGCAGTCTCCCTGGCGACTATCATCATCACGTCAAATAAAAAGCTGCTTTCATTTGAAAGCGTAGACAAAGCTGGTGTGTGACATGTGGAAAATCAACTGTAGGGGGCCAGTAGACACTCTCTTGTCTGAGGAGGCCACTGCATCGACAGAAGACACGATACAGGAGGAGCTCACCCGTTTCGGTGCCACCTGACGGCCTCCACCCGCCTGCAGCGTCACCCACAAACCACAAACAGCTTTAAAGGCAGGAACGACCACTTACCTAGAAGAGAAGAAACACAAGAGAGAAAAAGCAAACACTGTCAGCAAAAAAAGGCAATGAAATATTCACATTTAAAAACATACTCCTTAAAGTTTAACGGCCTGTATAAAGGGAAAGAAAGCTTTTTTTTAATGTGGAGTGGTGTCGACAGGTTGAGACGGACTCGTGTGTGGAGCATTTTGAGCCGCCGCATTAGAAAACAGAAACACAACGCCTGATATCAGGTTAATGTCTGTGGAGAAGGCAGCAGCTTTATAGCACTTAACCCTGCGAGCACAATCTCATTACTCCACATATCACATTCTGCCGATGCTGATCAGCCTGCAGTAGCTTCAGTAACAGTGCCACCTGCTGGACGCTTCAGGAAAGACTTGTCTCACAAGTGGTTTGAGAGTCACCTGGTTTCGATCCCCCAGCTGATTCCCGCCTCTCTCCCTGACAAAACAAAGCCTAAAAAGTGTAATTACGTCCCACCGAGCGCAGGATTAGAGGAAGGAGCGCTTGATGAGGGAGGATGTGTCAAATTACGGGGCCAGTTGTCCTTCTGAATTACAGGAAACCTGAGGTTAATGGGATTATGTAATCACATCCGCCAAGTTCGGAGGCCGCTCGGTGAGGAGTCGCGGGCAGACTTTTCAACCGGCATGACTGACAGCTGTAACAGGATTACACCGACGATTACTGAGCGATACAGACCCAAAGCCGGACACTCATTCAGCGCTCGCAGACCGAATTATACAGCTGGAACACAAAATCTTCATCAGAGAGGGAACTCGATTAGGACAATAGATCGCCTTGATCCTGTTAGAGACTTGTTACCATTTCTTTAATCTCTATAACTGCTGATTTGACTCAGTTTCCTTCACACTATCACTGGACAAATCTGAGATGTGGTGGGTGGTGATTCAACGGTCTAGATTGCAGTTTTACATGATATAATGTCTTAAATGCAGCATGAGTGTCTCAGGCTGTGACCCATAATGCACTCACACTGCATTTAAGACATTATATCAGGTAAAAGAGCCTCCACAAATACATTTTTGGCACATTGGCTTAAAGGGATACTTTGCTTTTTGGGCGATTTCTAGTATTTTTCCGACTCATACAGCTGATCTTCTGGTGAGGACGGCCAAAACAACAACCAAAACGAGCTGAAAGACGCTAAAACATCCTGCAGAGCTGAGACGAATGTAGAAATATGAATTAAAACCACTTTAAAGAAACTCTCTGATACCATCTTATGTCGCCACATGCAAATCTTTGCGCCACGTTATCCCATCTGGAGTGAATTACACTGCTGGCTGCGCAGAAACAGGTGAGGAATCCGAAACACGGATTCCTGCAGCTCGGATAGCAGCTGAAGCATCTGAGAGCTGGATACTGCGGCTGCAGAGGCTGGGAAAGTGACATGTGATCCCTTCATCTCTGAGCACCAAACACAGACAGGATGCATCAGCAACGTCCAGCAGAGAGGCCGAACGAATGAAGCCACTCGACACACGATTTGTCAAAAACTACAACAGAAACATCCACATTTATCAGATATTCTAAACTATGACCCCCCTCTGCTCCGTCACGACTGCAGCGGCCGCTCATTTACCCCCTGCATTGTCCTCACGGATCGTTTTATGCCGGGAAATTCTTGGCAAGCAGAAAGTGCAGCAGTGGAGGAAAGAGAGAGAAAACGCTGATCTGATGCTGCAGATATCAAACAGAGCACGACTGCAGATAACCGACCAGCAGGACAACGTGGGGAAAGATTACAGATTCAAATCTGAACCATGTAGTTATTCATCATCAGGGAGCCACATAATGACCCTGTCATGATGCTAATCATGCTGTTAGCTCATCTGCTAATTTTCTGATTTCTAATGTTCTGTTTTTGGACCAGCAACATCCCAAATAAGAAGTGACATTCATGACAGTTTTGTGAACATGTTCATGTATCACTGATGTTAAAAAGTGCTTCCTGTCTGCCTCTGTTCATGTTAGACACAGTGGGCTGACAGCTGCTGACCCTGGATCAGCTGCAGGGCTTATTGACAGGCCGTCAGCTGCTGCCTGTTCAGCTCTCTGTATGTACAGAACACAGTGAAAACAATGGCTGACTCTGCCCGAGCAGCAGCCACTGTTACTGTAAAAGTGATATTTGATGAAAGTCTTGTTGGCAGCTTATAAAAAGGCCGTTACAAAGAGATGTACGAGGCAGAAGCACCAAAACAAGGTGGATGCTCGGAAATTGTGAATGAAATATATTCATATAATGTAAAAGTTCGGTCACTGGATCAAGGCAACATGTACATCTTTTATCTTTTGTGTGTTTATGTGATTTTTCTGTAATGGAAACAAAACAAAAGATAATTAATGCCACAATTAAACACACCTGCACTGGACTGACAAAGTTCATGTCATTTTAAAAGCGGCACTGTCAGTATCAGGTTATAATATCCGGTAAGTGTTTTACATGTAAACTCTTAAAACTGTAGTCAGAGATGTGTTCTGATGATTAAGTGTGACTTTAAAGTATTTGGGCGATGAAAGTGCTGCTTCAGAAGACAAAAAGTGAAAGTTTGGTGTCTAAAAAGACAATATCCCTACTAATCTGTTTGCTTGACTACTGAAAAATGTATAAAATAATATAAAATATAAAATATAAACAATATGTTCACATGACCCGTATCAAGTTCTGAATATCGTCATAATCTGACTAACAGCTGAACATCAGTGTGGATGTAAACACAGTCACACCTGTCACTCTTTACAACGAACAGAGCTTCTAACTTTGAAGATTTGTGCTCCAGTACAAACATTTTTGTCTTTATCACATCTAAAGATCATTTTTTTATGCACATAAAACACTTCTTTAATGTGAAAGTGTAAGACTGTTATTACCTAACCCTGTGGCTAATGTCAGAGTAGCTCTAAGAATTCTGTGTCTGCAGAACTCAAGAGTGAGCCGCTGAATGTCAGGACGCCACTTTGCCTCTCTGCGATGTTCAGCTGTAACAGTAAACTGCAGAGAGGTGAAGCGCGCTGACCCTTCGCCCCGAGCTCCTTTTTAACTGGATATCCGTGGTTTGAACCTGCCCTGCTTGAAAGCCCCGCCGCCTTCCTTTCAGCTGCACTTAACCTTCGGGGGAAGCGTCATTCACGACGGCGCAGTGTGTCGGTGAAAACATGGTGATAAGGGCGAGACAGAAACCCTGCAGCAGACTGGGAGCTGTGAAGAGCCAACAGGCTGCTGGCTCACAGGTTCTGTGTTCACATTGTTCTCGTTACTGTGTTGTTAGATTAAAAACAATTGAAAGGTTTAAGTAAAAATGTAACCAAGTAACCCGTAGATTGGATCTGGAGGGACTTGGCAGCAGGCACCAGACAACAGCAGGGCTTGAGACCAAGATCGGCCCGGGACAATAGAAAAATGTGTTTGGGACAAACAGAGATCTCCTCCTGTATAATTATCTCTTAGCAAATGACAAACTGAGCGCCGACCACAACAGAGACGATCTGTAGTTATAGTAACAGCGACGGTCACATCAGATTCTGCTCCGATCCGGAGACGTTCACTGACGGGACGAGAGCTCGGGGATTAGTTTTTAACTTTTGGGATTAAAGAAGTGGATCGATCTTCACTCCTGTTTATCAGCCTGACTGCAGCAGTGAAACATTCTGGGTTTGAACACTGTTGGAAACATTTGGGATAATGTATGTACACAAATCAACAATATTTATAACAGAAACCTAGCTGTTTTTAGTCATTTTAAGGTAGAATTTCTACATATTATATTTTTAAAACTGTTAGAAATATGAAAAAACAGAAAAAAATGACAAAAATAAAGATAAAAAGACCAAAGTAAGAAAGTAAATAAGAAAATCGTTTTCTAAAAGTCTTCCTCAGTCCTGCTTCTGAGATCTGCATAAGCCTGAAATGAGCTCAAAATATCTGGGTCAACACGCAGAGCTGGCGAGGTGAAAGAGAAGAGTAACATCATGCTGTTTAAATGGCTGAATCCTGCCGTCAGCGATGAGTAACCAAGGCCTCGGAGCGATGGTGGTCCTGGTTCGCCTCAACACAAACAGAACATCATCAACAGGCTCTTGTGTTAAAGAGCTTATTCTGTACCAAGCGCCTGAAAATAGCTGACAGGAGCCGACAATGGGAGCGATGGTGTCGAGGTGACGACATGCTTACAAATGAACTGAGCTGCACTGAGTAAGCGGCAGCGTCCAACATATTAAGTAACTCCATTGGGAGCGCTCGGTGAAGCGAGGAGGCTTTTGTCTCCGGAGCCCTGGGGAAAACATTCTCAGCCTGTCCGGGTGGGTAGGACTTCTTCAGATCCCGCTCCAGGATCGTTTAAACCTCTCTGCCGCCCTGGAAAGCTCCTCCAAAACGTTACCACATTTTTCGCCAGACCAGACTCCTCCAGACAAACCTCAGCTCCACACAGACGAGCTGTTTCACCAGGCCGGTCGGGTTCTGTCTCCTCAGACTGGAGGCCGTCTGTCTCTATAAACCTCAGTCGCTCTGCTGCTAATCCTTCTCTCAGTGAGACGCTGATGGAGAACTTTCATTCAAGGATGTTGTCGAAGCAGTACGCTCTCAACGGCCTGAATATCTAATGAACTGCTAACAGTGCAGACAGTATACCTGCAGCAGACACGTGGGAGGAGACGAGGAGGGTTTGAATAAATCAAGATGCCTCAGGGACGTAAATGGCTCAGAGTATCTTCACAGTTGGTTGCATGCCAAAAAAAATGGTACTTTACTAAAAGTTTGTGTGTTTTAAAGAAGCAGAAAATGGAAAAGAGGGCATTTGCTTTACAAACTGAAAGAAAAAATGCTAAACTTCTATTAGGTGAGTCTATTTTTCTATGTCAAACAAACTTTTACCTCAAGTTCTTTTGCATGAGTCGGGAACAGAGTTGGGTGTTATGGGAAAATGTATAATATTAGTGCTGATACGATACTGGAGCTCTATTCTGATACTGAATACATTCATAGATACCTCACTTTAAATACACGTCTTGTAATTTAGCAAATAAGCCTCAGATAAGTCTCAAATATTAAGTAGCACACATACAAGAACTCTCCCAAAATAAATAAAATATTAGCCTGAAATGGGCAAAATTGGATTCAAATCAGCAGATTTCTGACTGAGAGCGGACTGATTAGTCGATTAATTGATTTTATCGACAGAAAATTCATAAATTTGTGCTTATTTTGTATTTTATTTGATAGTAAACAGAATATATGTGAATTTCAGGATTGTTGGTCCAACAAAACAAGACATCTGAAGACGTCACGTTTGATTAGATTTGGATTCTAATTGACTAAATCATAATTCAATCAATCCAGAAAATCAACTGCAATCTAATTGATAATAAAAATAGTAATTAATCGCAGCCTTAATCTGATGAAAGACCAGTTAATCATCGTGACCAAACACTGCAGAGTTACTGATCACTGCTGCAGTCGTTTTAATTTGATAAACAGACCTGATCTGAAAGAAAAGGAGACAATCAGGTTTATTATGTCACTGGAGTCCTACTTGTGTGTCAGTGACGTAGTGAGACGCTCGTATGTGCGCGAGGTGGGAGGAGCAAACTGTGCTGATGTAAACACTAACTGACCACGCTGCACCCAGACAGGCAGCACACGAGATCAGAGCAGCTCCAGATGTCCTGCTCTCACCCTGCAGAGGCTGAGGGGCAGGGCGCCGCTCGGCCGCGGTGATGCAGCAGCAGCAGCCGCTCTGCATCCCCCGGCGCAGACGCATTCAACGTGCCGCATGCAGCAGCAGCAGCCTCCCGCCGCATCTCACACACACGCTCATAAAACACACATCTCAGCACAATCGTTCCCCCCTGACCCCTGCGGTCGCGCCTGGACACAATGTGGGGAACAAAAGCTTTTCACTCCTTTCATCCGCAAAAATATGCAGAGAGCAGGGAGAGAACAGGGGATTACAATTCACAGGTTCTCACTCAGCAGCCCTGCAGCCTTCAAAAACTGAACTTTCTGTTGATTCACACGATGAGGAAGTCCTCGCCCGGAGAGGGATTGTGGGAAAACAAGGCGGTCCTGGAAGCATACTGAATGATGGTGATGGTGATGGCAACAGCCTGCGTGATATTTAAAAAAAAAAAAAGGCGAGAGGAGTACCTTTGAGAGAGCTGATCTCGTGCTGGATAGACCTTCCAGGATCCATGCTCGCGGGCTCCCTGCTCGCTCGAGGCTGAGCTCTGCAAGGTCAGCTCGGTGGAGGAACGCCACGCCGGAGGATGTGAACGTCTCTGCGCTAACTGCCTCGCTCTCCCTCTCTCTGCTCTGCTGCTGCCACAGGAGTTGGCAGCTTAGTGTTTTTGCTCACTCCCTTCCTCTCTCTCTCTCTCTCTCTCTCTGCTCACACACTCCCTGTCAGCAGAGGAGCAGTGAAAGAAAGGAGAACACCCCCCTCCTCCTCCTCCTCCTCCTCTCCACCTCTCACCCCTCCCTGATGCTGCTCTCCCGTCTCATCCTCGTGGTGTTCAGGGAGGCGCCTCCATCGGCAGCGGCCACGCTCCGCTCGTCACAGCACAACGGAACGTATAGCTCATGCAGAGGCTGTGGGATGATGACTGTTTTGATAAAGAGGTAGGAGGTGATGGGAAATACTGCTGTAAGAGATACAGCCCTGATAAAATACCACTCTGGTATCTAGGAGATAAAACAAACAATCCACGCAGACGTGTGGTGTTAAAAACCTATGAATTGTGTTGAAGTTTAAACATAAAACTGACAGATAGTGCCTGGGAGGTTTATATGTCGTCCATCAGGACACATTGTGTCAGTGACTCAGCATTATTTCCTCTGAAGTCGCTCCACTGGTCCGGAGGAGCCTCGCTCTGTTTTTCATGAAAAGTGCTGCAGAGGGGACCTTTTCACCTCAGAGGGGCTCAGATGACACAGCACTTTTTTTAACGAAACTTTCAATTTGAATAAAATTAAATTACACAACAGTCTATAACTGAACGTGACATGGTAATCAATTAAAACGTAAAAACACAATACATTCAGTTCACGGCTGAAATCACTTTAAAAAAAAAGCTGCAAAATGAATTCCCACTAATTCCCACAAAATTAGAATCATGTGTCTGGAGTTCTGAGTTTGCAACCCGCAGGAATCAAGAGTTACACAAGTGATAATTCAGCTGTGTGTGCCATCCAGTTCTATGATGATAAGATATTAAGAAAAGTATTTGCTGTCTATAAACCGAGACTCACACAGGTTTAAACGGTTGGATCCTCGTCAGTTTTACACTCGAGGATGACAGGCAAGGTTATGCTGACTTTGACTCAGCAGTCTCCTCAAGTCTCCGGTGACCGGCTGGCAAAACGCTGCGTCGTTCAAAGTCAGCAATACTGAAAAAAAATGCTATTTCCCCAAGAATGAACAGACTGACAGGAGGCATGTGTGCACGTACACTTAGGACCTAACACTGACTTTGATACGATTCCTTGAAAAATATCAATATTTGATACAGTTTTTGACACCACAGGGAGACACTGACACACCGCCGAGGGCGAAACATGTCAGAGTTTCATTAAAAGACAAATATAACCAAGACTGAGCTGCATATACGACTTCTCTTTCCCTGGCAGAAAGACTGTAGAGGAGTTAAATAAAGTGTGTGTGTCAACTCACTGTCGGACAGAAGAGGTAGCAGTGCAGAAATGAGATCGCACCAGAGTTCTTAGAGCTGCAGCTGCCAAGGTCAGCAAACGGCAGCTTGATCTGACAGGTGGATTCAAACACTTAAACTAAGAACATTAATCAAGTCACAAAATATGTGTAGAAATGCAGAAACGCATGCCGACTGACTTAAATGTGTTCAATATGCACAGCAGCTCTTCTACGGTAAAATGAGCTTCTGTGAAAAGGTTCAGGGTCCCGTAACTGTGAGGATCTGCAGAACTCAGCTCATGAAGCCGAGCTGAACACAATCACACTGGTGACGATTCAAACATTTAGAAAGAATCTGGTGTGACACCAGGCTGGTAGAGATTATGAGGAAAGCCAGCTCGACTCCAGGTGAAACCCACGATTCAGTGAAAACACAATCAGAGAGCGTTTTCAGCACCGATCATCCGCCTCACAATGCACCGAGTCAGCGCTGACGTGCTGGTAATAGGCTTACACTTCATGAAGTGGAGGAAAGTAAATCAGCCCTTTGTGTTCGGGCTGATGGAGCCGAGGATTAATCATAATGGATTTAACCTGCCTGTTTAGTGCAGGTGTAGGTGAGCTGTTTGGTTTGTTTGACAACTCTTCCTGTTTTTTCCGTGTCTGGCATTGTTTTCTGTTGTTTCTGTGGTTGTTCAGATCCTGATACCAGAAGCAGAAATTAATCTGACACAGCCTGAAATGTGCACTGATCCGACAACCCCACTGCCACGGCTCTATACAACAGATATTTATTACAGCACAAGCAGGCCACTTCTGTAACTTCAGACATACGACGGCAAACTTACATTTGTTTATAACTGAGTCATTTTCCAGCAACAACGACAGCGATCATATGACATCATGCAGGGTTAGTGATGTATATATAATGTATGTTTTTAATGTAATGGTGATGGATTGGCGCTCAGGATCGCTGCTGACCAATATTCAGCGTTTTTCTGATTATCTGCATCTGTGATTTTTCTGTGATGAAATATTTAAACCTATAAACACTTAAAAATCTGAATCTGCAATGTTGGTGTCAGAATTTCGAACAACCGGTGATGGATCTCGAATTTTGAGGTACTTTACCGTAATATTTCCTTCTTCTGCTACTTTATATTTTCTCTCCACTACATTTATTTGATAACTTTAGTGACTGATTCCGTTGCAGTTTCAGATATTTAAGTGTTTATAGGTTTCAATATTTCATCAGCATTCTGACAGAAAAATCACAGATGCAGATAATCAGAAAAACGCTGAATATTGGTCCTGATCATCGTCCAATTGTTAAAGTTATCAAATAAATGTAGTGGAGAGAAAATATAAAGGAGCAGAAGAAGGAAATATTACAGTAAAGTACCTCAAAATTCAAGATCCATCACCGGTTGTTTGAAATTCTGACACCAAATATCGTTATCAGTGTCTTTGATTTCTAATAATCGGTATGAGCCCTGAAAAAGCCGAACCAGTCGGTGCGTAACGATTCTGAACGTCTGAAACAGTTAAAGTCAATAAAGTCAACGAGTCCGTCCTCATGTTTCACAGGACTGACACAGTGGTCCTGACACACCCGCCGCCGCTGCAGTGCCCACACTGTCCCACCTCCACCCATTCCTCCGACTGTGGTCAGAAATAAATCAACACACAGCACACATTCCTCTTTATATTTACCTCGCGATAAAAATCTGGAATTTTATGGTTTCGAAATGTGTCAAAGATAGAAATTCCAATATGGTGACAACACTGATGGGAACACAGCTCCTCCTTCTGCTGCTTCTATCAATATCACGTGATCAGATTGATTACTCGGCTCTGCAGGACACATGTTCATGTGGTCCCTCACTGGTTCAAGTTTCAGAGTCGATACCACTTCCTGCTCCAGGTTGGTCTCCCTTCTAATGAAGCGTTCAGTGGCCAAGGCTGCTTAAAAACCCGAAGCTTCATCACAGCTCAGCGAACACGGCCAGCGCTGCGTGTCTGAAATATTCCACCAAACCAAAACTCTGGCAGCTGCTTCTTCTTACAACAGATGAATAGCTGAAATATTTCACATTGCCTTCAAACCAGCGCTGACTCTAAATCACGATCAGCAGGATTTAGAAATGTCCTGAAACAAAACAAGTGAGGTAAATCTAAAACACACATCCCTCAATGATACATGAGGATATCTGTGTTAAACCCCCGGGCGGTCGTCTGGCTCATGAGCAGATACGTCGACGCTGAAAGGACAAACTTTACGCGAGCCACCTGGTCGAGAAGAGCCTGTTTTCTCTTCTAACAGAGAGCTGCTGAATTCAACAGCCTGCCTCCGACACTGCTCGCTCTCACACACACACACACACCGATCCTTCATCTTGTACTTGCGCCGGTCGAGCTGCCAAACGGTGGCGTGCGGCGTGAGAAAACTTGTACCAACGTAAAGCACCTGTACACCAAAAATGTCACGACACCGGTGACATATTTTTCAGCCGTAGGTTTACTCCAACCTTCTGCTGCAGTGGAGAAATGATTCAGGAGGGCTGTAATGACTTCTTCTAATCAATATGAGATCAATGAATGCTTGTCAGGCTGGATGTAGATCACAGATCCAGTTTCAGCCAGCCGCAGCAGGAGGTGATAAACAGCGAGGTTCAGTTCATGTGGGTGAAACTTACTCAGAGATTAACCCTTCAAAACAGATTCTTTGATTTGAAAATTAAGTTTGGGATGGATTCTTACTAAACTCCATTTAAACGCTGCTATTTTCATTCCTGCTGCTGCCTGTATCTGAAGAACAAGAGCACAACTGTACAACAAAGCTCCCAGTGGCTCCCAAACCACTGAGGTCCATCCCGCTTAATCAAATAATTCACTTTGTTGTGACTCACGAGGACTTTTATTCCCCAAATTAAAGCTCTTAGGCAGAAATTTCTCAAATCCTTTCTCCCATGACAGTCCAATAATGGCCCTAAAACCAAAGTTAGCCATCTGGAGCTCAAAGACTTTTAGCGGTGGACCTCATCTGAGGGAGGTTAACAACCTGGGAGACAGAAAAGTAGATGCAGACGAGATTTAGCAAACTCCTCGAACTTTCATCCAAGTCACCAGGACACAAAGTCGGCAGTTAATGTTTGTGCAAACCGCAAAGACATCCAGGGTCGACATGTGCACCAGTCGTGGCATATCACGTTAATGCTATATGTATATATATACACCTGGGGACGTTTCCAGCTGTTCTTGTAGTGACAAAATCAAGTCAGACCATCTCCATCCATAATCTTGGCGACCAAAACAGGTATTTTAAGCCAAACCCAAGTGGTTCTTGAGTCTAAAGCTAAGAGTATGAGCACAGTGTTGTGACGAGAGGGAGACAGAAAAATCAACCGTAACAGATGTGAAGTGGCAAAACAGAGAAACGTTCAGTTCAAACTTATCTGTCGTTCTAGAAATGTTCTCATCTTATATTTACCTTTTCAACATGTCACAGTCGAGACCACAGATGTGTAACTGATATCAACACTGATCCATCGGCTCTGTTCAGGTGTGGACAGGAGCCATGCACAGGCAAGTTATAACTGTCAAAGTCAAAACATCTGCTGAGAGATAATCATTTCATCTGAAATCAAGCCAGGCGGAAAAATGATAATGATGATGATTTAACAGAAGCCGGTCAGTTAAAGGTCTCCTCTCACACTTCCCTATTGGTTCACGCTACCTCAGTTAAATCTCAGCTGTTATCATGCTTCATATCATCACAGTCAGCTTCATTAGCCAAGAAGGTATTTGTGCACAGACAAGAAAATTGCTCTCAGTGTACTCAAACACAGAAACAATTTACAGGAATTTAAAATTAGAGCTATAACTTAAAAACAATGTCAACAGTGACAGGTGAAAATGAGCTTGTCGTTGTCCTCTGTCAGCACTTTGTGAAGGTGCGTTAAGTAATAACAGTGTGTATGAAGGCCGAGCAGCCTCGATGCTGCAGAGGAGAGGAGAGCGAAGAGCTTCACACCAACGAAACGATGCCCCTGGTGATGACAGGCGGTAAACACAACACAGCAGCTGGTGGGCCACACCTGAAACATCATCTTCATCAAGAGATCAGAGTCTGTATGGCTATAAAGCATGAAATCTGTACATCGGTCTGTCTGTCTGTTCTCTGAATATCTTGAGAATCATTCATCCGATCTTCTTCATACTTCGTAAGTTTGTTGCTGGGAACTCAAGGAAGTGCAGTGTTGAATTTAGTACAATGAGTTGTAATACTTCCACCCCCAAAATAAATGCTGTTGGTTAAAATGCAACTCAAGTATCTGAGAGGACAGAGAAATTGAAGTTTCCTGCTAAATGTCAGTGTGTGGCGGAGCGAGCCACCTGACTCCACGCCCGGATGAGTCCATGTTTCTGTCTCCGCGCAGCTGTTCGGCACGACGGTGTCAAAACTCAGTCTGACACACAGCCAAGGTCTCATGTCCCCCTTAATCAGAGGTGGAAGACCTGATACACCGTCTCCACCCCTCTCTGGGATGTGGATCGTCCCACCGTGGAGCTCAGCCATCAGGAGCTGGAGCTGCACCAGCACACTCCGCGGTGAAGGGAGGGAGGGGGAGAGGGTGCAGCTACAGAGCTACACCAATCTCAGGCAGGCTGGGTGGAGGTGTCACTGTGCTGTCTGCATCCATTACAGTTAAAGTGATATCAAACCTCAAGTGCAGTAACACACATAAACAGAGAGACAACAAACCAGGCCGGGAGTCCTCCGTCAGCCGCTAAAAATAACCTGTTTCCTGGGACACTCCCTGCGTCTCTCACACGTTTAAATGGACAAACTCAAGTTTATCTAAACACTAACACACACATAGGTTTCCATGTGTGCAAAGATAATAGACTGAGAAGGTTGAGTCAGTCTTTTTTAATATCAGGACACCTCAAAGTGAAATATTCCAAACCCCAGGTAACAGACCAATACAGAGCCCTGGAACATTTATCACCAGAGCCTGTGGAAACAATATGAACAAAAGCATAATTAAATAATTGCATAACTCTAGAGGCTATTACAGGCTATTTTTGCAGCAGTGTGCTTTTAACACAGCGCCAAAGCTCGTTTGGCAGTATGTCTCAGGTAAAACGGCCTAATATACGTTATGTAAGCGGTTTAATAAGTTGTATGTCCAAGACTGAGTTACTAGAGTAGACCATCTAAAAAGAGTCTCTTCATAAGAGGTCGGCCACAGTTAGAAACCAACATTTGAAGCACTTCTGCAACATTATCATATTGGGAAATGTTGCTGATATCAAGCTGATTGATGGCCCTGTCAATCCAGATGGGTTATGATTGGCTGTTGAATTGTTAATGTGATCGCTCTGAAAGTGATTCCAAGGATATTTTTCCCTGCTGACTATGTCGATATAGTTGTTGAAAATGAAATATGTACAGTTATACTTGTTGGTGCGGACAGCCCTTAAGGCCGACAGTGTTTCTGAGACGAGCTCATTCGACACAAGGGTGAAACAAAGACAACCGTCCCACCAGACTACAGAGCGTCCTCCTTCCTCAGGCTGATCCAACCTGGAAAAGTTTGAATCCGACCCGGCGACAGTACAAAAAGTAAAAGTAAGTAGAATAGCTATAATACCTACACAGACAGAGTCAGTCTTGTGGCTGATCACATAGAGGCATCAGTGTTACATTGAGACAGTTAAAAGCTCCTCCTCGTACGTTTAAAGCACACTTGGCTGTTTTGTTTTCATGCTCGCCTATTCTTGTCCTTTTGTTTTCTCATGTCTCTGTCCGATGAGGCGATGGGGTGTGGAGAACTCGGCCGATCCTCCCCATCGCCAAAAAAAACCTGCCAATATAAAAGTGGTCTGTGTCGCAAAAAACTGTGTTCAAAGAGTGTCCAGTTTTTTTTAATCACAATTAGTTTGAATTCAGTTTAACACACAGTTTCACCACCGGGGAGAATGAATGACGACATAGCATGAAGCCAAAGTACCGTTGCTGTGGTTACCGGCAGTTTGATATACACCCCGCATTGGTTTAAAACACAGGTCACTGTCGACCTGAGCTACTGTATGCTTGAGGCGTCCTGCTATTCCAATTTAACACCTGCCAGCCAATCAGCAACAGGCATTTTCCACGGATACACGTCTCATGAGACCTAATTCTTCACACATCATCCCAAAGATATTTAAACCCCACTATCAGCCTCAATCATCCAAACAAATCAGCTCCTTTTAAATGTTGTGTGTTTTCTCCGAGGCACTTCAAGACAGAAGAAAGAGAGCTCTTACGTAACGCGGAGTCTCCAACGCCGGAGGAATTCGCAGAGTGTCACGATGAAAAATGTATTTCTGAGGCCCCCCGCTATCGCTCAGATCTACAACTGTGAAAGAGACACATTCAGGCCGTCTGTCTGCCCCTTTGTGGGGCGCTGACAGAGATCCACTGCAGGCTGTTCTGGTGTCAGCCGGAAGAACAGTTTGTTATCCGAGAACAAATAACCCATTCTGTTAGGATGGAGTGACTGATAACCTATAAAAGAAGCGAATGAAGATGTTGACGTTTGCCACCATACACTTGTGATTCAAACACAATTTTCTCAACTCATCATCAAACTTTTATCCTTTGACTGAAGAAAAACATGAAAATGACCCAAACTGCAGTTTTTAGCTTATAAGAACATGAACAAGCATGTTTCATTTCCTCTCTCCACTTTGAAAAAAGTTGATCCCCTGCTCATAGCTACAGCTAACACGTTAGCGGGGCAGCCCGGTCGGGCATGTCTACGTGGAAAAGGCAGCAGCGCTTCTCAAACTCAGGCACCCTGCTGAAAAATAGACTACATGCCTGCCAACTCACTACTGACATTCCTGGCATTAGTCTGGCTTACTGTAGCATGCCAGCAGCAGGGTGTTAGCGCTATTGTTCCACAGCCCAGGACCACAGGAGGCCAGGATCTCTGTGTGCCCTCAAACCAGGGCCCAGCAATAAATCAGTGTTATACTGTCATCGTGATATGAGACTGAATATCGTTAGTTTTGGATTTAGTGATACTGTGATGTGGCGTAAGTGTTTTCTTTTCCTGGTTTTAAAGGCGGCGTTACAGTGAAGTGAAGACATTTTCTGAACTCACCAGACTGTTCTAGTTTTCATTGTGTTAATATTTCATTTCAAATCACTTCTTCACAATAAAGACAAAATCTGGAGGTGTTGAGTTCTCACCTGACCCCCAACACAGCTGAAAGGGAACACACTGAAGCAGTAAATGAAGGCTGATGTCTTCAAGTACAAACAGGGACGCCGTAGAGAAACTAAACTTCCAACCACTCCAGAGATGGTCGATCTCGGGGCGGCACAACTTGGCTTGCTTAAACTGGTTAACCCGGTACCGATCCTGTACTCAGGTTGGGCTGATATGAGGGATGAGGGTGCCCAGATTGAGGATTTGTACTGACTGCTTGTACTGAGGTAATTAA
Organism: Lagodon rhomboides; assembly: GCA_039737535.1. Lineage (NCBI taxonomy): Eukaryota > Metazoa > Chordata > Actinopteri > Spariformes > Sparidae > Lagodon > Lagodon rhomboides. The sequence goes on from CM077799.1 coordinate 5,940,735, forward strand.
TCAATACTCAAACTGGACACACGTGGAGCTACAGAACTGTTAGGCTGCATCCAAATATCCAGACTTCACCGGTCTTGCAGGGGACTGGGGGATGTCCTAACTGGAGGACTTCCTGCAGACCTCCAGAGAGTCAGCTTAGGGTGTGGACTTAACCATCACTGATGTAATTACCCACAATTCATTGCAATATGGATGCTACAAATCACCACAGAGCCTCAATCACCCTCCGGACTGATATTTTAGTCTATTTTTGTGTCTTTTACAGCTGCTCTGTGCAGACAGAGCGCCATGGAGGGACAACACGACAGTTTGTGTTCGACTGTATCCCGGAGACTGAAATCTCCCCGCGACCAGATAGATTTCTCCGCCGGTGACATCACCCTCGCGGGCAGAGTAGAAAGACATCCTTCACAGTGTCGCTGGCATCGGTCGATATCTCACCGCGGACGCTGTGCGACACCCGTGTGTTCAAACATTGTGGGAAAGTAAACACTGACATCACACGGTGAAATCAACTGAGGTTAATTGTTAAAAGCCTCATTGATTCCTTTTCACTGTCGGCGATGACAGTAACTATAGTGTGACAGGCAGGAAGAGAAGAGAAGGATGCTGATTATGTTGTCAGAGTTCTTGTTTTTACGCTGAATGCCAGCCACAGGTGCTCAGAGTTGGCAGCTTGGACCATCGGCATGAAATGAAGCCAGCCACATTTTTAACATTTTTAGCTGAAACAACTATTTACTGACAGATTCTTTCTAATTAATCAGCCCAAAGTGTCTGCAACTGACTGTATTTAGTAAAAAAAGATGTTAAAAGTAGTTTCAGAAAGTATGGGATTGATTGATAAAAGCTTTGGACCACGTCTCTGGGCACGAGGACGACCGCTGGAAGGTTGGAAGCTTTTCTGATTCACTTCGAGATAGACCGAATATTTCGCAGTGTGGTGACATAATTAATGTCAGCTGTTATTGATTCCCCGGGTTTGGAGAGGACACTAATCCTCCGCTTTAACACAAATCCCATTTCAATTACAGCAGCTCCGCTCCGTCCCGTCCCACCGGCGGACGCTGCCAGGCCGAGTTCACTTCACGGCGGTTCATGGTCGGGATTTACGTTTTCTCTGTAGACTTGAACTTGTTCCACGTAAGAAACCAGAGACACTGTGAAGAAACCAATTACATCTTGATGTCATTTATCTTCAGAGAGGGTTTTGGCTCAAGGAGAGACTGTGGTGAAGGGGTACGACCAGTGGAGACTGTTGGAGAACATTTTATCTCCTCGGATGTAAAAGCTTCCTGTCTTTGACAGGCATTTGTAGATTTCTGGTGGCTTAAGTATAATGTCTTCACATGTTTATTGACCTCTTACCAATCACAAGTACAACATGGCCATGATTTAATTCTGTCCGCCAACTGGGTTACACCCGTGTCCATTCGTTGGTTGGTTTGTCAGCAGGATAACAAAAGAACGACTGAACAGATTTCCATGAAACTCAGATGGAGGATCAGCCCAGAATAGACCCCGTTATCTTTTAGTGAGGATCCAGATACAGGAACGGAAGATTTTTTCATTATAAATCAGCTGTATTTGATGCAGATAAAGGCTTTGTTGGGTCTTGGTGGAGGTTCTACTTTTATTTATTTTTTTCCTTTGCTAATTATTCATTTTAAAGAGTCAAAAGTTGCACTTTACAAGTCTGTAGCTACATGCTGCAGTGAATCAGCTCTTTTTGAGGTTCTTCAGCCTGTTTATTTAATTGAGCTCGAAGAAATAATCAAAAAATTCCAGCACAGGATCCTCACAGAAAAAACAAAGAATCACGTGAGTCCTGAAATAATAAACTGAGATGACAGATTTCCTGATCAGAACATCTCCAGTTTTAACAACTGCTGCTTTTTCTCTTGTGAACTTGTGATGGATATCTGTCACTAAGTTATCAGCATTCACACTGTGCAAATTTATAAATGTATTGATTTTCTAAAAAGCTAATTATTAGTGAATTTATGATAAACGACAAGAAAATGTGAATACAAGGTTTGTTTTTCTTGATAAACGCAAAAATTAAATTTGTGGAGATAAAATCTTTTCATTAAAAAGCGCTTACAGACATGTCTCTCTCTCTCTCTCTCTCACACACACACACACACACACACACACACACACACACACACACACACACACACACACACACACACACACAATATGTTTCGGCTGCACATGTGAACAAACACGGACCAAACGGGTCATCTTACAAACTCATGTGAAGTCGCAGACAGGTGAGAGGATTCTGCTGCAGCGGGGGATTCTGGGTAATCTACGGTACACTGAGGCTTCCTGTTGGCACAAGACTGTGGGATCAACTGTAGGTGTGAACACATGTGGAGATAACATATGAGTCTGTCCTCTGTCAGTGGAGGTCAGCACAAAGAGAAGGGGGGGCAGAACATATGTAAGGGACCTGAACACCATCGAGTTTTCTCTCAAAGTTGTAGAATGAGGTTTAGAATAAACTCGAGTCATTTTCATGTTTTCATTTGAAAGAATTTCCTGTTTATTTGTAGGAAAACTCCAATGAATAAATAAAAAAACAAACAAACACATTGTGTCGGGGCTGAGATCAGGCTGCAGACGGCCTCAGGCCACAGGTTCTCTCTCTGAACCACCTTCTGTTCACGTCTCTGTTCAGGCAGGAAGACTAAACTATATTCCATGACTGAAACTTTCCTCTGGACCGAGCGTCCACCAGCCGGGCAGAGACACTGAAGAAGTGATGGATGAAAGAAACACTGGAGCTACAAAATCACTTGTGCACATTTTCCACAAAAATGTCCAACAGCTACAGTCTGACTTCTTTATCTGATTGGTTTTAAACGTAGCCCTTAACTTAAAAAATTGCAGCCTCTTAGTCTGCATGTTGAGACTAATTAGACATGTCAGCAGATGATTGAGCTCACAACGAGCCAACAGCAGCAACACTTAAAGAGCCTCTTTAATGGCTCATAACAGGCGCAGTCCATCGACACGTGGAGGTCAAGCACTGAACCAAAGCGCACAAACCAGCTTGGATTGCTGAGTTACCTGAACACACACTGACACACACACGACGCTGGAGATCACATACACCAGGAAGTGATCGAACGTGACACCGATCCACTGAACTTTTTCACAGTGAAGTAAGGAACAAAAGCTTGTCACTGTTACGATGATTTCACATTTACAGAGCAATCAGTCTTAATTTGTAAAGTGCCAAACTCACACAACTCGAGCAGGTCCTGAACATACTCCTTTATCAGTTTATTACAGAGACACAACATTTCCCCCGATAGCAAGCACCCGGCGACAGTGTCGAGATAAAAACTGCCTTTGAACAGGCAGAAACCTCGAGCAGAAGCGGACTCAGTGGTGGGCGGCAATCTGCCTCTGCTTTTATTGTCTGACTCCAATCTAGTAAGTGAATAAGAGTATTTTCCTAAATTTTAATTAGAATTATAAAACACTATAGATGCTGTATTTCAACATGCTGAAGGGTTAAATGTGAGAATTTTAGCCCATAATCACCATATGTAGGGACAAAATGTCCTGTAACAAGCGATATTCTTGCATCTGTCCATTGCGTTGAGGCTCCTGATGCACAAACATGATCATTTCATTCAAATGTATGATGTCATTTTCTTTCTGAACAGGCCAAATTCACAGCTTTGTCTCTATAAAGCCCAGAAGCTCATTATAATAACATGTTGAGAGAATGTCTGAGTTGTTTTTGACTTTAAAATCTCAATTTCATTTTTTTTTTGGTGTGCAAATTTTACATTTTAGTCTCTGCGATTATAATAAGCAGCTACAATAAAAAGCTTCAGTAACACTGGACGTTAAAAGAACCCTTTCTTTCTTTCTTTCTTTCTTTCTTTCTTTCTTTCTTTCTTTCTTTCTTTCTTTCTTTCTTTCTTTCTCCACCCTGTTTTTGCAACAGCAGCTGACAGCTTCTCCAAAATCTCCATGTTTCTCCTGCTGCCTTATTGATGTTTTCCAACTGACACTGTGAAAACGGCTGAGTGTTTCGATAAGTAGTTAATTATTGCTCACCGATACTGTAAGAAGAATTTTATAACTGCGCTGAGACTCAATATGTTTACACTTCCAGAAAAGAGCAGGTGTCCTGGATGTTAGAGACGACTACACAACATTATGAGACTCACTTTCTCCTGTCACACACCGTTGGCTGGATCACACTGATTTCTCTCAGCCGTGCATGAGTGTTTCTCTAGCTGCACGGCATGTATGCATAACATGAGGACGATTACTATTTTTGAATTTGAGGTCAAGTTGCATGAAACTGATCTGAGGCAAGTACTGGAAGTGCAGTGTGGAGGGGCTCTGTGTGGACGCGCCGGCTCAACAGTGATTCACAAGACAAACTTATCTCAGCCCTTTAAGAAGTGAACCCTGCTGGTATTTACACACACACACACACACACACACACACACACACACACACACACACACACACACACGCTGCACAGTCCAAATGCAGAAACAGGCTCTGTAGCTGTAGCTGCAGGTTTCCCAGTGCGTCGGCCTGTTTAAGAAAGAGGAGTGGGACTCTGAATACATTAAAAATCCACCTCGCAGGCCGGATTTAATGACAGAGCTGCACTTTACGAGGCAAACACACAGATGAGATCACCACAAAGACTACCGTCAAGGTCTTGTGAAACAGGTCACAGATAAAAACAATAAAAACGAGCAAAGGGAAAAATAAAAGGAAAGATAATCGTATATTTAAATCTTTTGTGTGTTTCTTTCCATTTCTATTAGTTTCACTCTTTTGAGTTCACAAGTTTCAATGCTTGTGTTTTTTTTATCTTTACATGATAAACTAAACATAAAGTCTTGTAATGTTTACATCAGGTGCACAGAATGACTTTACAAATGTGTTTGTGTTGGTTTTTCAGGATTTTTCTGGCCATTGTTCGATTTATTTTCCTCTGTGATCTGAATTGTTTTTGACTTTCTATGTCTCATTTTCGTATTTATTTCAGTTTATTAATAATAACATGGCTTTCACAAACTGACCGCAGCGTTTTATTGTCTGTGGGTTATTTTCTTGAGCAAAACTTAGCTAACTTAAGGACAACCTGACTAACACCTAGCCGAGTAGTCACACGGATTTACATTCCTAACTAGCCATTACGTAACATAACGTCACAATTAACGTACAGTCTTTACGAGCCTCAATCTCAACGCGCAATCATGTTGATTTACGCTAAATGCTAATTCGATCAACTTAACCTTGTTGTGTCTGGTCCACTCTCTTGACTCGATTTCTGTTGAGGTACACTGCTGTACCACCAGACTACAGAGCAGCGTCTTACTTCGGGCTGTGAGGTCGGCATTAAGGATAACTATGTGGAAATAGTCTTCTCACTGATAGTCTTGTGTGCTTACATAGGTGATATAGAGGCATCAGTAATAAAATGAGACTTTCATAACCAGTTTAATGTTCCTTGTAGTATGTTTAAAACCAAACATTTGAGAGAAATTGGCAGCAAAACCACCAATTAACCTTAAAGGAATGTGTACCTGAGTCTGAGGCGAGGTCATTGGAGTCGTTAGTGTGTGTTTTACTGTAATAAAGGTCCCTCCACCCTGAAATGTTCCTGCCTCTGTACTTCACATCTTCCACTGGGAGGATAAACACCGCAGCCAAACATCTGTAACCTCAGGAGCTTCGTTCCAAAGGCAGAAATTGAACATCGATAAAATGTGACGGACAGAAAACACGGACAACTAATGACAATCAATCACATAACCCTAATCTCCTGAAGCGAGCACTCGCCAGGCTAAATGTCAGAAGTCTTTGTCGTTTGTCTCTCAACCAGAATAGCTTGAAGACGGACCGAGTAAACTCCCGGGACATATCTGCAGCGAGTATTTAAAGCAGCGCCGCGTGTTTTTACACTAATAGATCTGTTCGGTCGCTTTAATGACACGGAGCTCCACTCAGCCGCTCTCGATCGGTCCCACCGGGGAGGCTGAATCTCACCTGTGGCAATAACTTATGCAAATGGGCCTCACAAGACAGAACAACAGCTTCAGACTGAGCTATATTCATGTGATACGGGTGTGTAGAGATGCTGCCGATTAGAAAAAGCAGTTCCACTCCCTGGTAGTCGGGACAAGTTGTACACGAGGGATCTGATATCTCTCAGTAGTGTTATGAATTTTGAACCGGTGTCAACACAAGTGGTAAAAATAGAAGACGATCCATCACTGTCAGCAAATGATCCACAGTATAATATTAATAATTACACCGGCTGACAATAAATGAGGAATATTGGCGGCAGGATATTAAATTAATTAAGTAAACTCAATTTGGAAGCGTGTCTTCAAACTAATAAAACCCTGTGAAGGTGTCACCCGGCTCCTCTGCTTCTTCTTCTGATAGGACATGAACACAGTATTAAACAGACCACACACACACACACACACACAGACTGAAGCAGTGGCCTTGGAGAAGGAAAAAGAGCAGACGCCTCATGAAAAACCTCCAAACAACAAACCAGAAAGGCCGATAAGTTTCATTAAAACAGCTGAGGAACATTCACCCTCTTTGTATTCCAGCCAGACTTTCCATTCGCTCTGGATGCACGATTATCTAAAGCAAATAGCATCAAGTCAAAAAACCAACAATAAGAAAAGAGTAACAGGAAGTGAGATCTTGGCAGAGGGACGGGAGGTTACAACAGGGGCGTGGAGCTCCAGACTGGTGCCAGAGCGGCACAGCAGGAACGCTGCCCGCGGTGACACGCTCGGTAGGCAACCGCATGGGAAGAAAATTACTAGACTGTTGTGACTGGATGGGACGATACTGTTCCCAACATAGAGACTGAAGCTGGTCCCGCTCGTCCTTAATGCTAGTCTGTTGTAAGACGGCTGGAAATGGCGCCCGCAGGTTTCTCTTTTTTATTTCTGACCTATTTTTAAGCAGAACATCCACACAGCCTCTCAGGAACAATGCTTTGCTTTGAGGCGATGGCTGCAGTCTGAGTTCAGTAATGGCTGAGCAGAACACACGACTCATGACTTATGTCCCACTCTGCATGGAAGGCGAGTGGGGTAAGACAGCACAGCTGCTGCTGTCAGTCTGCGTCCTGGTCCAAACCACCTCCAGATGTTGCTGTAATCCACCTGCCTGTACTCGCACACTGAGCCTGAGCGTGACCCGCGTGGACGAGAGGCAGCTGGTCCAAAACTCAATGTGACACCTGCTTGATGATACACGTCAGATGTCTTGTTCTCAAACATGTAAACACTATAATGGAGCGTCATGTAAGGCTTTTATTTTGAAGGGATCGATGGTAACCTTTGACGTTGACATTGAATGACGAGCTTTAGATCAGGGCTGCTCGAACAATGCTGGTTTATCATTATTTTTCCTGTGTTTAAAATGGATTTGTTGAATTCAATTGATAAATCATTTGGTCTAAAATGTCAGAAAGAAAGAGAAAATTGTCAACACACACCCAACGTGACGTATCAGGCAGACTTTTTTTGTCTTGCCAACGTCCAAAAAACGTCCACAAGCATACTTGGCAACCTTGACACTTAGGGGAGGAGGAACATAGGGAGGATTTCAAAATGAGCGGGAGCAGGAGGTCTGTTAAAAAACCTTCTGTAAGAAACAAGAATTTTTCTTTCCAGGAAGTCTGAGAGTTCGAGGACGAGGTTCAACAGTACACTAGACTAAACACTGTATTGTGGTGATAAATAAAAGGTGAAAAGATGTGAGAATTTGTTATAAATTGGGAGGAATACAGGAGAAGAGTGACCCACTGGAGTAAATTGAGAGAGGGCAGGACAGTTGGCAAGAATGTCCATGCAAGAGATTCATGGGGATGTCAGTGGGGAAGCGATTATGAGTGACACATCTCAGAAATAGCGTAACTAAAAAAAGTATTGTAATAAACAGAGGCACGATGGCATTACCATCGCTTTGGAGGGGTAAGCTAAGTGGGCTAATAATAAGTGGTATTCACTATATAAAGTCGCTAAGCTAAAGCTAAGCTAGATCTTCATGAATGAATGATGCCCTGTACCAGTCGCTGTAAGAAGAAGGATCAGCATCCTGTTACTATGGAAACCGGCAGCAGAAGTGTGATGAAACATTGCTCCATAGTTCCACTGATGGTCAGTCGATCAATAAATTCATCCATGAAGGGATTGTTTCAGAGCTACCTTTAATATCAACCAAGTCAGATTTGCCTTGAGTCTATTTTTTTCACATGCAGTATGTAAACCAGCAGCACGCTGTATCAGCCGGCTGCTTCTTGCAGCAGAGGTCATGACTCCCTCGCAGGTTTTGCATTGCTCAAAGTCAGACTCATGAATCAGTGAGCAAATGAGGAACATCTCGACTTTGATCCGGCTTCCTGTGTCTGCTTTGTAAAAATGAAAATGACTATCCAGGTCATGCCAGCCATTGTTCGCCCAGACACAATCAGGTGACTGGTGCAGCACCTTGCTTGGCCGGCAGCTCTTATCTGTCATGCTGCTCGTGTTGGACCTGCGCCACCCGACCGAGGGCCAAATGTCTCACCTCTCCGGGCCCACCAGTGATTTCCCAGTATGCAAAGGAGGCTGTCGGGTCAGAGAGGACACGGACTGGTTGCTTTGTGTGTTAGTGATAACCTGAAGATCCACTCTCTCCAAAAATCTCCACAGAGGAATCCATCATTTTAAATTCAAAGTAGGTGAAGTAAAACCACCGTGAATCACTTCCACCACGATAATAATAACAAACATGTGCTGGAGGAGCTCTGTGCACAGGTGTCAGACCACATCTCAATGACAGAAACATTACACTTCCTGTTTCTGCATCTCCTCTTGAATCAAAGTGCATCTGGTCGAATCAATGCAGAACCAATTACTGCCGGTCAACACACTGCAGCATGCACACACTCCCATTCAAACACGCTCTCAACGTGGTCATCATTTGCAGAGTGAAAACCACTGAAGAAGAGAAAAAGGAGGGGGCGTTGTTACCTTTATATTTCTCCCTGACGTTCTCATAGGCTTGCACATAGTCCTGCTCCTCTGCCAGCCGCTGACCTGGGTCAAACATGGGCATGGACATGGCCTGTCTGATACTGAGCCGGAGTTAGGGCACCTTCCTCTCTCTTCAAACTTTCTTTAAACTTCCCACGCCTCTTTTTTTTTGGTCTCTGTACTGATAGAAGCCCTCCTGGCTGTCTGTCCACCTAGCTGTCTGTCCCCACCTTCTTCCTCACCCACACTCTGTCCCAGTATTCCCTCTATAAAGCTGTAGATTTCATTCCAGACCACCACCACTCCCCTCCTCTGCTTGAGAAATACCCACACAGGCACACACACACATATCAGACCCTCCCTCTTAAAGGCACAGAGGCGAACGCACACCACAAACACAGACACCGGTTGAGTCGAACACACACACACACACACACCGCACAGGCCAGCTCCACCTCTGATAGAGAGACACACATGGCTACCTCGATGAAAAAACAAATGACGGAGCTGCGTGGGGTTATTCGAGTTCCTGCCGCTGGAGAAACTGGGGCACGGCACGCCGAGTGGATCCTGCACTATTCACAGCTTTAAAATAAACTCCCAGAACACACGCGTGGTTCTCATGGTTAACGTCACGTCGTATTCCCAGTACTGGATGACGGCACATTTTTAAGCTGAAATGCCAGAGAACCACACCTCTGCAGCTCAGGACAAAACACTGGGTCACTGCTGGACTACACAGCTTGACGCTGGACAGCCCTGGACATTTCAACAACAGCAAAGGGACCTGAGTTAAACCTTAAAGACAGAACTTCTCAGTGTGGTGTTTTCCTTCGATCTGATGACTTTGTAATACTTGTTTCCTATATATATATATAACTGTTCCTAAAACAAGAAACCAGCCAAAAGCCAAAAATAAAAGTATGTGATCCTTTTAAATCTCACAGTGTCCATCAGTTTTGACTGCCCTGGTCTCATTTAGCTGTGGGAAACTAAAAGGGACCATCAACAATAACCGACTCTAACTGAGAGAAAGATACAGGATTAGTCTAATTCTCAGGCCCTGTCCTTTCAGGAATGTTCCTCGCAGTGCCAAGACGACAGTAAATAGATCCACTACCACATTCAGAGGAATCACAGACTGTCTCGAGATGAAGCAGCGACAATGGTTCACCAGGACGCCAAGAAAAACTGCAGCCGTGCAATCTTCCTACGAGGAAATAGTGCTTGGAAGAAAGCACTGAGAACTTTGACAGGAAAATTGGAAATGTTGGGAGGAAATTTACTGTGAATCACTCAAAGAGTATTTCTTTTCCAAAAAGCTGTACGTCCACACAGAAACTCTCCAGGGTGGAGATCAGATTGTAAGTGCTGAGTGGCAGCTGAGTCACTAAATCCACACACATTTCCACCATATTAACCTTCAGCATCGTATATAAACATATCTACTTTCCAGTTTCTGAAGTGGGAAATTAAAGTACAATATAATGTCCTCATAAATTCCCAAATTGTGATCATAATGTAGTGTCACTACTTGCTTAACGCCACAGAAAAGCAGTCAGAGTTGAAGTTCCACCTGCCAGTGATGGTGGAAACAACTGATGACTCATAAATCTCCAAAATTACAACTTACTTCTCACCTCTGGAGGAATCTATCGAGTGTGTATTGTTGTGATGGAGGGTGAACGAGGGAATGATTTTGGACTCGAACAGGAAGTGCACGGGTGGAACAAACAACATTAACGACTGCTGTGTTCCATTTAGGTTCCCCAACAAGCCATGACGGTGTGACAGCGAGCCAGCAGGCGCGTTACCAGGATCCTAAGACTGAAGCAGCTGAATCCAGTCGTCTTTAGTTTATTTCTTACACTTGTGCTTTTCCTACTTTCAATCATGTCTTCAGCTGGCACATCTTAATGGAGTGAAGCTAGAGCTGGGTGATTTATTGATATTATATTGTTATCATATTGTTGGATTCAGGACATTGTTGTGTTGTGATGTGGCATAATTGTTGTCTTTTCCTTGGTTTAAAAGGCAGCATTAAAGTAAAGTGATGTCATTTTTTTACCAAACAGTATAGTCGCAATATCAATATAGAAGTATTTGGTCAAAAATATTGTAATGACGACTTTTTATAAAATGCTTTAGAGGAGATTTCAATAAATGAGAGATATATATTGTGCATCGCAGCCTTAAAATATCATTTTAATGCCCAAAGAGAAACCATTATTAATGTTATTAGTTACACGTGTCCTTTTTTCACGATGGCATGAACCTTGGAAAAGATTGAAATGTATCAGAATCAGAATTCCTTTATTAGTCCCGCAAACATGGAAAATCTGTGCGTCACAGCAGCCAAAGGAATATTCAATATAACAATAAAAGCAAGTTGGTGCATGAACTTTGTGCAATTTACAAAATTACTCGCGCATTAACAAATGCCGACAGAAACAGAGCGGCTTACTTGCTGTCAGGAAGTAATACTGGTAATCTAGTAGTGTTCTAGTAATCGAAAGGTCGCTGGCTCGAATCCCGGCTCCTACCCAGCTGCATGTCTTGAGCTAGATACTGAACCCAAAATTGCTCCTGATGAGCCATGAGTGTATGAATGTGTGTGTGAATAGGTGAATCGGCGTGTAGCAAGTGTTGTAAAGCGCTTTGAGCGGTCAGTAGACTGGAAAAGCACAATAAAAGAGTCCATTTACCGTCTCAAAATTCCCTTCTCACTCCATAAATTATACAAACAATGTATGACAAAAAAATACATCTTAAAAAATTGGAACTTTAAGCGTGAAAGTTTAAAAATGGCACGCTGAATCGACATTTATTACATACCAATCCCACCTGGTACAGTGCAGGTGAGCACTGAAATACTGACATGGAGCCATAAATACCTACGACCTCCTCAAACACTGTAAACATTTTCAATTACAGACTGAATACAGACAAAATGCGACACACATTAATAAATGCACCATCAACGTCACACCGGTCAGAATGCGTCTAAACTCTCACTGTTAAAAGCGACAGAGTACAGCAGACGTCCTCGCAGCACATGTGTGTGTTATCACTTTCTCTCACAGCTGGAGGAGTTCGTGTTTACTCAGCTATCAGCAGAAAAAAAGGAGACTTTCATCAGCGCGAAACTGCAAATTGCAAAACTGACACGAATAAATCCTTCAAGTCAGGAATGTGGAAAATGTTACGACACTTAAAAAAATGGAGAGCAGCGTGGCACCCGAAAAATAACTCGAGTGTTTCTCAACCAGTGAGTTACGACCCGAAACTGAGCTGCAGAACAGTTCTGATTTACTACTAATTTTAGTTACTAATTTTTTCAGATTAACAGATATTTAAGTGATTAATAAAATAAAATATTAACAGCAGGGAGACAGTGGGAGCTCATGGCTACGGCTAAAATTATGATAATGTTAAATGTATTAAATATAATCATTATCTATGAGGAATCTTTACCAATTTTTGGGAACAAACTCCTGTTACAGGACTAAACTGACTTTAATATTGACACATCTACAACTGATATGATTGTGAATATCATATCGATTAGAGTGTAACTCAAATATCACATTTGATATTCGCTTAAAAAGTCATTATAAGTCAGAAAATAACATCAGTGTCTCGTTTGGAGTACATGGCAGAAAAAAATCTTGCAGTTTAAGTGACAGCCACCATCAAGAAATCTGAGAAAATAGACAAACCTCCAGAAAGTATCAACAGAAAATCAGGGAGAATACTGCCGCTGCACAGCAAAAAGTGTTTGACAAGTCTCCACCGGGAGCCGCGATGCAAACCAGCACATGGACAGCTCATCTCAAGAGACTTCACCAAAGCAGAACAATGAGACTCCCACAGATTAGGAATTTAAAACTGATGGATTTATTATATGCTTTATTTTGTCTGCACTGATAAGCATGCTGATAAGTGACAGGCAAATGTATGAATCCCTCTACGCCACAGTGTGGGTGCACTCTGTTTCCTCATCGCTGGTCAGCGGATGGTGTCTCTCTGAGAGAAAGTCTCACTCTTGTCTCTCTGTTTGCTCGTCTTGCTTTGGCTCGGGTGGCTGACTGCAGTGCCAGCCGGCCCTCCCACACATCACCAGACCAAAGCCTCTCTGCCCCGGCTGTGCCACTAATTTATGTTCTCGGCTGAAACAAAAGAAAATAACAACACTTCCAGGAAGGGACGCGACGCCCCCTCACTGTTCATCGACTGTTTCTTTAGTGTACCCACTGATTTGTGTTAGTTAGACCTTGTGTGGTTACCAGCTCGCAGGTTGGCAGCCTGAATACTAATTATAGACTGAAATACAGTCAGTGAAGGGATAAATGTGCTGCACAGTTATTTATGCCTGTAATCACATTAGCATTACTGTTTTATGTGTGTAGTTAATGTTACTGCGGGGACGATACTGAAAGTCATTAACTGTACTACATTCTTTCGACTCTAGACCTCTTTATTGATATAACCCATGAGAACATGTCTTTGTACGGTGGCCCTGAGGGATCAAAACACAACATTTCAGGAAACATTTGTTAAATGTTGTGTTTTCTGAAAGCTTGTTGAGTTTTGACCCTCAGGGCCACAATTTATTTTGATAATAGTTCAGATTATTTTGTTGCACTTTTTAAAACTATGGTGGCCCTGAGAGTCAAAATACAACAACGTTTCACAAAACACAACGTTTTAAAAAACATTTGTCAGATGTTTTGTTTTGTCCCTCAGGGCCACCATATGTCTCGGTCATGGTTCAGATTGTTTTATAACACTTCTTAAACTACGGTGGCCCAGAGGGTCAAAACACAACATTTCAGAAAACATTTGTGAAATGTTGTTGTGTTTTAACCCTCAAGGCCGCCGGTAGTTTTCTTATGGTTTAGATTTTTTTGCGTACTTTTTAAACTACAGTAGTCCAGAGGGCCAGAACACAACAACTTTCACAAACATTTTAGAAAACATTTGTACATTTCTTTCTGAAAGGTTGTTGTGTTCTGACCTTCAGGGTCACCAAACATTTTGATTCTGGTTCAGACTGTTTTGCAGCACTTTTTAAACTATGGTGGCCCTGAGGGTCAAAACACCACATTTCAGGAAACATTTGTTAAATGTTGTGTTTTCTGAAAGGTTGTTTTGTTTGACCCTCAGGGCCACCGTATATTTTGGTAATAGTTCAGATTATTTTGTTGCACTTTTTAAACTACGGTGGCCCTGAGGGTCAAAACACCACATTTCAGAAAGTGTTAGTCAAATGTTGTATTTTGTGATATGTTATAAAAAGTATTTAAAAAATAAGAATTTAAAATTAAAATCAAGTTAAATACAATGAATATAGACAAAAGAATAAATGGTAACAAAAGTGAAGAAAATTAATCAAATGCATGAAAAACAAGAGTGAGTCATGTAGCTCTGAATCATTTGAATACATTTGCCAACCGAGTCAACACAAATAGCCTTGCCAATTTGTTTAGAGGTCATAAAGCGATGTAACAAGTGATGTGTTGCTCTCCGTGTGTGGTACAAATTTAATCAAAGCCGAGTGTGATTTACGTCCTTGTTTGGCCGATGACCACAAGCCTTTCAATTTCTCTTCTGTTGTTTTCTGCGGTCAGGAACATCTGCTCTGCTGCTGACTCAGCTCCACATGTCACTACTGTGCACACACGGAGCTCTATCAGCCTCAATATGGGATCAAATGAACGGTTCATTACAGCTGATATGAGCCGCGCGGTGAGAGCAGGGGTACTTGGAAACATGCAGACGCGCCTCACTGCACTTTATCTTTGGATACTGTCCTCTAGTGTCCAGCACGAATACTGCACAAACTCCTCTGTCCTGGTCCATGAGCACAAGTCTGATCACTGAGGTGAACAGCACTCCACAATATGTAGCTGCAGGACAAGTTTCACCGAACTTCAAAATGGGTATCTGTCATCTGTTAACACCGGAAGTACAAAGGTAGTGTTCACCATTTGGAAACAACTTCAGGAAAGCAACATCACACAACTGTATGAATGACAGAAGAAACAAAACTTTGCACTTGTGTGCCGCACAAGAGTACCTCCGGACCTCTGAGGCATCCTCACACACCGCTGACGCAAGCTGGCACAGAGAAGACTGTAAAATGTAAAATCAATAATGGATCCGCAATTCAATATTCTGACAAAAAACTGCACAGAGTCCCGTGTTGAAAGCAGTTCTGAATAATTCATCTGAATCTGTTACGAGCAGACCTCGTGACGTTGTCTCGACTCAGAGTTCCTTGAAAACAGAACAAAAAAGTGAAAAAGTACAGCACGACATCTTAAAACTTACATGTGACACTTCTCTGTACAAGCTGAACATGGATGTCTGACTTAAACAGACTTAAACACAAAGAGTAACCTTGGCAAAACCAGAAATTAAGGAAGGAAAAAGGTTGTTTGATTCAGGAGGAAGAACGAGATCAATCTAAAGTTACAACATCCACAAAACAGCAGAGCAGATCCCTCTTCAATCTGTCTTAAAGTCTTATCTTGACCTGCGTTTAGTGAAGTTAAACACCCCTCAGCGATGTTCCTGGATGAAATATGGAAATATTTATGCAACAACACTCCTCTCACTCCTCTCCTACACTGTGGTGTGTGAGTCACTCGTCTCTCTCAGTGAGAAACAGGATGACTGATTATAAGTTTAGGACCTAAAAAAAGACACAAAAAACAAAACTTGATTTTGTTTTGTGTGATCAAGACGCGCCACAGACTAAAAAACAGCCAAATCTTTCTGGACGCCACTGTTTTCATACTCTACTCTCCACTACACCACAACTTTGTCAATAAACATGTAGTAATGCTTTGAAAAACTCTAAGACAGAAGAAAATATGGAAGAAATATGGAAGTAAAAAAGGTGTCTGCTTCTCTGAAGGTGCATGTTTCAGATGCAGAAACTGGCTAAATGAAATGAAAGACATCACAGAGCTGAAGGTTATGTAAGAGACTGATCCTCTGCAAAACCCAAGAGGAGTGATGCAAAAACTTGAAACTAGAGGAGTCAAAGGTTTGTAAGATATTGTAATGAGGCCCTGCTGGGAAACCCGTAATAATATGCAAAGGACAAGTTGAGACCGTCTCTCTTTTCACTCCACAGAGCAACGATGATGTAGCCTCGAAAAAAGTAAAACAGCTGAAATTAGTCGAGCTACGTTCTACTGTACAAACACAATAAAACACCTCAGCACGGGTTGAATTAACTTTAAATTCTCTAATGATAAGAAACAATGTTGAGTGTCTGGTTTATCTCTCACTCGCTTATATTTAATGGGTTTATGTCAACATCTTACTGCTTTCACTTTGATTGTCGCCCACTTAGCATAGCTCAGATCTGCAGTATTACAGACACTGTGCTGTATATGTTGATTTATTTCCTTATCTAGAAAACAACATCAGTGACATAAGGGGAAGGTTTCCTCTCAGACGTCCTTCTGAGGCACAGGGTGAACTGTTTCATCCTCTTTTACACTCAGATCGATCAGAAGTAATGAGACTGCAAGTCGACAGCCAGGCTAGTGTCTCTGTGAGCCTTTACTTGGGCACAGAAGTAGTTTAAGCTAAGTGCTAATGCTAATTTTGGCTAACAATCTTATGGAATTTGTGCAATTGGTGCATTTGTAGTGTTTTGGCCCTGAATTTCCAGTCATCTGTAACAGGAGATCAATGTTTGTATGTCCATTAGCTCATTAGTTCAGTGAATAACTCACTTACACATTCATTCATTCATTCATTCATTCATTCATTCATTCATTCATTCATTCATTCATTCATTCATTTTAGGCAGATCAGCCCCTGGTGGTCGTTCAGTAGCCATGACTATCACATCACATGACAAGCTGAACCAGGATCCCCTCCTCTCTATGATTCTGCTGATCTGTGAAGTCAGTGTACTTTCACCAACACTTTACTGTTTTATCACTGTTACTCTGTTGGAGCGTCAACAGAGCGACTGTCAGGAGCCATCTGATCAATAAACCAGCATGATGGAAAAGCTACAAAAACCTTGACACAGTGTTAATGACACGTTATTCAGCGTCAGCCGACACTGTGCGCCTCTCAAACTGTCCGCAGCTTGATAACAAATGGTCCTGTCTTCATTCGTTGTGAGATAAAGCTGCAGCTCCAGCATTGCATGTGTCTCACAAGGCTAATGAATCGGGCCAGGGCCATTATGGCAGCAGGCCAACAAGACAACACTGATACAGTCGCCTTTATCTAATGTGTTTCAGCGGCCGCCGGCATCCTGCTCACTACTCGAGGCACTACAGGAAGTCATGAGGAGGACGTTTAAATGTCTATCTCCAGGAATAAATCAACCAGATATCCCACCATGTCCCAAAGCTCTCGCTCATCACTCCGAGTCATTCGATCCTTTCTGCTGCAGAGACAGTAACATCCAGTTTCACAATACTGCTGCAGTACCCCACCCCATCAAATCAATATCAGGGACGATCAGGGAGGGGGGTGGTGGAGGTTCGTGTTGCTGTTTGTGGTCCAAAGAGACAGCGTGAACCCAACACCCACCCCGAGAAGTGCTGAGGCAGCAGGTCGCATCCTCTGAGCCCTGCCTCAGTGTTCAGAGAGTTAACAGAGCTGCAGAGCCTGGACAAGATCTGAGGCAGACAAAGAGACAATCCCTGCAGTTTGAAACCTCCCACGGGACATAAAGGAGCATAATGAGCGATTAGTAATGATGATCTTATATAATATATCTCTTTCAGCTGCCTACAGGAGTCTCTGAGGAAGGCCTGAGTGTGTAGGCAAAGCTGGAACAGTAGATTTTGACATTTCTCCTTAAAGAAAACGTAAATACATGTTTTTGAATCACTTCCATCCACTGCAGGTAGGAAAGCATCGACATCGAACCATCACCCTGATCAGCAGCTGCAGTCAGGGCGTCTACAGGTGTTACACACTTAAATCTAAAGCTGTTTAAGACCTTTTCTAGATACATTTTAGCTAAATTTAAGACAGATTGTTGGAAAAAAAATCATCTTTTTCTTATGCCAGCACTGCAGCTAAGGACAAATGTAAATGCAGTCGCTTGCAGAGGCAGGTTTTATGTACGAGGGTGCGTTAGGTTCATCTACGTTTCGTATAAAGTAAAAACACAGTATCAGAGGTTGGCTTAAAGTAAAAACACAGTATCAGAGGTTGGCTTAAAGTAAAAACACAGTATCAGAGGTTGGCTTAAAGATTTCTGATGTTAGAAATCTTTAAGTCAACCTCTGATACTGTGTTTCGTATAAAGTAAAAACACAGTATCAGAGGTTGGCTTAAAGATTTGTAACATCAGAAATGAGGACTGTCACGCATAAGAGCCTGACTCATTTGGACAAAAGTTCATTACAAGACAGATATATTGAATTAGATCAAATTTTTACCTCACAAATTTGACTTTTAAGGCCTAATATTTCATAAAATTCCAATAGATCTATCTTTCACAGTCTATGAAATGGACAGTATCTTCTTATGAAATGTTGTTAATGGGCAGCAGGTGATCATCTGTGTGAAACTGCAGAACAGCAGCTCAACAGTTTAGGTGTAACGATGACATGAAGACCAGTGAACAAGCTGTGAAATAATCCCATTATGAGTGATTTTATCTGTTATGCTTGGCTGAATACAATGTGTGTGGAGAAAATGTGAATGAGACTACTGAGCTCCTGACAACAGGGAAAATAACAAATAAATAAATAATAAATAATAAAAGAAACTACTGGCCTGCAAATGCCAAGATATCATCTGCACCCAGGTGTAAATGATAGTAAAAAAAAAGCGTCTGCATCATCACAGTTTATTATTTCACACAAACACAGAGAGGAGTCGAGATATCAGCTCACAAAATGTCCAACCTGAATCACACGCAGCGATGACTCCAAATCAAACACAGTGCTCAACTATCACGAGCCGCCCCGAGCGTTACGATCGATTGATCGGGCGAGAGCCTCCTTATGTAACGCTCCATGAACAACCAGTGTTACAGCAGAGTTTGTATATGAGCACTAGAGCAGAACATAAAGATGAATAGCGTGCAGACAGACACTTCCACTTCTGTTTTCTCTCTGTGTGAAACATCGTACCTGCAATGCGGATGACGGCCCTCTCCGCCGGGTCCAGCACGTCTCCGGAGGCCGACTTGGAGCGCTTCATGCGATGGTGTTTGGGCAGGTTCCAGGGCAGCGTGTCTCCAGGTGACGGAGCGAAACTCACCGAGCTCAGGTCGCTGGAGCTCTCCTCTGACGCAGCCCTGACCAGAGGCCTCCTCTTGGGCTTGTCCTTCGCCTCCTCCATGGTCTGGGTACAAAAAAAAGTGGGTAAAAAGGAGAAACACAAACTTACAAAACCTCTCAGAACAAGAACAAAGAACACAGAGCAGATCAAGTGTTGTTACAGCTGATATCTGTAGAACATCAAAACAATCTCCAGGAACAAACAGATCCGAAGGAGAGAGGAAAATATGCATCCTTTATTTTGGGATGAACTGTTCCTTTAACTGTTGATGCTCACAACAAGGTCTGTAGGTCATCTTGAGTCACCGATCATGAGTTTTGGAAGGAGACATTGATGTTAAGTTTTTCAAATCTATTATTTTAGCTCTACAACAGACAACTCGAACAGCTGATGTCTCTAAAACTAATAACCTCACATCAGATGAATCTAGATGGATAAATTACACTACAGGTACTTGTGTTTTTCGGGTGAACTGTCCCTTTAAGACAAACACTCTCTCTCTGAAGATGGAGTATTTTTGGGGCAGGTGCTGCTGATGCACCGGCCGACGTCACCACACTCCCAGCTCTCTTTTCAGCTGAGTCACCATCCAGCTGGCGGGATGCTCTCCACAGGGGCGCCGGCTGCAGCGCCGCAGCCTCTCTGATTGGACCGGAGCAGACAGAACCAAAGTCCCAGCAGCAGCGTCTCAAGTGCACCAGACACAGTTCACGTTCAGGTTATGATTTATCTGGGTGCTATTTATAGCTACGCACCGGTTGTTGTTAGGACTGCAGCACTGCGCCACTATTTATATCTGATATTATCGTTTTTACACCTTTATTTATTCGGATCAGCTCAGTACAGAGCAAATCTACTGCATGTTTTGTGTCTGGAAAAAGCCGTTGTACTAGTAAAGTGTGAGACTGAACTTCTGCGTATGACAGATTATTACTCGATGTGTCACCATGGTTCAATTTGACTTTGGATTTTAAGGTCATGATCGATTTTCTGCCCTTTTAACAGCTATTTACATTTTCAAATTCTCTAAAAGGATCAGGGTATTTTACAACAACAGTTTGATTTTATCCTGACGGCTTTTTGAAGGTCAGAGTAAAGTTCAAATACAGATTCCCTTCAGTGAACAAACAACAAAAGAAATTCAGTTTGTTACAAAGTTCAGTCTCTCAAATCTGTCCCGAGTAAACCCTCTTCCCAGAAACAAATCAATAAAGGATCTTTGGCGATGTTATCAGATAAGTTCAGTCCAGTTTTTCCTTGACGAGTGAACGCTCTTCTTAAAGAAATCAATAAAGGATCTCTGATGCATCTCTGATGCTGTCAGATTTACCTTCTCACCGGTTGCTCGTTTGTCTTCCTGCTGACAGGATAAGTGTCTGGATGTGTTGCTGCAGGCTAATGCTAAGCTAGCTGGATCCTCCAAGGTGTTTTTGAAGCGTGAGGGGTGATGCTGTCGATTCTGCATTCGGATTTCGGTTGTCGACAGGGTTCATTTTAACATCTTTTCGATTTAAAGCTGAAATCATGACACCCTGGTTTTCTTTCCAGGGAGACTTGTGTCATTCAGGTTTAAGATGAGTCATAGACAAACTAAAACCAGTGTTGGCCTCTGAAAGTAGAACAGTAACATGTTATTCTCGCCTGTGGCGGTTCATTGACTGATCCTAATGGACACATGGGCATTGAGCCACTATCTGACCGGTCCTCTAACACAGCTGCGTGGATTCATCTTGATTCATAGGATTCGGTCTTTCATATGTGCGACAAACTGAGCTGCATGAATACATCAGGAATATGCAACCGAGGCTGTTTGAAAGGTTAGATACAGTCGAGGAGTCGTGTTAAAAATTCATAGCTTCTAAAATAGCTCACACAGCAGAGGGAGAGGTCTAGAAACTGCTTCAAAGTTCTCACAGATGCATCTGAATCTTTCTTGTGATGCTTTTGATCTCTGACGTCTCTGAATTAGTCATTTCTGTTCTGCAGAGCGCTGATCTGTTCAGTAACAGGCCAGGAACCTCTGCAGCTCCGACTCTGAGACGGCTGAAGGTGCTAGTTGTGAGAAAAGATGATTTCTGAGTCTCATTTGCAACTCATCGAAATCTGGACGCTTTGGGACGGCCGCCAATCGTCCTACAGCCCAAAGCGAGATGGGAGTGAGACTCAAAAACTCAACTTTGCTTACAAACAACACCTTTAAATCTCTACTACTATCACCTCTGTCCTCCCGTCTCCAACTCATTACTATTCACACTGGCTTTCCTTTCTTGTATGGCCTTCATCCAAGCAAGCTGAAAGCATCAGGGTGAACCGTAGTTACCAGGCAACCCTGGAGAGCCTCAGAGAGCATGCTCCAGAAACTCTCAGGACTTGGAAATGGAAGAAAGTTAAGTGTTTGTGTGCTGGTATGAACAGACCCAGAGTCAGTGGCTGAATCACTCTGACAGCTGACCGAGGCTCTGCTCTCCTCTCCCTCCCCTCTTCCCTCCTCCAGACTGTGAACAACTGATGGGACTTCATTAGCAACTGGATCTGTTGATCATCGCTTTGACAGAGTAAGAAAAGCTGTCAAGTCTGGATCCTGCCCAGAAAAACTTGAGCTCGTGCGACAGTCCCACCTCGTTGAGAGGCAGCACCGCATCGCCACACCTGAAATCATCCGCAGTGTGGACACACCTGGCTGATGGCTGCACCTGCTGTATATTCTGATGCACAGGACAAACACATGTTCTCACACTGGCTCCAAGTCGGATATTTCCCACCTGCATGTTTTTTTAAATGACACTAAATCATGTGATGAGGAGCGTCAGCGATGCGGCAAAAACGCAAAACTATAAATAATCTGTATCCCGGTTTTACTCACGGCGTAAATATCCAGGACTGCTGCTGCTTCGGTCCTCCGGGTAAACAAGCGCAAAATATCCGTGCACTGCAGTGGTGCCGTCGGTGGATTCGTCCCAGTTAGATCCGCTCAAACTTGAGAGCCATCATCCTCCTCCTCCTCCTCCTCCTCCTCCTCCTCAGCCGCAGCGGAGTCGCGCCTGCGTCCTGCAGCACCCACCAGGCTGTCAGACCCGGACCGAGCCGAGCCCAGAGGAGGGATCCGCTCCCTCAGCGCTGTCGCGTGTCTTCAGGGGAAAGTTGTCGCTAAGCAGCACGCGCGTACCGACACGAGGCTGAGAGCTGAGATCTGCCTGCGTGCACGTGAAAACTGAGCTTAGATTGATTGCAGCGAGCGATCAGAGGCTCGTTCGCACGTCACAGTTTGATCTGCGATCATCTCTGTGTGTGGAGACACTTCACACCTTTCAGACGCTGTCATCACCAGAGAGGCAGAGCCAGCGGCGTCCCGCTGAGCTCAGCATCTGTCCGACATGTGGAAACAGATGTGCTGCCGCGATATAAACATACAGCTGTGCTCTCACTCAACGGGATGAGGCAGTTTTTACCCCAAAACTCAACAGCATGTCAACTTTAGAAGTGATCATTTGGAGTAAAAATGAAACACAAACAACAAAGTTTATAATCATTTTCCAGCTGCTTCTGGATGAGTCATAATCCAGACAGAACCTCCCAACTTCAGACAGAGAGCAGCAGTGATGATGTATTTTTGTAGCAACCTGGAAGTTAAGATTGCCCTTCTCGAAAGCCCATGAGATTTTGGATTATTGTAGAAAATGAGTTCTGGTGCAACAAATGTTCAAGACACTAATGACCAGGGGCGGACTCAGGGTGTTTGAGGGGCAGGGGCAAACAAAGGGGGCACCAGGTGTATGTGGTGGGGCACCAGCATGCAGAGAGTCGTGATATATTTAAAGTGAAGAGATGGTTTTTCACCATGTTTTGTCCACTGGAACAGCACCTAAGAGGGCACTTTATCATGTTTTATCTACCAGAGGGACATCCAAGAGGGCACCTGCTGCATTTTTTTCCCAGCATGGGGGCATCAGGGGGTCCAATCAGTCCACGGGTGCTAATGATACTAAAAGTCGGAAGCCAGTGCTGGGAATGACTTCACATCTGAGTTGACGCCGTTCCAGTTCAACAGGTTAGAAAAACAGTTCTAGTCAGGTTAGCCTTTGTTAGATACTGTTAGCAATACCAGTTGATAACGATGCATTTCACAGTATTTTGTGCCTACAGACACTAAAGCACAAATGTCCACGGATCAAAGTTGGACATTACTTTGTGTAAGACTGGTTTCATGAGACACAAATGAGTCTAAAGTGCTAATAAACAGTATATTCGACAGCCTTTACAGCTGGTGATGTGTGCAGCAGCCATCTTGGATTTTGAGGCCTGTTCCAGTTGAAAGTGACGACTGGGAAGTTCAAATGGGACGCACCAGTGCAGGTTCTGTTCAGCAAGACAATCTTTACAAATTAACACCACTTTCATGATTTCTGAAGCAGAAATGCAATCACCAGAAGTAAAAAGATAACGTTAGGCTATAAAGGAACTAGATCACCATCACCGTCGCACCTAGCTGAAAACCCATCGTAAAACCCACTGACTTGGGAAAAATGCTAACTTATTTCCGGGTTTTAGGGGAAGGAACCTATAAGGCTACAGAATAATATTACCTATGGTTCCTTGGACTCATTCTTGTGGCAATCCATTGATTGTCTTAAAATATAGGCTAAGAAGAAGTGATGCCATGAAATGTGGTTGAAAGCCCTGGAAATACAAGATAATTGGAGCTTGTGTTGCATATACTTTCATCAAGTTAAAATATATCATCATTATGATATTTAGAGTATAAGGTGATTAACACAAATATCAACTTCAATGATTACCGTGACCCATAAATATAAATATTTATGTAAAAATTACATTTAATATGAGGAAACGCTGTCAGTTCATCACATCTACTGTCTCCTGTATGTTTCAGCCAGCTGAACTCTTCCTGCACTTTACACTTTGATTTGACAAACATGCAAATCAACAGCAATTAATCAGGAAATCAGTTCCATTTAGTCCCCTGTTGCCCTCCGAGTTGTTTATTCTGTGTTGCGCTTTTCTTTTCCGCTCAGAATGGGGCCGAGTTGTACTGAGTCAAATTAAAAACCGTCGTGCTGAGCCATTACATAATCACAACAGCGCCATGAATGATGGACCGCCTGTTTATGTGGCCGTACTACATTATTAGTCTCCCACTTGGAGAATGAATCAATGGGCATGGAGAAGTTGCGGGCTGGGGGCGGTGGCGGTGACGTGTTGGCTCGATCCCACTCTGAGCCTGCTCTTGTATTCATAAACCGTGCGTGCCATCAGTTCTGAATGCCGATGTCTGTGCCAGCTTTGTACCCATTGTGCTCAAGGGTCAGTCTGATCAACCAAGGGCTTCATGACGCCAGAGAGCAGCGGAGCTCTGAGGGAGGTGAAGGATGTTCCAGGTCACTTTAGACGTGTTAGATTACATTGGAATGAACAGTATATCAGAACCATATCAACAACAGTCCACACAACACTGGTCAACTTCCAGTGTTGGATGAATAATTTAGATCCTTTGCTTCAGTAAAAGTACTAATACCACACTGTAGGGGGCAGCATGACCGCTAACTGCTGCTCAATATACTCTTTGCCGCAGCCGTCTTTGGCTGTAGCGACTAGCTGCCATTAGCAGGTTAGCTCAGTTAGCCATGGAGCTAAGTGGCCCATTTAGCTGACGAGAGTTTGGCGGGACCTGGACCTCCAAGCAACCCTCCCAGTGAACACGGCTGAACACCCAACTGAGACTGAACACAGCCTCTGAGACAGACAGGCGCCATTTCTAAGACAGGGTATACAGTACAGAGGTGATTTACAGCGGCTCTGATCAGGGCTAACAAGACCGGGGAACATGAGAGGTATGAAGAGGCAGAGGAAGGAGAAAATCGGGCATGAGCTGTGGATAGAAAATGATGTGGAAAGCCTGAAAGTGTTATTAGAAGACAGGACGGGCCGGGGCTAGCTGGTTAGCATGCTAACTCCAGTAGACATCTCTGCAACATGACTCATAGAAGACTACTACAGCACGTCAACACTGTCTTTCTGAACAATATGTTGATGTTTATGGTTCATTTTTTGGATGTTTTAGATTAAAATTCTAGCCATATCTTACATATTGCGTCTTTAAATTGAGCTGAGCACACCTTAAGTATATTTACTTTCATCTGGGAAAAAGCTGAAATCCAATCATGAATGAAAAGTAAGTAGAAATGACAGCAGAAAAACATCTCAGTTGGATTTAACCAACCTTGAAATTTGTTCAAAGGTCTAAAAAACTGCCTCATTAAACCAAACACAGTGGAGACAGTGGTCCTGACATGCCAGGAAACGAGGCTTTGATGACACACGGTGGAGAAACATTCCTCACCTTCTGTGATCTCACTGCAGTCACAGTTTCCGTCCCGCCTTTAAGAGGTCTTCTCTTCCGTTTCCTCACTGCCGGACACGGTGGCTCCTGTCCAACGGCCACGGCCTCTTTTACCACAACTTCCTCTGACTGGACAGCAGCAACTGGCTTCTCTTTGGGCTTTTTCTTCCTCTGAAATGACACAGAAGCTTTTTATTATTTGATGTTATTATTAAACCGATCATGGGAGCAGAGTTGTTCCTACAACTGCATCATCTTATAGCCCGCTGCCTCTCTGACAAACAGATTCTATTTGCAAAGTGTTTGTGGAGTAAAGTTACTGCAACACGCCATTCAACGTGGAAACAAGTGATATTTAGCGTGCACTGACTGAGCCGGACAAAAGCTTCCTTATTCAGAGGCCATTGATTATGATTGGTGCTGTCAGGTAAACAAATGAGGTTTTGTTTTTCCTGCTGCTGAGGAACAAAACTACATGCAATACGTTTTATTCACCCAAGGTAAAAATCATATAGTGTAATTGAATGGAAGCAGGCTGATAGCTGACAAGTTTTAATGTGCAGACAGTGTAGCGTATCATGTGTCAGATTGCAGTTATTTCTCCATCCATAGCTGTTTTTGTTAGTCATCTCTCAGGCAGGCTTTTGTTTTGTCTCATCTTATCACACGTTAATCAGATGTTACAAAGAATTTGAGGCATACGACATTATTTGAAAAGAGTGATTGTATTGTCCTGTCTCTGCTGTGAATTACAGCCGACCAACAGAATGCATTAGTAACATTTCCATTGTCAGAAAAATGAACAAGCCTGTCTTTCATTCGGTCGTTGAAAATAACATACAATCATAATGAAATCATTCACATGTTGCACCGCTCAGTTCTGCTGTAACCTCTGAACCACCAGCAGATCATGATGGGAACATTCATGGACCGACCTCCCACAGCCTCGTATTGTCTTAAAAAGAAGATCAAGCTTGAACTTTGACACCTCTGTCCACACTTTGAAGACCTAGAAGTGTGTGCTTATACAGTATTTAGCTTCTCAGTCAATGATCAAATGGCTCCATAGTTGTATACTTTGATATTTGGTGTCTTATTTCAACACAAGCATCTTTATCAGGAGAGAAATTTTCAACTGTGACTCTCAAGAAGTACTGTTGGGTGCATGTAACCAAGATCATCAGTCCCACCTTGGAGAAATCAATGGTTTCACACTAACTAAGTAGGTAGAAACTAAAAAAAATATCCATTAATTCTATGTGCAAAAGGTGACAGAATGCAAATATCCACAACTTCACAGACATGGAGGAATCTGATTTGTTTTTTTTAATCACACTACTGTTACACTGGGTGATCGACCCCTTGGTGTCCCATGTTTGGGGAAAAAAACATGCTCTCTCTTCACTACAAGAAGCACAAATGGTAGAAAAAAGAGGAAAATGGACATTATACAAGACAAAACTCAAAATACCAACATTGGGGTGTATATTTTGTCTGTTTTCTGTTACTGTTTAATGCAATAAAAAAGAAGAAGAAGAAGAAGAAGAAGAAGAAGAAAAGCTCATAGTACCATGCTGACAGTATAAAGCTGAGGGTGGTCTCATGACTGACTACTTTTTCTCGTTTTGTTACTTTTGGCACATTTCATAAAGAGCCTCTTGTGCTTTACTTGTCAGTATGAAGGCATTTGTTTCTATGAGATTCAAAAACAGAGACTGACAGCCTGATAACTGATGGTGGCAGCGTTACGTGGGTCGCTGTGTCAGAGACCTCACATGCCTCTTTGTCCACGCTGGCTGCCGCAGGAGGAAATGGACCTTTGTTGGCACGTCGGTGCCGGACAGACAAAGGGCTTCACTCATGGAGCCATTTCAGAGAGCCTCTCGAACTTATCACTCACAATAACTGCACAGTGCTTCTCCGCCCGGTAACAACACTCATCACCGCCGTGCCAAAACACACTGAGCCTGGGCCAGCACAGTCTCAGTATAAAGTGAGCCCACTTGTAGTGTACTTAGTAATGGAACTGCAGTGTGATAAAGCTGCAGCTGCTGAGAGGTTATATTACAGTGCATAGATTATATGGGACTGATATAAACATTGTCCTCTGCAGGGACACTCGATTGGACAAAAGGGGGCTCCAGCTGAGGTCTGCTAGTGTCACGCAAACTGTAGTCGGTGCACCGATGTCGCATGTTAACGAACAATGCACTTTGATTTCTGTTTCAAACCTGATGCCAGTTCCTCTTGTGTCTATAAAGAAACGCTGTTATTCATGCTGGAAACATTGAATGCATCACTTCCCTTTCTGACTGAGACAGAAAGCCAAATGTGAAAACAGGATATTCTCTCGTCTGAGTCACTGCTGCGCTATAAAAGTCAGGACCATTAAAGGTTGAGTGCGTAGGATTTAGCGGCATTTAGTGGTGAGATTGCAGATCACAACCAGTGAAACACCCTCACATCACCTCACCACACTATGGTGGCCTCTAAAATTGATAAAAACTGACATATATAATGTACATATATTCATGTCATACCACTGAGTTATAATGGTTCAGCACACTGAATAAGTAATAATGAGCTGGACAAGCTTGCTGGCTGTGTGCTCCTAACACCTGCAGGCTGGTTGCATGAAACAGAGCAAAGTGCAAGTGAACGAGGACCTCTGAAGTCTGAATCAGGCATTACAAGCAAACTAATGAAGCAAACTGCACTTTGAAAACTTTATCATGATCATTCAGATAGATTCTCTCACCTGAGTTGGAGCTTTGGATTTGGAGTGCTTTGTCATCACTGTAGGAAAAGAGAAACAAAATCAAATTTTAAATCAGAAGGCACAGTAAAATGTTGCTCAGTTATCTTACAGTAAGTCCAACTACTAGTGGTAAAAGTGGCATTGCTTTAAAGGGGCACTATGTAGAAATTCAAACTCAGAATTTTAATATTTACAATATTAACGAGGTACTTATACAAAGTCAGAAATATTTATCTCCATAACTGAATAAACAAGCTGTTCTCGGAGGAAAATAAGGTCCTAGAACTCTGTTAGAAGCTTGAAAGATGGCAGGGTCCGCCACATATAAACAAAGTGAAACAGTATGAAATTATGTCGTCTTTCAAGGTTTTTCAGTTTATTCATTCATATAAACAAAGAGGGCTTGTTTGTTTAGTGTGTTGAGGCATGAAAAGGTCTTTCTCTTCTGATTAAAATCTCTTCACCAAAACGACATAGTGCTCCTTTAAAATGTGTGCGATGCAGCGGAGACGACATAGAAGTCCTGAGTCAGCGTTCACTGCATGCATCCACATGTTAGCCTCAGGTTACCATGACTCTGCACATCGCTGTAGGCTCGAGCTGCATGTTGCCGTCACATCGTGTCGAATTTATAACATATCATTAAGCTCACATTTTGGTGTGTGTCGCAACACTCGAGTGTAGTTTCACATTCTTAGCAAGATGGGAAAGTATGCCTCTGATGACTCACAGCAACGACCTAAAAATAAGCTTTTTTTATTGAACTAATGAGTATGAAAGACCCATTGTATCCACTCACATGGGTAAAAGCACATTTGAACAGCAATTAGGAGCAGCTCCGACCACAAAGTGAAGTGTGAGCCAACACGAGCTGGCAATTTGTGGAAAATGTGGAGTCTTGGAAAGGAAGCTCTCACATTTTACAATTACAGGATTTGGAGAAAAAAAAAAAAAAACATTTCCACTGAGCGCTCCTCCCGAGCCTGAAGTTAAAACTTCATAGTAAGCGGCGCCGTCTTATTGTAAGCCTATCACAGGCCTCCACACACCCACAGAAGGGTGGGTGTGGGGGTTCAGGGCCCACCTACCTGCCAGGTACCTCTCCAGAGAGGGCGAGGAGCTCTGGTTCCAACTGTAGCAGCAGAAGAAGAAGAGCCAGACCAGGAGGGTGGCCAGCACCAGAGCCAGGACCCAGAGGAGCCGGGCCACAGCTGGGTTGGTGACAGCCCAGGCTGTCAGGATATCCATGCTGAAGGTTGCTCCAGGAGAGCCTCGCTATCTACTCAGTCTGATTCCCAGAGTGTGTCTGCAGAAGAGCTCATGAATGGGCTGGCTGGCTGGTTTGTGTCCTCTCGGGGCAGCCACAGTGCCTGCAGCAGCAGCAGCAGCAGCAGCAACAGGAAGAAGTCAGCCAGAGCAACGGCAACCACAGATGGATACCAGCTGTTCCAGACGGAGCCCTGCTCAGACCTCAGCCCACGTCAGCTCTCAGTGTGCAGGCATGTGCGCGAGCTCGCGTGTGTGTCTGTTGTGTTTTACTGAGACCTGGAAAAGTGTGAGTGAGTGAGTGTGTGTGTGTGTGTGCGTGTGTGCTTAACAGTTTGGAGGAGTGGCCAGGAGTTACAGCGCCTGGCACAACCTTCAGCCACTCCCAGACGGAACATCTGTAAGAATCCTCACATGGTCCAAAAGGCTGCAAACTTGACTCAGAAATGCACCTGAGGCACTTTCCCCGCTCCACCTGGACCTCCGCCAGCAGCTATTCTTATAATGACAGAGGTATGGCTGTCACTTTACAAACACCTTTACATACCTGTCATTTCTTTAAGGTCATTAACCAGGCTCGTCTGTTAACAAGACAAAGCCACAGACGAGACAGACTCTGTGAGAAAAGGTGACAAAGAGTGGGAACTTTGCTTGACAAAAACTATTCACCTAACAGGTTTTAGTTGAGGCTTGTTCCATATATATTTGCATGTTAGTGTAATAAAACTGCAGTCTGTATTTCACAACCCTTTTACACAAGATAAATATTTGATAAGGATGTGCTGAATTGGCCTGGGTTTAGTTTCCAGCGTAATTCAATATTGAGGAATAAGGTGTGGTTAAACAAACAGCCAATTACGATCGAGCACACCTGAAACGATCCGAGTGTGTGACTGAAGCATGACCAGATGAGTTTCCAGTTTGTCATTATCTGCTCACTCTCATGCCAAAAGAAGGTCAGGTGATGTTACACTTAACATTTTTGGGGCTTCACGACAAAACAGCATCGCAGCATTCTCCTGAACGACAGAAGTAGATGGGACAGCTCGTCTGGCATTATCAAGCCTTCGGACGTCCCGAGATCCAAAACTGATTATACATTTTTTATTTATAAGACATTATTTACATCCTCG
This sequence comes from Lagodon rhomboides, assembly GCA_039737535.1. NCBI lineage: Eukaryota > Metazoa > Chordata > Actinopteri > Spariformes > Sparidae > Lagodon > Lagodon rhomboides. The sequence continues at coordinate 5,971,576 of CM077799.1, forward strand.
GCACACAGTCAAGCTCCTGCACCTGCCTCAAGAGGGGTGCGTGCCAACTCATTAAGCTTTGCAGCCCCAGTGACTTTGCTTTAAAAAGCGTGTAAATAACTTCTTCTCAAATCAATTTGGGATCTCAAGCTTTAAAGGGAGTTCCATTTTACCCAACACTCGTTGTATAGAGCCAGTCTGTGTTTGTTTTCTGTTGTTTTTTATGTTTTAAAGTCTCCATCTTCGGTTGTTTAGGAGTTTTTCTGTGAAACTTTAGAATTGTTTTGTGGACTATGAAATTTCTCTTTGCTTTACATCGGCATGAGGGTGAGTAGATGTATGATCATGAATTTTCATTTTTAGGTGAACTTATCCTTTAATATGATGTCCATACCAACAGTATTTCCCATGTGCTTATTGTTAATTATACAGCACTGCCTCTCACATGAAGGTCTGCTCCAGGACAGCCAAGCTCAGTGACAACATTCATTGTGCTTTTTAGTTTTATTTACATGTCGATTTTTCATCCGTCTGTTCTTATTTTACAACACATTTATTAAAAACACTCAAGTAGGAAATGCACAGATGGTGAAATGTCACAAATCTGCAGACGGCAGAAAACTAAACCAACACTGCCACCTAGTGGTCAAATATAAATAAAAAGAAGAAGAAACAAACTTTTAAGAGGCAAAACATGTTTAATGTTTATTCATGAAACCTGACCGCAAAATCAAGCTAATACCATATTCATCAGCAGCCTGTGAGTTATGAGAATAGTGTTCACTTAATGTTAATAATACCTTGGGCTAAAATGGCCACGTCAAGTGCAGATGCCTCCTCTTGGATAGTGTTTATTGCAGCAGTTAAAGGGATATTCCGGTGTAAGTTTAATCCATGGTCTAACACACCTTGACACCGAGTAAGACTCCCCCTCGAGAGGTCGAGTTAGCTGACCGCTAGCTTAGCTAGTTTTAGCAACCTCAGAAAAGACCGCACGATGACAATACACTGCAGCTTATGTCTCCAACTAGAAACCGCCATCAAAAAGCCACAATTAATGGTGAGAACAGCACCAAACTTCAGCAACAGTACATGTACAGTCCCAGCACACAGTACGAAGCATCAAACATCTGCTAGCTTTGCTGGATTTGTATTAAAAACACAGCACAACTCACCCTCTCCTCCAGCAGCCTGCCTGTGTGGGGAAGCCCTGACGAGTCGATTACCGAGTGCAGTAGATTTCCGCAGTTTAAGGATGAAAATGTTTGATTATTTCTCCATGAAATGCTCAGTTCTTATCATCGAGAGCTGACAGGGAATAGAAAGGGTGAGTTGTGCTGTATTTTTAATACAAATCCTGCAAAGCTAGCAGATGTTTGATGCTTCGTACTGTGTGCTGGGACTGTACATGTACTGTTGCTGAAGTTTGGTGCTGTTCTCACCATTAATTGTGGCTTTTTGATGGCGGTTTCTAGTTGGAGACATAAGCTGCAGTGTATTGTCATCGTGCGGTCTTTTCTGAGGTTGCTAAAACTAGCTAAGCTAGCGGTCAGCTAACTCGACCTCTCGAGGGGGAGTCTTACTCGGTGTCAAGGTGTGTTAGACCATGGATTAAACTTACACCGGAATATCCCTTTAAGCTGGCAGTTAAATAACAATGCAAATAAAAGTATAAATTAGTGAATTAATAAATACAATAAAGAAAAGCCTGGATAATATCCCCAAGAGCCGTCGGCATCCTCTTGACGCTGATTTCCATTTTAATAGAAGCCGGAGTCTTGAGCAGCCCAATTTGGTGTCTGAGAAGAAAAGTACACACACACAAAAAAAACAAAAAAACATGAGGAGAGGCGTTAGAAGAAGGAAGTCAACAAGAGATCTGATCCAAATTTAGATCCTCTCCAACTGAAAACACCTGCCAGCTTCTCTCCTAAAAGGACTGGCAGGAATTAAAAAACCACGTTCTGACAGAATTATGACAAGACCGTCTTCATTCTCTGTGATGAAGCAAATAATTTAAATTAATACCATGATTATTTTTGGCAGATGATTTTAGCACTTAGTTATTACCCAAAATTAAATGTGTTAAGCAGATGAACTTGAAAAAAGTAATGTCGTTTTTTAATACAAGCTTGAAAAAAAAGAAAACACAAGCAGGAAATCAGAGGTCACAATTGCAATCAGCTGGAAAAGGTGTTGTGTTTTCACATCGATCCATCAGGGGGCAGTAGGAGCAACAACATGTGAATGATGTGACCACCAATCTTACAAGTTCAAGTGTGTTTACAAGTCAAGTATAAAGCCTTTTGTGACTTCAGAGGAAGCAGCATGTGATCTGATGAATTGCCTCCAGTGATGTCACTCAGCAGCCAAGTTGCATTGTGGGTAATGTATGCACATGGACAATAAAGAAACAAATGATCACAACTGACAGAGCAGAACCAGAGATATCGCCTTTATTCCACAAGTTCCTTCTACTTTTAACTTGGTGCCTACATTACCCACAATGCAATACAGCCACTGAGTGACATCACTGGAGGCAATTCATCAGATTACATTAAGCTTCCTCTGGAGCCACAAAAGGCTTTCTACTAATTTTTTCAACATCATACAGTAGTCGGGTTACCCTTTAAGAGCCTAACTTTCCTACATGTGTATCTTTGATGTAAACAAGGAAGCGTTAGTGTAAAATTTAAAAGAAAGTTCAGTCTATTTCTGTCAAAGAAAGAAAGAAAAATGCACCAGTAAATAGTCTTTTCATAAATACTACTGAAGGGTGAACAGGTCATAACTCTGGAACATGTACAATGTGAAGTTTACCTCGTTCCTGTTACTGTGGGCCACTTTCTTCTCGATGTTCATTGCCAACATCTGGCTACGGAAGGACAGGCTCTTGGTCTTCTCGATCACCTGCTGGTACGGCGACACTGCGTTGTTGCCCATCACCACATGACCCTGACAAACAGATTTCACAAACACTTATTTCTCTGAAGGACTGACTTTAAAATGCACCGCTAGTTAAACCCTGACAGGTTTCGGATGCTGGCTTCAGTCCCACATAAGCAGGATAAATACATTGACGTAGCTGATTTACTACACAAATTAGCAGTCTAGTCGGGGCTGTTTATGCGAGGCTCCGTGATTTGAAGCTCATCTGACTGGAGGTGGATCAGTGAAAGCGGAGCCTCACCAGTTTGGAGTCGATCTTGGCATCGAGCCTGGCGTTACGGATGAGGTTGACGATCCACCTCTCCGCCTCCTCGGGCGTCATGTTGAGCTTGTCTGCCAGCATGCTGAGTGGAGAGAGCGAAGGGGGAGGGGGCATTTCAGTCAAGTAAATATCCTTTGGGGGAATCCAAAGTCTTTTAAGTTCCCTTTTTGCTCTTGAATATACTTGAAAAACTGAGGGGACATGAGTAAAATCTACAGTTTGGGTGCACTGAGAAGTAAAATGATTGCAGTCATCCTGAAGTTGAAAAGACCTCAAAGCTGAAAAGATCTTTTCATCACTTTCCTCATGTCGTAACCGAAGCAATTCGTGCATGACACAGAAGACAAGTCAAGGACGGTGTACCTGATGCTGATACACTGATGGATACGACAAAAGGTCTCAAAGATGAACAGACGGGCGTTCTCAATAAAATCCTCAAGGCAAGCGACCAAGAAGAAGTCATTCACAAGCACCTGAAGGATGAAAGATCATACTACTGTCAACATCGCTCACTTTACATGCAAAGCATTCACTCAAGAAAGAGAAAGTTTAGAGGAAAGATGAGGCACATTTTCCAATACATGCTCATACATAAACATTTCTAGAGTGTGTAGCTGTAATTTTAGAGCATACCCGTGATTTACTGGGATGATAAGTATAGTTTCAGTGCGCTGCAGTACATAATGTGACACGACAACCACACACAATGTGCTGGAAACCATTCCTCGCGGTCCGGCTGCTCTGGCAGAGTTTCCAGCTGTCGGTTTATCTACCCATACATTAAAATGTCCTGGTCGAAATCAGCTAACCTCACAAAGTGGTGTTTTTTAATGTGATGGTTTTGTTTTGGGCTCCTGGTTTGAGGAGTTTTTGTCTGCAAATTCCACAAAATGTATGAATCAATGTGTGTGTGCTGTATAGGAGGCTCATGTGGTGCGAGTGTGACGGCTAAATCATGTGCTGACAAGGAAAATGATTCTCTGCCTGTAAGAAAAAGAAGCCAACATGCTCGTGCTATTAGCAGCTATATTAACATTTAATTTAATGTATCCCAAGATACATATTTTTCAAATGTTAACACAACAAGATGTTATCACATTTCTCCATCGTCGCTGCCAAGCTCATACTACTGAAAACATGAAACCAGTCCGTCATGAATCATAAAACGATCTCCCACCACACACGAGCCAACAGAGCGTTTTGTAGGAGATTATGTCCCGATGTCTCCATCTGTGGTCTTCAAGCAATGATCACAGAAACATCAACAGGGATGTTTGGCTTAACTCCAGGAATATATTAGTGTGTCGGAATTTTGAAAAGAAATATGGCAAAAGGAGCTGTTTTTGTGTAAGAAATCCAATTATTATTATTAAAACACAAATTAAGGTGCCACAGTCCCCTTAAATCCTCAATTAGTTACTTCATCACTAGTATTATAGATGGTGTTCATACTGAAAGAGTGTCTGAAGCAACACGTTTGGGAGTCATAATAGAAAACGAAGCAAAGGTAGTGTGTATTTCGGAATTTGTATATGATTTGTGAGAAGAAAAAGGTAAACAAACAAGTGACGGTCATTCATGTCTACAGTATCTAACGTTACTATTAAAAAAGGGGCAGGCACTAAAGGTTTTTCTTCCTCGTGCTCCTGTTTTGTTCATTGAACATGTACGTATACGTTTTTTGGGTAAAAGTGTATTATTTGTTTTGTACAGTTATTTTGGAAATCAGTCAATGAAATTAGCAAAATAAATCAAATCTGAATGAATGTGAATGAATGAATATTTTTATATCTTGTAATCAAGATCAAAGCGGATTCATTGCTGAAATGTATATTTTACATTAATTAAAAAGTTCTTAATTAGGACAAGTTGTTGATATCTGGACAGTAAATCTTGTCAATTTAATTAAATTCCCCTGATCATTAAAAGCCAACAGAGTCCATCAACAGAGACCAACAGAACGGCTTAATGAACTGTCTCCATTCTGCTGTCAGTGTGCTCTCACTCCGTATCTGACAGGATAGCTGAGGCCTTCGCAATCACTGCGTAATTTATTCAAGAGGGCCAAAAGCCAACTGATGAGAGTGCTTAAACAGTGCGCCGAGAGGTCCCCAAATATATCTACAAAACTGCACTCAAGGGTTTCTAAAGAGAAGGCAACCGAGCCCCAAATCTGACAGCTGTTCCGCTTTGAAAATCAAACTGAATAAAAGTGAGAGCCAGCAAATCAGGCCAGACATGGATTTGCTGAGGCTGAATAGCTGCGAAGTTAAAACGCCAGAGACTCAGGAGATCAGAGCACCATAGCCAAGGGAAGCTTCGCATCACCCCTCAGTCCCAGGAGACAGCAAACTTTTATGGGGCGATTTAGGCCTGTGCACCATGACAAACACACACTGTCAAGCAGGAAAAAGTGAAGAGGAAACTTAAGGAAGCAATCCTCACCGACTCACACTCCCTCAGCTTCTTCTGGGCGCTGTCAAAGTCGAAGTTCACGTAGAGGCACTCCACGAACTCTGTGATCGGGTCCTTGTACGTGTACGACTCCTGTGTGAGCGAGGGAGGAGTCATCACTCATGTGTCGACTAAATCCTTGAGTCGCAATGAATTAATGGATTCACAATAAGAATTAATTTGCACACAGCCATCGACCTCACCTGCTGAATGACTTTAACCAAGTCCTTGAGCACTTGCCTGCGCTTTCGTACATCCTTGTTGGTGATGACTGCGGTTGTAAGGTATCGCAGGATGTGTGGGCACATTGTCTGGATGGCATTCAGGTACCTGAGAAAACACAAAGGCAGGACGCACTGGCGATGGAATTTGTTGCCATCACAACGAAATTGGTACAAGTTCCTTCGCTCCAGAAGAAAAGAGGAAATATTTTGCACACAGAAGCTGTGACAAGAAATCTGTGACTCACGCAGTGTAACACCTTATACAGGCGCAATCTTTAACATGACCTGTACACTTTTGTAACAATATTCAAAGACAGGTGATGCACTTGAAAGATTCTGGAATTGAATTTAATTCATATGATTGAAACGGTCACTTTCTCTATAATCTCAAGGACCAACATCTTCACACAAAGAGGCGCTATAGAAATACAAGTCCATTTATCTTTTACTCACTCTAACCTACTGTATACGAAACTGAATGAAGCCAAACTGCTGTGAGCATTCTCACGGATTTATGTATGTTTTCTTTCCCTGTTCCTCTCTGGATGTCTTTGTTTTATTCAGTCACTATACTTATTTAAGAAAATTAAATTAATAATTAAATCAAATTAAATTCTTGGCTCTGAAAAGCTACCATTTACTGCCAGTGGATGAAATAACAATGCATTTCAAAATAAAAAAAAAATACAGTCAGGTTAAGAAACTGACAACTAAGTGGCCTTCCAACTAATGAGGCCTCAATAAAGGTCACAGGCTTCAGCTGGGAAAACGCCAGCGTGTCCCTCGGCCATATGGTCGCGAGCAAGATAAAGAATGCATTATAAGCTCAGGATGACAGTGCCAAGAAGCCTGTGAATGTGCCTTGTATTGTATATGAAAACTCACTGAGGCTGATAGAGGAAGAGCTCGATGATGTTGTCCCTGCCTTTCGGATGGTTGAAGAACACAAAGAGGGACCAGTGGATGAGCCAGGTCCTCTGTTGGAGCGACTGGAGAGGGGAGCTTACAGACTGAAAGGAGAGGACGCAAATGGTAGACGTTAGGAAATTAAATAAAAGGAAGATCAATAAGTACAATTCAGACAAAACGTTCAGGGACAAACAGTCCTGCTAAATTGCAGAGTAATGACTGAAGACGCAGGTTCACGTAGTCACTGTGGAGGGAAATTACCTTCATCTGGTTACACTTTTATTTGATTTCAGTCGGGACGCCTTGAACTGACTCTGACATTTTAGAAAAAAAAGCTTCACCGACTTCAGAATTCAGTTTACAAGAAACTGCAAAGTCATTTCCATGTCGCTATTTGCTGCTTGACCCATCTCATCTCATTTCTACATTCCAGATCCAATCACTAATAGAATAAGCAAACCCTGATTACAGTTGTAAGATAGCATGAATTATTGTTTCTTAAAGTGTTATTCACTTACGTTGTTATCAATAGTCTCCCTTAGTCTTGTGAGATCCTCCATGGCGGCCTCCCAGTTCTGCATCAGGATCTCTGAGGCCAGTTTACCCCACAAAGAGCTCAAGGCATTCCTGTCCGTTGAGGGAACCTGAGCAGAGAGCAACAACATCAGCGTCTCATAATCTGACTGAGCAGCAGTCTGAAGACCATTTAATCTACTGTGGCTTGTGAAGAGTTTTTCTGTTCTTTTGTGGTTATTCTTACCAGGACACGGAAGAAGTAGAGGTACTCTGCAGCCCCAGAGTAGTTACCGCACTCGTACTGGAATTTGGCGTACCTGTACAGAGTGTCCAGGTACTCTTGACGAAACTAAGACATAAAAAGACAGGGAACATTTAAATTAAAGCACATTAAACCAGGCTGAAAGCTGACCAGACACCAATTATACGGAGGTGTTTTAGAGGCTGACTGCCATTTCTGCCTGCATTAAGCTGGCAAAGGGTCATTATAAAATGTGTGGCCAGATAGCACAGTTATAATGAATGTGACTTTCAACAGTCCACTGTTTTTCAAACTGCTAGTGGCTTTGCCTTTTTCATACTTCAAAGAAAACTAATTGTGAAAAGCTGCGTGGCTGTCAGAATGGAGCTGATTGGAGAATCTGTGGACGTCTTTCATCTTTTCAGACAAAACAAAGCCTTTTTTCACACTGACAGGTCCTCGTCTTAGAGTAGCTAACATGACAGGAACGATGTCTTTTTATATACCGACGAAACACAAAACAAGAGGAACTGTAATTCATCTGATGATAAAATAAAAAATGTAAACTAAAGAAGCCATTAGCAGAACAGTGGCAAGTATTTTCTATGATCACTGAGTTGAATAATGAGCACTGGGTGGGTGTTGGTGGATGTTTTAGGATTCGGAGATTTGGATAACAGTCCTGCTGGCTCGCAGTGGCAGCTGGTTGTTATGGAAACAAAACACATTGCAAAACTTCAAAAGCTCAAAATGCAGCGCAATTTTCATACAATAAGAGCAAAACAGAGAATAACACCCAGCATTTTAAAACTTACGTTGTGTTTCTCTGAAAGATAGTCGAAGAGCATCCTCCCGTCTCTGATTAAGAATGAAACAAACAGATCAATGAGTGTCAATGTCACGAAAGTATTATAATACTGCGATATAAACTGTGCAAAGTATTAGAGAGGGATGCATTTCTTTGACAAGCTGATTTGACCTTGTGGACTGCATCTGTCGAGTGGTCTCTGGGTCTTCAAACATCTTGACGATTGGCTCCGTCTCTGACTGGAGCTGTTTCAGCTGGGCCACCACAGTGCTCCTCTTCTCCCTCAGAGCTGAAACAGGACATATTCTCACATTTACATCAGCGCTTAAGGCTAAGTAAGGCTAAATAAAGAGGAAAAACTAACATTTCTGACCTCAATAACTTAACATGTATTCAACTGGGAAATTAACAACACCACACAGCAAAGACTTTCGACCTAAAGATTTTCTGGCCAGTAACGAAGCACTTTCAAATTTATGGTGTTCTTATGTTTTTGTCTCACCAATAAGTCGCTTATCTATAAATGCTGGTCAATGTTAGAGGTCTAGTGTTCTTCCCTTAACTACTGTATGTGCTTTAATACAAATGCTTCCCGCTCCTGTTTTGTTCATAGAATGTGTCTCAGTATTGTTTTTATATGGAAGTTACACACTGAAATGAGCAAACAGAGCCAAATATTACTGTGTGCAATAAACCATCAACAATCATTAGCAACTAAAAGCATTTGTTCATCATTGGAGCCTTAAATTGTGCTGTGTGAAAGCTATATATTACGACTGTATGAATGCTATGCAATCAGAACAAACTATTAAACAGCTGTCTCTCTTACAGTGTGGGATTTCCTTGTCCGCGTACAAGTTTTTGTACACATCCATGGCGAAATCCACCATGTTTGTGTCGCTGAGGAGGTCCAGCTTTCCCTGGAGCAGTTCCTTTTCATTGTAGATCTGTAACAATTGAAAAAAACACACTCATTGTACAAACAACTGCTCCAAACAGAGATAAGAAATAACATCTGGACGAGCATGGATGCTACTCGTTCCATCCAGCTGCTTGTAGCCTGCGTTCATCCTGTCTGCGCACTCTGACAGCTGAGATACATGCTAACACGCTAGGTAAGCTAAATAAGAAGCTAGTTAGCCAATTCTATAATGACAACATTAGTTTCCGGGACTGCGTTAATTTACTGCTACTACAACTGACATTACATCAACACTCCAATATTAAAGATTAAACTGAGTCGTAGTTTAACTAGCTAACGTTGCTACCAGCTGACGGGCTAACGTAACCTGACGTGACAGCTAGCCGGCGGGGATGGATCGGTGCTAGCAACAATCGTGTTTTCAGGTATAAATGGCCTCTAAGAAACAACCACATTATATTTTGGCGTTATAAAATGCTAAAGCTGTCATACCTCTTTCACGGACAGGAATTCCAAAAGAGGAAAAACCAAATGCCGGTCCAGAAAATGTGCTATCTTGGTTGTCAAATCGTAGTCCGCCATCTTGGCTGGCTTCAAAACCCAACTTTATTGACAAACAGAGAGCAGACGGAACCGAGGAAGGCTACGTCATTTCATTTTTCGCGGCATTATTTTATTTTATTTTATTTTTAGAAATTATGACAGTAAAATACAACTGGAAGGTTTTAACTACACAGAAAACAAAAACAAAAAGATGTATCAAGTGTTAAAAATAAAAAAGGGAAAGAAAACAAGAATATGCTAGCTTCATCACAAACAAGCAAACACAAACTTGCAAGCGGTAGCCTACAAAGTCAGTAATATCTTAGTTTACATCTTAACCGACATAACTAAATACATTTCAATGAAGCCAAATTAATTGATCTACTCTTCTTATTTAACACGTTTGTATTTTTGCTCCAAATTATGTCCAAATATGTCAGTGTTTGACATATCAAATTAGTCTATGTCATTAGATTGTCACGATAGATAGATAGATAGATAGATAGATAGATAGATAGATAGATAGATAGATAGATAGAATTGTCACCATGCCACTGAAAGTGCTTTGGCCACAGTTATGTACAATTAGTTTTACAGATTATGATTGTTATCCCCTTTAGCTAAAGCTCCAGACAGCCAGGAACATATTTCTGTTTAACGGCACAAAAGTCATACAAAATACCAAGCAATTAAGCAGCCGGAAATAAATAGATGAAGCATGAACATATATATGGGTGATTTGGTATTATCTTTGTCTTGCAAGTGGTCAGGAAATGCATCTTAAGAAATGCTTCTGGGACCGACAAACAAGTATTTTAGGTCAAACATATGGACCGAAGGAGACTTTGGACTCTGGACATGTGGCCAACCTGAATGAGACTCTTTTATTGACCTCCCTGAGGTCAGGAGAGGGACCAGGCAGACAGGTAGCAGCTGTCACCACAGCAGGGACTGTGATCAGAGATGTGAGGCACTGAGCTTCATAAGCATCAGTCAATGAGGAGGAAAAGCACTCCGAAGCCTGCTGGGCTCCAGCTTGATCCAGCTCTGATCACACAGTCAACAGTCGTGGAGAAAGATCCATTCTGGTTAGAGAGGCAATCGCTGCTGTGTCCTGAGTCTAATTTTTGGTTAGAGCAGGGGAGGAATGAGCGAACATCTCTGAGCCACTGGCTGCCAGAAAGCCGAAGGCGAGAGGGAGATACAGCGCCAGTGAATCAGTATGAAACCAACTGCAACTTACTCATACAATGTTTCATTACCAAGCCAGAAAAACAGAGAGCACGTCTTCCAAATCTAACTAGATTTACTCAGAATGTAAAATAATGCAAAGCTGTTTGCTGCAAAATAAAGTTAAAGGAAACGAATCACAAGCAATAAAAGCATTTAGGGAAAGACATAACAAACACATTTTTTGTAGCAATGAGAATGTGAGTCTGAGTGTATGTTAACATGCCAATGCTGCTAACTAACACTTAGCATAATGCATGTATGCTGAGGCTGATGGGAATGTCATTCATTTCCGTGTATGTGACCTTCTGGTGGCATTAGAGGAAACCTCAGAGGACCACCATAGTAGAATAAATCCTCTGGGGACCATTCCACATTTTTACTTTTCACTTTTCACATTTATTGTACCATAATTTAATTTTTTTATCCATTGGTATTTTGTTCTCAGTAGTCAAATCAAACCTAAATGATGGGCAGAATTTGGCCCGCAGGCTCCACTGTTGGCAGCCCTGCACAAGAGGAAAAGCCAGGTTATCACCACAAGCATGAAGAATGTCAGTCTGGTCTGGACCAAAGAAGTGGACTGGCCATGTGGTGGGCACTGGTGCTGGAGGGGAGAAGCCCCAAGTGATCCTCCATGGGCAGAGCCTGTTCTTCATGTACTGCCAAATATCTCCAGAGCGCCAAGCAGATGAGGAGGAGATGGAGGAGAAGTGTCTTTTTTTTTCTACGCAGCAGGAGGCGACTGGTCAGATTGTAAGTTATTAGAAAATGACCCTTCTTCTCACTTAATTTATTCAGAAAACAGTTACTTAACAAGTTTATGGCCTTAATCGCTAGTTCTAAGTCATGATGTTCATTTTAGTGTAAAACAGACGATAAAGCAGGGTCTGCTTCAGGACTTGGCTCGGTTGTGATTGACAACATGCTTCCATAGCGTGTCCTCGAGCTCTCAGTCAGACCCAATTTCATCCAAATATGGTCACTTCTGGCTCCAAAAAACACGAATGCCAACTGCCATAATGCCAAAATGCTTCAAAACATTAGTTCACAAACCAATGGGTGATTTCACGCTGGGTTTAGACTTGACCAAGATCCAGGACCAGGGTCAATTTTGTTCTTTTATGTGGTTCATAATGGCTCATTGGCCAGCAGTACAAGACTGTCGTTGAGCCATGAAATGTCTTGGTGTGTAAAATGGAGGGAGCAGCTCATAAAAAAGGCTGCACGGTGAACTTTTAGAAAACTGCTCTCTCATCACTTTGCAGATCCCTCTGTTTTCTCAAAGGCTGCAGTCGAGTGGAGCCATTTTTTACAGATTTTGAATAGCGAGGCAACGAATTCCCTCATGAAATCTCCCTGGTAGAGCTCATTCGTGCCTGAAAAATCACACACACAAAAAGACTGGAGTAAATGTAATGTCATATTTGCTGGCACACATCCCCATCCCTCCCCCTCTCCCTTCGCCTCTCCGTCCATCCTCGAGGCCAGGACGGATCCCGGACTCCATCTCGGCGGCTGGCTGCCTTCCACTTCCACTTCTTTTTATGAGAACAAGAGCCAGCTGGATGTGCGGCGCTTTAGAGAAGAAGCCAAGAATTTAATAAAGACATAAGAGCAAGAGGCACGAATGAAACTGATTAATTACAGACAAAGAGCCACATTCTATAAAAAAAAATGTGGGACTGCATGTAATATCCTCCCTTGGTTGATAATTTGAAATTCAGTGCCTTCTTGTGAAATTGCCTTTTCTACCAGGTGGCACGCTGCACCGCTGCTCTCTGGAGCCGCCGAGGATCACGAGTGTCAAAGCGAATGAATTTCCATGCTCTGACATTAAAGCAGTGGAAATAAGACAGCAGGAACAACAACCAGCCTGTCCCGGGGACTCGTACCCCTCCCTCAACATCCACCTCCAGTTCAGTTTCCACACAGTTTCCCGGCTCACACGGTCTGCTGGGCGATGTTTGCTTGTTGAATCGGTGGAAAACAAGCCCAGCGATGGCTTGTGGCTGGTTAGGTGTGCTGGCAGCGCTGCAGTCACCAGGCAACAGTAGCCAGACACGTTCCCACACTGCCCAGCCCTTTGGATATAAGTGACATTAATGGAGTGTTGAGTGTTGTTTCATCACTATCACTGAAAACGGTGCTTCATTTTAAGCATTTTTTACCTGAGCACACTGTGATGTACTGTTAGTTTTCCTCCAGTTTATTTTTTCTTCAGCTTCAGGAAGGAATATGATGAGCCGTTACACTCCCTGACCTGAACACAAAACATTTGGACGCTGTGTAAAACATAAATAAAACAGAATGTGATCATTTCCTAATCCTTTATCACATATATGCAATTGAAAACAGTTCAAAGACAATATATTTAACGGTTTCCCTCCCGCAACGTAGAAATATTTTTCATATATGTTAAATTTACCGCTCCTTTTTCTTTCTTTATGTCAATTAAACAGCATTATGACACTTTTTCACCATGTAATAACATATAATAATAACTTTATCTATAAAGCACCTTTAAAATCAGAGATTGACGGACAAAGCAAAAGCAGGAAGACAATATTACAGAATAAATGCTCAATATCAGCCAAACACAAGGAAGCCCAGGTCGAGGAGAATTTAAAAACAAGGAGGCAGAACAAAAGTGTCGATATGAATAAAAAGTCAAAGGAACAGAAGCAATGAAAGACGGTAAGAAGTTAACATCACATAAAATTGAATTAGAAACAGAGATTAAGAACAGTAAAAAGAATAAAAGGCTACAGAGACTAAAATGAATTAAAAAAGGAGGATCCTTATCTCCTCAGGTAGGTCGTTCAGGAGCTGAGCGGTCCTGATGGAAAAAGATGGTCAGCTTTGGATTTAAGCCTCAACTGGGGAACAGTCAGAAGGCTCCCGTACCAGATCTGAGGCTGCGAGTCGGCTCATACGGGGTCAATATTTCTACTTCTTGGAGGCGAGAGAGACTTTTGGTTTATGCCAGATAAGAGTCGAGTCGAGAGAAGAGTCAGATAATATCACAGTTATATGAAGAGCTGACACAGGCTGATGTTTGAGAGAGCATCCTCTTCATGTATAAAGAACGTACCTACAATATATTACTCAATATATCCAGTTACATATTCACTATATATTGACAAATCTACAGATTATTTCATATATTGTAAACCACAATATCATGAACTTTTTCAGAAACACTGCTTATTAAAAAGCAATAGACACAAAATATTTTTTTTAGATTCAATTCAAACTTTTATTGAAGCCTAAAAAATAATTGAGGTCTCCGTCATTTGCAAAGCTGTTGAGATCCAAACAACACACAGTGAAAATAATTAAATGTTGAAGTGTTTTGGGTTTGATTGTCCAGCTGTAGTGAGAGCGTCAGTCCTGAGAAAGGCAAAAACATTTTGTAAACAGGAATAAATATGAGATTTCTTGGGTTTCGATGAGTCTCCCTGTCGGTGTTGATTCCCCGGAACAAGACACGTTTGACTCTGAGCCTCTCTAAGAAATTTATACACCAACTTCTCCATTTAGGCCTGTCAGCGTTTTCCCTCCAAATCCTGACTGAGAGCTGAACAAAGCGACAACCTATGTGAGTTCAAATAAGGACTTTCTGCTTTTAAAATCTTATTTCCTCGGGTAACTCTGCTTTGTAAGAGTATTTCTATTATGTTCGCCAGAGTCCAAGTAAGTTCCTTTTTTTGATCCTGTCAGCCATCAGATCGACAAAGCCTCCTATAATAGACAGCGACATTCACATCACCAGAAGCATGTATATGATATCATTAAGGAGATTTATGCAGACCTAGATTCATAATGCTTATATATATGGCTTGTTATCTGTTGTAGCTGTATGTCTGCAGAATCACTCTGCCAATAAAGTTCAATCAGATCGCAGAAATCATTATAATGACTGTGTTAGAGACGGCTGAGGCAGCGAGTACAAACATTACACAAAATTAAAACCCGTTTCCCAGAAGCCTCGTCTTGTCACAAACACCATGTTGCTAGTTGTTGTCGCTCCTTGTCAGCCCCCAACCCTTTTATTTTTAGTTGAGAAGGAAAAACACGTCGGAAGTGAATCTTCCTGTGAGAACCTCATAAAGTCTGAAAGCTTTTACTCCATTTGCGTCGAGAGATTTTTTTTTTTTTCCCTGGAAAATCCGACCCAGATAAAGTAGACGGCGGCGCAGAATCCATGAAGAGCTGCCAGTCTTCTCAGCGATTGACTGCAAATTACACTGATATGTAAAATCAATACGGTAACGCTAATGCACTGTATGACATTAAGGCTCTGTGCGCTATTCTATTGTGTCGATACCGTGCATGAATATTGTATGTATGTATACGTGAGGGATGAAGGACACTGGCGGTGCGCTCACACTCAGTCATGAGTTATCACCGGCAGAGCACAGCAGACAGGAAGAGCTGAGAACGCCGAGGACGGTCCGTGGTGTGAAAGAGAGACGGGTTAGACAAAGAGAGAAAAGAGCGACCGTGAAGAAAACAGACAGAAGAAGGCAAACAAAAGAATCTCACTCGCACCGGCACGAAATGTGCAAGCTTGCACACAGAAAAATAAAGGTGCTAACTGGAACCAAAACTGGTTGATGCCATAGAAGAACCATTTTTAGTTCCACAAAGAACCTTTTAGCAAGAGGTTCTTTGAAGAACCATTCCTGCAAACGGTTCTTTAAAAAAAAAACAAAAGGGCCTAAAAGAACCATCAAAAAATGGTTCTTTGAAGCATCATAAATGGTGCTTCAAAGAACTTGGTGGTGCTAACTGGAACCAAAAATGGTTCTTCAAAGTGATGCCATTGAAGAACCAGTTTTAGTTCCACAAAGAACCTTTTAGCAAGAGGTTCTTTGAAGATCCATTCCTGCAAACGGTTCTTTAAAGAACCCCCAAAGGTGCCTCAAAGAACCATCAAAAAATGGTGCTTCAAAGAACTTTAGCAGAAATAGGTTCTTTAAGGAACCATTTTCAAGAAAGTTCTTTGTGAACCCTACTGGTTCAGTAAAGAACCTATTTTAAATGGTTCTTCAGTAATTTAAAATAAGTAGATCTCGGTCAAAGAACACATTAGATAGTCATAAATTCATGCTTGATATTTATTGTATTTATTTATCTGTTGGACATTTTTTGTATTTATTTGTTTCCACAATCAGTCGGCCAACCAGCCCAAACAATCGAGAGGTGTTTGGAGCTACAACGATTAGTTGATCAACAGAAAATGTATTGACAACTATCTTGATAATAGGACTTAATAATCGTCTAAGTAAAAAAAAAAGTAAGAAAATGTAAGAATTTGCTGCATTTCTTGCACTTAATTGAGAAAATAATCTGCAGATTAATCGATTAATGAAAATAGTTAGTTGCAGCCCTAATTTCATGCTATTACATGCCAGCAAATAACTCCAATAAAAATGAAGAACCTTTAGTACTTTAAAGAACCACATAAATTATGTGAAGAACCATCCCCTATATAAAAAGGTTCTTTAAAGAACCAGAGAGCCTTTTGAAGAACCATTTAAGAACCATTATTTTTCTGTGAGTGGGTCTGGATGGACTTTGAATGCTTCTGTTTCATACATCGCGGTGCTGGAGAGCGAGTGAACGAACGTGCAGAGGTGCAAACGTTTCCGTCAGTGTTGACTTCCCTCTGCAAAGTGAGCTGTCACCCGATGTTCTGCATGTGTTCCTCCACAGGTTCACCTCGTCGATCATCTGGGCCTGACTGAACACACGCGCAGTCAATTACCAGCAGGTCAAGTCACACCTATATGTTTGTGTGCGAACATGTGAGCGGGAATGTGTGAAACCGTGTGTGTGTGTGTGCGACCAAAGAGACCACAAGACGGTCGACAGCCACGCTGGGACTCTGTTCACGTCACATGGGATGATTCATGATGTTGGTCTAAACTTAAACGAAACTGTGTGAAAATAACGCCGAGCCGCGAGGAACAAAAAGCCCCCCGAACAATGAATATAATACCTGTAATGCGTCAAAGGAACTGGTTGAAATAACATCATTGTTTCTGTCTGAATCACAGAGTTATGTATAGAAAAAACCTGCAAACGTGTCTTGAGTTGCGATGGTTTCAGTCGTTATAAGACGAGCTGACTGCCAGTATTCAGCACACGGGAGCTCAAGTGGAGAAAAAGCAGCGAAAAATAATTAAGTGTCAAGACGCAGACGACACAGCTGACATGTTTTTATTTGCCCCTCGGCCAAGACATTTTGCCCCGCACTTATTCCAAGCTGAATAAAATGAGCTGAGAGCCTTGACTCGTCTGCTCACACTGTGTGAGTGTGAATCGAGACCAGAGTTCAGGCACTTTTTCATCTTCTCGATAATTTGTCTATAACGCTGAGTGTTTCCAGAGTGGGAAAACAAGTGCTCGGTGCTTTCATTCCTCCAAACCTGACGACTTCTTCCCCTCCAGCTCAGCTCAGGTTTCACTAAAGCGTACGCTCTCTGTTCAAATTCATCTGAAGGGTTGTCTATATGTATATTAAGGCAGGGAAACGTAGTTCAGGGTAAAGCAAAGTGGGAAGTGCGTGTTGAATTGCGGCCTTGGCGGTGAATGAACAGCAATCATCCAGAGTGGAAGCTTCACAATATACAGCGACACAAAACAGGCTTACAAAATTATATATACGTACAAATAATTGAGAAGAACTTTGCTCCTCATTCATTCCTCTCACTATTGTGCTGTCAATACCTCTACAGTTTACTGCAAGATGTGAACATGGTAAGATGTGTAGCAGCCTGAGGGGCAGCAGTTTGAATAGAAGTGAATGTGAATCGTTCCTACGTGAGATCTGCAAACAGAAACTCAGCTCAGCACACAGAATAATCAGACTTGGACCTTGTAAAAGACAAGAAATTACTTTTTTTGTTGTCTCTCATGACTTTAAGGCTTGTTGACTTGTATCTTTATGTTGTGTAACGACAACAACATCAGTTTCTACTTTTCTCTGTCACAACTCTGTGCCTTGCTCTGGTTAGATTTATGCACAAAAACCACTGGAGATGATTCGACTTCCCTCCTAAAAATATCACCTCAAACACGACTGGTGTCACGCTTACAAATGTCAAGATGCTGCGGTCCCTCTTCAAAAATATCAAGTGGTTTCACTATTACAAATGCCACTGAGCAGGCTTGAACGTTGGCGGCTAACATCTTATCCTGTTGACTGGGCTGCTTTTTGCTCTGTTTTTGGTCTCCACCAGTGGCTGGAGTAAATATCTTGATCTTTAGCTTCTAACTTCTTCTTCTTCACCAGCTAGCTGCTAAATGTGTCTCTCCAGAGCTCAGCACAGAGGGGTTTTATCAGAGATTTTCATTAAAACAGCCGCCTGCTGTGCCTGGAAGTGACGGGAATGGAACCAAAAGCAAACCTGGTGTGTAAAGAAACGAAACAAAGAGCTCGTCTCCATCTACTTCAGTTGTTGAGGAGAATAACACAACGCTGTTTGGCTTTAAAGCTCCAGAAATGTTTTGTGGACTCGACTATCCATCAGCATGAGTGCATAAGTAATGACTAATTTTTTTCATTTTTGTTTAACATGTCCTTTAACAGATCTTTAACATATTGCACATTTAAAGGATTTTGAGATTTCAGTGTTTCTGCCAAGTACAAATCCCACACAAGTCTGCCTTCAGCTTCTTCCTCTGTGGAAAGTTGTTGCGTAATGTTGCAACATGCAGATGTGTTCGGATCCAACTGAAAGAACAAACGCTTAATGAAGGTTTGAATGGTGCTATTAGTGAATTCGGGCTTCGACGTCATGCTTTAATCCCTCGTTTTCTCCGTGTGATACGAGCCCTTTTTTCCCCCTTGATTTCTTTCAACCTCTCCGGGAGCTTCGGAGTTATCTTCCAACATTTAAGAAAATCAATATCCAGTGAATCCCTCGTGTGCCGCTCATTTCTCGAGTTGAGCCACAATTTTATGGATTCTCTCTGACTCACATGACACGAGTCAGTATTTACAGAAAGTCAACTATTAGAGGAAAATGAGAGTTTCTGTTCCTCCGTCTGAACGTGACCTGAAGGAGGCTGCACAAATCTAAATAAAGTAGCTTGTTGACTTCTCAGAAATAAAACAGCTGATGGCCAAACGTCTTGATAAATGTGACAGAAATCATCACGGGTGATAATTAACACATGCAGAGGAGAAATTCACCTCGACATGGTTGAAATGAAACATTTTACTGTATGTTCATATATAATTACGCCGCTGTAGGATGCACATCAGAGGGAGAAGGAGCGAGATGCTGTCTTCTGCGTTACGAGGAAGTTCAAGGCAGGAACCTGAGACTCTGAGCTCTGTGAAGTCTCCCGCTCGGTGTGCAGGGCTCATTATATCTGTGTGTAAAGGAGGAGAAACAAAGTGCAGTTCCTGTAAGCACGTGTACTTTTGAGACACTTGCCCTGCGTTTGTTCACGAAGCAGATGCGAATCACATCGGTCTGATGTGGTTTGAATGGCACCCAGGAGAACAGGAACAGGAACAATGAGTTATTGTGCTTTTTTGTTTCTGTGTTTGCATCCTGAAACGTTTCATCAGGACTCGTACTCATCATTAAAGAGCAGATCCCTGCCTGCATGTACACTGAAAACATAAATATGTACAGTATGTTTGAAGAGGAGGCGTGCATCTTTATGTGCTACAGAAGATTTCTTTAAACTCAAACTCGTACTGTATATGGTGTGTTTTTATTTCATCAGCAGCAGGGTGAAGGACACGCTGTCACGACGAGTCGCTGACGAGCTCGTGAGTCAGTCGACACGTCCTGAACTCCACAGAGCTAAACATCTGTCAGCCCGCGAAGAGAAATCAGGCAAATATTGGGTGGCATTTCGAGTCCTGCTTGTTGAAGGGCGGTTCACCTGAATCACAAAAAAAACATATTTTCCCACTTATTTGAAAAATATCTGCCTCCGCCGCCGACGACCAGAGGAGAGGGAATTGGATTTGTGTTGCTCACCGCGCTGAAAAAAATAAATAAATTACATTTATATGATTCAACGGCAACAGCTCTGCTCAGTGTTGCCACACAACACGCTGCCACTTGTTTTCACAGGGACGATCCCTCAGCGGAAAGTGGCTCCTGTGAACGCCGTTTGAAGCGGTGGGGTTTATTGCAGAGAGCAACACAAATGAAATTTCAGTTTACCTCCATTATATTGTGGCGCGGACAGAAAACCTCGGAGATCTCGGGTATCTCAATATCTGCAGCGGTGGAGGAAATATTCACACTCTTCATAAGAAGCAAATACCGCCTGTGTTACAAGTGAAGAAATGTGAATGAAAAATGTCTCCTGTGAGTCTAACAAATCATTTCATTTCAAATGATTGCTATTACTGATATATCATCAAGGTCAGGTGTCAGCATTTAACTCTTGTAGTCGGTTAGCTCTATACTCAGTCGTTTAAAGATTATGTTACATTTCTGCATTAAAAATGATAAAAATACAAGTAGACATCTGTCATGTATTTTGTTGAGTTATGTAGATGGAGGTTGTAATAGCAGACACCAGACACAGTGGACTGGTTAGAGGATATTTATTGAAACATGGTGAGAAGCTGGCTGAGGAGGTGACTGGAGGCTCCGTCAGGGAGACGAGTGACTCACGGTGCTGCAGGTTAGAGGCTCAGGTGAGCAGGGTACAGGAGATCCAGGTGATGCAGAGGCAGAAACACCAGTCAGTCTAGAAACATGAGTCTTAGCACTATAGGAGACCGTGTACCACGTCTGGTTAATGAAATAATCTGGCAGCGTCAGTAGAGGAGAGCAGAGGCTTTTAATCTCATCCACTGCAGGTGTGTGTGATCAGCTTCAGCACCTCTGAAACACACAAGCACAGAAAAACAGCCAGAAAAAAAAACCCAAATAGTCCAAGTGGAACAGTGTGATTACAAACGTGTTTAAACCCAGAGAAACTTGTTATCAAAAAGAGTTTTTTTAAAAGGTTCTTGAAGATGCGTCATCACTCTTTGGTTTCTATCATCTTTTTATTTTATTTTGTGATTTTATTTTACGTAATGCTGTTTGTGTTGTGTTTTTTCATCTATTCCTGTGTTTCACTTTAATTCCTGGGTTTTAATTTGGAAAGTCTTTGTATTTGTTTTCTCTAATCTTCTTCTAAAGCAATTTTGTCTTGACTTTATCAAACCACTTGGGTGGAGAAGAAGAACTTTCTTGAAAATGGTTCCTCAAAGAACCTAATTTTGCTAATGTAGCATCTGAGGTGTGTGGACTTATGTCTTCACACACACGACAAACCAACTATAAATGTTGCCTAAAATAATCATTATTGATGGTTCCTTGAGGCACCCTTGGGGTTTTTTTTTTTGAAGAGCCGTCTGCAGTTATGGTTCTCTTGCTCAAACAGTGTTTGTGGACCCATAAATGGTTCTTCTATGGCATCACCTCAAAGAGTTAGCACCTTTATTTTTCTGTGTGTTTCTATGAGTTTAATCAGTTTAAACTCTTTAATGATTCTTCAAAACTCATCATAAATTTCAGTCAAATCTACGTATGTATGTCCATCTGGATTGTGTCAGACAAGAAGGATGAAGTAGCAAAAAATAGAAGTAACTCAAAATTGTAAAAAAGAAGAAAGAAAAAGAAGTGTATTTTAATAATCGTGCTACCTACATAACTCCGTAACAACAGGTCAAAACTGTGCAAAGTGAAAATATGTTTATTCATGATTTAGGAAAACGTATCCTTTCAATCTAAGTGGGCATGATGTTTGATATTTATGCACATTTCTGTAACAACCTCCTGCAGATATGGAAATACACCATGAACCAGCGATAACAAACACTTTGTTGTTGGTGCTGTAGATTTGTGGCTTCCTGAAGGAGCAGACATCAAAGCGCTGCAGAGAAAGAGTACACTTTTAAACTTCCTGGTAATCGCACATGATTTCGTCGGCGGACGAGAAAAGCCGCGGCTCAGACTTTGTTCCATTCCTCGCTCGGAAATATAGAAATATCGATTGTGATAGAGCGGCGCAGAGAGAATAGACACAATCAATGCCCCCGACAAAAAGCCTCTCTTATGGCGTTTGATACCGAAAGATTGGGCGCCATTGATCCGCTCCAAATAAAGCCGACCAAAGGGCTTTTGTGTGCGCCTGCTTCTGAGAACATCTCCATCGAGTCAAGACGGAGCGTGACGTCAAACATGGAGATTTACGTTCGGCCTCAAAGAACAACTTAAAACAGAATTAGTATTCCGCGGAAAGCCTTTATGCTCCTGCTAAGGTACAATCTGTGCAGATATGAGAACCTGGCACGCCGGATAAATTGCAGCATAAATCACGGACAAGGTAAGCAAAACTGTCCTGCTGCGAGATTAATTCACCCCCCCTCCCTTCGCTTCACCCGCCAAAGTGTTGGAATATCTATCCGGCGGAGTTACAGGCGCAGACGAGGTTCATTTTTCTCTCTGAGAGATGCTCGCACGTCACGTCTTGATGCATCTGCGTTTGATGGATCCCTGTTCCTCCAAGACTAATTGGCCCGTCTTAAACTGTGAAACTTGTGAGTTACACTGACCCCGGTTCCAACATTAACACCCCACTTATTCTATCATCTTGATTCATGGTTTAATCAGTGATTTCCAACGGTATTTTAAACATTTTATACTTTTTATCGCCCGTTTTCTCCACGTTCGTGAATCCATCGACGTCAGCAGCACCCCCGAGGGTCCATGAACATTTTATGCTTCTGAGCTTTTTTTTTTTTTTTTTTACGATTCCTCTTTAAAAAACCTCAAACTATTACATTACATTTTAATATTAGAGCAAGACATCACCCGCCGAATGAGTCACGGTTGACATTTCTACAGACTGCACTGTATAAATACAGCATATAGCAGGAATGATCGGGTCACATAAAGGATAAGTTCACCCAGGAATTAAAATTCAGTCATCATCTGCTCACCCTCTCAGCTGATGGAAAGTCGGGGGAAGTTTCATAGTCCTCAAAACCTTTTCTGGAGCTTCGCAGCAAAACAGCGTACCTTGTTCTATTTTCCCAAGTCACCTGATAACAACTCAGCTGCTGAATTTCACCCTGAGCTGTGGAGCTGCAGAAAGAGGTGTTAAATGGACCTTGAGGTCAGATAACAGCGTCCTATTTTCTGGTTTTCAGTGCGGTGTAAGAAGAAGTTTAAAATCCAGTTGATTCTTAAAGGATTCCAGCTGCATATCGGGTAAATATAAAACTGCTTTTCATCCTATATGTTATTAAAAAGACAGAGTCAAGCGGTTGATCGGCATCTTCTGCTCTACAGCTTCGTTTAAGGTCTCTGAATCTACTGCATCTTGTTTTCATATCACATTTATTGTTGCCATAAAGTCTCAGCAACAGTGAACGATGAACTCTCGCTGGAATCATTTTTTTCTGGATGAAGAGCCTGACGCACTTCACCTGCTCTCTCCAGGTGGTAAAAACAAGAGCAAAATGAAAGAGTGGTGAGAAGAAAAACACGGTTTGAAGGTTGTTTTTTTCTTTTGCCACTTCACTTCACCATGTGTATGAGTTTTTTTTTTTTATCCTTTTCCTCTTTCTTTCCTTTACTCATTATCTTTATTATTTTGACTTTATCTGTGGGTCTGTATATCTGCAAACATATTGTACGGATGTCTAGCTGTGTGCAAATCTACTAATGGTCCAGTACTCTGGGCGTTGGCTGTGAGAGAAAGGAATTAACTGTTCAAAATAAAAAAAAGACCTTGATAAAAAATTAAGGTTTTGTAAACGTTTTTCAGTGCAGTCATCAGGATGAGAGTGCCGTTAGTGTCTCTGCAGATCACTGAAACACTCACATTTGTACGTGTCATAGGCTACTTACCATAATGACATTTCTATAAAAACGTGTCATCTCACATTTACTTTACATGTATATGACCTGAGAAGGCAGCGACTGCATCTGAAGACTGTGTTTTCAACATTTATAAGCAACATCACTGGATTATTTTAAAGGAAACAAACTGTGTGGACTAAAAACGGATAAGTCAGGACTTAACTCAGGTGTTTCCATGTGACAGACGAGAACTCAGAACATTTCCACCTGTGTTCCGAACTAAACAGGTATTTTCTGCAAATTTAAAAACCGAACATTTCTTTATGTTGAAACTTTACGTCTGTTTAGGTTCAATTTTCAAATGTTCTCTTGTCACAACGATGTGTTTACGCTCTTGTTATGTTTAGGCGCAAAAGACACTCAGTTAGGATTAGGAACACATCACGTTTTGCCCCAAAAATATCTGCTCTCTTCTTATTTCTTGTCCTGAGGTGTCCTTATAATATCCAGTGGTTTCACATCTACAAATACCAGAACACAGTCTCCATCTGCAGTCACTGGCCTGACCTTCTCGCCTATCTCCACCACCATCCCCTCCACCTGAACGTGATGGGACACGACTTGTAGACACATTTTAAAGTATCTGTGGTTTACCAACAGGTTTTTGTCCTAACGCTTAACCAGATCTTTGGAGCACAACACTGTCATGACATAAACTTGAAAAGTGATAAAGAAATGTAACACTACCGACATCAATTCTAGTGATTGTGTTGGGTTTTTAGTGGTTTTGCTTGATTACGTCAAATAAAGAAAACCCTGATTAGCTGATTTTCTGGGGCTGCGGGCGGCTTCATATCCTAATGACAGTGAATCATGGTGGGAGGCCATTATTTAACAATTCTTGTCTTTTTAAAATGATTGTTTATTGGCTTGTTTCCAATGAAAACACAAGATCAGGCTCCATCTCTTCCCTGACACACAAACTAGCAGATGATGTAAGTACATCTGAGCACAATAAAAATCAAGGAGATGAGGGTGAGTGACAGTTTTGTCTTCCCAGGAGTCCCGGCTGAGGTCTCGTGTGTCTGCACGCATAAAAATCTATCGATAAAATTGCTGCGCTACAGCGAAACACTGCGAGTTGCGTATTCAGCATTCCAGACTCACACACGGCTTCGTGTTGGATCGAAACAGGAAGGAAGTATTTTCTGTCTTCTCTGAGGGAGAGGACGTTTGACAGAGAGACGTACCGGTGACAGCGTCTCACATGTCTGCTCAAACGAGGTGTGTGGTTCAAAAAGAATCCCACACCGCGGATAACAGAAGAAATATGTCAGTTTCCACACACACACACACGTCACAGCTGCCATTCGAGTGGAAAATCAAAGGAAGAGCATCTTTAACTCCTTTACAGCGAGCCACCGTAGCAACAGGCTGACCCTGTTTCTATGGTTATGGTGTCCCTTCTGCGTTTCTTCCAGGACAACGGTGGCAAAAGGAGAAAAAAAAAAAAAAAAAAAGGGACATGAGTATGTGGGTGCAGCTCAACCTACAGCAGGTGGTTCACTTAATCAGCACAAACAAAGGGAGATACTGGCAGATAATAAATGTGAGCTTGGAGTCGGATCAGTGGGTTCCTGCAGCTCCTCCTGAGTTGAGGGGGGGTTGCAGCGAGTTCAAACGAAGATGATTCAGCTTTTATAATCTGAGGTTGATCAGCGGATGCCTCCAGATCGTTGACTCCCCTCTCCCCTCCCGGCGTCGAGTTAAAATGCAGGTTAGATTATTCAGCTTTTTAATGTGAGTTTGATCAGAGAGCACCTCCAGATATCTGACTCTCCCCCTCGACGTGCCAAGTTAAGATGCAGCCTACAGGTACATCCGCCTCGACTGCTTTCAGCCCTGAAAGACAGCTTTGAAAGGGAGGATGTCAGTTTGTGCGGGATTTGGGTTTTAGAACCTCTGAGCTGAATGAATAAAGCTGATAAATGATGTGGCGGTGATTTTATTTCCCAACTTGTGCCTCCACTTCTCCTCCCTCTTTTCTTCCCTCTCAGCTCGGCTCGGTCCCTTCTTCTTCCTCCTCGGAGCTGCGACTGAGTCTGCCTGCCGTTGCTATGCAACAATCGGAGTAACGAGAATCATTATTGAATAAGTCATTAACTTAAGGCAATAGTTCAAGAGAGGCGTTTCAGGCCCGGAGACATGATCTTACTTCTAATTGATCCGGCCGACACAACAGGAGTGTGCAAGACTGTGCGACTCCCGGAGAGGCTTGATGTGCCGTGCTGTTGGTCCGCTGCCCACTCGGTGTGATGAGTGGTTATGACAGCTGATGATAAGTGGCTGCCAGACGCTGATGCAAAGCGCTGCCGCAGAGGCTTTTCTTCTTCCTGGTCCCCGGTGTCCAGAGCCACACCCCGGCTCTTGACCCCGAGTGACCCCCTCAGCAATCCAATTCCATTTCCTGCTGCCAGCTGCCCTGAATGATTACTCTGACTAACTCCATTCATGGAGGAGGAGGAGGAGGAGGTGTGTGTGTCTGCATGTGTGTGTGTGTGTGTGTGTGTGTGTGTGTGTGTGTGCCAGCTGAGAGAGTGTTTCAATGTATGTGTGTGTGTGTGTCCTCACGGGGTGTGTGTTTTTTTTTGCAAGAGGTGCACATTTAGTGCACAAGTCATTTAGTTCACGGTGCGTTCGTGTGCGTGGGATTCTGTACGATGCCTCGCCAGTTTGTGTGGGAGTGTGTGTGTGTGTCCGTGTGTGTGTTACAGGTTTTGATTTTGTGTCTGGGAGAGTCCGCTGGCTAAATAAACAACACCAGACACCAATTAAAGCTGCTGCAGTGTCCCAGCCCCTTTACATCGCTGATAATGTGGAGGAAGAAACAACCCACAGCTCGCCTCTCTTCCCCTGACAGAGGCCGGCATGATCCCGCTATCATCTGCTGTGTTTCAGTCTCTTCCCTTTCTTACTGGTGATGTCATCTTTTCCGTGCACCAATCAGAATTTAACAACACAAGAAAGAATCAGAATAGAGAGCCGAAGCCACGCCCCTTTTAGTGGACACCTGATTTCAGAAAAACTTTGTATTGACACATAATTTTTTGATCCCGCTTGAGTTGTGACACGAACTACACATAAGATGTCAGTTTAAAAGATAATTTTCCAAGTGAATAAAGTCACAGTTTGTGTAATTTAAGTAAAATATCATCTAGTTTGGTGTGAAACCGCTCAGCGAGTTACATCGTCTTACTCAACACCAACATGCCGCCAACTCAGCACAGAAAAGGTAAAAATCACAAAAAAGACATGGCTCATTAGGAAACTGTTTACTGAGGCAATAAATCAGGTGAGAAGTAGGGTAATTTTCTCATAAGCTTACACACAATCGGACTTGTTTTTGAAACCAGTGGAGTCGCCCCCTGCTGGCCATTAGAAAGGATGCAGGTCTGAGGCACTTCTGTGTTGGCTTCACTTTCTTAGACCCTCAAAATCAGTAATGGATGAATAAAAAGCCGCTGCAACCAAGCAGACTGGCCTGATTTTTAATCTTTAAGTGAATATGTTTGCTACTTATTGAGTCACGAGATCAGATTATTCCAATTTGAATACAAGTTTTTCATTTTAGATCGAAAATCAATCCCTTGGACCTTGGAAACAGCAGCTGACAAAATAATCTCAACATAATCAAAGTGAGATTAAATGGATTCCCACCGCTGCCAATAAATCGATCTTCTGTTAATATTGTTGCTTTAATGGATGAAAACTGTCTTTGTTGTTAAAAAGTCATGATTTTATTGTCGGGGCCGTTGGTGTTGGCTCCGAGGCCCATAAACATGTCAAAATTAGACACTTTCACCATGGTTACAGACAAAACTCCAAGTGTCTAACGCTGCAGCGGTAAATGTCAAGTCCTGTTGGGTAACAATTTCTCTCCACACTGAATCATTTTTAATTAACATCAACTGGGAGGGAAGATATTGAACCGAACAAGAGCTGGAAAGACTCGATATCCCCACAGACGGGAGCCTCGGTGGGCCAGAGTGCACTGCAGGCTGACTGTCGTGTTTCTCGCAATTGTATAAAAAGCTTACGCCGTCGCTTTTATCATGCTGTACCGCTCCCTGCAATCCCACATGCTCAACGCAACAGACTCACAGCTGTTCTCCGATGGCTGCTGAAAAGTAATTGTACAGATGAGTTGTGTTGAAGAGAAGGAAAACAACCCAATAAATCTGGATGTAAAGTTTTAGCACACGACATTAAAAGGGAGACAGATTTGCATTAGAGATCAAGTTAATATTTCATTAAGGGGGTCAGCTGATTCCACCTATTTAATTACATTAACGAGGTGAAAGCCAGCGAAGGTCGCGTGGAGGATAATGCGATCCTGCCGGCCGTAAGCGCCTCCAATTACCCAGGCTGCACAGCACAGCTTTCTACGCGGCGTAAGCAAGGGGATGCAATTGTTCATTCACAGCGTTTTCTCTCGGAGCAGGCGATCCATTACCTACTTCCTCCCCCTTGGATGCAACGTTTCTCTCCAGTCCTGCAGCTGGAGTGGTTTTTGGTTTTCTGATACGCGTGTGAAGCGGCCTTGATTGAGGCAGTTATTTAAATGCTCTATTTTTTCCCTCACTGATTCACGGGCCTCCCATGAGCAATTAAGTAACACCAATTACCAGGAGAGCTTTCCCCCCGGGGTTTGTTGATTCTCTCTCTCTCTCTCTCTCTGTTTGCTTTTGAACATCTGCAGTCAAAACCCCCAAGTGCATTTGTGGTAAACTGAGCTTCCCCGTCGTCGGTGCTCAACCACAAAATCTAATTACGCCTCCTGCGGTATTGCTATTTGCGTTCCGACAAATCCGAACAAATGCGAGCATCATTTTCGGCGTGTCACAATTATATTAGGCGAGGTATCTTTGGAGCTCAACACGGATCCGTGCGGGAGCTGTTTTTGGGAAACTTTTTCCTCCGTCGGCTGCACGATTCAGTGAAGTGCTGTTTTCTGACGAGGTGGATAAAAGTGAAGGCAGTGACAACGACACAACGGCTCCTGACACACGAGGCCTTCAACATGGCAATGTAAACACCAAGTCACTGAAATAGCAGCTTCATCAGAGGAACGGATGCAGCGATAAACAAAAAGGTGGGTCTGAGTTCATCAGAAGGCGAACCACCATCCACCGATGTAAACAAAATATATATTTCTGGATAGCACAAGTCCAAAAACCTCATGTTTTAATACTTTTGTACAGCGCATCATCACGTAAGGTTTACTTTGAACTTGATGTTGAAATCTTAATACAACTCTTACATGCCCATCTGCACACAAAAAGAGCTTCTGGTTGCAGCAATTATCCCTTTTGTCTATTGTGGCTTCAGAGAAAGAGCAGACGAGAAGGTTTATCTGATGTTAAACTGGTAATAGACAACTTTTTTTGCATCGACTCGTGCGTATGGATCGGTTCTCTATCAACATGGTGCTGGTGGAACAACTGGAACAGCTGTGGAAACACAAGAACCTTGATGATGACGGAGGCAACGAGGGCGAAGAAGGAGAGTGATAGAAAACGAGGTAAAACACGAGAGAGCAGACGGTGTTGTGTCAAAGCCTGTTCCCTTGTTGATATGTGTTTCCTCTGACAGGGACTCGAGATAGTCCACAACTTCTTTCTACTAGCAAGTAACAAAACCTGCGTACTTATTAATTCAACCAGGTTTTTTCACTCTGCCTTCACATCAGGGTTCCCGGGTCACACTGGGATTCTTACGGTTGGTTTTTGTTTTGGACGGTAGCCTGTTAGCAGGTCGACTGTAATGCCACGAGGAAACGGCACGAGGTGGAAGAGTCGGGAAGTTGTCTATTTCCGCTTTAACACGAGGCTTCAAAACGAGTTGGTATTTTTAAAAAATGACAGTCCTTTTTGTTCAGAATGCCCTCCCTGCGTTCTGCAGGCAGTGTTCTCTTGCTGAGCTATAATTGGGGGATGATTACACAAAGACGGCGGTTTGTGTTAAGTTGTCAATCAGAAGCTCACATTTCTGGTGGATTACCTTGTAAAGTGAACACTGAGGAGAATAAAATCCTGTCTGAGAGTGTTAAAAACCTGGTTGCAGGTCTGCTCCTCGTATTAAAACCCTGATTCCAAAAAGGCCGGGACGCTGCGTAAAACGTGAATAAAGACAGAATGCAATCATTTACCGTGTTCCTGAGCCCAAGTGGTCAGCTCCTTTATACAATCATGTGTTGAACCTCGCCCAGTTCTTGTTTGTGAACAACTGAGCCTTTCGAAGATGCCTCTTTCATACCCAATCATGATACCATCACCTGTTACCAATCAGCCTGTTCACCTGTGAATTGAACCAAACAGGTGATTCTAAAGAATTCCACTTGTACAACATGTTCTCACTCCGAACTCGTCAAATATGGCAGCTCGGTCAGTGGCCTTAAAGGTCCAATGTGTGAGATAGTTGTTGAGTCTCATTCTGAACTCATAAAATACTGAAGCTTTGGGTTGTTGGCCGGCCCGACCGACCAACACACAACAACTATCTTACAAATTGAACTTTTAAAGGTGCAAAAGATAAGAATTGCCCCCCTTTAGATCAGAAGATCACCAGAATAACCTGTAACTGCTGCAAACTGTAGCTGCTGTTAGCTATTTAGCTCAGTTAGCCATGCAGTTAGTAGGCTTGACTGGGAGCTCGAAGCACAGCAGAAGTGCTGGTTTTTACACCGCTTGCACCTGTTGACAGGTTAGTTAAGTTTATAATGTTTTCAACTAAAATTCTTACATATTGCACCAACTATGACGCTCTACGTACCCCTCTAGCATCAGTTTTGCACATGCAGGGCTCTGCAGTCAAGTCGGCAACAATACGTAACACGCCACATCCAGATAGACATTCAAAATAAAGCTTGCTGACATACAGTTCAATCAGCATTACGACATATTAAAACTTTTGGACTGTTATTAATGGTGTATCGAAACAGTTTGGCACAAAAACTACTTGGTTCGGTTTACAAAAAGATCATAATTTGGGTTAAAATAACTAAGCTCAGTCTCGTAACTTCAGTAATGGAGGTTACGTACGTAACGTAACTCACGTCACATAACATCACATAACAAAGTGGGACACAAAGCTTAGTCTTCCAAAGGAAAGTCACCAGTATACGACCCATCCAACCACCACCAACTATTTTTTTTCATGCTTTTTATACTACTGCACTAGAGGAGCGCTTCAAAACGTGACCCTCGAGGGTTGACTACCAGAGGTGGGTAGTGACGAAGTGCAACTGCTCTGTAACTGTACTTAAGTAGATTTTAAGTAGATTTTTCAGGTATCTTGACTTTGTATTAAAATGTATTTTTCTTTTTACTTTTCCTCCATTCATTTGAACACAGATATCTGAACGTTACTTTATCTTTAATGCATTTGACGGGATTATTTTTATTTTGTGTCACTGAGCGCCACCTTCCCCACATCACACAGCTGATTTCAACCTATCAGCACATATCACACGGGAGAAGAAGCGAGATGAAACGGCGTCAAAGACGTAACGAGACGGAAACAGACAGAGAAGGGCGACTGGAATGGGGAGAAAAGGCGTGTCTTCTTATTCTCTCACTTTGTGGCTATTTGACGTCCTGAGAATGAGACTCAACAATCAACTACTAGGGATACTTTTACTTTGAGTACACTTCAGAGCCTGTTGAGTCCTTTCTTACACAAGTATCTGTACTTGTACTTGAGTAACAACAGTGTCAGGGTCACTGACAAGGCTGAGTTTGAAGCGTTCGGAGTGAGAACTGCATAAAATATACTGTAATGTTTCACTTCAGTATACCTCAAGTTATCACATTCTGTTTTATGCAGCATCAAAACTTTTTTTTAGAATCAGGGTTGTCGCCTCAGAGCTTTAAAATCCATTTGTACTCAAACTGCAGATTTGGTCCCCAGTCACCAACATTAGAAGTGAATCAGTGCTGAACTCTTCAGGGCCTGATGGACAAAAGCAACAGTTGCAGCAGATACAAGCTGTTTCAGTGTACATACGGGCATGTGCATATTTCATTAAGACAGACTTGGAAAAAATGTGAATCTGTGCTTTAAAAAAAAAAAAAAAAGGCTTATATTAACTAAAACCGGAGCATCAGCCGTCAGAAAGAGAAAAAAAAGGCATTAAACCTCCACATCCCCGATTATAGAACAGCACTGGTGGGATTTTAAGCACTTCTCAGAGTCTTTCCCGCTTGTCCTGTCCATACATTCAGCTGAGCACTTCTAAATCCTCGTCAGCCGCTGACAGATGCGAGCAGGACTCCCGGGTCGGGCTGGAGCCGGCGCGCAGGCTGATCGAGCCGTACAACTTCGCCGCGTGTCTGGAATACGCGAAGGCTTTCCTCCTCATCATCTCCCCCTTCCACATGGAGACCATGAGCAGGGTGGAGAGCAGCACGCCCCCGAGGGTGAGCAGGCACAGTCCGGCGATGACGCACCGGTCCAGATGGGCCCCCACCCGGGCCTTCTCCCGCTCCAGGCGCTCCATCTCCCGGGCGGACACGCTGTCCGGGTCCACGCGCACGTCCCGGGGGACCGTGTAGGAGATGGCGACCAGGGAGATGCCGGTGACCAGGCAGGTCACGGCGATGATGAAGCCGTAGTCCACGGACTTCCCCGAGGCGTCCGAGGAGAGGTCGTCATCGGACAGCAGGTAAAGTTCCGGGATGTCCTCCTCCTCCTCCTCCTCCTCCTCCTCCTCCTCCTCCTCCTCCTCGTACAGTTCACTTGAGGAGCTCTGACTCAGTCTGCAGGTTTGAGGACTTGTCTCCATCAGCTGGACATCCTCTTCCTCCTCTTCCTCCTGGTGTTTGCAGGTGAAAGACGTCTCGCTCTCCTCCCCCGGGCGCGCGGCTCTCCGGGTCTCTGTCCAGGGTGCTGAACCCTCTCCTCTCCCGCCGGGATGGAGCGACTTCCCTCCGCCGCCGCCGCAGCTCAGCTCGTCGGCACTTCGGGAGGCGTCTCTCGGATCCGGCTGATCAAAGTAAAACAGTTCGAGGTGAGCCATCGGAGCATCGGGATGCGTCTCCGGCTTCGGCAAGCCCATGCGCCCGTCTCTGTCAGCGACACCATGCAAAGAAAGAGAGGCGTTCAAACAATCTTCTGCGCGCACGCCACTTTATTCCCGAGCCTGAAGTATGTGCACAAGCAGAATCCACACGGTGCCTCTGCTGACTGCACCGCGAGCGTTTCTAAAGTACAGCTGAGCCAAGTCTTAAATGATAAAACACAGTAACATCCCCACTTTCAGACCGCTGCTCGGCCACAGCAACACACCCGACGCGTTAATGAATCCAGTCCTCAATAATCAGCTGTTTAGCGACAGAATGCGGTTCGCAGAGCAGCTCCGTGTCCGGCTGCGGCTGCTCGCCTCCCCGGCTGATCTGCTCCCCGGTCAGTTAGAGGGAGAGCTGTGGCAGACCCCTCCCACGGACTGAGCTCCGGCACGCCGCCTCACAGCGCCTGTTACCGAGCCAGCTCCAGTGTTCCCCGGCACATGCACGCTAATCACATGAGATCCGGAGGCGGCACACCGAGGGAGAGAGAGAGAGAGAGGCTGGAGACGTTTTTCCAATTACACAAACACGGCTGATGGATAATGACTCTAATGGGAGCAACTTTTGTTGAACACGTTCAGGGAATCTGCGCCAGTTTTTTGTCGTCGCTCGCACAAGATGAGATGTAGAAGAAGAAGAGCTGAGGACAAAGAAGATGAGCACGTGAAGGTGAAGAACAGGCAGGAGGAGTGTGGAGATCAGGTGTGAGAAGCTCCTAATGAATGAAAAGTGTAAGTTAGATGTTCTGCAAGTTTAAAACAATACATTAATCACAAATTAATGAATATTGAATGAACACACTTTTATTTGCACATGAGATTAGATCAAATCAGATGATTTAAAAACAATAGCAGTCGTGTCAGGAGAGGTGAAGAAGATTATCAGGCTCATACAAATGAAGAAAAACATTACAGGGGGAAAAAACAGAAGAAAAAACAATAGAAATTAATATAACATTATTTAGAAGTGCATCAACAAGAAAAACTAAATCAATGGACAATGATCCAAAGAAGAATACATAAAAACACATTAAACAAGTGTGAGAATTTCATGACAATCAATTCCAATAGCTGTCAAGACATTTCACTCAAAACAACAAATGCCAACATCATGAAGAGCCCGGAAGATAATGGATTACTAAACATCCTCTGTGTCTGTACTGAACATGAAAAACAATCCAACAGTGGTTGAGATTTTTCAGGTTGGACCAGCTAGCAGTAGCATACACACAGCCAAAATGGTTAATGAGCCTGAGACGGTGTTTAACAATAAATCATGAAGTCTGCAGTTGGAAATGTCAATGAATGATTTTTAGTCCAGCTGCCCTGCAGCCCTTTTCCAAAAGGTCAGAGGTCAACGGTCCAGAGAACGAGTCTGCCTGATGAATCATGAACTACAGTGGAGGAGGAAAATAAACAATCTGATCTACGAAGTATCAGCATTTAATTTATTAACCACTAGTGAGTCATTAGTTACTAACCTTTATCAGTGTATAAGAAGGTGACTTATTAAAATAGTGCAACAGAATGACTGTACGTGAAGCTACGAGGCAGAAAACGAGCCTTTTTTTGTGTGAGATAGCAGTAATGTGATTTATGCTGATCGCTGGAGAAAGAGTGTCTTTTGAGACATGCCCTCTTCGAGGAGGTCAGAGGTCAGCTGGAGAGCCGGAGCCCTGCAGCCGCGGCAACAAGCCCTCCAAACATTAGAACCAGCGTCTCGTTCGACCGCAGCTGAGGTCAGGATGTGAGAACTACTGCACACACCCACATCCTCATATATCTTTTAATTTACTTGGGTTTCAGTGGTTTATTTATTCACTTAAAGGTTCGATTATATTTTCCTGTTCATTTTGAGCAACATGAAGTTTCAAAGCTCTGCTCACACTGCCAGGAAAACAATCGGGTGATAAATACTAAATACTTTCTGTGTTTTTTAAAGGATGCTTCAACATTTTGAGATGCTCGTTTACTTTCAGGCTGATCTAAGTAAATATAAAGCCAATTACAGCCTACAACTAGTTAGCTTAGCTTAGCACAATGACTAGAAACAGAGGGAAACGGCTAGCCTGGCTCTGGCTGAAGCGCTCTAATTAACATGTCATAACTCACTGGTTCAAACTGTACAAACTCTGGTGTCTGGTGGGTGAATTTTGTGAGAGAGTTGGGTGCAGAGCCAGACCTTCTGGGGGAATAAACACCCCGAGTCACATCAGATCTACTCTGATTCAGAGAAGTTTAACGATGGGAGGAGAGCTAAGAGATTGAAACATGGATTTACCTTCACTCCTATTTATCGACCTGACTGCAGCAGCAATCCATGGAGGCGACCTCCACTGTCGGGTGTTTATGTACTTCAATGTCGACTGAAGATAAACAGGAAATGTATAAACAGATTTACAGAGAGGAGAAGAGTAAACTGGAGCCTCTGGTGAGTGCTGAATTCACTGTGGGTTGACCTCAAGTTTTAAACACACACATACACACTGTTTCTTTGTTATCTTACAGCTAATGTAGAGTAAAGTTATCTGGTTGTTTGGAGTCGAATAAATGCAAATAAGAGGGATTTAGGCCATATTATATCTTTAAATACAGCGGGTCACAGAAAAAAATATATACAGGACCTGATCTCAGTGTCCTCATTTGTATCTATGTGCTCAACAGCTCTGCAGCGAGACGGGATCCCTTAGTGGAGGAAGAGTGTCATTAATCACGGGAGCCTCCTTCCGTCTGCGAACACAAACATCTAACATCATTATCGGTATAATATGCGTTCAAACAATACTATTGCGACGAAGAAACTTATTTAGGTCCAGAAGAAGGGAGCCATCCTCCTTTGAAATGAGAGTTTGCAAATCACTTTCCTGACTGGCCCATTTTCAGACGCAGCCAGGAGAGAAACTCGACTTTGATATTCAATCAAAACCATGTCAAATCCTATACAGGCGACGCCGAGTGAAAAGCTCAAACTGGCAGGTTTTCAGGCGACGGACAAAAAACATCCACTTCAGCTGCCACATAGTTTAATAGTTTAACAGACGGGTAATATATACATCCCGGGCTGTAATTTCCTGACATGAAAGCCGTAATATTCTGAGATATTCCACTTGCTGAGCCACTTAAAGAAATCCTGCCTCGGCTGGTCGGTCTGCTCCGTCTCTGCAGAGCACTGGAGCATATGTAGGCTATAGGTAGCCAAAGGTCATGATTACGAAGCGGTTCACCGCTCGCCGATTCAAGGTCATCTCTTCTCTTTACCGAGATCAACCATCCTGTTGCTGCTGGCGACTCCATACGTAATGTGCGCGGTCTGCTGCTGTACATTTAGCGGTCAGGACCTTTTCAGAGGGAGAAGAGAGCGAGAGCTGCAGGGTGACTTTAACATTTCTCACGGAGAGAGAGAGGAGACGATGTTCAAAGCAACAGATTTCACAGCTGTACAACACAGCATATAGATGTAGAGTCTGCAGAGGGTCCGGCAGCGACGGGCGAGCTGAGAATGATCATAAATCTCTGCAGAGGACCCTGTTTGTGTGACGCTTTCTACGATTGTTTGAGTAATGAAATGCTTGATGGATTTTCGACACGTGTTCGGAAAACAAAATGACAAATTTTCTGATTTAAGCCAGCCAAACAACATGTATTTTTTATGCCCTGAAGCCAGTTTGGAATTTTAAACAGCACCTTTTTCTAAATAAAAAAAAAAAAAAACCTCAACAACGCTCAGTTCTTTTTAATTAGATGCAATATACAAAAATGAAATCTCACTCACCCCTTTCCTCTCCGATAACAAACACTAAAAAATTTATAGGTTTTCATATTTCCAAATCAAAGCTCAAACACCATAAATACGCCTTGAATGAGCAACCAAATTAAGAAAATAGAAGAAGAACAACAACAAGACTGGCAGAGACCCAAGATAAGGATCCTTCATACAGTAATAAGGATCCTGGATAAGTCATGCAATGGATCGTGGGTAATTACGGACGCCTGTAGATACACAGTCTATATGTATATGGACAGCTCATTCCAGAAACATATGTGTGCTTTCGGTCGTGGGCTGTTGTCACCCACGTCCATTTGTTGGTTGCTTGGTCTGCCAGCAGGATTACATAAAAATCACCGAATGGGTTTCCACGAGACACGGATAGAGGACGGGTCTCGGCCATGAGCGCAGGGAGCTTTTTTAAATGTGTGTGGGACAATCTTTAAGGAATCTTTTCTCCTTAAAAAAAAAGTAGTAGCAAAGATGTCATTTCCTGTATTCTGGTGCCTTTTAACATGTCGAAATATACATTTTTCTGGCTATATTAGCATGAGAGAAGTTATTGTGTTTGGGTCCAGATCGCATATTTGAAGATATTAAAAAGCTAAAAGTACAAAAATTGATTCAATGACTAATTCATACCAGCTTTGTGGCATCCCTTTCTGCTTAGTGGCTCCTTCACCTCTTCATTTCATCCTCTCTTAGTCTCATTTGTCACCTAACTTCTTCTTTCCCTTCCTCCTACCTCGTATTCGCTCTTTAATCAAAGACTTTTTGCTGTGGCAGCGTGTGACACACCTCAACTCAGCTGCCCGGCGTCCAGGCTTTGATGACTAATTGACTTTTTCCAGCGCTCATTTGTGTGTGTCGGGGTGCGAGGTAGCAGTGAAAACTTGATGTATCGCCCCCCCCCAAAAAATCTACCATGGGTGTACAGTTCAGGTGTCCACATACTTTTGGCCAGGAGCAGGTGTAATAATCATAATGGCATCATGGATGTCCTTCAGTACTGCCTGTGCTGTCTCATTTGAACACATGCCTCTGCCTCATAGAGGGTTTACAGTTCTTTGTGTCCTGATATAGTTCCTATATTGTCCTTGTGGGAATCTTGCAGAAAACTTATGTTTAGTCTGCTGATCAAAGGTGTCTTCCTTCCTCTCCAGGCAGCGGAGGAGACGCGGTCATGGTGATGTGGGCGATAACCGAGGTTTAAGACGCCACTGCAGGCGATACTTGATTGATATAGTCAAAGTTTCTTTCTTTCTTTCTTTGCTGTACTGTAAAAAAACAGCCTGCAGTCGATTCATTGTTTACTGTGCATCTGTCCTTCAACATCGCGTAGCCTACAGTGTGTGCAGTTGTTTTCAGCAGTCGGTGTTAATTTAGAACAATGTGGTGCAATACTGAGTGTGTTACTGTGAGTTTCATACGGGTCATGTCTGTGTATTTTTGTTGTAAAGTTTTTATTTTTAATGTAAAGTTAGTAGTTACTAAGGAACAAATGAGGAACTAACTGCTAGTTAACCATTAGTTGATGACTAACTCCTAATCTAATTCTATTCAGCAGCTGATGATTAGTTATTGATCACCGAATCAAAAAACAAGCGAGTTAGAATCGAATCAGGAATGGAAAGTAAAAT
This sequence comes from Lagodon rhomboides, assembly GCA_039737535.1. NCBI lineage: Eukaryota > Metazoa > Chordata > Actinopteri > Spariformes > Sparidae > Lagodon > Lagodon rhomboides. The sequence goes on from CM077799.1 coordinate 6,009,988, forward strand.
GAGACTTGAAATGATTCACTAACCACTCAGGGTGATGAGACACTTAGTTGAAGGGACACAAATAGGCAAAGTAGTTATAAAATAATGATGAATAAGGGATTATTACAGAAACAGTAAATAAATGTTAAAGTAATTAGTCATGAATGAGTCATTGCTGGTTGTGTGTTGTTAATCAGCTGGTTCAGAATTCATCCATACATCTTTTGTCTTCTGCTTCTCCGAGATTGGAAAGTCTTGGCAGCAGGCTGAGCAAAATTAGATATGTAATCCTTTCAATGAGTTCTGGGTCGGCCCCGGGGTCTCCTCCCAGTTGTCTGCGCCTGGAAAACCTCCAAAAAGGCGGGCGGGAACCCAGGAGACATCCTTATCAGATGCCCGAACCACCTCAGCTGGCTCTTTTTGACATGAAAGAGCAGTGGCTCTACTCCAAGTTCCCTCCGGATGTCTGAGCTCCGCACCCCGTCCCTGAAGGCTCATTTATGCTCCCTTTAAGATTAAAAATGGGGAAAGTTTGTTTCAAATTATGCAACTTTCACAGCCCACGTCCTTCTGTGCATCCTTCACATCGGCATGGATGTTAAGCAGTACAACCACTAGAGGGCGCCACTCAGGGTCAAACGGGTCTCGCACAGAGACCTCCACTTTTTCTTCACCACCGTCCAATGTTTGTCTCTGTGCCCGGGCTAAATAACATCATATAGATTGTAAAAAACTTCCCACAAACTTGCATCACATTTCCTTAAAAGGTTCCACCACTTTTTCTTGTCATCTGTGGGCGTGTCTCACTTGAACTATTGGCTACACTGCCCCTACAGGAGGTACCGCTCCGTCAGTGCGTATCCGTAAGCTTCCAGGAAACATGCAGAATCGAGTAAAGACAGAAGGCTACATCTGTATGCTTATCTAACGTTGAGCATAAATTAACCTTAAAGGGATATTCCGGTGTAAGTTTAATCCATAGTCTAACACACCTTGACACCGAGTAAGACTCCCCCTCGAGAGGTCAAGTTAGCTGACCGCTAGCTTAGCTAGTTTTAGCAACCTCAGAAAAGACCGCACGATAACAATACACTGCAGCTTATGTCTCCAACTAGAAACCGCCATCAAAAAGCCACAATTAATGGTGAGAACAGCACCAAACTTCAGCAACAGTACATGTACAGTCCCAGCACACAGTACGAAGCATCAAACATCTGCTAGCTTTGCCGGATTTGTATTAAAAACACAGCACAACTCTCCGTGCTCCTCCAGCAGCCTGCCTGTCTTTGGAAGCCCTGACGAGTCGATTACCGAGTGCAGTAGATTTCTGCAGCTCAAGGATGAAAATGTCTGATTATTACTCCATGGAATGCTCAGTTCTTATTATCGAGAGCTGACAGGGAAAATAACGGAAGTAATGGAGTAATAATCAGACATTTTCATCCTTGAGCTGAGGAAATTAACTAAAACTAGCTAAGCTAGCGGTCAGCTAACTTGACCTCTCGAGGGGGAGTCTTACTCAGTGTCAAGATGTGTTAGACCATGGATTAAACTTACACTGGAATATTTCTTTAAGGTTGAGCCCAGCAACCTTACAGTGGTAGTTTCTTTCAGTTTCTACCCAAAGCTCATGTCTGCGGGGAGAGTTAGAACATAGATGGATTGGTAAATTGTAAGTTTCGCCTTCTTCTTCACCACAGCAGTCCTGCAACACCACGATGATACAGAACTATAGAAGCATTATAACACATTATAAGGATGTTCATAATGTGTTATGATGCATTATAGACAAGTGTGACCGAACGATTTATTAAATGTTTTCTTTACTGCTTATAGAATGCTAAACGAGGGGATGTAAAGTGCTCCCAAATATTTTCTGTTCTTGAGATTGTGACCCAAATCTGAACATGACGCTGCAACTTTAATGCCACTGCGGTCATGTAATACATAACCATGACCGTGCCATGTCAGAGAGAATCACGCATACTTTACACACACACACACACACACACACACACACACACACACACACAGGGGCCTGCGGGTGCCGCTGTCATTGGTCCAGTGTTAAACACGGCACGTAACATGGTCCACATGCCAGAATGTTGCTTTATTAGTGTGAAAGAACTGAACGACTGTATGTTTGTGAGCGGTACGGACACATTTGACTTTAAATAATTATTCTTTAAAAGGTTAAATAAATCTGACAGCATAAATATGTAGATAGTGCAGCTGTCTGATAAAGAAAACAAACTGGTGATGAAGACGTTGGAGCTGTCTTCATCCTCCATCAGCGCCCTTGAGCAAAGCAGAAAACAGCGTATTCCACTGGAGCATCTCAGCAGCTGACAGTGTTTTGATGATGATGCGCTCTCCTGGGATGTGTGTGTGTGTGTGTGTGTGTGTGTGTGTGTGTGTGTGTGTGTGTGTGTGTGTGTGTAACCTAACCTCCCCTGCAACCACATCCCCCCGGGCAGCAAGCTGAAACAGGGGGAAACTCATCTGTCTAACTACGCCTCTCAGTTCAGCGCCTCGGGGAAATTACAACCATCCACCGAGAGACGTATCGAGATAAGGGGCCCCGCAAACATTCTGCTCCGTCGCAGTCCGAGAACACCACCAGACTATCCCCACGAGATACTCTTCAAGCAACACCGCCGCTCTGTTGTTTATGATCTAAAATGATTTGTCATTTCCTCCAGAGACGCTCCCGACCAGCAGGCCCGTTTTTATTTGCGCCATCCGGTGAAGTGTGGCATTTTACACTGACAGATCTGCTGTGAAGCCAGAGAGCACAAGTAAAGCTAAGAATAGCTGATGGGAAGCCAGCAGCAGCCGAGGCGAAGACGCCGGTCCAAGGTTAGACTAGGACACGGGGAAAACAGGCGAGCAGGAAGACACGACTGAGTCAGGCGTCCTTTCAGAGGGGCAGGGAGGGCGTCTTTTATTGGACCAGGCTGGATGGTTTGCGTGCTGTGGTCACTTACCGGAGGCAGCCTGCATAAGAGCTGAGTCAAGCTGCAGTGCCGAGCCGAGCCGAGCTGAGCGGTCTGATCTCTCTCTCTGGTGTCACTCTGCACAATCCGAAGGATCTTGGACGAGATTTAAAACACAGAAACCAAACAGACGTTTGCTCCGACAGCAGGCAGCGGTGCTGATAATCAGTCCAGGACAAACACATCCACCTACATCCACAAACCCTGGGTGAAACACAACTGAACTTTCAGCTGCATGAATTCATCAAGTTCTGTTTCGGCTTGCACAGGAGAAACCGGGCCAAAGTCTTTTCCTCCTTGCACCAGATTGTCTAAACAGTTGCTGCATCATATTTCTGAGAAGTCGTAAATCGCCTGCAGTTTTGCAGATTGCAGACAAATCCTGTCTCAGAACCGGTTTGGTGTGAAACTGAAGTGTTGGTGCCAGCTTACAGTGAGCTGCGATGAGTGTGAAACGGGTCCAAAGATGACAAATAAAAGCATGTTGTTTTGGGAATTGGGCTAATAAATCCATTTCTTCAGGGTCAAGTTCACCCAAATATGAAAATTCAGTATTCTGATCTGCATGTGGATGGAAAGAAGAGTCAAGTTTCAGAACTGGGGACTTCAACAACCAAGAGAAAGAACATAAATGGCTCCATATAGCTTATGCATTATAATCCAAGTCACTGTGACCATAAATTGATTTCCCCCTTTTTCAAGCTGAAGTCTTTTCATATCTATTTGAGATCAGCGGGCTTCAGGAGGCTCTGTTGACGCTGGACGAGCTGCATGGAACCATTTCATGTTTTTTTGGACGTCTGAGACAGCCATGAAGTGCAGCGTTGGACCCAGAACTTCTCTCCCTAAAGAAAACTACAAAAAACTCACAAACAAAGCCACAAAGACAGAACTCCAGACCTCCATCCTCAAAAGAAAACAAGACACCAACTGAGGACAAAGACAATCTAAAAACAGTCAGAACTACTTGGCCTGTTGAAGAAGAGAGAGCTCCTTCTCCTCCACCCTCCCTTAAATATGCTGCAGGGCTGATTACCTGATGAGCAGCACCTGAGAGAAGAGGAGGAGGAAACACAGGAGGAGGAGCCTGTCAGCTTCAAACGTTATGAACCAGTTGAGTCTTTCTTTCTTTGTTTCACTTTGAAGAGAAATAAAATCCCCAGTTCCAAATGTTCACACTGAAATCACTTGTGATAAAAAGAGACAGTGTTGTGTTCAAGGACTGTCTTTATTTCATCTAACATATTATTTTTGAACTTCACTTGAACTTTGACTTCAGGAGGAACAAAAATACCTGAGCTAACTTCAAAGATGGATGCAGAACAATAAGCACAGACCAGTTCCAACCTTGAAGGTCTTCATCGGGGTACAAGCAAACGTTTTATAAACTTGGCGTGGGGAGTCACCCGGTCTGGATTGATTGAGTGAATGCAGGTGGTGATCAATGAATCCCAACAGGAGCCATGTTGAATTTTAAACCCCTCCCCATGTGTTAGACTATAAATTCATTGAGCTCATTTCGTTGTATTCTGCAGTTTGTTCTGCAGAGATTCTGTCTCCCATGAAGAAAGTGTTCAGAAACTTTCATTTTAACTTCATATCAATTCTGCAAAACTTCCTGAAACCATATGTTACATTCAAACTTCGCTTGACTTTCGCATGAATGCGATTGGACGTGCTCCTATAGGCCCCTGCACACCCACAACCCTCGGCGGCGTCGCTCCCGGGAGCTGCCCCCGAACGAACCGAACAATCTGCCGCTGTGTCGAGCACATTCAGACTTTTTCCTCATGTTTATGCAGCGACGACTGGCGTGAGGGAAACAGGTGGTGGGTGGCGGGAAAAAAAAATACAGGAGAGCTGTCTCCTGAGCGGGAGTGATGCCTCCTGTCAGCCGAGTTTATCGACTGGACCCCGCAGTGTACTTACCATTAATTGAAGGAGGTCAGGGTCGGAGCGGCGGGCGGCTTGTTTATGACGACCTTGAGTCATGGGTCTGCACTCTGTGTGTGTGTGTGTGTGTGTGTGTGTGTGTGTGTGTGGTTGACAGCCATATGGGTCCCAGTTGACTCGGCCTCACTCCCTTTAAAATGACCTGCCACCGTCTCAGTAAATCACGACGGCCATTTTACATTTTCAAAGTGCTGCTGCTGCTCTTTGTGAGTTACTGTGCACAACTGGAAAAATGCAAATTCTTTCTTTTTTTTTTCTTCTCCTCCCAACAAATACTTATTTTTTGATTTATCGTACGATACAGGAGTGAGCTTATGTGTTCAATCGCAGTGCACAGTGTGTAACAGCAGCATAACTCAGATGATCTGACACATTTTATGGTTTATAGCTGTTTGGGAGGAGATATAGACACGCTGGTGTTTATATTACAAGGCGTACGTGGTGCAGAGTATCATCGGGCTCCGTCGATCCATATTCATGAGCTACCTGCGGAGGGCATCATAATCTCTCCCCTGTCAGATGTGAGCAGTACTTGTGCTGAGCGTTGGTGAGGCGGCAGCAGGCGCGCGGCTCTGACTGTTTCTGTTATTGTCAGAGGTAATGATCTGTGGGCCCCGACATCATCAAGTCCCCCCCCACAAACCCTCCGGGCTCTGAAGTGGCACATGTTCCCCCTGCTGGATTCAGGTCGAAGCCCAGCAGAGCTTAAATCTGCCTCCTCTGTTTTCTCTCCCGCTCCTCTAAATATAAAATGTGACAGAAATAAAAACCACACAGCGGCAGCAGGACGGGATGTTAGAGGCTATTACTCACGGGGGAGTCAGAAAACAGATACTGTACATGTCATCTGTGGCTCTGGATGAGATTTGTCAACTCTGAGGAATTAATCCCGGTGATGTCACTCTGATGTCATCAGGGCTATCTCACGTTTCTGTTTTTTTTCTTCGTTTTTTTCCGGGAAATACTAAGAACATGACGAGTGCAATTTGGAAGACAGAGTAGAAAATGGTCTGTTGAAAGACACTATCAAGGTGCATTATGGGAATTTTAGCATTGAGCATGTTTAGAGCTCGACTCTGTTTGGGTTTATTGAGTCATTATATTTTATCTAATGTCAAAAAGCTGAGATACAATCTGACAGTGAGAGTACATTCGGTAACACTTCAGACTAGAGAACACAAGCGTCACACAATAACAGGCTGGTTCTTCTGATACCATCTTTTCATCATGGAAACACAAAAGTAACTGTTCTAACGTGCGACAAAGTGAACTGCTTGGTGAAAACGAGGCTTCACTAATCATCAGTAAGAAAGTAAACAGTGTGAATACTGTTACTGTACTAAAGTAGATCTTTCAGGCATCTGTACTCCACTTGAGTATTTAATTTTCTGACTGCTTTCCACATTTCCTCCCTAGATTTGAACACAAACATCTGTACTTTTTACTTTATTACTTTCAACCTATGCCAAGACAGAATCAGACAGAGAGGGAGACTGGAACTGGGAGAAAATGTGTGTTAGTGTCTCGTACCTGCAGAGACCCTGCAGCCCTCTGACTGGATCTTCTTATTTTCTCACTTTGTTGCTGCTCAGGACGCTTTACCAGCCCAAAATGTGGCTATTTGACATCCTGGGATCTTTGTGGTGCGTTTAGGAACAGCTGGGACAAATCATACTGATTCTACCTTTATGTTTACACCTGCTCACATGAAATTTCCCAGTCAGAAAGATTTTTTTCCCAATAATTCTGACAGCACTTGAAGAGTAAGATGAGTAAACCCCTGGACAAACAGCACTGAGCCCAGCTCTGATGCAGGTAAGAGAGTTCACAGTAGCTTTTGTAAGAGTCACTCAACCAGGCTGCAGAAAGTCTCCGTCATCACAGCAGAGTTTCTGGCTGATAATCTGTGAACTTCAGCTCTTCAAGCGCTGCCACAGTGTGACTCAGGTGTGTCATGAGCCATTCTAACAGCAGACACTTGAAAGCAGGAAAGCGCAGGTGTGACCAACGTTAACGATGGTTCCACTTTGTGCACCAGCCAGGTCCATGAGTGAGCCTGCAGCACCAAAGCCCCGAGAGCTGCTCTCCTAACTGTTACACAACCATCACTAATGTTATTAACTATATAAATAAAAAGGTCTATTCCCCACATATCTTGAGCCGTCAGAAAAGGGCGTCGCCACACCTGAGGAAGACGCCCCGAGCTGCTCTCAATCATTAATCAGGAGCCTCGACAACCTGCACAGGTGATCTGAATCTCCTCCAGTCAATCCAGAGAGACGTAGACGTTCAGATAAAATAAAAAGATAAGAAATAGATAGAAGTAACAAAAAATGGGACTGCTGTCTGTCAAAAAAAAAAGGAAAATTATTCTTTGGATTCCAGCTTGTGGTCAAATATATAAATCTAGTGTCTGAGCTAGTAGAAATGTCTTGGACTGACTCTCTCAGCCTCAGTCGCTGTGCTGGTCAGGTGTCGTCCTTTGGGTGGCAGTAAAACTCTTCCACATATTTTCTCTTTCAGTCTGATTTTCCTTTTTCTCTCTGCCACTGCTGCTGCGATGTGAATAATGTAATCAGGCAGAGGTGTTCAAACAGGAACTGTGTATGTTAATAATGAATCTCAGATAATTAACACTGATTCCAGCATGTGAACAGTTTCTGCTGTTTTGACGACATGACAGAAGCTTTTCACTTCTTGTAAGCAAGTGATGAAGGGATTGCAGCGAGATAAAATTTAGTTTTGGGCCATTTTCCAGTCACAAAAACAGCTTCTTCAAGTATAATTTCACCCAAAAATGAGAATTCAATCAGTCATGACACGGCAATCTGTCGTCTTCAGTGTAGTTTGATCAAGAACATGTGAAAAGTTAAACATTTAGACTCTGTTGCCGACATTTTCTGTTAATTATAGTACTAATTAGAGTCTCAGCCCTCACTGTCAACACTTCCTGCTGAACTGTTCATTTAATCAGCTTAATTCATGTGTTGAACTGAATGAGAAGCTGAAACAGCATGTTTTAATACGTGAGCTCTTTAAAGAATAGAGCAGTCCTCTTTAGTAAAGCCAACATGAAAAGAGCAAAAAGGCAGATCTGCATTAGCTGCGTTTGCTGTCCAGCATCGTGGGAATGTGCAGGTCATCCAGAAATTAAAATTCACCTGACTTCCTCTCTGCATGTGAGCGAGCAGATTACGGCTGAACTTTCATTTTTGGGTGAACTCTTCCTTTAAATCCACACTGTTAACCTTTCTGCTCTAAAGCAAGTACAACAGCCTCTTTTAAAGGTGCATTATGGGAGAATTGGCAACATGTTGAATTCATACTCAAAACAAACAGGGGGCAGTATATCACCAGAGACGGCTAACAACAGCTGCAGTTAGCTAGTTAGCTCAGTTAGCCACACATTTAGCGACCTGGAATGTTGGTGATTACACCACTAGAGCAGGATTGTCTGCTAACTAGTTAGCATGCTAACTGTAGTAGATGCACTACATAGACTTAAATTTGTGCTATTTCTTCATTGTTTTCAACTGAAAAGTCTTACATATTGCACCTTTAAATTACGAAAAATGTAATTCAAGTGGTGGACAGGACGTACTTTACTTTACTTTACTTGAGTGTTTCTTTTTGATGCTACTCTCGAGCTCCACTCCTGACATATCAGATGAAATACTGTACTTTCCACTCTGCTACATGTTTTCTGACAACTTTAGTTACTAGTTACTTTTAAATTACAATTGTTAATTTAAAAAGCTTTAAAATACAACACACTGATAAACCTCTTTGGCTTCTGACGTTCTAAATGTACCAGTACTTTACAATCCGCTCTCATATGGCCGATAAAAAAGTGATTCATACATGTAAATTGTAACAGATTGTTACAATGAGCCCGTTCAGAAAATAAATCAAAACATAAAATCCTTTGAATAAATAATAATTATAATCACAGCAGGTTTGTATTGGCTAACATCACCCAGTCTGAAAAAGCAGATGAACAGAAATGGACACTGAGCTAAAACCGACTGATAATGTGGGAATCATGGGAGAAAAGGAGGAGGGAGGGAGGGAGGGGTGTCACTATTATGCAATTCCCTGTCGTCCCCGTCCACCTGTTGTTCGGGATGGACGAGCCTGCGGCACAATCTCGTGAATAAAGCGCGTGTTGGCGTGATGAGCAGCGTTCTCAGCTCCGGTCCTGGAGAATGTGCACAGTTGGTGTGGAGGAGAGTTTCCCTCCTCCACAGCGTTGTGCAGAAGAGAACAGGCAACTGCACGTTCCCACGACGCTGGACAGCATGGCAGCTGACGCAGGTCACTGCAGAGCTGCCTTCTTGTGCTTTTCATGTTGGCTTTACTGAAGAGGACGGCTCTGTTCTAAACATACTGTTTCAGCTTCTCGTTCAGTTCAACACATGATATGTTGATTAAACGTACAGTACAGCAGGAAGTGTTGACAGCGAGGGACGGAGGCTCTCATTAGCAGAGAGAGTCTTATAAAGGCTCACATTTTGGGCCTCACACTAACATGTGTCAGGAACTTTTTAGTAACACTGTTGTTTTAACAACTCTGATAATTACAGTGAAATAAAGCTGCAGAGACGTAATGTGTCGTGAAGATGAAAATGGACAGATGGCGTCGCAGCATATAAGACTGAATGTGTAGGACAACACACATTAATATTCCTCTGTTCTTGATCCGTCGCCTTTGAATCTACACCCTCGTTGTTGTCTTGATAACGGCTGCAGCTGTCGCTGAGGACAGCTCATCAGTATTTTTCTGTGAATATGAGAAATTGGACAAAAACGTGTTCATGGTTGGTGTTTAACAGGCCGATTTCATTTTTTTAAGGTTCAATATGTTTAAGTTATCTACCTGTAAAGTCACAATATGTAGGAATTCTGCATAAAAAAACTACTAGAAAACAACTTATATATACTTATATATTTTATTGAGTTGTGTTCTTACATTATCAAAAATGTCTCCAACAATGTTCAAACCAGAGAAATCCACAAGTCTACTCAAGCTCACGGTGAGTTTCAGTTGGCCTGTGGCGACTGAACTAAATGTGAATTAAACTAAAACGTGAACTTCTCCCTGGAAGTTTGTTCCTCAAGTCTCTTTAGATGGATTGTCTTCAGCAGTGGGGGCAGTATTGATCCGCCCCCAGCAGCCTGATCACTTCGAGCTTTTAAGCGAGCGACGGCATGCAGCGAGTCCATGTGTGTCTGTGTGTTTGATTTCAGGTCAACTCTCACTGAATTCAGCACTCAGCGGAGACTCTGAGGTATCTCCCCTCTCCTATCTGTAACATTGTTGTGTAGTGAGTACGTTTCCCCTCCAGCGCCAGTCAGCAGTCAACATTACAGACGTAAAACCACCCGACAATGGAGGTCACCTCCGTGGATCATGCAGCAGTCAGGTTGATAAACAGGAGTGAAGTTAAATCCGCTTTTTAATCACCAAGGTTAAACATAATCTCTCTCTTCCTGTGGGCCTCCGATCAGAACAGCCTCCAGGTGTTTACTCCTCCAGAAAGTCCAACTCTCCACCCGACTCTGTCCTCCAGAGGAGCAGCTCTGCCCAGCAGCCCCACACAGCCCTCTGCTAACAACTCTTGTTTTGTTTTGACTGATGGGAGACCTGACGGCAGAGGTTACATGTTGTTTCAGCCAATATTCACTAATGTTTTGACCAGAAGCAGACTTTAACGTTCCACTTCATGTTTATAGTTTCCTTTAAAATGAGTTTCCTATTTTAAGAAAACACTCTGCTCGAGCTAACAAGCGTGATTTGTGACATCACAAATAGTTTGGAAGCCAAACATGGTCCGATATTCAGCGAACACAAGTGTGATGTGGAGACTTGAAGCCTCCAGTTCATAAACACTGTGAATAGACTTTACAGTGAAGCAGGAGGCATCTTGTGTCCGGCCATTTTTAGGACTTTAAAGGTGCACATCAGATAAGAAAGATCTTCAGTGACTGATTTTTTGGAGACTTGACAACATGTTCTTCATCTTAGAGTGACGCCAGGATCTCATCCATCAGCTGTAACTTGAAAAAATGTTGAAGAATATTTTTTGTTGTTGTTGTTGTTTACTGAATGTAGTGTTTCTTGAAAATGCAAAAGAGCATGAACATCATCCTCCACCATGTTCCAAACAACATCCACTTTTAAATTAGATTCCTGATGAGAAACCGCGCCTAAAGGCATGAGAATAAATGTGGAGACTGCAGCTCATTCCATAATGCAGCCCAATTTATTAAAGAGGCAGCCTGTTGAGCTGCGCTGGTCGTCAGCAGTGAGGCTGATTCATAAAACACAGATTTATGATTTTGAGTTTTTAATAGCTGTGAGGATGTTTAATTCATCTTGATAAGCAGCTCTGACTCTGATGTCTGCATCCGTCTGGAAGTGATCAAACAACATCAGAGTAACAGAGAGACACAAACATGTTGTCACATTTTGACGTCCGAGCAGCTTTGTTGATGAGGGAGGTCTCGAATCGGAAATGCAATGATGGGCTAATCCCCTCGCATGCGTAATGACAGCTGGTGAGAGGAGCGCGGCTCAAAACCAAACCTCCATCTGTCTGACAGACACAGTTCGTTCTGACGAGGACGCGGCGACGCATCGCCTTTTACGCACGACACGACGGAGGCGTTACAGCGGAGCGCGAGCAGCTCTTTGTCACATTATGAGGGTTTGATGTGAGCAGCACTGCTGGGTGCACATTTTGAGATCGCTTCACACTTTTTGTGGACCGGCAGAGTGGACTGATCTCCCGCTTCAGTCGCGCGTAAAACCGGTTCGGTGCGTCAGGCAACATTCGCTCCAAAACCTATTTCTTTTCTTTTTCTTCTTCTTCTTCTTTTTTTTTTATTTTAGCTGAAACAACAAGATGGAGAACTTTACAGCAGCTCCAGAACTCAACCACACTTTGGGCGTCTGGACGGACTACAGCATCCCGTACAAAGTGATAAGTAGTTTGCTGCTCTTGGTGATTTGCGCTCTGGGAATCATCGGCAACGTGATGGTCATCCTGGTGGTGCTCACTACCAAACACATGCGGACTCCAACCAACTGCTACCTGGTGAGTCTGGCCGTGGCTGACCTGATGGTGCTCACGGCGGCCGGGTTGCCCTCCATCACGGACAGCATCTTCGGATCTTGGGTGTTCGGACACTACGGGTGCCTCTGCATCACCTACTTCCAGTATCTGGGCATCAACGCGTCCTCCTGCTCCATCACAGCCTTCACCATCGAGAGATACATCGCCATCTGCCACCCGATCAAAGCTCAGTTTCTGTGCACCCTCTCCCGAGCGAAGAAGATCATTTTGTTCGTCTGGGCTTTCACCTCTCTGTACTGCGTGATGTGGTTCTACCTGTCAGACATCCAGGAGCTGGTGTACGACAACATCACCATCATCACCTGCGGCTACAGAGTCTCCAGGAAGTTTTATCTGCCCATTTACTTCTTCGACTTCGGCGTCTTCTTCGTGCTGCCGCTGCTGCTCTCCGCGGTCCTGTACGGACTCATCGCGCGGATCCTCTTCCTCAACCCGCTGCCCTCCGACCCCAAAGACAAGAAGAACGGCCAGAACAACCACAACGTCAACAACAAAACCAGCTGCAAGAACTCCCGACACTCCAGCTCCACGGCGAGCTCCCGCAGACAGGTGAGCGGCGGCGCACAGCCCGGTGCTCACCGGCACACACCGACCCTGATGAGCTCAAAACTAAGAGATCAAATCAGTTTTATCTGAGCCACAAGTCACAGATCAGTCAAATGAACGGTGCTGAAATGTATCCAAGTACATTTACTCAAGTACCACTTCATTTTGTGCCACTTTATACTCCAACTCCAACTCCTTCACCAAATATTCAGTTTATAAAATACTAAAAATCAGCTCCACTTCCATCAACTACAGCAGTAAAATGCTGCTCACACATGACAATACATCACTAAAGTCTGACAGTGTTATGTCACATTGTTTGACACCGAGCCTACAGAGTTCATTTGGCTTAAAATACTGACATACAGCAATTAGGTCAGTGCAGGATTCATCTGTAATGGAATATACGTCAATATACATCAATCGTTAAAGTATCCAAATATTTCTCTCATCTCTTTGGAAAAAAAATAATAATAAAAAAAGTAATTCACTTTCAAACCACCTAACTAATCAATAGAATTGATAAAAGATGAGTAAAGCTGAGCAATTCAGTCAAAATGCCACGAAACTGATGAAAATACTGCACAGAAAGCTTGAACTGTCTTTGCATTAAACACTGTTACACTTGTGTTAATTTTAAAAATGACCTCACCTTAATACTGAAAAAACAATGTCAAAGAATCTAATTACAGCTTTAATTTTTAGGAAAAAACGTGTTAAAGGGACAGTTCGGGTCTTTAGATGTGGGGTTGTATGAGGTACTTCCACCTGGTCAGTGTGTTACCTGCAGTAGACGACCGTCAGTGTGGAGAAGCTGCAAAATGTATTCTAGCCACATAAAAAAGTAGATATAGCCGTTTTAAATGTACGCTATGTTTTTAACATTTCAAACAGACTTTTTCTTTGGCACTACATTCCCTCCAGCGTATCGCCTCTGCTTCTTCTTTATTCAATCATCTCCTTTTCTGTCAAATTCAAATGTCTTGTTTTTGTTCAATCAGCAATCTAAAGCCCAAAACTATTCAAGTGAAAAGATAGAAAGTACTCACATTTGAGAAGCTCCAACTAGTTGCGTTTTGGCTTTTCGGCTTAAAGAAAAAAACTTTATGATAAATGACTTAATAATCAGTTAAAATAAAACATATAAGTCAAACAGTTAGGTTGGTGTTCATGCACTAAACTGGATGAACTGACCCTTTAAAAACTGAGGTTACAAAAGGCAGGAAGTCGTAAAGAGAAACCTCAGAATATGAAAGATGTGTGGCTCCATATCTGTATTGATTTCCCCACTTGAGAGTCTGGTATTCCTGATCCTTCTCCCTGTGCAGGTGACCAAGATGCTGGCCGTGGTGGTGATCCTGTTCGCCACGCTCTGGATGCCGTACCGCACTCTGGTGGTGGTCAACTCCTGCCTGGACCAGGCCTACCTGGACAGCTGGTTCCTGCTCTTCTGCCGGGTCTGCATCTACCTCAACAGCGCCATCAACCCGGTCATCTACAACGCCATGTCGCAGAAGTTCCGCGCCGCCTTCCGCAAGATCTGCCGCTGCGGCAGGAAGGGCCTGGACAAGCCGGCCACCTACAGCGTGGCGCTCACGTACAGCGCGGTGAAGGACACGTCGATGGTGGAGAGCACGGACCACTTCACCACGGAGCTGGAGGAGCTGACCGTCACGGACGAGCTGCTGTCGGACCAGAAAATGTTCCCAGATCCCTGCGTGTACGGGAAGGTGAATTTCAGCGACGCCTGAGGTTCTGAGAGCCAACGGGGGATTGTTTAATGGAGTCTGCTGAGTGGGAATATCGCTCCTTGAGTGCCTGCTGACCTTTCTGAAGCCAGGCGGCTGCGTCGAGAGATGTAAACACAAATTACAGCCGGTGATGAGTAATGACAGTCTTTGAGGCGTGAAGCCAAACAACACTTTACCGAGAATGATACCGGACATTGTAAAGCGACAAGCATCGGCAGATAAGCTTTCGTAATCACATAGCTGTTATCTCATCTCAGACCGTCTCACATGATAAACTGTGTGAGTCCGTAAAACATGAATGTGGACAAAAACACCATTAACACTTCATATATCTGGTCACAGTCCAGCAGAGACTGTTGATCTCTACAGGAGACGCATCATTCTCATTTTCAGGGTTCATCATTTTGTTTTGGGTTACTGCGACGACATGTTCACATGCTTTAATGCTCCAAAAACACAACATGCAAAATGCTCTGTTTCAGCTCCTGTCTCTTTAAGGCCCCACCCCCTCCTGAATACCCAGTCTCCTCTGATTGGTCGGCTCACACACGCCTGAGCCAGCACAGCTAACAACAACAGAACAGCTGTGCTAAATCAGTTCTCACGTGCCAAACACGCTGCTAGTGTGTGACATGACGGCGTAGTGTGATGTCACAAAGTCACAGAATTAAAGGCGGGACTACCGACGAGGCGTTTCAGGAGCTGTGGAGGTGTTTTCTGCGGGAGAGAGGAGCTTCTGTTGGTGCGGTCTTCAGCCTTTTTTAACTTCCAAGGTCTTTTACAAGCACAAGAATCTCTACAACACACTGAAGGACAGGAGAGAAAAAGAAAATAGATCTTCTTTAAAGCTGCACAGGGCAGCACAGCACTCGCAAGGTCTTACCTAACGTGAACTCCAATACCCAGAAATCCTGCAACATGTTCTTGACACATGTCTACCAACACGCAGGTCAGTGAGGCTTTATTGCCAAAGAGATGACAGAAGCAAGAAAGATTACACCAACAAGTGAAGACATCAGTGGAGAGGTGTTGATTGCCTGAGCTCTACACACACTTTAGGATCCAAGCTAAGAAAAGAAGGGTTTACTCTCCAACCCGTCGCCCTGTGCAGCTTTCATAAGCGTACGCCATCCTGCCCCCCTGATGTTTTCAGGCCAGGCGGTCCATTAAAGGGTGAGTCACACCTGAACCTTCGCAGACAAAACAGGCCCTATTTTTACTGTGAAGGACATGTATACGGCCTCGAGCACAGTGTGGAAACCGAGACAGACTGTGCCGAGTGCGTCCTGGAGGCTCCGGCTCAGCCTCTCCGAGCTCTCTTAAGTGCTGCGCTGAGCTTTTCCACCAAGCGTTCGCCGACAGCGAGTGGAAGCGAATCACGTCAAACACTTTGTAACTCGGGATTCTTAAAAAGTGCCATAATGACGTTTATTATGTGTTGTTACGGCTTCCACAGCGTCGCCCCGCTCCTGATAAGGCATCATTTATAATGGGTTTATAAGTCGTCACTAATGGCTTCACATAGAGGCAGGAAACCATTTTACGGTTGATTCGCTCTTTAAGCAGCGAGTACTTCTGTAAACAGGGTTTTCTGAGCAATATCTCCGTCCAGACGAGCGTTTAAGCACCGTTTCCAAACACGACATTATCGTAACACATATTCAAACATTTGCAGATGATGTTCGATGATGGAATAAGGTTCCAAGAATTTAATTCAGACCTTGGTGCCTACGGTGGAAACTTAAGGACCTCCACAAGCTTCCTCATCCCGAAGGGTATGAGTGATGTGATGAGTGATGGCACATCACAGAGGTTAAACGCCCGGAGGTCAGCTCAAAGCTTCACGGCTGCTGAGGTGCTTCTCAAACCTTCAAAAGTAATTCATAAATCTGATCAAAACAGCTTCGTTTGTAAAGCGAGAAAGAAGTGAACCTTTGTTGATAAAAGGCGAACAGATACGTTAACGTACAACTTATAAACCCCGTGTTGAACATGCCTCATCATACAGCGGTACCTCCCTCACTTATAGCCACAGCAGTGATTGTAAACCTCGATGTTTAACCGTGTGAATACAGAGATTAAGTGTAACATGTAGAATCTGTCGATGTATCTCAGCTGCGAGCTCCGTCCAGAAGTCAGCGATCAGCCTGCAGCGAAGTGAAGTGAATGTTTTGCTCGGTGTCACGTGAACTGTGGATTTTTAACAAACTCGTCGCTTTGCTCGTCTCGCTTTCTCGCCGCCAAACGGGATCGGTGTTGTGGCGTTTATCGTGCCAGATCAGTGGAATCTCTGAGCACGGTCGACCACACTGGGGGTTATAATTGGGCAGCAGCAGACAGCGGCGGAAGATGAAGCTCTGACGCTCTTTACAGGGTCCGTGTGTGGAAAATGTTCTGTGACAGCTGCAGTTTTCTCTAACGATTGTACCGATAGTTTACACGCCTTTGAGTATCAGTGGATTCGTGCCCTCGTGTGTGTCCCCTGTGTATTTAAAGTGATGGTATTTATAGTAACTCTTCTGTCTGTGAGCTGGAAAACAGAAGCTGTGGATCTACTTTCAGGCCACTCTTGCTTTCATTATTGCCCGATATTATTTTTGTGTTGTACAGTTTGCTCTTTAGACTAATGTGATCCTGTGAGTTTGATGGTTAGCTAGAAATGACTCATTTGTATATTTTATCTTTCTGTTTCAAATAAAGTTGTTTCTGCAATCACAGTTTTAATTTTCTACTTTTTAAGCACGTAAAAAAATGCAGCTTCTTTCTTTTCTGTGTGAAACATTTGTCGAGGAGTCGGTTTAATTTCTACCAACTGTTCTTCCTGCTCTTGACATTTCTCCGCTAACCACCACCCACACTTAGCGGGGTTGCGCTTCAGTCAAAAGTCAGAAAGAAGAAGATTCAAAATGACAAATCCAAAGTTCTTGAAATTAAGATCCTTGTCATCAGTTGCTGACGAGTCGGGAACGAGTGACACATTTTCTTGAGATTCAGTGGCTCAAACCCGTCCCTCTCCTGATGAATAACTGAAAAGGGCACAATGTAGATCTGGAGGAGAAACTCAAACTCAGAATTATAATATTTACAATATTAATGAGGCAATAATACAAACTCATAAATATTTATTTCTTCCGTAGCTGAATAAACAAGCTGTTCTCAGAGGAAAATAAGGTCCCCAGAGCACTCCTGGAAGCTAGAAAGGTGGCAGGGTCCGCCACATATAAACAAAGTAAAACAGTATGAAACTGTGTCGTCCTCTAAGGTCAGCTGGAAACAAAGACAGGTTTGAATAGGCATAAAAATAAAAAAATCAGTCGATGAAGCTCTTTCTCTGATCAAAATGTCTTCCTCAAAACTACGTAGTGGCCCTTTAAGGGTTAAACCGTCTGTCCTTGATCAGACCTGCATCACTTCACTAGCCAGTTTGGACTAAAGAGAAGAAGATATGAAACAAGTAAAAGCTCATCTCGACTTGTTTCACATAGATGATTCTTTTTATATAATTTATATAATCCCAAACAATCACAACACATCTCACAGTGACACTTTAACAATATGTGTCACAGCATGCTCATATTACATGTTTATGACCTGACTTTCACACTGGGAGGTGATGATGTTGGTGGAATTACAGACACGAAGGCTGCCAAGCCAGCGACCGCAGTTCAAGACTGCGTTTCTACATTTGTGGGGTTACTTCCAGCTGCGTTCGTGGCGACAAAAACAGGGATTTTAAATCAGAACACGATTTTTTCCTAATCATCGAAAGACCCAAACTATCACTTTAACATCAGTATAAGGTGCAGACACTCCACACAGCACTAAAAGGCAGACGGGCTGCTAACTAGCTGGTGAACACAGTGAAGCATTCGGCATCGAAAGAGTCAGTGATCTCGTTCAGGAGCTGGTGGAGAGCTACACAGGGATGAAGGAGGGTGTATATTGGATAAAGACGATTGTTTTCAAGCACATAAGCAGCTTATTACAGTGAGAATATATCAGTGTTGTGCTGGTTTATTTACTATACACCACAGAGATAATACATCAGATTCATGGTGTTTTGTTGACAGACGGCACCTTTAACTTTACCTCTGACAATATGCAGTTTACTATGCAAATACGTTGAACCACATCTCACATCACATCTGTCACTTTACATTAGACGCAACAATAACTCCCTCCTCACACGGGATTCACCTCGAGAGTGTGCCGGCTTCTCACCAATAAATGTGCATCACGCAGTCGTATCTATCAAACCTCACATGGTAAACACTCTCAGCCTGAGAGCAGCTTCACTTAGCTGCTAATTTGCCACCATCTCCAGGACTGAACCGTGTGAGTGGAATTTCAAAAGGAGCCGTACAGTTTCTGTGGAGTGTGAATGATGTTTTAATGGGCGCCGTCCTCTCCTGTACACAGGCGGCGGGCTGCTGTCAGCTCCCGACGCAGGCGTGAGAACGGCTATAAAACACTTCAGAGACGAGTCCACAGGGAGACGCTCACCTCTGATGGGAGCCTGTCTCACAACCTGACAGTCTCTCACGTCTGTCAGCTCGCTCTGTGAGTGCATCACTCAGCCTTCTGAGGACTGACGTTCATGAACGACTGTATTCAGTCCACACCGGTTCGTTTAAGTCAGTTCAGTTCAATAACTTCATCAAAAACAAAAACATATTTTATCATCTACCCTGAGTGGTAACGGTGCAGATAGTTTCAGGATTATGTACCAATGTTTTCAGATGTCTCTTTAGATCAGACATGGAAAGTAACTAAGTACAGTTACTCAAGTTCTGTACCTGAGTACAATTTTGAGGCAATTTACGCTTTCTGCTACTTTATACTTCCAGCTCCACTTCATTTATCTTATATATTTATTTCAAGTTCCTAGTAACTTTGCAGATTCCATGCTGCATCAGAGCTAAATTAGCACATTTTAAAAGTATATATATATATATATATATATATATATGTATAAGTACAAATTACTTTTACACACACTTTTGATACTTAAGCACATGTTAGAAAATTACTTCTGATATATAACTACATTTAATATAAGATACTTTAAGTAAATTTACAAAAGTGAAAGTAATATTTTAAACATGACATCTTTAATTATCTTATCTTTAACTCAACTTTAGCTGCAACACAACACAATGCAGGTTAACTGTAAAAGCTAACAGCTCAGTGAGGATGCTAACGTGCTAATTCATACAAAACACAAAGCTGAATTTAGTCAGGATTACTTAAATAAAAACAAAAAACTTGATGATGGTGTGAAGTGAAAAGTCAGATGATGACCAAAGTCATTAGAGTTTATTGTCTGTGTCACCTGAATATCTGCAGCAAACTTCATGACAGTCTACTGAAAACTTGTCAAATTATCCAAACTGAAACGACACGAAGGTCAAACTCATGGTGCTAAATTAAATGAAGTCCTGGGATCAACAATGTCATCTAAAAATCAAGAACATCTGAACAAAACATCGTCCTTCAAGATCCTGAGAAATAGTCTGGGCTGAAATTATTGAACAGCAGTGTTTTTTTTTCTCCATTTCAGGTGTTATCATTGGTTAATCTACAGAACGCTCCCAACAGGTCTTCCATCAGAAGCTGTCCAGTAGTGTCAGATGGAAAAATGTCTTGTTTCTGGACTGAATGGACCCTTTGCAATGATTACAGGACACTAACGAGCCCTTCTGTTTGCAGACCGAGATACAGTGTAAGACGATGTTTGGATTGACCTGCAGGACAAACGTGACGACGCTCAGCTACTGTGTGCCTCCGATATCAGTCGATGAGTGTTTGCCGAGCACTCGTAACGCCGACATGCTCCGTGGTATTGATCCGTATCCAGAGTGCGTTGGAAGAAAAGACAGATGGCGAAGAATGTGACACGTGAACACAAAAAAGAAAGTATAGAGTATTAGTCATCATTCATCAGGACAGCTGAGCCATCGCTTGGAACACCTGTTGAGTTAATCTCCGCCCGCATGTCCTCAACTACTGCTTACATCTACCAGGAGAACAACAACGGAACAAATCTTATGAGATACATTCAGCCCTGATAAGATTTTGAGGAGGCTTCTCATCAAATTTGAACATAAACTCATGTCGGCGCTCTCTGCTACCGGCTGGCAAAATGTAAAAACTCATTAACTCTTCCAAACAGGCCCACAAATTAACCCGTCGTAAAACCCGAAGCATGAAAAACAAACATTTGCCGTGTTAACGTTGGGTTATGTGCTGGAATAATTCTTTTTCAGTGACTTCCTGCTGTTTTCGCCGGTTGCCAGGCAACCACACGGTGACAATGAGGCTCCAGGAAGTCACCTTGGCGAGAAAGCAAATAACCGAGTTCCCCCG
This sequence comes from Lagodon rhomboides, assembly GCA_039737535.1. Taxonomy (NCBI): domain Eukaryota; kingdom Metazoa; phylum Chordata; class Actinopteri; order Spariformes; family Sparidae; genus Lagodon; species Lagodon rhomboides. The sequence goes on from CM077799.1 coordinate 6,030,715, forward strand.
AAGTGTTACACCATTAAACTTCTCACACTAACCGAAGAAAAAAAGCAAGAAAGAACAGAAATGTCACAATTTCTTAATAAACTTCCACCTGTTCGTTCACGCAGCAGCTCCTTCTGTTTAACGAGAGCCAAAGTTTATCTCAAACTTACCAAGTGGCATTCAAACTATTTTTTCAAGAAGCACCACTTCCCACAAATTTCATCACCACAACAACAAAAAGAGCGAGGACATAGCTGCGCCGTTTGATCGACAGGCGAGTTTTGCAGATTGCAGAGCAGCGACGCCACACAGCAATTACCTATTAGCCACACGGGAGAAAATCAAGAAGAAGGAGGAGGGAAAAAACTGTAGATTAACACTTTAAAATTATATTCCTGCGTGACAGGCTATCATTAGCAGACAGCGTGCTGGATGCGGGCCTCGAATTAGATGGATCACATCAGTGCCTCCCTGGGAAGTTAAATAACGGCGCCCAAACATTAAAATAGTCTGAATTTGGCGTAATCGAGTGTCAAAACAGGCAGGAACTAATGAGCGAGCGGTACGGTACAAGAGGCCGCGGCACCGCAGGCAGGCGGGGGGAGAAAATGAGGGAGGACGAGCAGAGAGAAGGAGCATTATTCAGGTTAATGAAGAGAGGTAGAGATAAGAAACTTTTCCGGCTCATTAACTCGGGTATAAATGTGTCTGAGCACAATAAAAAGAGGTTGTTCCGCGATAATGGGACTGTCATGTTCGCCGTGACACCTCGGACAGAGACAGCAACAAAGACAAGGGGGTGGTGTAATTACAGCTCTCGCCGCGCCAGGAGAGCAGCCGTCGCTTTTACGAATAATTACACGTGGAAGGAGACGCGGCGCGAGGAGGGGCTGTTCAAAGAGAAGTCACTTTTCAACGATCCTGATGGAAAATTACAGTTTTTTTTTCTTCATAAACAGCCGCAGAGCTGAAACCAAGCACTACGTAGCCGTTTATTTCAAAAGATACAGCTGGCAACTTGTCAACGAACCTCACGAAAAAACTGTTACTACCGACAACCTCCTCCTTCGTATTGTCTGTGTGTCCGGAGCCTGAAACACTCTGCTGTTATATCAGCGTGCAACAGGCTCCTTTATGTCCATGAATGTGGGCACCGGAGTTTATTTTGAGTCCACAGTCACACATTGCCTACACCGTCTGCTCGCCACGAATTCTCCCCACAGCTCTACAGAATGCGTATTAATCCACAGACAGACGAAGAGCTTGTTGGTTTTGGACTTTTCATGAGATTTGTTCACAATAACAAAACTATCTCAAGGAAATTGAATCGAACGCAACTGGATTTGGTTTTTGTCTTTGAAGACGTTTCACCTCTCGTCCAAGAGGCTTCATCAGTTCCTGCTCGCTTGACTAGGCTGGGACTAGTCCAACTAGCCGGTGTGGAGGTCCAGCTATTTAACCTCTTAGGAGGCGGTCACAAGGCCACTGATGTCTATGGGTCGTATGTGCTCCATTATTGCCAACGACGTCGATGACGACGTCGTTGGCAATAATGGAGCACATACGACCCATAGACATCAGTGGCCTTGGATGAGAGGTGAAACGTCTTCAAAGACAAAAACCAAATCCAGTTGCGTTCGATTCAATTTCCTTGAGATAACTATGACCTGGATGAATGAGAATATTCACAGGCAATAACAAAACTAGAGACCAGACTACACACCTGTAAAGTTTCGTGACTGCATCTTGCACAGATGTGACGCTTTAGCAGTGACAAAATCTGTTCTGTACTGTATATCCGGCTGTCAGAGTGCTCACAGGGTCACTCCACCAGTTTTAAACATCGATCAATCCGTCACCGGTCCTCATGTCGGAGCGAGAGGCAGGATGGATGTGTCGTGCTGTGTGCCGGTCTCTTCACTTAGGGAAGCTGATGAATGACAGATTGGTCTAAAACGACAAACTCAAGCAGGTGTTCAGGCACAAGCGCGACATGGTTGTTTCATTAAGTTAATTTAATCAGGTTTGTTGGCAACAAATGCATTTTTTCTGGGATCTTTTGGACGGCTGAGTGGGAGTTAATGCTTCAGTCTGTAGCTACACTCCGGTGCTTTCTTGTGATAATCATGGACGTGTTTCTGCCTGTGTGTGTTTGAGGAGGCTGGAGCTCCTGTTCCTCACGCACCTGCAGCTCATCTACTCATCAGCCTCAGCGTAAGACCAGCGGCCGGATTGTGGAGATATTCTTTAGCGCTTCTAGTTCCGGCTTCACTCTTCTCTCTTCCACAGCTCCAGCTCCACAGCCACACCGCCGCCCAGCCTCCTCCACCTCGGCCTCCAGCCATACACCAATCACCAGTGCTTCAGCCTCAACCTCTGCTGCCTGGTGCCACGAGCCCCAGCTGCACCACCAGCCTTGGCGCGCCTGAGCCGACACCTGCTTCCTCTTCACCTGAGCAAAATCACTAAATTCCTTCTATTCATTTCACGGCGTCTGCTTTTTTTGTACATATATATATTCTATTGCCATATTTTAAAGCTTTCACAGGGAGATGGAGGAGAGGACCAACAGCGTGGAGGAGGACCCAGATGCACGGACACTAGGCTGATCAAGGGATTCAAAAAGGTATTTATTCTCTTTAAGGACAAAATCAACATGAACTTTGCATGGGAAAGACTAACAATGAAGAGACCCAGACAGAACAAAAATCAGGACTTAAATACCTGACACACTTAATTAGGGAACGAGATACAGGTGAGACACAAGAGGGCAGGTGCACATCATCAAAACAGAACCGGGAAGACGAGACATGAGACAAGACCTACCTACCTAGATCATGACACTACGGATGGATCCTGCATTTAAAGGGTAACGCCACCAATTTTAAACATCAGAGTGTGTTTCCAGGCCTCAGAGCGACTTTAAACATGAAGAAAAGTCATATAAAACATTTCGTGGCTCCAGAGGAAGCTGAAACTGCCTCCAATGATGTCACTCAGGGGCTGAGTTGCATTGTGGGTGATGTAGGCTTCAGGTTTTGAAAAGAAGAATATCTGGAATAAAGGCAACGTCTCTGGTTCCGCTTTCTTGATCTAATCTTCTTCTAGGGCCACAAAAGGCTTCCTACTACTTTTGTCCGATGTGCAGTGCTACTCACTGTACTTTAACATGTAAAACTGGCGGAGTTGCCCTTTAAAACTGCTTCTGTGGCAGATCATGCTACAAAAGACGCCTCCAGGACCACGAAACTGAGCCAGGGGTGTAAAGCGGTGGGGCCACCACCTTAGGTTGGACCACAGCCATCCTGGAAGACGGTTTCGTGACTGTATCTTGATCTTGGTGCTTTATGTGACGATACACCAATATATACCTCTGAATCGAATCAAATCGTGCCTACATTTATTGAAATTTTTTGATCATTCAATGCAAATCACATAAAATGCGAAAACACAAAAAAGTTGGCCACATCACTGCGTCATTCAAAGTAAGATTGTTTCCGAGTCCGTCTTCATTAAAAATAGAGTATTCTGCCACTTTTCCGCGCTGTCGTAACATCCGCCGCCTGCCGAGAGACGGCCGTGCACGTATGACATCCAAAACATCTAATTACTCGCCCCTCCATCCGAGGATCCCATCGGGGAGGAGATCTATTCATTACCGAAGAATGTGCAATCAACTCAATAACGACACACTTGCATGATTCCCCTGCTGCAGAGCGAGTTTACTTTAATCACTTAAAAGGTGCTAATTACACCTGCGGAGAGGAGGCGTCTCATCAGGAGAAGCTGAGCTTTAATCACAAACTGATTGTTTTTTAAAGGCCACTCAGACCTCCCTGTGACACGACGATACGTGCACGCCGATGAATTGATGGTGAATTAAAGGCGCATCACAGTTTTGATCATATTCGGTTGTTCAGCTTTCTTCAGACGTGTTTTTTTAAATCGTCCAGGTTTCTCCTCTACATCCGGCCTTTCTGTTCGGACTGAGGACGGAAGTCGTACCTCTGTGATTTTACTCGAGGTTTCATTTGCTCTCCTGTTGATGGTGTCATATTACCCCCTTTAACTGCTATAACTTCCAGGGAAACACGGGCCTGATTCGATTTTTTCTCTCTCCAACACAGCTCTTTCAATGAAGTCCTCAAAAAGCAGGACTTTTAAAGATGTGGTGTTCACATGAACGCGGCAATCTGGGGGTGAGTAGTAACTGTCATTCATTATCCAATTCTCTGTGGAGGTCGGGCGGCTCGACAACATCTTTTTTTTTTCCCTTTGTGTCCACGTAAAGTCAGAGAATGTCCTCGGAGACATTAGCCGCTCTGACAGGCCGCCTTCAAGTAATCTATGGACGCCGGCACCGCTAATAAAAACAAGTGGTGCAGCGTAATTCAATTGCACGCCCGTAATTAAATAAAAATGAGAGTAAAACAGGATTTTCCTGAGCAAAACAATGACAGAGTGAAGAGAAAAGGGTAATTACCCGTGGTCTGCAGCGAGGCTTAGCAGAGGAAAACAAATCGCCTCAGAGGCAGCGGCGACTCGGGGGAGCCGAGGACACAAATTGCAGATAGTCTCCGCAAAATTGCCTTTCTTTAGTAAGACTATTGAATTGTAAAAACCCAAACTGCCTTTGATTCGCGGAGGCGCGGCTCCTTTGCTTGTTCCAGTTCACACAACACTGGCAATTTCAAGCTCGATCAATAACTCGGTTTGAGCAATTCTCCTTTAATTCCTGAGTATTTGCAAGTTTTTGTTTTTTTTCCAGACAGCAAACAAAAGCTGAAAGACGTCTTTTTTTACTGTCGCCTTCGGTCGAACATGAAAAGACACAGATAGGAATCTATTTCCTGCAGGAGTCAGAGGTGATGTTGTGTCTGAGCCTCTCGCCTTTTCTGATTCTATCCTGCGATAACCTTCATCCCCGCGTCTCCCCTGCCTGCGTCTCTTTCATCGTGATACAATCGAAGAAATATGGGAAAAGAGGAAGGAAGTGGACTATATTTTTCTTTGTACACAAAAAGTCCATTAGTGTCCCTCTCGGGTCTTTTTCTGTATTTCCGTGGTCGACTGGATGAGTGGGTTTCTTTGGGGGTTCTTAAAACGGGGAGAGGAAATGTCACCGCAGAACAAGCGAGGCAGAAATGTTGGCTTACTGACAGGAAGGATTTCTGCTTCGGTATGACGATGTGAAAAATGGGGATTGACAGCAAACTGAAGTGTTTGATGCCGGAAGAAATGTTTAAACCAGAACTTTCCTCCATCATACTGTATATATATCAGGTTTCTGGTGTAATAGCTCAGAAAAACAACCCTGTCTCGAGAGATTACCTCAGTATATTACAAACATGTTTTCATAATAACATTGTGCTGAACAACTTACAATGAAGAGGCGACGTCACGCCTCACAGGTGGACCACCATGGGACTTATTTCAGAATAACTTTGAATGGTAGCGAATGGCGAAGGAGAAAAATATTTGATTGATCCCGCACAAAATCACACATATGATTTTTGTTATCTAAAAGATGAGACAGTCAGTTTGTTGTAAAACTAATGAAATATAAGGTTGTGAAAAATACGCAATTATAAAGACGACACAGCCAACAGTCGCGTTAGTGAAGATGTCATTGTAGAGCGGCCATGTTGGTGTTGGTGACGTATCTTGAGCGAGATGATGTAGTTCTCTGAGCGGTTTGACACAAAACTAGACGATATTTTACTACATTTATGTCAAAAAGCAACTTTCTTGACTTGAATAAACATCATGTGCTGAGCATATCAGTGAAATGTAAACTGAGGACGTATTTGATTTGCTTGCAGTACGTAACGTACCCTTCACAGTGACCACAGCATTACTCAACCTTCTTGTGATTATGTTTAGGCAGCGGCAGCACGTGGTTAAAGGTAAAGGTCAGGAAAAGAACAAGGTCTCTTGTGATACAGAAAAAGTCAGCAGTGACTTCAGGCATGAGATTTTGTTTTTATTAACATTTAACCCAAATCAGTCCCCAACTTCAGCCGGAGGGACCCGACCAGAGAGTGGTGTCCACCTGAACACTGGCTTTGAACACAATCCAGGCAGCGACAGAGACTTTTCTGTATGTGTTTATTGTGCCATGAGCTCCACAGATACGTTAATTAACAACCTTTTCTCTTTAATAGAAAACGTAATTCGGTTTCCACAAATTGTATTTCCTGTTGGACATTGGTTGTGTATAGATATCATTTCTCAGGGCTGCAGAGGAAAAAGTGCTTTATATACAGAAGTGAAGCGTTTCCACTTTAACTGTCACCACCACAAAAAAAAAAAAAAAAGGGAACGGACAAGATTGAATTTTCAGGCCTCTCGAGATTTTGGACTTCAAGTCCATCTGATCCGTCCAAGATTGAGGCCAAACTCGACAGGAGCCAGGGAGATGTGTGAAACATGTTTATGGAAATTTCACTTTAATGATTGTGAGATGAGCCGAGGAGAGGAGAGGGATTTCCTCAGTGTCCTCCTCCCCGCTGACCATGTAACAAAACACTACGACCGCCCATCAGCCTTCAATCAGTCCGTCGTTCATCAGGAGGAATACATATAGGAATAAACATATATTTGGTACATGGAATGTATACTTCAGCATCATTAGAATTTGTCTTTCAAAACATGGCTCCTTAATTTCCGACCTTATAGACATTTAGCAACACTGAGGACTCACAAGGGACGAAACATGAGGAGAAAGTTACAAACATAACTCAGCACAGACACGAGGAGGTTTCTTTCCAGTCGTAGCCGACGACACATCTTCAGTTTGGAATGATCGCACTCTGAGGGGGGCAGAGATCAAAATCTAAAGCTAACAGAGTCCCAAATCTAATTATTATTGACCTTTAGAACAAAGAGGTGACTGGAGGTCAGGATGTACAGTCTCTCATTGGTTGCTCGGAAGCCCAGGATTGGTTTATCTGAGTCCAGGCTGGCCACCTGTTGCTTGGCAACCTGCCCGATCTGACGGCCCTGCTTCCTGTTGAAAAGCACCGTTTCCACCGGCGACGGCTGGCGGTAGATGAACGCGCGGCGGAGACACTCGCACAGGGAGGCGTAGGAGAAGTTTGGAGCGCAGGTCGCAAACTTTTTGTCCCGTTTGGAGGCCTGGACGTAGCCTGCGAACACAAAAAGGTAACAGCAGAGAGGATCAGTGACAAGATATCACACGTTTACAACACAGTTTCCCTACAGCAGCTGGGCTGTCAGGGCCTTTCAGTGGAGCCTTAATGGTAATAATGAGAACAAGCAGTCCAGTTCAATCCAGTAGTTCTGAAAAAATGACCTCTTGAGTTTGCTTCTGGGAAAAAATGGCTCCAACACTGGGGCTTTCCACTAAATGGAACTTTTAATGATTTATTTTGTCTTCTTTTGGGACCAAAACTATTTCAAAAGTAAATAATACATTTGGTTAAATGAATTAAACTTATCACTTAAAATGTAATATTGGTTAAAATAACCAACAATAAAGGTCCTATTTTTAGGAAAAGTTGATTTTTGAGTCTCAATTCGTCAAAAACAGACACTTTGGGATGGCGGTGGACCCAAACTACAGTCTCAAAGCTTCAGTATTTGACGAGCTGGGATTGACCCAAAAAAAAATCTACTTTTCTTACAAACAGGACCTTTAAAAGCAAAAAAAAGATACGTGTAACAGGTGATTCCAAACCTTTGAACAGGTTTTCCCCCAGAGCTTTGCTTCATCTTGTGACACAGACGCTTCACATCTTCACACATTGGAACAATTATGTTCGCATCCAATTGACAAAAGTTGTGGATGTTACGGTAGAACAACAGCTGTTTTATTTCCTCTTTGTCGATGTTTCAGACGAGCTGAAAACATGGAGTTAAAACACTGCAGACCACTGATCGGTCGGAGAGAATCGGAGCAACCAGAGCTGTTTAATCCTCTGCTCTCTGTTGTATAATGGAAAACAAATTGAACCTTGAAATTAATTGTTAATATTAAAGTTTTTAAGTCATTTACAAAGATAAAAATGTCAAATAACAATTGCCGGTTCCCCAAATTAGTGGATATGTAGATTTATTTTGTTTTAATTCAGTGTAAATTAAATATCTTTGAGTTTTTGACTGAAAGGTCGACACAAGTCATTTGAATCGGTCACTTACAGCTTCTGTTCAATCAAACAATAATAAACAAACCATGTTCAAACCCGCAGCACTGACGTACTGTAGTTTCTTCAGTCTTTTGTTCTGTTCTAAGTAGCAGACAGATATTTTAAAATTCCTTAAAGCGAACACAGCACGCTCAAGTTTTCTAAAGCAGAAGGTCACTTCACACGATGACGTCAGGAGAGCACAAAAGAGCCGGCGCGCGGACCGAGCTTTTGTTTGGCCTCCATCGCTGCTGAAAAACACATTATCCTCCACTCTTATAATCTGATTAGCCACTTCCTGCCTGATGAGATTTCCCATCTGACACCAGCGCGTTTCAATAACGGAAGATGGGATATTTTCTCCACTGCTGCTTCACTTTGTCATTAAGACTAATATGATTATTTCATCTCAACTTTATATACTGGACACATAAACCCTAATGCTTGTTTGCAGAACTTATTTTTTCAATTTCAGAATGCACAAACTTTGAATGGTCCATTAAACGCTGGTTTAATAGACCCTCACTCCTGGTGCAAAGAGAATAATAACAGCAAAGTGTTTTCTATCGCACCTTAACAAGCTTCATTTGGATGTTTTCATCCCATTTTCTTCTGGGCCTCGTCTGAACTCACTTGGATCATTTCTGAAAATCTCACCAGGGCTCCATCTGCACTCTCAAAGTGGATAATGTATTCCAGACAGAGTTGGGCAGATTAATAAAGAGAGAGAAAAAAGAAAAAAAAAAAGACAAATGACGATGTCGCACCTGTCAAAGTGGAAAATTGAAATAGAACTTGTTCCAGATGCCGTCGTTGAGGAGAGAGAGATGAGGAGATGAACTAAATGAAGACTGATTGCAAGAGACTCAAGAAATGTGTACACTGGCTGATGGTCTGAGTGTTTGATTTGCGATTTGGAGTTAAATTAACGCAACACTCTCAACACATCAGTCACTCACCGAGCTAAGAGGCGCAGTATAATCCAGTTATCACCCGACGTTTTATAACCAGTCCTCTTTAAATGATTTACTCGCAGCGCAGAGGACAGAGACATGTTGATGGTCCTGTTTTCATACAGTCTTCATATATTTATTTTTTGTCCTTGGCCACAAGCGGTGTCAATAAACTCTCTGCTGTCATTAACTGCAGTTTTATTGCAGCCATCTAAAAATGTTCTGTCATCTATCGGCTGCGGCGCTGGAGGCTCGGCAGCAGCACGACAGCGGATGTAAACAAAGTTAATTGCTGCGAGAATGAATTATTCAACTCGACTCGCCGTGATTCATCAAAAATGGAAATTGAGGCAGGCTTCTGCTGAGAACGCTGGTTACACCTTCAAACCACGCCCACATACTGTATCTTAAAGGAACCCTGTCGGCTGTTTGGCCACTAGGGGCACCGGAGAGTCATGTGTCATGTCCCCAACAGCATTTTTGGTCACTGAAATTTTTTTTTTATTTATTTATTGTCAACCACTGATGGTCGCGGTAGCCGCTTTATCCCTTTTTTTCAAGGGGAGGCAATCCCAGCTATCTAAGACGAGCCACCAGCTCATCACAGGGCCCTTACTGATGGCAGAGGCCGCCCCGTAAGGTGCCAACTGCACATCAGGAGCAATTTTGGGGTTCAGTATCTTGCTCAAGGATACTTCAACATGTAACTCAGCTCCTACCTGCCCCAGGGAGCCAGGATTTGAACCAGCAACCTCCCAAACACTGGTCAATCTGCTCTACCCGCTGAGCTACAGCCGCCCGACACTGAAAACTGACCTGTTGAACTCTTCGAGGCTGAAGACACTCAAAAATCTGTTTTTCAGTGTATATGTCTGGACTAGGGGTCGACCGATGTGGCTTTTTTCAGAACCGATATCGATTATTGTAAATCAAAGAGATCAATAACTGATATTTGGAACTGATACTCATTTCAAAATTAAAATCTTTGTGTCAAAACAAACTTTACTAAAGTTCTGTTCTTGAGTACAATTTTGAGGCACTTAACTTGAGCATTTCCTTTTTCTGCTACTTTATACTTCCTCTCCTCTGCGTTTATTTAATAAATCTAGTTACTCATCACTTTGCAGATTCAGATTATTCAGTGTTCATTGTGATGTGTTACCAATAAGATATTGTTGTGGGCAGGATATTGTGTGAGAGGATGCTGCATGAGAGCCAAAGTTGCACATTAATAAGTTAATTTCATCTGCAATCTGACAGAAAAGTCTCGCCCTGATAATCAGCCAGGCCAGACAAATGACGCAGACACGTTCCCTTCCTCATTGGGACTCATCCAACCTGTGATGGGGCTGTGACGCCAAACTCCAGGCTTTTAAACAGTAGTCCACAAATCAATGGGTGATGTCACTGTGAGTTAACTCATGACGTGTTCTCATATTGGACAAGGATGTTCAACGAGAGCATAAAGGTGAAGCAACGCACACATCCGCCAACTACAGAAATCTTGTCAAGGTCTGCCAAGTGTTAACCTGTGTGACTCATGCCTCAGAGTCTTTTGTGGCATCTTACAGCAGTGAAATGAAAATACGAAATACAAATGTTTTTCATAGTCCAATCTTTGTTCACTATGTGCCGAGGGCAAAGGTGCACTGGTTAGCGATAGAAGGGGCTGCAGAGGAATGCTTGTTTCTGCTGCAAACAGCTGATCAGCTGAGAGTCAGAGTGGAGGATGCGGGAGAAGAAAGTGAGAAACACTGGACTTTTCACTTCTTCATCAGCCGATAGCGATCTACCAAGGCACAGGTTAAGTCGAATTTAATCCCCTATAGCACAGATAATAGCAGGTCTACCCTAAAATTTAAAATAAAATCCAACGGTATCTCGGGTCAGACTCCAGAAGATGACTGAAAATCGATGCAAACACTTAAAATGCAAACATTAAAAAAACATTTTATGCTGTTATGAGGTACTTCGTGCGTTCAGCGTGTTCGATCTCAGGGCACGACAGTGTGTTACGGTGGAGAGCGCTTTAAATGTCAACATTAATAAACTAGAGACTGGAGTGACATAATATGACTCACAGCTTAATCACAGGGTTATTTGATGCAGATGCAGCACAATGACGCAAAGCAAACGCTGGTTATCTGTGATGTCCTCACTTCTTCATGCTGCCACCTCCTGAACTTCACAGATGAGTCACACACACTATGCTAACATACTACAAGACACATTTCTGTGGGTTTGTGGGAGATACTGACACAAGCCGTTTTTATACTGGGCAATAAGCCACCAGTTTGCCGTCCTTTTGGTGGCTCGCTCTGCGGATTTAGACAGGAGGCGGCAAATTGGTGGTCTGTTTTGTTCCACCAATTTTGCACCTCGGAGGGTAATGTTACACTTATTTGCGCCTCCATTGCTGTAAATCCGAGGCGGCAATGTGGTGGCATATCCTGAGGTGGGCGGAGGTGTCGATGACGTGCACTGCTGCGCACCCACAGCCTGGGAGTTTTAAAACCAGGAAACAGCTGATCACAGCAGTCAGTTCGTCACTTCATCCACGAAGATGAGCAGCTGGAAAGCCGCTGAGATCCGGGAGATGCTAGCGTCTCCTCGCTCTCTGTAGCTGTCTTGGTCGTCCGCTTGTTGTTGTAGCGGCGAGCTAATAGCGGTCGCTACTTTCAAATTAAAAGCCCCCCGCTAAGAACCCAGTTCTAAACTCCGATGGGGTGCAATGTAAAGCTCTTATTTTGAAGAGAAATTCGACCTGCTTCTCTTCACGCCCAACTTCGTGCTTCACGTCATGTCACATGTTGACGCCTACCAGAGGAGGAAAAGTGGTGGCTTATTTGAAAAGGTGGAATATTACACCTCCCTTTCAGATAGACAAGGTGGCACATTGCAGCCTTTACCTTGCTGCAAATGTGCCACCTTTTCTATCTAAAAGGGGCTACTGATTCTTATAGCAAAATCGGAAGAATCAGAAAAAAAAGGCGTGTTTGATGAAGATCTTACCCAGAGCGTTGAACGTGGCGATGTGCTCCCACATGTTGCTGGGCTGGTCGGGACGAGGCTGCCACACCAGAGCGTCCACGTCGTGTCTGAGGCAGAGACACGGCATATCGGACGGGTTCACGTCAACCGTGAACAGGTACTGATGGCTGCCCAGATTCACCTGGAGGAAAAAGGTGTAGGTGTGAATTAGAGTTGGTTCAAGTCTGTCAGCCGTCATATTCCACTGTATAATTAACAAGTACTCTGTCGGCTTATTCCTCTGTGGCCCAGGAGCAGTGATGGACAGTTTAACTACCTCGAGGGTAAAACCTGTGACTTTCCTTTGCAACTGCTCCGCCGTATGAAGCAGGTATAAAGCAAACCTTGAATTATGGTTCTGCTGCCATTATTCTTGAATCTTAGCCAGGGTTGATCAGGCTGATTTATCTGCGATCGCTCAAATAAAGAACCAAACAATAGACCTCAAAAGCAACATGTCAATCAGAGGAGAACATCTTGAAGCCAAGACATAAAATTCATAAAACTAAAACAGAATTTACCCTCACTGGGACTTCATCCAAAATGCAAATCGGTGACACGTCATGACTGACAGGAAGGATTGTTTTTCTGATTTATTGTGCCGACGAACACCAGGCTCTATTTTTCAAACAATTTCATCCTTCAGTTTTTCCTTCCTTTTATTTCCTTCTTTCCTGACTACCTTCATTTCTCACTTGTTTCTTTCTTTCCTTTTTATGTTCCTTTGTTCTTTTCTACTTTACTTTTGGTCCTTACTTCTTTCCATACTTCCTTTCTTTCTTTTTCTTTACAACTTTCCTTCATTCTAACCTGCAACACCTTTCTTTCTTTCTTTCTTTCTTTCTTTCCACCATCCCTTCTTCCTTTCTTTCTTTCTTTCTTTCTTTCTTTCTTTCTTTCTTTCTTTCCACCATCCCTTCTTTCTTTCCAACATCCCTCCCTTCTTTCTTTCTTTCTTTCCACCATCCCTTCTTTCTTTCTTTCTTTCTTTCCACCATCCCTTCTTTCTTTCTTTCTTTCTTTCTTTCTTTCTTTCTTTCTTTCTTTCTTCCTTCCACCCTTTCTTCTGCTCCTTCCATCCTTCCTTCCTTTCACCTACTTTTTTTTACTTTGATACGTTTCGTAAATACGTTTCAGTTCTATTTATCTCATATTTTTGTCACGTGGATGAAGGGAATTTGTCACGTTCGGTCTTCATGCTCACGTTGTTCCAATGTCTGTGTTTAAGTGGTTTGTAAATTCCTACAGGTCTCTCTGCAGTTTCTTCCCACAAATCAATAAACAGAGAGCCTGATATTACTGTTAGTGGCAGATCTTCATCTTGAATGGCCATCACAGGTAAAGAGCCATACTGTATCGTGTGTGATAACAACCATAAAATCAATGATGAAATGATGAAAGTGCTTGATGTAATTGCATGTGTTGGGGTTTTGGTGCTCTTCTCCTCCGACTCCCATTTGTTTTGGACAGAAAATGGCCGCCGCTGTGACATAATCGCCCCTCGACATCCGGCTGTTCACGCTGATCCTTCACTCGGTGTCAACACACATCCTACGAATCCAACCGCCAACACGTCTCGGAGGCTGTCAGGCAGAGCTGTCCTCCCCGTCTCAATACACACTTGACAGGCATTGAAAATCCAGCAGAAACCAGCACATATGTTGGTGGTTGATGGTTGCACATAATGACAAGACTTTTAGCGAGCCATCACTCCTCCACTCTAAAACTCATTTTCTTGCCACTTGTGTTGTGTCGTGGCCGTAGTTCGCCTCGTGCTTCAAGGACGAGAGTGAAGGGTCACTTTTGTGAGTAATAAAAGCCAACAATAAAATCATGTTAAAAAAGAGCGAGTACATAAAATCAGTTCACTTGAATCAGATCATTTTTTATCTGTCGTGGACTGCAGAGTGTGACGAGGTCTCACTGAACTCAAAACCTACTGCAATGCGGTGATTTCGATGATTAGTTTCCCCTCTGTGCACTGAGAAAAAACTAATCCATCAGTGAAATCAGCTAACGGCCAACTTTCCATGGCACACAGCTGCAACATTAAGTATCGTGTATTATTTTCTATTTCCCATCACTCTAAAGGCCAAACTTTCACTCACTTTTCAGGATTAGTTTCTGATGTGGGAGACCTCACAGGGTCCCTTCAGACAAATGACAAAGACAAAACACAACAACAAAACAACCTCTAAGAATAACGGCTGTGCACAAAGGGCCTCATGTGACTCCAACGACTGTCGTTACAACACAACAGAGCACTAACAAAGTCGAAACCAACTTCCCATCATCCCCAACGACCGTACTCTAACGACTGTCGTTGGCAATAATGGAGCACATACGACCCATAGACATCAGTGGCCTTGTGACCGCCTCCTGAGAGGTTAAATAGCTGGACCTCCACACCGGCTAGTTGGACTAGTCTCAGCCTAGTCAAGGGAGCAGGAACTGATGAAGCCTGTTGGATGAGAGGTGAAACGTCTTCAAAGACAAAAACCAAATCCAGTTGCGTTCGATTCAATTTCCTTGAGACAACTATGACCTGGATAAATGAGAATATTCACAGGTTTAAAACACGGTGGTGTTTTCTGACCACGATGGTGTAAGTGACAAGATCAGACATCGCCACATTCAGTGTTTTCCACACACAGACCTTACCGAGGTATATTAACAGCCACCAAAGTATATTCGATTACCAGTTTTAGCATTTTTTATTGTCATTTTTTCCATCTATCTGACAAAACGACGCCATCCGTGATCGGTTAACAGGTGGACATTCTCTCCACGCTCTTTCCCTCCTGTCCTCTGACAATCACACCTTCTGTTCAGAGACACAGACAGAGAGAAACCTTCCTGTACTCATGGTGTTGTTTTGTGAAAGCTTGTAAGTGCACCAGGTCCTCTGCTACCACACGGATAAAACTGAAGTGTTGTGTTTCATTGAGCACTGATGAAATACATATGATATACATCTATGATACTCTGGAGGATCCACAGACCTCGAGGACAAGTCGATCAACTCAAACTGAATCATTTGATTCTAGATTTATCATTCCAGCTTCTCAAATCTGAATATTTTCTGTCATAAAATAGTCCTCTGTGATAGTAAACTCTGTATTTTGGGGGGTTTTTGGACTGACAGCAGAAGGTGAAAAGTATTTTTCCTGCTACTTGAAGGACGCACTATTCAGACAGTGAGATGCACCCACACAGTCCTGTTCACAACATGCGTTCACTCTGCTTTAATGATTAGAGAGGCTGCTTTCAGTTAGTTTAAATGTTTCCATGCATGCAAAAGTAAAAGCTCCTGTTATAGACTTAAGCAGGACAGAGGAAACTCAGCAGAGAAGATAGAATTGAAGTTTTAGCTTCTGAAATTAATATTTTCAGACAGCTGTGATGGCT
This sequence comes from Lagodon rhomboides, assembly GCA_039737535.1. Classification (NCBI taxonomy): domain Eukaryota; kingdom Metazoa; phylum Chordata; class Actinopteri; order Spariformes; family Sparidae; genus Lagodon; species Lagodon rhomboides. The sequence continues at coordinate 6,046,232 of CM077799.1, forward strand.
TTTTGTCAGTGAAAATACAAATATAAACATTTCTGCTTAAATCGTGACTCATATCTCATATCAGTCTCTCTCTGTTAGCACTGCTATGAGCACAGAAAAAGTCCAAACATTGCAGATTTACAAAGAGCATGTACAAAAGGCGCCATATTAATCCTTATCTTGGGAGTCTCCGCTGACAGTTTAAATCTAAATATCCAGAATAAGTCTTCTGCCTCTGGTGCAGTGAATGAAAGATGAAGGCACTGACACAGAAATGTGGCTTAATGACTTGACACACACTATTGTAAACAAATGATAAATTCTAGGGTGTAAGATTTCATACTTTCAGAAAATCTTGTTACTTCTCTGTCAACATCTGACACCTGAAACATAATAACAATCTCAGCTCTTACTCGTGGATGCTGGGATTGAGTGGGTGTTGACATTTCCTCGGGTATTACGGCGACTGTTTGATAAAGATATTTGGAAACGGGAAACTAATCACTTTTGGCAGCCGACTCAGCGCTCTGCCAGCTTCATTGAGAATCACATTACGCCAGAAAAAACAAAACCAGATTCTCAAACACGTGGAAAATACTTTGTGAGATGAATTTGCTTTTCTTCTCAAAGTCAGTGACTAAGCGTTGTTATTATATGACTCAGAGTTTCTTCACCTACACTCGGCCAGGGTCTTTGAAAGTCAAACTACTCCCTCTGTCACTCTGTGGCCTGCTAATGGTCACAGTCTGAAAAAGGAAAAAATCCAATTATGAGGCTTTTACACCTTTTCCAACAACTTCTGGACATGTACTGTAGATGGTTCGGGTTTTACCTTACAAACCAGGTGAATCAGAAGTGTCAAAACCTGTATGAAAAATGTACCAGAGCCAAACTTACAACAAGATAAATGTAAAAGAAATGTTTATTCTACTTTAGCTTCCTTACAAAGCCATTACTGAATAAGGTAAAGGTGTTTAACAGCCAGCAGCGGAACAAAGCGTCGGATTAACCTCCGAGTCCAGAAGCTAAATTCCTGCTAATTCCTCGGTTACCTGTGAAACTGAGATACGCTATTCAAAACAGAGAGCGATAAAACACATAAAAGCTAAGCTCAGCTCTTTGGGGAACAGAGGATTTTATTAAAGGCTGTGAACACTTTGTCAGTTGTCCCAGTTAACCTCATAAAATACTCAATGATTTATAAGACGAGGGCTCGTACAGCATGTAAAGTAGATACAGTATAAACTTCATATTGATCCTAAAGCTTCATTCTTGCAGCTTTACAAATTCTCAACACAATGTCCAACATCTTTGTTGTCTCTGACGCTTCCAGGCTCAAGAATGAACCTACAGGATCAATATTCAGTACACTTGCTATTTATATAAGTCCCTTTGTAGATACTACATACTGTGTTCTCTTGTTTTATGATTAACATTGATTGGTGCACTCAGTATAAAGTACAGCAAATGGACTCTATATGTGCAACTCAGAATAAATTACTGGCATCTGTCCTTGGTCTGAAAAAAAAAAAAAAGCTTCGTAGTGAATACTCTTCTTTTTATCAAAGGGTTTAGACGCTTTATAGATGAAGGACAGGAAGTGAGAGGTTGGCATTACAAAAGCAGAAGCAAATGCATCTGTACACAGGGGCCAGATGCCTGTAATAACAGCCGAAATGCCAACTGCCTGTCATCATCGTCAGCCCTTCCGTCATGTTCTTCCTGCCGCCGCTCACTCGCCTTTACAGCCAGATGACTAATCGCCGTTGATTTAGATTTCCTCCTGCCCGAGACCATGAACTTTGTCTTTATAATCCATCAAAGTGTTTTGCTGACTGTAAAGACTCTTGTTGAATCAAACAATTTGTTATAAAGCAGTCTGGTGTGTTATCAGTCTCTTTGATATCGGATTTAATTAGTGCATCTCCTCTGGATAAAAGGGGGAGACGTCAGATTATTTTACAGCTGGTGTAATTATGTATTTTAGATGAAAACTCAGTACATTCACTGTTTTTGTGGATGCTGTCTGCGCTCTGATATTGTAAGATGTTGACTAGCTTGTGGAGTCACACACTCGTCCTGGTTGACGTGCCAACACTATGAAAGAGACACGTTTCACACCATGTTTTCACTATCACTCAGAATGATTCGGTGAAACATGGGGTTTCACAAAAACTGCAAAAGCATAACAAAAAAATCTTTGTTGAAATTCCAACAAGACAGCCATCATCGTCCCTGTACCTAGAAAGTCTGCTGTGCCTCGTTTAAACAGCTACCGCCCTGTGGCTCTTGCCCACATCCTGATGAGCTGCTTTGAGGAACTGATTCTCCATCACATCTTGTACCCTCACCAGCATGCTTCCAGAACCAACAGATTCACAAAGGATGCCGTATCCACTAGACTTGTAGTCAAGACCGCCTAAACCGAGACCAAGACACTACCAAGACCAGAGAGTATCAAGACCAAGGCCAAGACAGACCAAGTCAAGACCAAGACTAGTTCAGCTCAGAGACCGAGACCAAAAAAAGACTATTTTTTTGCCATTTTGCATGAGTTGTAGAACCTAAGCACCATACTGGGTTCAGCTGCTTAGTATAAATATGAGATTGTATTATTTCAACTACAGGCACAATAATACAGAGACAGTGCATGTCTTGTGTGTGAACTCACTATAAATGTTTTCATCAATTGGCTAAAAATCAAATATGTGTAGCAATTGCATGACCGATTTTCTACAGTATTTGAGGATTGACTCTTGAGTGCTGTTAAGGACTGACATGACTATAATCCTAAATCTAACAAAATAACAAGCCTCCAACACCACCCTGCACCTCAGAAAAAGTCTAAAAAGGAGTGAGAGAGGACGAGCGCCAACGCCGTCTGTGTCACAAAATAAATCTGATCTTGAAGGGGACGCATAATGATATGGAAAAAAAAAAAAATGTGCCTGTCTGGATATTATAGGTTACAAATCCCTTCGAGACCGCTCAGCCAGTCCGAGACATTGCGAGGCCGAGAGGCCCGAGACCGAGACAAGACCGAGACCAAAGACTGTCGAGGCCGTGACAAGACCAAGACCACAGAAAAGTGGTCTTGAGACCGAGACCGGTCTCGAGAACTACAAGTCTAGTATCCACCATCCTTCACAATCTCCCCCAGGAAGCTGATTGAAAATCTTAACACTCTGAGCTTGAGTACCGCACTCCGGATAGTGGACTTCCTCACAAGCAGACCCCAGGCAGTTTGGATTGGCACTTACACTTCCTCTAAATTAGTGCTCAACATCGGAGCCCCCCAGGGTTGTGTGCTCAGCCCCCTTCTTTTATCACTGTACACTCATGACTGCACTCCCAGACACCGAGAGAGCTTCATGAAGTATGTAGACGACACCGCAACCCTCGGCCACATTATCAACAACAATGAGACTTCGTAGCGAGAGGAAATCAGCAATCTTGCAGAGTGGTGCCCAGAGAATAATCTACTGCTCAACGTCAGCAAAAACCAGCAGCCGCTTGTGGATTTCAGAAAAAAGGTCTACGTCAGTGGAGCTGCCAGGAAAAGTCTGAGGATTACCAAAGTCATAAGGATTTAACCTCTGAGCCTGATGGAAATTCATGGGGGGAAAATGAAAATCTCAGGAGGAAGTAGAGCAGGTCGTCCGGTAGTCGTTAGGTTGGTGGTACATGTGAAAGTGTGCATGGGCAAGATACTGAACCCCAAATTGCTTGTGATAGCTGTGTGTAAATGGCTGAACGTAGAAATATGTTGGGCGCTGTGTCACTCCTGAGGAGCAGGTAGACTCCTTGCATGGCGGCCTCTGACATCAGTGTATGAATGTGCGTATGGATGGGTGAAGTGTTGTAAAGCGCGTTGAGTACACTCTCAGAAATAGGGGTACAGTACGAGTCCTTTTTTGTACCCCTAGGTACAATCTACACTAATGTACCTCCTAGGGCTCATTATTGGACCTTAAGGTAACTATTTGTACCCTTTTGAGGGCCCAAAAGGTACATATATGTACCCCAGTGGTAAAAGGTACATATATGTACCTTTTCTTCTACATGCTGGGGTACAATTGTATTAGGCTCTACAAATGGCAGTAGCCTAAATATTAATATGTTTAAATAATTATTTAGTCTTTCTTCAGTAGTAGTTATACTTTTTAAATGTGAAGGTTTCACTGTTTCCTTAAGTATTCAATGAAGATTTTAACTTCTAAGCCATTTTTGAGTAGCCTTGAAATATATATATATTTTTTTAGCAGATTTGCAGGTATGAAAAATTACTAATCATCCAGTCAATATTGTATGTTATGATATTCACAAACGGCCAACCATGGATGCACAGTAAAATCAGCTACCTACAGCCTGGCAGACAAAGAGCCCGTCCACACCGCAGTTTACAGTATGCAAGTTTCCCAGAATGCATTTCGCGGCAACCGGCAGCGGTAGAGCTGCTAAAAGCTGTTTTAATTCTCGCTTTAGCGCTGTTAATACATCACTTTCTTAAGTTTTAATATTTTTTTATGCGAGAAAGTACCTATTTAGATCCTTGGTGATACGTGATACGCCTCTGCCAATAACTGTCACTAGGCAGGTAAACCACTATTGACTCCACCATGCCTCGTCTATACCAAGTTCCAAGTATTTGACACTTATTCTGTGGATAACAGTTTGTATGTCACACTTCGACATAGTATTTAAAGATGTACAAAACTGACATGTGAAGATCTTCTGTCACGAGTGTTATTTTCATGTATGCAGTTTTAAGGTTGGTGGAGAATGGACTTGCCTGCAATGGACAATTTTACATTGTTTAAAGTTAAATGAAATTGAAATGTGAAAATAAAAAATACATTCTGGGTACAAGGGTACAAAATTGCCACCAGAGGTACAAGATTGGTCTTTATAAGGTACAAACCACAAGGGTACAAATAAGTACCCAGTGTCAAGGGTACAAAATTGTACCTTCAGAGGGTACTGCCCCAGTGACAAGCCATTGTACCCCTAAAAGTACAGTTCTGTACCTTATTTTCTGAGAGTGTAGGCAGACTAGAAATGTCTTATATAAATTTACCGTAACAATATGATGGACTGACATTCACATTTGCACGGCGTAAACACACATCACTTTCAACTTATACCTGCATTTCCATGTCCTTTCCAACATACAATAACTATAAATGGATTACTGCTTGGAATGTTAGTGATAATCAGGAATCTTTTTCTTTATGTTTCATACACCATTTCCTAAATCTTCTCTTCGAAAGAAAGCCCCGATAGCCAAAGCCTGCGGTAAATAGCCCCTTTGTAAAAGGTATTACAGATATGGTCAGTGGATGTGACTCACAGCCTCCCTCTGGGGAACGAGCATAAAAAAACATTCCTCATCTTTTCAACTGGGATCGGAACCAAAGAGAAGCACATCGACAAAGGTGCCAAATTAATAGAAGGCGCCACAATTTTAAGCTGAAAGGTTTTTATACAAAAGGTCAGCATATTTCCTAGTGGGCAGGCGAGCGACTGGAGCATTAAGGCGGATACAATGAGGGTGGCGATGGAAGAATAGAAAGGTAAGGCTTCCGGGATAAGATACAGATAAACACAGACAGACGTCCACACACACACATGCATGCACACACTTGTATACACTCACATGTTCACACACATGTGCGACAAACAGGCCCAACTGTCCATCAGCACTTGACTTGGTCCAGACTGAAATATCTCAACAACTATTGAATGGATTGTCATGAAATTTGGTGCAGACAGTCACATCCCCCTGTGGATGAAGTCTAAAAAAAACTCTGCCGGGCCGGAGTTTCATAGATGTGACGTAGCGGAGAAGCGACTGTTTTGATTCAGCGTTCCAATGTTGGAAGCAAGCGTCAACATTGATGCTGCTATTTCATCCGTGTTGTCCAATCTACCCAATATTTTTTCGTTAAAAGAACATCAGAGAACGGCTCTGAAGGCTTTTGTTGGTGGAAACAATGTTTTTGCCCTTCTCCCGACCGGATTTGGCGAGAGCTTGAGCTACCAAATCACTCCGACAGACAAGTGGTTTTATCCAATCATATGCAAGGATTTCTGATAAGGCCCAGCCTTCTGAAACACATCTCCAATGGAGCGATCCCAGATGGATGACTGGAGCGAGGCGGAACGAAACTCATCTGGCAAGAGTCAGGTTACTGAGGTACTCCACTGGTTTCAAAAATAAGTCTGATTGTATGTAAGCTTATGAGAAAATGATCCTAGTTCTCACTTGATTTATAACCTCAGTAAACAGCTTTCTTGGTCACAATTTCTAGCTCGAGTCTTCTTCAATGCAGCGTGATGCTCATTTGGTAAATTATGGTCCCATTTAGGGTAAAATAGACAATAAAGCAGGGTGACTGACAAGTTGCCCATACGTTGTGTCCTTGGGTTTTCAGTCAGGATATCCTCCCTAGCTCCAATCTCTCACCCAAATATGGTCACTTCTGGCTCCAAAAAAAAAACCAAGATGGTGAGCATATTAGCATGCCAACTTGACAGGACTTAGCTCAAAGCATCCCCCCGGTGCCTAAGTGCAGCCTCCAAGAGCTGCTAGCGTGGCTGTAGACTCTTGACAAACTCTTGTAAACGCTCTCAACATAAATTAAAGATGGTAATTACTTATTGTTGGAGTATGTGCTGGGGAAAGACTGTAAACACTATAATAAATGCCAGCAAAAGTGAGTCCACAGTGATCTTTTGCAGCTGAAACAGACGGGCTATTAGAGTCTTTTATCAGAATATAGTCAGAAATATCTATTTCAAGAAGCTGCTAATGAGTCCTTTCATACAGAGCTTTTTTTTATCAGATAGAATGAAACCATATCTTTGGAAACACATTGACAAGTCCATTTCTTTCTGTACAGAAGCAAAGAGCCAATATGTAACTCATCTGTGACCTGCAGCAACAACCGAGAAACAATAGCATGCAAACCTGACGCCACTTTGTTGCACCAGACCTCGTCAAAATCTTTGGTTGCTGATGGGAACCTGTGGCTTTTTAACCACAGTTCAACCTTTCTAACCACTCGACACCTTCCGGCTAAGTGACATGTTGTTCCCTGACAAATATGTAGTCAGAGTGAGCGTTTATAAAAATAGATCCGGCTACAATAGTGCAGCTTCTTGCTATGCGAGACACGAGGAGGGGGTGATGGAAATGAAGTGGGTGTGCCTGTTCCTTCTTCTCTGGGCCTTTGTGGAGCTCTCTGGTCAAGTGGCTTGTTAAGGGCCAAGGCCAGCGCAGTCTCGCTCACTGGGGGCAAGGCGGAATAAAAACACGCTCTTATACTGGCAGTAAGCATCTGGTCGCCAGCAGTGCACTTGAGGGGAATGAAGGATGGATGGAGCCGACCGAAACGACCAGAAATGTTACAAATGAGGGCTCAGGCTTGATAGATCGGAGGATCAGTGTGTTTACCAGTGATGGAGAGACGTGTTACTCACCACCTGAGTGGGCTTGAGCGATTCTCCGTCAAAGTGTGTGAGGCTGAAGCTGTCTTCCGGGAACCCGTCACAATCCTCCAGCTCCTGGGAATTACAAGGGGGCTTGTCAGGGTTTCCATTCTGGAAAAAAAAAAGAAAAAGACAGGCTTGTGTTACACTTGTTTTGCATTTATTAACATTTAAAAGGCTTCAAGAGGGCCCGGGTGATACTCGTGAAGCTGTAGGAGAGAGGAACTGGCCAGAACATGCTGTCAAACATGAGACTGTGAGTGACTCTGAAGACCTGTGTGTGATGATGTGCACAAGACGTCAGGAAGAGGAGGCCTCAGAGCAGCTGAAGAGGGAAAGGGACAAAGACGAGAGGCCTGAGAGGAGGGAGGGGGACGCTGAAAGCTAGAAGGGTTGGCTTAAATAAGAAATGTACGGCAGGTCATGAGAAAACCTTCTGAGAAAACAAAGAGCCGTGCTTCATGAAAGTTTTATGTTGGAGTAATGTTTTCCAATACACACTGCTGATTGATTTAACAGTGAAAAGCTTTATCAATAGGGCCGGCGGGCACTCTGACGATATATACTGTGACAACTGCCAGGAATTTTTCCACACTGTTTCTCGGAAAGACATCGTTTATATTTCTGGGTGTACTGAGCCATTTCAAATCGACTGGCAGGACTGTTTGTTACTGTGATGTTGGGTTTACAGGATGGTTGCTTTAATATGATGACATATTTTCTTGATCAGGCCAAACATTTCCATCTTTTATTTTATTTCTCAACTATTTCTCAACTGTATTTCTACAAAACTGACTTTATTACTATATACATACCGATATTGTGACATATATCTTCGACTGTTCATAAGAATTTGTCAACCCTGTACTTTACAAGTTGGTCATTTCACAATTATTTCCTAATAACTGTGTGCTTGCTTGTAGACATTTTCTCATTTTTACATCTTCAGCTGATCTGCTTTGTATTGACCCAAAATGTCATAGCTGAAAAGTAAATTATACAGTACAAAGTGGTATTTTGAAAAAAACCAAGACAGACTGAAAGCTTCAGACAATAACAGTAAAACATATGTTGCTGGCTGGAGAAAAATAATACTTAAAATAAAAGTGCTCACTACAATTTCACTCACTTGAGATATCACACAGAGGGATGGACAACCCAAAGGCATAATGCCTCCAGTCATGGCTATCGCCAGCGTGGAGGCTAAAGAATATACATTTTCTCCAGGATATGGCATTGAAAAATGTGTTTCCCAACAGTATACACATCGCTAAACTGCTACCATAACTTTGGACAAAGCTGGGTTACTTAAAAAAAAAAATATAGAATAAATATAATCTAAAAGAGACTGTCTGGAACGTTTAGCATTTGAATTATCAGTATAATGTGGACAGCGAGCCTACCAGGTCTTCAGAGGTGAGGTATGTCAGCCTCTCGTGGATGAGGGCAGCTTGCTCGTCGCTCATCACGCACTCCCCTCTCCTGTCGCCCATCACCAGCTCCGGCCACATCGGTCCCTCACTGCGCTTCTGCAGAGTCACCTCCAGGCTGAGGACACATACAAACAAACATAAGCTCTGTGTCACTCAAAGTGCTGAGTCATATACTATATGCAAACAATAGGATCTCCATCAAAAATCAAGTTAATCCACTGGGTTTTGACATCCTCAGATGGTGGAAGTAGATGCAGACTTTTTTTATTTCCTGAAAATAAATAAAATAACACGTCACATGTCACAATGTTAAAAAAAAGTCCAGGAAAAATTCCTGGATCCTTTTCTTTGTCTGGATCTGCACCAAGTTTCGTGGAAATCCACTCAGCAGTTTTTGTGTGATCCTGCTGATAAACCATCCAACAAACAAATGGACATGGGAGAAAATATAGCCTCCATGATAGAGGTACAAAGCTATAATATACACATTAAAGGAAATGGGAAAAAACCCCAAAAGCATAATATAGTCTCTAACATAGCGTGCTGTAGCGTTAGAAAAGCTCACTTTCTGTTTTAATGAATGCCACTTGGCGAGCTGCTTCAAACAGCTGAGAGTCAAAAGCTCAGGTTCCACAATTTCACAAAGTGTCGGAGAGCCTGATTTTTATGAACTACGGAGTGCACAGTGTACTTCTGAATGAGACTGATGCAATCAACCAGTAAACATCCAATCAGGAGCAGTCTAGTGGCCAAAAAATCTGTCCTGATGAGAAAAGGTCAGAGGAGAACTTGAAGAGTTACTTAGGCTGACGGTGCTGTGGGCAATCTGGTTCTGACACCAATTATGTTCCTCAGGGAGAGAAGAGTTTGAAGTTGAGCAGCAGAATAAATCAAAGAAGAGACAGATGACAACTAAACTAAAGCAAAAGCAGCAGAACTTTCTTTACCTGAGTGGTAAAAGCCTTATAATGTTAATCTGTTTTGAGCTAAATACTGTCCATAAACAAGAAGTTATTGAACAGACATTAAGACTAAAAATATGATACATCAAAATAACTGCTGAATCATCATCTATCGATATCAGATATTACAATGTGTTGGAAACATATAATAGTTTTAGGTTCTCAAATGTGAGCACTTCCACATTTCTGGATTTTGTATGATTTCTCAGACAAAATAAGACATTTGATGGAGTCACTTTGGGCTCAAAGATATCATGTTGGGTGTTCTTGTTTTAATGTTAAAGGGGAATTACGGTATTTTTCATTATGGGCCTTGTATTGACATGTTTTTGTATGTGTATGATTTTTACTTCACAAAAGTCTTGAAATGGTGCCAGTAGTGCTGGCAGCCGCTACACAGTTCCAATGGCTGCATTGTAATCCTTTGGGGCAACTACGACCATCACATCCATAAAGACAATCTTGCCACAGACAGGCTGAGGTTGTTATTCTAAGTGTCTTACAACATTACAGAAGCAATTCCTTCAGAGATAGAGGTGATTTTGGAAATAGATTCTTACTGGCAGGTCCTTTCTGTTAACTCTAAATTCTCTCTTCAGCTCTTCCCACAGTCTTCTTCCTGCAACAACTCACAAGATCTTACTCTTACAAGATTTCAGGGCAAGACTTTTCCTTAAATGAGACTCGTGTTTCTGGGTACAAAAAGGATCCAACTCTTCAACAAAAAGGTCCATCTCTATAGGGAAGCTTTTCGTAATGTTAGTCAGAGACTCAGAATAACAACCACCGCTGGTCAGTATCAAAAACAAGCACTTTTAGTGGATGTAACTTTGATGGACGGAGTTGCCCCAAAGGGTTACGTCGCAGCCATTACAGCTGTGTTGCGGCTGCCAGCTGAGGTGATCTACTGGACTGATCCCCAAACTTTTGGTAAGTATGACTTATTTACACACCAAAACATGTAAATATAGGGCCCAGGTTTAACAATACCACAATTTCCCTTTAAATAGAGAAAACTGAGAAAAAGTGTCTGTGTCACTTAGTTATGATATCAAATAAGTGCGACCAGCGACCAATTCTATATTGCTCATTTTACCATTTTATTGATCATTAATTACTGACAATAAATATCCACACAAACACCTCAGATTAAATGCTATTAATAGACTGCAGCTGTGGACGCTGCATAATGTTATTCTATACACTCGCTCCTGTGTCACTGGAGGGTGCACAATGAATTCAACACAGGGACACGTGAACCTAATCATCAACTCTCATTGTTTCAATAAATTATGCCGCTGATGCTCAGTTTTGGAATCGAATCAATTTATTCAATACGAATACATTTGAATAAAATTAGAATAACATTTTCTTCCTGTGTTGTACGTATGTCTGCATATGTGCTTTTTGCCCGGAGCGTTTTTTTTTTTACCTCGCATCTTCCTGTGGACGTCAGGAAAGTTGTGAGTATATTCAGTCACACTGCACCAGCTGCAGTTTTCCATTAAGAGAGGAGAGCAAAATAAAACACAGTGGTGTTGGCGCTTTATCATGTTTTCTGGTACTGAATGTATCATCTGCTCTCCAATACATTTTCGGTCCACTGAGTAGGGTTGAAAAGGCCGAATGTAAATTGTACCGTATCACAGTATACAGTTTTACCGTATCTCTGTCTCCTCTATCTCTCTGTTTCCCTTTTCATCCACTTGTAAGGCACCAACTTCTGTTGCTATAAATGGAGTTTGCTTGCTTGTTAACAACTATTTTTGCTGTTACATAATCCAATCATTAACACTATCTCTGCTGGGCATCTTTTTTTTCAAAGACCGCTGAAATCCAGAAACATTGTTCATACAGTCAAGCCATGTAATTGCATTGGCTGTCAAATGCAGCAGAACACTGATTTAAAGGAGACAGATCACGCTCATTTTCAGTTTCAAAGTATTTTTGACGACTGGTAAGCAGATCAAAACAATTAAAATCCTGTTGATGTGACATTTGTTGGGGTCTGCACCAAACAAACATGCTTTTTTAAACCTGGAGAACAGATTTGTAGGTTTTTTAGTCAGTCACCTTCTACTTCAACGTGACATGTTGCAGCTTCGAATGCGAACATGAGCCTTCACAAGCCTGTATCACTGATTCCCTTTTGTACTGTTGGGTGCTACGAAACTGGTCTATATTTGGACAACAATAAGAAGATATGAAAGAGACTCAACGGGCAGCTTCTTAATTCAGTTCTGGATGGTGCTCAGCTGTCTGCCTACAAAGCGCAGTGGTGTGGAAAAACACGCTTAATACGAACAATGGGAGTATTTACATAGTAAAAGCCATCCTGATTCAGATTGCGCCCATACGCAAACATAAACAAACATACATGCTCTCCTCAGGTAGATTTAAATCTAAAACACATATTTTTCCTCCTCATGGAAACATGAAATTGTCGTTTTTATATTTGTCTAGCTAACATAATGTCCTCTGTGTATCTATGGGATAACTCAATCAGCACCCAGAATAGAGCCGTGATTTTCTGAGGCGGTCACGGCTTAAAAATGGCATGTAGACGCACACAGCAGACTGTCACAGTATGGAACCATCACCCACCAAATGTGAAGTGAAATTGAAATACCGTTGATAGTCAGAAATAAGCTTAATAAGCTTCCGAACAAGATTACCTTTAGATAATTCTTTCTGCACACACACACACACACACACACACACACACACACACACACACACACAAACAAAAGTCTTCAAACTCAAGGCTAACAAGAAAAATCACAAACAGGCTATGTAACATGTTTTTATACCGAATGGAGCATTGGAGGACTCGTATTGAAGAAGAGATGGAGAGCTGACAGAGACGCAGACGAAAGATCTTCAAGAGAGGATGTGACTCAACTCGTATTGACTACTGGATTAAAAATATCCGGTGCTTATGAAAAGTATTTTTTAAAATCTTTTCAACGCTGAATCACAGAGGAAGTAATTCAAAATTAGAAAAAGAAATGGTCCTTTCACAACCGGAAAAACATCTCCACCTATATCAGGTGTTTCAGTTGCAGTTCAACAATGCACAGACCTGCGTGAGACATAGAAGTTTTATGCTAATTATTATTATTTTATGCTAATCAAGACCCAAAAATCTAAGGATAAATATCATGCACAGATGCTTTGTCACTGCACAGCCCAATGGCCCCTTCCAGGGATGTCAGATATTTTGCTCTCAATTCCTTTCAATGAAAAATGGTTTGAGGCATATTTGCTTCCCAGCCAACAAGGCTACCAAACTGCCAACAGCAATTCGAGTCACAGCAGCGGATTTTTTATGAACACCTGGGGATTCCCGTTGGCTTGTCACTTCCCGTCCTGAATTGACCCCCAAGTGTACAATTCTATCTTATTCAAGTTTGACATGTGAGACTCTCCAATGTCAGCCCGGTCTGAGAGCAGGGATGGGACAGACTTCTCATCCAGGAAATGATGACTGTTTGTATTCTTGTTTAAAAATGAGGGGATGCAGCTCGGCTATCATGAGTGAAAGGACAAAAATAGGCATTAAAGACGAAGGCTCAATCCCATTTCCAATTACCCCTACCCCTTGTTTTCTGAGTGGCACCTTGCCACTCACAACAGAATTACAAGGGTTAGTGGCTGACTCTGCCTCCTCAACAGAGGGCATGTCGTCAGTTTCAGAAGTTTCTCAAGGTTCTCTCTTTACTGACCAGTTATATCCCCAGTCATGGCCAGCAGTACTTCTCCTCTATAGAAAACAGCCTGAGCGAGGCCCTGCCTTTCCTTTCACAGTTGCTGACGGCTTCACTCCCCAAGCCTGGCAACAGGAGTTTGTCCCAGTCTATAGGCAAGGTGACCTCTTCCACTGGCGGTGAGTTCAATGTGAAAAGTTTCTTGAATCGCTCCGGGTCGAGCTCATTTCCAGGAGCAAATTTTCTCTTAAGCGATCCAACAAGGACACTGTGACCAGGGTCACAGGGACATGCCACAAGGTGGCAATTCAAAGGGAGATTATACAATATCCTGTGATTCATTGGTATAAAAAATAAGAAATCTTCAGTATATTAACCCCTTTAAGGCAGCTGATCTCTTTTTTCTGGAGAAATTTAACCTCAGTGCCTTGCACAGTGTCAAAATAATGTTCATTTCATTTCAGAATTTGAAACCTTTTGAACCTTTTGGACACATCGCTGTATAGATTATAGGTATTCTCCTCTACAGTCAATATATAAGTGGATGTACAACTACAGTTCTGTAAAATACTGAAATGAAAGTAACTTTCCAGGATACAAACCTTTTGTCATTCTTGATGATCCAGGTGCTGCCCTCAGGGTCGACAGATGCGTACAGCTGGCCTTCCAGTAAAGCAGCGAAACCCTGGACTCCGATGCTGATATTATCTGCCGTCAGCCTGAACTGCACCTCCTCTTTGATGAATCCCTCAGGCATGCGCACACACACCGTGATGTCTTCCGCTGTCTGCTGCCAGAAGTAAATTGGATCTGAATTCAAACAGGAGAGAAATGTATGGGGCCAAAGTTAATGACAATCCTGGGCCAGCTGTTACAGAGTCATACATAAAACATCTATCGCAGTGCTGAAATTGAAGGGAATTACTGTTGAATATTCAGTGATAATGCAGACGGGAGATTATTTAAAAAATGTATTATCATACCGCAATGGGGGGGACTGCGAGGACCGAGCTCACAGTGAAGCTATTAAATCAATTCTCCTGCACAGTTTGACATTTTCATCTGCAGTGCTGAGCAGAAATATCCATTCATAATTCATTTTTGTTAATTTTGTTGTGCTACTGGTAGTAGTCAGAAAACACTCTTTCATAAAAGTACAAAAAGCCGTTTTCCCTGACTGTTAATCTGCAAGTGAGAATGAGATCTTAAAACCCTGCTGACAGATCTCAATTAAGTTTAGTGCAACGTTGGGCCGTCGTCCAAGAAACGCGTCAGCTGTTTTTGGTGTGGATCCAAGCCAGGTGCTGATTCATCGTTTCTTAAAAGGCTTTCTCAATCTTGCCATGGTAATTAAGGCTTTTTGTCATGACCTGCAGCTGGTGCATACCGTATATCCCATGATTGTCTATCACCAATGTATATAACATGTGTCTCAATTCAGATCCAGATGCAGATGAATAACACGGGATGGGAGAACGTACGATTTCAAGTTGTGACAATGACAGCAAAAGGATTAACTTCAGTGTTTTAAAGCACAAAACTGAATTGGCTCTCAACTACAGACCCACTTCCGCTTCTTCTTAACAAGGACAAAATCCGTTCTCAGTTTGCTCACATTGTTAAGAAGCCAACTGTCTGTTGCCTCTGACTCAGCACCTCCGCTGGCCTGTTATCATTCAGCGCTTTGCAATCAAATCATTTTTCCTAGTCGTCACTGACAACACCTGGAGTGGGTGGTGCACTATAATGACACAAAAAATAAGTTGTCACAGAAAGAGTCAGCCTCTGAATGTTGCTGAGGATGCTGAGAAGAACGGATGTACATCCTGAATGAAGTGAAGTCAGCAGGCCATGTTTGTTAAAAGCCTTGCTGGAAAATGTATGAACAGTCCACAGATGTTTGATAAAATTAAATAATCATACACGGATCAAAGAATCTCATCACAAATCTGATCGGAAACAATTTCCAGCCTTGCGCTTGAATCACATTTTCAGGAAGGACTCCATTCACTGATGAATATTTCTAAAATAAATCTGTCTTTTATCAACTAAGTCCTTTTCATCCATCGCTGATCAGAAAGGAGACTTCATACATTATTTTCTTTCAGGAAATATTTTTTTTCTTTTGTTGAGTCCTTGCCTCAGGTGAAAGGTCTCCTGCTTCCTGTAACGTAGCTGCCAAGCATTGAAAAAGCAGCGGAATAGAGTGCCTGGAAACAGAATCCAATAGAGCTTGGTATTTTCTCGAAAGAAATAAATTAACTATTTAAATACATACATGTTGCCAAGTTTCCTTAGAGTCTCTTGGATGTTCAGGACAAATTTCAACCCAATCCAGTGAAAAATAAGCAATTGGAGAGGCTTAAAAAAAAAAGAAGACTAAAAAGACTAAAAAAAAGTATTTGGAAGAAAGCTATAAGATTCTGCAAGGTCCAACAAATTTAATGGAATGGAAGTAATGGAAGCAATCTCATATGTGTTCCTGAAAAGAGTTAAAATACAGCCAGCTGCAAATAAAATAAATTAGAGATGCTTCAGTTAATGCTGGTGTTGTAACTATGAGGAGAAAAAAATAACCCAGGCTGAATAATGTGATTTGTACACAGACACACTTATACAACACTCCTATAGAGAGACTTCTGTGCCAGAACCGTCATATACAACAGTCTGTGATTACTGGCAACGCCTGGGAACTGAAATTGGTCCAATTATGATGCTCCAAACCAACAGATCTGCTCCATATCTGGCAGAGAAGTGAGGAACTGAGACATGTTCATTATCACCTTTTGTTGACGACTGAATCAACAAAGAAACTAATCAGGAGGAGAGAAGTCAAGTTGCTAAATCCTCCGTTACTTTTCCCTTTCTTCTCCTCATCTCTCCAACTTCTCTGATGGCCAAACTGCCACACAGACACATGCTTTATAAAGACAAAACACTGCATTCACAGCAAACAGAAAATGTATTTGGTGTCTTTTCGGTGATCTTGATAATATTTTAGTGACTTTTCCAACTAGTCATTTGGATGGTTTCTCAATCTATGTTGTATATTCATATAGTAGCTCGGTATATACATGAATATGCACCTCTTTTCCATCAGCGCACCATCATCTCTCCTGCCCCCTTTTCCTCTCTCATCGCTTACAATCCTGTTTGAGGATGGCCACTCTCTTGACATCTCATACACTTCCTCCACTCCAAAAGGAGAAAGATAGAGTGCTGATAAAAGGATCGGCTGAAAAGCTGCCATTATTCTGCTTCTGCACCAGCAACACATGCACACACACACACATGCACACGTCTTGCCCTGTCTGGGTCACCTGAGATTTTCTTATCTTTGGAAAGAGAGGGTGGCTGTTTGTCTGCTTGTTTAGTGGCTGCGAGTGCAACTGAGTGTGAGGGCAGGAAAAGGAATAAAGACCAGTTGGATCGTTTGGTCTCAGTTCAGACACCGAATGTTTGTAAATCTACGAAAGTCCTGTGTGAAAACCACTCTGACGATATGGTTATATGAAATATGGAAAACTAAAGTATCTAACGAAAAATCGTGATCAATCAATACATTTTTTTAATCCATACAAAAAACGATATGTAGAAAAACAACTCAAGTAGATGGGGACTTGTTTTAAACACATAAAGTGGCTCCATACAGCTTGTCCAGCGTAATCCAAGTCTCTGGAAGCCCCGAGATCCCAAATTCAATTTTGAAAATACTTTATTATCTAAAGTTGTAATCTTAAACCATACCCCATCTCAATTTGGGATCTCAGGGCTTCAGGAGACTTGGATTACGTCAGACAAGATGTATGGAGCCATTTTAGGTTTCAACCCCACTGACTTCAGTTATTTAGGAGAATGCTGCAACGATGTTTTGTTGTGAAAGCCCAGGAATGTTTTCTGGAAGTACGAATTGTCATTGTTAGGTGAACTTATCCTTTATTGTCAGGGCTCGTGGAAGACTAGTTTGCTCCAAAGCTGTTTTGCAGATGCACCATCGCTGCATCTTTGGCTTTGTGCCACACTTGATGATTGTGAATGGTTTAAAGAAATACAAACAACAGCAGAGCATTTTGTCCTCTGTACCAGAATTGGTGCAGCCAGACCTTCCTCCGGCACAGACACACTGTGGGTTACAATGAGAGCTGTATCAACCTTCCCATCTAGCTCCAGGCAAGAAAGAAAAGAAGTTCCTTTCCCAAAATGTCCAACCTTTCACTAATTTTATCTGCCAATTTGATAATTGTTTAACAGTCATTTCACAAGGTTGTATACCAACTATATTTTTTGTTCTGGTCTCTGAAATGTGAGAATGTGCTACTTTTCACACATTCTGGTTTTTGACTGTTGGACAATGAGCAATTTGAAGACAACCAGCATTTATCTTTTAACAAAGTGCATTGATTAATCACCACATAAATATCTAATTATTCATATTTAAAAATTGCAGGCCCACACAAAAATCTCACTCTTTCACTGACTAACATAAACAGAGTCTAATCCATCACTGCTGCACAGGGAAGAAAGATTATGCTATGATTGTGTCACACACACACACACACAACATCCGTACGAGCAGTAATAAATGGCCTGGAGACATATCCATGCACACAGATCTGACAGAGACCCGGTCTGATTGGGAATATTCTGCTGCCTGCTCAGGCGTTTCTATGACTACAACCCAACTATTCAGTCCGTGCCTCTTGAAGGTAATGAGTGGAGGACGTGAACGCTGCTTGACTAAAAAGCAAGCAGATGCAAATGCAAGATGAATCTTGACCGGAAATAGTCTCATCACAGAGATGCCAAGAAGCGAGTGGTGCGTTGATGTCATATCTTTCACGGAGGGAGGCAGGACAGGAGCTCAGAGCCCAGATGATGTTCGGATTTCACTTTGTTTCAACGGTTTTACTGACTGGCTGGTAAGTTTCAGACTAAATAAATAAATAAAGATGGCACTTTCTCACTATAAATAAGCTCAATGCCAAACCATGTCAAAGCCTCTTTTTGTGTTTTCTCAAAGTCTCAGACACAAGTAAGACTGTGTCAAATCTTTCTTCAAATGTGACATCACAAGTGCCTAAATTGCATTGTGGGTAGGCACCAGGTTTTGAAAAGCAGTCTAGCATTCTACTCCTTTTCGACTCATTATGGACAATTTAAAATTCAATCAGAACCAGAGATGTCACCCTTTTTATTCCATGTATTCTTCTTCCTTTTCAGAAACCTGATGCCTAGATTACCCACAATGCAACGTAATCACTGAATGACATCACTAGAGGCATTTTATCAGATTACATGTAGATTCCTCTAGAAACAGAAAGGTTTTATACTACTATTTTCCCATATGCAGAAGTACTTCCCAAGACCTTGAACCACACTTTAATGTGGAAAATTGGTTGTTACCCTATAATGGTGGTACTCAGGTGAAGACTTATGTTCTTTGCATGAGGTTAAAATATTGGCATTATAATAATTTGCACTTGCATGTACAGTACTGTAAATACACAAGTGTATTTAACCCATGTGTTCAGCATATATTTACAAAAATCAATGAAGCTGATGAGGTAAAATATAAAATAGATTGTCTTTGTGTTGTTTTTCAGTTGGGATACTGTATGTCAATTGTATGTCAATATATATCTGTTGTATACAGCATCCCAACTTTTCAGGAATCTGTTGTAAATAACAAGTAGGAGCATGGCTAAATAATATCTTTTAAAGTGTCAAAATACCTGGTGGAGTAATGATCTAAAGCAGTGAAATCTCTCACCACAGTAATAACTTTCTAGCAGATTTCTCCAGCCAATTTCTCAGCAACGCCTTTGACCCACCTGTCTTCTCCACCTCCATTGGCTCTGGGCCAGGCTGCTCCACAGGAAGACCGTCCACATGTGTGAAGACAAACGGTTTCTCCGAGGCCACCATCATCCCCTTCCCCTGTGGCTCCAACGCTGCGTAGTGAGGCACCGACTTCCCCCTGAGGACCCTCCTCTTCTTCACCTCGTACTTCTTCTCCTGACCTGCATGTGATGAAAAGGTGTAAAGTAATCTTGTCCTCCATTAAACTCTGACAGAGACCAAGATGAATCACATCAACATGTTTCATTTCAGAGCCATGTAGACATCTCCTGTTATTATACTGAACTCCAAAGAGACAAGGAGTTCTTGTTCCTTTCATTAGGGCGGAGGTTTGACTTCTCTAGAGGAATATCCAGGAATATTTATTCCAGCCACAATCAACTCTTTGAGCAAGACAAATGTCTGCAGCCTGATGTGAAAGTGAGAGTGGTGTCTCCTGGTTTATTTTTATTTTGTTGTATTGTTTAGTTTTTTTTGGGGGGGTGGGTGGGTGTTGTAGTTGTACAGGACAATTACTCAAACCTGCAATAATAGAGCTCCCTCTTATGGTTCGATGAGGAGTCCCAGGAATGTTTTTGGAAAATGGAATTAGTAAATTTACAACCATATGGTACAATGCAAAATGCAAAATACAAAATAATACAACATTTCAAAATTAAAATACCAAAACTTACATGTAATTAAATATAAGTTAAGTCTTTTTTCTGTAATATTTTTCTGTCAGCCTGATATGTAGTCATGCATGAGATAGAAAAATGAAGGTAAAATGAAAGCTTCAAAAACACAGCAAAGCTGACTCCAAACTGGAACTCTACTACTAGAGAACATTCTGAACAGCCCTGTTGAAAATGAAACTGATGACAGTGAACCGAGCACAAGCGCCAGTGGCTACTCAAGCAGGGCTGCTGAAACATCGACAGCACCTAAGAATGTTAGCAAATAGCACAAAAGCTAGATAAAGTGGGCTGACACTGCTTAGAAACCATAAGCAAACAATATAATCTGAAAAATGAGTTATGTTGCGTTAAACCATGTTGCACAACAAAATTCATTTTGGAGGCTCCAGTTCCCCTCTCTACAGTGTTATTAAAACCCTGCTCAATAATAAAACTGTAAAACAAGATTAAAAGTAAAGACCGGACACAGCTGATTATCGTTATCAAAATGTAGACTTTGTCAAACACTGAGACACTGAGAAAACAACAAAAGATTATTCTATAGCCTGCAGATATCAAAGGGTTGAATCTTTAAATCCAACATAATGAGGAAGGGACTCTCCGCAGGCTGCTGCTGTGTTTTTGTCTTTCCATTCTTTGAATCATTAGTCGGGGTGTCTTTCTTTCTCAGCTAGTGCCAAGAACTTTAATGAAAATCCTTGTTGCCAATGTTTGCTTCCGTGTAAACTAATCTCATCTGGGACATAATAACTGAACTCCATTAATAGCAGACTATGACTAACTTTCTAGTATGGTTTAATTAACAGGGATTTCTGGCGTCCACTGGGTATGAATTCAGTAAAAATGGAGAAAAAACAATGAGATGACAGGCTTGAAATTTAGATTGTAATTCAGACCTAATTATGTCTGCCATGTTTGTTTTATCTGATTTCATGCTCAATTATTAAAATTATGACAGGTCAGACAATCACCCACCATGTGCTGCAGTGTTGGAAACTGTGATCCACTCCAATGACACTGAGAATCCACTTCCTTTGGTTTCCTGTGGGTCTTTCTGGATGCGGAGCAGCAGGAGCTCCATGGTGTGGAGTTTATCTTTGACATGCGAGATGCTGTGGAGGATGGTGAAAGGCTCCCCCATGTCTTCACTGAAAAGTGGCTACAAGCACAGGATGAACAAAAAAAACGGTTTTAAAAGGGTGACGTCAACATTGGCTCAATCTGTCAGCTGACATTAATATTAAAGGTATGAATCTTTACATTTTTCACAGACACGCATTTCCACATTTTGAACTTGCTGCCTCGAGCCCCAGTCCAATATGAAAATGTCTGGAATTGCCAGTGCTCCGTTCGACAGTCCACAACCAAAGTCCTTACACGGTGCGAGCAACAACTCGCCTCATCTACAACGTGTAGCGCCTGCAATGTTACAGACGGAAGGCTCAGGCTCCTGTCTGAGGGCAAAAGTTGGGCCCAGCCCCCTTTTCAGTGTCAGGGCATTTTTGGCCTCGCCCCCTTTTATTGAATTTTGTAAATGTGCAGACTGAATTGGCAGCCAGCAAATACTCATTGCGAACATGTTGAAATAAACAAGACGGAGGGATGAGGTCTTTCTCCTCGTTACCCTGACTTGTGATTCTTCAGGGTACCGCCTACTAGGTACCGTCTAGCCTGCACTGCCGGACAAGGGTCATCCCGCAAACAGGAGATTAAAATGTAGGCAGCGACTGAGGGTTGAATGTGCTTGCTCAGGCAGCACACATGATAAATTGGAATCGATACAGAGAAGATTAGCATGGCCCCTGCAAAAGGATGACACGCAAATTCGTGAAGCGTTTCCACATTTTGAACTTGCTGCCCCGAGCCCCAGTCCGATATGAAAATGTCTGGAATTGCCAGTGCTCCGTTCGACAGTCCACAACCAAAGTCCTTACACGGTGCGAGCAACAACTCGCCTCATCTACAACGTGTAGCGCCTGCAATGTTGACAGACGGAAGGCTCAGGCTCCTGTCTGAGGGCAAAAGTTGGGCCCAGCCCCCTTTTCAGTGTCAGGGCATTTTTGGCCTCGCCCCCTTTTATTGAATTTTGTCAATGTGCAGACTGAATTGGCAGCCAGCAAATACTCATTGCGAACATGTTGAAATAAACAAGACGGAGGGATGAGGTCTTTCTCCTCGTTACCCTGACTTGTGATTCTTCAGGGTACCGCCTACTAGGTACCGCTAGCCTGCACTGCCGGACAAGGGTCATCCCGCAAACAGGAGATTAAAATGTAGGCAGCGACTGAGGGTTGAATGTGCTTGCTCAGGCAGCACACATGATAAATTGGAATCGATACAGAGAAGATTAGCATGGCCCCTGCAAAAGGATGACACGCAAATTCGTGAAGCGTTTCCACATTTTGAACTTGCTGCCCCGAGCCCCAGTCCGATATGAAAATGTCTGGAATTGCCAGTTCTCCGTTCGACAGTCCACAACCAAAGTCATTACACGGTGCGAGCAACAACTCGCCTCATCTACAACGTGTAGCGCCTGCAATGTTACAGACGGAAGGCTCAGGCTCCTGTCTGAGGGCAAAAGTTGGGCCCAGCCCCCTTTTCAGTGTCAGGGCATTTTTGGCCTCGCCCCCTTTTATTGAATTTTGTAAATGTGCAGACTGAATTGGCAGCCAGCAAATACTCATTGCGAACATGTTGAAATAAACAAGACGGAGGGATGAGGTCTTCTCTTCGTTACCCTGACTTGGGATTCTTCAGGGTACCGCCTACTCAGTACCTCTAGCCTGCACTGCCGGACAAGGGTCATCCCGCAAACAGGAGATTAAAATGTAGGCAGCCACTGAGGGTTGAATGTGCTTGCTCAGGCAGCACACATGATAAATTGGAATCGATACAGAGAAGATTAGCATGGCCCCTGCAAAAGGATGACACGCAAATTCGTGAAGCGTTTCCACATTTTGAACTTGCTGCCCCAGTCCGATAAGAAAATGTCTGGAATTGCCAGTGCTCCGTTCAACGGTCCACAACCAAAGTCCTTACATGGTGCGAGCAACAACTCGCCTCATCTACAACGTGTAGCGCCTGCAATGTTACAGACGGAAGGCTCAGGCTCCTGTCTGAGGGCAAAAGTTGGGCCCAGCCCCCTTTTCAGTGTCAGGGCATTTTTGGCCTCGCCCCCTTTTATTGAATTTTGCAAATGTGCAGACTGAATTGGCAGCCAGCAAATACTCATTGCGAACATGTTGAAATAAACAAGACGGAGGGATGAGGTCTTTCTCCTCGTTACCCTGACTTGTGATTCTTCAGGGTACCGCCTACTAGGTACCGCTAGCCTGCACTGCCGGACAAGGGTCATCCCGCAAACAGGAGATTAAAATGTAGGCAGCGACTGAGGGTTGAATGTGCTTGCTCAGGCAGCACACATGATAAATTGGAATCGATACAGAGAAGATTAGCATGGCCCCTGCAAAAGGATGACACGCAAATTCGTGAAGCGTTTCCACATTTTGAACTTGCTGCCCCGAGCTCCAGTCCGATATGAAAATGTCTGGAATTGCCAGTGCTCCGTTCGACAGTCCACAACCAAAGTCCTTACACGGTGCGAGCAACAACTCGCCTCATCTACAACGTGTAGCGCCTGCAATGTTACAGACGGAAGGCTCAGGCTCCTGTCTGAGGGCAAAAGTTGGGCCCAGCCCCCTTTTCAGTGTCAGGGCATTTTTGGCCTCGCCCCCTTTTATTGAATTTTGTAAATGTGCAGACTGAATTGGCAGCCAGCAAATACTCATTGCGAACATGTTGAAATAAACAAGACGGAGGGATGAGGTCTTTCTC
Source organism: Lagodon rhomboides (assembly GCA_039737535.1). Classification (NCBI taxonomy): domain Eukaryota; kingdom Metazoa; phylum Chordata; class Actinopteri; order Spariformes; family Sparidae; genus Lagodon; species Lagodon rhomboides. Next base: position 6,070,174 of record CM077799.1, read on the forward strand.
CTCGTTACCCTGACTTGTGATTCTTCAGGGTACCGCCTACTCAGGTACCTCTAGCCTGCACTGCCGGACAAGGGTCATCCCGCAAACAGGAGATTAAAATGTAGGCAGCGACTGAGGGTTGAATGTGCTTGCTCAGGCAGCACACATGATAAATTGGAATCGATACAGAGAAGATTAGCATGGCCCCTGCAAAAGGATGACACGCAAATTCGTGAAGCGTTTCCACATTTTGAACTTGCTGCCCCGAGCCCCAGTCCAATATGAAAATGTCTGGAATTGCCAGTGCTCCGTTCGACAGTCCACAACCAAAGTCCTTACACGGTGCGAGCAACAACTCGCCTCATCTACAACGTGTAGCGCCTGCAATGTTACAGACGGAAGGCTCAGGCTCCTGTCTGAGGGCAAAAGTTGGGCCCAGCCCCCTTTTCAGTGTCAGGGCATTTTTGGCCTCGCCCCCTTTTATTGAATTTTGTAAATGTGCAGACTGAATTGGCAGCCAGCAAATACTCATTGCGAACATGTTGAAATAAACAAGACGGAGGGATGAGGTCTTTCTCCTCGTTACCCTGACTTGTGATTCTTCAGGGTACCGCCTACTAGGTACCGCTAGCCTGCACTGCCGGACAAGGGTCATCCCGCAAACAGGAGATTAAAATGTAGGCAGCGACTGAGGGTTGAATGTGCTTGCTCAGGCAGCACACATGATAAATTGGAATCGATACAGAGAAGATTAGCATGGCCCCTGCAAAAGGATGACACGCAAATTCGTGAAGCGTTTCCACATTTTGAACTTGCTGCCCCGAGCCCAGTCCGATATGAAAATGTCTGGAATTGCCAGTGCTCCGTTCGACAGTCCACAACCAAAGTCATTACACGGTGCGAGCAACAACTCGCCTCATCTACAACGTGTAGCGCCTGCAATGTTACAGACATGAGCGCTCTGCGCTAAACGGGAGGCTCAGGCTCCTGTCTGAGGGCAAAAGTTGGGCCCAGCCCCCTTTTCAGTGTCAGGGCATTTTTGGCCTCGCCCCCTTTTATTGAATTTTGTAAATGTGCAGACTGAATTGGCAGCCAGCAAATACTCATTGCGAACATGTTGAAATAAACAAGACGGAGGGATGAGGTCTTTCTCCTCGTTACCCTGACTTGTGATTCTTCAGGGTACCGCCTACTAGGTACCTCTAGCCTGCACTGCCGGACAAGGGTCATCCCGCAAACAGGAGATTAAAATGTAGGCAGCGACTGAGGGTTGAATGTGCTTGCTCAGGCAGCACACATGATAAATTGGAATCGATACAGAGAAGATTAGCATGGCCCCTGCAAAAGGATGACACGCAAATTCGTGAAGCGTTTCCACATTTTGAACTTGCTGCCCCGAGCCCCAGTCCGATATGAAAATGTCTGGAATTGCCAGTTCTCCGTTCGACAGTCCACAACCAAAGTCCTTACACGGTGCGAGCAACAACTCGCCTAATCTACAACGTGTAGGGCCTGCAACGTTACAGACGGAAGGCTCAGGCTCCTGTCTGAGGGCAAAAGTTGGGCCCAGCCCCCTTTTCAGTGTCAGGCCATTTTTGGCCTCGCCCCCTTTTATTGAATTTTGTAAATGTGCAGACTGAATTGGCTGCCAGCAAATACTCATTGCGAACATGTTGAAATAAACAAGACGGAGGGATGAGGTCTTTCTCCTCGTTACCCTGACTTGTGATTCTTCAGGGTACCGCCTACTAGGTACCGCTAGCCTGCACTGCCGGACAAGGGTCATCCCGCAAACAGGAGATTAAAATGTAGGCAGCGACTGAGGGTTGAATGTGCTTGCTCAGGCAGCACACATGATAAATTGGAATCGATACAGAGAAGATTAGCATGGCCCCTGCAAAAGGATGACACGCAAATTCGTGAAGCGTTTCCACATTTTGAACTTGCTGCCCCAGTCCGATATGAAAATGTCTGGAATTGCCAGTGCTCCGTTCGACAGTCCACAACCAAAGTCCTTACAAGGTGCGAGCAACAACTCGCCTCTTCTACAACGTGTAGCGCCTGCAATGTTACAGACGGAAGGCTCAGGCTCCTGTCTGAGGGCAAAAGTTGGGCCCAGCCTCCTTTTCACTGTCAGGGCATTTTTGGCCTCGCCCCTTTTATTGAATCTTGTAAATGTGCAGACTGAATTGGCAGCCAGCAAATACTCATTGCGAACATGTTGAAATAAACAAGACAGAGGGATGAGGTCTTTCTCCTCGTTACCCTGACTTGTGATTCTTCAGGGTACCGCCTACTAGGTACCGCTAGCCTGCACTGCCGGACAAGGGTCATCCCGCAAACAGGAGATTAAAAGGTAGGCAGCGACTGAGGGTTGGATGTGCTTGCTCAGGCAGCACACATGATAAATTGGAATCGATACAGAGAAGATTAGCATGGCCCCTGCAAAAGGATGACACGCAAATTCGTGAAGCGTTTCCACATTTTGAACTTGCTGCCCCGAGCCCCAGTCCGATATGAAAATGTCTGGAATTGCCAGTGCTCCGTTCGACAGTCCACAACCAAAGTCCTTACACGGTGCGAGCAACAACTCGCCTCATCTACAACGTGTAGCGCCTGCAATGTTACAGACGGAAGGCTCAGGCTCCTGTCTGAGGGCAAAAGTTGGGCCCAGCCCCCTTTTCAGTGTCAGGGCATTTTTGGCCTCGCCCCCTTTTATTGAATTTTGCAAATGTGCAGACTGAATTGGCAGCCAGCAAATACTCATTGCGAACATGTTGAAATAAACAAGACAGAGGGATGAGGTCTTTCTCCTCGTTACCCTGACTTGTGATTCTTCAGGGTACCGCCTACTCAGGTACCTCTAGCCTGCACTGCCGGACAAGGGTCATCCCGCAAACAGGAGATTAAAATGTAGGCAGCGACTGAGGGTTGAATGTGCTTGCTCAGGCAGCACACATGATAAATTGGAATCGATACAGAGAAGATTAGCATGGCCCCTGCAAAAGGATGACACGCAAATTCGTGAAGCGTTTCCACATTTTGAACTTGCTGCCCCGAGCCCCAGTCCGATATGAAAATGTCTGGAATTGCCAGTTCTCCGTTCGACGGTCCACAACCAAAGTCCTTACACGGTGCGAGCAACAACTCGCTTCATCTACAACGTGTAGAGCCTACAATGTTACAGACGGGAGGCTCAGGCTCCTGTCTGAGGGCAAAAGTTGGGCCCAGCCCCCTTTTCAGTGTCAGGGCATTTTTGGCCTCGCCCCCTTTTATTGAATTTTGTAAATGTGCAGACTGAATTGGCAGCCAGCAAATACTCATTGCGAACATGTTGAAATAAACAAGACGGAGGGATGAGGTCTTTCTCCTCGTTACCCTGACTTGTGATTCTTCAGGGTACCGCCTACTAGGTACCGCTAGCCTGCACTGCCGGACAAGGGTCATCCCGCAAACTGGAGATTAAAATGTAGGCAGCGACTGAGGGTTGAATGTGCTTGCTCAGGCAGCACATATGATAAATTGGAATCGATACAGAGAAGATTAGCATGGCCCCTGCAAAAGGATGACACGCAAATTCGTGAAGCGTTTCCATATTTTGAACTTGCTGCCACAGTCCGAAGTGAAAATGTCTGGAATTGCCAGTTCTCCGTTCGACAGTCCACAACCAAAGTCCTTACATGGTGCGAGCAACAACTCGCCTCATCTACAACGTGTAGCGCCTGCAATGTTACAGACGGAAGGCTCAGGCTCCTGTCTGAGGGCAAAAGTCTGGCCCAGCCCTCTTTTCAGTGTTGGGGCATTTTTGGCTTCGCCCCCTTTCATTGAATTTTGCAAATGTGCAGACTGAATTGGCAGCCAGCAAATACTCATTGCGAACATGTTGAAATAAACAAGACGGAGGGATGAGGTCTTTCTCCTCGTTACCCTGACTTGTGATTCTTCAGGGTACCGCCTACTAGGTACCTCTAGCCTGCACTGCCGGACAAGGGTCATCCCGCAAACAGGAGATTAAAATGTAGGCAGCCACTGAGGGTTGAATGTGCTTGCTCAGGCAGCACACATGATAAATTGGAATCGATACAGAGAAGATTAGCATGGCCCCTGCAAAAGGATGACACGCAAATTCGTGAAGCGTTTCCACATTTTGAACTTGCTGCCCCAGTCCGATAAGAAAATGTCTGGAATTGCCAGTTCTCCGTTCGACGGTCCACAACCAAAGTCCTTACACGGTGCGAGCAACAACTCGCCTCATCTACAACGTGTAGCGCCTGCAATGTTACAGACGGAAGGCTCAGGCTCCTGTCTGAGGGCAAAAGTTGGGCCCAGCCCCCTTTTCAGTGTCAGGGCATTTTTGGCCTCGCCCCCTTTTATTGAATTTTGTAAATGTGCAGACTGAATTGGCAGCCAGCAAATACTCATTGCGAACATGTTGAAATAAACAAGACAGAGGGATGAGGTCTTCTCTTCGTTACCCTGACTTGGGATTCTTCAGGGTACCGCCTACTCAGTACCTCTAGCCTGCACTGCCGGACAAGGGTCATCCCGCAAACAGGAGATTAAAATGTAGGCAGCGACTGAGGGTTGAATGTGCTTGCTCAGGCAGCACACATGATAAATTGGAATCGATACAGAGAAGATTAGCATGGCCCCTGCAAAAGGATGACACGCAAATTCGTGAAGCGTTTCCACATTTTGAACTTACTGCCCCAGTCCGATATGAAAATGTCTGGAATTGCCAGTGCTCCGTTCGACGGTCCACAACCAAAGTCCTTACACGGTGCGAGCAACAACTCGCCTCATCTACAACGTGTAGCGCCTGCAATGTTACAGACGGAAGGCTCAGGCTCCTGTCTGAGGGCAAAAGTTGGGCCCAGCCCTCTTTTCAGTGTTGGGGCATTTTTGGCCTCGCCCCCTTTTATTGAATTTTGCAAATGTGCAGACTGAATTGGCAGCCAGCAAATACTCATTGCGAACATGTTGAAATAAACAAGACAGAGGGATGAGGTCTTTCTCCTCGTTACCCTGACTTGTGATTCTTCAGGGTACCGCCTACTAGGTACCTCTAGCCTGCACTGCCGGACAAGGGTCATCCCGCAAACAGGAGATTAAAATGTAGGCAGCGACTGAGGGTTGAATGTGCTTGCTCAGGCAGCACACATGATAAATTGGAATCGATACAGAGAAGATTAGCATGGCCCCTGCAAAAGGATGACACGCAAATTCGTGAAGCGTTTCCACATTTTGAACTTGCTGCCCCGAGCCCCAGTCCGATATGAAAATGTCTGGAATTGCCAGTGCTCCGTTCGACAGTCCACAACCAAAGTCCTTACACGGTGCGAGCAACAACTCGCCTCATCCACAACGTGTAGCGTTGACGATGTAAAAGACATCAGCGCTCTGCACTAAACGGGAATAGCAACCTACTGGATCTTCACTGATCTTTATTATTTTTCCAGTCAATGACAATTTTGGAGTTTGTGGATAATAAGGTTCCTAACTACAAGAAGAAAAAGTAAAAATTTTAGAAAGAGACTTACATTTGGCAGACACTTTTATTGAAAGCTTTACTTAAAAAAGCATAGAGCTGTCCATTATCGTGCTACAGGGACTCTTTCATGGTGAGGTTCAAACTTTTTAGTTAGAGGTTTTTCTCTTTAAAAACTAAATATGTCATCCAGATATGCATAGAAAACTATATTTCCGCAATAATCTGAAATCAAATCACATAATAACTAGTAAGTATTCATAAGTAGCACGCGCTGAAGATCACCTCTGCTGTACATTGTCACTCTTCTGCAAGAAGACTACAGTATTTAAGACTCCTTATTACACCCATATTAGTAACCATAACCCAAATACAGTTTGTTTTTTTCATTTGTGAGGAGTAAAGATGAGATACCAGTGCATCTGAATATAAAAGCCCTTAAATCAGTAATAAAGAAATATGATGTTTCCTTGCATTATGTCTTCATTATTAGAATAGATAAACGGTTAATGGTAATAAACATTATGGGCTGTGTGCTGCTTATGAAGCTGTAAAGATGGATCAGCTGGGATGTAAAGATGCTTTAATAAAAAGGCCAAAGCATTAACTGTTAGAGTCAAATGTATTTAAAAGGTTCATACTGCGCTTAAAAAGGAGTATTTGCCTATATTTTATCAATACAATGCTTAGTCGTTTTTTTTCTTGTGTTTTCATGGTGTGATTTGTTCATCTTAATCAGTGTCAACAGTTGTCTGGTTGAAGAGGGCAATGTGATGCTGAGAAGCCTGACTTTAATGTGACTGCATAAATATGTCCGGTTTGTGGGTCACTTTATTACCGTATCTTTACAACACAAACCAAAGTGACAGATGCAATATAGCCCGGCTGGGATCCCGAGTGGTGGAACTTATCATTAGAACATTGCAAGTTACTGACTCTAGTGTTTGAATCTTCATTACAAATTCCACTCTTGAACTTTGCTTTCAGGATTGCATTAAGTGTGCTCGTTCAGAGAGTGAACTCTCATTTGTAGATAATCCCAATTGCAAGCCTGTTAACAGGATGAAGTGCACAAAGACTGAAAGATTTATCAAAGCCTTCATCCTTCACTACTACAAGCCAATTTCCAAAGGCCAGCTAAGCTTTTTAAACAGAGACACTGGCTCGATAGCTTGAATTTGCATAACAGTTCAAAAATGCTTCTTTTTGATGTTTCTAGGCTGAATAATAACATTTCATGATGCAAGAGCACATTTAGAGGAGATACACTCTGAATTCTAAACATAAATCTAGGTTGCTTGATTTGTTTCTTTCTGATACCTGTAGAGGTCCAATATTATGCATATTTTCATGGAGTTTGTTGACTATTAGGAAGATCTGCTGGAATATCCCAAGACTTATCTTTCGTCTTTATTACGTAAGTTTTAGGGCATCCAAGATGCAACCCTACAATCATTGTTGTTGCACTTTCATTTAAACACCAGCAGAGGTCCATAAAAGGTCATGAATTAGTTACTGCCCTTTTATCTTCACATAAATCTCAACATAAAAACATTTGTTCATGAACAACTTATACTTACTTCCCACTTCGCATGAGAGCTGTCTCCTCTCTTGCCAGTGCGGAGAAGGTACAGTCGGCCTGCGCCGTCAGAGAGCGCCGCCCAGGTCGCTGAGGTGAGGCTGAGGGACGCACAAAGTCGATCCTCACACTGGCTGTAATCGGTGGTTATATTGTAGACCTCTCTGGGCTTCCCGAGGGCGGTGTCCTGCATTCAGAACACAATAGACCAATCAGTCAGAAGTGCATCCAGGAAACAGATAGCTGTAACTACTACTACTGTTCTCACATCATTCTGAACTATGTTTGATTCACTCACATTTGCAGGGAGTGTAAAATGTGTTGTTGGATAAGGATGAAACCAACAATTGTAATTAGAGCCCTAAAAATATATCAGTTGGCCGATAATATCCAGCAGTGTTGGCCCATCACAGATATATTGGTATCGGCTTATATGTTGTCATAAATGTGCCAATATGAAAATGATGCTTGGTGTAATTTATAATTATTAAACACCAAGTTTACTGTTTCAGTGCTAAGAGGTCACTTTATTAATTTGTTAAAATACAAAATATACTGCCTCCATTACATGTCTTTGTCACAAGTGTTTGTTAACCACATTTCAGGGATCACTGGAAAAAATGTGTGTATATATAATCCCAGAACAGCTTGTTCAGTTATGGGAAAAAAACAAATATTTCTGATATGGTATTATTACCTCATTGATATATTAAATATTAAAATTCTGGGTTTAAATTTCTTCTCCAGAACTACATAGTGCCTCTTTAAGTGGAGGCACTTATTAAAAGACAGCTTTGAACTACATGAGAAGAGAAACGTCACTGCTTGCATACCATATAGGCACTCTAAGCCCTTGAGAGGATTCCACAATAAACATCTGATAAGAACACACACAATTTCTGAAAAGCTCTTCATGTTCGAAGGCCACAGAAAGATACAGGATACAGCGTGTACTCATCAAGGAGAGACAAACTTACCAACTGTCATGTGGCCGCCCATGTGACTTGGCTTCTTATGTGATTCACGACTCTCATATTATTACTAATAGACAGATATGCCACCACATGAGCATCAATTACTCATTGCATCAAGTAACAGGTTTTCAAAAGGACTATGCAGCAGCTGCCCTGCTGTTGCCATGGAGGGTGACACTGTGTATTATATCGCTACCTAATGTATGATGCACCTTTGAGATCATTTTCTCCAGCATCGTTAATGCCCCGAAAGGAGTGTGAACCGTCTTTCCACAATGTGCAAAGTGACACCATCCTGCGAATGTACATAAAAGGCTAGCCAGAGGCGATAATTATCATGTGATGATTGTAATTAAGATTTGAGCGACACATTTTTATAAAGAATCATTTAATGATGCCAGTGCTGAAAGCAAGAGATACCGTCTCACAGGATTATAGTCTGATGATCATCATTCAGGCCAGATTAGACATAACAAACACAGATGCAGCACCAATTATCTCTAATCATGGTCAATGATATCTTAGACATAAAAGAAGTCTCTTTGGAAAAGGTAATTTAGCTGATTTTGCTCCTTGTCACAGCATCTTGTTATCGGGTATCAGTACCTTAAGTCAATTATGTAATCACCTCAGAGGACTCATCCAAAACTTTATCTTCCATGCTGAGTCACACGATGGACAAAAGATGGAATATAAGGTCGTGTTTCCCCCAAATACTGAGACTCTCTGATACTGATACTGTCTCTGATGCTTCTTAAGCAACAGAAGAGCCAGTTAGGAAAATCATAATGAGTCACGTTGATATTAGAACTTATAAAATGTCAATATTGAAGAATTTTTAAAATCATGATATTCTCTTGACATCACCTGCCGGAAATGCATCGTGGGCTGATGCTGGAATTACACAAGTATTTGGTCACCACCTACTGGTGTGTCGGCCCACCAACAAGTCCACTGTCATACCGAATATCTAAGATTCTGACTCGTACAGTATATATTGGTGGCTTGACACATTGAATACCAGGTGATGATAAATGCAAACAGGTCAACATTTAAGCACAACACAAACATCTAAATGGCAGGGATCAAGGACTTCCAAGAAAAACCAGGAGGATTTAAAAGCTTACCAAGGTGACGGTGAGACTGACAACTCTTCCTTTGCAGTCCACAAACAAAACACTGTCTTCATACCAAGGGTCTAAGTGGAGGTAATTGTACATGCCAAAAGCACGCATGTGTTCCAGGGTGTACTGAGAATCCTTCAACTTCACCTCCTCCACAGCTGCAGTAGAGATTTAAAAGGAAAGGGTTAGAACAAGGCGTAAGAGCTTTCATAAGAGTAAGAATATTACAACTACTGAAACACATTAAAGAGATACACCTCTATATTAGCATTTCAATGGTATCTGTCACATTAGCAACAGAACAAAGGTTTTAAAAGCCACCTAATCATCTTGACATAAACATGTCAGTTAAGATTTACCTCTCAGCAACTACACCGAGACCTCTTAAAAGACATTCCTGGAGCTGTGGCCACAATGGATGGAAAAATGTTACAGCAAATTCCTTTGCATCATTATTTCATTTTCAGCTTACACCTGTGTACTTGCACCTCTACCTTAATCTCCTCTTGACTTTCAAGAAAAGTCAACTGAACTGAAATGACTTCTGCACGCTATGGATTTATATCAGCCAATAATGTTGACCGATAATTACCTGCTTCTCATCACCAAAAACAATAAGATAACAAATAACTTAGCATTTCTGTCATTTAAAAAGAAGTTCATAATCTGCCGTTTATGCACACCTGAGAGCAAGAAAGGTTAGGATGCAGTGAGTAAAGATAGATGAATTAATATTCCTTAGCTCTCATAGTATTTGTGTTAAAACGTGTAGACTTTTCCCCTCCCGTCTGAACCCCTTGTAGATCTTGTACTATAATCTTCAACCCTGTTGTCTTTCTCCGAAACTGTGCAAAACAATCCAGTCTACGCTGCATAGCTCTACACAGGTGCGGCAGTTTGAAGTCAATCAAATGGCTTGTCTTCTTTTTTTTCTTCATGTTTGGTGGATTGCAAACCAACTTTCAAGAGTCAAACAGTCACCTGCAGTATGAGAGTTTGTAAATGCTGCACTTGTTAAGTCATGAAAGCTCTGGCTTCATATTATCGGCGAGAATTTTAGAGCTAACTATAAATAGCAGATAATATACATTTTCAAATATCAGGCAGAAATTGTTGGCCTGATATATATTGTGCATCCTGTATTTAGTTAATAATATTTTACTGGCACCCACTTTAGAAGGGTTGTTCGCTGATGCTTTAAGATTTTAGATTTTGCAGCTTCCGTAGGCTTGGATTTGGCCAGGCGAGCTGTGTGGAGCCATTTTATGCTGGGAAAATGCTGCTTGTGTTAAATTCTGTTCATCCTGTATTAAGTTAATAATATTTAACCTGTCTATTAAGTGTTAATAATGAGCACTTACTAGACAAAGTCAAATGTACCATTATGTAAAGCAAGTCCTTTCTGCCAAATACAATTCAAATATTGAATGCATAACCTTCTTATGCCTAATCACGACACAAACTAAATCTTGCAGTGCTGTTTCTTTTTTCAGCCATATTTTCGATGCTGTGTGGTGAAGCCAAACATTTGTACACAACACAACAACCTCATTCAGACTGATTTAATTAGACAGCTACACAAAGTAAGTTCCGTATATTCAGTACACAGTGTGTCAGTAGTAATAACACTGTTATTCTGATAGACATAATGTCAATCTACTCATTTTAGTTCATTCATTCATTCATCTATCATCAGTGGTCTCAGTGCTAGGCTAGCACACATGCTAGCTGAGCAGTAAGTTTCTCTCACCAGCATCCAGCTCAACGTTGTACGTTGGTATGGCGTCCAGAGACAGCCTGTAACTTTCAAAGTTAGGGTCCAGCAGGTCTCTGTTGACCTTCAGGGAATAATTCGACGCGGCCATGTCTCTAAATTATTACTGACTTATCCACAAGTTGATATGAGTCAATATGAAGATGTTGGAGGAGTCTCTGGTACACGTTTCCTGACTTGGCGCACACGGACCCTTTTTACAGCGGACACGACCGGCGCGGGGGCTCATGGGAGGTCGAGTTCTTTGTATTTTCTCTCAAATTTCTAGGTACTTTTTTTAAGTATTCAACGTGCTAACAACATACATTAATGTAAATTTAACTTACCCTGTCTGGATCAGATTTTTTACAAAGGCGTAGTCAATTTGAGGCCAACTGCCAAACCAACGCGGAACCTTTCAGCGCATACTGCTTTACACGGTACAGTTTTGTGAAGGGACTGTGTGTTCCCCAGCTGATCCATTTCGACGAAAGGTACCGTTTACCTGATAGCTAGCAAACGTAAACGTTTCTGTATGTTTCCGTGAAATCGTTGAACCTGAATCGACTCTGCTGCCGTTTGTGCTTCATTTCAGACAGATCATGAGCAAAGACTCGCAGATGAGGGCTGCAATCAACCAGAAGCTGATAGAAATGGGGGAACGGGAGCGGTAAGCAAGCGGTTTTCTCCTCAGTGATTTGTATACGAATGTTTTTGTTGTTTTTGTTTTTTAAAGACAGCAGGCGATTAAATGTGACAACTAAATGTGTGGCTGCAGGTTGAAAGAATTGCTCAGGGCGAAGCTGGTGGAGTGTGGATGGAAGGATCAGCTGAAAGCACACTGCAAAGGTATTGTGTTTGTATTTCTGTGTGTGTGTGTGTGTGTGTGTGTGTGTGTAACGGGGATTCCATGAAACTGGATCTCTGATGTCCTTGTGCTGTTTTGTCCAGATGTGATCAAAGAAAAGGGCCTGGAGCACGTCACAGTGGAGGACCTGGTCACAGACGTCACACCCAAAGGCAGAGGTACGATGTGAATGTAACTCAGTAGGTTCACAGTGTCCTAATGTTTTGTCTTTGCACATTCTTTGCAAATTAATAATGTCTGAGCAGCATGTTAGATCTTTGTCAAGACTTGTCCATTGAAGAAAACACTTAAATTCAGACTGACTCATTCAAACTCACCCTCACGCTGATGGAAAGTCAGGTGAAGTTTCGCAGTCCACAAAAAGATTCTGGAGCTTCACAGCAAAATGGTGTTGCAGCATTCTCCTAAACATCTGAAGTAGATGGAGACTTGCTGGGGAAAATAAATAAGTAGAATAAAAAGTCTCCAGAAGCCCCAAATAGATTTTTGAAAAGTTGTTATTTACACCCTCGACACATGGCCAAGCTTGCACCCGCTTTAGAGAGGGTGTGTGCCAACGCTTTGAGCGAAACACTCAGAGTAAAGAGTTTGGCTTTAAAAAAGTGTGTAAAAAACATCTTTTCAAATCAGTTTTGCAGCTTCTGTGGGCTTGGATTTTGCTTGACGAGCTGGGTGGAGACATTTTCTATGAGTTTATGTTACATGAAAGCTGCAACACTGTTTTTGCTGTGAAGCTCCAGAAATGTTTTGTTGATTATGAAGCTTCATCTGACTTTTCATCAGCGTGAGGGTGAGGAGATATGACTGAATTTTCTTTTTTTGGGCAAATTTTATCTTTTAACATCGATTTAATATGAAATTAAACATTTAAAAACAAAGATAAAATGTACGAAATACAATAGTCAGCATAAACCAGAAATATCTCAATATGTTAGAATTGTGCATAAGACATATGGAGTCTCTGCTTGCATATTTCAGCCATTATAGACGTGATATTGCTTTATTAAAGAGGTGGAACAAGCTGATACAGAGTATTTGTGTTCACCTGTGGGACAGAACTTTTAGAGGATTCATGAGGGGAAATATGGGAAAAAGTGGAAGTTTCAAGAAGTTAAAAAGATGACTGACAGCAGTTCAAACTCTCTTCATCCGTACATTCACGCCACGTTTGTTTACATCTGCCATTTTTCTGGACAGGAGATAAGATGATTAGCAAAGTGCAGCACATCAGTCAGCGAGTGCTTCAGTTATCCAGCACAACAACATCACAATCTTGAAAGTTTTACAATGATCATATGCATTGAATGTCTCTCTTTTTGTAATCACAGTGTTGAGTTTGTCCTGACGTGTCCACACTTCTCCTCTCTCTCTCTCCTGACCAGCACTCGTACCAGACAGCGTGAAGAAAGAGCTCCTGCAGAGAATCCGAGCTTTTCTAGCTCAACACGCCACCTTGTGAACGAGACGATTCCCGTCTAGACATTTTTTTACTCGCCGTAGATCCACAATTAAAATCCAAACTGATGTTTGTTCTCATTGTGAGCAATGCTGAAGTGTTATTTTTATTTTGTATTGTGTGTTTTCATATTGATTTTAGTTTGTTATGCAGCAGTTTTGGAAAGAAAAAAAATAAAGTCATGCCTATTTTGGTCATTGTGGGTGCTGATTTTTTTTAGTTATTTAACACTGCAACATGGCTGTTTGACCTTTTCATTTATTTCCATTCTCAGAGCTGAGAATGCAGACAGATTTATTGTCTCACTTGTTCCAGACAGCATGACGAGTGATTTGCTCTAAAAATAACACCGTAATGTGACAGAAATGTCATCATCTCGTTCTCACAGTGTTGTGAAACTCCAGTTCTCAGGGATGTTTCCTAAAAAGACATTTGTTTGAGTTTTTTTTTTTGCATTGTTCAGTTTCTTTACTGATAAATTGTGCGTTTACATACGTATTTAAAAGCGATATATAAAAGTATATCTATATTTGAAGAGCAGGGAAGTGGATGCGATTGTAATATAAAAAGAACTTCTTGTTTTTATCACTGGAGATGGTCAAGTCTCTGGTCAAACGCGTCAGCCATTAGCTCACGCTGATGTTGCTGCTGCTGCTGTTGCGCAAAATGTAGTCTTTTCGGGAATTTGAGCCAGATGAGTGGGCACGCTGCACGTTTTGCGTCACCGCCTGAACCTGCTCGGCTACATTTCTTCTCCTGTTTCTTTTTTTAAGAATTCAGACTTCAAACTTTGGAAAGTATTTGTCAGTTCAATTACACTGTCAGTGACTGCGCTAATTGTATTTTTGGACTTGAGTTTTTGGTTTGGTATGTGGGCAGTGCGACAGCTTGTGTCTGTGGGCTACGATTGTACTTGAGTGTCTGCATGCTGAAGGCCGCTGTGTGTGTGTTTGTTGTTCTTCAGAGAACGACAACAGACAATTAAGTCGGAGACTGTTCGTGCAGAATCCAGATCTGCGTGCAATTTAAAGATTCTGGCCCACAACAGTCAGGTTCTGGTGTCCCAACAGTCCGTGTTGCTTCTCATATCGAGAGCAACTTTATGAAACTTGACAAGTGAAAGTACACATGAGGTTTTACTGGAAGTTTTATTAAAACACGGTCTAAAATGTCAAAGTTTCCATAAAATTAAGTTAAATTTCCTACATTTCTTTATGTTTTTAAGTTAAAGAAACAGTTTGATGTGTTTAGTAACACATTTATTCATTTTGCAGTGCGTTTCTTGAGAAGCGTCTCTATTTAACACATTATAACTTGTCTGTTTAATCGGTACAAAACCCAAAGTGTAAAAACAGAGGTCCCCGCTCCCGGCCTAGAAATAGCTTAGCTCGTAACCTCCTGGAGAAGAAAATTGACATTTCTTTTACATTTTGTTTTTTGTACAGATTAAACAAACATTGGATTAAATACTAGAGATAATACTGAGCCTTTGATGGCAGATTTTGTTCATGCCAGGGGAGCTGTTTCCAGTCTCTATGCTAAGCTAAGCAACTGGCTGCTGACTGTAGCCTCATACACAACGTAAAGACATGAGGGTGGCATCGTTCTTCTCATCTCACTCTCAGTAAGAAAAGCAAATTGCATTTCACAAGCTGTCAGAAACATTTCCATTTGTCTTGCTCAATATTTTATATATATTTCCTACCTTACCACAGAACAACAATGTGGTGAGATGTGACATGTTTGTCTTTTATTTTGACATTTTATCAACTAAATGGCTCGCTGAAAAAACAAAACCTCTGGATGAAATAATAGACTTTTAAATGAAAATGTTGATTACTTTTACTGTTGTTTACAGGAACACCTGGTTGTCTGATGCTGCAGAGGTAAACGTTAAATAAACAACAAACCCACCGAGGATGAACTCTTCGCAATCCAAAATCAATCAGTTCTATTTGATTAGATTTGATTCATTTATTCATTCAATGTCACTTAGCTTTGAGGAGAGTTAATTATAAATGGTTTACTTTGTACACGTTCTATATTTTTGTCTTACTTGTTAAAATTAACAATAAGTTTATAAAATAAGTAAATAAATAAATAAATCACAAAGGATTTGCTCACATATTTTTCTTTGAGGTCATCAGATACTTTAGACTAGACAACTTGAGTCCAGCCTTTCTCATCCATGACTGCAGCTGTATGATCAAACTTCCTCAGTGTAAAAATAAATGCTGTGGCTTTGACGATCTCTCCCGAGTCACAGAACTTTCTCATTTTACTTTGTTAATGTATCTCACACCAATGACTCAGACGATCAGTCACATCAATGACTGATCATCTGAGTGCCTCACCACCACTGCACGGCATCTTATATACAATAGTTTCTCTTAAACTTTGCTTTAACTTTGTCTGTAATGTATTATACTTGTTTGGCTTTATTGTTTTATTGATTTGGATCTGTGTGTCTTTGCCGTCTGTAGACAAACTAGATTCTCTTCGGAATGACACAATGAAAAGACAGCTGGGTAACAGAGAAAATACATAAAAACAAAAATGTTCACCTCCAACAGGCTGGTGGTTTTTCTCTCAGCGTTGCTCTCTTTCTTTTGTAAAACAACATGATTGATGGTTTAAAATTACACTGAGGGAAAGATTGACAGAGTAACCATTACCGTCTTAAAGTGAAGGGTTGCGGGGCTCTGCTGTTGCTCTCGTGAACGTTGTGCAAGAAAACAAGATGTTTCTTTGGGCAGCATTTCCCAGAGGCACCTGTGAGCACATGCTGCGATGGCTTTTGTTTGTGTGCAGACATGTGGCCAATAAAGACGAGTCTGATTCTGCAAACAAGAACATGGTGGCAGCCCAAGGTGAAAAGAAGAAAAACAGAATTTTTCTTTGTGAGCTCAGATGAATGTTTTTTGTTTTGATTTTTCAAAGCAGTAAAACGATGTCAAGCTCCAATCTTTTGTCTCCTCTGACGTTCTCAAACACGTTTTCATTCTGGCAAACACGATGAAAAACACTGAGACACACACGTCTCAGTCAGGTGAAATCTTTCTGTCACAACACATTTAACACATTTAATATGATACAGAGAAAACTCTACTGTGAATCCACCTGCAATTGTGTTCAAGGTCACAATAGAAAACACTGACTTTGCCATAAATACAGAGTAATAATAAGAAATACAATCAGGGTAAATGGTTTTAATAAGAACATTTAAAAAGACAAATATAAGAAAAAAGAATTGTAGGTCTCTATTTATAATCAATATTTATATATAAGTATCAACATTTGTGTGTACTTGATAATACCATAAGGGCTGAAAGCCAGTCTTCTAATGGCGCCACATTTTACATGAATCAATCAATCAAACTTTATTCATACAGCAGCTTTCAAACAAATCAAAATGACATTTAAAGTGCTTTACATGTGATTGAAAAAACATGATATGCATTTTTTTAAACAAGAAATAAAAAGAAATAAAAAATGATAATAAAATATGATATAAAGTAAAAGTAATAATAACAACAGTCAAATGTAAATAAAAATCTATTCAAATATATATAGTCAAAAGAATATAGGGCTATAATATAAACAAATCCAACAACAACATATTAATTTTTCTACAATTTAATTTGCAGACTTTCCATGTTAAATGTTGTATATATTGCTTTTGTTTTGGAGTAAACCATCTTGGCGGAGCTAAAAATATAAATACATACATCTTCTTATCTTCTGTCTGGATCCTGTGTTTCATACAGAGAAGAGAGTGCACAGCTCAGCACTTATGACTGAGCCTGACATTTTATTCCAAATCTCCACCCTACCAGGAGCTAACAGCACCAAATGTGTCCAAAAAGGAGTGGATGGACAGGAAAAATTTTTAATTTTAAACAGTAATCGTTCACGACCACTCGAGGCTGCTAAAGTTGCACAGCTGTCCTCATGCTGAATTCATGCATCAGAGCAAGTTGTTTCCTTCCTGATGTCATATTAATTATGAGCCTGACTTCACTTTGTTTGATGGAGAAAATGTACTCTGGTGTGTAAATAACATAAATCCCTCAAGAGCACTGGTGGCTGTAGGCCTTTATTAGACGGAGGGTTGATGGTTAGAGTGCTGCCTCTGGCTTTGCATTCTCAGCATTTCACAATCTCTATAAAGTCTGCTCATATATCTGTGAATCCTGGAAACGATGCAACCTTTTGCTCCGTGGGAGGACACAGGGCCCGTACTCGAATAGACTGCGATGAATAATGGTTACTGTAATAGTGTGATTTCTGTCTGTTCAGCATGTGATGGAAAGCTAATAATATGCTGAAACCGTGTGTGGTATGAAAAGTTTTTCCTGTCTGTGGTTTGTGTTGAAATCACGCAGCTATCAACATTCCTGAGCCGCAGCGTGACGTAACTCAAGTGTACCGCCAAGACCAGACTTGTTTCTGATGAGCCACATAGTTTAACACCTGCGGACACGATCAGAGAGACACTGCTGAAGATGATCACGTTTTAGATTACATTAAACATCCACACTGTTGAACAAAGGAGGTTTTAATGTTTTCACGATATTAACTCCTGAGATATTGTCACAGTTCAAAATAACAGGAACACCTTACAATTTTATTCAATGCAATAAAAAGTAAATAAATCACAAATAAATACAAAATAATTCCTTACATGTTCTCATTGTATTTCTGTTTTCCTGTTAACTTGACTGTGTAATGCTCAGATTGTATTGATGAAAAGTGTGTGTGTGCGTCACTGCTTCCCTTTTTTCTAAAATCAACGATCAGCTCTTTGGATTTGTTGAGCAGTAGATTGTTCTCTGTGCATCACTCTGCAAAACTATTGATGTCCTCATATTATATGATATGTTGTTTATTTTCTTCCTGTTTTTTTTACTTTTGCTTCCTATTGTTTGAAATCCGGCCAATATACAGCTGAATTACAAATTTTATGAACTTCTACTTAAGGATTTTCTTTTCATGCCTCTTTATACTTCAACACCACAATTCAGAGAGGGATTAATGCACTTTTTACTCCACAACAACCGTCTGACAGCTTTAGTAACTTTATAAAATAAGATTTTTGCAACAAAACATATGAAAATAAAAGAATTTTAAAAAATTATAACTAATTTGATTCTTGTCAAACTTATATTTCAATGCAAAAAAAAAAAAAAATCATGGTTGAACTTTTAAAACATGTAAAAGTTTTGAGGTTTTGACTATTTGGTTGGATGGGCTCAGATTCAGACAAATGTATTAATCCCACCAGGGAACAGTTTGTCTTGCACACATACCAAAACATGCAATAACACGTCAACACAAATAAAGATGAGTAATAATACAATTAAAGAAAATTAAATCAGAGGTGTAGTGGAATAACTCAGGGTAATCGTGACAACATCTCTTATTTTTTACAAACCAAACAATTTATTCATAAAGAAAATAATCAGCAGATTAATCCATAATGACAATAATCTTTATTTGCCAGGCTTGGGAAGTAAAGTTATACATGTAATGGGAATCAGGACTTTAAAAAAAAAGTGAACTGTATTCTGTTAAAGTTACAGAAAAAAGGATGTAATTAGATTACAGATACATTCAGTAAAAAACACTTCACAGGGAAACAAAATGCACTTAATACAATATTGATGTATTTTGAAATACATTTTCTGCTACTTTATACTTTTTTATATACATTTTGGAGGCAAATATTGTACTTTTCACTGTATTTATTTGATAACTTTAGTTACTCGTTACTTTGCATAGTGCATCAATTCATTTTTAAATCAATCAGATTAAAAAAAGAAACCGTGGATTCCAATGAGTGATGACGAAGATCCGATCAGAACTGTTGTCTTCAAGTTCTGTCATTAATTTCTGAATGTTTTACAATAAAATTCTTACATATTGGACCTTTAAGTCACATTTTAAATGCAGGACTTGAACTTGATGCTGAACTTGAGTGTTTCAGAGTGTGGTATTAGTACTTTTGACAGATCTACTGGGGGCTTTTCTCACGACTTCCTCTTCACTTCCCTCAAAGTCTTGCTTTAGATTCCTGGACATGAAATTGTTACTCATCGTCCTTTTTTTTCTCCCCTGGTTTCCCCTCAAACAGGAAATGAACAAATCAGTTTGCTCTGATTTCAGCTCCAGATTTAGACAGACTGCAGAGCTGATTCACAGCGGGATGGGATGGGTTGTTCTGCTCCTCCCAGCCTCAGGTGGAGAGGCGGAGCACCGAGCAGCCTTATAAAGATTAGAGCTCTGTTGTGGTCACGGGCAGATTCTCTCCCAACACCTGAGGCATCTAACAGACATTTACACAGCATTTTCAACAGGCAGGTGGGCAACTTTGATCAATTTTTAAATCATTTTCCAATTTAAAATAAAAATCTTTAAAAAATTTTAAGTGGTTGTAACAGATTTGAAGCCACATTTAATTAACTTTGGCTTTAATTCTTGAACAATCATGTCAGGATTTGTGTCTAATCAACTCGGTGGTGTTACTTGTTTTCGTTCAGAATACTTGTCTTTACTTCTCAGTGATCTTCCTCCAGAGAAATGTGTTACATTTGAATTATTCATCAAAACAATTCTGCCTCATGTGAGCTCTATAAAGCTGTTACAGACACAAAAAGCAGCTTTGTAGTTAAATATCTGACTATTTCCCAGCAGCTCTTGAGCATCGGCCCTCAGCAGAAACAGGTGAGGCAGCAGGGACATGTGGGAGATCTCCAGGATGGGCTCCCCGGTGAAGTCGGCGGCTCTCCTCCTCACACTGTGGTGCTGCTGCAGTAAGTAGTCAGTCTCAAAGTACAATAACAATGACAGTTTGTGGAAACCTGTATTTTTTTTAATGGAGGTCTGTTTGATCTAAGTGCAAGTGGTGGGACACATTCCCTCTCAATCCACCATCAGGAGGAAAAAAGATCTCTTATCTTTGTGTTTTCTATATTTCAGGTGCTCAACGCATTGACTCCATAAGTCCACATTACGGAAGCTACAACGGAGCGACACGGATCACCATCTTTGGAGACGGTGAGAGAAAATATCCTCACACAGGACAGATTACAGTTTTGTTGACGGTTAATCCAAAACTATGACGTTTAAATCTTGATTCAGACCAAACTAATCCAAGAGAATAACTGTGGATGGTGTGTTTTTAATTCAGTTATGTGACTATGAACACATAAATTAAACATATATGGTTATAGTGTCTTGTTTGTCCTGTTCAGTGATAGATTGTAACTATGTACACTTAATCAATTACTGTGCTTAGGTACAACCTTTATAAAAGATATAGTGTGTGTTTACTTTGGCAAAGGTGAAAGTCACCTGTACGAATAGTACTTGAGTAAAACTCTGGCAATACATTTATTTAAGTATTAAAAGCACAACTAAAAGTAAATGATAGATAGATGTAGTATACCATGAGTTGACTGATTGTCAGCTTGGACGATTATCAGATTTGATTTGGATTTGTTTGTTGATGTAATAAATTACTTTAACAATGCAGTGGATTCAGCAAAGTAACTAGTTAAAAGTTCATCATTTGCCTTCAGAATGTAGTGCAGTGAAAGTATGAAGTAGTAGAAAATAGAAATATTCAAGTACAAGTAACTTATTTTACTTAAGTTCAGTTAAATTCCATCACTGTATAGGTTTGTAATAATGTTTCCTTTCAGAAATTGAAATTGGAATTGTTTGTTTTATTAAAAAAGATTGTAGAATAAAAATAAAAAGTGAAATGCCATCACAATTAGACCACTGAAGTTAGTTACTTACAGTAAGTGAGTAAAAATGACATTATTTGCCTTCAAAATGTAGTGAGTGAAGTGGAAGTGGAAGGCAGCATAAACTAAATGTACTTAGTTACACTCTATCACTGCTAATTTGATCCTAAACTTTGACAAAAACTAAATTCCAAATCCCAAATCTGTCAACCTAAAGATACATTTTCAGCTGCTTTCATGATGCTGAACAGTTCCCTTCAGTGAGACTCATCCTGTATTTATCCAGACAAAACATTTTGCATTTATTGTTTTTGAAATTATTATCTTCGGCACTTTGTTTCCAGGTTTTGCCAACGAGAATCAATTCCAGCTGAATCCAAAAGACGACACGTTTGGTAACCGTGTCACCCTGGTGTCAGACACCCGGTCGATCCCCTGCGACGTGGAGAGAGACTCAACACACAGCAACCAGATCATGTGTTACACCAGGTAGCTGCAGGCCCACAGCTCTGAACTGATTGAACACATTTCTTAAAAAGTACATCTGTGTCCTCATGCATATGTGTTTCATCTGTTCCATGACAGAGCCATGCCGAAGGATGACTATACGATTCGTGTCAGTGTGGACGGTGTTCCCATTCCTGATAAAAGTATATGCAGAGGCGCGATTAAATCTGTGCACTGCAGCTTTTATGTAAGTGTGCAGCAAATTCAACAAGACAGAAGTTTGTAATTTGCTCTAAAAGTCTCATTCACTCTCATTGTATCTCTTCTCAGACTCGGTGGTTTCGCACGCCATCTATCACGGCGGTGACTCCTCGAACTGGTCCCCCAGGTACAGAGCTTTATCTCCACAGCACGCAGTTAATGTGCAGAGTCACGTTTGAACTTCATATCTAAATGTTTCCATCTTCATCTTCATGCAGGCACCGTGGTGACAATGCGAGGACTCATCTGGACCGATGTGTACGGAAGCAACACTCAGAAGAGCACCAATGGCCTCAACGTCAGATTTCTGAGGTATGAAATATATAAAAGAAAGAATAAAATACGGCAAACTGACTGAACAATGAAAGCTTAAGACAGTGGTTTGACTTAAAAACACGTAAACCTATTTCTGGTAGTAACACAAAATGAAATTATGGAGCTGAAAATGTGACTAATACGTCTCCTTTAAACATTATTTGTGTATTTGCATTTGAAATAAGTTGTGTCTCCTTAAAAAACATGCTTTAAAAATGTTAATTCACATTTAAAACAGTTGAAATAATATAAACTCACTGAAGTATTTTCACTTATTTTAAGAAAATAGAAAAGACGTGTGTTTGCTTGCTCTCAGACTGAAAAAAACTCTTCACTAAACAGCCTAATAGATTGATTTTTATTATTTTAGGATCTCCATTAGAAAAGGTTCTGTTGGTTTTAACAGTGCTGCACAACATGAGTTCATAAGAGGATGAGAGGTTAAACATGTAATCATTAAAAATGTATGAGTTAAGAAAAACTTTATTGTCCATTAAATTGCATGAAATTGACATTTTCTGTGTAAAACTGACAGAAAAGAGCACTAAAGTAAGTAAGTAAATTAATAAATGAAAATTAAACTTGTTCTCTGCAGGTCCTTCATGGGAGGGATGCCGTGCGAGCTGCTTAAACCGGAGTCAGATGAGCTGTGAGTACTTTGTCCAGATGTAGAAAATGATTTGGTATTTTTTTACAGTACTAACATTTTTTTTTCTTCTGTATTTTAAAAGCTATAACCTACGACTGGACAGTGAAACGTCTCGCTGGGGATACATGAGCTGCAAAATGTCGGGGACTTATGTTGGTACGCTGCTTTTGTTCACAATTACAGCTGTGCTTGATATTCTTTATTTTTTTTTAAGATTTTAAAATGAAGCAAACTGTGCTTGATTATTTATTCTTTTGTTTCCAATAGGGCATCAGAACTGGACCTACATTCTTGATGCTGACTATGGAAGGTAAAGAACTATTTGACTTCATGCTAACTCCAATGATGCTCAACAACAGTTTTATCGTATGAACAACCCTAATAACACTAATTCATATGTTTAAAATCTTTAGGAGTCTAGCAGACAAGAAACTGTTCAGGGTTTCAACCTTGAACAAGCTCTCCATGTTTCAGACCTTTGCAGGTACGTCAGACAGACATTTGTTCACGTGTCATAATAACTGTGTCGCATTTGTTCTCATCACGGTGAAAAATGTCTCGTGTCTCTTGTTCAGAGGTGACAGGAGTGTCCCCATCCAGGGGCAGCATCATGGGTGGCACCCTGGTGACCATCCACGGTCGCTTCTTCGACCAAACCGACCGCCCGGCACGTGTTCTCATCGGAGGTAATCGCCACTGTCAGACTGGAAACTTACATAAAACTCCCCTCTAGCCAGTTTTTAACACTATGATAGAGTTACTGATATTGTTCTCACAGCAGTACAAAGTGTCCGGCGTGAATAGGCAATGTGCGTCTCCACAAAACAAAACTCGAGTCACGCGATGGTGATAATCCTTTTTAACAGCACAAGAATGCGCACATACTTTTATGGCACGACAAACAAAAGGAAAACGCGGAGTTGTCGCACGGCAGGGGAGAGAATCGTCTGAAAAGCTTAGAGACACAACCGACCATGACAAACGAGCTGCTGCGTTTCGTAACACTTCATGAGTCATTTTACGTGTTTTTAGACATGTTGTAGGGACAGAACATGTCAGTCACTTCGCTTGGATGTCTCAAAACATCATAAAATCTGCCTTCAAAGTTATTTATTGCAATTAAATCACCATTTTCCATGTTTTCACATTGTAAAAGTGGTGATTGTCGAAGAGGAATTTGTTGGTTTAGAAGACACTTATTGAAATAAAAGACAGAAAATTATTTAAAATCGAGATACATAAAACAGAGATGGAACTCAAAGTATACTCATCAATTTAATCTGCTTTTTCAGACCGTTGTCTACGATCTCGTCTTCACTGCCGTGCTTTAGAATAATAAATAAAGATAAATACATATTATATCGTAAGGTGAAGCCTTTGCTGTTGTTTTGTTTGTTTTTGATGTGGATTGGGATGCAGATTGCAAACCTTTTGTAAATTACAGCCAACATCCGATCATGTTTTCCAAACAAATAATCAAAAATACAAACTGTCACTATGAATCCAAATTATATTTCTTCATCAAATGCTTTGGAGAATTTAATCGTCTAGCATTGTCCCCTCCATCACCTGTTCAATGCTTGTTTTCTTCAGGCCTGCCATGTGCAATCCAGACTGTGTCCGATGATAAGATCACCTGCAGGACCGCCAAGCAAGAGATGAACAACATGATAGTCCACCCAGGTGAGAAACTGCTCCTCTTATTGTCCTCTGATGTCATGCAACTAACGCTTGATCTGTCCAGCTGATTTATTTTGTGCTGTGTCATTATCTGAACAGCACGTTCACATAAGACGATCGGTCGATCACAGCAAGAATTCAAAACATCTTTCTCACTTGTCAAGATGACGGTCGTGAAGATGACAATCTTCTCTCATCACTTGTCGCAGTCTATCAACGGCTGAGGGTCTTTGATGTGCTGTGTACCGTAACAAGACAATCTGTTATCTGACGGTGACACAGTCACATTTATGATTACACATTGTACAAAAGACTTCTCCGAGCTGACGTCAACAGACAATACAGACACCGGTTCTACCACCTTTCACATTAGGATTCTCAGGAAAAGGACATTAGTTAATTGTTATTTCACATTCTTTCTTTCTTTCAAAACAAAAGCACATACTAGGCCGGTCCTCAGGGGGCGCCAGAATCAACTTAAAGTCAAAGTTCACTGTGTCCATTGTTTGATTGTTGGATTTTTGACTACTCTGCTGGTTAATTTTCTATCGATAAATCACTGTCTTTATAAAAAAAATGTCTGACTAAAAGTTCAAAATTCAAAGATATTCAATTTACTATCATATATGTCAAAATAAAGCAACAAATTCTCACTTTTGAGCAGCTGGAATCAGTGAATGCTTAGTATTTTTGACTGAAAACAGATTAATAGATTATTCTACTGGTCAACTCATTGATTAATCAACTAATTGTTTCAGCTGTAATTTTGATGCACCACTATTTATTTCCTTTTTAAACAAAGGTGGAAGAGGCTTGAAGATGGAGGTGTGGAACAACACGAGACCTCGTTATCTGACTGACATTCTCAGCTACAATGAGAGCAAGCCTGGATACTGGGCACAGTGGATCGACTCCCTGCCCCACGACTTTTCTATGAGAATTCAGTTCAGCACACGATCCAGAGGCTTCTTTGTCCCTCCAACCAGCAGCAACTACACGTTTTACCTCCTGTGTGACGACAGATGCAATCTCTACCTCAGCAACTCGAGCCGTCCAGAAGATAAGGTAAGAACAGACAGTTTACTTCACAATGAATCACGCCTACTGCTAACTATGTGTACAAAATCTAAATAAATCCTGTTTCCATTCAAGCACACGAGCAAATATTTTTTGATTCTCTCATATCAAGATCACAAGTTAATTATTTTATTATCTTGAGAAGCTTGTTTTCTCAAGATCTTGAGACACAGGAAACACAGGAGGGAAACAGAACACTAGGAACACATGGGAGCAGGAGAAAGGGCGGGAAAACAGACAAAGACAGGAAGTGGAGGATACGCTTTCAACATAAAACAGGGAATCAACTGACCAAAAACCCAAACCCATGACAGTGAATGCTGTTATATCAAATTATGAGGGAAAACAGTTTATGAAAAAAGTCAACA
This sequence comes from Lagodon rhomboides, assembly GCA_039737535.1. NCBI lineage: Eukaryota > Metazoa > Chordata > Actinopteri > Spariformes > Sparidae > Lagodon > Lagodon rhomboides. The sequence goes on from CM077799.1 coordinate 6,095,943, forward strand.
TATAAAAGACACTCAAGATAAGGAAATAATACATTTTGGATTTTCATTTCATTACAACGGCATACAACTACCATTCTCGGCCTCTGTAGAGACAATCAAAAAAACAAGAAATTTAGATGTTGAATGTATAACATGTTTTTTCCCAACCTCCGCTTTAGGTTAAAGTGGCGTACCAAACACATTATGTCCCAGATTATCGACAGGAATCACAAAAGTCTGTTGTAATGGCTCTGGAAGGAGGAAAACCGTAAGTACAGGACTACAGCTCTAATAAGCTCATGAAAACTACAAACAAATAGTACACTGTACTTGTTTTAGCTGTGAACATAAAGTTCCCCTTGAAATGTTTATTATATATATATATATTCTTTTTTACATTTTTTGTTTTCTGTAGCTACTACTTGGAAATTCTCCATCAAAATTACGGCGGTCCAGCTGGCCTCAACGTTGCCGTGTTCCAAGGGGAGAGTTCCTTTACAGAAGACCAGACGGACGATGCTGTCAATGAGATTCAGGTTCTCGTGGCTGATTATGAAGCATTCGATGAGGAACAGGTACGTAGTTGCTCACCTGTTGCTATCCTGTAGCTTTACACTGATCACTTATTCCCAGACTGCTCACCTCCCCTTGGGGAAAACCTAGCAAGCTCTTTCACATAAATCCTCTCAAGCCAGAGACACATTTGTCGTCACAGAAAAACAGCCGGACCTTTCTCATTTTCAAGCAATGGGTGCAGCTTTCTCGAATAAAAGAGTTTTCAAGGTGTTATGCTAGCATTGCCGCAAGCAATACTTCTCTCTGCGCCTTCATGTTTAACTTACATGTGCTCTCAAGTGTTTGTTGGAAAGTCATTTCTCTTCTCAACCTAACCTTTTCTCTATCTCACTGTTATCTAGGTGGTTACCTTTCAATCCTGGGAAAGCAGCGGTTCTGCAGACAAAGAGGTCCAGAAGATTACTGTCAGCAGCAACTGTGCTAGCCATCTCTGTGGTAGCACCTTCTTCAGCCTCGGCTACGGGGACGCAAAGACTGGTAAGATAAATAATTTAGTGCATTTGTATCATCATCTTGTATCATTTATAGACCATATTCACACAGCTTCTTCTTCTTTTTCTTCTGGTGTCATGCTCAGGGAGGGTAAAGGTTTTCCAGGTTTAATCTCCTGTACAACAGCTAACACTGGCAGTAAACCACTTCCTAGCTAATGTTGCTGTTTGATAGTGTTACATTACACAATAGAATACAATAGGAAATGGTAGTTTGACAGTAAACAACATCAACAATCCCCCAGTACTCCAAGCTCCCAGTCCCAGTCCAAGAGTCAGCTAAAAATACAGCTTGCTGCAAGTGTAACTGAGCTTACTAGCTAACAGCGGCTACAGTTAGTGATTTGTCCGCTAATGAAAAACACTAAATCTGTTGCCATATGTTAACAAAACTTTATTATAGAACAACCAGTATGTTTGTTCATGAGCTTTGCCGTTTTCTTCTGTAGGTCCAATTACAGTCAGTGCCTCAGCAGCTGTGGTGGAAGCAGCGTTGAACAGCCTTTGGTCCATCAAACCCGACACAGTCCAGGTCACCAAACAGGACGACAGCCAAGGGTCTCACTACACAGTCACATTCAACTCAAACAGAGGTATGAAGAGTTACACTTGAGGATATAGGATTGAATTTACGGTTTCAATGAAATAGATGAATTGATCATCTGTCTTCTTTGACCACAGGGGATTTCAAAACTCTTCACTCTGAAGTTTATGGCGCAGATACTAACGTCACTGTTGTTGAGGTTACAAAGGGGAGAAGCAACATGGAGACGTTCACTCTGCTCTGGGGAGGAGTCCCTACAAAGCCCATCGCCTTCAATGCAACTGAGTCTGAGGTCTGTTATGTATAAATGCTGAAACCTGATGCCTCTCTTTTTCTCTTTGTGCTAGAACTAGTCTAAAATAGTGATTCAATGCGTTGGGATGATATCTAAGATATTTACAATGCATGACCCTGCGATGCTTCTGTGTATTAACAACACTAAAAGTAGAAACACTTGTAAAATCTATCTGGTGTGATTTTGTGAACAGGTGCAGTTGGCTCTGGAAGACTTGCTTAAAGCTGAGTGTCCCAGTGAGATCCTAACCACTGAAGGGACTGAAGTGGCATACTTCAAGGACTTTGAAAGTGACAACTCTCAGGTCAGTGAAACCTGCTCACAGACCTTACATCTTTGGACAGCATCTGATCTTGGATTCTCACAGTTTTCTGATTTCTTGCACTGATTTCTTTCAGTTCGATAGTGCCGCTGAAGGGACTCCAGTGAAGAACTCTGGTTTCTGTGGCCAATGGTCACTGAAGAACGCTGCAGTTCTTTTCAAGGATAGTTACAAAAAAGAGACTGGTGGCAGCTATGGACCAGTTTCATTGGACAAGCATCCCACGGTAAAACACACAACTTCTTTATATATTGTTGTTTATTTTCATTTTTGATTTTATTCACCACAGTTGAAGACAGCATATTGGAAATGTCAGGTTGCGTCCATTCACATAAGCACCATTGACGAAAACTGATGACACATGAGGATCTTGACGGGTTGGCCCATTTCACTGGGGGAGATTTTAACCACAACCAATAACTCTGCCCTCAGTGGGCAAGAGGTCACAGGAAAAAGAGGAGATGGGATAAAAATTGGAAATGGGATTGAGCCTTACTCTTTTTTTTTTATTATAAAAACAAATTGAAACATTTTCCAATCTTTTCTTGCAGGTTTGCTTTGCGTACAAGGGAATGCTGAAGAATGAAGTTGGAGCGAAGTTCTCTTACCGCAACAGCCAAGGCCAAACCAAGATAGAGACCGCCAAGGTCACAACTGTCTTTAATAAGGGACAAAAGTCAGTAAAAGCCATGTAGTCATTGTGATTTGTCAGGTAAAATTCTCAGCGAAGTTTCATCTTAAAAATTTGAATCTTTTTTGATAGGTGGAGTTACAAATGCATGGACCTGCTGAGTTCCCTGCAGACAAAATACATTGGAAGCAAATACAGTCTGCAGGAATTTTACCTCTACAAAGACGGTGCTGATTTCTTTGTGGATGCCGTTCACATTGGAAAGAGAGCCACCACAATGGTGGAGAATGGTAAACAGTTTGATAGTAGTTTTGATTTGATTTGATTTGATTTGAGTGTTTTGAACATTGTGGAGCATGTTAATTCCTTTTTGATCATAACATTTGATTACTGATGTGTAACAGTAGGACTGGGCAGATGTTGGCCAATAATACCAAGATTTAACTGATCAGCAGTTTATTTTATTCACGGTTCTCTTACAGATGTTCTCAACAAGAGAAGGCCTCCACCTTTTGAGAGCGCTGGCCATTCCTTCGATCTTATTGCGGTCACCAAAGACAGCTCACTTGACTCACAGATCAGATACGAGATCAAAGCCACACCAACAGACTGTGCCTTTGGGTTCCCACTGCTAGAAGTTGGCTTCCTGCAGGTAACTTATTAAGTGAATTTATGGAGCAATGTCATAATGAAGACAAGTTACATTGATTTTTATTTTAACCTACATAATCTGCAACAAAGCAAACATTTACTGTCCAGTTTAGGGCCTAGTCCACACATGCAAGGATGTTTACACATGACCACACCTTGTGTGTGAACAAGAGTGTGGACAAGAACTAGGTTCATCTTGAATTTGGAGCCAGGAAACCCAAATTTGGGCAAAGGGGTGGAGCTAAAATGACGGCAAGAGTTGGCAACCACCTACAGGTGCCATTTAAACTGGGGACATGTGCTCACCATTTTTTTTTTTTAAATGGCATCCCCATCACTTTTAAAAGCATTATTTCTTTAAAATGTTTCAATGAGCATTGTACATGTCTACTTTGACCTCATACGGGGCCCCATTACATTGCCTTATATTGCATACATTGAAGACCATTTTGAAAAATGACTCTTTATCTGATCACCACCATTTTCAACACAAAGTGATGCCCTTGCAACCACCTGACAGTGAATCAGACACCCCACAAAACATAGACCTTCCTCCTTCCTGCTCATTGTTTTGAAGTGATGAAAAAAAATTGTGTTAAGTTTGTGAATGAGATAATGGGCCTTTCCCATAATGTCTTTCAGACTAACAATGAGGAGCCTCTAATCTACCTGTCTCACGTTTCTTGAGTAATAAAATCCACACAAAGAAAGGGCTTGGGCCAGAAATCAGACCTGAGTCTTTCTGCTCATACCCAGAATAATGACAGTCAAAAAAATTATAAATTAAAAAAAGAAGACAAAAAAGGCAAAACGAGTATATATAAAGTTGTAGGACTCTGATCTCACTTCTTTGAAACAGCAAAGACAGGACAGGGAAAACGATGTTTACTCAATGTCAGATTTAAGGAACAGGTTTGCTTCAGCAGTGTGACTCATAGGAACAGAGGAAATGATCTGTAGCCCACAGCCATGTGATATAACTTTCAGTACAGAGCAGCGCCACAGTGTTCCTGCATTTATTTCCTGCCTCGACATGCTCTACAGTCATCATTTGCCTAACAGATTGCAGGGAGAAAAAGTGTGACTGCAGGCTGTAACACACATCGCTTATCAATTAGAAATGTACTTGAAGAAGTGAGACTCTGAGAAAAACAAACAAACACACATACCTTTGGTGCTTTTGCTCGCTCGCTCATGACTTATTTACATCAAAGTAATCAGTCTGTTTGGGGTAAATAAACATTAGCGTGTGTAATGGTAAACACACCGTTAAACAACCATCAATTATCACAAAAATCTATCCGACGTGACTCAGGCACAAATGTTTGAGGGATTTTTAAAGTTTTATTCACGTTGCGTTTAGCTTTGTGTGGTGAATTCCTTTGTCACACTCACTCAATGAGTGTTTACTTTGAGTAAACTTGTGCATGTGTGTGGTATTTGATCTTTGTTGGGAACATTTGGGATCATTTAAGTACACAACTCAACAAAACACAGGATATGATAAAGGACTAGTCATTTGTAGATGTTTTGAAGTCAGTGACAAACACCAGATAATTCAGGATTACATGACTAATCTCTCTCACAAAGCAGTTTGAAACTTTTCAATTCATGCTCCACTTTGAGTTCTTTGAGTTCCACACGTCGATCCCCCAAGCAAAACATCCGTCTATACAAACAGTATGGTCATAATAGTATTTTTTTAACCCTCTTCTTTCTCCGCTTGTATTTGATAGATGTCCAACAGCAGCGAGGACATGGCTGAGTACAGGGAAGGTTCAGCGACCGTCACCGTTACTCGGCCTCACCGGGCCACTCCTCCTCTGAGTGGCACCTTTGATGTGGAGTTTGAGAACAGTCGAGCTGAAGGTAGTCCAAACAGACATGTGTAGTATTTGCATTGTAAATGTGAGTTTCCTGGCTAGGTGCATGATAGTATCACCGAACAGAATGATCTCACTGACCCATGATTGACCGCTGACTTTTAAGCTATCTGAATGCCAGTGTTGCTGTTGTATTAATGGTGCATATGAAATGTTCTCACAAACCCCTGACTGCCACAGTCTAAACCTTTGTCTGCATGCAGCTCTCTGCCTCTATGTACCTTCAATCAGTTGATTTTACACAACCAGTACTCGTTCTCAGGTCTGTCTGTGGACATCAGCAAGGACGATCTAAAGTACGCTCTGGAGGGAATCGCAGGGATGGGTGAGGTCAAAGTGGAATGGCTTGGTACCTGCAGACGCCCCAAGTGGAGAGTCGAGTGGCTCACTAAACCCGGGGACCAACCTCTGCTCCAGGTCAGACTACACTTCTCATTTCATAGATTTTATTTTAGTTAACAGTGGTGTGTTGGGCAAAAACACAGACTATTTTCATTACTCAACATTTTATTTACAGTAAAAAAAAAAAAGGGTAGTCGTTGAAGCAGGAGCCATTGTAATAATATGACAATTATTCATTAGATATGTGTGTTTACATATACAAAACATTTCTTTTGGACACTTTCTATCCCAGTTGTCATGTCTTTTTCAATTCAGTTGTCTGTTCTTAGGATATTTGTATACGTGAACAATTAAATTCAACTGATACCTGTAACTACTGCTGGCAGTAGTAGTGATACAGTAACTTCAGTGTTGATAGTAGTTTTTTTAGCAGTATTTACTCATACTGAATTTCTTCTGTTCCAGCAGCTTGGTTTTGAGTCCTGGTTGTGATTTATTCTCATTACAGGTTAACAGCTCGTCAGTTGTCGGCAAAAAGGCCGTTGTTTCAGCCACTGAGAAGAGAAAGGGAGGACTGTTGCGAAGCTTGGACGGAGGGTTCCTCCGTGTCTGGGAAACCAAACCACAGGTACGACAGTGATTCATGAAGCTTCCGTCACATCTGGTTTTGGGTTTCAACAGCTGTCTGTCTGTCAAATGTATTATTTGGCTGCTGATGATTGCTGGATGTGTTTGCATACCATAAATCCTGTAGAGCAAGTCCTATTTTTGTCGATAGCATTGCATACAGTAGCGCTCGTGTTTTTTGTACCTCCAGGCAGGATGTGACTGACATGTTTGCATGCGACCAAATAATAGCCTGTTTTTATGTGATTGACAGCAACAGTCGTCTATTAATCTGTTGTCAGAACCTTTATAGCAGAAGGTTCACATGCTGGTGATTAATCCAACCAAGAATGACTCCTTTATGTTGTGTATCTTTGTCCTTTGTGATGCTGTCTACAGGCGGATGTGTACATCAATGGCATTCCCTCAAATTGCTCTGGTGACTGTGGGTTTGAATGGTCCGAGGACGCGACTCCAGTTGTGACTGGAATCAGCCCATCTCAAGGTGTCCTTCTAAAATATTATTTGTTCAGTCCACACGGGGCATTGTAGGTTGTCGACACATTTTAAAGCGTAAGACATAAAGCCAATTTCCTTTATTACCAAAGATAATAGTAAAAATTTGAGAGACAATTAATGTCAAATATAACAAAAAAACGTTTGGTGTCAAGACCATGCCAACCAAGTTATGAATTTAGAAGTATATTGCATATTATGGAGATTTGAGATGATGTAAGAGGGATGGATTGAGGCATGATTTTTTTTGGATAGTGCCCCCAATGGTACAATCTAATATCTAATACTATAAAATATTTAAACCAGTTAGTTGTAAATTCAGGCATCCTGTACGTATATGATCATAGACAGTGATGGTTGTATCTATAACTACATGACTTGACTCTTCCAGGATCCAATGGCCTTGGGACTCTTCTGACTGTCACCGGGACTGGATTCAGCAGTGAGAACGCCTCCATCTTCGTGGGAAAGGCCAGGTGCCACGTTGAACAGACCACCAGTAAGTGAAAGAAGTTTAAAAGAAGTCATTACTGCATCTTGTTGTTAAAATGAGTCCGCTGTTTATTATCTAGCAGAGGAAGTTTAGCTTGATTTTTGTCCACTTTGTTCCAGGCACCACTCAGGTGTGCAGACTGGGCAGCAATAGTGCCGGTACCTACCCCGTGTGGGTCAACTTCCCCTCTCTGGGTAATTCACGCTACCCAGACGGCAACATGTTCAACTTCACCTACCAGCTCATTGTTTCCTCTTTCTCTCCGCTCTCTGGAAGTGTGGCAGGTAAGACATTACTCAACAAAATCAGTGCTACAGCTGCACCGAAATCACTTTTTCTAAAATAGTCCCCTGATTTGGTGCGATGGGACGTTTTCATATGAGAAGTGCTATTAAAAAAAATAAAGTTTATTAGCATTGTTATTCATTTTATTGCTCAGTATAACCATCGTCTTCTTTTATTCTTCTCTCAGGAGGCACACTGTTGACAGTGAAAGGTTTCGGCTTCAGTGAGAACACCACAGTCACTGTCGGTGGTGAGGAGTGTGAACTGGTTGATGCCAGTGACACTGAGCTGAAATGCAGAACGCCAGCAGTAAGTGTTCGGACTACTGTTTTTTATAGATGTTATTTCCACACGGTATCTAACAGTAAGAGCATCAGTAAAAGAGAAGAAAGCACTTAACATACATATTTATTTCAGGGAACTGCAGGATCACAGGCTGTTGCAGTGATGGTGGGAAGCATGACTCAGACAGCCAGCAGCTCCTTCACCTATGATAACAACCTCACACCCCAGATCTCAGACCTGAGTCCACGCAACACCACAGTGACCGGTGAGCTGAGAGCAATTTCATGTTCGGGTTTTTATGAGCTTCATTCAAGCATTTAATAGCCTTTGAATGAGGAAGGGTCATTATAAAGCCTTACTAAGATGGGTAAACTCAAAGGAGTGCTTTGATTATGTTCTGTGGTTCAATTAAAAGATTAATGAGCAGGATGGGTCTTTGTCCTGAAAGGCCAATATAAATCATTTCTGTCTAGTCAGTGCAGCAGACACTAAATTAAAAGTCAATAATCCTTGTGCGTGTTCTTTCTTTATGAAAGGAGAGGGAATTAGTGTTCATTCATTGTGGTTCAATGCCTCACTAATAACAAACCTCTCTCTCAGGAACCTGCAGGCATTCAATAGAATATTTGTCATTAATGAATTAGTCCTCTAAAATCAATATTAGAAATCAATAAAGACCTTATTCTCCTATCTGTTTATATAACCAGATAAATATGTATCTGGTTAAGTCTTAAAATATGGCTGTTATTTGATGACAAATGTATTTTTACAATATTGATTGAAAAAGGTTATTCACAGTACAGACAATAGCAAGAAAAAAGCGAAACAGATATTCTCACTGATGAAGTAAGTGTGCTGCCCTGACGTAATCCTGCACATTCTTGTGAGTGTTAACACTATGTGCCATTAAAAATAATAATCACAAAATAACATTGGTTGAACAAGGTTAAAAGTCAAGGATTTAAAATGTATTTTTTATAGTCTTGACATCTGACAGCCGTGGGCATCATCAGGAGTTTATCTTTATCTTATCAATACTCTAACCCATATTTTTTTCATTTCCAAAGGATTTCTTTTATCATTTCTAAATAAGAATAAAATTAAATTTCCACTGCAATTTTTACTCAAGTTGTCGTCAACTCCGGTAAAATGTTACGTGCACTCCACATAGCTCACTGTCTTCACTGCGGACTCTCTTACTGTCCGCTCTGTGTGCGTGTAGGAGCTGAGCCCCACCCTCGGTCAAACGCTCTGGGAGAGGACAGAGAAGCTAACGTGACACTAAGTCAGAGAAAAATGTTGTAGCTTTGTTTTGGGTCTTTTCCCTTGGCTGAGGTGCTGTGAAAAACACTTGGGCGCTGCTCCTAAATGTTTCAAATACCCAGCTGATAGAGTTACATCATATCTCATTATAATGATAAGTGTCTGAAGAGAAGAGAATAGCTTGATGTTCTTATTTGGGCTACACTGTTCAGAGTTGGCATGCGACTCCACCGTGACCACAAGCTTAAAGGAGTATGTGGAAACGTTTTGTCATCACCTCATTAGTTTTGTTCGCATGTTGTGTAATGTTGACTTGCAGGTTTTTGCTGTTTGTGCCTTTTACACTTCACCTTGAGGGACTTCTGAACTGAAGATGTGTCAACTCACATAATTATAATTATCAGTGGAAAAAGAAGAGCTGACAAGTGTTGATTATCTTGGCACTTGATTGACAAAGCTCTTTCATGGAGAAGGGTTGATATTTTATTTTTTTTTTGTCTCCTTCTTTGTAGGACACAGGGTTCTCACCATCCTGGGTTCCAGCCTCGGAGGCCAAGACAATGACAGCAGGGTGTTTGTAGGCAGGAAGGAGTGTGTAATTGTTCAGTGGACGGCAACAAACATCACCTGTCGTCTCCCTGTGCTGCCTCCCGGTCTGTACAAGATAGATGTGCAGGTTGGAAACAATGGCTACCCGCAGACAAGGTACAGTGACTTTGAAAGCACTGAGAGTATCAGAAGCTGTGACAAGTGTCAAACAGGCATCACATGAGCTTTTGTTGCTCATTGTGTAAGAGTTAGATGTAGCAATAGATCTGAAGGATTCTTTCTCGTGACATGTTACAAAATGTCCCAAGATTTGTTTTTCCTTTTGACCCCAAAAGTAATAGTTTAGTGAAAGCAAGTCAGAAAACATGACAAATGGCTGTACAGACATATTAATATTCCATCTTTACTCTACTTTACTTTACTACCAATTGGAGTTGAATCAAACGTATAAGTTAAGGCAGATGCGATAAGTTCGGCTCAGTAAAGGTATTATATATATATATTTTTGTTTCTCAGCAGCGGTGTGAACACAACCATCGAATACATCCTGGAGATCTACAGTATCTCCCCACGGTTTGGATCTTTATTGGGAGGAACCAAACTGACTGTTTCTGGATCTGGGTTCAGCACAAACGCCTCTGACAACAAAGTCTCCATCGGTGAGCAGCACGGGGACTATTCATCAGGGAACTATTTAATTTTATTGTAAAATGGTCTATAAAAAAGAATGAAATCAGGAGATAATAAGTCGGGCTGCTAGCTGATGGTAATATACTGTCATGTAACTACATGCAAATATGGAAAAGCAGTTGTAAATTGTAACTTCTCAGGTTTTCATAAATGATCTCACATGTTTTGTGACAGGAGGATCTGAGTGCGAAGTGAAGGCCGCCTCAGAGAAGGAGCTGCAGTGTGTCTTGCAGTCATCGGAGAAGAACCACACCGTCACCAATCAGGGATCCCACAGCAGTAGGTTTACATTTCAAACCCTTTTTAGCAGGTGTCAAACTAAATCTGAGTAGACTAAAATAGAGTACAAAAGCAAGAGGATTAAATTACCGACTACTGCTGCAAGCGAGGAAGCTGTCACCTTTACACGAAATGTGACTGCACCTTGAAACTGTTCCAAAAGAAAGCGTTTCAAAACCAGTGTGACCTCCATTTTTCCATATTTAGAATATGGTTTGGTTGTTTAACCTCATACATTTGAATCCCTCTCATGTGTTATTCTATCTTTTTGTGTGTAGACTGTTTGCACGTATACATTTTAATCTAACTTTACATTCGTCTGTGTGTTCCAGCCTACGGACAGGGGTATGCATGGAGTCCCGTCTCGCTGACGGTGTCTGTTGGAGACACAGTGATGTGGCGTTGGGAGGCTCCACCCTTCCAGAAGCTTGAGTACGGCGTCTTCAGCGTTTCCAGCCCAAGTAACACCACCTACAACTGGGGACCATTAAACAGTGGAGGCACCAAGACTTCCAAAGGTAGAAAACTGAGTCACTACACTTCAACAGAAATGAATTATTAAGCTTCTCTCAATAAACAGGTTTGTGTTGGTTCGTTCTTTCTTCTTTTAAACCCTTTGATTTATCAGATAAAAGTTGTGACAGTGACACGTTGCGTGCATATAATGATATACAGTAATAATCCTAAACTAGTTGGAGAAGAAGTTTGAAGTAGCAGAAAATGACAGAGGTGGTAAAAGTACACACATCCTTTACTCAAGTAGAAGTTCAGATACTTGTGAAAGTAAAAAGTATCCCTCTGAAGGACATTTCAGTGCAAAGTTAACTGAACCTCACGTTATTTTTAATATAAATCAAAGATTATTAAACTTAAAGGTTGTCATGGATGAGGTTTAATAGGGATCGAGGCAATATACCAGGAACAGGCAAACATGGAGGAACATCAGGGAAACTAAACAGACCAGAAATGGAAAACAAACTTGTACTGGCTGTCAGGAACACAGCAAACAACTCAACAATGACTGAACAAAAGACTGGATTTAATACTAAATTTAAGATCAACTAAACTATAACGAGGGGATTAGGAGCAGGTTGAGTGAGGCAGAGAAAACAAAAACAGAGAAGGGGGCTGATTGGCCGAATAAAGCTGGAAAAACACTTGAAGGAGGGAAGGGCCAGTGAGGGAGATGCAGTGCAGGTGTGGAGGGAAAGCAGCCTGGGGAAAAACTCAGGTAACAGGGCCGGGCTAATTAAACAGATGCAAGACAGGTGGTGAGGAACACAGGAGAACACACTCTCTGAAACCAAAATGACATGACAGAGGTAGAATCAGTAGGATTTTCCTGAGCTGTTCATAAACACACCATGAAGTTTATTGTTGAGTCTCATTCCCAGGATGTCAAAAAGCCACAATTTCGGTTGGTAAAGTGTCCCAATTAGCAACAAAGTGAGAAAATAAGAAAATCCAAGCATTTGATTCCCCGTTTGAATCTTCCTCTCTGTCTGAAGGCGAAGTGCAATGACCCAAAATAAAAGTAATCGATAAATTCCCCTTGAATGCTTTTAAACTAAAGCCACAAGTTGGTTTTGAACATCTAAGGAGGAGAAAGTACAGATATTAGTGTTAAAATGTAGGGAGGAAAAGTGAAAAGGTGTGTGTGATGCTGTGATAAAGAAGACATGTGACACATGTGTCACACCTTTCAACATGTGCCGGAGACAAATGCACACCATGTCTGAGAGTGCTTTACAATAAAATGTCAGATATTCACCATCTCTCTGTCTCTCTCGCTCCCCTCAGGGTCTTTTGTCTACCGTTTCACCGTACCCGGCGTGTATTACTACAGCAGCGGCTACATAGACACAGCCAACACAAAGCACCTGCAGGGAGTCGTGAAAGTGGAACCTCGGCAGGAGCAGAGCAGCGGGGCCTCTGTCAAGGTGGGAGGCGTGGAGGCGAGACATGTGACGAGAGGTAAATGTGGATACGATGCTCTCATTCAGCAGCTTGAACTATAAGCACAGGTGTTATTATTTATTTCATTCGACGTATTAAAGAGAAAATAAATCAAGTCAGATCAGACGAATAAAGTTCAACTGAGATCCAAGTCACAATAACTCCTCGATTGCAAATCCTAAATTGGATTGTGTGTCCGTCTCCCCATCAGGTCCTCGTCGTGTCGCCAGAGCCGCCCCGCAGTGCGTCGCCTCCTCACAGTGCGAACAGACCAACAGCGCATCAGACGGCCTTTCCTTCAGCACCTCCAGCTGCTCCACCCCCACAGTCCACTCCATCTCCCCCAACCAGGGCTCCTACCACCAGGTCATCCGCATTGAGGGCAAGGGCTTCGGCAACACCACCTGCGCTATTGAGGTTAGCAGCCTTTTATTGTAACTGTTTATTTCACAGAACAAAACTAGGAGATGACCAAGTGTCGATGAAATCCAAACAGAAAACTCCTCAAGCTGTTCACCTCACTCCAGTCAGGAACACATTTCTGAAGAGCAATGATTCAGTACAAAGACTGTCATCATACGGTAGAGATAACCTTATTCCTCACTGCGGAGTGTCAATAGTCTTTGGTCACATGAAAATTGTAGAAAAGCTTCTGTTCTTATTCTTTTTGTTGCTAAAAAAATAACTAACCAAGGTCTGTGGAGCTCCCTATGATTCAATGTAGGGTTTTTATTTTGTTGATTTAGTTCTGTTTTTGTCTTTTGCAAACATTAACCAGCAGTCTGCTACAACTCAAATATACAGATTAATTGTTATTCTGCTGTTAGACCAAAAATAAACAATAGAACAAAATGTAAGCTCGCAGTTAGAAAATACAATCAATAGCACGTTTACATGCATTATCTGATAAAATATATACTTTATGATATACTAGACGTTTACGACCATATATACTGTACACAGTTATTAAAACATTAGTTGTAAGTGACCTGAATAAACATACTATTGCCACACATACTTGGACATATGTTTAAAATAACCACCACCTGCATTTTCCATACTATAGATAAAAATACAAACTATGTCTCTACTCCAGGTTCTTTGTCATCACTGTGTTGTTGGTAGACAATCTCTGTTTTACTGTCTTGTGTTCAGTCACTTTATAAAACGGAGCGGACGCCTGTACTGACGCTGGTGTCTCTGTCTCCCGTAGGTGACGGTGGGAGACCCTGTCAGGTGATCAACAGCTCCGACACTGAGATCAACTGCCAGCTCGGCTACAACAGTGAACTTCCCATCGGTGTCGCTCATCCCGTAGCCGTGACAGTCAACAACTTCGGCAGCGCCGTCATGGCTATACCAAACGAGCTCAAACGCCGTTTCGTGGTCCTGCCTGTGGTCAACTCGGTCTCGCCTGCTGTCGGCAGCCCCACTGGCCACACACGGCTCCTCATCCACGGTTCTGGTTTCTCTCAGGGACAAGTGACTGCAGCCAGCGAGCAGTGCACCGTCCTGTCCGTCAATTACACCTGCATCACCTGTGACACGTCTCCTTCTCAGCCTCACAGTGGTGAAGTTGTCTTCCTCGTGGGCAGGATCCAAAGCTCCTGCCACTCAACCTGCTCCTTCACGTACTCTTCCTCCGTCACTCCCGTGGTCACTGGTATTTCACCTGACAGCATCAGCGATCCAACCACCGTCACCATCTCTGGCTCAGGGTTCGGCAGCAGTGCGGATGACGTGGTTGTGTTTGCAAGCAGCACAGAGCTGGAAGTCACCGGCGTGACTGATGGCAACATCTCGGTGAGAGTTAACGGTCTGCCTGCGGGCAGCCACCCAGTCAAAGTGATCGTGAGAAGCAAAGGCCTCGCATCCGGTTCTGTTACACTGAACAGCCGGGCCCAAGCCGTCCTCAACACGGACACGGGCAGCATCGCAGGAGGAACCCCTCTCGTCCTCACTGGTAACGGCTTCGCTCCAGGGAACACCAGCGTGATGGTCGGTGGCCAACCCTGCAGCATCCAGGAGGTGGTGCCGAGCAAGCTTCGCTGCCTGACGCCTCCTCACGGCGAGGGGCTGGTGGCCGTCAACATCCAGGTGTTTTCTGTGTCGTATCCTGCTCTCAACTTCACCTACTCTGCAGCCCACACCCCTGTCATCAGCTCCATCAGCCCCACCACTGGTAAGAACGGTTCTCGACATCTTTATTCAACTTATCTGAGACAGCAGCTGCTTATATGTTTACGATTCAGTGCATTAAGTTCACGTGTAACCTTCCTCTCAATACCTTGTCTTTCCCTCAGGGCCGAGCGGCGCAGTCGTCACACTGTCAGGTTCAGGATTTGGCAGCGACTCTCAGCTCGTCTCCGTCACCATAAACCACGTCCCCTGCAATGTGTCCCAAGTGTCCGACTCGCAGGTTCAGTGCACCGCAGGAAACAACCCAGGAGGGTCGTACCCAGTCATGCTCCATCACCAGGTCAAAGGTTACGCCCAGTCAGCCGTCACGTTCTCATACGAGTTGACTCTGAGCAGCGTGCAGCCCAACGAGGGTGAGTAGATATGTACAAAATGTTTTACTGCTGCTTCTCCTTGTTTTCTTTGTTGCCTCGATGTCTCACAATGAATTCGTTCTCTTTCCCTTACCTGTGTTTCAGGCAGTTTTGGCGGCGGCGCCCTGCTCTCCGTGCAGGGTTCAGGGTTCGACCCGAGAAACTCCACCGTGACGATCTGCGGGGAGGAGTGTAAAGTGGACAGGAATATGTCGACGTCGAGCCGTCTGTACTGCCACTCTCCATTCAACAACGGTAAGTTTAGTTTTACTTCATTTCACCAGTGACTTTTACGTAGGTTTAGTTCATTAACAACACAGACATGTTCATAATCCTTCTAAGTTATTCATTATTATTTCATTATTATGGGAGGCACAATTACCAATTTTATCATTTCTGAAACCAAACATTCACTCTTGTAAATCACAAGAACGCAAAGCAAAAGCAAGAGCCATCCCAGTTATTTTATTAATTATGTCGTTTGTGTCAGTTGCTTTCTGTCTTTCTGGTGATTCACGGTTGAAAAGGTGAAGTTTGCCTTTGTAAAGAATGTGTTCCTGCTGGTTTATGATTTCTTTCTGTCTCCCAGCTCATTATAACCAAGCAGTTCTGTCACGGTGGAACTTTAAACGCTCTAATGGAGACAGACTATTGTTTTCAGGAATGTATTCTGCCTTTCATCGCAGGAGAAACTGACGGGACCGTCAGATAAGACAACAAGTTGTCATGCACGATCAAACATCTTAAGCTGCTTATTATCTCTGAGCACGCATCTTTTGATTCCACCTGTTGTGCTGTTGTTACACGTGTCTGTCTGTCTGTCTGTCTGCTCTCAGGCACTCAGTCGGACGTGAGCTGCGTGGTTGCTGTTATCAACCAGCTGGACGCCGTCAACATCTCAAATGGCTTCACCTACCGATCTCAGCTGACCCCGGTGATCACCGAGGTTTCCCCACGCAGAGGAGGAACCGCCGGAGGCACCCGGCTCACAATCACCGGCTCCGGTTTCAGGTGTGGCGAAGTCTGCGGTGTACAGACGACACAATGGAGCGACACACCCAGATTACAGACCACTGGTTGAGAATTAAGTGCTCAACTTACAAAATACAATCGCTTTTGTTTCATTGGCCGTCTACGCCTTCATTGGCTTTCTGTTTCCTGTTTGGCGCATAATGATTTTACATGAAACAAACACAGAGAATTTCTTAGATTTATTTGAGTTATTAATGTTTTTTTTAGATGTTTAATTGAACAGACTTTACACGTAACATACACTATTAGCCATCAGCCATGCCGTGCCCCAGAATATACTATGAGTAGACTGTATATCATTTTGATTTGACTATTTCCCACCTCGTTGAATCTCATCACGTTCACTCACTTTCCCGCCCTACAGCACCAACATGAACGAAGTCAGCGTGACCATCGCAGGGTCCGTGTGTGACGTTCAGTCCACCAACAGCACACACATCATCTGTGTGACGAACTCTCAGCGACAGTCTCAGGAAACCAAAGTCAGAGTCAGCATCGGAGACGGAGGCATCGCCAAGATGGTAAGAGACGACAGTCAGAACGCCTGAATCACTCACAACGCAGTGTCATGTCTGTTTCTGCTCATCATATCTTCCTGTTTGTCTTAATCAAATATCCGTCTCTTTCTTTAGGATAATGCCGATTTCTTCTACATCGACGTGTGGTCGTCCAGGTTCACGTGGGGCGGTCTGTCTCCACCTGAGAAGGGCTCGTTTGCCGTCATCACTAAAGGACAGACCATCCTGCTGGACACCAACACCCCTGTGCTGAAAATGCTCCTCATTCAAGGTACAAATGCCAACTTATCATTGCTCTTTGAAACGAATCAGAGAAGTTGTGAGTTGAGTTTTCTCCCTTTCTGTATTTACCTGATTTCTTTTTCGCTTTTTCTTTTCTTTCATTTGATCTGAAACAATTTATAAGAAGTCAAATATAGTTTCTTTAATATTTCTTGGGTGCAAAGTTTGTGGCATCACTGGAGTCGTTGTTGCTTTCTAGGACACAAACAAGCATTTTCTTAATTCAGTATTGTATTGATGTAACTGGTGCCAATAGGATAATAATATGTGTAATTATTATTATGATTTTGTAAAGTGATTTCTCTTGTGCTCAGGCGGGACGTTGGTGTTCGATGAAGCAGACATCGAGCTGCAGGCGGAAAACATCCTGATCGTGGACGGCGGACGCCTCCAGATCGGCCAAGAGGGGGCGCCATTCCAGCACAAAGCCATCATCACACTTCACGGAAACCTGCGCTCGCCTGAGCTTCCTGTTTATGGAACAAAAACGCTGGCTGTCAGAGAGGGAATACTGGACCTGCATGGTACGAACACACACAAACATATTCAAACAGATGAGGAGATCAGTTATCACTCTCTGTCTGCTGAATAGAAAGCTAAAATTTAATTAATTTTCTATTTAATGCTACTTTATACTTCTACTCTACATCCACTAAGAGACAGCATAGTTACTACTTCTTTTGAGCATGTGGTTTTTTAAAATGAAGTATGATTTTGCTCCCCTAAACCATGAAAAATATTTATCTGAGTCTCAAGTCTTTAAATTGCTTAAAGTTATTTTTTCTTACAAAAAGTGGAGAAATCTGCGAGTGTAGTCAGAATATTTTGACCTGTTTTCAATGCTCATCATCTTTTTAAAATAGCCACGTTTTTTATCATTCTAGTGCCGCAACCTGCCTTATTCCCTCTCGTGTCCAGATACAGACACTAATTTAAACAACATCTGATTTAAAATAAAAACAGACGGAGGTATTTTTACTTCACTGCGAATGAAGACTGAGATTTTTGCTGTACAGAGTTGATGAAATCAGCTCCACCTCAACCAACGACACCAAAAACGCTGCTTACACATGAGAAAAAATGAGCACTTTTTTTATTACTTTAAGTATATGTAAGTATTTTTACTTTTTTGTGAAACTAAGTGAAGGATAAGAATACTTCTTCCACCTCTGAATTACACTCATGACCCAGATATTCCAGTAACCCCTGATTAAATATCAGTCTGTCATGTAACGGTGAGCTCACAGGGTAATCTAAGTCATGTGTCCTGCAGGGATGTTTTTATGAGTGACACCTCTCCTCCCCCCTGAGGTGCATATCATTGTTGCCAACCTGTTTCCCCAGGTATTCCAATTCCTGTTACCTGGACCCACTTGGCCCAGACGGCGCCCAATGGCTCAACGACCCTGACCCTGATGCAGGAGGTGACGTGGAAAGTTGGAGATGAAATCGTCATTGCTTCCACCGGCCACAGGTACAGCGACGCATCAGATTCTCTAGTCTAAGCATGAACCATTATGTTTTTAGGAAAGACATTTAAATGAAAATATGGCTATTGATTAATAATTAAGGTATTTAAAGCTTTAATGTGTTACGTAACTTGGCTAAGAGCCTTCAGGCTGTGAATCCCTTTCTCTGAACGTCACTGTTCGTGTAGTTCCTGCTGTCTACCTTAGTAGACATAAACACAAAAGCCTCTCACACACACACGCCTCTGGGCTGATGTTTGAGAGGTGTGTGTCAAGTTGAACACCTAAAGAGGAGATGGCAGGATTATACCTGACATTCACCAAATCCTGTGAGGTAACCAAATCCTGTGGAGTTGAAATAAATCTCGACAGGGTAGCACAAATACGCCTCGAAGGAAAATGTGGGAGGAAATAACTACCTGCACATATAATATGTGTATGATTACAATATTTTCTGTCAGGAACAGGTAGAAAATTCTGTATGTTCAATAGATTGACAAGGATAAAACATATTTAAGGAGCTGCAGGTAGAACACATTTATTTCTGTTTCCAGGCACAGTCAGAGAGAAAATGAAGTGAGGAAGATCGCCGCCGTGTCGGCTGATGGCAAGACTCTCACCCTGAACGAACCGCTCAAATACACTCACCACGGTGTGTCTGTCACGCTGCCTGATGGGAGGGTGTTTGAGGCCCGAGCCGAGGTGGGTCTCCTCACCAGAAACATCCTGATACGAGGCTCCCAGCACCAGGAGTGGAACGACAAGATCGAAGCCTGCCCCGATGGCTTCAACACAGGTACTGTGTTTTTGAGTTTTGACTGAAAGAAGCCATGTGCTACACTGTGGTATTCACATTTTTTCTGTCCCCGTGCTTCAGGTGAATTCACTACCCAAACCTGCTTCCAAGGACGGTTCGGAGAAGAGGTCGGCAGCGATCAGTTTGGAGGCTGCATCATGTTCCACGCACCCAGACCAGGCGAGAACCTGGCAATGGGCAGGATAGAATATGTGGAGGTGAAAATGCTTTAAACTTTCTCTG
This sequence comes from Lagodon rhomboides, assembly GCA_039737535.1. Taxonomy (NCBI): domain Eukaryota; kingdom Metazoa; phylum Chordata; class Actinopteri; order Spariformes; family Sparidae; genus Lagodon; species Lagodon rhomboides. The sequence continues at coordinate 6,115,471 of CM077799.1, forward strand.
CTGACACGGCTCGTTCTTGTTCTTTGGAGCTGATCAAACTAATCTAAACGTCCACATCCTCACAACCTGTAACTTTAAAGTCTGTATGTCTTTATGTCGCAGCTCTTCCACGCAGGACAGGCCTTCAGGCTCGGACGTTATCCCATCCACTGGCATCTGATGGGAGACATCAACTACAAGTCCTACGTGAGGGGTTGTGCCATCCATCAGACCTTCAACAGGGCCGTTACCATCCACAACACCCACCGGCTGCTGGTGGAGCGCAATGTCATCTACAACATCATGGGCGGTGCCTTCTTCATCGAGGACGGCATCGAGACAGAGAACATCCTGCAGTACAACTTGGCTGTGTTTGTCAAACAAAGCACCAGCCTGCTGAACGACGACGTCACTCCCGCCGCCTACTGGGTCACCAACCCCAACAACATCATCCGGCACAACGCCGCTGCCGGAGGGACTCACTTCGGCTTCTGGTACCGCATGCACGACCACCCCGATGGACCGTCCTTTGACAGAAACATCTGCCAGAAGAGGGTTCCCCTGGGGGAGTTTTACAACAACACGGTGCACTCTCAGGGCTGGTTCGGACTTTGGATCTTCGCAGACTACTTCCCCGTGAAGGACGGAGGGTGCCGCTCGAAGACCCCTGAGCCTGCCGTCTTCCGCGGCCTCACTACCTGGAACTGCGAGAAAGGTGCTGAGTGGGTCAACGGCGGCGCCCTGCAGTTCCACGACTTCCTCATGGTCAACAACGAGAAAGCCGGCATTGAAGTCAAACGCATCCTGCAGTGGGCCGTGAGCGGCTTCGGAGAGGACGGAGGGGCAACGGTGTCCAACAGCACCATGGTGGGCCACGTGGACGAGCTGGGACTGGGAGATAAGTACTGCTCGCACAGAGGCATCATCGCGCCGCTGGACGATGGCCTGAGCGTCCTCAACACCAAGTTCATCAATTTCGACCGCAGCTCTTGTGCAGCCATAGGGGTGGCCAGTATCGATGGGACCTGTGTGGATCGGTGTGGTGGCTGGGCTGTCATGGTTAGTGGTGCTCAGTACTTCAACACACCCAACAAGGCCGGCTTCAGGTGGGAGCACGAGGTGCAGCTGGTGGACGTTGACGGTTCCCTCACAGGTACTCAGTCTTTAGCCTCTCTCCGTTAAGTACTGCACATTTTTCTCCCTCTGTCTGTCATTAAGCGTTGTAGTCTCCAGAGTTCACCTTTAATCAGTTCCTTCATCCATTTCTCTTGTGAGGCAGCTGGATTTGAGTCAGGTTAACGTATCACTGCATCCAACCGAACTCTGTGTTATCTGCGTCCAGGAAACATCAACCACAAAGTTGTGCCCATGAGCTCCCTGCTGGACCCGGCTCACTGTACCCAGAGTGCCGAGTGGAGCGTGGGTTTCCCCGGCGCCGTGTGCGACCACACCGTCAACTTCCATCGCTTGTCGTTCAACAATCCAACACCGAGCTCTCTGAAGGCCAAGGACGTCATCTTAACCAACTCACATGGTATCAAAACACACAGTCTCAGTACCTTTAATGTCAGACTTACCTGTAACGTATAGATATAATTCTTGTACATGAATGAACTCTTATAATGTCTTAATTTCTTCTTTAAACTAAAACAGCATGTTGTCTATTTACAGTAAGTGCATCTGCTGTAGTGTATGACTGTTATTCTTGCATTGTTACAGGCACCAGTGTGGTTCCCTATCTGAAGAAGAGAATGACCCATAAGTTCGGCTGGATGGCCATGCTGCCCTCCAGAAAAACATACAACTGGTACTTTAATGACATGGACCACCTCACCAACATCACATACGCTGCTAAGTTCTACGGCTTCAAGGTAAATGAAAGATCCTTCACGCAATAGTAGTATAATAATTATAAATCAAACCTGTAAATAACGATGTTCTCTTGTTTTTGCTTTTTTCACCTCCCACAGTCGGATCAATACGTGATCATCAACCACAACTTGACCCAGAGTCCAGACAACTTCCGCATCATCGATGAGAGGAACGGCTCGTCGAGCCCGCTCAGCTTCAGCAACAACAACAACGGGGACTGGTACTTCGACAAAAACACCAACAACCTCTACTACATCGGTAAAGACATGCTTTAAAAAAATCACTTACAATGTTTATTAATCAGAAATGCTAAATATGACCTCATCACAGCTTGGATTTGCATTTTTTCTCAGTTTCAGTGTCTTTAAAGAGTGGAAACTGTTTAATTTGTTGACATGTTCAGCATTGTTGTCTGTTTTTCTAGCTTGTACAGTAAACAATACTTACTATAAATAAGCATAAACACAAGTTTAACAGGCATAATAATTGTAGTAAGCCAGTTTGTCCTCAAGATCACTGACCACTAAATCACACAAGAACATTCACAGAGTCATTCAGTGAGTAATTCATTTCACATCCTTCTGTGTCTGCAGTGTCTGGGAAGACGAGCCAGCGGCGGCGTCGTAACAGCGTTGACCGCTCCATGCTCGACTCTGCGGTGAACCTGAGGGTTTACCGCTGCTTCTACCCCAACTGCATCCCACCAACGCCACCGCCTCCAGCCACACTGGCCCCGCTGCCCGCCGGCCGGCCTGACGACTTCATGTATGTTTAACCCAGCTGCAGCATGTTGTACATGAGTGGGAGCAAACTTGACTTCCACTAAAAAAAATTTTTTTTATCATTTTTTTTTGTGTTTTTTCTCTCCAGCCGTTGGTCTAATGCCTCTTTCTGGAAAAGTTCAGCTGAAAATAACTTCACTGTGCCAGCAGAGGGCGCTGATGTCGTCATCCCATCAGGTAATGGCACAAAGAAAAGGAAAAAAATCTAATTTAAACCAATGGAAAAGACAATTAACGGGGACATGTGCATTATATTTTGCCACTTTATGTTTGTTATCATGATTTCCTTCACTGTAAGGTGGCAGAAGATATGCTTACTAACTTTTCGACAATATTTCAACCATGTCTGGTGATTAAATTTGATTATAAAATAGTCAACAAACGATTCAGCTTCAGTCTTTTCTTACTGTTATTCTTCGTATCCCTGTCAAACCACAGGTCAGTGGGTCGTCTTGGACAGCAGCACTCCTCCCCTCAACAAGCTGACAGTCGTCGGAGTCCTCGAGATCCCCGACGACACCGCGAACAGCTCGTCCAGCAGGCAGGCCCGGTCTGTACAGAACACTGTGGTGCTGGACGCTGTCTACATCTCTATCCAGGTGAGTGTGATCAATAATCTCTCTGATATCCATGATCGTCCATTTTTAAATTAATCTGTTTCATCATGTTTTTTTTTTTATTTCATCTCACAAGAAAAGTGTTTTAACGGGGCAACCTTGGATTACCTTGTTAAAAAATTATCTCAGGATGATGTTGTCAAAAAGCTACGAAACAGCTTTTTGTGTTGATAAATGTCAGTTTCACCAGAAAGCTCTGTGAGGTAACTAGATAAACATCTGAGTTGTGAATAACAGCAGTAACAGTTCACTGAACCCACATGACATGGAAATAAATCAAAAGATACTTAAAGTGAACGATTGTTGATGTCTGGTTAAAGGATGTTGAGTGACGCGATGTTTCCGTCTGCTGCTGTTTTTCAGGGCGGCAGGCTGATCGCAGGGTGGGAAGACAAACCGTTCAGAGGTCAGCTGCACATCAAACTGAGAGGAAACCACCGCACGCCTGACTGGCCTCTGCCGCAGGGACCCAACCAGGGATCCAAAGTCCTGGGTGAGAAAACGGCATCAGAAACAACTAAAACATAACTGCTACAGTAACAGCAGTGAATGTTTGAACTGAATCTCTCGCTGTTGTACCACAGGTGTGTTTGGTACTCTGGAGCTTTACGGACAACCTCACAACGTTTATCACACGAAACTCGCTGCCACGGCCGCAGCTGGATCGAACAGTCTGACCCTGAAACAGTCTGTCGACTGGCAGGTCAGAGCGGCTTCTTCTCACTTTTAACTGTCTGTGTTTTAAATGTTTATGTTTAATCCTGCTTTCATGTATTTGCAAAGCTAAGTACTGAGTCATTTGTTAACATGTCTGCCTGTGTGTTTGTTGTGAGCGTAGGTTGGAGACGAGGTCGCCATCTCAACCACCAGCTACAACGCGTGGGAGACAGAAAAACGCCAGATCACCGCCGTGTCGGCAGACGGCCGCGTCCTGACGCTGAACCAGCCTCTGAACCACACTCACATCGGTCAGTCCAGCCTCTCTCTGTACATCTGTTTGTTTATATCCATGTTGCTGTAGATATTCAGCTTATTGTCACGTTATAAAGGGCTTCACACCAAAATGACGCACTGACCTCTTTCCTTCTCGCTCTCCTCAGGTGAGACTCACACTGCCTCAGGTACGTCGGTCTCCTACACGCTGGCAGCCGATGTCGGCCTGCTGACCAGAAACATTAAGATCGTCGGTCAGGAGTATCCGGACATGATGAAGGAGTCGTACGGAGCCAGACTGTTGGTGGGCACCTACTCCTGGAAGGGAATCGACTATAAAGGTAAAATATTTACCACGTATACAAAATGTGGTTTCTAGACTTGTGCCTGGTGTTTTTTTGTCGAGCCATTGTGTTTTATCTGTTTCACCAGTTTCCTTTTTAGTTTTTAAAGTCGTAAAAAACACCAGCTAATACAAAAAAAAAATTGGTCTGGCCTTAACTTCACACTCATTTAGATTATTTGCATGTTGTGTTTATATGTGAGCACATTAAGTGCATCGTTGTGATGACGTGATTGTTTTATTCCTGAAGGCAAAGCTCAGATCAGAAACGTGGAGTTCTTCCGCTCTGGTCAGGAAGGCTGGATCGACGAGAGCGACCCTCGTTATTCTGTGGCCTTCCTCAACCTGGGACAGGTACACACACACACACGTTTTTTTGGTTTAATTTCATGTTAAAGAAGCTTTATGTAACAATTTGTCATAATTTACATGTGTTAATCGCTTTTTTATTGGCCATGTGTGAGCAGACTGTAACGTGACATGATAAATTAGACCTTCAGTCTCTGTCGGTTGTACATAAAAGCCTTTTGGATTTTTTTGTTTAAGTTGTTTAATGCAGCTTGACTGTGAATTTTCTTTGTGAGGGACTCAGGTCAGATTTTCAGCGACAGTCCAAAGGATGTGACTCTACACCATCTGCTATCTGTCTACTAAAAAAGAAAATGTATCAGTTAAATTTGTTAAATGAATATTGTTGTGTTTTTTCTGTGTTGAAAGGTTTCAGGAGGAGACTCGTACATTCAGGGTTGCGCTTTCCACGACGGCTTCTCTCCGGCCATCGGAGTGTTCGGGACAGAAGGCCTGAACGTTGACGATAACGTCGTCCACCACACTGTCGGAGAAGGTAAACGCTGCTGGCAACTCCACAGTCAGGCGCTGTACAATCCACACACCGATACAGATTATCGTAATCGTCCCCGGCGATGTACAAGAACTCTTTAAAGTCTTTAAACTCTTTCTTCCTTTCTTCTTCTTCTTAATGAATAAAAATACATCTCTCTTCGCAGGTATCAGAATTTGGGGCAATAAGATCACGGTGAGGAGGAACCTGGTGATGATGACGCTGTGGCCTGGATCCTATCAGGACAGAGAGGAGCCCTTTAACTTCGCCTGGAACGCTGCCATCGAGGTCCGTCCTCTCAAAATACGACAAAAAAACCACTTCTATGATAAATATCCACGGCTGCATTTATAATCTGGACTGTGTTTGCAGGTCAACGAGGGGACGAACGCTGTCCTGCAGCACAACATCGTGGCAGGTTACGAGAGAGTCGCTTATCGTATCGATGGCGAACCGTGTCCAGGTAACAGGAATGATTTCACCGATGTTTCAGATGAAAACTAATCATGTCAGGTTACGTTTCACCGGTTTGCACATTTAAATCCTTAAGTCCTCACAGATTGATTTAATTCTGCAGGTAACATGAACAACAATGAGAAGTGGATTCAGAACGAGGCTCACGGCGGGCTGTACGGCGTCTACATGAACAAAGACGGTTTGCCCGGCTGCAGCCTCATCCAGAACTTCTTCGTCTGGAGGAGCTTCGACTACGCCATCTACTTCCAGGTTTCAATCAAGTTCCTCTATTTCTTAACACAAGTGTTTTTCACAGTCCGATGCAGTACTTCGTGTCTCCATCCAGGATGAAATGTTCTACATAAATCTGATTTTGCTTGCTCTCTCTCCGCTTCACAGACCACCATGAGTATTGCTGTTTCAAACGTGACCCTGGTGGACAACGGCATGGGCATCATGTCTCTCGTCTACCTTCCTCCGTCTCTCTCCCATCAGTACGCTGATAAAACTGTACACGTCAAGGTGAGGATTTGATTCACGCTCTCCTCACTTCCTCATTTAGTCTAGTTGGACTTGACAGCTTTCATATTCCTCCCCGTCTTTTATTTTCCCAGAATGCCTTGATTGTTGGCAGCAGCCCGAACTTCGACTGTTCAGCCGGTTTGCCCTCCGGCGACTTTAACATTGTGAGCACCACCCAACAGAAACAGCGAGCCCCGAGACCTCGCAATGGTACGATGCAAACAGCCATTACTTAAGAAGATTATGATGAAAACTAGTGTACAGGGTTGCAACAGACTTTAAAAGGACTAATTTTTTGGGACATGCCTTGAAAGGATAATCCCACGGGTCGGCAGGAAGTAGAAAGTGACAACAAGACACTAGGAGGATATAACTACAAAATAAAACAGGAAATCAAACCAAAACCATGACAATTTTCCTCACTTTGTGCAGGAGGCAGATCTGGAATCAGCTGGCCGACTTTCCAATCTGGGCACAACTCTGCTCCAAATGACAAGCCCCATCATCTGAACATGAACTACAACGCGATCAAAGGACTGATGAGAGTCGAGGGTGAGTTCAGGCTCTGAGGATTCATGAAAATGTCGAGTGAGTCTTTAGAGTTGAGAACACATTCCTTATTCCTTACGTCTCTCTTCCTCTAGACACGACTTTCGTCGGTTTCAAAAACGTCTGCTCCAGCGAGACGAACTTCATGTTCCTCACCAACCCGCTGAACGAGGACCTGCAGCACCCCGTGCACATTTCAGGCACAACGCTGATTGACAGCACGGAGGGCGCCAAAGTCTTCATCCACAGGGCGGACGTCGGGTAAATCAGCCTACATCAACAGAACTGTAAAATCTATAATGTAGTTTGTACATACGTCAACAGAGAGTAAGAGGGAAAAGAAGACGCTTATTGAGAATTATACACTTGGATAAGTTGAAAATGCAGAAGATGGAAAACAATATTTGATGTTATTGTTCTGAAGTGACCTTGAAATGTCTTCAGAGTTTTAAATTATGTTATTTTCAGGTTTGTTAGAGTTTGTTAGAGTTATGTAGGTTTGCATGAATGAATAACTACATTTTAAAGTAACACAAATCTGTGTAAAAAAAATAAAACTGATCTTTGTTTTCGTGCCGCAGGAAAGCGAACCCCGCCGACTGTGTGGACATGGAGTGCGACGCGAAGAAGAAGACTCTGTTGGTGGACATGGACGGATCGTTCCTGGGTGCGGTGGGAGCCGTGGTGCCCCAGGCTGAGTACGAGTGGGGCGGGGATCCCAGGAGGGGGCTGGGCGACTACCGCATCCCCAAAGTCATGCTCACCTTCCCCAACGGCAGCCGCATCCCCGTGAACCAGATCGCTCCGAACAAAGGTAACGGGAGTGAAAACAGATCAATGCCACGAACGTCGCTCATCTTAGCTCTTCCACCTTCAAGTACATTTTCTTTGACCCTCTTATTCTAGATTTTATAAATAATAAATACTGTGTTGCTTGTTTTGTCCTCAGGTGTGATCAGGAAAAACTGCAAGTACATGGATACCTGGCAGAGCTACAAGTGTTTCGAGCTGAACTACAGGATGCTGGTGATCGAGAGTCTTGACGCCGACACAGAAACCAGACGTCTGTCCCCCGTCGCCGTCCTCGGAGGCGGCTTCGTGGATCTGATCAACGGTAGGTCGCGTTCTAAATGATATCTTCGAGTTCATAAAACGGAGAGAAAGTGTCTTTAATTCAGCGGCGTATCCGTGTGTTCAGGCCCTCAGGATCACGGCTGGTGTTCGGGCTACACCTGCCAGAAGAGAGTGTCTCTCTTCCACAGCGTCGTCGCCACCAATCGCTCCTACGACGTCTACTTCAGCAGCGTCAGCCCTCAGAAGCTTCGCCTCATGATGCTCAACACTAATCCATCCGAGGTCAGTGCACGACAACACCACACAAGAATTCTTTAAATGTGACTTCAGTAATATTTTTTCCACCTGTCACAAGGAAACATTTTGTTTTTCACTTCCTGCAGAGCGTTGTGGTGTCGGTCTTCTACTCCAAGCCTCAGCGGTTGGATGTGTATGTCGACAACAAGCTGGTCGCTCCGACTAACGCGAAGTGGAACGCTGACAACACTGACTACACCCTGAAGAAGCCGATCTATGCAGGTACCAAAGCTTAACACGTATATGAGAATCAGTTCAGTTTAAGTGTAATTGCATATTTGGATCGGGCCAGAACACAACTTTGGTCGTGTTTCTTTGATTGGATTTAATAGTTTGTTGACTCTTGGAGGTGGAGCTCAAACTTTTACAGCTAAAACTGGTAGAGTTTGGAGTTAAGCCACTCGTTTAATGAGACCTGGCTGCCTTTTCTGATTTAAAATTAGACAAATAATCATGAATGTGTTTTTACAATACACATATTTTTTTGTTTGCCTTAATATTATGGATTTATGCATCAGATGATGTTGTTTATGTATGACAGGTGAGTCTGTTTGCCAGTTTAAACTCTGAACATTGAATAAAAATGTGAATAATAGTTAATATTAGTATTATAAGTAAGCATATCATCTCTTTACTTCAAGTGAACCGAAACAATAAAATTATCTTTAATTCTTAATTCTCTAATTCTAATTAATTTTCTGTTTTTCTGTCTTTAATCCCTCCAGGTCAATACGTCCCTCAGATAAACGCCACTTTGGGAACCAACTTCTTCGACCCGGATTACAAGATGCTGCGGGTTTTGGTGAGAGGCTCCGAGCCTGTAGAGATCAGAACCTCCCCGGTTCTCTTCCTCGCCTTCGAGCTACCCGCCATGACGGAGGACGAGTTCTTCGGAGACAACCTGGTGCAGAACCTCGCTACGTTCCTCAAAGTTCCCCCAAATATGATTCGAATCACCAAGATCATCCGGGAGGACGGAGGAGCTCGGCGCAGGAAGAGATCCACGGGCCTGAAGGTGGAGGTTGAGATCCAGAAACCTCCAGTCCAGCAGACCACCAACAGCACCAACGGTCAGTGGGAGGAGAAAACCAAATATGTAAACATTCCCACTGAGGAACTTTGAGTTGGTTAGACTGACATCTCTTCTTTTTTATTCCCTCAGATGAGGAGGACTTCGCCTTGTTGAAGAACATTGCTGATGATCTGGGTCAGGCTGCAGTTTCTGGAAACCTGAGCCAGTCCATCGGCTTCAACGTGTCTTCGCTGGGCGTCATCCCGCCGCCTCCTGCATCGTCCGACCCCAGCTGGAGCGAGGTGAGCCACACGACTTGATCATGAGGATTTCTGCTTTGTAAAAATCTATAGTAAGAAGTCAGTTTTCCACTGAGTGCTCACTGGTTCGATGGTTTCCTGCTGTTGAATCTCAGGAGGCGTCAGTAGAAGTGACGAGGGAGGAGCCTGAAGTGAGCTACGTCTCCAGCGTGTCCAGCCTGCTGCTGCTTGTGGAGCCGGTAGCCGGAGAGTACGTGGGTCCTCTGAGCCAGCAGCCCAGGCTGATGGCTGTGGATGAGACGGTGAGACAGTGACACATCTCCAGACACTCACCTCTCAGCTGCTGGGAAATGTGGTGTTTTAAAGTTAGAGAGAGGAATGAAACATTACACATATAGAAGCTCAGGACTGGATATTACTGTTCTGTTGTAGATCGAACTGACCTGATTTAAATCCAGCTGTGTACGTTTGACATAGTCACATAAAATAACCTCATTATTCAAACTAATTCAGATTGGAATGTCATTTTCAGGGAGTTTTTGGATTAAAAACACAAAGTTGGGTTAGCTGGAGAGAAACTTTACAGAACAGGATGAACTTCTGTTCCAGATTTCTATCCATCTTCCCTCACGTCCATCATGATTACTGACATTTAAAGCAACCAATAATCATCTGTTCAACCAATAATCATCTGTTCAACCAATAATCATCTGTTCAACCAATAATCATCTTGATTGCTGATATTCAATGTATTTATTTATTCATTTTCAGCGTTTGAAGTGCATTTTCTGTTGCTTTAAGTTGTCTATTTGATTTTTTCACATTTGTGTATTGACCAGGAGTTCAGACACATCAGGGAGTGGACGGGGACAATACGAGTCCTGTTGAATAACTCGAGGCCTCTTAGGGCTTTTAAAAATGAGTCATATCTTTAAATTAATTTTAAAGGCAACAGGTAGCCGGTGTAATAAGCCACGATCTGTAATGAAATGTAATCATGTATAGAAGTATTTTTCCGTCTGTAAACACTGCCCTCTGCTGGTGATGCAGGGTAACTGCGTCTCCGTGGGAGTGACGACTCTCACTGTGACAGCCAGCCTGAAGGACTCCAGTGGGGACAGCGTGGACGGACTGGCCGGAAACACCACCATCCAGTTCAGCACCTGCTGGGCAAACTTCACCGACCTGTCCCTCCTCAACGGCGGTACGTCTGGATATAAATACAACGTTTGACAGACATCATTTAGAGACTGTAGACACGTCCCAACCCTTTTTTTTAAATGACAAATTGTGTCCCCATCAAAGCATAACTAGTTAAAAATGTGCTAAATAAAAAATGGATATGTTAACTAGTAAATTATATGAAATTAATTTTGATGTGCCATTAATATTTCCCTGCTGTAATTATCTACTCTGGCTTAATGCAGTTCCCTCACTACACTGCCTAAAAATCACATTTTGTAAGTTTGATTCAGAAATACATTGTAAACTATATTTGGGATGCTGGCGTACACAGTCTGGCCTCAGACCTCTGTCAGAAGAACTGCAGCTACTCCAGAGGTTTCTTGTATCCTTCTTTATTGACACAGCTTGGAACAGTGTAGCATACAGATCAAATCAAATCAAATCAATTTTATTTATATAGCCCAAAATCACAATGACATTGCCTCGATAGGCTTTACAATCTGTACAGTGAACGACATCCTCTGTCCTTAGACCCTCGATCGAGTGAGGAAAAACTTGCCATGTTGATGGAAAAAAAAAAACCTTTTAACAGGGTAAAAAAAAACAATGGAAGAAACCTCAGGAAGAGCCACAGAGGAGGGATCCCTCTTCCAGGACGGACAGACGTGCAATAGATGTCGCGTGTACAGAAAAGAGCAACAATCACAGATAGCAAGTTAGCAGGTGTTAGTTGTGGTTTCCTGAAGCATACAAATACATAAACAGTAAACATATTAATATGGTACAGAATAGTTATATGACTGTGAACTACCAACAGACATGTGATACCACACAAATAACACAGTAAAACACCATCTGAGGTAAGAACAATACCCCTGACTGACCACACGGGGGCACCTCAGACCGCATCATTATTATGTAACACACACTACTGTAAAAACGTGAATATCACCAGATGTTTTGCCCATCGGCGGTACAAAACACTCCAAACAGTATTGTATGTTTAGTACACATACATCGACAAAGGCGAACATATTAACTAGTATATGGGGTCCTTCCGGTTATGTTCGGCTGGTCCCGAGCACAGCAGAGCAGGGAAGTTTGCACATAGGCCTACATGATATATAAGTACAAATAGCCTATGTGAAAATCCTGAATGTCTGTTCCACAAACACGGAACAGTATTAGAGCCAGTGGTGAGAAAAAGATTTTTTCATTATGCACCTCAAGAAAAAATTAAACACAGGTTAAAATACAATTTCGTATCACAAGGAAATTGAAGTACATAATGAAAAAGAAATAATACTCTTCTGTACACAAAATATATGAAACCAACTTCATATACAATCAGTGGATACAAAGAAATATTTACTTATTCATTTAAACTTCATTTGAATCCTCACCACTCTTTCTCCTCCTCTCCCTGCAGGCGAGAACCTGACCATGGTCTTCACTCTGAAGGAGTGGGGCGCTCAGTCGCGCAGCTTCTCCGTCAAAGACACTCCGACCACCGAGCCCCCGACCACCAGCAGCAACGTCACTGATCTCACCTCCACCCCCTCCACCCCCTCCAACGTGACCACGATGGCGCCGCCGCTCACCACAGATGATGACAGCATCTTCGGCTCCAGCACCGCCGTGTCTGCGGGCAGTCTGTGTCTGGTCAGTGTCATCTACGCCGTGGCCGACATATGTTAGGCAGTTCTGTGAAGCTGAGTGGGTTTAATGAAGGATACCTGTGTGTTATGTTCACCTGAACATGAAGTCTGGAAAACACTCTGAATGTAGCCAAGTTTTATTTTTTTTGTTCAGATTTAAACACTTGGGTTTATTGGATGCAACATAAAAAAAACTCTGTAAAGACTTTATTCCGGTTTCTTTTGTGTAATTATTTGGAAATGTCTTTCTACTGTATTTATAAACAGGTGCAATAGGGCTTAACTTGAATCTAATGAGGTGAAGGAAGGTGCAAAGTTTGCATTTGTGTTGATGATTGTTTGAAACTATTTTTTTCTTTTCAATAAATTCTATTTTTCATTGTTAAACGTCTCTATTGTCAGTGTTTTTCTTCAGTGATTACAGTTTTTCCCACTTGTTTGGGAACACAAAGATATCTTAAGACATGACATCTTTACTATTACTCAAGTATGACTTCTGGATATTTTAAAGTATTGATTTATTGTGATTTTCATCTTTTCTAAAATGGTTTTATGGGAGTGAATGAAGAGAGACAAACAATGTTTTTGCCAATTCAAAATATAATATAAAGTCGAGAAAGTTGCACTTTGTCGTTAATAAAGTAGAATATCATCATGTTTTGTGTCAAACCGCTCAGTGAACTACATCGTCTCTAATACCAGTTCACACTGCGTAAATGCTTTATATGATGTAAACACTTAATATCAAGTATCTTTACTGCACCAGTGTGGAGAAATACCAAACTAAAAGTCCAATATTTATGCCTCCAGATTGCATATTTTACAATATTTGAGGTGCTGTAAAAACACTTTGCTCAATAATTCCTGGCTATGGGTGGTATATCTGACCTCTACAAATATAAGACTACAACTATACTTGATATCAAGGATTGTTACTGCACCAATGTGGAGAAATTCAAGTATAATAGTCCCATATTTATACCTCCAGATTCCATATTTTCATATATTTGAGCTACTGTAAAAACACATTACTCAATAATTCCTGGCTATGGGTGGTATATCTGACTTCTACACATAAAAGACTACAACTATACTTGATATGAAGGATTTTTACTGCACCAATGTGGAGAAATTCAAGAATAAAATTCCACATTTGTATCTGTAAGTGACATATTTTCATATATTTGTGCTACTGTAAAAACACTTTGCTCAATAATTCCTGGCTATGGGTGGTATATCTGACTTCTACACATATAAGACTACAAGTATACTTAATATCAAGCATTTTTACTGCACCAATGAGGAGAAATTCAACAATAAATGTCCCATATTTATACCTCCAGATTCCATATTTTCTTATATTTGACGTACTGTAAAAACACATTACTCAATAATTCCTGGCTATGGGTGGTATACCTGACTTCTACACATATAAGACTGCAACTATACTTGATATCAAGGATTTTTACTTCACCAATGTGGAGAAATTCAAGAATAAAATTTCATATTTGTGTCTCTAAGTGGCATATTTTCATATATTTGAGCTACTGTAAAAACACTTTGCTCAATAATTCCTGGCTATGGGTGGTATATCTGACTTCTACACATATAAGACTACAAGTATACTTAATATCAAGGATTTTTACTTCACCAATGTGGAGAAATTCAAGAATAAAATTTCATATTTGTGTCTCTAAGTGGCATATTTTCATATATTTGAGCTACTGTAAAAACACTTTGCTCAATAATTCCTGGCTATGGGTGGTATATCTGACTTCTACACATATAAGACTACAAGTATACTTAATATCAAGCATTTTTACTGCACCAATGTGGAGAAATTCAACAATAAATGTCCCATATTTATACCTCCAGATTCCATATTTTCATATATTTGAGCTACTGTAAAAACACATTACTCAATAATTCCTGGCTATGGATGGTATATCTGACTTCTACACATAAAAGACTGCAAATATACTTGATATCAAGGATTTTTACTTCACCAATGTGGAGAAATTCAAGAATAAAATTTCATATTTGTATCTTTAAGTGGCATATTTTCATATATTTGAGCTACTGTAAAAACACTTTGCTCAATAATTCCTGGCTATGGGTGGTATATTTGACTTCTACACATATAAGACTACAAGTATACTTAATATCAAGCATTTTTACTGCACCAATGTGGAGAAATTCAACAATAAATGTCCCATATTTATACCTCCAGATTCCATATTTTCTTATATTTGACGTACTGTAAAAACACATTACTCAATAATTCCTGGCTATGGGTGGTATATCTGACTTCTACACATATAAGACTGCAACTATACTTGATATCAAGGATTTTTACTGCACCAATGTGGAGAAATTCAACAATAAATGTCCCACATTTATACCTCCAGATTCCATATTTCGTATATTTGACGTACTGTAAAAACACATTACTCAATAATTCCTGGCTATGGGTGGTATATCTGACTTCTACACATATAAGACTGCAACTATACTTAATATCAAGGATTTTTACTTCACCAATGTGGAGAAATTCAAGAATAAAATTTCATATTTGTGTCTCTAAGTGGCATATTTTCATATATTTGAGCTACTGTAAAAACACTTTGCTCAATAATTCCTGGCTATGGGTGGTATATCTGACTTCTACACATATAAGACTACAAGTATACTTAATATCAAGCATTTTTACTGCTGAAATGTGGAGAAATTCAAGTATAAAAGTCCCATATTTATACCTCCAGATTCCATATTTTCATATATTTGACGTACTGTAAAAACACTTTGCTCAATAATTCCTGGCTATGGGTGGTATATCTGACCTCTACAAATATAAGACTACAACTATACTTGATATCAAGGATTGTTACTGCACCAATGTGGAGAAATTCAAGTATAAAAGTCCCATATTTATACCTCCAGATTCCATATTTTCATATATTTGAGCTACTGTAAAAACACATTACTCAATAATTCCTGGCTATGGGTGGTATATTTGACTTCTACACATAAAAGACTACAACTATACTTGATATGAAGGATTTTTACTGCACCAATGTGGAGAAATTCAAGAATAAAATTCCACATTTGTATCTGTAAGTGACATATTTTCATATATTTGTGCTACTGTAAAAACACTTTGCTCAATAATTCCTGGCTATGGGTGGTATATTTGACTTCTACACATCTAAGACTACAAGTATACTTAATATCAAGCATTTTTACTGCACCAATGTGAAGAAATTCAACAATAAATGTCCCATATTTATACCTCCAGATTCCATATTTTCTTATATTTGACGTACTGTAAAAACACTTTGCTCAATAATTCCTGGCTATGGGTGGTATATCTGACCTCTACAAATATAAGACTACAACTATACTTAATATCAAGGATTTTTACTTCACCAATGTGGAGAAATTCAAGAATAAAATTTCATATTTGTGTCTCTAAGTGGCATATTTTCATATATTTGAGCTACTGTAAAAACACTTTGCTCAATAATTCCTGGCTATGGGTGGTATATTTGACTTCTACACATATAAGACTACAAGTATACTTAATATCAAGCATTTTTACTGCACCAATGTGGAGAAATTCAACAATAAATGTCCCATATTTATACCTCCAGATTCCATATTTTCATATATTTGAGCTACTGTAAAAACACTTTGCTCAATAATTCCTGGCTATGGGTGGTATATCTGACTTCTACACATCTAAGACTACAACTGTACTTAATATCAAGCATTTTTACTGCACCAATGTGGAGAAATTCAACAATAAATGTCCCATATTTATACCTCCAGATTCCATATTTTCATATATTTGAGCTACTGTAAAAACACTTTGCTCAATAATTCCTGGCTACTGATGGTATATTTGACTTCTACACATATAAGACTACAAGTATACTTAATATCAAGGATTTTTACTGCACCAATGTGGAGAAATTCAACAATAAAAGTCCCATATTTATACCTCCAGATTCCATATTTTCATATATTTGAGCTACTGTAAAAACACATTACTCAATAATTCCTGGCTATGGATGGTATATTTGACTTCTACACATAAAAGACTGCAACTATACTTGATATCAAGGATTTTTACTTCACCAATGTGGAGAAATTCAAGAATAAAATTTCATATTTGTATCTTTAAGTGGCATATTTTCATATATTTGAGCTACTGTAAAAACACTTTGCTCAATAATTCCTGGCTATGGGTGGTATATTTGACTTCTACACATATAAGACTACAAGTATACTTAATATCAAGCATTTTTACTGCACCAATGTGGAGAAATTCAAAAATAAATGTCCCATATTGATGCAGATTGCATATTTGACCATGTTTAAGGTGCTGTAAAAACACTTTGCTCAATATTTCCTGGCTATGGGTGGTATATCTGACTTGACTTCTACACATATAAGACTAGGCCTACTTGTTTCATTTTTATCTTATTATTAGGCTATCTAATTATAAAGAACAGAGAAGTTCCAGATTTATCACTTTATTTACCACAAATATTTCCTTTTTTTGTCATTTGGTTCCTCTCATCCTCATCCAAACTGAGACCGCCAAATAAATCCAAATTAAAACAAACCGATCCATTTGGTAGCCTATTTTTTTTCGCCGTTACATACTCCAGCTCGACAGTCACGATGTTGCCATGGAGATGGATACAATGGCTGTGTCCCATTTCGGGAAAAGTGAATGCGTGTTTTGGAAATGTATTGTTTTGATGCACCTTATGAGTTGAACCAATTTCTGGTATGAAGTATGGTGAGTTGTTTGAGTTTATTGCAGTTGTATTTCTTTGGAGAGAATGTTTTATTCTTTATTGTGGGTTTTGTTCTGCTATCTGAATTCACAGGGAATGTGATTGTGAATTGTGTGTACTTGTGTGTCAGAAGTAAACGAACATGAGCAACACGCTAACTCTCGTCCTCGTCATGCCCTCAGCCCCTGCTCCCTAGTTTGTGTGTGTGTGTGCAAAGCCTGATTACAGATGGGAGACTGCTGTGCTGGAGTCGGGGCCTCTCAGCTCATGTATATTTATCTTGGTTATACAGTTCTCCCAAGCCTGTGCAACCCTTGCTGCTGGCCCAGATTCCCCCTAGGTCTGGTGCCAATAACAAAATAATATATAATAAATACCTTTTCTCTTGCTTCTCTCTGTGTTCAGAACAGTTCTGGAAACAACAGGCCTGCAGGGGAAGGTCGAGCCCCAGCAGGCTTAAACCAAGTGGGACCATTTAAAGAACAAGTACAAAGTAGGTGCAGGTTTGAATGATGATGTGGAAACTAAATTATATTTGTTATACCCATGCAAGTTAATTAAGACGTGATTGATTTCCACTGCCTTAGGATTGTCCTCATGGATGAGGTATTAGGACAGAGGCCTTCCACTGCCACCACCACCCCACCTCCCGGTCCTAACTGCCTCCATCTCTGAGGACACACCAGGGCCAAGTGCCAGTGGGTGACCAGGAGGAGGAGGATGACCAGCCAGGGCCGAGGAGAGAGGAGGAGGGAGGATGAAGGAGGACATGAGGCTGCACAGGTAGGATGGAGAGGCTCTTCTCTCTGCTCCAGGGGACAATCGTTACATTATTTCTGTTATTTAGTTAATTTATCAGTTTTTAAATGATTTGTTCATAATTGTTCATTTTATATCATTCATAAAAATAACATATTGTTCTAGTGTTACACGTTGTCTATTCCATTTAGTATTTACAGCATAAGTACAATTTATAACAGCAAACAGCATCAAGTGCCACTTTTCAGGGACAACAAGGGATTTAATTTTCTCTTTTATTATTAAGGTCTTAACATTTACAACTATATACAAAATGACAGCATAATTAACTATTGACAGATTATTATTAACTATTAACAAAAACAATTACAATATTAAAACAGTTACAAATGATGTACAGTAACAGTGAGCAGGAGTCCCTGCAGTGCTGCTGGGCTGGATGGGATGCCACAGTTAAGGCCCTGGTGTCAGTGGGACATCATCTGGGTCGGTACTCAGGGTGTTTGGGGGTGTAGTCTCCACTGTCCACCACATCTTCCATCAACTGAGTTTGCAGGGCTGACTCGATCGACGGCTGCCATGTCACTAATGTCATAACCCGGCTCCAAGGCTATGACAAATACGGCATAGGACACAATAGAGGTCTAGAAACTAATGAATTTATTAAATTAACTTAATCAACTGAGGTTTTAAGTACAAATGTGAAGTGTGTAAGTCAGTAACATCAGTAATGTAAATGTGGATGTGTGAGCAATATGAAGTGTAAATGTTGTAAAGTGAAAACAAAGCAGAAACCAAACAAAGAGAATGTGCAGCTGCTGGCAGGGATGCAGCTGAATGAGGGAGAGAGACATTAGCCCTTTGCTGAAAGACACATTGCACAATAGAGAGAGAGAGAGAGAGAGAGAAATACCTGAACGCTGATCAGAACCATTACTGATGTAATTTGATATTGTTGTTATTTTTATTATTATTTTCATTGTTACTATCATCATTTAAGAACAATGTCTATGTTTTATATATGACAACTTGTACAGTCTAATGATGCCCAATCTTACCACACACATGCTTATTTATTTATTTATTTATTAGGTTTCATGTCATTTAGACTATGTATAAGAGAGAGAGAGAGAGAGAACTTCATCAGCACACATGTGCATGCTCACACACACGCACATAGGGTAAATAAATAGAAATATACTATTTATTTATTTATTTATTTATATATTGTTGTATATATTTGGTTCTATGAGTTGTATATGTCTTGTTTCATTGATTCCTGATGCTTTGGCAACATAGTTCTTGTAACCTTGATGCCAATAAAGCAAAATTGAAGTGGAGAGAGAGAGAGAGAAAGAGAGAGAGAGAAAAAAGACACTGGATTTTTATCCTTTTAGGAGCGCCTGAACCAGGTGATCCAAATACGCACTCTGCTGATGGTACCTTCAAGGACACATAGGAAAAACAATAACTGGTCGAGCACATCAACACTAGACAGGGACCGTCACACTTATTATTTGTTTAAGAAAGAGGCAAGAATTATAATTTCATAATATGATTATAATAATAATAACTTATTACAACAAACAAAACTATCTACCAAACACTTTAAATAGGAATAATGCCTTTAAAATTAAAATAAAACCATATGTGGCGATCAGCATTTTATATGTCAGCATTAAGGTAACATATCAGTATGTTAATGACCCCTAACTGTTAGCTAGCTAATAATGATAATAATGATAACAGTACTGTGGGTTCAATAACAGGTTCACCTCTCCATGGTCCTCTCTCAACCGGAGATAAACCAGCCGCCGGCGGCACCGACGAAGCCACTTCTCCTCTACTTCTACAAGAAGGAGGATTAAAAAGGAAATCAGGAATTCCTGTAGCTCAAACATATTGACAGTCAAACTTTACTGTTCTTGTCACTTTCGCGGACCTGGGCAGCATAAAGGGAGGGTCAGGAACATCTGGTGACGCAGCCAGGAAATTCTCCGTGAGGCTAGGCTAGACCGTCCACAACGGTTGACGGAGGACGCTCAGACCCTGGAATGGCACACAGGCAATGTTGCCAGATCAGATTGACAGTTTCCAGCCCAATCACATCTTTGAACCCACCCAATCCAATAAAAACCAGCCCAAACCACGAAGTTAACCACACATAAATGATAAATAAATAGGTTTTTGCAAATTGCAACCAACAAGAGCGCAGTAAATCAACCATAGACTACACAAATCCTAGCGCCAGGCCCAGATTAGAAATAATGCCAGCTGCACGTAAAAAGGTGCACTTTTAAGCTGTGTAGGCCTAATAAATTTCATTATTTACAGAGCACCTCTCCCTCCCTCCCTGTTTTCTCCTCGCTCCTGTCCACAGCAGCTGGTTGAGATTCCATGAGAGACAGAGAAAGAGAGAGACACCCACCAAATTTTTGCCCCCCCTGATGTAATCGCCTGATGTAACCAGCCAATCCGGCAACACTGCACACGTCACCGCCGATATAGCGACAACTTGGTGGAGTAAGTGCAGTGCGTAAGTAGTCCACGTGCATGTGCGCTATACAGCAGTCCGCAAGTTTGACTTGCTGACAAAAACTTCAATAATGAACCAGACAGTTTTAACTTTTCTGGCTGTTTTAGCCTTCCCTGGAGTGATCACAGGTGAGTGAGTTTAATTATTATGATTTACTTGATTTAAAGTAGAGAGTGCATTAACATTAATGTTGCTCACTGTGGCACTGAGTCTATTTGCCTTTTTTACTCTATCGACGGTGAGATGTTGTGGTTTCTTCCTTGTGACAAATGTAAGCTAGGCTACTTATTGCTAGTCGCTTTGGACAAAAGCGTCTGCTAAATGCCCTAAATGTAAAAATGCAAACTGTATTGTTTGGGATTTCCTACATGGTAGGCTGCGTTGAATGAGCCATAGGATATGTCTTGGGTTTCATGTACGAGAATCAGCACCACAAGTGAGAAACATGTCATTGTTCATCTGTTATCTATGCCTAGAGCCGAGAGAGAAGTGCTCGGGTGCACGTGGGTTGGCAACAGTGAGGCGTCTGTGTATATGTAACGGGTCACACCTGTGAGTGGAATGCTCTTGCATGGTCCGGGATAATTAATGGTTTTGTTAAAGGTTTCAGATGTTCATGTTTCATATTTTGCTGTGTAATGTAGCTACTCATTGAGATTTGTGCCAACTGTTTTGAGCACTTGCTGTGATTTGTTAAGCCATAAAGCTACTTTTTGGAGACTCGTAATGATGCTAAACTATCTTAAATATTTACCCTAGTCTCATGTGTTGTTCAGATTTTCCTGAGACTGGCGATGATTTTCACACGCCATTGCTGTGCTGTATGCTGTGTTGCAGGAGGGAACTGTGTGTAATAACCCTTTCATGCATAGAGGTCACTACAGTGTACAGCTTATTCAAAAGTGGATGCTATTGCATCCTCTCATACACTGCCATTGCAAAGCCACTGCAAGTGGAAAAAAAAAGAAGAGTGAAACCAAGATGGCCGACAGACAGCCAGCAACCCCAAGTTGGTCATTTATTTCTGTTCAAAGCTTCTATAAAAAGAGACCCTTGCAGGTAAGAAAAATATGGTGACATCAACTAACATCTAAGGAGTCATGCAATTGCTAAATTTTCCAACTATTGATTTTATATTGGGAAGAAATTATGATTAATCACATGTCCACTATGTCATGTAATTATATCTTTTTAAAACATGAATTGAAAATAAATAAATTTCAAACCTTGTTTTTCATGCCTAAAGATAAATAAAAACACAATCCTGACTGAGGTTATCATAATTCATGCATGAAAGGGACAAACACCCCAAACCCACCTGGTCATTGTGTGTAGACGCAACAGTAGTGTGGCCCTGCATTCCATTCATAGCCGTTATATATACATGCGTCTATGTTTATGCTCCTTTGAGCCAAGTCGCCAAATAAGGCAGATGGAACTGAACCCGAGCACCTCTCTCTCTATCTCTTCGCCGCAGTCCTTCAGCTCTAGGCATAGAATTGTCTATCTGAATATGTTTGTTTTCTCAGGACGGTACGGAACTATTTTCCTGACTGAGCCAATCAAAGCCGAAGAAGGGTCGAATGTAACACTTCAATGTCATCTGGATCCCAGTGTCAACGTGGTGGATTATACATCCTACTGGTACTGTTATGTTTCTTCACTTACATTAACAGCAATAAATGATGACTTGAATCACGAGATACAGTGAACAACTTCTTTACTGTTCAAGTGCAAATTCAACCATACATATCAATCCCCCAAAGGTGCACTAAACCGATAGCCCTTGGTATTCTAACATTTAACTCATTAACAAAAGTAGTGCCGTTTTCCTATTTAAAGTATAGGTGGACTTCCTAAACATTTTGTATTTTAATATTGTGTTTTCAAATACAGGTACAGAGCTGATCTGTATAGGCTTGTCCACGTCTATCGACACAAATGTGATGATCCTGGTCCACAACTGGGAGGCAGGACAACTCTGGACCATGATGACCTGAGCAGGGGAGTCCTGACCCTGCAGATCTCCTCAGTCCAGCTGTCTGATTCTGGACCGTACAGATGCGTTGTCCGAAGATTGATGGCAGTTTGCACCATTAACCTGTCTGTTGGTAAGTCTCATGAAGCTACTGTCACTGTAAGTGTATGTTTGTATGTCTGTTACCTGCTACTGTGACAAGTGAATTTCCCCGACGTGGAATGAATAAAAATCTAAAGTCTAACGTTACGGTAGGTGACCACTGGGTGCTTGAAGTAAAGTAATGAGCTCCCTGTGTTACAGGCTGACATGATACATGACCCTCTGCTTATAGGTCACTGAAATCATGTCTGTCATTTTTAACAGGAAAGAGAGAAACACCCAGCACAACGAGACCTCCACTGGATCCTGTGACCGAGCCAGATGACCCTGGTAAATAACTCTGAGTTGTTGGTTTTCAGATGTCTGTTGACATTTTCATTTCATGTGAAAAACGTATCTGCTCTCTTCTTCTGTGTTTCCTATGCAATTAACTCCAACGTCCTTTAACAAGTGTGACAAACTTCTCTTCTTTCTCTCAGAGGTTCGTGAAGAGGAGGAGGAGGAGGAGGAGAAGGAGGAGGAGGAGGAGGAGGAGGAGGAGGAGAAGAAGGAGGAGGAGGAGGAGCAGAGACCTGCAGAAGACCGTTTCTCTAACACCGTCTGAGAGGTGACGTGATGGAGGGCAGTCTGTCGACAACCATGAAGCACAGAATCATTTTCTGCTAGGGCTGTCAAAATTGCTCCAAAATTACGTTCGAATATTCTCTCTAAAAAAACACATAGGTTCGAACCATTCGAATATCTATATTAGCGCATTATGTCAATAACAGGAGGACAAACTAATACAACGAATCATAACTACCTGTATAGGTATTTTTATTTCAGTTTTAACATGTCTTTGAAAACATACCTACACATTACAAAATAAGTAAATGAACTAATGGCTTATGTTGCTAGCGGTGGAATGGTAAGCTAACTGTAGCTTACACAGCTTGCATACAACTTTATCTCGAGGCTCCGCATTTTTGCCGTCTACTGACCAAAATCCGAAGTATTTCCAAACGGGGCTTTTTAGGTTGCTTGGAGTCCAAACCACTCTCTCTGCTGCCAAGTTGGGCTCTGAACTTTATGCCATTTCGTTTTTCTCTCTGCCATCTGCATCTCCCGCGGATTTTGTCGCGTCTCACTTTCAGCAGTGAGTGACGCTGTGCGAGTGCGACTCCTGTGACCTGTCATGACCCGTCATGCAGTGCGCCCACTCGCAAAGCAGCAGCTGATGTGTTTTTTTCCACAGTCGAATATTAATTATCACAATCGAATCTCCGTTTTTTTTAAATATTCCAATATATATTCGAATTTAGAATATTCGTTGACAGCCCTATTTTCTACTTGCCAAAAATAAACAAACAAGTCAACTTGAATAATCCTAATCTATTTAACTGGAGACGTGTTGTAATGACGTCGCTGCAGACTGAATCATCTCAACATCCACAGGAAGGACTGACATGAAATGTTCTACAGACGTACATGTTTCCTCCTCAGGATGAATTATAATAACTTTGGTGTCCCTGTGACTTGTCCTCTAGCTCCATCATGGTTTATGAACAAATACCTGCAACACTAAAAACATTCCCATCAGTGTTCAGTTAGCATGCTAACACATGAAATCACAGTGAACGTTATACATGTTAAACATTAGGACGTCGGCCATGTGACTGTAACAGTGTTAGCATGCTGACGTTAGCATGTAGCTCAGATCACACCGGTGCCTTAATGCAGCTGAAGACTTGTTCTCTCAAATCTGCTCTCATCGCACATTTCACCCGTTACTGAAAGAAAACAATGAAATGTATTTCCGTTCTTCACAACGAAGGTTTTAAAAACCATTTTGGTAAAACTTTGGGCACTTTTTAAATGATCTATGGTACATGTTCTCTAATGGTGACCAAAAACACACTCATGTTGTTTCTAAATTTACATTTTCTACTGTTTTTAATATTGTTGATCACATGGTGCCTTGACGCAGAACAAGATCAGCTTTCCATCATTTTAAAACATCATCAGGAAGCAAACTTGAATCTCAAGCTGGTTCTGAGAAACTGGATCACGTTCTCATCTTAAACTGGTCCGACTGCTGTAAACATCTCTACTGGACGACCCATATCAGACAATATGAAGGCTTCTGCTCATTTATCAAACTGTTACTGTCCCTTTAATATCTACTGAGTATATCTGAGCAGGACTACTGTGTTTTTTATGGTCGTATTTTCTGCAGTGACTTGAAGCTTTTTATCAGCCTCGTCTGTGAGCTGAATATCAGCATCGTGTGTTTGGAAACTTCATGATTGTATTTTTCTTCTTGTATCCGTTAACTAACCCATTTTATCTTGTTCTGACTGGAGATCAGTATGAAAAGCTTGAACTTTGCCCACATCTGAAAACAAATGTCTTGAAACATATTTATATGAACATATATTTATCCTCATATTGTTGTTTTATTTACAATGTTTCAGTGTAAAACACACCAATAAAAGTGTTTCACTTATTTAAACAGCATCATACCACAGTTGCAATGTTTATTTGTCCCTCTATAAAGATCTTTCCATGTAGAAAATGTATTTCTACAGTTTCTGAGATTTCCTCTTAGATATGGTGGCTTTAGTTAAACTTTTGCTAAAGTACTACTGTTTTTTTTTTAATCACAATTCTTTAAAAAATTATAATTAATATGATTAACTCAATGTCAGAGATAATTTAATTGAAGCCAGTTTTATATAAAATACACTCTGAACGAAGTCACCCACATTAAAAGGATTATTTTGGTAAAACAGTGATATTTTGAATGGACACGTTGCATTTATGTGTAACAAAACAACTCTAACGTTCCGGGGAAACTGTTGCGGAGTCCCCCCACTTCGTTCAGTTTGATCTAAAAATATTGATAATTTTTAGCCTTATGCATGTTCATACCTGCATGTAGTATTCTTTGTGATGTTGTCATAAGAATAGCGTTCCCCCACTTCAATAATCCCCACTACACCACTGACTGTCACCTTGTGATTGTAGGTCATCTTGTAGCCTGTCAAGGACGAAGCTTAGCAGCAAAACTTGAAATAAGTAGCATCTTAAATGCTACATGTGTGACTACTGTATTGTAGTGAGGTGGAGTACTATAGCCACCTACTGACCTTTTCTTGTTACTGCAGTTTAAGGCCCACCATAATCAGCAATCATTTCCATATGATGTTGTTTTTTGTTTGTTTGTTTGTTTTTGTGTTGTTTACCCTGCGTATATCTCCACGCCACAGAACAACATTTTGTAAATGGTTGTAAATGTTAAGAACTTAATAATAAAAGAAAACATGTAGCTAATCCCTTGTTGTCCCTGAAAAGTAGCACTAGATGATGCCATTTGCTATCATGTTATAAATTGTACTTAAAGGGACATGAGGTAGGATTAGTGAAAAAATAAACATGCATTTTAAGTTGTTTTTTTTAAATGAAGCGTTCAAGACCAAAAAGGATGAGCCCACATATATGAGCCGAATCTAACCTCATGGCGGGACAGTTCTGGGTTGGTGCAGCTCCAGTCTAGACGTGCTTTGAGATTTGCAGTCTTGTGTTTGGATTGTGACACAGGAGCTGTTGGTTCTCAGCATTGTCTGCATACTTTCTGTGTGTATAAATGAAGGAAAACATGCTGAGTGAGGACTCTGTCCATGGTGCTGAAGGAGGCTGATTGGCTGAATATCTGTGTCTTCTTCTTGCAGCAGTGTGATATGTCGTCTCTCCACTAGAGGGCGGGAGAGTCCGTGATAAATCCTGCAGTCGTGCTGCACAGAGGAGCCGCTGCAGAGACTTTTAGAGTCCGGACAAACTTCTCAAGTTGACACAGAAAACTCAAAATAAGAGTAGTTTTGTTTTTGCACGAGCAGATTTTTTTTTTGCGTTAGGTGAGTTTCTGCACACGCACCAGATGTTGACGCGCATGTTTTCAGCGCACATCTGCCCTCCCAGGAGAGGAGAAGCGAGGAGAGGAGGGGAGGGGGGCCGACAGAGGAACAATTACTTTTACAGCCTTAATTTGCGCCCTCCATTTAGCCCCGACGTTAACAGCACAATGTGGGCGTGTTCTCGGCTCCCTTCTTTAACTTTGCGCCGCCTGTCCTCCCGGAGCCGCGCGCACGCTGCGGAGCCGCCACTTGCTGCGGAGTGGATGCAGAGTTCAGCTCCGGCTTCGCCCCGTGGTCCCTCCACCAGCACCGGCAGCTCAGCGGCCAGAGGATGGGTCTCTGTCACGTCGCACTCCTCTGCGGGGCTCTGGCGCTTCTCCTGGAGACCCCCTCTTCTCACGCTCTTGCCATTTTCCCTCCGAAGAGCAGCAAGGTGACGAGGATCTTCGACGGACAGGAGGCGTCCAAGTATTTCAAGGAGTTTTACGCGCCGCCGTCCGTCGACAGGAGCAGCAAGGCGGCGAGTAAGGAGTCTGTGGAGCCTCACGACTACATGCTGTCCATCTACAAGACCTTCTCCACGGCGGAGCGGCTGGGACTCAACGCCAGCTTCTTCCGCTCCTCCAAAGCTGCAAACACCATCGCAAGTTTTGTGGATGTTGGACAAGGTATGTGGAGCTTTATTGTACAGATTTATTGTATTGTACATCTGTGTGTGTGTGTGTGTGTGTGTGTCTCCCAGATTAACTCAGACAGTAGTGGGATTTTTCCTGTCAGCTTCCACATCATCTCCGTGAGAATGCAGATCTGACCCTCCTGCTTTAATGCCTTCCACAGATGACCTCCCACTCTCCCCTCTGAGGAGACAGCAGTATCTGTTCGACGTCTCAACCCTCTCCCAGAAGGCGGAGGTGCTGGGGGCCGAGCTCAGGATTTACACCAAAGCGTCTGGGAATTTCAGGATATCGGAAACAGAGCCCGTCGACGTCCAGCTCCTCTCGTGCCACGACCGGCAGCTGCTCGACTCCAAGACACTGGACCTGCAGGACTCCCAGAGGCCGAAGTGGGAGGTGCTGGACGTGTGGGAAATATTCAAGGAGCAGCAGCAGCAGCAGCACCAGGGGAAGCACTTCTGCCTGGAGCTCCGGGCCATGCTGGACAACCCCGAGAGGGAGCTGGACCTGCACCTGCTGGGCCTGCACCGGCACAGCAGGCCTCAGCAGAAGAAGGCCATCTTGGTGGTGTTCACCAGGTCGAAGAAGAGGCAGACGCTCTTCAGCGAGAGGAGGGAGGGGAGGGCGCTGCTGGGGCTGGAGAGGAAGGCCAAAGAGAGGGGCCCGGGCGCCAAGGCCAGCAGGAGGAGGAGGACGGCGGCGTCCAAGACCCGCCACGGGAAGAGGCACGGCAAGAAGTCCAAGTCCAGGTGCAGCAAGAAGCCGCTGCACGTCAACTTCAGAGACCTGGGCTGGGACGACTGGATCATCGCCCCGCTGGACTACGAGGCGTACCACTGCGAGGGGGTGTGCGACTTCCCCCTGCGCTCCCACCTGGAGCCCACCAACCACGCCATCATCCAGACTCTGATGAATTCGATGAACCCGAGCAACATGCCGCCCAGCTGCTGCGCCCCGTCCAAGCTCAGCCCCATCAGCATCCTGTACATCGACTCAGGAAACAACGTGGTGTACAAGCAGTACGAGGACATGGTGGTGGAGTCCTGCGGCTGCAGGTAGTCGAGCCGGCACGCTTCGACCACGTCGCTCAGCGAGACTCGAGCAGCGTCACAGGCCGTGTGGTGGCACATGAAATACGGAAAGCTTGCTTGATATGTTTGGCAAGACGAAGACTACAAACACTTAATGCATCTCCATGCACCCAACAAGGTCATGTTTAATACCTCAGACTTTTGTTTTTCTTATGTTTCTCCTGTGTGTTCCTGTCTTCACGAAACCTCTCCGACCGCTTCAACGCCACGACGACGGCAATGACAAGAAGATTTGGGGCAAAATATTCGCTTATTTCTCTCGGAGAGTTAGATGACAAGATGGAAACCTCTCTGTTTGTAGTCTGTGATGAATGTGAAGCTACATGAGTCAAAGGCAACACAAACGCCACTTGTTTTTTTATGGAGGCAAGAATCAGACCCCCCCAAAAGTCAACTCCAATGAAAAGAAGAGGTCAAAAAGTCCTTTCTCAAGTCTACAAAAGGTCTTTGTGACCAAAACATTGACCTTTTTAATAAATCAGTGTTGTTTTGTCACTTTGGTTTCCAAAAGCATTTTAAAAAACAGGATATGAATTAATAATTAGCTATGTTTAAAGGTGATGGTAGACTGATTTCTCCCTGTTTCCAGTCTTTATGCTACGCTAAGCTAACTGACGCCTCCTGACTGTAGCTTTTTATTCACTGCAGAGTGATATCGATCTCATCTAACTCTCAGACTATTCCTTTGAAGGAGACACATTCATTTTCTGCAGTTTAAGGAAAATAAATCTGCTCTTATAAAATTATTGCCAGCGCAAAAAACAAAACAATCGGAGCCACTTTTTATCCTTTTACCGGCCACTGTTTGACTCCTGGGACACCAGCGCTCAGTTAGACCTTCATGGACGGCTACAACCACAAAATGTTACATTAATATGATGATTTAGGCTGATAAACATGATGTTAGGCCTGCAGCTGATCGTTGTTTTCATTGTTGGCCAGTCATTTTCTGGATTCAACAGACTCGTTAGGTATGTAAAATATCAAAAAGATTGTGAAAAGTGACGCCTTCAGAACGCTTCTGTTGTCCAACAAACAGTCCAAAACCCAAAGACTCTTCATTTACTGTCATAAATAACAAAGAGAAGCTCTTTGACATGTGTGCTTGAAAAAAATGACTAAAAATAGTTTTCAATCAACAAATCGATGAATCAACAAATCATTGCAGCGCTATGAAACATCAGACGAGACTCTACAGGGCTGCAGAGCAAAGTGTCACACAGTTTACACTTGTGCCCCAGATTAGGTGGAGAAGCACATTATTTATCTGCACCCAGGAAAACATTTTAATGTATTATCTTAGGAAATGAAGCACTGTAAAGTCTGAGAAAGTGACTTTACTTAAAACAACCGAGGAAACTCATTATGTCAAAATTACCAAGAAAGTCGACTGATGATTTTAAGTTGTTAAAACTTTTTAGCTCGTACAGTTTAAACTAAATAGTCCGCTTTACTTGACTTTTGACTTTTAAGTAAAGTCAACTTTTAAATTTACAGTGTTTCAACCAGAATAACAGTACAAATACATGTTTTCTTAATTTGATTTACAGCACAAGCAACGAGAAATTGCGATAACCTCAATTGTTTAAAAGGATAAACTGAATTTATAACCCAATTTCATTGATGCTGATGAGATTAACTCCTTAGATATTGATATTTGTATTTCTGAAAAGGCATGCGCCATGTGCATCAGGTGCAATGCCCATTAATAATGTTTTCTAACAGCTGACAGATTTTTGGGTGCATGTTCGATTAAATAATCACACCCTGGTGCTTTGATTCTTCTGGTCATTGCAGTCATTTTCAAAAGAACGCTCTGTAGTTAAAACAATCCAGGCACAACTTAAAGCATTGTTTACAACTGAGGCCTTAAAAGTAGGAAGTCGCTCTGTCAAAGCAGTCGGGCAACGATCAGAAATATTCTGTTTTGATTCAGAACATTTCATCACACCTGCAGCCTTTTTGTTCTTCTGGTTTAGAAACCCCCTGAATGATAAACGTTATTTTTCAGTGACATCTCCGGCAGGATTAAAAGCAGACTTTCAGCACTTGTCGTGGCCGATGGTGACTCAGGGAACGTCCTCGAGCGCTGGATGTGAAATCAACCACCGTCAGTACATTCCCGCCAAAAACCAGCGCAGGGTCTCTCACCATTTCACTTCTTTTTCGCTGTCGGGGGGAGTTACATAATTTTGTCTGCGATGCACTGATGTTCAAAAGGTACCATGTGTAAATATTTGAGCTGATAATTTATGTTGTACGAATAAGTTATTTCATTTTTATCGTCCGCTTTGTTCTGTTACAGCTTCCAGACGGCGTGAGTCACACATCTGGACGTTAAGGGTTCAAATAAACACATGTGGGTAATGTTTTGGTAATGAAAGGTGACAGCCGTGTTCTGGACCGTGAAGTACTGTACTCTCATCAGTGTTTTTGTTGTGTATATAAATAGTCAAATAATTATTCACCAACGAGGAAACGCTGTTTCTGTGTGGTGAACTCTACTGTTAGCACATTTTAGCCTCTTATATTTTGTATTTTGCATTATTTACAGGAATGTGAAAATAATATATTATACCGACTGTCATGGCTCATCCGGCGTCCCGGTCCGAACCCTCCCTCTGCTCGCCTTCATCCCACCATGTGACACGTTGTTACTGCAGAATATGACTTGATGATGTATTTTTACAGAGTGAAATATAAATAATCAGTTAAATTGTTTAACCAAATGAATCTATTCTTATAAACTGTGTGAACTGTAAGATATGTAGAGTCACAGGCAAATTAAAATGTCTTGAGCTTCAAATCTTTTCTTGTTGAAGTCTGTAAATTAACAATACTTTTACCTTCATGATCATTTTACTGCGAAATACTACTTATAATACTACTATTAGCTCTTAAATTTACCTTTTTGGGCTAGTGTTTTTGTATTTTTATAATAATGTCATGCTAATTATTTCACTCTTTCTCGTCTTCAGAAATCAGAAATTCCTTTATTAGTCCTGCAAACTGGGAAATTTGTGCATCACAGCAGCCAAAGACAGTTCAATATAACAATTAGCAATAATAATAGTAAAAACTAAACAATATAATACAAAGGTAAGAAGAAGAGCTAGAGCAGAAATAGAAATAAAATCATATATACATAATATGTACAAATATAGGTTGTATAGCTTCTATTAGGTCCATTTAGTCAGAATATTTGGTGAACTGGACCTTAAAATAATCTGAGCGATCAATCAAAGACCTGAGTTAAGATTTTATTGACCTGCTATTGACACATTAATACAGATTTATGCATCAGTAAAATATAATTTAAAAAAAGGAACAAAAAAAACAAAAAACATACAATTTCAGTAAAAAAAAAAAAAAAAAAAAAAAAGACACGTCTTGTTTTTTAATTTGCACAAAAAGTGTCATCACTCCAGGAAGTTACTGCTCCCCGGCTAAAACAAATTAGTTTAGCAGAAATATCTCAACATTTTGTTTTTCCGCTGTTTTGGTCGTCGTGTTGATTTAATAAACAAAAAGATGTGCAGGATGTGCAGTAGTGAGTTCTACAGGTGCTGGTGGGTGGATTTTTTATTGCCTCTGGACAGAGCCAGGCTAAAGCTAAGCTAACCAGCTGCTGGCCTCATATTTATTGTGCAGACGTGAGAGTGGCGCTGATCTTCTCGTATAATCCTCAGCAAGAATGTAAAAGCGCATATTTCCTAAAAAATACCAAAAGTGGTGGAAAGTATCAGCGATGCCAGACTTCTAAAAGTGTCTGAACGTGTGGACAGCTGCTCACTGAAGCCTCTCTCACACGGAATTCCTCTCTGGCACGAGAAGAAGAGCACATATAAACGTCGAGAAAGCCTCTTATTATTTGCGTGGAGGGCGAGGAGACGTTTTTTTCTTCCTGTGATGTATTTCATATTCAAGTTTTCAAGACAATGTTCAAGACAATGTTCGGCCCGTCCTCATCAGACAAACAACCATACAGCTCGACTGTGAAAGCAGGTTATGACCACCCATTTGTATGTTTGTTGACAGGCAGTGACCTCTAGTGGCCAGAGTTACTTTCACGTCAGTAAAAGGAGGAAGTCAGGAGAAGAAGTATAAAGCCCCGTTAACACGAAGGGAAAACGCAGATATTTCCATGCGGTTTGGCCTCTCATTTACACGAAAACCCCGATTTTATCACAGAAAACGAAAATTATTTCTAAAAACTCCGGGCAAAGTGGAGAATTTGGAAAACTCTGGGTATGTGTTGTCGTGTCAGCTGGGAGAAACAGGGTTTTAGGTTCTCACGCTCATTAGGCTATGTGCCAGAAAATGCTTAACGTCATGTGAGCGCCTATTGGTTGTTTTGAAAGGAACAGGAAGTCGCTCGTGTTATTCGTTGTTGTTGATTCTGAGGATTCTGATTGGCTTGCAGGGCTTTATCCTTCTCCCTACACTGCCGCCCAGAGGTTTGGCAGAGTTATAATGACGTTCGACGCGATTTTGCGGGTTGATGGAAATGACAACTTTTTTGAAAACGATGTTGTGTGCACGATGTTATTTTTGAAAACAGAGGGGAGGAAATATTTGTTTCTCTAAATACCCTGCTATGTATAAACGTGGCCTGAAGAGTGAAAAGCCTGTACAGGGAGGGATGGATGGTTGGGTCAACAAAAAACAGCGGCGTCCGGGGTGAAAGTGAAAGTCAACGGTGAGAGACCACACATAGATAACATCTATGAAGTAACGTACCGGATGTGACATAGATATGTTTGTAACTGAGTCATTTTATGCCAAAAACCTGACCTAACACAGAACGTATGAAGAAGGTCTGGTACGCCTGTCGTTGGTCGTTTGGGAACGGTGATAAATGTGGTTTCAGGACTGGAAATCAACCTATTCAGTGTTTAGGGCTTGAGGATTGAGGATTTTCCCTGATATGTTCCTAGGTCTTGAGGTTGGACAGATTTCACTGAATATGCCAGAGACCGCAGTTCAAGACTACATTTGAACATTTGTGTTAAGTGTGAAGCGATGGATGCTTTCAAGGAGAGTTTTTAACCATGTTTGTGACGACAAAAGACTATTTTCAGCCAAAACGTGATGTTTTTTATAACCCTCAGACCATCAAGTTGAAAACT
This sequence comes from Lagodon rhomboides, assembly GCA_039737535.1. NCBI lineage: Eukaryota > Metazoa > Chordata > Actinopteri > Spariformes > Sparidae > Lagodon > Lagodon rhomboides. Next base: position 6,148,818 of record CM077799.1, read on the forward strand.
GAACCTAAAGAAATGTAAAGTTTGAACAGATCAATGTTTCGCTCTGGTTTTTTTTTTTTATTGGGTTGTGACTTTTTTCCTCTGTGGCGTAAAAGCTGACGAGCGGGGTGAGTGACAGTCTGCAGGGTGAAGACAGGGTCAGCAGACGAGTGGAGAGAGAACGCCATCTTCTCTGGGTGGGCTGTGTTTCTGTGTGTGTTGGAGGTCGTGGGGAGGCAATATGTGACAAACAAATTGGTGGGCAGATGTAGTGACTGCCCCCCCTCCCTCCTCCTTCCCTTCAGTCTAGGAGCCTCATTGGATCCCCTGGCCCTCAGACAATGGCAGTGGAGGATCTCAACATCAGATTAAGCCTGGCTTTTCCCCAAAGGTCAAAGGTCAAGTGGGGCATTGTCTCCGGGGGCTGTGGACATTAAACAACGTACACGTCCCCCCTTAGAAAAGGGCGGCAATCAAGAAGGGGAGGGAGGAGGGCGAGGGGGAAGGAATGTGTGCGATGCTCTGTGAGGGCCTCGCCGTCGCTCCCCAAACAACAAGGTGAGATATAAAAAAGGGGCGTTTTCGAAGCAGCTGCTCCGAACAGCCCGCCGCGGGGACAAAAGAACTGGAATGTGCCGTCTCTATAGTGGCGTACGGAGGCGTTTCTGCGCTGTGTCTCGCCGTGGCAGATTTGCAGCGAGATGGAGGAAAAAATATTTGCCGGGGGGAAACAAAGCCGGGTGTAAATCGAGAGCAGGATTGAACAGTTGTTATCAGAGCTCGGCGAGGGGGGGGGGGTGTTTTTTTCTGTGTCCTTGCTGTGATGTTAAATGTTTCACACATGTCCGGAGTGCAGTCGAGAGGAAAGAGAAAGCGAAGAAGGGATGAGGAATGAGCGCAGAGATCTGGAGCGAGATATCCGCCGGAGCACAGAAACATGTGTCCGAGGAGCCGCAGACAGCGAGAAGACAAATAAGTGGAGGATTCAGACGACATAATTCCGGCGCTTGTCTTTCTTTGTTTGCGCTTAGCTGAGGGCAAAAGTGGTTCGTTGCCATCTTGACCCCTGTGTTTGCTCTGGTAAACGCAGCCTGTCAGTGGAAATCCTCCGCGTGGAGTCGGATGGCGGCAGACTGACACACAGAGGAAGTGACCTGTTACTCCTTCTGTTTGTTCAGCAAACTGTGGTGACTTTGTATTTGAAGTGTTGCGCTGCAGGGTTTCGCTCTTTACAGGTTTTCCACTGACTCTCCGTAAACTTTGATGTGATTCAAGATTGCAAAGTTTAAAGTCTTTATCGTCATCGTGCAGAACGACAGAACAGCGAAGCACCTCGTGCTTCGCTGTTCTGTCGTTCTGCACGATGACGATAAAGACTTTAAATATATAGATAAGAGTATAAGATAAGAGTAAATCTTACTAAGAGTGAAAATAGACATGAAAAGGATTGACAAAGCTTAAGATTCAATAAAACAAGAGTAAATAGATATTAAAATAAAACAAAAATTGATTTTCTACAGCTCCAAAGACGTCTAGATGTCTTGGTTAGAATGAGGCTGAAGGCTTTTTAGATGTTTATTCATTTATTTATGAGTCACTGTCCTGAAATATAGCTATTAAAATGCTAATATAACAATGGTTTTATAGTCAGATAGACGATATGTTGTCAACAAATCACTAAATCAGTGCTTATTAAGGTGAAACTTATTAACCACTCTACCATCCTTGTTAAGATCCGTTTCAGATTTGTACAATAAGTACGTCGTTTAATGAATCCTTCATGAAGGTTTTGATGTTCATCTTTCACCCCTTTATTTATCTGCATTTATTTCCCCTCTGGAGATCAAAAATCAAAGTTTATTCATGAAGCACATTTCAGACGACAGGTGTAGACTCGATAAAATCATACACAAAAAAAACATAAAAGATAAAAACATGAAATAAAACACGAAGGATCATGGTGAAGATCCTGAAACCTGCATAATAAAAAGCTGTTTTATACTCAATAATCATAAATTAAATATAGTTACTGACTTCTCTTTAATCTGTTACTTAAATTTTTCTCAACATTTGCACTCAGACATGATTGAAATTTAGGAGAAGCTCTGTGATCTTCCTGCAGACTCAGAGGAGAGGGATTACACAGCTGAGTGAGAAGCAGAGTGATGGAGGAGGAGGAGGAGGAGGAGGAGGTCAGCGCCGCTCTCAGTGCGTCTGTCCTCTGAGGGTCATCGCTGCCGACCAACAGCGTCCTCTCTCGTGTCACTGCGAACACAGAAACCCTCTCAGGGTTTGGATTTATGGCTTTGTTGTGGTGATATTGTATAAACACACTTCACAGGTAGGTAATGTGTTTCTTTAACCCTTCACCCCGTTACACGCTCGCACTTTACACAAACACCGACCGCTGCAGGGAAATAAAAACCGTGCTGTTCGAGTGGTCGAGCTGTGAGTCCTGGTGGAAAGCCCCCCGGTCACTCTCAAAAAGTGTTTTGCAAGATTTCCCTGCAGCTGGATGAACCGCTGCTCATCACTGATTCTAATGGGAATCAGCTGTGAGGAGTTTCCCTCACGTCTGATTTTGCTCTGCGGCAAATTTTTGGGACGATGCGGTCCATCGACACATCATCACACATCTCATCCAGTGATTTCACTTTTCTGCATGACTCAGTGAATTTCATTTTTGTAATTTTTTAACTGGCGACGGACTGAATCCACAGATCACGGTGAGCAGTTTGGACTTGAATGGTCGATCAGTGGAAGCTGGTGGATGACTGACACCTGTGCTGGCTGCTCCTCAGTTACATAAGCAGGTGACGTCAATCCGTCCCTTCATGTGCGTTTGCTTGATTGTTTGGTTCAGAGTTGTTGTTTCCGTTGCTCCTCATCCAGGCATTGCACACTGATGATGTTACTGCTTCCCTTCATTTGGTAATTTTCCATTTTGTTAGGCTAAATGATTGTTCAGTTAAAAGCCGCAGGTTGTCCGACCACTCGCCCTTCCCTTGAACCAATGAGCTTAAAGTAAACAAGTAAGGGTGAGTGAGTCACTGAAATCTTGCTTTGTTTCCAGACTGTGGTGTCATCTGTATTGAAGTCAATGGGAGAAGCGTGGAGAAACACACTGAAACCCAACATATCTACGCCGTCTGACTTCTGACGAAGAAATGCCAACGGAAAATGAAAGGGCACACTTCAGAGAGTCGGTTAACGAGAACATTTTTATCAACATGATGTTCCTTTCAGGCCACGTTTATACACAGCAGGGTATTTAGAGAAACGAATATTTCCCCCCTCCGTTTTCAAAAATAACATCGTGCACACAACATCGTTTTCCAAAAAGTTGTCATTTACATCAACCCGCATAAATACGCCGTCGAGCGCCATTATAACTCTGCCAAACCTCTGGGCGGCAGTGTAGGGAGAAGGATAAAGCCATGCAAGCCAATCAGAATCCTCAGAATCAACAGCAACGAATAACACGAGCGACTTCCTGTTCCTTTCAAAACAACGCTCACATGACGTTAAGCATTTTCTGACGCATAGCCTAATGAGCGTGAGAACCTAAAACCCCGTTTCTCCCAGTTGCCATGACAACACATAACCAGAGTTTTCCAAATTCTCCACTTTGCCCGGAGTTTTTAGAAATAATCGTTTTCTGTGATAAAAACTGGTTTTTTTGTGTAAATGAGAGGCCAAACCTGCGTTTTCCCCTCGTGTAAACGGTCTCATCAGTAGAAATCAGTCAGACGTGACTCGTTTGATCACAATATCATCAGCCCTGTCAGTGTGTTCAATCATTGTCCATCGCTGAACACTTAAATATAGTCATGTAAGTCAGAAATGTCTTTATATTTCAGTAGAGCTTTCTGTATCTCTGTCCAGTCGTCTTCCTGTTTGCACAAATTAAAAACCTTGTTGGAGGAATATGACAAAGTAGCTCCGACACCTTATAGTGTATTTCTACATATTCTAATGTTCTACAGTGATCCTCAGGTCTTATTGTCACATAGTTTTTGCATTAATTGTTCCACCACTGTTGAGGTCATCAGAAGATTTATCAGTGTGTTTTAAGTGTTTGGCCCGTTGTACCTGCACTTTTTCTATCCAAACTGAAAGAAAGGACTTAGATTTCACTGAAACAACATGGCCTCCTTCTCCCTCGCTGTAACCTCTCTCTGTCTGGATACAGATGTTGTGTTTCTGCACTTTGCAACGAGAGCCTCTGGTTTCTTTCCCATACTCGATGTTCCCGGTGTCTTACAGCTTGTGGCCTCAGGTGAAGGTTTCATGAGAGGGCAGCGGGGAAGATCCACATTTTTCTGACGTCTTAAAGACTCACATTAACCACAACACTTCATAAGGGCAACGTTTTATAGAGATCGGAGAAGTCCCGATTCCACTCCTTCTTCTTTGATGCACTTCAGGGGAAGTGTGTGTGTGTGTGTGTGTGTGTGTGTGTGTGTGTGTGTGTGTGTGTGTGTGTGTGTGTGTGTGTGTGTGTGTGTGTGTTCATGAAGGAGAAACAAACAGGAGGAGAGAGAATGAAAGGAAGAAAATGAGAAAAATGAGGAGGGCGTGTTAGAGAGCAAGACGGAAAGTGAGAAAGCGATAAGAGGGGAAGTGAACAGAGATAACATGAACGATACAGAAAGACAAGTCTGTGGGAAAAAGGCAGAAAAAGGCAAAATCATTTAAAGCAAGTGTTAGGGTGGGAATAAAGTGTGTGACAGAAAAACAGGGGAAATACAAATTATGTAGCAGCTCTGTAAGAAACTGGGCTTTGAACTAAATGCTTACATGCTCAAAACAACAAGGCTAACATGTTCATGTTTACCATGATCACCATCTCAGTTTGGTGTGTTTGGATGCTAACATTTGCTAATTAGCACTAAAGAGAAAGTACAGGTGTAGCAGATGGGATGTAGTTTTGCAGGTATTTTGGTTACAAACTACAGCACTGGAAATTCTCACCTGATGACGTTGTGAGATGAGAATTTGAGAGAGATCTACTCAGTAGTTGATGAGATATCTCAGTTTGGACCAAAGTGGCGAACTGGATGAGAAATCCTGACGAAGCTCGAACAACACTTGATCCTACATTTCCCATAATGCAACCATAAGACATCTAGCGGCATCAAAGGACTCGTGGCGACAAAGCCTGACTGTGCGTCAGTTGACGGCCAGCTAGCTTGTACGATCTGCCTCTGTGTGAGAAGATATACTGAAAAAGCGACACCTTAAGAGTCAGAACTGCTGATATACGGCGCCTCGCTATGATAAGGCAGCATTTCTTTTTACCCCACGCTCGCTAATATAGCCTCTTCTAGTTGAGAATAGGTGAAGGAGGTGAAAAATAAGTCATGGATACCACAGTGACAGGCTCGAGGGGCTTTCCCTTTCTTTTTCCGTTACTCTTCTATTTTGCTCGGCCAGACAGCCAATCAGAATTATTTTCTCAGCGACAACAGATTTAAGACAAATCTCTACAAAAGCAACGAGACAAGTGGTAAAAGTGCGGGACACACCAGGAAAACTAGGGCCACAGATGCTCACAGACAGCCAATGTCAGGGTCCTTAAAGGTCCAGTTTGTAGGAATTAGGTGGGTTTATGGGCAGAAACGGAAATTAATATTCATAATTATGTTTTCATCAATCCACCATGTTGCACCGCCACAGACAGAAAGAACCCCGACTCTAGAGAGGATCTTTCAAGGCCACTAGGCGCTCGATGCCACTAAATCTCACGAAGTGGACCTTTACGTTTTCACAGTCTGGGCAAACATAAAGAACAGACATGTGTAAAAGTCGGTGCAGCGCTCCTTTAACGAGGCCGATGCCAGCGGTGAAAATTTGAAAATGAATTGGAGAGAGAGAGAAAGTAGGAGGAAGGCCTGTAATGGGGTGAAAAACCATGTTGTTGAGGTATGTGTGTGTGTGTGTGTGTGTGTGTGTGTGTGTGTGTGTGTGTGTGTGTGTGTGCGCGCGCTCCTGCAGCAGAGCCCCATCAGTCAGGCCTTTTGGCAACAGAACAAACCGGGCAGAGTTACTTTTCGAGCGGGTGTTCCCCTCTCCTGCTCTCCGCAGCCTTTTACTGTCACACAGGGATCTAAATGATGAGGACACGCAGAACATGCAGATGTTTGCAATATCTCTCTAATATGAACTCTCTCATGCGGACGCACCTGGCTCTGATTTGCCGGAGATAGAGCATGTAGCGTGTGCACTTGACATCAGTTTTTATGTGTGCAGAAAGATACTTAAAGGAAAAGAGAGGGGAGGAGGAGGAAGAGGAGGGAGGGGGTGTAAGTAAAAACAGAGCAACTGTCGCTCACATGCCCGACACAGAATGATAATCAGGGCCCGGGCTGCTTTTGTACATGAGCAGCTTTGGTTTTGGGTGACAGCGCTGGTAGTGTTGTTTTACAGTCAGTCTGCAGTTGGAAATAAAAACCAGACGAGGTGGGCTCGCCGGCCCAAATCAGTCCCCCCGGTAATTAAAAGTGCCTGCTGAGAGCTCTTTACTACACGCAGCCAGATCGGTGATCATCACTGGCCGATCACATCAAAAGGAAATGACACAGGACACAGGGCGGGCCATTAGTGAGTCGATTTCCCCAAAAAGATCACAGGCAGTCATTGGGCGGCTGATTACCTACAGATTGTCTGTTCTTTCTCCACCTCTCCACCCGCAGGGAGGCAAACTGAAACACGCTTTTGTTTTAAAATTCCTCATCTGCGGTAAAAACGCCACAGAGGTGGACTATTTAACGCCACAATTATTTGATTTGATGCATCATCAAATTTCAGATTCGGCCCATATTTCAATTTTTTTCATAACTTTTACCAAACAGCGGCACCTGTGGCCACGAGGGGTAACTACAGGTCAGAGGCACAGTGACTTATTTAAACAGATTCTCTAGAAGACAAAGTTTGATAGTCTGGAAAGTATGATCATTCGCTTTCCAGTGGACAGTTAGATGAGATGTTTGACCTCTCTTGTGTCTGTGTAGTAAAAATAAAACTACCGCTAGTTAGCTTAGCATTAAGACTGGAAGCAAAGAAGAAAAAGCAGCTCAGCCACCAGAATAAATGTTTGTAATGTTCGTTTCTGCAAATCCCACATATGTTGAAACTTTTACATTTCTTTATGTTGACTTTTCAAATTTATGTTGTGGCAGTGTGCTTATGTTCTGGTTTCAAGTCAACCCAGATCTTGTCTTGGCTTAAAATACATGCTTTTGTCACCACGAACACAGTTGGAGATGTCCCGAGGTCTTCTGAAAAGTACCCAGTGGTTTACATTTTACAAATATCCATCTCCGGCACGACTGACACCTCATGATAAAAATACTCAATTACAAGTAAAAGTCCTGCATTCAAAACAATTCTCAAATAAAAATCCAGAAGTATCAGCATCAAAAGTAAAAGTACTCCTCTTTCAAAAAGATAAAAATTGTAATACGTTATTGATGCATTAGAATAAATAACATTTTATTGTTCTGACTGTAGAAATAATTGAATACTACTGTCATTAAGCTGTGATGGCCGAGTGGTTAAGGCGTTGGATTTGAAATCCAATGGGGTTTCCCCACGCAGGTTCAAACCCTGCTCACAGCGATGTCTCCCATTGTCCAGGTGTCTCAATGACAAATGTAATTATTGTAAGATGCTTTGGACAAAAGCAGCTGCTTAATGAATGTATGTACCCTCATGCTGATGGAAAGTCTCCTAAATAACTGAAGGTCTGAAGCGTTGGCTCGTCCCGTGTAATCCAATATAGCTGCTTTAAAACTCAGCAGCTACAGTGAAGCTTCTGGATTTAAAAGGGTGTAAATAATGTTTCCTCAAACCAATTTGGCATCTCTGGGCTTCTGGAGACTTGGAGAAGGCCCGACACAGATGTTTGGAGCTGTGCAAAAAAGCTGCTGTGAGCTCCAGAAATGTTTCATGGACTACAGAACTTTTCAGATGTGCATGAGTAGATAATGACTATTTGAATGAATTCTCATTTTTGGGTGAACTTATCCTTTAATATTCTGACTACTGTAGTTTAATTTAGAAGAATGCATCATATTCTTATATAACACCATCAAATAAATGTAGAATATTTGCCTTTGAGAAGAATGAACCTTTCATGTGACAGGAGAATGTTTCCCTCCAAACTTTAGTGCAGTCGAGGAATCCTAAAGTGTAAATGTCCTCGGTTACTTCCTAACATTTTTAACTTACTCAATAAACTCACAAACCATGAAACCTGTAATGTTTCTGATTGGTTTCGCTCTCTCCGTCTCGTCCGTGGATCCTCTGAGGTGCTGAAGGCTGGACATTTTTTGAACACCTTGTTAAATGAGTTGCAGGTGCAATCAGCCAGACAACGCCACGTTCAAGACCTCGGCACAATCGCCCTCCTTACTGTAATTTATTCCCCTTAAAGAAATGTGGGGGCAGAGAGAGAGAGAGAGAGAGAGAGAGAGAGAGGAGGGAGTCGAGTCTTTGGGTCAATAAAAATCAAAAAAGCAGTTATTGACTTTGAAGCCCTTTGCCGTTTGAGGGAAACCCAAAACCGGGCCGATTGTGGCGAGTCGCTCTGGTTGAGGCCGGAGAGGAAATGCAGTGTGACACTAACAGGCTGAAGGAGGAAGTGTTGATGGACTGAATTAAACAAGGGGGGGTGGGGATGGAGGGGGCCGAGGGGGTGCCGGGTGGGTTTGTGGGGGCATGACACTAATGTTTTCCATTGACGAGACGGAAAAGCCCCGCTGCTATGCCACACACACACACACGGAGTCATAAATTCATGCATTTATTCACAGGGAAGCCGGAGCGGGGGCACTTTCCCATGCATACTTTAAGGAAAACATACACAAACATTTGGTTTAAACCGAAGCTTGAAGTCTGATTGAAAGCTGAAAGATCCGTCAAATCAACATTTACCGCAAAGTTTTCCCAGAGCAGTTTGATTAAAGTCCAAAAATGACCATCGTTCAGCCGGACTGAGAGAAAATAATAAAGATTTAAGCATATTTCAGGCTACTGTGACTCATAGGTACACAAGCTGTCTGTTTCCAATTATGGCTTTTAAGCAGTTTGAGGAAACGTGTGGTAACTTCAAGAGGAAATATTTTACATGTCACGGGTGTAATAGAGGAGCATTGTACTTTGTATAAAACTGCAGGATCTGGGTTTTATCTGCACGCAGAAGGAAAAAAAAATGCAGCAGGGAAAACAAAGAAGTAGTAAACGTGGAGGGCGTGTTGACGGGGGGACAGAACAGACACACACACATGTTGAAAACGAGGATTTTCAAATTAAAGGATCTTGTTCTGGTGCATTTTTTTACTGATTTGTTGTATTTAAAAGAAATTAAGTGACGGAAAAGATGTAAAAACTTGTACTTATATAAATAAGTACATTTACTCAAGTTGATGAAGGTCTGTAGTTATTCTAACTGCTGTATCGTCGGTAACTGGACGTGTTTCAGTTTCTTGAAGAGGTTTTACTCATCAAAGAGGCGTCTTCAGATCTAACTAACTGCTCTGTAAACCCAAATTTAGTTTAAATCAAACTTCAGCGCTGGTGTTTGCACTAATCAGATGAAAAATGCAGTACAATGATCATGTTGAGCACAGATTACTTAGCATGTTAAGTTTATGTAAGGGCAAATTAGCAGACTTCCCAGCATGCATTGTTAAATGAGAGTAAAAACTCTCCCGAGACCTTTTTACTTTCATAGTTTGAAGTAAACACAGATGTGTATCTTTAAAACATTTCAATTTGAGTCATGTTTTTTCTTTTTGTACGAAAATAAAGACATCGCTAACCATGGAAAAGGTTTTTATTGAATTCAGTTTTGACCTCATCACTTCATTGCCCTTGCACGGAAATTCAGAAAAAAAATGGTATTAATTATGATCAAACTCCTAAATAAAGTAATTATCCAGTGAGTTGAATAACTGTAAAGACTCCTCAAGAGACCTTACTAGGAATTTGATTGTTAATCAAAGGTATAGATTATGTAATAAGGTACAAACACTGAACGAAAGGGTACATGTGGTTGCTGTCTCTACACTTCTTCTTCTGTCAATATTCTGTGTCTTATAATGAAATAAAGACAAAAACCCAGATCCAGGCCAAACATTGTTTTAATTAAAACAATTTGCAGTCCTTGAGCGGAGGTTAATCTTTGTAACTGTTGAGGCTTAAATGGTTTAACTGCTCTCTGCTCCTCAATTAGTCGAGAGTGTCCTGTCTTATAGGATTGTTCAGATTCTTAGATCTACCATATTGAATTAATTAGACTTTTTCAAGAACCCTGCGATATTCAAGACGAAACTGATCTCATGTTACCTCTGCGTGGAGTTTTTATCAGCCATTTTTAACACGTGTTACCTACATTTGAACATTGAACAGAGCCGACTCTCTTCTCACTCCGGAGGAAGGAGAGAGTTCAGTGATCGTCCTGATCTTCTCTCACGCTATCGTGGAAGTTATAGCAACAGGCGACCAAATGAAACACACCGTTACCTTTGAGTAAACTCTGGGTTTGATCTGTGTTGACGATGAAAGTACACAACTCAACAACAGGTCTAGTTGTTCTAACTATTACATATCATATCTTTAACTTTCTACCTCGTGTTTTATTGTAAAACAGTATTCAGTGTTCAATAAACACTCTGACGTGAATGAACGAGGGCTAATTGTCGAGCCACTCTACATTAGTTATCATCGTCAGCTCGATTCTCCTGCGATATTTATGAACAGGCGGTAGTTAACTGATTTTTTCCTTCTTTGTCTCCCTCAGTCGTTATCGGTGCGAGCGCTGCGATTAAAGCGTGTTTTGATCTGTAAGCCACCTTTCATATGTGGATTTGGGAGCCGCATGGCATGGGAGAGGTCAGCATTTATGGGCATTAACAACAAGTCAGACGGACCTCCCACCACGCCTGCATTCGTCTAATAAAGCAGGTTTACTCGAGGTCCTTCGCTCTTCAGGCCTTGATAAGGTTGTCAATCAGCTTCACTTCGTTTCTGGAGGTCTGGCCGAGCAGCAGCAGCGATTCTGAGGCCACATCAGACAATCAGAAACAAAAGCATTAACGGAGACTTACAAGGTCAAATTGTTAAATCTTTTTCTCCAGCCTCTCTTTTATGTTGTGGATTTGTTCACTGTTATTCTTTGCTTTAATTAACAGGATTAAAGTGAACTTTGATCAATATCATTAGACACAATGACTTGTTGTCAAACCTCCGTTAATCCCTCCAAACTGTCAGATTGGATCACGTCTCCTGTTAAAACTTGACCGAAGTGGATTTCAGAAGTGGCCCGGAGTCACACGCTGAGGCTCTGCGGCCAAAAATGCAACGTGTCGAGGTGTTTTGGGATATTGTCGTTACGAGCCACCACGAAGAACGAACACTTATCCTTTCACAAACAAGAGTTGTTGTTTCTTGTTGTCTGATTATGAATTCAGATCCTCTAATGTATTTAATTCACTGGATTGTAAATGTTTCGATCTGATCATTCATCCAGATACACATCTATACACATATTTACAATGCCCAAATCTAATTATTCAAATTATCTGGTCCTCTTTGGGCAAAAACTTGTGCCTCTCATGTATTAATATAACATTTGAGTCACAAAGTAAATCATCAGATTTTTACAAAAGCGTACCCAAAACATACCCAGACCAAAATTTAAGATCACTTAACATTGCTCTGAAAGTATTTCCTGAATCCTAAAACGCTTTTTCTTACCATTTGGAGGAAAAAATATTCGGTTTGTGGCACAAAAAAAGTAATTTTTTAAAGATATTTCTCAAGTTGTGTCTCCATTTCCAAATCCAAACAAAACTTGTGCCCAGAAATTACATCACTGTCCACATCTACATTACTGTCACATGGTATAATGTTGGATTTATAAACAAAATAACGTGTTTACATTTGTTGTTCTAGAGGGTTTGGACAAACATCAAATTCAAGATCGGAGATTGAAGATTCAAGTTAATTCATCATCATCATACAACCAGGATTGTAATGATAGCTGAAGTCCCTTTTTATTAAAAAAAAAAAAAAGCAACTCAATTTTGAAAATTGTATAAATAGATAATTAAACATAAAAATAAGAGCTTTTTGGATGATTGAATGATATTTAGTGATTATTTGCAGATCATGAAAATACCATCAATTAAATGGTAAGTTTTGTTAAGCAGGGTTTGTTTTTTTAAGATTGACATGACTCAAATTTAACATCAATACAGAGGAATGAATTGAATGATATTCAGTGGACATGTATTGTGTTTGCGGTTTATACAAAATACCATTATTAAAATGGTAAGTTTTGTTAAACAAGGTTGTTCATAGAAATATTGACAGGACACAAATGTAATGTTAATACAGCGGCACAAACAAGATAGTTTGCACCCAAACTTTGCAAAACAAAGATCAGAAAAGGTAAACAGTTTAAGTAAGAGAGTAGATTTAGTGATTTTACTCAGTAGATGTAAAACAAATTTGGGAACAAAGCACATTCAAAAGAACACTTGGTTAAAAATGGACTCAGTGTGACACAGTACTGGGCTAACATGAGCCGTTAGCAGAGAGGTGTAATGACCCAGTGTTGGTGTTATTGTTACATCACTGTTGGGTTTCTGGATCAAAACCCTTCTGTTGGCTGATTTCTACCCATTAATACTGAGTAAAATGAATATTGCAATACTGGTCAATTTTTAATCCAGTGTGTAGAAGATACCTGTATTTAGATTTGTAGATTTTGTTCTGATGTGCATCTTTACTTTAAGAAAGCCAGGAGACCAATTGCAATTTAGCTGTAATGTGAACTTAAAGGTGCTACTCGTAAGAAAAGTTGATTTTTGCGTCTCATTCCCAACTTGTCAAATAATTGTGCTTTGAGATTGAAGGACTGATCGGTTGCGATCCAAAGCGTCATTCTTTGAGACGCAAAAATCAACTTTTCTTACAAATAGCACCTTTAACTTGTTATTTCCAAGTGTAAGTTACAAAATTAGGCACCAAATATTTTTCCAATAATTTTCCATATTAAATATCTACATTTAAATCAAATATTTATGGCACTTTTAAACAGAAAATGTGCGTCTTTAATCCTTGTTCACACTTTCACAGTATTTATTGTCCAGAGAATAACAACAGCTGGTAATGACTTTGATTTTTTAATATAAAAAGGGACATGGAGCGTGATGGAAGGGAAGCCCTGTGCTGTTTTTGTGATAATAAAGTGTATTTTTTGCGGCTCGGTGAGTCTGAACAAAATGATCATCGTCGCCCCCCGACTGGATCAGAGCGATCTGCTGGCAGTGACCTCGGCTCCCCTCTTTCACCTTTAGGTGTTGATTGCTTTTAGAGCCCTAAGTCTAGATTGAGGGCTTTTCCCATGGAGATTAGACGATCTGGTTTAAAGCTGTTTCAACAGGTCGCTTGTGAGGGGTCAAAGGTCAATTACATAGTAGTGCCTAATGGTAGCAAATAACGTCAATCACCTTAAATGGACCAGCGGCGAGACTTGTGCCTGACTTTGGGCTGGAATGTGGAGAATCCAGAGGTTAAGCCGGTGGCATGGAGCGGCTGACTGGACACAGACACACACACACACTAACACACACACACACACACACACACTAACACACAGCGTTCCTCGACTGCTGGCCGAGCTCACTCACCATCACCTACCATACCGGGCTATCAATCTTGTAGTGACCTCATTCAATCTGAAAAACAACACACAGCCTGTAACTGTGGAGATCATGTGATCAAGACGAGAAGCGATTGACTCTACGGAAGCAAGGAAAGGCCAAAATTATATAAATTAAATAAAAAATATTCAGATCTAAAACTAGTAACACCAGAGTGTAGAAATACACTCTAACGAGTCCTTTATTGAAACTTTTACTTTGGTAATAATCGTTGGAAAAATCTATCTACGTATTTTAATTCAATGTAAATTATCCATCTATTTTTATTACGTATAATAAAGTTTATTATGTTTCTTTAATGTTGAGTCACTGTGAATACATTGAATGATTTAATCAGATTAAACTGGATTAATTCAAACTCATACATCAATATTTTCTGTTCATCCAATTAGTGTGTATAGATAAAGGGGAAAGTCTACACAAAGAGTTTATTACTCAAGTATTTTATATAAACATAATTTCATTCTGTCTCCTGTGTTAAATCACACATTTAGTTATTCAGTTTATACACATTTATACAGGCCGACACTAAAAATAGCTGGAAAAACATACATATAAAAATACAAGTAGCTTGTGAATTTCACTAAGGGGTCACACAAGTGTATCCACAATATAACATCATCATTTATTTGTTGATTATACTGTATTTAATCTGATTCTAGAAAGTAAAAGTACAAAATATGCCTCCAAGATGCATATATAATGTTTATCCAGATTACAGACAGTATGTAAATACTGCTGATAGATACCATGATTAGCTCTACTTCAAGTATTGATTAACACACAAAAATTAGAAGTGTGAATACTTAAACATTTTTTTCATCTGAATATGAATCAATTTTATCAAAATTGCACAAGATGAAATTGCTACCAAAAGTTTTAAACAATGTAAATCAAAATTGATATCTTTAAAGAAAGCTTTATTCAGTTTTATAATAAGCTAAACGTTTACTTGTAAGACTCAGAACCTCGCTCTCCTTCTTTGCCTCCTCGCCTCCTCGCTGAGGTGAAATCTTCATCCCCTGCGAGAAGAGCTCATGAATGAGAACTCTGTTGGCACAAACGCCTGCGTTCACATTTACGTGCATGATTTGCTGTCCCAGATTGACTTGTCTAATTAATGGCCTCGCCCGGGGCGCACAAACAAATGACGATGCCGTGTAACCGTGACAACAGGGATGACTCATACCCACAGCGAGCGCTCACCTGGCCCGATGTGCCGTCTGGGCCAAATGTTGCTTTTCCTGTGCATTCATTAATGTTACAGTGGCGGTAAGTCACGCTGACACAGAGCGATGTGTTCGTGAAGGTCTTGTTTTCATGTAGAACTGATGAGGAACTCTAACTGGGTTTTAATTAAGTGTTAAATAATAATGTTATCTTAATCATAGCAGATAGTTTCCATTGATCAACACTGAGCTGTTATTAAGCTTGATTATACCTAATATCAATCAAGGGTGTTTTGTACCATGGCCAACATCTCAGTTTAGCGTGTTAGCGTGCTAACAGCTGCTAATGATGCCTTCAATTGCACTTGGAACTCTGGAAAAATTGACTTCGACATAGAAAAGTACAATGGAACGGTCATCGAAGTCAGAAATTAAGGCAAGATCCACCAAAACACAACATCACTGAGTCATGGCAGCGCTCCTTTTACCTTTTCATCCCTTTTTACTTTCTGTAGTGTTTTGTTTTGTGAAAGTTGCAGGAGTCTCTGCGACCATCTGGTGCGAGTCGACTCCTCCGGTCTGTTTTTATGTGTGCTAATCTGTTAAATCAGCTGCTGTAGTTGCTTGTGAAGTCCACATATTTCAAAACAGTGCTTGCTGCGGGTGTCCAAGCATAATCAGCAGCTGTAGTAACACAAAGTACAGCTGAGGCTGATTTGAATTCTTTAGTTTTGGGGGGAAAGAAATACAGTTTTGACTGGCTGGTTCACCAAAGCAATCGGTGAAGTTGTTGAATTTTCTTAGGACTTAGTGGTTTTTGGGTAATCCAACTATTAACAAATGACTGCTCCTCTTTTGTTTGCTCTTCATTAAAGTTTAAAAACTTAACACAAACAGCATTAAACACAATAAGAGAAAGAGATGTAACAAGATACAACTAATGATGTTCAGATCCCTGCAGTCACCTGATCACCTGCCAGCACACCTGCACCTCATTTACTTTAATCAGCCTCTCCATATACATACCTGCCCTCGAACACGAGTCCTCTGCCAGGTTGCTCGTTGTGTTACTGTAGCTGAAGTGGTCAGACCTGTTGCTCATGTTTTCTCTTTGGGTCCACACAACATCTCTATCTTACATCTCTGACCCGGAGCCACAGGAGGTTAAAAACTCAAAGTCTCACTTCTTCACCGTGATCCAACCTGAAGTCTGAACCGCCAGCTGCTCTCAGTAAACCTGACTTGACAGTTTTCTGGTTCAGGCTGGACGCTGGAGGGATTTTAACTGATGTCATGATTTTACCCGGTAACAGAATGACATCAGCTCTTTTGTTTTTGTGCGATGGATCGAACCGCTCGCTGGCGTTGCTTACAGGGACACATGAATGGAACGGGGCCATCATTAATGTTATGAGTAACACCTGTGCTTCTCCTGCACCGACAGGTCGAAACGTCTGCTGGGGGAAAGATGCTTCGCTCAGAGTTCATGTTCAGAGCAGTTTGTTTAGCTCTTAACTTTATTAGTTTATATTTGGTGATTTCTTTTATTTGTCTGGTTAAAGAATCTGTCTTTATTGGTCATTTTTATTGCATCTTTTTTGTGACAAACAAAATAATCTTTTCAGCTTCTATGTATTCAGTTAAATGTGCAGTTTCATTGTAACTTCTGTTTTCAAACAAAAGCATTAACATTTAGTTTCTAGGAAAGGCTGAAATTTGTGTTGTAAATTTGTGTTGTAATGGTCCTTTAAAAGGATTCAAAGCTGTCCTGTGAGCTCAGATCTTTACATTATGAAGCTCATGAATGAGATCAAGTCATATTTAGGCAGAAATCACCTTTCATTAACTGTATTTGGTCTTCAATCAATTTTTGGCAGGTGAAAAGACCCATTTTCTGTTGTAATGGTCCTTTAAAAGGATTCAAAGCTGTCCTGTGAGCTCTAGTGTTTATAGTATGAAGCTTATGAATGAGATCAAGTCATATTTAGGCAGAAATCACCTTTCATTAACTGTATTTGGTCTTCAATCAATTTTTGGCAGGTGAAAAGACCCATTTTGTGTTGTAATGGTCCTTTAAAAGGATTCAAAACTGTCCTGTGAGCTCTAGATCTTTACATTATGAAGCTCATGAATTAGATCAAGTCATATTTAGGCAGAAATCACCTTTCATTAACTGTATTTGGCCTTCAAACAATTTTTTACAGGTGAAAGCTGATTGCAAACTGCAAAACACATCCAAACATGGGAAGCAAATGCTATGTATAGTGCCCAGATCAGATAAAAACAATGCAGAGTCACGAGGATCATTGCAAAAGTTATCATATCTTTATTGAAAACCCAAAGAACATTATATTCAATGCATTATGTACAAAAAAATAATAATCGTTATATTAAAATATATCAAAATATTGGTAGGGACAACTCCCTCCCTCCCAAACTTTGGTTGTGACTTGTCCCTATCGTCCCTATGCAAACTTAAGCCCATGGTGTCATGCAACCCTGCTTTATGACCTGATGTCAAGACCCAGCATCAAAATCTGTCGATCTTAATTTTGATCAGTGGTCGTATTTATTCAAATGACCATAAATACATTTAAACATAAAACTCCTGCAGGCTGATTCAACAAGGGGACCGACAGTAAATATCTGCCACTGGGTTTGAATTCTGGCTACAACCCTGCTTCAGTTTAAGTTTCTGTTTTCTTTCATTATTCTTTAATTTCAAATATCCTGAACATTGTTGAGAAGCATTTGTCATCAAATGCTTTAGAAATAGCCACTTTGATTGACGAGAATAATAAATGAATGAATCATTCCTGTGCAACGCTGCTGCGACCATGTACAGTAAACCATCCTGCAGCGCGGCCCGGGTCACAGTGTCCCACACACATTGTTTGTATCTGCGGGGTTTTGTTTCCATGCCTCCCCTGGCCTGAAAGCTCTGCCGCGGGGAACAGCACACTGCAATCAGGCCGGGTTTATGGCAGCCAATCTGCCATTCACCGGAGACTAAGATTGATGACGCCTGTCCCGACTGACTGGCACTGAGAGCGAGGCACCGCTGTCCGACATGCACCGCACACTCATAAACCTCCGTCCATCTGGTGGCAGACAAACAAGGAAACGTGTCCATAAATTCTTACTTTACTTGAGAAAATTTTAAAGTTGGACGAGCAAAGAAGACGCGCAGTGCTCTGAACCGCCTCAGACTGGTGGTGTTGAACCCAGACAGCCGGAAACTGCTGCACGTCCTCGTATGCTTCAGTCACGTTGCCCTTTTGACCCGCTGACCAGACTACTTACATTAACTGGACACAATGTATTCTCCCATGAAGGCAGCGTTAACCACCCTAGGCTCCCATTGACACTCAAACGGAAGTATTTTTACGGCCTCCAAGCACCACTGAACAAGTTTAAAGCAGCTTAATTGCAGCGTTGACCTGATTGGCAGCTACATGAATGTGTCTTGGTGGGGAAGAGGCCACAGACTGTTAACTGCAGCGAGGTGCTAAGAAGAAAAAAAGGTTAATGAGCTGAACGCTGCACGGCCAGGCCGGCTTTCAAGTTGGGATTCATTTCTTTATACAGACTAGTAAATGTGACTTGTGAGAAATGTTACGGCAGCACCGAGTCGCAGAAAAACGACAACGATTCAGAAAACACACAAAAATGTTATCTGATTTTCCGAGACAGTAAAAGTCGCTGGTTCAAAGTTCACTGAATTTAGGTCATTAATGTCCACAGTGACATTTTATAACTTCCTTTACAGCTGAGAGCAGCACAAATCCATCAAATACTTCCAACCAGTCAAGGTATTTTATCTAGAATGCAGCATTGTTCTTAAGAAATGTTCTCAACTAATAATCAAATTAATCTTAAATGTCCTATTTGTGAGAAAAGTTGATTTTTGAGTCTCAAAAACTGACGCTTTGGGATTGTAGGAAAAGTTGTCCGCTATCCCAAAGTGTCAGTTTGTGACGAATTGGAATTTAGACTCAAAATCAACTTTTCTTACAAATGAGACCTTGAACTCAACTTGTGTTTTTTTAATTTTTAAAGAATGCAGTTGCATGACTAATATTTGAAATTTTAAAAAATCTGATTTTTGTCATGAGTAGCTCTGACTTGAAAGTTTCCACTTTAAACAGAAAAAAATTATCAGGGTTTTCTTTGACATAAAAATAGTAGTTTGTCATCAGTTTTACACGATACACAAAGGATAGTTTTGACTCTGTGTCAATGTTTTTTTAATTACCGTTGGGTTATTTAGTAGACAGTTTTAAAGGTCCAGTGTGTAGGATTAGGATTAAGGAGAGTCTATTGGCAGAAATAAAATATGATATTCAGAATTTTGTTTTTACTTGTGTGCAATCAGATCAAATCCAGGTTTGGTCAGCAATACATTATGGATAAAGTTTTAATTTAACTTTGGTTTTGTCCATCACAAACAAGAATGACCTTTTCTATTGCTGTGTTAGTTAGTTATTATTAATTATTTTCATCAGTTTTGTGAATGTGTTTTCTATGACGTTGCTGCATTTTCTGGATGGTTTTGTTGTTTTCCAAAATAATTTTGCGTTTTCCAGTTTTTAATGTTTTTTGTAAAATAATGTGTTTTCATAGATTTCATGTTTTCTAAAATGTTCAATTTTCTAATTCATTAATGTGTTGTCAGAAATGTTTTGTCTAATATTTGTTTCATTTGGTGTTGTGTTTTGACCTTCAGGGCCACCGTAGACTGCTAATTATGACTGATTATCACGTTCATTCTCCTCCAGAGACATCAATTTTACAAGTGTTTTCTTCCAGAGTTTAAATATACCATCTGCGACTACCACTGCAACCTTCACACAACCAAACCATGAGATTCAAGCTCTTGTCTGGTACAGTAGTAACAGGAAATGAGGTAATGAGGGCCTCTCTGGGAGTGCACAGCATGGAGAGCGATGCACTGACCCGTGGCAACCCAGACAGGTCCACTGAACTTTAAAGGTGAATTGGATCAGGGCCCCTGCCCGGCCGCTCAGCCAAAAAGCTCCTGATGAGGGCTTAGCGGCGGCAGTGAAAGCAACCTAATGAGTGAGGAGTAATCAACACTATTACTGGGCCTCGCAAGTGCACCCGATCTTCAGCCTGTAAGGTCGTTTACAGCCAAACTACAGGCTGATTCACTGTGAGAGTGACTAATCAGGAGAGGGGAATATTAGTGAATTGGTATAAATCTTAGCCATCGCTAGGCCAAAGGAAAAAAGGCTTTGATTAATAAGCTGAGGGGGATTTTTCGCCCGGGTCTTTTACCATCTGGGTCTCTACCTAAACTGATGACCTCACTGCATTTCACTGGCTGCAGTCCATCCTGCAACATGTCCCTGGTAATCAAAGAGCAGTGCCAATACAAAGGCCAAGTCAAGAGCAGAACCTGCAAGGTCACAGTGAAGTGAGACACTAATTAGACATGTTAAAGCATGTGGTTTTGCATTTTCTTCTTATTGTTGTAAAAGCACTTAAAGCCTGGTTTGAAGTATTTCTAATAGTCCAAAGCTTGTTGATAAACTGTATTTCAGCAAAAAGTTATTCAATAATGTGATGTTTTATTCCTCAAATGATACATTCATACATACAAACTGTACACTGGTACTTCAAGAAGAGAGCTTCTGAACAGAATCACAGTTGATTTATTGAGGTGAAAGTGCAATTTTATTCTCAAAATTAACAACAAGCTCATAATAAGAAGATAACACATGTGGTCTTTACTTTATATAACAATAAAGCCTAAGAACTATCTCTTGATATTCTCAGAAAAACTGCAGGAATCAGGGTTTTTCTGACCACTAGAGGGCAGAATCAAGAAAACTCTTTGACATCTGTTACAATGCTAATACTTAAAGTTATGAGTTTCAGAATATGGACAGTTTGGACCATTTTTCCAGAAAGACCTATAAAAGAAATATTAAATACAAGGTTGCATTGGGTCACACAAAGGGTTCTATGCTCCCAATGTTCCATGTTCCCCTAATTTATGTGGCACATAATGGGAACATGACAAAGGGTTCTATGTTTCCAGAGTTGTGAGTTCCCAGTGTCCTAGTTCTACAAGGTCTTGTGTTACCAGTGTCCTATGTTCCTAAGGTCCAATGTTCCCAGTGTCCTATGTTCCTAAGGTCCAATGTTCCCAGTGTCCTATGTTCCTAAGGTTCAATGTTCCCAGTGGCCAATGTTCCTAAGGTTCAATGTTCCCAGTGGCCTAAGGTCCAATGTTTCCAGTGTCCTATGTTCCTAAGGTTCAATGTTCCCAGTGGCCTATGTTCCTAAGGTTCAATGTTCCCAGTGGCCTATGTTCCTAAGGTTCAATGTTCCCAGTGTCCTATGTTCCCAAGGTTCAATGTTCCCAGTGTCCTATGTTCCCAAGGTTCAATGTTCCCAGTGGCCTATGTTCCTAAGGTCCAATGTTCCCATATCCCTATGTTCCTGAGGTTCCATGTTTTCCAGTTCCTATGTTACCAAGATTTATATGGTACATAATGGGAACATGACAAAGGGTTCTATGTTCCTAACGTCCTCTGGTCCCACTGACTTAATTAAGAATACGTTATTACTGTAAAACTTTAGAGATAAGAACTTTAACAGCTTTAAATGTAACACATCTTGTCCACAGATTCCCCGTTCTAAAGGTTAAAAAAACGACCTGGCCAAACTCTTGTTGCTGCAATACTCTTCACATAAAGTTTTACAGGAGGATGACAAACCCAAGCAGACTGCAGCAGCTGTAATTTCAGGTTCTAGTATGCGCTATATAATGTTTGCAGGCACGTACTGTCGACTCCAGGCATCTTTCAACAAACAGAGTTCAAAAGTTTAAACTCGGCCCGGATCAGTTGCCGGGACACTTTAAGCAACTTAGGGACTTAAGGAGCTGTAATCCTTTGTGTGTAACTGATTTAATGAACAAAGTAAAAACAGAGGGTTGATCTTCTAATCCCTCAAATACTGCGAGCTACTTGAAATACTGGTGCACCACATTTCTCCCCCTTGATGTTAATCAGGACTGTAAATCCACAGATTTTAAGATTCCGATTTATCAATCTTAGAGAGCAGAATGAAACAAAAGCAAACTGTTCGAGGAGGATCTGTAATATATCAAACTGCATACTTTTACATGGAATCTCTGTTAAGTGGTGTGTGTGTGTGTGTGTGTGTGTGTGTGTGTGTGTGTGTGTGTGTGTGTGTGTGTGTGTGTGTGCGCTGGACTCTCTGGCATGTGAAAGAGATTGAGTTTCATAAGGAGATCTGGTCGTTAATTCGCCTGTTTATCTCGATGCAGAGCTCTGGACTAAATTTGACTGTAATATATGATTCTCTCAGACACATTTTATCTTCGCCGACTTCTCCGTCCACCTCCTCCTTTTTCTCCTCGGCTTCACCCCCCCCCTCCCCTCCACACACACTTAACCTCCTCCTCTTCCTTGCCAAATACCTTCCAGTCAAAAAACACCCTCTTCTGCTGGTTATCAGTCTCATGCATCATCACTCCCACTTCTCACGCTGAAGCTAATCCACGCTCATCTGCGCGTTCACCGCTGCCATTAAAAGTTTTACAGGTGCTTTGAGGCAGTTTGTTATATTTACCTCCACAAAACAAGACATCAGTTTGATTCAGGGCATCAGGAGGAAGCGTTGATGCTCTGCAGCTGCTGCAGATGTGATGAACCAAGGAGAGCCGTGCACGGTCTGGCTTCAGACTGCTCTGCTGGTTTACGTTGGGTCACGTTGAGTCCCCCTCAGTGCATTGTTCTGACTTCTCCCTCACTCACTGTGTGTTGGTGTTTGTCACAACGCTTTACAGCCTAAGAAAGATGCCTTGGCAAACATTTTATGGCATTACAAGTTTTTTTTTTCTCTGTCAGGCACTTAAACTTTAGTCAGGTACAAGCCTGTGGTGCCACCTTGTGGTGCGACTCGATAGTTTGATTACACAGGATGAGTTGGTGCAAACATGAGCACATTGGATACGCCACATGGTCAAAAGTACGAGGACACATAATGTTCATGTGTTCATTATGGTTTGAACTGTGCACCTTAGTTACAATTAAGGCAAAGTGATGAACAAACAAACAAGTGATGTTCCCACTAATTGCAAACGAGATGGGATGGCATGTTGCTGCAGGACGCTGTGGTAGTCCATGCTGGTTCAGTGTGCCTTGTATTTTGAATAAAGCACCATCAGTGTCATCCGCAAAGCACTCCCACACCATCACACCTCCTCCTCCATGTGTCACAGTGTGAACCACACACGTAGAAACCATCTGCTCTCATTTTCTGTGTCTCACAAACACACGGCGGCTGGAACCAAAGATCAAAAATTTGGACTCATCAGACCAAAGTACAGATTTCCACTGGTCTAATGTCCATTCCTTGTGTTTCTTGGTCCAAGCACTTCTATTCTTATTGTTGTCCTTCCTCAGTAATGGCTTCTTTGCAGCATTTCAACCATGATGGCCTGATTCACGCAGTCTCCTCTGAACAGTTGATGTTGAGATGTGTTTCTGAGTCTGGTAACTCTAATGACCTAATCCTCTGCAGCAGAGCTAACTCTTGGTCTTCCTTTTCTACTCATGAGGTTACTAATGAGAGTCAGTTTCATCATTCATCATGTGATTGATGGTTTTTCGCGACTGAACTTGAGATTAAATTCAAAGTTTTTGATATTTTCCGAATTGACTGACCTTCATGTTTTAACATGATGATAGACTGACATTTCTCTTTATTTAGCCGAGTGGTTTTTGCCATTATGTGGATTAGAACAGTAGTCGAATAGCGCTATTCACTGTATTGAACAGTGTACCAACCCTACCTCTGCACACACATTAAGAAGGCAAGAAATTCCACGACTTAACTCTTGACAAGGCACACCTGTTAAATAAAAACCACTCCAGGTGACGACCTCATGAATCTGACTGAGAGAATTGTGCAAAGCTGTCATCAAAGCAAAAGGTGTGTACCATTATTTCACACTTTTTGTTTACTACATAATTCCATATGTGTTCCTTCATAGTTGTGATGCCTTCAGTATTGATCTACAATGTAGAAAATAATAAAAACAGAGAAAAACCATTGAATGAGAAGGTGTGTCCAAACTTTTGACGGGTAGTGTGCGTCCACTCCACCACATTTTGGAGTCAAATATTGTACTACTGTTACTTTGAGAGTGCACATCACAGCTGATGTAGTGCTTTTTTAAAATTAATTCATCAAATCAGATGTAAAAAAAGAAAAAACAACACTGAGTCCTATAATCAGAAAAATGCTGAATATATGATAAGATAGGTGGATAGATAGATATCAGCCCTACTTGGTTTGTCTGAATCTGATTCTGATCCATTCTGGATGCCTGTGGGATCATAATTAAGTTATCTGATGAATTTCAGATAACAGATTTCAGATTATACATTTTCAAAAAGGCATTTATTAATGGCTGATTTTGGGAAAGTAGGAAAAACAGTACAATTCTCCAAAACAACTGTATCTCTGAAGTATCCTTATAACCAAATCACACACAGTTATGCTGTTAAAATTCCCTTTTGATAACTAATATAATATTTTCTAACTGAAGACTTTTATATCTCCACTAATGACTACTTACTGTTGTCTCTGTGCCTGTCTGTTATATATGTGAATTACTTACTGTCATTATTTGAATATTTATTTACTCTACTTGTGGTAAAATGTGATTAAATTGCCTTGCCTTCGCCTTACAGCAGCGTACGACCCCACTAATGTTCTTGTGGCTGAATGGGAGAAGATCAGGTCGCGAAAATTGTGGAAAGCCTTAGTTAAAGGTGACATTTTGTAGTCAAACAGTGTGAAATTGTGTCGTCCTTTAAGATCAGTTTTTTTATTCAGTCATGAAGACAAGAGAGTTTGTGAAGATCTTTCTCTTCCGATTAAAATTTCTTTCCCAAAACTACATAATGCACCTTTAAAAGCGGAGGCTGTTAAAGTAGCAGATGGTTTTAGAATAACCAACATTCACATGTGGGTGCGATGTTTATGAGTCTTCATACTTTCAGCCATGCAGTGCACATCACAGCTAGAGAAACATAACTCAGTAGTTTGATTTTACTTAAATCCAAACATTAGCACAATATTTACAAGACATACAAGTTTTTGAAAACTGCTATGAGAACATTTTTAGTTAAATATAATAAAATCTAACACAGCATACAGTTCAAATGTTACAGCTTCTACTACATTCAGAGAACAAAACTCATACCGTAACTTCTAGGTTTGATGTTCAAACCTCCTCACGATGCTTCTCAGGTTTCCTCCGTCTAAACACGTCTTAAAGTTTCCTTTCAGTGCAGTTTTTGCAGCTGGAGAGTTCACAGACGTTCTCTTCAGTCTGACCTTTCTTTGTTCGTCTCTCCGTGAGCTGACGTTAAATCCTCTGCTCACTGTAAGGTGTCGATGTCATCGTAGTCTTCATCAGATGAGGTGTCCTGGTCGGGGCTCACAGGCGAGTAGATGGGGCCGTCGTCTTCGTCCCCTGATGATCAGACAATAACAAAGATCATCAAACGTTCTGGGTCTTACTCTTCTTCATGTGTAACATCTGTTGCTGTAACATCTGTACCTGGATCATGCAGGTTTGTTGTTTGTCCAGAGAAAAAGTGCTTGTTGGCTCCGAAAGGATCAAAACTATCGTTGACAGCAGACGACTGGCTCGGTCCCGGCTCTGTGATAATGTAATAATGAGAGCAGAGGTCAGATATTTATCTACTCCTGTGAGAGGTTTATGAGATGGTTTCCGTTGTTTTTAACATCTTCCTACGTAAAAAGAAGTGAAACACAGAGCTTAAAGTCATAAGTGTGGTACTCTGAGCTACAAACAACCACAGATTAAGTTTAGGGACTGTCCAAAAGTTATTGGGGTGATACGTCGAACTCCAAAAAATACTGTTTAAAACAAGCAGTAATACACACGTTAGAACTGATATTCAAAATTGCCAAATTTATGTAAAACACATGAATATTCCTGCCACTGTCTCTTTAAAGTAAAGAGCTGCTCATTAATCTTCACACACTTCATCGTTTGTGCAGTCCCATCGTTAATTTACGGTGAAGGTGAAGCAGGGGAGTGAACTCGACTGACCGGGGGTGACCTTGACGTAGCCGTTTGTGTTCTCGTAGCATTCCCCGGAGGAGGTGCTGGAGCTCTCGAACGAGTCCACCGAGATCTTCGACACTCGGGCATATTGAGGTTCCCCGTTACAGCTCGTAAAGCCTCCCACCGCTTCGTTTTTGGGTTCATCGCCTGGAAAATAAAATCCAAATAAGACGTTAAATGCAAAGTATAATTTAATAGGCACAAATAAAGTGAACCTTTTGTAAAAGGGATGATATATCGCCTGAATAACTCCATCAGTTTACACATTAAAGTTAATTTACAGGTCTTTTTTACTGCTTATGAGCGTGTGGAAAGATTCAAAGGTTCTGGAGTTCGGTGATGCAATATATCTCTCAAATTGCGTACATAGTGCCCTTTTTTGCCCTTTTGTAGCGTGGTGACTCAGTGGCTACGATGCATTGTGGGTAATGTAGGAGCCACATTTTGAAAAGCAGTCCACCAGTCTAGCATTGTGACCCCTATAACACTGATGGACTCATTACGGACCAGAGATATCACCTTTTACTCTCCACGCATTCTTCTTTCATGCTCCTACATTACCCACAACGCATCTTACTAACTGAGTGACATCACTGGAGGTAATTTATGAGACGACATGCGGCTTCTACTGTAGCCACAAAAGGCTATATATCACTATATTCAGTAGTATTCCAATGAAGCTCAAAAGATTTCCTTGTTAAATGATATTTGGTGAAGACATTTCCACAACCCGAACACTCCTACACCCGAAAGTGTTCAGAAAGTCCCAGCCGTGATTAAAACTCCCTCTGATGGTTCCTGGAACAGTGAAAAAATATCATCTTGATCTGCAGGGTGTAAACCTCGTCCTCGCCGTGACATCTCTGCAAACTGAGGGTGACTCACCTTCCTCACAGAGGGTGTCGAGACCCGAGGGCTGCTTCAAAGGGTTCGCATCTGTTCTGTACCTCTGAGAATCTGGATACAAGATGAAGCACACGCAGCATTGTTTAATCGCCCTGCAACATTCAGTGCATTGATCTGCACAGACTGCACACACACACACACACACACACAGCACACAGCAGAGCATCCTCAACCGCAAAATGCAGCAACACATCGAGAAGAAACATCTCAAGAGGCAGAGAGATTGAGGAACACACAGGATTAAATACAAATGGAGAGGAAAATTTAAAAAAAAGGTAGCTCACTCCGAAAGGTTGACAAAGGGTCAGACGGCTCATTGCTTGGGTCATACTGCTCATAGTCTGTATCTACTGACGTGCTGTCAACACTACTAAGCTGGGTCCAAAGATACCTGGGGTCGGACGGGGCTTTTTGAGACAAACACACAAAAAGGACTTGGTGAGACGACTATATGTTCTGTGGACGCTGCACAACTCTGGAACTATCTCGCTACTGTTCATGAATACAAATACATACATTTCCAGGGTACAAAGACAGAAAAGAGTTGTGTTAGTATTCATTTCTGCTCCCACATTCAGTCGTTTTTATCTATAATAATCTCCAGGCACTGACCGTCCGTCTGAGGTGTGTTCGTCTTGACGCTGATGAGGTTGACGTTGTCCTGGTAGCTGTTGTGCAGATGTTCAGAGGAAGGTCGTGGAGCGGAGCGCGTCTGATGCAGCAGGAGCGCTGTGGACGTAATTACCAGGATGTAGATTATTAACAGTGACTCAGACTATCAACATACTGAAAAGATGGGGACTCTTGAGACTGATCTTAAATTAAGGATGGAACTGCAGATTTAGTTTCTTCCGCTTTGATATCCGGATGAAAGCAGCGAGACCGAAGTGAGGAGAAAACCAACCGTGTCGTCGTCTGTAATGGCAGCAGAGCACCGTGTTTGTGATGAGAAACACGAGGAGCACGAGACAAACGGTGACGGCGCCGAGAAGCTCTGTAGACGGTAAGAAGGAGCCTTCAGGCAGGCCGGGCGTGGGCGCACCTTCAGAAGAAAGAATACACATTGTCACCTGGTAGTTGTTTCGAGACTTACATGGTTATAATTTTCAGGGTTGCTACGACTTTTATAACATATTGAGACAGCTCATATTTTTCTTCCTACCTGTAGTGCTATTTATTTATCAGATTGTTTTGTCTCCCAGTTTTGGAAATATCGACGGTAGAGACGTCTGTCTGCTCTACGTTATAATGGATCGCATGTTCAACTGCTCGCAACAAGGTCTGTGGATTATCTCGAGTAAACGGTCCATGAGTTCTGTTGAGTTCTTTAAGAGAAGGCCGACATCTCTACAGCCGAAATCTCCAAAACGTTTTAACTCACACCGAAACAACCTCGATGGATAAACAGCAGGGTAGAGGAAGAATATGTATTTTTTATTTTGGGGTGAACCGTACGGAAGCACATTGCTGCCAAACCAGAAAAAGGAATCACTGTCAGGTTATAACATAAAAATGGTTTTGTTACAAGACGACATTTTCACATCATATGAAAGTATTAAATATATTATAACAGTATAAGTTATCATGTTATAACAATATAAGTATATATTGTTATAATAAGAAAAGTAAGAACAGAATAAGAACTGTATGAGCCAAAGAATACTGTTTTAGTCAGAAAACCAAATTAAAATATTTACCAGTGGTCCAGCTGACCGTCACAGTCGTGTTAGGGGCTGTGGTCGCTTCAGGAAACCCGAGGGAGCCTGCAGCATGAAAATAACATATTTTAGTTTAGTTTAACACAGTTTGTATGCGAGCTGACAAATAAAGACAAGGAATTAAAGAACCAAATGTTCACCTGGTTTATCTATAAAAGCAAAATGAGCTCAGAATCAACTGAAAACTGAACAGCAACCCAGAAAATACGGGACGACTGATGTTGGGAATTAAGTGTGAAACCAATTTTACTTTAATTACATTACTATGATTAAAAGGCATCTGGAAATTATCAGATATTTGTGTTAAGCATGTAAAATGTGTCACCTGTATTGAAAGTCAAATAATTAAATGAGAATATTATTTCATACAAGAGCTCAGAAGTAGCTGGAAACAAGGCAAAAAATATATATTTTGAATTAACACACCTGGTTTTGTCACATGTGCACAAAAACTGT
The DNA here is from genome assembly GCA_039737535.1 of Lagodon rhomboides. Taxonomy (NCBI): domain Eukaryota; kingdom Metazoa; phylum Chordata; class Actinopteri; order Spariformes; family Sparidae; genus Lagodon; species Lagodon rhomboides. The sequence continues at coordinate 6,177,943 of CM077799.1, forward strand.
GTCACTCACCGTTACAGATGACACCAGATGCTTTGGACGACGCGCACCAGATGTGTTTTATTGGCTCTCTCGGTGCACTGCCACAGATTCTGCTCATTTGAAAAGCACATATAGTACCACAGCGTGCCGTTGTTGTGAAGGAGAGGAGGATCAAACTGGGTAAACTTTTGTCGGCTCGCCACACTCCAGCATGGAGCAGACTATGGCGGCCATGTCTTTGTTCCAGCAGTTATCGCACACCGTCCCCCAGCTGCCATTGCGGTGGACTTCCACTTTGCCAGAGCAGCGGTCCAGACCTCCAGTCAGTCTGATCGCTCTCATCTCTGCATAGAGACACGAGAGAAATACAAACTGTGAAGTAGAGGAAAATCAACGTTGCGTCTTCTGTTGTAGATGCTGTGGTTTGGTAAGAAAGGCTAAGATACAGTGAGCAAAGAGGATGATGTAATAATAATCAAATAAAGCCAATATCGGGCCGATAATTCAGTGTTCTGATATCGTGCATCCCTAATGTCTACTCATGTTTCTGTTCAGTATGAATATGTTTGATGAACTGGACTGTGACCTGAACAGACGACACCGGCGTCCTCCTTGTGTCCGCAGTCGGACTCGTTCTTTGCTGCCGGACAGGCCCACAGGTTCTCCTCCTTGCCCGTACAGTTCAGCTCGTCCAGGTGGACCGGTCCTCTGCCCGGAGGGAAGGAGCCATCCTGTCCCGTCACGCTGAGGGCGTAACCACAGCCGAGCTGGGCGCACACCACGTCAGCGTCCCGCAGGTCCCACTGGTCGTCACACACCGTGCCCCATCTCCCGTCCCTCCACAGCTCCACCCGCCCAGCACAGCGGTCCGAACCTCCCGCCAGCCGCACAGCCTGGTGGCCTGAGGACATTATCATGATGTCAGTTTATCTGCTTATGATGAGAGGCAGGGGCAGCCTGGGAAATAGTTTTATGGCAGGTTATTCAACAATATTTACAGTCATTGGACAACAGAAGAGAGACATTCATATCAAATTATTTAATTTTGTCCACTGTTTTGGACTTTTTTACAGGAAAGAAGATGTTGATATTGTATTCAAATTTGTTGTTTATTAAAAAAATAAAAAATAAATGGTGTGTAGGCCTAATATGTTGGTAACAGGATGGTTTTGTTTGCCCTAAAAATTATTGCAAAATATTGGACTAAAAACCTTAGAAAGGCCTGAAATACACAGACGATCTTACTTTACACTTAAAATTAAAATACTAAAATGAATTGTTCGATGGATGTTAAATCATTTATATCTATAATTTTTAGAAATATTTGTGGCACTTGGTATTTATATGAAGGGTTCAGCTGTGTTGTCACATTTGCCAGCACAGAGATGTGAAAGCAGAAATGGTGCCAGGCTGCCAACCCGACTCACCAGTTAGTCTTTATTCTGGGACATTTTGAGCCCAGCAGCAGACAAAGAAGTGTTGAAACCAGAGCTTATATGGAACCTGTCTCGACAGCCATAGTTTCATTCTGATGTAGCCATTACACTGTGCAATCATCATTTGATTCGTAATGATACATTAAAGCAAAAAATGTCTATAAAATGTCCTTTGCCATTTTAAAGCTGTAATCTGTCTCTTCTCCTGATTCTCCTCATTTACGGATAAATATATAAAATGTCTTACAGTTTCTTCTCATAGCCATCTGTGCAAAAGTTCTTAAGATCAGCTTTAAGATCTAAATCTAAAATATAGATTTAACAATGATCATAAGACATGTGAGAGTAAAAACCTTACCACAAACTGCTTCAGTAACCACCGTGCAGCCATTTCCCACGCTCTGCGAACAGTTCTGCAAACGACCATCTTGGTACACGCAGTCGTGAAAGCAGGTGGTATTAGAAGGAGGGCTGGCTTCCTTCACATGAAAGACGCTGCCGCAGCCAAGACCCTGGCAGATCTGTTCAAGCAGCACATCTGCAGAGCCGGCTGCTAATGGCACATCTTCACTGCTCCTGTTTCCAGGCATCCTGAGCGTGAAGCTGCATTCACCGGCATGTCTGTGAATGTAAGGGTCACCTGAGGACAGACGGAGGCAGAAATACAAAATGATTTATGTGATCAGTGTCAGTTCTTGTTGTCTGGAGACCCTAAAGGGACATTATGTAGTTTTGTAATAGTAAAAGTAATTCAAAATAGCGGTCCACCAAATATAAACAGAGTTAATAAATCATGAAAAGACATCAAACTTTCTCACTTCCCTCTCCTGTCTGTCTGTCCAGAGTCTACTGTGTGCTACTGCAGATATAAATCATTAAAAACAAGTCACATGTATATCTTTGTGTGTCAGATGTGGAAAAAAAACAGTCTATAAAAAGCTAGCCTACACACGCCATCAAACACATCTAACCAAGCGCTGTACAAGTTACTCATTTAAAGAGTAACCGCTGACCATGCACTGATATTGGTGTTTAAGCATGTGAATCGGGGCAGTGTGGTGAAATGTGAAAAGAGAAAAAACACCACAACATCATAAATACAAGACTCACTCACAGATACAAGACAGTAAGTCGACCTGATTTGTTTCATCGGGATCCATGCATTATTCCGAAAATGTTAAAGGTTAAAGTTTCTTTAGGGGTTAAAGAAAGTGAGGAAAAAATCTTGGCTTTGTCCCTTTATCAGGAGCCACACCAGACGTTACTGAGGTGTATTCTGGGTCGAGACACATCCTTTATCCAAGTTTTGTAGAAAACTGCTTTGTCGTTTTTGTGTAATCCTGCTGACAAACCGACAGACAAACAGACACGGGTGAGAACGTCACCTCCTTGGCGCACTAAGAGCTAAAACTAGATCAAAAGCCACTTTAAAGTAATATTACGTTTTTCCTTTTAAATACTTTGTCAACACTACTATGCTTCTTTCAGAAGTATGTTTCTGGTGAAAATGTGTTTCTTTATCCAGGTCAAATTTATGATGTGAAACACTTAAAAACGTAATAAGTACACTGTAGATTTTAAAAGTTGACTTTACTTGTAGGAGTTAAAAATTGGTAATTTCGAGGTGATCGGTTTCCCTGATTATTTATTTATTTATTTATTTTGAAGTAAGATCTTTTACGATGTATGAAAACAGGACATGATGCAAGATTCTCTACCACTTCCTTTTGCTGACGATAATTAATAAATAATTAATAAAATAATTAACGATAATTAAACATCGAAATGTATGATGTATGAATTAGGATAACTTCCTAATTTTAGTTTACATAAAATACATTTGAAAAATAGAGGAGGACTTATGACCAAAAGAAAAAATGTCATTAACAATCTAAAAGGCGTTTATTTAACAGACTAAAACAATTACAGCAGTGTGTGTCGGCTTGCCTCGACCTGGATCATTAATTATTTATTATTCTTTTCTTTTCTTCATAGGTCTTCCTCTCTTTTATGACACATATACCAGTAGCGCTCCTGTTTCCTCTTTCTCTCACATAGAATAACTTTTTTATTATCATATAACTGAGATGAGATGAGATGAGATGTTTCTGCAAGAACACTTTGCTCATGAGGCTGCAGATAAGCAAAAAGCCACACCGAACGAGCACAAGGGTCGTTTGCAGAGCAAACCAGAGTCTGTGTGGGAGAACGCGTCTTCACCGTCTCAATGTGTGATTTGCACCTGCAAAATTCACCAAGATGCATTTCACAAGCAGGTCACCCCACATCCTGTGACAGTGAGAGGAAGAATATTTATACATCGTCTGCACAGAGTGTTTATCCTGGACCTGGACAAGAAGTGAAGTACAAAACTCTGCTGTAACTCTGTGTTTGGGTTCATCTGTATCATCTGTCCTGAATAATTTGCACTGCAGAAAATGATTTAACTTACTGTTGAACTCCTCTTCCTCTGCTGTCACCGGGACATCAGTTGGAATCGATGAGTTTTGCAAGGCTGAAATGAAGATGGAAAAGACAGTGTGAACGTAAAACCTATATAGGCCAACACACACACACACAAAACACGCGCCACATCAAACACAGCAGGACTTTTGAAGAGCAACCGCTTGACCAAGTTGTAAATATCGTGTTTCAGTACGTGGATGTTGTGCATGTGGGTGTCACACCACCAATACATTAATTTACAGTGTTTAATCTTCCAAATTAGACCCCACACGACATTCATCTTCTTGTTATAGAACTCAGTTGTGAGTCTCTCGATAAACCAACTTCATGTTTTTCGACTTTCAAGCACTGAAACAAAGGATTCAAACTCAAACTCAGAATTTTTATATTTGCATTAAGAAGCTGTTTTCAGAGGAAAATAAAAGGTCTCACTGTTTGAAGCTAGAAACGTGGCAGGGTCCGCCAAATACAAACAAAGTGAAACATTGTGAAATTGTGTTGTCCTTTAAGGCAAGTTTGCTCATTCCCTCACAAAAAAGTTAATTTAGTTTGTCTCAGCATAAGAAAAGAAAAATCAGTCAAAAACGATCTTTCTCTTCTAATTAAAATGTCTTCCCAAAAAGACAGAGTGCTCCTTTAAGATCGATGCAAACAAGCTACAGCATATACACTATTTCTTCTAAAATACACTGAATTAAATAAAGAAAACTTCACAATGCTTTTGCCAGTAGTTTGTTAGAAAAATATTTCTTCCCCTCAAATAGCAGTGTGTTCTTTAATCATGGCTTAATTTTTGAGAGGCAAGAATTGGCGCATGCCCTTATTTCTAATGATGAGTTCAGAAAACTAAAAACAGAATATATACACACAAAAAGATTATCAAGAAAACCAGTTAAAGACAGTTCCAGACAAGAATGGAGTATTTTCGAATAATGGTTCTAAACTGACCTTGTGTTAAGTTTGAAATATGTTCTTTAAAATGTGTGTGCAGCACAAAGACTAAAAAAAGTTTACCCAAATGAATTGTTACTATGTCAGTAATAATTATGGGACCAGTTTAATAAGGACAGTATGGCTGTATGATGGCAAGTTGCCATTAAAAGCAGAAACTAAAGCCTGTCTTACAGGCAGAGACGCCCACACAGCCTTTTCATAAAAGATGAAAAGATGAAAGACAACACATACATGATAATAAATCAGAAGAAAGTACCAGCTTTTATAATTTCTCTTCACTGACAACACTGACCTTCTTTCAATTGTTTCATGGTTTTCATCTAAAAATAATAATTTCTGTTAGATGCTGTCTTTTTAGCTACAGTTTAGGCTAAACTGGATCCAATTTAAGTGAGAGCCACTAATTGTGTTAACAAAGATCGCACTAAATATAGTTATTCATTTATATAGCCAAAAAATCTATTACTGTTTGGGCTACAGCCTGTTTCAATAAAGATGATAATAATGAAGTTGATAACTCACAGCAGAACAGACGGTTTCTGAATAACTTTTAAACAACTTTCATAAAGTTTATAAATGTATACATCTGTATACCTTACCTTGACAAAGACAGCTAAGTTGGACAATCAAAATGCATTTCACCAGCTTCATGTTGTAGACGGAAAGGGGAAACAGCTTCTGTCGTCTCTGCTCGAATAGAAACTCACATCTATCTACTACAGAGCCTGTGTGCAGAAATGACTGCTGTTTCCTCTCTTGTTCCCTCAATATGAGATTGACAGAACTTCCCATTTACGCATCATGACAGGAAGTGAAGTCCATGGCTTTGTCACTGACACATTCATATGAGGACTAGAGCCACAGACATGGTGCTAAAACCCTCCCCTGACTTAAGCCATTAAATTGCCAAAATAGCTTAATCCATAATCAATTAGCAGAAGCTCCAATCAATCCAGTGATGGAATGTAATTAAGTACATTTACTCAAGTAATGTACATCTGTACAATTTTGTGGTTCGTGTACTTTGCTTGAGTATTTCCATTTTCTGCCACTACACTCCACTCCACTACATTTTGGAGGTAATTACTGTACTTTCTACTCCACTACATTATTGAGATAACTCAAGTCACGTGTTAGAACACTCTGTTAGGACAACTGCAACTGAAACTCCCCTCCAGTTGGTTAGAACTAAAGAAGCCGATTGGATGAGAAGTGAAACGTCTACAAGGAACTGACACTCATCTAGTAGCCTACGATACAACACTTAGAAGAACTGCTTTCTTTAAAGCTACATTAATTCATATATGTGTTTAACTATACTTAAAAATAGTGCACTTTGATGTTCATTAATTTTAAACTGTACGTACCTTTAAAACGTATGTTTCCCGTATTTTCATAAGAAAGAAATATGGAAAAATGAATGATTTGAGTGTAATGCATAAGTATTCAAACAAAGTACATTAGCCTTCCTGACACCAGCTGGGGGCGACATTAACCTATTTCAAGTGTGTGGTGCTGCATCCTCTGTCCAACGTATTCCGATGAGTGTATCGTAAAAAAAACATTTTTGCGTTTCATTTTCATTTAGGGAACACGTACTGTGTTTTACATGAACATGAAGGCACATTATTCCGTGCTAAACGCTGAATATCTGAGGAGAGCCGGCTGGTGTGACCTATCCGGCGGTGACAGCTGACAGCTCTCTGCTTTGTTTACATCCTGCTCCAGGAGCACGCGCTCAACTCAACTCTTTCCCCTATTGGCTGTCCTCCTCTGTAGCTCCGCCCTCGCCCGGCAAACCGGAAAATACAACTGACAGGAACAGAAAAGAAAAAGGACGAGATGAAAATAACGTGATAAATATGTTATTTAACGCCTGTTTTTAAATAAGAAAGGCTTTATAATATTTAAATCACGCACTTTATTTAAGTAAACCGCGTTCGTTATCTCAAGCAACGTTCAGTTGCTCGTTCAGTTAACGTAGCTTTACAGTTAAAGAACAAACTCCAGTTAAATCAAGTTAAAGATAAGAAATAAAAGAAGTAATAATGGAAACACATTTACAGCAGTAAGCAGAAGTGTCTCCACCTCGTTTGACCCCGGGTTAAACGGTTGCGGGTTGGGAGTGTGTGTATTTACACATGCGCAATGTGCCGCAGAATCATTTGTTGGCGCGAGCGCCAACTGCAAAGTAGTTTGATTTGGGCTCAGAACCGAGGAGGGTGACAAGCAAGCGTCGGTGATCCTGTAAGGTTAGCAAGTCTCTTCAGCTTTGTAGTTATACATGTACAGTTATGAACCACTTCTAAGTAGTTCATGTGCAAGTGTGTAATGTTATGGCTCAATGAAAGCAGCAGTTTGGTTGTTATTTCGGTGTTTGTAAACTCGGTCGCAGTAGAGCTCATAGTCTGAGTACCGGTAGCTGCGTTTAGCAAGCTAGCATCATGTTAGCTAACACTAGCCTGATAAACATTGACTTTTTGACTATGAATGATGTTTGATAAGCGTCTGCTTGTGGTGAGGAAGCTGTGTTTGACTCATCTGAGCTTAAATTAGTCAACTAAAACTTCAGAGTCCTCTCCATCTGTTCCTGGTTCGGTCACCCGTAAAGATATCCGATAATGCATCTAACTCACGATTGAACTAACAAATGAGGTCACACGACATGTAAAATAAATCATATCGGAAGAGTTGTTGGTAGTGCGGTCCTATGTTAGCGTTGTATAAAAAACATTGTATCAGCGGGGCTTGGCACAAAATGTCCTCCCCAGGCCTTTGTGTTGCTGCATTAAGGCAGCTGTTGTAGCTGCATGTCTCTTTGTCCTGTTCATGGTCGTTTTGTCTCATGAAACTGCAAGATCTTCAGGACAGAAAACTTCCATAGATGTGACGTAAGGCATCTTACATTGAAGTTTTAGCAGCAGCGTTTTGTTTCCCGGGTGGTGGTGGTGGTAGTGGTCATTTACGCGCTCATGAATATTGTTGGCGCGTATGATATGGTCTAATAGTTGGCACGATGCATATTCCGGAAACAATGCGGCTTTATGTCTTTTCATCGGGCTGGGTTTTGCATGAAAGTATGATCCGTGCAAGCCAAGATAGTTGCAGCTGTTGTGACAGTTTCTGACTGAGAGCCAACTTCCTGGTGTTGTTGTTAAGAAACTTCTAAATTGTTCCCTTTTTTACAGACAGAAGCAGCAACAACCATGACTAGACGAAGGTAACGACCTCTTGCGTTGCTCTATGAATTATTATAGTGTTTTACTTTATTGGCTGTGGGCTGTTATTAAATTCATTTTGGTGTCTTTGCAGTGGTCGCCTGCAGAAAAGATCTGAAAATGCTTCTGGGCAGAAAGGCAAAGTAAATAAGGTAACAAACAATTAATTTAAGGTGAAACTGCATAGCTATTAGATAACCAGATATTTTCTAGGTGGTCTGGCATCCAACCTAAAACAACTTTTCTTTCCAGCAGTGCAATAGGAAAAAGCTTCAGCCCCTGTCGAAACTGCAGTGTGAGAAGGTATGTATTTTAATTTATTATATATAATGTTATTTGGGGGGGGGGTTGCACAGGCATGGCCATTCAGTTTAAGGGCACAAAATAGGTGAATAAAGAAAACTGTGCACGGTTTGTGAAGTAAAATGATGAGACATCTGTAATAGGGAGAACAATTTAAGTTTCAGAGACTTTGTTTCCTTTCTGTTGATTGATTCTGTTGACTTTTAAAGAATGAAAATAACAAAAGGCAAGGTGCAGCAGCACAGTAGACTATCCGCTGTACAGTGCCAGAGACGAGTTGTGATGGCTAAAAGAGGGCTGGGAGGCGTATGAAAATTTCATAAAATCTTGAGAAATACAGGAGATGTGGGACCCCAGGAGACACTGGGACAGATAATAAAAATGGGAAAATCCTGGAAAAACTTGGGGTGTCTGGCATGCATGCTTAACCTGATAAAACTCAAACTTGCTTTGTGTTATCACCTTGAGGCCAGTTGGCAAAACAAAAGAAAAGAAATATCCGGTCTGTGCAGTTTAACAAATGTGTTGCAATCAATTTTATCTCCTTTCCATGTCAGAATCAGTTGGTGCCTGACGGTGTCACCAAGCCTTGTAATGTCATCGAGACTTCTGAGAAAGGAGCTGTCTCTGAGCCCGGCTATGCAGTTCTACCTTCAGCAGATTCTTTGATCCAGCCATCACCTCTGCCTCATCTTGGGTGATTATCATTACTGAACATTATTCATTTATGGTTCAACTCACAATTATATCTTGCTGATATCCTCACAAAGATATTCAGTTTGCGCTTTTGTAAGACAAAGAAAAACATCCCAATTTTTACATTTAAGAAACCGGGTCAATCAAATGTTTGTCACTTTTACTTAAACTGTTAATCAAGTAGCTGCAGATTGATTTTCTTTCAATGACTTCATTGACTGATCGTCGCAGCTCTGTTTTCTGCATGTTACAGATGGGGATCTTCTGAAGACGTGTGGTTGAAAATGGTCATCAAGGAGCAGAATTACAGACACAGCAAGAGTTTCATGCAGAAACACCCCAGAATACAACCCAAAATGAGATCAGTCCTCCTCGACTGGTTAATTGAGGTGCGTCTTCAACTGCATCTCAGATTTATACCGCAGAAGCTTACAGTACAACGCATATTTAATGAAAACATTCATCCTTGCTTGAAGTTTTTTTTAAAAACATTTTTAATTCTTTATTTTCAGACAACAGTTTATTTCACAAAGTACAAAAGCAGGAACTTTACATTTAGTGAGAGGTAAAGTGCAGATAAATGCAATGCAAAGAATGTCTGAGAGAGATTTGAAAGGAAATTAAATAAAAAATCAGTAAGACTAGCTGGAGGGAAAAAAAAAACATTCATTTAACACCTCCACAAAGTCTGGCTGTAAGGGCTTTAAACACTTGACCCACTTGGATGACATTTTCTCTGAAGCCGGAAAGAAAATGTAATTTCTTTTCCATTGCTCAGCTCTTCTGTTCATTAGTTGTGATAAATTTAGATCCCTCATCAAACGCTCACCAGCAATTTTGTTTGTCATTGGTTTCACCAGGTGAGTGAGGCCTACACTCTTCACCGGCAGACGTTCTACCTGGCACAGGACTACTTTGACCGGTTCATGTTGACCCAGAACAGCATTGATAAGGGCATGCTGCAGCTCATTGGGATTACCTGTCTGTTTATAGCGTCAAAGATGGAGGTGAGGACGAACTGGAAGGGATCAGGCTTTATTTTTCATCCTTTGCTGTCAACTAGAGAACCCAAATTCAAAGGGAACTTAAAGACAAAGTTTGTACGAAGTCTGGAACATGCTTGATTTTGATTTGTGTTTGATTTACGTTATCACTCATGTAAGCCAAAAATCTCTTTATTAGTATCCTGGTGTCTCCATAAAACTAACACTAACCCAGCATTAATAATAAGGATGGAAACAATCAGCTGTATTGATATTAATTCAATATTTTATTTTCAACCTCATGTAGACTTCAAAGACTTGAACGTTTGGTGCAAAATACCCAGCAGCCAGTTCAAAAGCCTTTTTCCTACAAGGTTGTTTAACAGGCACATTGTTCCTGAGGTATTATATTTTTGTCTGTGCCGGTTTTGAGAGTTTTTTATTTTATTTTCCTCCCTTGTAGGAAGCCTCTCCTCCAAAGCTCTCACAGATGGCCTACGTGACCGCAGGGACTTACTACGAAGACGAGATTCTTCAAATGGAGTTAATCATTTTAAAGGTAACACTGTTAAAAGTGTGGCCACATGCTGACTCATTATTTGACAATAATCAATGAGGCTTAAATTTTTGCATTATTCTCCCTTGTGTGTGTTTTACAGGCACTGAAATGGAACCTTTGTCCTGAAACAGCCGTGTCTTGGCTGAAGCTTTACTTCCAGATGTTATCGATGAACACCAACTCTGACCTGCTGGAGCCGCAGATTCCACAGGACGTTTATGTTCAAATGACACGAGTAAGTGTTTGGATTAAACCTTTTGTAAGCATTCATACTGACACAAAGCTCTGTATTAGAGTTGAGTCAAAAGCCTTCAGACATGGTCGCAACAAAAAAATTACATTTAACTCAAATATGTCAACAAAATAAAACAAGACTTTAAACCTGTTTTTATCCAAAGTTTGGATTCCTCCTCTGGAAATGTGTGTCAAAGTTCTATTTTTAAACATTCAATTTTAGAAAACACAATGTTGATATAAGTAATCAAGGGGAGAAAATGTCATGGTGATATGTGTTGGTCAGATTTTTTTCCCTATTAACCTGAAGTGTCTCCCCTTGAGTCCGGCTCATGCTTAATGCTGTGGTTTCTCTTTTGCCTTCTGTTTGACTTCTCCAGCTGTTAGACCTGTGTATCCTCCACATGAACTCTCTGGACTTCGAGTATCGAGTGTTGGCCGCCTCAGTCCTGTCACATTTTATTAAACAGGAAGCAGTTGAAAAAGTCACAGGTAAGATTTGGGATTATCATGTTTATAGAAATGTAAATATGAATTGGAAAAATAAGTTTAATATTTGATTTTATGGCCTGAACCACAGTGAGGTTGCTCCAGTTACTTCATGGAAACATGTTATTTTTCCCCATCCTTGTTCAGGTCTGTCGAAAGACGAAATCCAGCTGTGTGTTAACTGGATGGCTCCTTTCGCGGAGGCGGTGGGCTGGTCCGGCAGAGCGATGCTGAAGGATTTTGTCAAAGTGAAGACAGAAGACAAACACAACATCCAGACGCACACAGACTACATGGCCATGCTGGTTAGTGTTTTCTTGTCCTACTTGTTGAGACTTTACTTACTTCATCATTGACCTGACCGATTATTTTGGTCAAGAGACTTCTGCCTTCTGCCTTCAACCTCCTGAGGAAAACCAAAAATACCAGAGAATATCTCTCTCGTATGTGCGAATGTCCACCTCTTAGGTTTCTGACTTTCAACCTCTTTTTATTTTAGGAGTACGCCAGTAAAAAGGAGGTGAACAGCCAGTTTCCCACTCCTCCCAACAGCACAGAGAAACCCTGCACACACTGAACTACAAGACACTCTGAAGTGGGTGTGGACAGAGAGGACACACGGGGTTAATGTCCCGCAAAGACTAAGTTCTGCTTTACTGGAGACGGTTCCTAACCAGTGGAGGAAAAAAAGCTGATAACTGGAATACTGAGTGTTGATGGGAGCTCACTAGCATTAAGCATTATCCAGGATAATGTGCTTATATTTTAAAGACTCTTAATCTTTGGCCAAAGCATTTTTTACTTCTTGATTTTTAGCTGTTTTAGCGACTGGGTGCTTTAATTTAGAAAAGAAAAAGTTTTTTTTAAAAAGTGTCAATGTTTGCTAAAGTTATGTCATTTCTAGGAAATGAGACTCTATTACTGAAAGTGATGTGCAATTGTTTACTTTTGTAGCATATTAAATATGTGCAGTCAGATAAAATCGTTCAAAAACTGCTTCAGGGTCATTGAAAATGTTAGATAGCTTTTAAAATTGATGTTGTTGAAACAAGCTGAGTGTACTGCCGCTGCTTCACCGGTCAGCATGTTTCTCAGTTATTGTCACCATGCTGTTGTAAACAAGCCATTGTTTGTGTAACTCAGGGTAATGGATAGTCATTGATTTTATTTTTTTTAAAGAATTCAAATCAAATGATTACAAGTGTACAAAAAAATGACCAACTGTATTTATTTAGAAGTTTATTTTCTACCACAAAATAAAAATGTACATTCCCACCCCCCCACGTCTGACAGCGGTTCACATGTCTCTCCTAGAAATACAGTTTGGCCATCGCCTGCAGGAACCTCTTCTTTCTTTTCTGTGCAGCCAGCTGCAGCACTTCCTCTGGGTTACTGGTGTTCAGCTCGGCCTGTCCGATCGCTTTTATCTGAAGAAGAGCGAAGAGTTAGAAACTGATGTAGCGCCTTAACTATTTGACAGATCAGGTCAGGATTAAGGTATTCGGGTTGAACGATTTAGATGTGTATGACTAGTATATGCATCTGTCTTTCAACAGAACTTAAAAATAATTTGGAGGCAAGTGTGGTGCAAAAACACTGTAAGCTCACCGCTATTTGTCTCTTCTCAGTCTCTCCTCGTTTGTGGTGAATATCTGAACACAGTCAAGGAAAAATGTTTAAATAAAAGTAATTGAAGTTAATATGATTCTAGTACAAGTGGCCTAAAAGAGACAAGGTGACAATTATGAAAAGGACAGATTTAAACAAAAGGTCTGTTTTGGCCCTCAAGAATCGATTACAGAAAGGATACGTGTGAGGTACTCCAGGATGGTGACGTCCCAGATGTAGTCGTAGAATGAGTCCATGGCGTCGTGACTGCAGGGACAGAAGAAGATTAAGTAAGAAATGTTCAAAATGGAGCCGTTTACTGCTGCAATGATTAGTCAATGAATCGCTTCAGTCATTTTTTTAAGCCAAAATGTCAAACATTTGTTGGTTTCAGCTTCTTAAATGTGAGGATTTGCTGTTTTTCCTTGTCATTTATGACAGTAAATGAAGAGTGTTTGGGTTTTTGACAAAAGAAGCAATGTCACTTTGGGCTAAAATAATCATTAGTTGCATCCCTAGTGCTGTTAGTCAGTCCTGTTCAGTGTGTCGTGTCGTACCTGTTCTGTTCCTGAAGAGCTTTAAATGCCGTCATGTAGTCCACCTCTCGAAGAAACTGACAGAGAACAGCAACCTAGACAAACAAAAAACAGATGCTAATATAGCAATTGTACGGTGTGCTGTAGTATGTGAAGATAAACCTTTAATAGGTGTTTATTCAGTCAGACCCTGACATCCATCTTATATGTTGATATTATCAGAACAGTATCACAGAAGAGGACATTGAGTCGGGGGGTTTGACCTCTGACCTGTGTGTGGCAGTTCATCATTGAGCAGCACTTGATCATCCTCTTCAGGACCTGCAAACAACAGTCATTAGAGGATTTATTCACCTTAGTGTCACTTAGGAATACATACATGGACTGAAACCACGATTCACAGTGACTTAAGTGTGTTTAGTTCCTAATTTTTTACATTATTGTAATCAGCTCATAGAATATGATTTGTGTTGTTAAAACTGATTTTAAATTGCTTTAGATTTGATCAAAAATCATATTAAGTTGTCAGCAAGAGATAACTTTATACTTCTTGCTGCAGAGAAGCTGTTTGCTGTACCTGGTCGGTGTAGACATCAGGGGGGACGGCTTTGGTGAAGAAGTCGGAGGACACGGCTCCAGCCTGGAGGTAAAGGTTCAGTGCAGCAGAGTATTGATTGGTCACTAAAAAGGGAGAGAACATGACAATGTTTAGTTTATCCCCAGAGGAGGCTGTTGAAGCAGTGTAATGTTTAGTTCTAACACTCACATTTTACAAACTAGAACCTGAACTGAATTCCCAGATGAAATACTTTCTGACCACAATACCTAAAGCCAGAAAAATCTACCCTTCTGACATTTTCTCACCAAAGTAGATGTCGGCCTGCGTGATGAGCCACGACTGGTTGTTAGGATTCAGGGTGAGAGCGTAGGACACCAGCTCTTTGACCGTCACAGCCACAGCTTCCACATCTACTGCCTGGATGCTGTTCCACAAACACACACATCATCATCATCGTCACATTTAGTCTCTTTGTTTGAGAAATCTTTAACATTTCTTTGGGAGAATAAAGTAAACTTACTTTGCGAGAGTCGAAGGCCAGATGGTGAGGTGTTCTGCTGTCACTTCATTCACAATATCGTCCTTAAAGAAAGAGAAAACACCTGGTTAATGATGGGATTACCTTACTACCACGCAGCCTACCACATGTCAGACATGAAGAGACTTACCCTCACGATGCTGTGCAGCCTCACAAACAGTGAGATGAGGGTCGTCAGCACCAACGGCTCCTGTGAGAAATAAGAAACTTGTTAGTTTTGCATCGACAGCACTACAGTAATACATCCACAGTGAGTTACAGGTTGGCCTCTGGGATACTTACTCTAAGTTTCTTGATGAAAGTGATGAATTTGCTCCTAAACGGATCAGACAATGAAAACGTATCAGAACGAGCACGACTCTTTCACCTGTAACCGTAAATACCATAAACATCCTGAGTGTTTGCAGCGTACCGGTACAGGATGCCCATAGAGGACTCTCTGTGTTTGATGAGGCCCACTCTGCCGTCGTTGTTCCTCTTGTGTTGGATGGACACGCTGCAGATCTGCACCACCACTTCCCACAGCTCCTTGGCCGTGCGCCGACTCTCTTTAGGACCTGGGAGCTCTTTGCATGTCGAAGCCAGGAGCTGACCGATCTATCAGACGGAAACAGACGGGACGGGTTTAACTAGAGAAAACCACAGCGGACCTTTTCAACTATCCCATCATCACAAACTCTTTGTTCAATCCTGATGTTTTACCTTGATGTATGGGTTGTTCATGACCAGAGACGGTGGCACCTGCAGAGTCAGGTAATCGTTCTCCCTCCAGTTCAACATGAAGGCGACGCACTCCTCTCCAACCACCTGACGCAGAGGCAGATCTGGAGACAAAAACAAGAGCACCCTGTCGTTTAGAGCACATGAAGCGGGTTGGTGAAGACCAGGTAACGACTCCACAGCTTCCATCCGCTCACCATGAATCCTCATCTCCAGGTATCCTCTGACCCTGCTGACCAGGTCGGGGGGCGGGCGCTCCTTGCTGCCCTCGGCCGCCATCGTCTCGTGCGCGCGCACCTCCAGCAGCAGCATCTCGTTCAGCATCACCTGCCTCAGCTTCGGGGAGAACTCGGTGACGAGCTCCAGGCAGGCTGAGAAAAGCTGCCGTGCGTGGGCAAAGTCCTGAGAGGGAAGGAAAAAAATGATTCTCACTGCTTGGAACTGTTGATCTTACACTATTTGATGTACTTGTTATTCATTTAGTTTATTATAAGTTTAATTTCCGTACACACCTTTATTGAAATGCAGTGGAGTCCTTTGGCCATGAGGATGTACACCAGGTCCTTTGTCAGGTTGTCTTTAATGCCGAGGATCACGTTAATGTAGTCTGGAGGAACTTCCCACTGCGCACACAAACAGAAAGAGGTATTTTAGTTGTTTTTGTGTGTATTCATTATACATAAAAATGTATGAGGCTCCTTCACTGTTAGAAGTTACTCTGAAGCTGGAAGAGAAAGAAGTGCATTCAGGATTTATAACAAGGCTCCTGTTCAGTTTGTTGGACTCTGACCTTACTGTTGACCCTCCAGAAGGGTCGTTCAGCGATGCCGTGGAGTTCGATGAGGATCTGTCTGATCCTGCGCGGCTCCAGCAGAAGGATGAGCTGCTGCTCCAGCTGCCCGATGTTCACACTCGCTGAAGCTGCGATGGGATGAAGTCACAAGTTTTAAGAGACTGGAACGATTTCCTGTTTGACAGACAACATGACATTACAAGAATCTGTATCCAGTACCTGGAATGTCGTAGAACGAAGGCAGAGGCTTGGCGCTGAGGTTGATGGTGGCCGATCTCTTCCTCATCTGCTCCACCAGGACCTTCCTCTCCTCCTCCTTCAGCAGCTCCATGAAGAGCTTATGAGATGACACCACAAACAGCAGAGGCAGCTCCTCCAAGCTTTCACACAGAGTCCTGCAAGATAAGAACAGTATAATTTAAAAGATGATTTAAAGATACAGTTTCATGTCGAATCTGTGCCGTAACGCGTGTAGAATATGAAGAAGATACTGCAGTGATGTTGTAGCCAGCAATTGGTTCAGTTATATGATATAGACATTTAATGTCAGCTAAGCTAACACATCAGCATGTAATAAAATATCAAGACAACCTTCTCTACGTTTGCTGTGCTGGACAAGTAAAGCGACACAAACTCACTTCATGAAAATGGCCATGTTTTTCCTGGATGTCTCAGATGGACGCTCCTTTTCCAGAGAAAGTGTGCAAACCTGCAGGACAAAGAATGCAGCAGCTTTAAATTTTACCAGCATGAGAAAAAATTCAGGTCACACTGAACTCCGCAAACCTCGGCACATTTACTTCTTTCCATGACCAGAAGGCTCTAAGCCTATCAAGCTTTATTTCATAGCAGTAATCAGAGATAGAAGGAAAAACTGAAGCTTTTATAAGTGAGCCTCTGTGATGTCCCGAGCATTTACTACTCCTGAAAACATCCTGACATAAGAAGGTGAGTACCTCTAAAATGAAGTCCACCATCCTTTTACTCGGCTTCAGGAGGAGCTGCTGGAAACGCACGCTGAGGATTTCTCCTTCCAAAGCATCTCGAATGGCGTTGCAAACACACAGCTTGTGGCAAACCTCATCCAGGCCCGACTCCCTGCAGAGCGGTAGAGAGGTTTTTGGTTTATTTGATTCTTTGTGGATACACAGATTTAAAAAAACAAAAAAAAACTAAAGCCTGAATAGTACTGGTATTTTTGGGGCTGATAACAATATAAGGAAGTAAAAAATATCTAATTCATCAGTTGAAATACATGCATTTTTTACAGAAATCATTCTATAAAATACCCTGTCTGGACTATGAACTAATGAGAATGAAGAATGTTCTATAATCACACATCTGTGATATCCATCTGTGAATACAATACATATGATATATCAATAGATTTTGTGACACTGAATTTGTTTAGATTTTAATTTGAATTGTAGTCTCACCCTTGTTGGGCTTTGTACAGAAACTCCCTGAGAACAGATCGTCTGAAGTTGTTTGGCAAACTGCGCGACACGTTGTCTTTGATGAAGGCTTCGATGACGGCCTGTCAGAGAGAGGAAGGGCAATTTATTAACAACTAATGTCAAGTACCACACATGATTAACAGTGGTCTTTAGAGCTGGAGTCATACAACATGCCATATTATTCATTATTTAGTGTTGTGTATTTTTACAAAACAAATCTTGAGCTTGACTGTGACTGCAGCGATCTGCTCTGACCTGGTAGCTGTGCGCCCGGATCAGACTGTTGATGTGATCGTAGGCTGTGGTCTGAGAGTCGGAGCCACAGTCTTCAGTTAAAGCTTTGCAGGCGTTCCAGTAGCCAGCCAGACGTTTCTCATCCAGGTGAACATGAATGGTCGAGTCCAGCTAAAACAAAACATACAGAAGATATGAATGAGATCAACAAACTCTGTTGGAGGCAAACTGTAACTTAATGTCGGCAGCACCAGGTAGAAATACCTTCTTTAACAGTTCCTTTGTCTGTCTGAAGTGATCTCGGGCTTTCTGATAGGCTGACTGGTCTGTGCAGCCTTGCTGGAAGAAAATACCTCCCACATCATAATGCACCTGAAACACAGATGCAAAGTTTTACAGCAAAATGTTATTCCCATTGTTCTGAAGCACACATTATTTCATGTGATCTGCAATCAGAAGCCAACAGTGTGTTTCCCACTAACCTGACAGTGCAGCTCATCGGCACTGATGCGAAGCCCTGCAGTCGAGGACTCCGTCTCTCCGTTGGCAGCAGCGTCAGCAGCCAGCAGATCCAGAGTCCTCAGGGTGTGAACGTAGAAGTCTTTCTTCAGCTGCAGAGCTCCTTCCAGGACACTGATGGAGTCGGTCGCCTGCTCCTTCAGCTGAGGACATGATGTTATATGAGAAGAAAGTACATTTCATTTAATCTACTAGACATTTTCTTAGATGGCTGACAGATACCAAAGGGAATACAGGAAAAGGTGTCACAATGAAATAACAAAATCAAAAATACTAAATAAATCTAGCATGAAGAAATGTGTCTGACATGTGGATGACATATTTATTAATATCAGCAACAGTCCAAGAAAGTATATTTCAAGACGGTCTTTTAAAGTTTCCACTTAATACAAAAACAAAACTTGTAAACTCACCACAGTGAGGATGTTGTCAGTCATCTCCTTCTCCTGCTGCACAATACTTAACCTGAAAGAGTCCATCAAGACACAAACTCACTATCGTCTTGTTACCATTCAAACTGAGCACTGTTCTTTAAATTTTTTTATATTTTATGTGCAACTGGGTCTGATTGTTGCCATACGTAATTTTCAGATTAGCAACTTAAGATTGTTGTGATTACAGGAAGGAAGGAGCAGAATTTACATGTTCATCTGGTGAGGTCCGGGTTTGGTCTGTTTCTCTGGAAAGCTGCTCAGCACGATGGTTCGGATGGCCCTGTGAAGAATCAGACCGTAAAAATACTTTATTCTTTCTATTCAAGTGGTTTCCTCCTTTCATCTACATGTATTCTTTGGAACTACAGTGAATTCACTTTAAAGTTGTAGTAGTTCGCTCTAACATTGGACTGTAATTAAACAATTTGATGCGTCTGACCCTGATGAGATTTCCTCGTACATCTCACTCACCAGCGGTTGTATATGACGACAGCCATGGCTGTGGTAGGAGGCAGAGTGGACAGGTCGAGGTCAACATGTTTCACCCCCGGTGGCACTTTGCTCACACACAGGAGCTCGTTCAGTAACATATTTAATACAGGAATGGTCAAGCTGGAAGGGAAGAAGGATAACTTGTTACATAATTACGAATCAGCTGTAAGACTATAAAGTATATGCACAATAAATGGAAACATGCTCGGCTTTACAGAAATTGAGTTAATAAATACATTAAAAAAAAACATTGGCTTCCTCCACATTATTATGAGTCTCTCACCCTTTCTCCAGAACATCCAGATCCCACTTCAGGTGTGCAGCTACTTTCAGTGCCAGTAGCTTCAGCGTGCGGTTCCTCCGGTTGTCTGCTGGAGGCTGAACTTGATTCTGCTCGTTCACTGAGGGTTTGGACGCCTGCTCCAGGAACTGGATGATCAGCTGCACTCCTGTCGGGTCTGTGGAAAACATACACAGGGACACAAAGTACAGTCATTCAACGTTTTTATGCTGCTCCATATCACAAATGTATTATGAGACAGAAATTTAAGGCTCGAGTAATGCAGAGCTGACCTGGATTTGGCTTCAGCAGGTGATTCTCCAGCAGGCTGCCATCCAGGAGGAACTCAAACCAGGAGGTCTGAAGAGGTGTGCCGGGCCGACTGCTGGTCACAGCAGCCACCCGGTCAGCTGCCTCCACACTCATCCTCCCCTGGTGAACAACAAGAATGATTATAAAGCATGTTTTATCTTTTAAGACATCTCAGTGGCCTACAGTAAGGGTGATATGGATTATGCCCTGGAAGAAAGCTGTGTGTGAATCAAGGATGTATACAGATCATATTTACACTCTCATTACAGGTGACAGTAATGTCAACTTCTGTGGCCTTGAAGAAGCTTTGCCAGGTCTGAGAATGTAATGTTACAGTGATCATCAGGGATACTTTTCATTCTAAATAAACTTTTAGAAAAACTTTATATTTACATTTGTTTAAAAGAAGAGAAAAAAATCATGTTTGTTGCTCATAGTTCCTTGTTGAAAACATATGCTCAGACTGTGTTTATCATCTGTACATGGATTAGCTAATGGTCTTTTAATGACTGTTAGAGAAGTTACAGGAGCACATATACAACCTCACACGCTATCTTCATATGTAGCTGCTTATTTTCACATCTTGAAAGAAGCTAGCCAGTTAGCTTCTAATCAATAATAGTTTTATTTTCTGTGGTGGTCAGGGGAGCTTTGATATCTGTGACGCCTAGTCCCGACTGGGCGGAGTTTTCAACCTCTCCGGCAAGAACAGTCGAAATATGGTTGAGCCGCGGTGCCCCGGGGCTGCCAGTGTACAGAATCAGGCGCCCCCCTTCCACCCATTCTCTGTTATGTTCAGAGCAAATGTTGTGTTTAGCTAACATCCTAGCTAAAGGGCTAAACTCTACAGCCCGACCCGGAGACAAAGGGACGTATTATCTTACCTTAACAGGCCAAAATGCACAAATAGAGGAGGATATATCAGCTAAATATACATAAAATATATAAAAAATTAAGTGCTGGAGGAGCAACACGGACTGATTCTCACATAATTCATTCTGCGCTTCGCCATCTCTCAGCGCACTTCCGGTTCCGGTTCGTCGCCAGGGAAACACAGAGTTGCGCCATGTTTGCGCATATTTATGCTCCGTGTGGGGAAAAACAGTTTAAATACTCTTATTATCTATAAATATAGGACACATTTGTGTGTATGTGTAATATGTGTGTGTGAAAGAAAGAGTTAATTTGTTAATTATAGAACTTTTACTTTTGAATTGTCATGTTCTCCTTGTGATTCTTTAGGCCTGTCAGGCAAACCTGACATTGAATTTCCAAGACTGAAGTTCACTAACAATGTTGGCCCTGCCTCACTTTGACTTGAGGCTCACAAGATAAGAGATTAATTCAGTGGAGGGTAATTTTACCCATGAACAAGATAAAAAACTAGATTTAAAATTAATCTAAAATCAGTTATCACCAGGTTATTAAAAAGTAAAAGCAAATTGGAAACCATGTATGAGGAGTGGAAGTAACATAAATTCATTGATAAAAATGGAGGTGAGGAAAATGCATGTGAGGTGAAAAATGTCTTCATAAATTATCATTAAAGCTGATTTCATTAAAAAAATGTCATGTTACGTTGAAACAGGGTCCTTTTTTATCAACTCAAAAAGCAAAGTGATGCAAGTACTTATAAACTGATAATGAAAGTGATAAAAATGTGTGTGAATTGATGGAATAATTCTCTAACTCTACTTTTCAATTCTTTTTTATCAATTATTTTTTGTTACTTCGACCCCACATGACAATGGAGCTCCCTAAGTCCCTCAAAATGTTGTTTTTCTTTTGCACATTTGATACAAAAATGTCATCTTTAAGGATTTTCAAGGCTCCATTGTGAACTGAAAGAAGAAACTGGATATTACTGAATATGTATAAGGAAATTGCTCCTTCAAATTCTATACTGGCAGTAAAAATTGAAAAACCTGCTCTTAAATGAAAGGCCATGCACACATATATGGGCATTCGCACTTAGTCTATAGGCTTCTGTAGACTGTGGTCGTGAGGAGCTGATAAGAATTGCATAAAAATTATAAACATCTCTGCATGTGAGTGTAGCATGAGTGTATAGCACCTTTAAATTTAAAATGGCAGAAGAAAACGGGACAGGAAAGCATCTCATAAAAATTTAACTTTAAAATGAGGAAAATGCTTAAATTGTATTTTTGTTTTCCTTGTTCCTTCTCATTCATTTGTCCATGAGATGTGGAGAGACGGCCGACAATAGATTAAGGAGCAGAGGTGAAAGGAAATATCTGAGCACATAATAAGCATGACACAAAATATCAACTCATACATACTTTTAATTTACGCAGTAATTCAATAAAACCTAATATTCTCTACATGGCCTTTGCAGAGGGAGTTATCGGTGAGACTTGCATAATAGCACCAGAAAGAATCCACCACCAAATACTTTAAGGTGACATCCAGGGGAAGGGATGTCGAGCTAAAGGTCCGATTGATAAAGAGATGACAGTCAATCAGTTCCCGTGTCTCAAATAAAGGTTTCCAGATGACGAGGACGAAGACAATGCAACAGAAACGAGCAGCTTCAGAAGAAGCCTCCACTTCAGTTTACAGCTGAGAAAGACAAAGTTCTCAAGAGAGTCTCAAACTTCACAGATGTTGTTTCAACTGTTACTATGTGCAATATACAAAACTGCTTCATGACAAAATCGTGATTAAAATGGGAAAACGTTTTTAAGTCTCAGTTACTCTTAATTATCAAATTTAAAAAAGATAAAATGTGATCCAATCTGATTATCTGTTGACATAAACTGTGTTGTGGTGGAGAATAAAATAACTGATCATGACTTGGATCATTATTCCAACATAAAACCTAATCAAACTGTACGTCCAAATATCCTAATCAAGATATACTTTTTTGATTCATTTATGATAATAAAGGACTTTTGCTTTTGGTTTTGGACTGTTTAGAGACTTTAGGCTCTGCAAAATTGTAATGAGCATTTTTCAAAATAAAATTTTTTTTTTAATTAACTAATCGATTACTAAACAACGTCAGCGCTTTGATATTAGCTTGCATATATCTCTATAATGTTAACTTGCAGATGTTGACCATCTTAGATTAGCCTGTTAGCATGCTAACACTTCCTAATTAGCACAAAAACAAAAAAGGATGTGAATGTCGTCAGTCGTCCCTGAATGGGAGATTGGACCTGTGTGCAGGATTTAGTGGCGATCCTTCCTAAAGCTGCCGAGACATTTCACCTCATGGTGGCGCTAGAGTAACAGTCAGGGCATCACAAAGGTTATTGTGCTTCATCCTCTGGGAACCATGACTGTCTGTACCATAGTTTTGCCAAACTGTCTGGTAGATGTTGAGATATTTCAGAGTGAGTGAGAACTTTGACCTGCTGGTGGGGCGACAGCACCGGCATCATTACGATTAAACCTCTGGGCAACATTAATATCTAAAGACGGTGACAATGCATCCAACAGTTGTTGAGATATTTTAGTTTGACCCAAAGTGCTGGAACTACAGAGCCGTCTCCGTCTGTTTGTTTTCTGAAAATGGACCTGTAACGAGTAATTGAGTCGTTGTCAAGCATTAAATTAATGGTCAACTATTTTAATAATTAGTTTGAGTAATTTAAAGTCAGAATTCTCTGATTCCAGCTTTATACATATGAATATTTTCTGGTTTCTTTCCTCCTCAATGACAGTAAACTGATTATCTTTGGGTTGTGGACAGAACAATCCATTTGAGGATGCCAGCCTGGACTGTGGGAAACACCGATGGACATTTTTCACCATATTCTGACATTTTATCAACTAGTCGATTAATCCGGAAATATCAACAGATTGATCATTAGTTGCAGCCCTATCTTAAAATAATGAAGCCAAGTAAATCTCTCTCAGCTGTACAAAGTGACACGCAGACCTCACACTTCCACCTCTCCATTCATTAAATGCATCACAGTAAGGGTAACGCATGGCTTATAAAACTACAGTACAGTGATCAGTATGGCGTATTGCAACTCCGGCATGGTCCTTTTTATGTTTATCAAACAACCTGTCGGACAAAACAAGAAGGATGTGCAGCTCAGTTGATCCCAGTTGGTTTGAATTTGCATTGACACCAGGATGTGAGGAGACGTTTCTCTGAGCACTGACTGCAGAAACATACAGCAGAGTCCTCGGTGTTACATTTCAGATATGACGTGAAACACTGGAGTGAAGTCTCAGCAGAGAGCCAGGAGCTGCTGTCAGTACTGAAAAGAGATGACAGAGTTCACTTTGTAGACGTGATACGAGCGGTTCCAGAAAACCCGAGTGAAGTAGTTTGTGTATGGCGAGTAGTTCAACTTAATCTCCTGGCAGAATCTTCCGTGCTTGGAGAAAGAGTAAATCTCCCCTTTGTCATAAACAACCTGAAAGGGACAGAAGGAAACAGGAAAATTAAGAGAATAATATTTCTTCTGTAAAAATCATAATCAATAAAAGAAGGCAAAATGAAGAGTTGGATATATTGGAAAATACACAAACTCATATTCTTTTTTGGAGTGAGATGAGAAGATGAATATTACTCAGCAGCAACAGCTGGTTAGCTTAGCTTAGCACAAAGAACAGAAATAGGGAGAAAAAACAATTCTGACCTACATTAAATCATAATGTTCAACAACAACGTGCGCCATTTTAAACATACAATATCACTCATACAGTGACAGACAGTATGTTCGGTTGCAGACAGATGGGAATCTGCACCTTGGCGGCTCGAGGTGAATCGATAACTCACATGTCCATTGGCGATGTCGAGCAGGTCTTTGATCCGACAGCCTTTGTTGAGAGAAAGCTCGTTACAAATTGACTCCTCGATGATCACGTAGTTTGTCTTCTGAGAGGTCAGAATCTTATAGACGTCCTCCGCAGACCTCATTGCATACACCTGGTAAGTCTACAAGAAGAGAGGAAGAAAGGATATTAATTAAAAGTAAATAATTGTTTTATAGTAAACATTAAGGAAAATCTCCATTATGTGGACCACAGCTAAAATTACTCTGCCATGCAACAACATGTAGTGAGTTGTTGATGCTCATCTCACTCACATCTTCAGTCCTCCTCAGCAGGTTGATGTCTGAGTAAAGCGGTAAACTGGTCACTGCTGCACCTGAACACAACTTCACCATCCCTAACAGCTGAGGGCTGCCTGCAAAGACGGCTGCCACTGGAGCCTGTGACCTGGAAGACAACAAGAAAACATCAGATGCCACCACGAGAAAGACTTTATAGGTATCTTTGAACATATAAGAAGAACTGATGACCCACCTGATCCAGCTGATCAGCTCGACTGTATCTGGGTCGTAGAACTCCGGCAGATCTGACAGCTCAGCTAAGACACGAGGGCAGTACTGCAACACAGAAGAAAGCAGCGTAGGAAGATATTATGAGCTTTAAAATGTCAGATATGAGGAGTTTTAAAAGATAAAGAGCTGAAAATCTTACCTCTCTCCACAAACTGAAACCAATGATGGTAGGAACCGCAGTGCTCAGGATCAGAGACTGGAGAGGGAACAGATAACAGTTCAAATTAACAGCTGGAGCAAGATAATATACTTATAAATACTTTATAAGTTAAATATGGGAGGGAGAAAACTTTATAACTGTTTTTATTGTCAAGATGTCTGTGGGAGTCACACTTCTTTATAATGTAAGCTGTTAACAGTGAATATAAGAGGCGACTCACCAGAACTACAGGATGGATGGACTTCAGTTTAAGCCACTTAAACACAGTCATCCAGAGGTCCGGAGAACACACACCGAACGCTGTGAACATGCAGACGTACGGGGTCCATAAATACTTCATCCTGGTGGAAAAAAGAACACAGTCGATGTCCAGCTGCGAGTCATGAAACATGTTAGAAATCCAAATTCTTAACCACACATTTAGGCTGATGAACGTACCCATCGAACAGCAGAGCCAGGCCTCCAAACAGCAACGTGTGAAAAACATGATAGATGACCTCCGGCTGCTCTCCTATTCGTCCATCTTCAAGTCTGAGGTTGGTTGTCATTGGTTGGCCACTGTACGAAAGGAGAAAACCATGATAAATGTTTACTAGAGACTCAATCAGACGCACTTTTATTTTTTGTAGCTCCGATTTTTTCCCATTTATTGACGTTGATTATACTTTTATCCTCTCTTTTCTTATTTTATTACAATTGCCATTTGGTTATAAGTCACTATAGCGCTTTACATCTTGGAAATTAAGTTATAACAAGAGAAATCCCATCATGCACTCTGTGTGGCACAACTGTCTAACCTGAGTCTTCTGTAAATGGTCTGCAGGGTGGACAGCAGGCAGACGGTGAGCACCAGGAAGTAGAAAGGAAGGACTGATGCCTGCGTCAGTCGTAGAAATAAGTCCTGACCGGGTGCCTGGAAACTCTCTTGGCACAGGAGGAAGTTGGTGACAAAGTCGCTAAAATAGAGGGAGAGAAAACATTCCTATTAGATTACATTAAATTAGACTGTACGGAAAGAAAACAGCATAGTGACTGATATGGATACTGTTCGTCACCACAGAGGATAATACACCATTTATTTTAACCAATGTTCAGCCAGCAAACTTAATTTAAAAGCCAAAACTCACGTTGTTGTGTTGAGCCCGAATTTTACTTCAAGGAACTTCAATATGAAGTCACTTTCACTCACAGGTATCAGTTTCTGTAAACGAGAAACAGTGTTGATTAACCAACAACTTAAGGAGGACAAATGGATCAGTGGAGGCAGCCAGTGTGATCTTACCTTGACCAGGTAACTGAAGGTGATCCCTGTGGTGAAGACCAGGTGGAAATGTAGGAAGAGCTTCAGAACTCTGGCCACAAGAGGTCCCATCTTCATCTTTTGCTGCAACAGAAAAAAAAGAAAAAAGGCAATCCTGATAGATGAAAAAAGGCAATCCTGATATTTGAATTTGTTAAATGATTATTCAGTGATCAAAAATCAGTGATCATCATCCAGCTGAGCTCTGACGTGAGGGAGCAGCTAACTCTACCTGGAAGTACCTCGCGAGCACTGAGCCGATCAGGAGGCTGAGCAGAGGTGAGCTGAGCAGCGTCGGGTTCTGGAACTGGAACAGGTAGGCGAGGAACAAGGAGCTGAGGTACACCTTGTGAATGTCAGCCATCTTAACATCGAAGATGGAGAGAGAGACAGACAAACGGAAACGGGAAAAATGTCTGAGTTGAGGACAATTTTTGGGAACGTATATTTTTGTTCCTAAAGGACAGAATTTTGCTTTAACATTGCTTATATCTATAAATAATTGGCCAAAGCTTTGTGTTTAATTCATTTTAGGTGTCAAAAGCTTGAATAAGAGATTTTTTTCAGTTTACAAAATTAGTTTCTCTCAACTAGAACGAGTACAAAACAGTGTGCAACTTCCAGGCTTAAAGGAATAGTTCTACATTTGGGAAATATGCTTATTTCCTTTTCTTGCCATCAGTCAGATACGATTGAACACTGTAATATATGTCAGTTAAATATTAGGAAAAAGCCTGCAGCCAGTTAGCTTAGCTTTGCACAAAAAAGCTGCGCTACGAGGCAGATTTTTCACCTCAACACTGATGGACTACATTACCTTACGTGGAGGCACCAGGTCAAAAGAGTCGAGCAGGAAAAGGCAGAGGCCTTGGATGAAGAGCACATAGTGGCTGTGTTCCCACACCAGGAGGAAGGTGACGGTGGTGGCACTCATGGTGAGATAGCAAAACATCTACAGAGAACCACAGTTTAACAGTGAGTGTACATGACCTGGATATGGCAGAGGATCATTTAAAACAGTTTCATGAGGGGCTCACCTCAGTGGCAGAGCTGATTTTATTACTCAAGAATCCAGTCAAAGCTGCAACCTGGCAAGAGAAGTAAGGCAGAGCCCAGTTGTCCCGCAGAGGGATAGCGTGGTCCACTTTGGTTGTGTCTGGTCTGAGGAGGAAATGACCCACAGGAGAGTTATCACAACATAACAGACAGAAAACGAGTGAACCAGGGATTTTATTTGTCTTGACAGCAGAAACATGTGCTCATTTTTTCTGTTTTAAAGTATTTGTTTTCAGAAAGCTGAAGTGGAGCAACAGAGAGAAAGGATAAAAGAAAGGATGTATGATGAAGTTGGCAAGATGAAGGCAACTTTACTGCGCTGATCGACTTCTATATGAGGAAGAAACATGATGAGCAAGAAGAACAGGCTGGCAGAATTCCTCTCACCTGTTTATCACATACCAGGCGACCGCCAACATGCCGGCCACCCAGGTGCCGCTCATCACCCAGCTGCACACAAACAGAGCAGTGACGTAGACAGCCTGCAGGCCGAAAACAGCTCCGACGTAGAAGTAGATCGGCTCCACAACATCCTGAAGGAAGAGACAGAAACATCAGGGCTTGGTCACAAGGCCAAAATGATAAAAACTGACTAATCTAAAACTCTTTACAGTTTCTTGTACTCCCAAAGGTCCTCATGTCTGACGGTTTCCAGCAGCAGGAGAGACTCTTAACTACATGGAGAATTTGTTTTCTGCATTAGTTGTGTTAATTCGGGGCTTTCATTGTGAGATTTGCTGTCTGGTAAAGCTATGCTACTTGTCGTGCCGTATGTACAGCTTCTTATTTTGACACTGAGCAGAGAGAGAAGTACAAATACAGACCAACTAAAGCACAAGCTCTCTCTCTCAGTACTGAGTTGCATTTTTTTTTTTTTGTTCTGCTAAGCAACAAATCCTCCTTTCCGGAGGAGGCTCAGACTGAAAGGCCCCCAGGTCATCTAAGACAGGAATTATGTTTCTATTTCCGGTCTGTTTGCCAGCGTTTGTCTGCTCCAAGACAGAACACTGTCCTAGTTTGGTACCGTTGTTCTCACATCTCACATTATCACTGATTATAAAATGACACAGAGGTATTGTAGGCTGCTCAAAACTGACGTAATAATGAATAATGCATGTATCGTGATGAAAAACCTGGGCGTATTTTGGGGCCTGGTATCTATGAGTGAGTACAATTTGATGTGGATAAAGGGGACTGTTGAGTCTTGTCTACACTGTATGCTCAACTGAATTTCTTTCTAATTGCACAAAGCGAAAGAGAAACCTTCACCTGGCTGCTTGTGATTCTGTACACGAAGCTTGTGATGAGCTCTGGATACAGAGACAGACGCTCCACGATGTTGATGGTCTGACCCGAAACAGTCTTGTTATCTATCGTCAGCTCGTAGAACCCTGGAGAACAAACAAAGAAAGCACATGAGAACATTGTCATTGTTGTTATTACTAGATATATATTTTGCTACTATTAGTTAACCATCACTTTTATGTAGTCATATTATTTCTTGTATATTAATTTTCTGTTTGCTGGACGCTTCAAATAAGCCCAAAAGGACAGAAGGACAGTGACATTTAAAGCCCTTGAACCAAAGTTATTGTCTGTTTTTGTGTTGGTGGTATTTAAAAGATTCTCTTCTGGTGCATGTACCTCTTTCAAACGACGGGGCCGTCAGCATGTGCTTGTAGTAGTAATAGTAGAGTCCGCTGCCTTCTTGGAAAGTGATTTCACGCTCCAACTCCTGAAACACATTGAAGTGCATTTCAAAACTGATATAATAATGGCAGTTGCAGTGAAAATATAAAGGGGGCAGCCAGTCACCCACCTGCCTAGTTGAAAACCAGAACTTCCTGTCATGATATGTCGACAGATAAATGGCATAAAGCATGCCACAGGCAACTGCTGCTAAACAGCCGAAGAACACCCTCACCAGGCACTGCAGAAAACCTGCTGAGGAGAGGAAACGTAAACACAAACATCACATATCGGAACAAGTTTTCCTGGTTTTAAAAACTGCATTACAATGAAGTGATGTCATTTTCTTTGTGATATTGTTGCCCAGTCAAACATTTATCTATTTAGTCTGTCAGTTTTTAAAGATGGATTCTGTATTGCTGAATGATATATTCATACTGTATATATTTGACTCAATGTGATGCATGAATGCATATTTTGTGTTATCTTTGCACATTCCTCATCGTCTTTATACTGCAAATATTTGCAAACGCTGTACAGCTCTTGTGTTTTTATACATTTTTCATGGTAAATGATTCAAGGTATATTTTCTATTTAATAGTTACCATTCTTGACATCTGTAGTTCCAGTTTTTTCCTTACTATGTTAATTGTTATGTACCAAAATGTAAATGTATGTGAGAATGTGCGATTCTGATTACTATTGTCGTAGATATGGCTAAAAAAATGCATCCAAAACTGTCTACTTGTTCACAACAGTGGACTGCAAAACTGAAAGTGCAACTGGAGTTTGTCTTTGTAGCTGCTCAGTATGGGTATCGCTTAGGGTTTTATTGATACTGCTACTCTTATTGATCGTCCTTATCAGCTCAGCTCTTTATTGGTGCTCTTATCAGTTCTTTTTATTACGAAATAATTGCATTTTAAAAGGTCATCTCACTGGAAACAAATCTAAAATATCAATGACATAAGTAATATTTCTGACTTCCAAATACTATATGAAGTTTAGAAAGAATGAACCCAAGCAATTTAATTTGCAATCCCTATGTGTGTGCATGTGTTCCTATGAATGTGAGAGAAATCCATCAGAACATCCTTAATGAATACAAATATTGATCTACACATGAGTTTTCTGACATGTGACATAGTTCTACTTCTGATTCTGATCATCAGATGATCAATCAAGCTACAGGAGTGAAGTGACAGTGAACAGACTGATGTAAAGTTCAATAAATACGACATAAACTTACATGTAGTAGACATCTTGGACCTTCTGGCAGATGACTCAGGTCTGTTTGATTCTTCCTGTTTATGTTGAGCATCCTCTTCTTTAACTTCAGCCTCATCTTTCTGCTGCTTGTCCTCTGCTTCACCAGTGGACACACTCCCCTCATCCTCTGCGTTCACCGGCCCATTAACATCTGCGTTAAAACAGACTGACACTGAAACAATCACAGTCTTTGAGACAATCTTAACAAGCCTCACAGTGGAAAAGTTAGCTGAAGTTACCAGATGCTCTTGCAAATGAAGCTAACTGCTGTTCAGGTAGCAAACTGCTAAGTTAGCTTAACTTACGCGTAGTGTGCAGCTCAGGCTCATTTTGGCGCTCATCCTCTTCTTTATCTCCCTCTGAAGTAGTCTCCGTTTTCCGGCATCTTAACTCGGTCATGACGATATCAAATTAATCCGAGAGTTGTCTGATGTGTTGAGACAGCAGCATGCTAGCTAACAAGCAGTTAGCTAACCCAAGAGACCTTTAATCAACACCTGGCTGTGCGTTCAGCTCGGCAGGTGACAAGCTAACCTACAAACTTGTTTTTTTTCTAGATAAACTTTTCCGGCACGAAGTGGTGAAGCAGCAGCTGTGCAGTGGTGGTGTTGTGATGTTGAGTGTGTGGAGGACTGGGCTGAGCACTGCTGCTGGGCTGGGCGGAGCGGAAGTAGCGGGTGCCGACAGAGACCAACGAAGAAGAGTGAGGACCAAACCTCACCTGGAATTTATGTCATTTAAGAAAACAGAAAAAAGACAAATTAAGAATTCCTCTCTGGGTATTTTAACAATATGACATCATTATTTGCTTTGACTTCGAAGGTTTTGTTTTCTTGCATCATCTCATCCTGCCAACGTCTTTAATTGTTTTGGAAATATGAGTTTTAAGTGTTCAAACAACAGTGAATTAACAGAAAATGATGATATTGAAAGTAAATTAATTCAACAAGTTGTTTGAGAAGGGAAAATGCTGAAACATTAAATATTTTCAACTTCTCAATTATAAAGCTTGGCGACCTTTCTTGGTCTCATATTATTTAGAGCCAAAATTTGAGCAATTTAAAAGTCATGTATCATATATTTACATTGTTTCATTGTTAAACCTTTAGGTATTTTATGTTGCTTTATGAAGAAAAGTAAATAATCATGCATTTATTCACTAACAATACACTTTGATTTAATTAAAGGTGTAATATGTAAGAGTTGGTCATCTGTCATTTTCATACTCAAAACAAACCGGGGGCAGCATTTCACCAAATTAACTGCTAACTGCTGTTAACCAAGACTGCTTTTAGTTAGCTGTTTATTCATAGTTAAGTTTTCAGCTACATGTCTTACATGTTGTCCCTTTAAAAGTTCAGTATATAATAATTTAAGTTAAAAGCATTTTGAAAAAATGAACTTAAAGTTTCAACACAATGTGAAAAAATAACAGTTTTAACATTATTACATCTATGTATGCTAGCATGCTAACCAAGCTAGCCCATCCAAAGCTCCTGTGCTAACTTTGTGATTTTGGAAAGCATTATTACAAATGACTTTCAGTCCCACCTGAATGAAAATGACAGATGCGATAAAGAAGAAGAATTTGATGGTATGTTTCAAGTAAGCTTCATTGTGGTTTGAATATTTAATCCAACGCAATATATTTTCACATCTGCATGCTGTGCGTACAGTTAATATAAAAGCAGAGCAGTAACTTACATCAGTGAGTGTTAAATAATTCCCTTTAAAAAAAATAAAACCAGACTAGACAGCCAGTGCAAACAATGGGCACAAATAGTAAAAATAACATGAACCACACCTGTGCATAGAATCTTTAAGGAAGCTACAAAATTTGATCCCAAACTTAAAAACAAGAGTAAAAATATTAACACCTTAAATTAACATGTATGTACTGTATATAAAACACCAGTTGAACTTTACATTAAACACTAAGTGTAATTTTTAGGTCTCTCCCCAAAGGATTTATGACACTTTATGAAGTCCTTCAAACGTGGATCCAACTCCGCCGTCCAGACGGTGAAAGGTAACAAAAAGCTTCTTCAGCCTGTTTCAGCTTTATTTCATCTTCTTACTCTTCTGATGATGATTCCTCTGAGGCCTTTGACTCTTCACTCAAGTCTCTTTCCGCATTCGGTTCGTCTGTTTGGGAGAGAAAGAATCATGTTACGCTTTACTTTGAGCTTCTTTAACAGCGTCAGTAATAACTTGATATGTAATCAGTACCTGTAGTGGTTTGGTTCAAGCTTTGTGCTGCCCCCGTCTCTTCGCCATCACACCTCTCCAGAATTATCCTCAGGATTTTGGTCACTTGTGGGTGTTTCGCTGCCTGATGAATTAAGGGTTCGTCATCTGAACTGTTGCTTTCTGACCCTAAACATTTTAATGAAACATACATAAATGACAGATTTAGAGAGCTTCTTCAGAATATGATGTTTTCTTGTGCATTTCTCTGTCCAGTAAAGGACTTCAGTCGCATCATGTAGCCCCTAGAAACAGTCTACCACTGTTGGTGTTGCATATATTTTCTGTCACCTCTACTAGCACAAGACTGGCTGCCTCATAGTCTTTACCTGACACGTGCTTCTTTCTTGGCTTTTTGGGAGTTGTGGCCCTTTTCTTCGGAGACGGAGCCTTCCTTTTGTTTTTTGTCTGTTTGTTGGTGCTTTTCTTTTTCACAAGATTAATCAAGGGTTCATCTTCCGAGCTTTCATCAGAGGGTTCTGCCAAACAACAGCAACAACGAATTAAATCATATATCATTATATAACATGTAACGCTTAGTTCATGTAGTCATTACTGCTACAGCACCTCGTCTCTTTCTTGACGCACTGACTTGCGATCCAGCTGTCTTCTTTGTGTTTTTCTTCACTGGTTTCTTCTTTTTGGCAATGAGGTCCAACAACGGCACATCATCATCACTTGAGCTGCTGTCTGAGGGTGAAAGGTTTTTTAAAAATCCAAGAGATTAGCACTTGACTTACTTGTAATAAAACTGATTTAAATGAATTCCAGTCTCGTGAAAGTGATGTCTACCTTTCAGGGATTTGTCTTTCAGTTTTGGTTTGGTTTTCTTGCCGTTCTTTTGCTCTTTAGGAGCCTTTGTCAGTTTGCTTCTTCATTAATGCCAGTGGTTCATCATCTGAGCTGTCAGTGGAAGACTCTGCATATTTGACTGAAACAAATATTTATTTTAAGGACATGTGCGATGGGAAATAACTTCAAATGAGTTGATTTCCACTTTTTAAACTGACAGTTCATCCCAAAATCAAAAAACATATTTCTCCTCTTACCTTTAGAACTATTGATGCATCTATATTATTTTGGTGTGAGCTAGCGAGTTTTGGATAAACTTCCCATAGATAATGATAATGGATCTAGATGGCTATCGGGTTGTGGTGTCAAAGATGGCAAAAATACATTTGACCCGGGCACTCAACATAATCCACATATCTTGTTCTAAGCAGTTTCATGCAGGAACTATTTTCTTCTCATATCACCTCGCGGAAGGAAGCTAGGATCTACTCACTGATGAGAGGATAGCTAACTAAACTATCAAAAGTCACAGCTCGGCCGAGGAGGATGCCATTAATGTCTGCATCCCCCTCTGTCACGAGCACGAGTCTCTCGCTAGATGGTTGTTTACTTCTGCGTGGTGAAACAAATATGTCCTACATATAATTAAATGCTAATAACAAGGTCTGTGGATTTCAATGAGTAACCAAGTCATGCTTTCTGGAAAAAGACATCAAGCTCAAACAAGGATAAACAGCACTACAGGTAAGAGGAAAATATGTATTCATTATTTTAGGGGTGAACTGTAGCCTTACCAATTACCTGTTTTCCTTGCTGCATTCCGTTTGGATTTCGTGACTGGGGTTGCTTTTGGCGTGACAGATCCTTTTCTCTGACGTTTGGAGTCAAGTTTCTTGGCAAATGTACTTAAAGGCTCATCTTCCAGACTATCGTCTTCATCCAGTGATGCTGTACAGGACAGGAAGATAATTAGTATCTGCTACACATAACAGCATCTTCCTGTTGATGCAGGGAGATAAAATGATCTTACCTTTCTTCTTTGTATTAACAGATTTTCTCGGAGACAGTGAGGAAGGTTTCTTCGCAGCTTTGGCAGTCTTTACGAGAGGCTCATTGTCGGAGCTTTCATCTGTACGCACGTCTGTAACCGTTACATACAGAAACATTAAACCATCCATTCCACACAGAAATCAGAAAATACAGCTGACATGTGGATGATGACATTGACACTGACCACCTGCTTTCTTGTTGTTTGTGCCATTAGCTCTGGGTGGCTTGTCGTCTATTTTCTCTGGTTTCTTAGCCGATGCAGAGATTTTCAGGTTTATCAAAGGTTCGTCATCTGAGGAGACATCTGAAGCTGCAAAAGAAGAAGATATAAGCATATACAATTGTGTGCCTTTTGCTCTCAAAGCTTACAATGTGGGTTATTATGTTATTATTATTTGTAAATGTTATTGTGATATCAGAGATTTGACCATTGTTTTCCACTAATAACTAAATTGACAGACCATTGAAAATCCTTAAAGTTAATTTACCATTTTTTTGACAAAAACTGTCTAATAGAGGGCGACTTTAATAACTCATATAATAACCATACAATAACCAATCTATAAGGAAAGCTCATCTGCATCTTTTATTACAAGTCCTGCAGTCAAAATACAAATACATGAGTATTATAAGCAAAATACTCATAATGGAAAATTATACCTTGCAAACAATTGTACTAAATGTAATATATTATTGATTACTACTTATTCATTAACAATTGAAGAAGAACAAGAAGCTTTTTTAATGTTGTAGCTGGTTAAGCTAACTTTAATCACTTTAAGGATCATATTTTAAAAGTTGTTCATATTTTTTAATACTATGTGCAAGACCTTATGTAACTATCCATGTCAGGTGAATGTAGTGGAGTAAAAAGTACGAATATTTTTTTGAAGTAGCGGAAATGAAAATACTATAAATAACTCTTACAAAATTGTAACGTTACTTAAGTAACGTTACAGTACTCGAGTAACAAGCACAGTACTTATGGTAGTGAAACTACTTTGTAATAACCCCTACTCCCACTACTGTTTTTATTTATTACGCTAATGTTGCTTTAGTGCTCATAATTGCTCATGTCAGTGGATTTGATAGAATAATCTCTCCTGTCTCAACCGCTCATAAAGACGTTAGCAGCAGCAGAGATGTTTATGACGAAGTTGTAAGCTAACTTAGCTTTAAGCTAGCTACAACTCCAATGTCTCCTCCTCGGCTGAATTCTTAAAACGTCATTATATATCTAACTACCTGGACAGTCTTGGACCACATTAGTAGGCATGTCAGCAGCGCTGCAGTCCATGTTGCTTAATATTTATTGTAATCTTCATCCAAAACGCGCCAAGCTGCTCTATTTCCTCTTCATGCTAGCTTCTTCTTCTGGTGATGATGTCGGGAGCAGACTAGACGCAGCAGCGGCGCACTGCTGCCCCCACAGGTCATTTGTAGAACTACAGAGAGTTAGCCCCCCTTCAGTCAGAAATATGTTGAGCTCATTGTTTGAGCTTTACTCTGCAGAGTTTGACACTAGAGGGCTGTTTTCACAATCATTGCTGAAAATGTAAAGTTTCTCTGTGCTCATTTAAAATCCAACTTTAAAGATGTGGGATTACGAACGTTATTTGTGACATCACAAACAGTTTGGAATCCATCATGGTCCAATATTACGTACTAAAAAGGTTGTTCCCTCTTATCATTAATAGCTTAATGTTTATTAGATCAGCAGCGCCGTGCCAGCATACATGGCATCGTAACATCGTCATGTTCTTGTGTTTTGACCCTCATGGCCACCATAACAAAT
This sequence comes from Lagodon rhomboides, assembly GCA_039737535.1. Classification (NCBI taxonomy): domain Eukaryota; kingdom Metazoa; phylum Chordata; class Actinopteri; order Spariformes; family Sparidae; genus Lagodon; species Lagodon rhomboides. Next base: position 6,214,427 of record CM077799.1, read on the forward strand.
GCTGATTGAAGGAAAAAAGGAGCTAAATATTCATTCACAAGCCATGAGTATGGCAGTTGAAAGCTCAGTTTATTACACACACACAAGATAAATATTCAAACACTGTAAAGTTGGACAAACAGGACATGATCATGTAGATGTACTGATCCAGACAGTGATATGAGGACCGACATGTAAAGCTTAATTAGTCAACATTAATCAAACAAAGTGAGGACATTGTTGTGCTGTTCCCCAACCCCGAATATCAGCAACTCAACTGTATTACAAGAGGTTGGCTGTGTTATTTCTTTTTTTCAACCATCTTCAGAATTGTTCAATCATTATTTTCTTGGTTCACTTTCTGCTTGGTGATGTTGGTGATGTCTTGATCATATCCCTGAGACAGTAAGGGGAGAATTGAACATGTCATACACGTGAACTATTCATTTCTTTTTTTAAATCAAATAGTGATTTTAAATCAAAAGTGCTATCACAGAATTACTCTTACTATATATCTAACCTTTTATCTCTTTACCATTTATACCAACACATGAATCACATATAATACAATGCAACATCATTAGGGCTGTATGAAATATTGGTGAATGACTCTCAAAGAAAATATTCATAATCCTTGGAGATTAAATCTTACTCAGTTGAATTCATGATTAAACGACCGAGAGTTCACCAATGTTTCATGCACCCTAATCTGAAAATCAAAAATGAAATTTTCTGACCTTTTCATCACAGAAGTGCTACATACACCATTCATTAAACTCAAATTTAAGATATGATCCTGCTCTGGACCCAGGCTTTGCTAATAATTATTTTGCATCTTGTAACCAACGATTTTCCAGCTCGACTTCTGATATAAATAAAAGCACTTTAGCTTCTTTTGTGTTAAACGTGTAGAGCCAGGCACCGCAGAGTGCTACTTGACCCCACTGAAATGGTGTCGTGTTGATCAGACGAATCACAGTACAACGCAATATCATTTTAACCGGAGCATTTCGGGTCACGCAAGTCCAAGTTGTTTGACGGTCTGTTGCTCAGTGCAATCCGTGTGTCCATGCTGGTGTTTTTAAGTGCTCTGGAACTGTTAGAGTTTACATAGCAGCCATCTTGCTGGCTTCTCTGACCCCGCTCAGGTAGGCTCCTGTCACAGTTTGAGGGAAGTGTCTGTTGGTGGCCTGGTAACAAAAAACAATAACAAAAAAATCAATGATTTAATGTAGGGACTATTTTCTTTCTACCGATCTACACCCAGGCAAATGTGTCAACGTGCAGTTAAAGCCACTGTTACCTCTCCTGCGAAGAACACTTTTCCCTGCACGTCTTCAGCGAGGATGTCATAGGCCTCTCCACTTCCTCCCGTCTTCACAAAGCTGTAGGACATCTGGGACCACATGTCTTTGCTCCAGTGTGTCACAAAGAAATCCACTGGCTCTGGGACCTCCTATAAAGGATGACCAACAGTAAATAACAATTAATGGTAATGATGAACAAATACAAAAATACATCTGAAATAAGATTGTATACAAGGTTTATTTGTTGTTAATAGAAAACATAGGGTGTATTTTACAAGTTTATACATGAAGTATATGTATAGAAAAGAAGTGCAAGAAGTATCAACTATCAAATTAATGTGAAAATGTACTTTAAGCTCCTCGTTTAGTTTAGTTGCTGGGATTTATTGGTCTTACTGTTCCCAATTCATCAGCTACCCTGAATAAATGTGTAAGTGACACTCAATATTTCAGTCCAAGGCGTCACAAACATGAAATGTGACAGCTTTACCTGTTCTTTGAAAAGCTCTCGCAGGACCTTCATGCACTCCTCCACCACCTCCTTGTCCTCCATGTCCCGGACAGAAGGTACAGCTTCACCAGTGATAACAGACATGAGGACAGCCTGCTTCCCCTACACACACACACACACACACACACACACACACACACACACACACACACACACACACACACACACACACACACACACACACACACACACACAGCACATTGATGCAAGGTCAAATGTAATCTATATAAATGTTGTTTCTCTTCTTCTTTTTATACTTTATTTTATTGTATCTTCTGGTTTTCTTGTTAAACTGCAGATGGCATTCAAATGATGATACAATAAACAACAAACCTGTGGCTCCATGTCATAGAAGACACCGAACATGCCTCTCTTGTCAGGACTTGGTGGTATGTGACCGAAGTAGTCTGCCCCTTGGATTTTGTTGTCCCAGAATCTGTACGGGAACTGAAGAGCGATCTGAAAGAAGTTTTGAGATCATATTAATCATATAAGTATCTGATAGAATAGTGAAACTTCAGATCTTACAGATACAAATGTGTGGCCTGTAGTTATTTACAACCATGAGTTACACATTAACAGTTACTACCTTCTCTATGATACCAGCTCCCAGACTGTGGATTGCTTTCAGTTTCCTTTCAGGAAGCGGAGGGTTGAACTGGATGAAGTTCTTCTGGAGTAAAGTCAATGGGACAGTAACAAGAACCTGAAAAAGGGAAGGATGTTAAAACTCAACAACATTAAACCGTTAAAATCAGCACTGAAAACATCCAACACTCTCTGAAAATATAGTTTGGGAATAATTATATAAGGTTTAACAATGTTTTTACCTTCTGTGCCGTCCACTGGGACCCGTTGGAAGAGGTAACTTTGACAACATCACCTGAGTAATCAATGGACTGAACCTAGAACAAAAAAGAAATTAAAATGTACACCTGATTTTTGTACTAATCCATGGTTTCATGGTTTATTTATGTAGCATACAATGTAGTGTAACAAAGGTTAAAGAAGCTAAACACTTAAAAGATTGGGTTACAAACCGAGCACTTCGTGCGGATGTCGAGGCCCTCGGCCAGTTTGTGGAGTAACACAGAGTAGCCCTTTGTGAGTAAAGTGTGGTCTCCTGAGAACTGAGCAAAAAATTCATTGTGGTCCCAGGATCTTGCCGATACCTGTAAACAAATAAACAAACGAACTTGAGAATAATTATTAACTACAATATCTTGGGGGAAAAAAGAAATCACACGACTTTGTGATTTGTTGATTTAGGAGAAATTGATTTTGTGAAAGGCTGTAGGAAGCATTTACAACAATAAACCAGCCTGTGCTCAGTGAAAACTAGTCGAAATAGACACAGACCTGGTCTAATGTGCTTCCACAGGCGTACTCCAGGTTGCTGAGATGAAACTGAAGCACCTTCTCCTCCAAATCACTAAACTGGATTCCAGACTCCTGAAGAAAGTTCTTCTTCACCTCCTGGACTTTTTCTGTAGGGATAGAAAAAACTAGTTGGTTCCATTTGTTAAAGGGGCTTTACTGAACTTCAGTGAACATCACACTTTAGATTAAAACAATAATGTTGTTCAGCACCTCTCAGCGGTGTGTCCTGGTTCTGAGACTTGTCCTTCCTCCATTCTGACACCACGTCCAGGATGGCGTTGAAGTGGAAGTCCATGCGCTTGTCGATGGCCGGGTCAGTGACCTGCCCGCCCTCCTGAAAGAGGTCACATCGCTCTCCAAGCTTGTGCATCTTGATGCCCATCTACAACAGAAGAGTGAGGAGTCAAATTAGAAGAACATGGGTCTTTGTTCTTAAAGCTCCAGAAATGTGGTGTGGACTATGAACCTTCGTATTGAGTAAACTGAATAAATAATGACTGATGAATTTTCATTTTTGGATGAACTGCTCCGTTAAGACATTGTGTGTGTTTCCATTAAGCAGATGAAAAAGAAAAACTCAGACTAAAGATCACTTTTTTGCAGACTTTAAAAAAATCCTTACCTGTTCACACATTAGGGCGATGGGGTTGTTTACACAGCCGTTGACGATTTGAGCTCCTCGCCCTACAGTGACACCCAGAGAAGCATCATCCCACACACGACCTCCAATTCTCTCCCTCGCCTCGAGCAGCACCACCTGTGAACCAATGAAAATGTAGAGTGTACAGCGGCAACACTGTGACCAGCAAACAATATCAAACAGCAGGTGACAAATATTACCTGGGTGCCGAAGTTTTGCAGCTGTCGTGCAGCAGCCAGGCCTGAAGCCCCTGCACCGATGATGACGACATTCTTCTGTAAAAATGATGAAACGTAGGAGGGAACTGTGATGCTTAACCGAAGAAATGTGATGTGCACTGTTGTGTCATGATGAAGTACAGATGAGGAAACTCACAGCGCAGTATCTCTCAGGGAGCAGAGGCTGTTTCACAGCCAGCACACCAGTGTTGATGAGACCCTTCCTGGTCATGAACTGGAGCACTCGGTCCATCTCCTGCACGCAGCGCACGCGCACCAGACCCCGGACGATGATGTTCAGAGCGCATTTCTGGGAAGTCAGCACCTCCTTTAGAAAAACAGGAAAAACTGCTCATTGTTTTGAAGTTTGATCCTTTTTGGAGTCCCATACTTCCTTTCTTGTCATGAGGAAAAGATGTGATATTGACAGATCTGCAGTGTACCTTGCAATTCTTGTTCCAGGAGGCCAGAATAAGGTTACGCAGAGCTAAATACATGGTGGGATCGCGGGAGAATTCTGGAAACTCGTAAAGCTCATCCAGCTCCATCATGTCCGGCCGCACACACAGAGCCTTACCGCACTCATTGGGCTGGTAGAAGGGCTGGAAGTACGGACACAGGCCTGGAACTGAGGGGTAAAATCATGATTAAAACACCACATTACTACACAGTTTAGGCTGATATCTGTAGTCCATGGCTGTTCAAATATTCCTTCCTCTCACGCTCACAGACTTACTTTGTGGCTGGACGGCTCGGCAGTGATCGGCCCTCAGCTCAGTCAGAGACACGTTGCTGGGAGGGCCCGATGGACTCATCCCCACACAGTCGGGGTAGTACGCAGAGAGGAAGGGGCTGGCTGGACTGTCTTTGAACAATGGTGGCAAAATCAACATTGAATGCCACCAGCTGTCAGTCACCTCGGCCACTCTCTGTGAGAAAGATGAAACGACATGAGACTGAAGAGGATGCAAATCATCGTTGTGTCTTTCATGCACATATACTGAAAGTTTATTTGGGAAATTGCTTATTATACAGGTTTCAACAAGGTAATTAAGAATCAGTATCCTGCTCCGATTCCAAACCAGATAACACAGACACACAACACCATCTTACCAGGTCCTCTGGTTGCGAGCACTGGTCCGGACCCTCAGTCTGTGGGAAAGACCGGAAAAAATTTAATTACAAAGATAAGAAACAGAAATTTCACTGACTGGCTGATTATTTCTCTGCTTTCTGTTTACTTTGATGTTGTTGAACTTCATTCCGCAGCGGTACGATGCAGCTAGGGAAGCAGTGAGTTGGATCTCCTTAGTCAGCTGACGCCACTTCCTGCAGTCCGGTTTAGTACATTGAACCTGAAAGGACCCATATCACAATCAACACACAATGACAAACTTATAATAACCACACTCAGCTGTTTAACAGGAACCAGGAAGGCTGCCTGCACTCACCCAGAACGGCAGCTGCTGATCTGCCATGAAAGCTTTTAGACTGGGCTCACTTTTCCCGTTGCTCGTCCACGTCTTCTTCCACGCAGCAAAGATCTCGTAGCCGTCTTTGTGGCTGCCAGTAGAAAAAGAAGAATGTGAGCTTACAGCCTTGAATACAGCGAAACAAAGAGTTCTTTATTAATGTTATGAGAGTGGGTGTTCTGTCAACATTACCTTCTGTAGTAGTGATCAAAGCATTCGTTGCAAAAATGCTCGCCACATGACAGGTGATACCAGCGAGATGTGTATCCATTTTTAGCACACCTGAGAAGGGACAATCAGGTCCATCAAAACAATCTGTACCTGACAAAAGAGTGCGATCTGGTTCCTATTACACAGAGAAGAATGCTACCTTTCAGATGCGCTTGCAAAACAAACTGGGTAAGTGGCAGAGCATCCAGCCTTCTCACACTTTCTGTACTTTTTCTCGGACTGGTCGTCCTCCTCCTCTGTGTCTGTGGCTTTTCTCTTGCTCTACAGGAGAAGAGTGTGGGAAATGATGCCACTGAGTTCATCTTTATATAGAGAGCAGATTTAAAATGGGGATGCACAGATCCATTAAGAATAAAAAAATGGGACCAAATATAGAACCATGGAGGACCCTACAGAGGATGAGGGCTGTGGATGAAGACTGAATGGACATGCTGCAGTTTACCTGTCCAGGTGGAGGGTTGTTGGTGCGCTTCACCCGGACGTTAATCTGCCTTCCAGAGGAGCGCAGGGTCTGTCCGTCCCCCGGTGACTCCCCGGAGCTCCTCTTCTTGGCTCGCCGAGCACCAGACGCATTCCCTGAATAGTCTGAACAGCCATAACACAGCTTTAACAGCGGAAGATACAACAACGCTCAGTGCAAATGGGGCCTTTGTTGTGGCTGGTGAGGCTCTTTAAGACAGATGACGTGACGTTCAGGCGAATCCTATTAACAGAACTAATTAAAAATGGAGCACGGGGAATGAAACACGAGGTTAATTATGTTAGGAATAGCAATGGTGGGACAGTTGTACACGTTAGCAGGCTCTTTAAACACCCAAACAATGTCCGCCTGTCACATTTAGCATGTAGCAATCACTAGCAGCGCGTTATGAACACTGACCTGCATCCGACAACATGACGGACTGCGGTTTCTCCTCAAAACCAGCGCTTTACTGACGTTCAGTGACTTTCAGAGGCGGTTTGTGAATGTTGTGCTCGTCTCCCTCTTATTGTTGTGGGGGAAATCAATGCGCTGTTGTTGCCAGAATACCACTTCCTGTTTTAAAGAGGAAATGGGCGTTTCGTTCAAGACGCGAGCTGAGCCCCGCCGCTCGCCGTACTACACGGTAGCCATAGCAACTGCACTACGCTGTCAGACTCGGGCAACATAAGAGGAGGAAAGAGGATGATGATGGACGACTAACGTTAAAAACAGAGGATTTAATCGGAGTTTTGTTAGTAGAAAACAACTTTGGTTCATGTTAAGGTTCCGTGAGAGTTAACACACCGAGTTTAGAAAGTGAACTTGGACCGAAAAACATCTAAAAAGTGACTTCTTTTGACCTTAACTAACGTAAAAACAACCGGAACCAAAAATATTTCGTGAGGCAAAAAAATCAAGTGAGGCGACGATGTTAAGTAAGAAGGTGAAGCAAGAAGTTTGATCAAATTTGCAAATGGATTCAGGCAAAGTTGTGCACAGAAGAAAACCGGACATTCCTGTAATCAGACCGAGAACATCAGATGAGCACCAGCAGGTAACAGTCAACTGTCTTTACTACACATAAAACTGAAATGTCTCCTCTAGTTCTCAGTTAATAACTTTTTTTTGTTATTAATTTAATCATATTTTTTATGATTATAATAATCCCTGATCATTACAAAACAGTTATTAATGTTGTAAGTGATTTATTTCAATTGAATAAATCTATTATTTCATGTAAGACTGCATTATCAACTGCTCCAAGAGACCTCAAATGGTTTGTAACTATAACTGTAAATTTGTATTTTATTTTGCACACATACAATTCAGTATCCATTGAGTAGGGAATGGGATGTTATCATGTATTGGTTTATGAGGCCCTGTCATAGGGAGGAATCTTATGTATAAGAGAAATTAACAAAAATGTGTAAAAACATCTTATCTCACAATGTTAAAGAAAGTGAGAAAAAGAATCGTGGATCCGTCTCTTTATTAGGATCCGCACCACAAGTTAATGGGGTCTATTCTGGGCCGAGACATGTCCTCCCTCAGAGTTTCGTGAAAATCTGTTTGGTAGTTTTTGTGTAATCCTGCTGACATCCAACCAACAAACAAACGTACATGGTGATTGCCTTAATTGTATTACAGTGCATTTACCTCAACTGAATATTATTAAATAAGCTACTGCCAGAAAACCTTTGAAGCTTGAAGATGCAACTTAATATTACATGTGATGTTTGCATACTAAATGCATTCTGTCCCAAAAGAAGAGTTGCTATAATCCTACTAATGTCCCACAGGTCAGCGCTAAAAGGCTTGAACTCGGTATGGTGATTCGTCTTCTCGAGGATCCGTTGACAGTAAGTTGATCTTTAACATCATCAGACTTTCTTTCTGTTTTAAGTTCATTTTGTATGTAATCGTAATGTACGATCTGTTTTTATTAAAGGCTAACTTGAAGGAGAGGCACCTCTTCGTACTGAAGAAACTCCTGAAGAGAAACCAAATTGGCTTTGTATCCTTTGTTCTAGATTTAGTCTTATGACATACACGTCTGATGATGGAGTGTCCAAATAAATCTCTCTCAGGTGACACTCAAATTTTCCTCATTACCGTCCCCTGGTACGGAGATAGAAATAGATTTGCTCTCGAGCAACCGGAACACAAAGCCGAGTGTAATTCCCAAGGCTCTAATTTACCGCTGCATCGCTGTGTCTGTCAGCATTTTCCCTTTTCAGAAATAACCTCCGTCATGATCACTCTTTGCCCCATCGCTTCCCCTCCCTCACTGGGATTTCTCTCTGCATAAACAAACACTTCACAAATGTCAAAACTTCTTAAATTATTTCAAGCTTTTGAAGGAGCTGAAAGGCATCGCCAAGATACTGAATATCTGTGCTGAGAAAGTGAAGGATCACCCTGAGTTTGTGCCCATTTTGTGTGAGGCACTGAACATTTGTAGGTAAGAAACTCAAATATTTCAAACCTACATGAAAAAGTTGATTTTTTTTTCTTGTGAACACCAACATGTTGCTTTGTTTCATCGCAGCCTCCCCTTCCTGAAGGAGAAAGCATCTGATGAGCTGACCTACGCCCAGGATGTCGTAGAGTTCCTCTCTCACATGGGTACACAGAGTGCAAGTCACACCCTCTTCATTACGAATAACAATTTCATTAAATCGCAGCTGACAATTTTTAAAAACAGAGCAAAGGTTTTCAGTTTATTTTTTACCTTCTAGCAGCTACTAATTTTGTTTTTAATTCAATATTTTATGAAAAACAATCTGAAAACGCAAAAGTTAAAGGTGCAACATGTGAGACTCAAAACAAATAGACGGCAGAGTAACTGCTAACTGTTACTAACTGTAGCTGCCGTTAGCTATAGAGCTCAATTAGCAGTACAGCTAGCAGTCTGCAGCAGACTGTGAGCTTAGAGCTCTTTATACTCCTTCAGCTGACTTCCTCCTTCACTGCTGTAATAATTACTACGGCCACTAGGGGTCTCCACCTAACAAGAAACATAAATATGGGGCTTAATAACCTGCTTTCACTACCAATCTATATGGTTGTTTCTCTGATGAGGACAGGCTGTATTATTCACGTCATTTTACTTTATTTTTTTGCTTTACATTGCTCCAAACTGGTTTGGTATTTTTTGGTGCGTTACAGAAGAAGGCAGTTTCTTCAGACAAGCGTGACGATGGCGAGTGACTCTGTCAGATGTGTTTCTGTTGACAGGATGTCTGATGAGGGTGTCAGATGCTGAAGTGAGACAGCAGATAGTTGCGTCTGTCAAATCGTTCTACAGCTGTGTGGCTCCTAAACAGCTGCTCGATGGTACGGACCCTCTCTTCAAGACAAAGACAAAGACTTTCTCCTCTGACAACCGATTTTCTAGACTTTCACTAAGTGAGGCTCTCTCTCTGCTTCTGTGGTGGCATGCTTGTGCTTTGGTTCTTTTCTTTTCTTTTTCTTTTTCTTTTTTTTTCTTTCTTTTTCTTTCTTTCTTTGTACTTGTTTCATTCTAAGATTACACTCTGTTTCTCTGTTCCTGTTTTTGTATCGATTAAACAAGATATAACATTTCAATTTAGCAATTGTTGTTAAAGTATTCATGCTAAGCTAAGCTAACTGGCTCCTGGCATTAGCTGAATATTTAGTGTAAAGGCATGACAGTTGTAGGCCATGTGTCTTAAGCAGAATTATTTTTCATAACTTATGCTCCTTGAGAAGGAATCAGGGTTTAGGAGTTTAATGTTGTCCCACTTTTGTTATCTCTCTGTTTCTGTCCTTCTCTTTAGTTTGTCTCTTGTAGTTTATACCTTACATCCACAAATGTGGCCTATTTTATTATTAGTGTCCTCTTTTAAATCTGTTCCTGCAGGGCTCCAGCCAACCTCTCCAGGCTACAGGCTGCAGCTGCTGGAGCGCAGCGACCTGCCTCAGACGTTGCTCCTCTCCATGGCCGCTCTGGAGAACCAGCCCGCCATCAAGCTGCAGCTCCTGCAGACACTTCAGATCCTCTCCAGCTCCTCTGGTCAGTAACTGATTTTTTCCTGGATCCACTGAGGCGGTAGATGAGGGGATCTGTCATACATGTCAATCCAACAGATGACCTCCTTCATTACATAAAGTAGCCAGCAATCAAGAGCATAAATCAGCTCATTACAAAATAACAATCAGACAGTTAATCATAACAGGGATTTTAAGTGTCCTTGTGTCAATGTCAGCAGGTCAATGGGCTGTTTTTATCACTAATCACGCCTCTTTAATCACATTTCTGTTTCATTTAACCACAGAATTAAGCTGTGCGTTAATACTGAATGCACGAGGAGCAGAGATGATCTGTCTCCATATGAACGAACCCGACCCGTCCGGTCAGGTCCTGTTCCGCTCCTCCGAGATCCTCTGGAACCTGCTGGAGGGAGGCATGAAGGAGGAGGTGACGGCTCAGCTCAGCAGCATGGAGTGTGTCCTGTACGTGTCTCCTGTGGGCTCACAATGTTTTCATGTCTGTCTGATGGGGAGAGTGCGTGAGGGAAAAGCAAACTGCATTTCATTGAATTGTCCATGAAGAGACAAGAGTTTTGGAAATATACAAACTTAAAAATCTAGAGGATGTTTTATGTATATCACCATTCCATTCCATAAATGTTCCAAGTTTGAATACTTTTGTGCTCTTATTATGTACAGATAGATAATAGAGATCTTACCTTTTTGTTTATTTGTATTTTAGATCTCTAAAAGAAGCATTTTTCACCGGTTTTGGACACTCAGACCGCCAAATCACAAATGAGCTGCTTGTGATCGTAGCTCTCATCGCTGAAAATCCCAACTCTCTGCTTGTTGTGAGTGCAGATTCATCGATGTTACGATGGAAACACATTGCAACCGGCGTGCAAAACTAAAATCTTTTGACATCATGTTTTTTTTAATTTTCAGGAGAGCTCGTTTGCCAAAGATCTAGTTGTTCTTGCCACGTTTCCAGAGTGTGAGGCCACTTTTTGCTCAAAAGTTTTAGTTTCACTGTCACATTTGAATTGTGTATGAGTACAGCAGCACCTTCTATGATAACAAAATTGCCTTTCTTATATTTTAGTGAAAACTGTGAACCCTTTGGTGCACAACCTCAAGCTCAACTTCAGTAACGAAGACTTGAAAATGAAGAAGCTGCTGTTGGATCTGTTGGTTTTACTGTCGAGGGACTTTACTGCGCTGCAGGTCAGTCACACGCTCAGTTTCTCTGTAACTGTTCTGGGTCTAAACATTACATTTATAACACCCTGAATGTTTTCCTCTCTCAGCTTTTTAAAGAAGAAAGAGTTATGCCAGCTCTGCTGACGCTCATGAAGCCGTCTGCAGCCTCGTCTGAGCGTCGTTCAGGTTCACGTCACTGGTCCTCCGCCCAGCAGGAGGAGCTGCAGCTGCAGGCGCTGGCCATCCTGGCCACCATCGCTCCGCTCATGTTGGAAGAATACGTATCCTGTCAGGGAAGCGCGTGTCTGCTGCTCCTGATGGACTGGTGCGTCAGGAAAGGTGAGGATGCAGCAAAACATTATGAGAGACGAATAAGAGACTGAAGAGACTCTATCATGTATCTGAAGGGTCAGAGGTCAAACACCAGCATTCATGTGTCCTGTCAGAGTGCCCTTGAGCAAAACAGAGTCCTGGTTCACTCACTTTTTTTCACAAATGCTGGTTATATTTCCTCCTTTTGTGCAGATGCCCTCTTTGGACACAGCTCCCATGGTACAGGAGGAAGAGGCAGCAAAACAGCTCAGATGTTTCATTGTATCAGAGTGCTGAGATCTGTGACGTCTCTGTGTGAAGACTCAGTCAACCAGGACCTTTGTGATCAAGGAATCATCAGCCAGCTCTTGGGTAAGTTAAAATGAAACTTGACTTCCACATCACAAGGAGCGAAATATCAGCAGAAACATTTTACCTCATGAACATGATCATTTACAGACAGACCTGTTGTATCTTCTCAGGGATTTTGATGCAGATGGAAGCGAGTCCTGATGAGGAGGATGTCGTCACCCTGGAGATAATGTTGGATATTCAACTGATACTTTCACTGCTGTGTGAGAGTGACATGCACAGAAAGGTGAAGCTGAGGTTATGACCCTGATAAAAGCACTTTGTAATCCGTTTACTGTCTCCGTAAAACAGCTAAACTCGGATCAGAGCCTGAAGTTTTCAGTTAGAATTACATCAGACATGACAACACGTCTACAGTGACAGTCCTGTTATGTTCTACCACAGGAGCTGTTTGGATCCGAGGGAGTTGAGATGGTGCTTCACTTCTTGAGAAAAGGTTCCGACAGGTTCTACAGCGGTCTGGGACACAACAAGCTCATCCTCTCCACAGTCGACTGTGTGTGGTCAGTTCAGCTGAACCTCAGCTCACTTTGAAACGCACTAACTATTTATTATAATGAAAACATCCCAACAATTGGTACATTTTACACAAGCCATATCAAAAATCCACATGCCAATTCCAAAGACACATTGATGTCCTAATGTGGTTTCAGAAATAAGATTTGAATCTGCTTAATATTGTCTTCGATGCATTCAGGCATTTAACTGTTGTTGAGGACACAGAGGTCCAGATGTATTTGGTGTGTTTTTTTAATTGACAAAAATAAGGATGAACTCACTTCCCACAGTTGAGAGAGTCTGTCCATGTCCCTTCAGGTCCTGTATTGTGGGCTGCTACACCACAGAGGATTACTTCCTGGCTAAAGAGGGAGCATCTCTTCTGTTGGACTTACTAAGTGTAAGTATCAGACTGATTCTCAGAGCTCTGTGTCCATACGCAGCACTGATATCAGACTTTATCTCTCTCCAACAGTCGAGCCCAAGATGCACACACTCCAACATCCTCGCCACCCTGCTGGAGTTATGTGACAACCCCAACGCTCTGCCTCACGTCCGGAGCTGGAGGGACGACAGAGGTCAGACGGCTCCTGGACTCCTGCTGCAGCTGTGGAGGGAGGAGGAGGAGAAGCTGCAAGTCAGCCGGAACCAGCATGGAGGGATCGCAGGTCGATGGCATTATTATTTTTTATTTTGGCACTTTCAGTCCTCCATAGTCTTCCTCCATCTTATCATCACTGATTAATCCTCTTCGATAGAAGCTGGATTTTTATTGAAGCTACATATTTAAACATCTTTCACTTTTGACTTTAAGATCCCCAGAGGCCCCTCCTCAGTCTTCACCAGCAGGACGACACCGAGCTGTCCTTTCCGTCGGATGTACCGAGTCCAGCAGTGCTGGAGTTAACAGAGAACCTGCGGTCAAAGATTTACTCCATCTTCTGCAAAATTGGTAAAGCAGTTATTAAAGAATTTGACCAGTTTCAAGTAAATGCTGTAAATATATTGTTTATACAAACAATACATCAACGTGTGTGAATACGTAGATAGTGCTATTTTAATTATGTAACCTAGATGCTGTAAACTAAGACACCTTATAGAACAGATCATGAACTTGTAAAACTATAAGCTTTAAAAAATAATAATAATAATTTGGTACTTTTGCAGGTTTTCATGATCTTCCTGGACTGTCAGCAAAACATTATGTGACCTTGAGCATTGTGAGGAGATATCTGGACTTTAAGGTAAAAATTCTGTTTGTTAAGAAAAGAAAAGTGCTGAATGTAAAAATAGTAACTGCACCAATTCCCATCAGGCAAGTTAAAATTCAAACTCAAAATGATTGTTTAATGAGCTAAAAAGCAGTCTTAGCAGTTACCAGGAATGAAGTACAGATAATGTCCCTGTAAGTGTGATTTAAGCAGCAAGCAAAGACTTCTGTTTGAGATGACACAAAGAAACAGAGACAGTATAAACCCTGAGGTGTCTGTAGGTCGGTGAGGTGTGGGAAGAGATCAACAGGGAGCTGCGTTTGGACAGCGTGAGACCGATCTCTCCTGATGAGGAGGCTCTGAGCACCATCTGCAAGATCACAGAGGACACAGCGAGACGGGTCGCAGCGGAACAAATCAGCTTCCTGGAGCAACAGGAGAAGAAGGAACTCGGCGAGGAGCAGCTCATGTACACAGAGGTGCCGAGAGTTTTGCCAATCTTGACAAAAACAAAACGTTCTTCACCTGCCAAACCTTTTTTTCTCCTCAGTTTTCTCAGATGGAAAAATGAAAAATTGATGAACAGGTTTTTCCATGGCTGGCAGTAAAAAGTGATAAATCTCCTTCCTCATTAACTACAACAGAAACTTCAGGCGGATCCAGACTAGAAACAGATCAACACTTTCAAAGCTTTTTCCTGATTAAAATTATTATTGAAGAGCTTTGAGAGTGTGTAAATTTAAAAATTGAAACTAAGTTGACATCTTGTGTTTCATAATGTGTTTTCTTTGCATCTTTGTATTGTAGATAAAGTCTCATTGGAAGCAGCAGGAGCTCATGGCAAAGTCGTGGGACAGCTACGTTTCCAAGACTTCAAACTATGAGATCCTGAAGGTTGTGTCTTTATCATCTGCAGATATATAAACGATCACAAACAAGCGGTTTGGATAATATGTGTTTAATTTTAGTCTCAACAACTGACTTTTTTTTTTGTACAGGAAGTGAAAGCGCAAAGGGAATCATCCAGACCCAAACCAAAGCATGAAGGTGCTGCTGTTCATCCTACAGAGGTCTCTCACTAACACGCAACATGCACTTAAACACAAAGTGATTGACAGAAGCATCTAGATGATAGTCCCATGATAAAACCGGAGATGCAACCAAAACACGTAGTAAAGTGGTAACATGGAATATACTACTGCCTTGTCATTTGATTTTAAGCCTTGACGTGCAGTTTAATTTGGGGAAATGTCTGTTTTTCACAAAATGCCAAAATGAGGAAGCAGTCTTTACCCAGGAAGTGATTATTGCCGACGAGGTTGGACGAGTAAATCCTCTTAAAGCTACAAGTGAAACCACTTTAGATGTGTCTGCTAAGTGCTCTGACATTTACACTGTGCAGAACAACAAGCAGACGCTCTCACTGCTGACGACACCGGCTGCGTTTTCCTCTGTGTTCCAGCATTTCATCGGGGAGGTCATGGCTGCAGAGAGCGCAGAGGCTCAGAGCTCCTGCAGGAGTGAAACTGATGCTGACCAGAGCTCCCATCAAGACTGCAGGTCAGGACGCAGAGGGAGACGCAACTCAGGACCCAGAATACTTCAGCACTGTATCTGTTAAAGACTGATGTCGGCACAGAATCTGGTTGAATACATTATTATTTAATCTTATAGATTTTAATGTACACACAACACAAAACTTTGCAGCACATTAACACGTTTTTATCACACATAACAGTTGCTCTTTCTTTAAGCCAATTCATTCACAGCGTCTGTAGAGATTACTGTGTGTTTTATTTGACTTTGGCAGCGAACGCAGACATGAGGTCACTCGATGTGCACAATCAGCATCTTGTAGTCTCGTCCACCTCCTCATGTAGACAAACACGTACACTGTAGTAAACTGACTGACCTCACATGTCTTCTCTCAGCAACTGTTAATATTCCTACATTGAATAAACAAAACAACCTATAACCAACGTTTTTTTTTTTAATGGAAAATTACTTAACATAAAAAGTAATGAAAGAAATTGATTTCTTAACTTTTTGTCTACAACATTCTGTCATAGTTTAATCAAAACAAGGACCCAAACACAGACACAAAGGCAGAATAACAAAATAACAGAAAGACAAGAGAAGTGAGTTTTATGATTAGCTCATGTCCAATGTCAACAAACAGAAATCCACAAACCAGAAGTCACAGAGAACAAAGCGAGGACACAAATGGAACATGTGTACACAGAAGAAAGGCGGGAAAACAGACAAAAACAGGAAGTGGAAAGTAAAACCTGAGAAACAAGGATACAATCTACAATAAATGGGAAACAACTGACCAAAAAGCCAAACCATGACATTAAACCCATAAATACAAGTCAAGTCAATTTATTTATACAGCTACAAATCACAAATCGCATTGTTAACTTGCCTGGGTCTGTTTTTAGGTTTGCTGTTTTGTTGGTCGGTCTGCAGGATTACACAGAAACTACTAACTTTGCAGTGTTTTTCTGTATGTTCATTAATTTCTCAGGAAATAATGCGTGGATGAAAAAAAGCAGGTGTATTTAGGTGGCTGGCATCTAGGAATTAAATCGAATCAGATCTAAATAAAAATCAGAATCTTGCACATTTTAATATGTTGGCTTGATAAAGTAAAGCAGACTGTTTGGCCTTGGTGGAGGTATGTGCTCTATTGCGTGTATTTCTAGTTTAAAATCATCTTAAATACCCTGTTTAAATATGTTTCTATGCATTAATACTTTATTGGTTTATGTAACCAACAGAGCCACATGAACAGTGAGACCCTGAAAAATCAATGGTGCATCATGGAAACTGAGGCCTTACGTAACATCGTAATGACAACCGTTAAATTACTTAAAACATGAATTGTAGTCTGGTTATGTCCAGTAAAAGTGAGTCCTCGTGTCAAAGGCTGCAGCTCGTTGTGTTCGGCAGAAGGTCCATTCAGGAGAGTTTTTATAAAGTGTTTTCTCTTTTGTGTTTTCGGGTTACATAAGTCGCTGCAGCGCATTAACACACATGTTCCCTCAAGCGTGCAACATGCTGCACAGAGCCACTTCTTCTTCTCCTCTCCCTGCTCTCACCCATCTCACTGGCTGGATGACCAAATCATCTCTGACAGGCCGAGGCTTTTCATGCAGCTCTGTGAGTGTGTGTTGAGCCCGTCGGATGTTCACAGTGCACAAAAGAGCCGGGACACACAGGAGGCGCTTCAGTGCGACAGGCTGCCACTGTTTGTTCAGGCTTCACATGCTGTCCGTCTGTCTGAGCCGCTGCAGCCATCGATGAAGGTGGAGGTCAGGGCGGGTGCTGCTTTTTGGATCAACTCCCCAAGGACCTGTCAACTTCAAACTGTGAGACAGACTTTGTTTTACCCAAAAACTGATATTTGATTATTAGGTACAAGAAACTGATAGTTTATTGATGTTTTTTTATACATTTTAAACCAAATAAATTCATATAATTGCTGATTTTAAAGTACTGGAAATTTCTGGTTTGGTCAGTGAGATATTTTTCCAACAACTTTTGCTTGAGTGAAGCTGTAACGACTTTGTTGTGTGTAAGAATTGTGTTACAAACAACTCTTTTGGCTGAATACAGAGGGATAAAAACTTTTTTTTTACACATGACAGTAGATTCAAAATGCAACATTAAGGTCTGGAAAAGTAGAAAATATTTGAGAAGTACTGATTAAAATATTACTTGGAAAAGAAAGAAAGAGATGTTACTTTTCTAAAAGTAAAATTCAAAATTCTTTTAAATTCTGGAAAGAAAGTTTCCTTTAATGTTGATAAATTAAGGCAGTGTGGTAAAAAGTACCTAAAAGTCATACTTGAGTAAAAGTAAAGTTATCATGTTAAATTATTACTTTGGTAAAAGTGAAAGTCACCCATACGAACAGTACTTGAGTAAAAGTCTTAAAGTATCTGATAATAAATGTATTTAAGTATAAAAAGTAAAAGTAGATTATACATATTATTTATTTTTTACACTATGAGTAGATCACTTATCATCCTGGCCGATTATTAGTTCCAGTATTCAGCATTTTTCTGAACATCCGTCATCAGTGATTTTTCTTCTTTTTTTAATCCGATGCAGATAGAATAAGTGCACTCATTTGGCTCTAATGCAGTATATAATCTGATAGATAACTAGTATCTAAAGTTGTTAAACTAATGTAGTGAGTAAAAAGTACAATATTTGCCTCCAACATGTTGTAGAGTGGCAGAGTAGAGTAGCAGAAAAAGGAAACTTTTTGCAGAGCAGACAGTATAAGAATAATGTAACTATTGACGGATCACAATCTTCAGAATTTACATCTTCCTGCGTAGTAAACTTGAGTTGGGTTGTTGACAGTCTTTCCCCCCTACAGGAAGTTTGTCGGCTCGTCTGAGAAGCTCCAGCAGCAGAAATGATCATCAGACTGGGAAGACTGACACCAGGATACTTCCGTCTCCTCCAGGTGGGTCTCGACCACTGAGAGCTCAGATTTATTACCTCTGTCTTTATGATTTAATGGCCTGGTCTCAATGCTTCAGACATTTTCCCCCAAATGCATAGTTTCACTTATTTGTCCCTCTGCAGTTGAGACAGATGCATTATAATAATTCTTTCAAATCTAGAGAGCACAAATAAATCAATCCACCGAGTGAAAGTTCATGTTTGGATCACTATTTGTCTTTTTATGTAATTGCTTTAAATTGAGGGAGGACAGCGATCGACGACAGGTTAATAAATATTTCACGGAGAGCTGATGCAGCTCGTCTCAGGAGGTCACGTTATATAACCTGTTCAGACTCCACCTCACAGCTCGTGTTGCGTGCGAAAGGATGATGATGCAGGATGTGAAATGTTACAAACAGTGAGGGGGTGAAGAGTTGACATGGACTGCTGTCGATGCTCCTGTCTGGGGGTTAATTCTACTCATCACAGCTCTAATAGCCACTGAAATAACAGGATATAAGTCCGTGCGTCAGTGAATGTATGTATGAATGTATCCTCTCAGAACGAATGCATACCTCCGCCATGCCCAACAGTTCCCATTTCTACTCTCTCTTAGATACCAGCCACCTTTAAACTGCATACATTTGGATAAAAATCAGACACACAATTAAATTAATTACATTTAGTTTCTCTGCTTTCATTAATTTGTTTTTTTGTTTGTTTGTTTTTGGTTGTTTGTTTCCTTTCATGATTTGTTTGTTTGTTTTTTGTTTCCATGTGGGAATATATTTTTTGCAAAAGTACAAGTGCAATTATCGTGAAAAATCTGATTATTCTGAAACCACTAAACCAAAAAAAATAGGTACAGCCACCAAAAATAATGAGTTTTTTTTCATGCGTGTATATTCCCTGAGAAATTAACGAAAATGTTACACAGGTGAAAACAAAACCTCCTTGCTGGAGGTAAAAAAAACAAGACCACACCTGCACATTCACAACTCCATGACCTCCATGACCACATACTGTACATACACCCCAACAAACCTCCACCCGCTTCACCAGGATTGTCACATTCAACAGCTCCCATATTCACATAAAACTTCTACGCACTGCGGCTTTAACGTCCCTCTCATCAGACTGTTGTCTAACTGCGTCTGTCTGGGTGTCCTGTGTGCAGAGGCAGGTCTCAGGTGAGGTCCGCATGCAGCCTCAGAGCAGTCTCATCGACCCCATCGCCATGACGATGGCCACAGTGGGGATGGGAGTGTCTCTGTACAGCGCCAGGCAGATGGCAGAGAGAGTCCAGCTGAAACATCTGAACGCCTGAGACCAGCGAGGAGCAGTCAGACCAGAGCAGCTCCGTCGGGCTGTTTGCTTGTTTGTTTGTTTGTTTGTGTACGTCGGAGAAGGTCTGTGATGGAGGAGGTGGAGAGTGTCTGAGAATGTGTTTGTGGTGTCGTTGAAGGAAAATCTAAGTGTCCCAGGAGGAAAATGTGAGTCATTGTTCAGTCCCAGAAGGAGGATTTGCCATCAGTCACAACAATTTACAATTTTTTTTTTTTTTTTACGATCACATAATTTAGAGGCAAAAATAAGTGAGTCTGTAGTTTGACCACGCCGCATATTTTGTGCTCGTCGCCTGTAAGAGGACTGCACATTTCATTCACTCAGTTAAATGAAATAAATCTGCATATCGATCTATCAACAAGGATTATAGTTCAACCTGCAGCTATTATTATTTCCTGCATTTTATACTGCAGCAAAACATGAAAAACACAGAAAATCTAATAAAAACTAAATAAAATCATGTGGGAACTTATCTCAGCATAGCTCCTTGTTGTATTTATTAATATTAGTCACAAACATGACCTTTACTTTCAAATATTCCAGTTCAGCAATTAATTTGTTTGACTGTTGCACCTTAATGTTTTGAATTTGGATTGTAAATCCTAAAGCAGCATCGCTCCTGTCAGTATTTATTATTTATGAAGCAGACTATAACCTGCTGTTTTCATCAGGGCATCCACAGTTTGCTTCATTAATATTTCATGTTTGTACTAAAATGTTATAAACAAAACGTCTGTAAAAGATGAAAATGAATTATTTGTTTTGTATAGTCACAAATTTAATAGATGTTATTCTTAAAATAAAAATGTTCACAGTTCTGACGTCTATATTCTGATGTTTCCAGGTTGTTTTCTGTGACATTAAAACATGTCGTGGTTCTCAGGTTTCATCCATGTGGAAAAGTTTTGTGGGAAATTGTCGGGCGGCTGCACAATCTGTACGGAGCGACTCATGTGGATCAAACGCAGACAGAGGAAGTGATTGATGAATGACATAGAATGAGATGCTGAGATGAAAGTCAACGTGTTCTTTAACGTCAATTATTTTCAGATGAGATCAAGGACCGTGCTCTTCTGTTTTAATGTGGATTTGATGACATGTTTTAGTTCACGCTCACCGCTCTCAAAGCGTTGTTTACAGCAAAAAAAAAAAATCTTAATCAGAGAAAGAAACAGTTAGCAACTGGCTGGTGAAAAAATTGGAGCATTTAGCAGCCAAAGAGCCAGATGTTTCCATCTGTAATGGCTGGATGTGTAGGCTAAATAACCAACTGTTTGCTAAATCAACTTATGAACTTAAAAAGTGATGGTGCAGCATGTCTGTGTGTTTGCAGCTTGTTCTGCTGCCCTCAAGTGGCCAAAAGATTCACTAATGCAAGTTTAAACAATAACTTTGGGTAGAAAAATGCAACTTAAAACTACAACTTCATCAAACAGAGAAACTTTTCCATGCATAGTTTTTACAACCTTGTCAAAAACAAACAGCCTCTAGATTTATGTTTCCATTGAGCAGACAGCAGCCACAGGAGGAGGAGGAGGTCTGACTCTGTGGGAACCAGCCACAGTTGTTGGTTTTACTAATTCCTCTCTGCTGGGGGCTGACAGAGATGAAGAGCAGCTTTGAGTCATTTGTTTAGTCTGAGTTCATCTTAAACTGTTTCAAAGTTCAAATGTCAGTCAACACACTGGTAGTTTAGGGGCCAGTATATCAAAAAGGAATTCCCCAATCATAAAACTGTCCACATCAGAGACACAGATGTCAAGTAAAAGCTAATCATGGTCTCTGATTCCATTCAGGAAATGTTTGAGAAGCTGCTCCCATGAAAATAATCAAGTGATCCGTGACTGAAGGCTTTAGGCTCCTCTTGTCATGATTCATCAGTATATTTTCCCTCTGAGAAACCTTCCGTACTTAAAATATAACCTTTGACAGGATGAAACATGCAGAGAAAGAGGATAAACAATAATGGTTTACCCCCTCTTTCTTTCTCTGTTCATATACAGGACATATTGTTTAATATGTGCTGCATGTTACTGACTGTCGATAAATTACTTTCAATAATGATGCAGCATGCAATCTGCAAAGTTACTAGTGATTAAAGATATTGAATAAACATTGTGGGGTAAAAAGTACAATGTATGCATTTGACATGTAGTGAAGAGGAATTATACAGTGGCAGAAAATGGAAATAATCAAGGAAAGTACAAGTACCTCAGTAGCCTACAAGGGTAAAGTAGTACTTACATTCCATCACAGCTTTTACTAAGTAATATTTTAACACAATATCTTTACTTTTACTTCAGTATGACTTCAGGGTACTTTTTACAAAACTGTTTAAACTACAGCGAAGCATCACTATTATGAAGTCATTTAAAATCCTGAACTTAGCCGAGGGTTGGTCCTAAAACCCGGAAACCAATTAGCAGTTTTGTACATCCGGTTCCCACGTCTCAACGTCTTATTACAGTTTTTTAAATTGATTTTCGGTTAAATACCTGAAATTAGGTATGTGGTTACCACAGGCTTAAGATATTTATACGTTTTGTTCTGCGATATTAAAAAATAATAGGCTCATTAAATGTCTCACATCATAAAGCGTTCCCGTGTCTCAAAAACGGCGGTTGCTAACAGGTGGCTAAATGAGACTACAGAAGTTGTCGCGGACATTAAACGTCATCACAACGAACACGGCGACTTATCTACTCACTAGTCCGTCTTCACAGGCCGACAACAGTTACAAACCACTCTATCTCTAACTTTACAACTTGTAGATTTATCAATTTACAGAAAACGTCTATTACAGTTAATCGTGTAGTGAGACGCTTAGTGGTGATGACGTTTAACTCATGCGACTGCAGTGTGGTCTGTTTATAGGCTAGCATTTGCTTTTTACTTCTAACGACTTAATTTACTCTCCGCAAATCACAAACGTGGTGTTCATCTGTGAAGATTATCTACCTGATCGAAACGTGTAAGTATAATGAACTTAGATATTATTTTCTGCGATATTAAAAATAAAAAATCTCTCAGGCTTTTTGCTAACTTCCGGGTTAGCCTACTTTGTTGGTTTGTTTAAAGTAATTAATTATTTAATTGTATTTTACTGTATGGTGTAGTGTCATATAGCCCAATGCTATATACTCCGTTACAGTAGGTGGCGGTATGCACTTTAAAAGTCATGGTTGCAAGCCGCCATTAAACCTACAGAAGAAGAAAAAGAAGCGTGACAGATTTGTGTCTGATGGATGAGGCGGCTCCACTTGATGCGAGTTCTCAGAGTTTCATCGCAGGAGAAAACAACAGCAGCAACAACCCACCAGACTTCTAATCGCCCGAGCAGACGAGTAAGAGCCGTGATGTTAATGTAAAATCATCACCCACCGATGGCAGCAGCAACAACTATGCGTAATTTTAAGATCCCTGTGAAGTTTGTGCGTAAAAGTGCGCGCTTCTCCGTGGCGCACCTCGCTCGCTTCCCGTCCTATCCTCATCTTCATCTTCATCGGATCTAGAGCTGAGCAGCAGCAGTCCAGGCGTCAAAGCGTCTGAAAATGGCTGTGCTCCGTCCCGCCCGGAGGAGCTCCAGCAGTCCACCTCCTCTGACGGGCTTATTAACGTGCGTTTTGTTGCTCGTGTTCGTCTCCGCCGCCTCCGCGAGACGTGATGCTGTTGCGGGAAACAACAGCGAGACGCGAGGAGATCCAGCCGTGGTGACGGATGAGGACTCCCATCACCACAGCAACTCCACCGCTCACAAAAAAGCTTTCCCCGTCCTGTCCTTCAACTACGACCACGTCAGGAAGCCCTTCGAGATCTCTCTGTGGATCCTGCTGGCCCTGCTCATGAAACTTGGTGAGTGACGCACGACTCAATTTATTGGAGGGGTTTCCTGCAGCCGAATTTATTAATACTCCCACCTCCAACAGCAGTGAGGGGCTGGGCTATCAGAAACTGAAGGGAGCTCGTTACCCAGACTGTTGACTGTATTTTTAATTGGTTTCTCTAGTGGGTTTCCTGTTTTCTGTGTTCAGATTTGGGTCTGAATTTCGTTTATTGAAGTAGTAAAATGTCACCCAGCTCAACAGAGAACAGGAAAGGAACAAAGGAGGTTGCCAAACACAGCAGCTGTGATTGAGAAATAAATATATTATGACTCAACTAAATATAGAAACAAGCAGCTGCTGAGTTTTGAAAGCATTTAATATGCTAGGATCTTTCTCTGCAAGCAAGAAACTCTATTAATAGAGGCATGATTCATATACATACACACACATAGGCAAACACAGTATGTAGTATTCTGTACATACATAAACATACATGCAAACATAGCCAAACAGCTCCAGTAAAGTAGTAACTTTATTTCCATGTCATCGTTGCAGATTCAGATGTTTAATGTGTAAATGATTCATACTTTCTGAAAGTTTTTGGATCCGTCCAGCACATCACCTCAGCACGGGAGAAATGGCTGCAATATCCACTAAAAGTTCTTGTTTTGGTCACTGACTGGCTGAGGTTGTTATTCCAAGTGTCTGACAACATTATGGAAACAATTCCTAGGGAGAAATAGACCTTTTTGTGTAAGACTAACCAGAAAAATAAGTCTTGATAAAGGCGAGAGAGACTTGATTTTCTTTTCAATTAGTTGAAAAATGCGTCGCCATATATTGAGTTTCGGCAAAACTCCAATATCGTGCTTCGCTGCTCTCAAGAGGAGTGTCGTGTCAAATTCAAGAGATGACACATTATAAATATCCAGATATATTTAATCTATTTAATTAGTCTGAGCAGCTGCTTTGCCAAGACTGGATTTAAACTCTAAGCCTTTAACATTTGCTTCGACTACAGACAGACGGACAGACGGTCACATCATCAGATCAGTCCGTGGAAACACTATTAGTGTTCTGTTACATCTCCAGAGGGAAAATCTGAAGCAACAGTGAAGCTGGAAAACATCAGCCATCTCCATCCACATCAATGTTCTCATTAATAATTAAAGATTTCTGAACATTTAGGTGTTTTGACTCGAATACAAAACAGAATTTTTATTAAATGTTGCCATAAAAAAAGACTTAAGTACAAATAAAGATTTTTTTTTTTTTTTTACTTTTCACCATATTAAATGTCAGAACAGCGGGCAGACATGATTCTGATTCCAGACATCTATCCTACGGTTTGTCGTTGGCTGACTAAGCAGAGCGAAGCAGCTCTCTGGCTTCTTATCTTGTCCGTCCAGCTGTTGTCTCCGAGGGCCGGTCCAACTTCCTGTCCTAATGCACTGCTCGATAACAAAGATCTCAGTGTGTTGGAGTCAGAGGGGAGAGAAGGGGGCGAGGACGACTGCACACAAGACCACTGACTGCATAAAACATTGCAGGAAAATGTTCGTCTCTCAGCTGAATGAGGCCTTGACATTCAGCCTCTCAGTCATGTGACAGGGGGTTCAGGCCTCTGCAACAATCAGGAGGAATATGAAACTAAGAGTTGTTCAGCGTGGATCTACTGTGTCAGGGTTCCAGACCTCTATTCCTTCAACTCTTACATCATATTGATTTATTTCACGCTGAGAGGATGTTTACACCTGTCCTGAGTGTTCCGATCACATATGGCCATAATATGCCCAGACTCCCTTTACAAATCACATGTTTTTAAGATTTGTTGAACGAGAAGAAGCCTAACAAACTTTGCAAAACTTTTCTGTGACAAATTCTAAATCAGTGGTGACTTCTTGTAAATTCGGCATTAAATGCAATACATTAAGTTGTTTCTTTACTTGCACTGCAGTACCAGTTCCCAAGATATAGCAGTTTAGCATTTACCCTAAATCTATGAGAGAAGACAACATTTTATTGAGGGTTGACATGTCAAATTTTACAAAAACAGTAAACTGTAAGTGATATAGGCTACTTCTTTGTTGCCCTTGTAGAAAGTTCCCAGACTCCCTTAAAAAATCACTCAATTTTGTGAGTTGTTGAATCAGGAGAAACTCATTTAACATTGTGAAACACTGTCTACAACAAATTCTTAATTGTTTGGGCCTTCTTGTCAATTCGGCATTAAATGAAACACATTAGGTTGTTTCTTTACTTGTAAAAAGTGTCAGTTTGTCCCAGAACCACTGTACCAGCCTGTCTGCTTCTGTAACATTTAGCAGTTTAGCATTTACACTTAATTTATGAAAGAAGAAACATTTAATTAAACATAGGCATGTCAAATTTTACAAAGACAGTCAACAGAAATTATAATATTTGAACCCTCTCTCTCCGCAGGTTTTCACATTATCCCCCGAGTGTCACACGTCGTCCCAGAGAGCTGTCTGCTGATCTTCGTTGGTCTGCTGGTCGGCGGCATCATCAAAGCCATCGGAGAGGATGCCCCCGTCCTCGACTCGAAGCTCTTCTTCCTCTACCTGCTGCCTCCCATCATCCTCGATGCCGGCTACTTCCTGCCCATCCGGGCCTTCACGGAGAACCTGGGCACCATCCTCATGTTCGCGGTGGTGGGGACTATATGGAACGTCTTCTTCATCGGCGGGATGATGTACGGCGTGTGTCAGATTAAAGGAGCCAACTTGGAGGACGTCGACCTGCTGTCCTGTCTGCTGTTCGGCTCCATCATCTCGGCCGTCGACCCCGTGGCTGTGCTCGCTGTGTTCGAGGAGATCCACATCAACGAGCTGCTCCACATCCTCGTGTTCGGGGAGTCGCTGCTCAACGATGCCGTCACTGTGGTGAGTCAAGTGAAGGCTGAAGGTGCCATGGACTGAATTTAAGTGCAATTTTCATGTACTGTTCTTGAGCGTTTTCATCTTCTGCTACTTTACACCTTTGTACTTTTTACTCCACAACATTTATCGTAACAGCTGGAGTTGCTTGTCAAATGTAAAATTAAGATTTTTTTTGGCTCCTATGCAGACAAATGCTTGATAATAGGAATATTAACCATTTGAGGTTTTGTATTAGATCATCTTGTCTGAAGAGTCAAAAGTTCAGTGTAAAATTCAGCTCTGTCCTTGTTCGGATCCGTCTATTTAAAGTTCTGTTTGTATTGGCAAAGGGCCCATTATAAGGTAAAAATAGCTGAAATCTGCTGCACATACAGCCACTGTTACCACTACAACCACAGCAATGACTGGTAATTATAATAATGATGCATTTTGTATTTTAATGGCAGTTTAATGCAACAATCCTGCAAAAAACCCTCCATTCTTAAAGGTTATAATGTTTAATGTCAGTTCAGTTGTTTACAGTGGTGCTGTTGAACCTTTTCTATTAGTTTATTCACCAAAATCTCCCAAATAATCCTGGATTTGCATCTTGATCCAGATGTCCTGTTAATAAACAAACACAGAGCGTAACCTCCCTCACAGAGCCAAACAGACAGGCAGTAAAAGACTCAAAGGTTTCTCTCTGTGCAGGTTCTGTATCACCTCTTCAAGGAGTTTTCCCACGCTGGGACTGTGACTGTGGTCGACGCCCTCCTCGGCGTGGTCTGTTTCTTCGTGGTCTCGTTGGGAGGCATCCTGGTGGGAGCCATCTACGGCCTCCTTGGCGCCTTCACTTCCCGTTTCACCTCGCACACCCGAGTCATCGAGCCCCTGTTTGTTTTCCTCTACAGCTACATGGCGTACCTCTCCGCCGAGGTCTTCCATCTGTCAGGGATCATGTCGTAAGTCCAGGTCTCGATGTTTGGGATTGTTTTTCTTCTCCAGTAAAAAAATATAAAAATAGCTTGTGTCCATCTTGTTGTTAACATGCCTCTCAAATCTACACAGGACAAGATAGAAATGCTTAAATCATGAATGATTCACTGCAGGCTATAAAAAGACTCTGGTTAATGGTTTAGATGGTTTTTCTTTGCTTCTTCTTTGAGGGGGAAATGAAAACAGGAAGCTTCTCATCTTAACTGTCAGCAAGGAAGCGGAAAAGCTTCACAAAATGTAAAACTATGAGGACAGATTTCCGAAACCGAGGGGAAAAAAACAGCTTAGTCAGGCCAAACCCAGGTTTCTGATTTTCTCCTCGTTTCCTTCCCGTCTCGAACAGATTGATAGCATGTGGCGTGATGATGCGGCCGTACGTGGAGGCCAACATCTCCCACAAGTCGTACACCACCATGAAATATTTCCTGAAGATGTGGAGCAGCGTGAGCGAGACGCTCATCTTCATCTTCCTGGGTGTTTCCACGGTGGCCGGTCCTCACGCCTGGAACTGGACCTTCGTCATTTTCACTGTGGTCCTCTGTCTGATATCGAGAGTGCTGGGTCAGTGCGACAGAATGTGGTGAAATAATGACTTTTGAGGAAATATTGAGTGCTTTAAAGATTGTTCTTGATCTTCTTTTTAAACTCTGTTACGTTGTTTACTGCGTGTCTTCAGGCGTCGTCGGCCTCACGTTCATCATCAACAAATTCCGTATTGTGAAGTTGACCAAGAAGGACCAGTTCATCGTCGCCTACGGTGGCCTGCGAGGCGCCATCGCCTTCTCACTGGGCTTCCTGCTGACCAACAGCGAGATGAAGCACATGTTCCTCACGGCCATCATCACCGTCATCTTCTTCACCGTCTTTGTGCAGGTGAGCGATGGCGAGTTCTTCTTCTGACCGACATTTGCATTTCTGTGTTTTTATGTGAGTCGTGTCAAACAGTTCATGTAAAATCGACATGTCCTCACGCCTGTTTCCGTCTTCAGGGAATGACAATCAGGCCTCTGGTGGAGCTTCTAGCAGTGAAGAAGAAGAAGGAGAACAAGGGATCAATTAATGAGGAGATTCACACACAGGTTTGATCTATAATTATTTATTTCACAACTTTACTTGAGCTTTATGTTGATTTCAGACTTTTGGAATCGCATATTTTGTTCATCGTTCAGATATTTGTTCTCTTCGTCTTGTCCTCAGTTCCTGGATCATCTCCTCACAGGGATTGAATGCATCTGTGGTCATTACGGACATCATCACTGGAAAGACAAGTATGACTTTCTTGACTTCTGTCTCCTCCCTGTTACCGTCTTTCTATGAGGAAACTCAATCTGTATCTTCTTTAATTGTCTCTAAGCTGAAGGAGGCTGAATATGATCCTGCACAAATGCTTCGTGGTTCGAAGTGACGCATTTTTTCCAAATTAAGATCCTGCTGTTGCCGTGGTTACAAACCCATTCTCTTGACATTCAACCTTTATTTATACTGGAGAGATCAGTGAAGAGTGTCCCTCATTTACAAAGACATCGAGCCAAACAAAACAAATAAAAAAATGAGAACAAGAACAAGGAGAAATGTTGACAAAAGCGATCACAAAAAAATACATTTGATAAAAAATGCTTGGAAGGAAGATAAAACGAAGGTCATGTAACATGCTTACTAATGATTGTTGTCTCTGCTGCGCTCAGGCTGAACCGCTTCAACAAGGCCTACGTGAAGCGGTGGCTGATCGCAGGCGAGCGCTCCACCGAGCCTCAGCTCATCTCCTTCTACAACAAGATGGAGATGAAGCAGGCCATGATGATGGTGGAGAGCGGGAGCGCCCCCAAGCTGCCCACCGTCGTGTCCTCCGTCTCCATGTCGTAAGTGTCGGTCTCAAGTCATGAGGACGAATCACGTAGTTGAATCGCTCGTTACATTTATTCAAATGCGTCTCCACAGAAACATTCAGCCGAGAGGAGCAGCCAGACGACGGGCGATCCCGAGCATCTCGAAGAGTCGCGAGGAGGAGATCAGAAAGATTCTGAGGAGCAACCTGCAGAAGACCAGACAGAGGGTCGGTAACACAGGGAAGAGTTTCATGTTTTACGAAGAAGCACTTTGTTTCTGACGCTGTCCTTCGTGTGTTTCCTCCTCAGCTCCGTTCCTACAGCAGGCACGACTTTCTGATCGACCCGTTCGAGGACACCCTGAGTGAAGTTCGCTTCAGGAAGCAGAGGGTGGAGATGGAGAGGAGGGTGAGTCTGACTGTGGTTCTTTTCTAATGAATGAGGTGAATCTAAATTGCAATTCAGTCTGATTAAGATAAATGTTCTCTAATCTAAATTACTCAGATCAATCAGTTATTAAAATAGTAGTCAGTTGATTTATTAGTTGACACCTAATCGTCCTTCCTGACGACCTTTTGTGTCTCTTTCACAGATGAGTCACTACCTCACAGTTCCTGCAAACCGCCAGGAAACACCGTCAGTGAGAAAAGTCTGCTTTGAATCAGGTCCGTAAAACACACAATACAAACTGTAACTATGTTGTATGATGAAGAGTTTATAGTGAAATAGGCAGGGAAGTTTACAAAATGACTCATGATATTTTTTGTATTTGACCCAATTCATGTTCTCAAGAAATGTAAAATGTTCGTGTAGGAGGCTTCTGGACTCGAACCATTTGTTAGACGAGCTCTTTGGATAGGGATACATTTAGACATGAAAAACAAACATAAACAAACAAACAAACTGGGGTTTCAGCCTCAAACATTCGTCAGGGCTTTTAAAAACGAGTACATGTTTGTTGAGAAGTAACAAAGCGGTGTCTCCATCGCACAGTTTGTCCACCAGAGAGCGCTGGTCTAAAATGTTATAATGTCAGGACCTCGTTCGGTTTCATCATCATGATTTTTACAAAAACAACTTCAGGGGATCTGGAATATTTCAGGATCTTATTTGTTTATGTAAACTAAAAAATGCAGCCATAAGATCGTAACTTTCAAACATCAACATCCAGCGATGGAAGAAGTTTTCAGATCTTTTACAATAATAATATAAAAGTAGATTAATTTATTTATTGAGCCGTTTGTATATTTCTTTATTTCTGTCTCTGTGTGGCAGCTCCAGTCCTCCATACAGTGAAGCACGAACTGCTGTTTGTCCAAAGAATCACTTTGTTTATGATGCAGCAGCAGCGTGTAGACACTCTTTAAGCACTAATTTGTCTCTTAACTGTATCCGTGTCCCAGAACACCAAGTTTACACCTACGACGACAGTGAGAGCCCCAGAGGTCCGACCGTTCAGCGGAATGCCAGCCCTCCCGATGCCGTCAGCCTGCTGAGCGAGTCGCCCCAGAGGCCCAATCAGAGCAGCTCGCAGAGAGACAAGGGCGAGGGCGAGCCGAGGGAGAGGGAGAGGGCGCCAGACGAGCAGGAGGAGCAGCTGAAGCTGTCCCGCTGCCTTAGTGACCCCGGTCCCAACCAGGAGGAGGAGCAGGGAGGCGGCTCCTTCAAGTCTTGATGATCCTCGTGTCGTCTGCTGTACTCCATGAGTCGTAGCAAAGCTTGATATTTATTAATTTAAATTAAAAGTATTATTCTTTTCAGTGTTTTTGTGCTATGAGATTATGCAAAATGTTTTTGTTTTTTTTTCATTCATCTGGATTTTTATCATGTAACACATTACCAAAGCTTGCACCACTGGACGTTTGCTATTTCAGGATTTTATCAGAGCCTGAAGTCTCAGCATTTTGTGTCTTAACAAGCAGACCAAAAAAAAAGACAGAGCACTTGTTTTAACATGCTTGAAGCACCAGATGGTTGGAGTTCACCCCCTCAAAGCACAGAAACTTATAGAGTAGAGCTCAACTGATCTCACTGTCACGGCCGATAATCATCTATCTGAAGATCAGCAAAGACGTCAACTGTTGAGAAATTGAAGCACAGGAAACGCCAAAGAAATGTTTGAGGTGATTTAAAAACAGTGTAACTAATGAAACGTGTGACTCTGAGGATGTCAGTCAACTAAGATACCTCAACAACAATTTGATGACTTTGACTTAAAATTCACTAGTCGATTAGTTGTTGATCTAGAAAATAGCCAGAAAATCTTGAAGAATGTCAATCAGCGTTTTCCAAAGCCCGAGACGACGTCCTCAAACGATTTGTTTTGTCCACAACCCAAATATCTTCAGTTTACTGTCACAGAGGAGGAAAGAAACCAAAAAATATTCACATTTAAGAAACTGGAATCAGAATTTTAGCTTGAAAATGACTCAAACTGATTAAAGGCGCAGTATGTAAGAATTGGCCACCTTACAGGGGCAGTATCCGCTAACTGCTGCTAACTGTTGCAGCTAAACATTATACCCTCCACATGAGCATGTTAGCATTGTCATTTTCATTGTGAGCATATTGGCGTACTGATGTCATCATCCAGTTTGAAGCTCTTCTGTGTCTCGGAGAGCACCGACCTGGTTTTGGACTCTTAAGTCTGTGTTATGCTAAAAAAAGAACAACTGCGTATGTCGTAAAAATCCTGTTCGTCATGCAAAAGTTAGGATCCAGTGTTGTTCAATTATGGGAATAAAAGTGCACATGTTCAGACAGTATTTTCTGGAAGATACTCGTAGTGTTGCGCTCGGTTGGTCACATTCAAGGTGACAAAAATTGGTGTGTAGAGAAAACAAGAAATTCAAACCCAGGTTACGTTCTCGCCTCAGCTTCCACAGCCGGCCTTAACAGTGTGGAGTCTGAAATCGTCCAACACAGCTTCTCCTGTTTGAACAAATTTGACAAGCGGTTCTGGAGATGTACACTGGTGCCTTTGGTTTTCTTTAAACACACATCTTAGTCTGAGCTTCTTTTAAAAAATATAATGAGACGATGCCCTGATTAAAAACATTTGTTTCTGTATCATTATCAAAGTATTATCCGCCTCAAACGTGTGTGTTCTCCGGATGAAATAGAAAGCACAAATCTGGTGACCCAAGGATGTTAAAATGACTCAACTTGCAAACATCGTTCCCAGACCGAGGCCTGTGAAGAAGCTTAGCGCTGTATTTGACATCGTTGCATGACTGACATGTTTTCTCAGGGACTGCGACATGGCACAGTATTAACATTAATTAGTGTTTCTGTCCAGATTGTGCTCCATTTACGACTGTTTTGTAAGCTTAAGTGTTTCTACTTGTAAGAGCTTCAGTAACATTCCAGCAGTGATCGAGTTCGTTGACTTCTTGTGTAACGAAAGCTTTACAAAAAATCTGTGTTCCTGGTCGCTGAGCGTGCTCTGAGACTTCTGTTGGGAGGTCAAAGAGGTGAATCTCTGTTTCATATCACAGCACTGAACTGCCTGAGCTTCCGCTGCCTGCACATGTTTGCCTTAAAAATGTATTTGCTTTCTTTGTGTTCGCCAGTTGAAGTATTTTTATATTTTGAAAAAAAGAAAGTCATATTTGTGAAATGAAGGAAAGCTTTAATAAAGGTGTCACTGCCTGAATTCAGTGCTGATGTGCTGTGGTTTTGCTTCACGTGCACCCTCCTGGTGTCGATATTTCATCCACACATTGCTTCACATCTGTTGTTCTGGTGTGTAAAGGTGTTACACGACAGCCTGATCGTGAGCACCGACGGTTAATTTGGCTCGTTGTTGCTCTCAATGGAAATTCCGGTCCAAATAACAGGGAGTTTGAGGTCCCCAACCTGCCAACCAGCAGCGTGTGTGATGCGATTATGACAACAAGAGCCTCAAACATCCTCCAGCAGTCGACAAGAGCAGCAGGCATGGACTTCAGCGGCACCTGGCAGGTTTATCATGAGGAAAACCTGGTGGATTTCTTAAAAGTAGTAGGTAAGGATGTTTTCGTAAAGGACTTCTTCACCTTTGCGTGCATCAATAACACATTTTTCCTTTGAATGTGCCTTCAAGGTGCTCCTGACATGGTTGTGAAAATGAGAAAGGACTTCAAGCCGGTGATAGTGATCGAGCAGAACGGCAAAGACTTCAAGCTGACGATAAAGACTCCCGTCTCCAGCCAATCCCACTGCTTCAGCATCGGGAAGGAGTCAGAGATTACTGCTGTGGATGGGAGGAAGTTTAAGGTAATTCAAGAATCTCTTCAGGGATCTATGTAGGCATAAATGTCAGTCCATGTTGTAGAGAGCTACATGGTGCAGAGATCTCCCTCTGTGTATGAAAAAATTGAAGGAATCTGATTCATATAAAATCAATAAGCAAATAAGTTTAATTTGATGATTGCAAGGGAATCTTTATTCAGACAAAATGATATATAAATAATAGACATCTCTGGGATAGATGGGGGATTTTTGACAGGAAAGAACAATAGGTGTAAACATTTGGTTTGTTCGGTGTTATTTGGTTTTGAGCAGTGCACCGTCAGAGAGGAGGATGGGAAGCTGATTTCTGAGACTGGAAAGTTCACCTCTGTCAGAGAGATCCAAGGGGAGGAAATGGTTGAGGTCAGTTGCTGTAATTCTTTTGAAAACTGCTCTAAAGACGTTCAATGTGAGAGAGATTTCTATGTAAATAAGCTTTTTTTTTACCTGTCACTGCTTCCTCATTTTTCCAGACCATCACTGCCGGCTCTGTGACCTTCATCTGCAAAAGCAAACGAGTCTGATCAACACACGGCAGCTCGTGGATCCCTCTCAGACCTTCAGCTTTAAGCATCAGTCGTCTGGAAATAAAACATTTATGAATGAAATGCACATGTGTTATATTATTATGTGTTTGTTTTTATTCAGTCTCGTGTTTTTGCTACAGCTGCAGTCGACAAAAACTCCATCAAACAATTAAAATCAATCAAGATCACATATCAACACTGAATTTGCATAATCTAAATTATTTTTTAATAATAAAAAAAGGTACAATAAGACATTTCTGATACTACATGCCCTGGTTTGTCAAAGAAGACACTCAATCTACGAAACTAAGAAAAAGCTGAAATATTGGCTTGAAAAAACAAAATTCCTTGAATATATTTAAAAACTGAAAACAAAATCTATCCTTTAGATCAATTCATTAGACCAAGATTTAAATATTTAGATTTATCACTGGATTTGAAATGAAAATGACAGAATGAGTTTTATATCTGTGACACAGTCCAGACAGCTAAGTTATAACAATCCTGACATCATTGGACGAACTCCAAATCCTTAAACACAGATTTACTTTCTTCTAAAAAAATAATCAGTCTTGAAGAACAAAAATCAATCAAATCAATAATATCCTCATTGTAACAAAACACAATATACATAAACATCACTTTTGCCAAATCGTGGAATCAACTTGAGAATTAATTTTATTTACTTTGTCTATAAATATGAAAAACACCAATGCCAGAAATCTTTGAACACTTATGTCAAAATGTAATTTACTCTAGCCCCTTAAGCTTTCTCTACTTATTTAGTTATTTTATGTTCATGTTATTCTGACACCTGTTGTCTTGTCTCCAGTGTTGCCGTGTGTGGCCGCTGGAGGGCGCTGTGCGGTTTTAGCTGCCTGATTTTCGTTTGCGAAGAAGAACGAAAGCGGCGCCTTGTGAGTGCGCATGCGCTGCACATATTTTCTCTGCAGATTTTCCTTTGCAAAAAAAAACAAAACAAAACATTTCTTCTATAGAGTGAGTGTCAGTGTATGGCCAGATACATGAGGCCCCCAAACACGTCTTTGTTTGTCAGAAATATCTCCGACGAATCCAGGTGAGTCCACTTTCAGACGCCATCAGAAACAAACATCTTCTACTAACGCTAACAACAACATTAACGGCAGCTAGCTGGGCTAGCTTAGAAGCTAAGTTTAGCCTCACCGTCGGGAAACGTTACTTTAAAGCAGAGTGCAGAGACGATTTGTGCGAGAAACACGTATTCGCACAATCACATTTTACTCATGCAGTCAAAATGAAACGGCAACTGTGATATTGGCATGTTTTGTCGGGACTTCATCTGCCTTGGGGGCGTTTCTTTGTTAGCATTGCATTTCTGCCGCAGGTTGAACGTGCACGATTTTAATGTTTATAAATTAGCCAACGTCAACGTTAGCTCAAACTAACAACGCAACGTCAACTCAAACAGTGTTTCAGTAAATATCTTTGTTGATTTGTAGATGAAAGACTTCTAACCCATTTCACAAAACTGGCTTTCATTTGGCTTGACTTTATTTTTAATAAACCTAACGTTAGCTAACGGTATCTCAGCGTTGACGTGTATAACGTTTTTTCCGGTAGCCGTTATAAGTTTGAATTAACTATAACTGTTGTTTATTAACGTTAGCTAACCCTTATAGCGTTAATAATTTATGATACATTTTAATGCTGTAAACTAAGTTAGCATATTGTAAAATGAACGGTTATTTACCTGCTAAAAACAAACATGTAGTCAAAGATCAGAAACTTTGTCACATAAAACTTTATTTACTCTTTGAACAAGGGTCTAATAGGGAACCAGCCTCCCAAACAAAATATATTTTTTATAAATAACTTGGTATTTACAATACAGGTTTTTATAAGAATCAGATTGCATACTATCTACCCATTGTTGATTTTGTTTAAGGCTGTTTGTTTGTTAGAAAAAGCATGTTGGCGCTGATCTAAATCTGCATTGCTCTCTTCATTGTCGTGACATATTGCTCTAGATATTATTTGCTGAAAGGTTGTTGAAACTCAAACATTTGGCATGAATCTAACCTGACTTTGGCATTAGTGCTGCATCTGCTTATGTCAATTATATACTTTTTAATGTTAGCAGATTTTAGGTTTAATTGCATGCTGAGCGAAATGGTGTACCTATTTTGAAGGAGCAATTTGTAAGATATGGCCAGGAGTAAACTAACATTATCAACAGTGTGTAAAAAAAAACCCCAAATATGTTTAGGACTGTTTTGCATAGATTTCTATGCAAAACAGGCCCGACCTGTCTCTTAATGCCTCTTTGTACCGCAGGTGGCTAGAGTTTGATAGCTTTCATAGTTTCAGCTGAAAGATATGCCAGCTGTATTAAATTTATAAAATGTCAAGAAATTAAATACTTACTTTTATTTTACTTACCAAACAGAAAAAATACAATAGTGCACCATCTCAATTCAAGTTTCTCTCGTACTGAGCTAAGACGAGCTTTACTGTCTTGTTAACTCATCATTAAACACACTTCAAACTCAACAGAAACTAAATAAAACCGACCAAATTAGTCCTGGTTTGTCTTTCCAAATCACATCTAGTTTGGTCGACATAAACACTAAATTCACGGAGTAAGAAGTGCAAATATATTTTCGCTGCCTGCTGTGTCCTCTCGTCCACAAAGTCATAGTCCTGGACAGAGTTGCTGTAAATCACCTCTGTACTGTGTCCCCTGACCTCAGTCAACATTGAAGGCTGTGTTCAGTCCCAGTTCGGTGTCCCGCCGTGTTTAATTTCAGACAGCCAAATCCAGTTAAGCTGGGCCCCATCGCCCGTGGTGACACCCTCAGTGATCCAAGTTCCCTGGACGGGCAGACTGTAGGACCACTTGCTCCGCGGCTAACTGATCCATGAGCTAATTTGCTAATGGTAGCTTGCTACAGCTGAGGATAGCTAGCAAAGAGCAGCAGTTGTCTGTAACCCTGGTGATATGCTGCCCGCGATGGTTTGGAGCTACCTTTAAAATTCTGGCCATATTTTGCAAACTACTCCCATTTAAAGGGCCAGTTTACACCCAAAACACAACAGAAACGGTGCAAAGCAAAACACAATACTGTAAAATAAATAATGCTCTTGAAAAACAGCCAAATTTAATCAAAGAAAACACAAACTCTGTGAACAGGTGGTTGGTCAGATCGCTAGGTAAGAAGTCAGAAAATTGTGTTTTGGGGTGAAGTGTCCCTTTAGTCCTCTCACTAGCTGCTCTCCCAGCTGTTACTAGGTGATGATGAAGGTAGAGTTGGCCATGATGGTCAGTTGAGTTACACTTGTATTTACGGTGTTCAGGCCTGAGGATTTGCGGCGTGAGTTTGGCCGCTATGGGCCGATAGTAGATGTCTACATCCCACTTGACTTCTATACACGTCAACCAAGAGGATTTGCATACATTCAATATCCTTTCCCAATGAGTTTTAACTGTGTTTGTTCTCCTGCTAACAAATTTTAATTTCTTTTCAGCAGAGAAGATATGCTTTTATGACTTTTTTTTTTTGCAAATAATTTGATTGAATATCTAACACACGTATTTCTCTGTTATTGCTTCAGAAAATGTAAAAGCATCCAGTTGTGGAACCGGCCACAAAGAGTAACAAAGACCCATATAGAGTAGCTGTAAAGACAAGTCACACAGACCTTCAGGATCAGAGGGAGGGAAAAGGTTGAAAAGACAAAAGTAAAGCATGAAGAGGAAAAGGGAACGGAGACAAAGCTTGGATATGGCGGCAAAGAATTGGGAAAAGAAAAGAGGTTTAAGAGGAAAAGGCAAGCAGGAAACCCAAGTCTCTGTGGGAGTCGATTAAAGAGTGTAAAGATCAAGATGAAGTTCAAAGTCAAGCATGGGCAAAGGTAACAAGTCTGAATTATTTTGTATCCTCCCAAGACGCATCCTCAAATTTGACATGGCAACAAAATCAGCTTTCCCTGTGATATCGATGACATTTTAATTTTAATTGAAGCAATTTAATTAATAATCAATGTATTTGATCTGTTTATATATTTGTAGTCGTGATCCCTCAGACAATTATTTGATGTATTTGCAAAGCTTGCTTCATCTTTTATCTCTACAAATATCTATTGAATGTATTTGTCTGTTGCTTCCCCCCCTTGTCATACCATATTAAGTAAATTTTTTAGTGCTGAATTAATCAAAAGTACATTAGCATTCATGTTTCAGTATGTTATTCAAGGAGAAATAGTTTCCTCCTATGCTTGTTTTACCCTCCTGAAAGGGAGAAAAAAAACATTTATTTGAATGTTTGCCTTTCCAAAAATGAGAGCAAACCAAACCCTTAACCACCCAGCATATTTGAGGATGTGCGTGATGCAGAAGATGCTCTTCACAGCCTGGACAGGAAGTGGGTGTGTGGCCGGCAGATTGAAATCCAGTTTGCCCAGGGTGACCGGAAGAGTAAGTGTTGAACTTCAGTTTATTATTTTACAAACAAATACTTTAGTCTGTCAGCAAGAGTCTTTGCTGTAGACTGAAATCTTATTGTCAGTGTCACTTGAATTATACTGTGACAGATAAAGATTGACTGCAGCCGACTAGACTTGTCATGAAAGTGTTAACTGAATCATGTCTGCTGTAATGCCTGGTATAGAGGCACACTCTGAATTTACTCTGTAGGGCTCATGAAGCAGAAAGCACATTGCATTTCAATATTTGTTGTGCATACCAGTAGTGAAGTCCAGCTCTTACAGTGGTCCTCCTTAGTACTAAAAAATGTAAACAGTAATGACTTTTCATCACTGTTTGTCCCATCAGCACCAAACCAGATGAAGTCGAAGGAGAGGCGGTCTCCGGGCAGATCCTCTCGATACGACGACTACGACCGAGACAGCCGGCGCCGACGTTCACGCAGCCGCAGCTACGACCGTTACAGATCGCGCAGCCCTTCTTATGATCGCCACCGCAGACGATCAGAGAGTCCTCGAGAGTGAGTTGTTCTCGTCAGTGTAGACTTACTCCTCCTCACAGTTGTTGTTCTGTAATGTTTCCTTACAAGGGGAAAGGAAAAGATCCTTTCATCTCTCTCTGCAGGTCTCGTGGACGGATGTATGGAAGAGGGAGAAGCAGGAGCCGCGAGGACGACAGGTACGACTTATCTTTGACACCGTTTAGAGGACGTGGTTTGTTACTCTCACTCTGTCTTAGTCGTGGTAATGTCTTACCTGAGTTCTAAACAAAAGCACTCTAATATTTGACACGTGGGCAGTTTTGGTAAGTGCTGAGAAGTTTAGGTTGCCACAGTCCAAATGATGGACAGGTATCTAGAGCTGTCTGTCTCATTGTCAGATACAGGCAAAGGCCTCGGAGAGAGTCCAGAGGAAGATCTCGATCGCGCTCGAAATCTGCATCCCCACGAGAAAACGCCAACCCAGCGTCGACCTCCCATTACACTGAGGAAGAGGTACGACGGACACACTCCCCATCCCGCTCCAGGTCCCGGTCCGCATCAAGATCGCGCTCCCGTTCACGTTCTCGGTCACGATCCTGGGCTGGACGCAAGTCAGGTGGACGCTAGAAAACTGTCCGCTCCCCTTCGTA
The DNA here is from genome assembly GCA_039737535.1 of Lagodon rhomboides. Taxonomy (NCBI): domain Eukaryota; kingdom Metazoa; phylum Chordata; class Actinopteri; order Spariformes; family Sparidae; genus Lagodon; species Lagodon rhomboides. The sequence continues at coordinate 6,253,945 of CM077799.1, forward strand.
TCCGTCATTACGTCAGATGGACCAGAGTTGTTCATTTGTCAAGAAAAGAGTTGTTTGTTTTGACATGAATGTAATGTCCCCTGAAGCATTTGTAGAAAGCTTGTTTTTTGCAGCTCCATTTTAAGAACAATGCTGGTCCTATGCTTAGTTTTATAAAAATCGTTTGGGTAAGATTTCCTGATAGGAATATGAAACAGTCAACAGTTTCTGTGTTCGGTGGTAGTAGGCCAGGAATAATCCTCTTTTTTATATACAGTTACTGATTTTGTTCTCGAAACCCTATGCACCTGTTTTTGCAAAAAAAAAAAAAAGAACGTTCAGTATTTTCAAAAGAATCGAGTCTGTTGTTGAATCAAACCAGTGTTTCTGTGTGTTTTATCACAAATACCGTAAATTACATACTTAATATTTTGCTGACCCTTTACATTAACAGAAGTGTAGATTTTTCTTGTTTTTCTTCCCTTTTTACAGCCACATGTTCTTTTTCTTCACCTGCAGGAAAATTCATTTTCAGAAACTTGAGATAATCTGTCAGAATGGACATTATTTAGATGACAACATATATTATAAAGTTGCAGACTGAGTTGAACAGTACTATGTGCTGCCCTGCAACAATAACATGAAGAAACATTTGAGTAGACTTGATATTCAAGTTTTATGTCAATAGACTTAAAAGATTATTTAACAAAACAAACATGTCAGTATGGAGATAAAATGCACAGAAACGCTGCTGTGGTCCTTACAAGTGTTAACATTTTGTCAGCCAGTGACTTTAATCACAAACTGCTTAAACTGTTCATTAATCTGTTTTCTGTACAATTTAACCTTCTGAAATTTTATTTTTTAAACACGTATTCGGTTTTCGGTTCTGAGAGGAGGAACAAAAGTTTCTCGTAGATGTTTTCACGACTGTGTTGATGGTTTTTCAGAATGACTCTTGTCACTGCATGTTTTATTCTCCTGATCTTCTATCTTTAGTAGGAAGAAACTGTTATTTTGAGTAATAAATGGATAACATTCAGTATAAAGAAATGTGTGTGTGTGTGACTTCAGTTTGTCAACGCTGAGTAATTCAGAGAGTGCCCTTTCTGATGTCCTCAGGTGTTTCAGTGCTGTAAGTGGTGGTTCCTCTGCTGGTCTGTTTTCATGCAGAGGACTGCAGACTGACGCTCGAGCCGTGCTCATTGATTTCCTTTTAATGGATCAGTAGCTGCGAGGAATAACTTAAATTAGATTCACAGAAGCAACCATGTATGAAATCGGACGTGCCCCATTGATCCCCGTACTGAAAAATAACATTGATTTAACAAGTATAGTGGCAGCGCTGAGGTGAGAGAACGGGGCTGGTTACAGAACATTTGACCCAAGAAAACCTTTTATACACTGAAAAAAATGACTAAACTGTGATCTGCAAAGTCAAACAGATGAGGTGAACTAAAAGGGTTGGATTCCCACTGGGGGTGCAGATCAGGTGGAGGTTGCCGGTTCAGTCTCGGTCACTGATGTTTGACTCGAGTGTGTATGACTTTAGGTATTTTGGCATCTCTACATCTCTCTACATATGTGGTGCCTGACTCATTTTTAATTTTATTTAAACTCGAAAAATCATCATCTCATTTACATTGACAATTGTTTTCTCAATTTACTAATCAGTTAGTCTGTAAAGTGTCAGAAAATTGTTAAAAATGTCTGGCTCAGGTGCCTGAAGTCCAGTGGACAGATAAACTTTTAAATCCAAAATCTTCGACTTTTTGTTTTTTGACAGAAAAAGAAAAACATCCAATCTTCTGAACTGAGATGCTGGAACTAATGACTGTTTGACATGTTTAAAAAGAAAACCGGAGTTTTCAGTCTAATTGATTAATTGCTGAAATATTCCTATGAAACACTGCTGAAGTTCCTGTCAGATCGCTGGTGCCCACCCAGTGCACCACTTCTGTCCTGTGTGAGGATCAAACAAGTTCAGGGTGCTTTAAGTTCAGCTAGGCTTGGACTAGACAAGGCGTCGAAATGAAACGATGGAATATTTTGCAACACATTTCACCCCTCATGACTCAGTCGGTCCATCACACTGCTGCGAGGTACATGGCAGCAGCGCAGCACTGCTGCAGTATTGATCGTTTCTGCCTTTCACAGGCTATAACTTGTGAACAACCAGAGCCGACACGGGTCATTTGTTTTTGCTCGGTTTTCACCAACACCGGAGACTGAAACTTCTGCCAGTGTGACATTTAACCTTTGACAAGACGACACCGAGGATTAAAGATGTGCTTGTAGGGTTGTGATCAACGGCATCAGCAGCGTTCTGGCGAAAGGCCTTTGTTACATTTTATATCTGGGATGAACGGTAAGTTACTCATTTTAAAATAAATGACATTTTTTCAAGAAATTCATGTAATTTTGTCTGATCAGTGAGCCAAATATATCAGCTTTATAGAGAGCAATATTTTACTGTCCTTTGTTGTAGGATGACACAACTATTAACACACTATTAATAACATCATAGATTATAATTAGTGATCTGTATTTGATTGTTAACTTGATTCGTGATGTCTAATGATTAACAATCGCCAGTTTTACAATTATATCTGGAGGCGTTGGGGGGCTAATTTTAAATACTTCAGATGCTTTGGGGTCTTTCGATCCTTTGCATTGTATAATTTTACAAACTAGTTTTGCTGTTTAAAATCTCAAAAAAAGGAGCTAAACTAAACTAATTATTTTATATCTCCAAGACTATGTTGTACGATATGATATCAATTCTTTGGACAATGATACGATATTTGCAGATATCACAAAATCTGCTACAATATGATTTCGATTTGATTCAATTCAGGGGCCTTTGATAAAAAACAATCCATAAATAATTGTAATTGGTGAAGTCCTGTAAAGTTTACTTCAAATTGACTGCAGTAACACACAAAAAATGACTTCTCAACCAAAAACATTAAACAAAAGTATAGAATGAATAATAAAATTGAGGCCCATCTTAAAAATGATGATATGGATCGATGGTTTCACTCTGCATCGATCACATTGGAGTTATTAATCATTCAATCCATGTGTCGGTCTGGATCAGGAGATCGTTACACCCCTACCATATTCCAATATATAATTTTTGAATTTTTCAAACTCAGCATCTGCTTCAAACATCCAGGATCAGTGTGATATATAGCAACTATCATAATTTAGATCCTCCTCCTTCATTACAGCACAACTCGTGTAAAAAATGGGAGACTGGAACTTCCTTGGGGGGATCTTGGAGGAGGTCCACATCCACTCCACCATGGTGGGCAAGATCTGGCTCACCATCCTCTTCATATTCCGGATGTTGGTTCTGGGCGTGGCGGCAGAGGACGTGTGGAACGACGAGCAGTCGGACTTCATCTGCAACACCGAGCAACCCGGCTGCCGCAACGTGTGCTACGACCAGGCCTTCCCCATCTCCCTCATCCGCTACTGGGTGCTGCAGGTGATCTTCGTGTCCTCGCCCTCCCTGGTGTACATGGGCCACGCCATCTACCAGCTGCGAGCTCTGGAGAAGGAGCGCCACTGCAAGAAGGTGGCGCTCCGTCGGGAGATGGAGGCGGTGGATGCGGAGCTGGTGGAGGTGCGGAGGAGGATTGAGAAGGAGATGAGGCAGCTGGAGCAGGGGAAGCTCAACAAAGCACCTCTGAGGGGGTCTCTGCTGTGCACCTACGTGGCCCACATTGTTACCCGCTCCTTGGTGGAGGTGAGCTTCATGATGGGTCAGTACATGATCTACGGGCACCGCCTGAGGCCTCTTTACAAGTGTGAGAGGGAGCCATGTCCGAACGTGGTTGACTGCTTCGTCTCCAGGCCCACTGAGAAAACTGTTTTCATGATGTTCATGCAGCTGATCGCCTGCATCTCCCTCTTCCTCAGCCTTCTTGAGATCATTCACCTGGGATTCAAGAAGATCAAGAAGGGCATCCTGGACTTCTACCCACACCTGAAGGACGACCTTGATGATTATTACGTCAACAAGTCAAAAAAGAACTCAGTTGTTCATCAGGTGTCCATGGGCACGTCTGTGGGTCGCAAGACTACCATTCCTACAGCTCCATGTGGATACACATTACTGCTGGAGAAGCAGGGTAATGGTCCTACATACCCTCTGCTCAACGCCTCCTCCGCCTTCGTCCCAATACAAGGGGACCCTGGAGCAAAGCCAGACACCAAGGAGGGAGTGCCGAGCCCAACAGAGCAAAACAGCAACTCCAACAACACAAGCAGCGAGACCCGCTCTCCTCCTGCAGACAAACAGGAAGAGCCAGAGGAATCTTCACCCCATCACGAGGACATGGAGTGTGCGAGCTCAGAGTATCCCACTCTCCCTGTGGCAGACACCTCCTCCTGCACGACGCTGTCAGGCATTGGGAGGAAGCCACGGAGGGTCAGTCCACCGTGGAACTGCTCCACACTGGTGGAGGGGAACGGCTCAGACAGTGGAGACTCCTACCACGGGAGCAACAGCATCAAGCTACGCAGCAGCTGTGTCGGCCCCCGAGCGAGGTTGCTCTCTAAATCAGACATTAAGAGGCCGAGCAGGTCCCAGAGTCCTGACTCTGCCGGAGAGCTGAGCTCTGTGTCTCGACATAGTCGTGAGAGTAACAGCCCCACTACCACATCTCCAAACCGACGGGTGTCAGCAGCGAGCAGTGGCAGCAGCAGACGAGCTCCGACCGATCTGCAGATTTAAACAACAGACTGTGTGCTCAATGACAGAAACTCTGAATAAGATGTTTGGCTGCAAGTTATGTGAACACTATAATACTTCACTGTAACACATTAAAACAAGCACAAACCCACTGCTATGAGGATTATACTCTTGAAAAGCTTTTTTCCAGTTGTATTTAAAACGAACTTATGAATGTAATGACATTCTGTGGACTGTTTTGTCTTCACATTCACAGGTCTGTGTCAGAGACTCAGAGGGACGTGTAATGATTTGGCTGTACGCAACCGTTCCGTCTAAATGATTAGAGGGTAATGGAAAAATGAACCACGGATCTATAATGTTGTTTGAGGTTGCATAGTGCTGTTACGCAACCGGATAAAGCACTGCCTGATTAAATCCAACCCGTTACAACATGTCTGAGAGTTCTTCAGCAAAAACATGAAAGATAAAAATAGTCCAGTTCTCGATGCATCTGTCAAAATGGAAAATTAGTGCCTAAAATCTTTGCGTTGGTAACTAATTTGTTCTCATCGATCACTTTAATTTGCCATCAAGCACACGAGCATCAAACTTGGAATTAATTTTTTATATTAAAAAATACTTTTTTACTTGATTGTCAGTCATGCTTTTGATATCAATTAAAATGTCTTTGAGAAAATTTAATTCTAAAAAAACTATGTAGTAATTCTTTAAAAAACTAAAAACATTTACAGTGTTTTCCCTGAGTTTGTGGAAAGTTTAGGTGCATGTGTTAAGCGGGGGATTTCGAATAAAAATATTATGTTTTTCAATAAAAAAATAGGGAATATCACAGCATTTTAGAACATTTTTATTACTATATCCGTGTAAATTTTCAAAAAGCTACACAATTTTCAAAAAGCTAGAGTCCTAACTACAACTATAAGATCTGTATTTTTGTAAGTTTTGATGCTCTCCACATTGATTTTGCAATCATTCGGCCTTATATTGGCGGGGAAACCCTTTATTTATTTCTAATAAGTGGCTGAGAATGGAAGCAGGAGCTTCTGTTCGTAAACAAGGATACTGAGAGAATGACTAATGCCAAATGCTGAGAAAAACATTTTTATTTGTGAAAAAGCAAAAAGTTGCTTTTTGTTATATAACAAAAATAACAGTGTTTGTTTGTGTTCACTGTACATCAACTATTATGTACTAAACATGTTTATATTCTTCAAAATGCTATTGTTTCAACTTTTTCATCTTCTTCTTTTTTTCCAACCAAGAAAGCCACCACAAAACTCCACCTTTCACTCTGCTGTTCCATTTTCAGGTGATGGTTCATACTGCATCAGCTGGAAAATGATATTAAGGCAGAGGTTAAAGGTTACAGTGGGAGGTTATGTGTAAATTCCGACACATTTTACCAGCGTCTCACCCTGTTTCTCAGCTCTTTGTTCTCCTCCATGAGCAGGTTGCATTTCTGTTGCAGATCAGCCAGCTCCATGCGAAGGGCCTCAGCGTCTACTGGCTCTGGACCAGTCGCGCCGAGGTGAAGCTTAATGAAACTGAGCAGGTGGTTAAAGTCAACGTGGGCTCTCAACATTCAGTCTACAGAAATCTTTTATTTTAACCATGCAAGATGGCCCAAGCCTGGTAAAGACACTATCGAAAGGACAGGGTTTCCTTCTGGTGCTGAGCATGTAAAGAAATATGATTAGTTTGTTGCTCATGGACATTTACGCTCCCTTTAACTACAAATATTCTGCCTACTGTATAATGGGGTATTCAAGGTGTTGAGACAGACAGCAACACACCAACGTGCAATACACTGAAGCCTGTTTTCCTGGATTCAATTATCTAGCAGGAGATTCAGCAGTCACACTTTAAAATCAATGTCCAATCTGTTTCCACGTGGCACGCAGCACAGATAACAGTGCACTCACACACAGGCCACCTAAATAACAGCTAAACATACCAGAAATACACCCACTGGGAAAAATACTGTGCCTCACAATCAATGGCGGATATCCCCTCCAGTGGTTGTCTATGTCCCGAAGTACAATCTTATCTCCAGTGAGTGCAACATTCGAGCTAAGATTGTCTCTGGCTATTGAATTAGTCTGCAACAACACTCAACTTTTCCATGAATCATGTCATGAGAATTGCCTTGAAGAAACCTTGGACAAAAAATTCTGGCATTTCAAGGTTAATTCATAGGCTATATACTATTTTCTCAATGTATTTTTTTTTTATCAGATTTACAATGCACTCAGCTGACCAAACTAAAAAGCTGTTAATCCTCATAAAAACACACTATCTTCTAGTCTGGAATGATCACTTAAGGCACACAACACCTTTTCATTGCCGCCAAAAAGTTGTATAAATCTGCATACATAAGAAAAGGATACTCCAGTGCGTTGTTGGGTTTGTCAGTCTCTTCATAAAGTGCCACTAAAACTGCAAAACAGAAATAAAATGGTAACAAAGCAGCAGAGCAGATTTGTTTCACAGCATACAGTGGATACACGCTAAATAATGCATCTGAATTGCATGTTTACCTACCGCTTGTTATGGTGTCAAGGACCCCAGATTTCTCCAGGTATCTTCTAAACTGTTCTCGCTTCGATTCTGAGGCCTGAAACAGAAGACAAATATATGGGCTAAATAAATAAGCAACACGTTTCTGACATGTTTAGAATAATGTGGGTTTGCGCCGGTGTGGATTTGACTTCGTAAAAAGCAAAAGTAGCTAGATGACAAAGACGAAAACCTGAAGTGAGATGCGTTCACTGCCTTGAGTTCATCGCTATGATGCTAGCTAGCTATAAACTAACTTTACCGTGTAAAAAGTAACATACAACGACAGATAGTATGCACCGAATACTTACTTTGTAATGGGCCATGAATACGACAACAGCTGTATAATTTACAGGTGACGAGAAAGGTTAAGTAGGCAGTGCTAACTAACTCCTGGCAGCTAGTCTGTGTGTTCGCTTCAGCCCACAACACACAGGAGGTCTACTGGTTGCCATAGCAACACATTTATACGGTAGTAGCAGTGCGGAAATGCGTTTTCATGCTAGCTCGACGAGCTTTTAACGGTTAAATGAAGACGTTTGAGTGAACACTTAGCAGCAGTTAAAAGCAGCGTTTAGCTCTTTTCGAGTATTTTTAATCATAACTTCTAGAGGCTAACTTGTCGGGACTTGACAGAGGGAGCAGCTTAGACACATATGTATGGGGAACGGAAAGCTAACATGAGAGGAGGGCGGACCGGCCGTTGGTCAGGTGCTGAGACGTCACTTCCGCTTTTCAGACTGACAAATCATACGAGCTCACCGACGTCGTTGTGTAGCTTCTCAGATGATTTGTAGATCGACGTTTGTAAGCGCTGTGCTCATGTGACCAGTTTTCTCTCAGAGAAAATCAGCAACAACAACAGCAGCACAGCTCATTTGTTGTCTCGCCGGCTGAGACATGACACAATTCCTCGAGTTTGTTGGTTAATTTTCCTTGACGTTCAGTACAACGGATCATGCTGCCTTAACCAAGTGTTTTTGACAAAAAACCCGTCATAAGGTGAGCCGTATTTGACTAAAACATCCATTAAAGTGAGTGCTCGTTAAATAGTAATAGCTAGGTAACTAACTAGCTAAGCTACACTACAACCTAGTAACTTCAGGTCAACTAAAGTCTTGTGTGCTGACATTCACTGATCTGGTTAAAAAGGTAGCTTGCCGGTTTTTTCTTTATGTCATTAGTTTTATCTGCATATGTCTCATGCTAAAATGAAAACATCCACAGATAGTACAGGACGTAATAATGTAATAGGCTAATGATGTAATAATACAAACTCAGTTATTTATTTTTTCCATAACTGAATGAAAAAGCTGTTCTCGAGGAAAATAACGTCTGCAGAACACTGTTTGAAGCTAGACAGGTGGCGGGGTCCGCCAAATATAAACCTAGTAAATCAGTATCAAAATGGTGTTTGGTCAGTTTGTTTGTTTAGTTTTTTACACAGTCATTACACTGTCATCTATATTAAAAGATGTATTGCCCTTTAATCACCACTTGTTTGATTAGTATTTGTTACTGTGTGCTGTGATCGGTTGGTTGTAATAGAATTAATGAGTTCATATTTTAATGACCAGTGAATAGTTGTAATATTTCATGTAAAGCTACAGACATATTAATTTCCTCTTGTTTATCAGAGTTGTTAATCACCATCACTTTTGCATTATCCTGTCATATTTGACAGTATTGTGGTTAGTCGGTGAGTTGGTTGTCAGTTCACATTTTAATAATTGTTGAATAATTTAAAAACTACCAAATATTTGCTGCTTAAATGTAACAAAAGGTAGAGAGTTTTTATTAGTTTATGTTTCATTTAATTATAGATTGAATACTATGTTTTTTATGGTGTGTAGTTTGACAAAATAATCTATTTAAAAACCTTACTTTGGGCTTTGGTAACTTGTCTTGGGCACTTTTAATAACCTTGTCCCTTCAATTAAAAAAACCCTGAACACTTGATTGACAAAGATATTAAATAATTGTAATAAGAAGTAGGTTTCAGCCTGAATCTTTTAATAGATGTCAGTTTAAAACAAACACTGACTTTGTAAAAACTGACCTTTTCATCTCCAGTTCACCCCAAACTAGGAAGCAGAAAAAGCTATTTAATGATATATAATACATTAATTGTTTCAGAAAAGAAGAGGTGAATGGGCAATTTTTCTGAGGATCTCATGATAGTCTCACACACACATAGTTGCACAGACATTCACTTGCAGACATGGTTCACGTGGTCATGGCAAATAGTAAATGCTTTGTCATGCATACAGACCTGTCAGTTGACATGACAGGGAATTTTCTTTCTTTTTTTATACAATAAAATCAATAATGAAAATGATGGTGGGTTTCATCCCGAAAAAGTAAAAAGGACGTATTTTTAATTTTGTGTCAAATTAAATGATTCATGTTATAATAATTACCTTTGAGACTGACGGATATAAAGTGCTTTAAATCATTCAAATTGCTTAGGAATTAAAGGAAAACACAAAAAAGAAAATGTCTATGAGTGTCTTTGTGCATCAGGCCCGTCATGCGTCAGCCCCGACAACAAAGAGTCGATTACCAATAGTCTTTGTGACCATCAGAAGTTCTGTGCTTGAGGAATGCACATGCTCATGAGGATCTCAAAAGGTCAGACGTATGTTGAGGTGGCAGGTTAGAACTTGCTGTAAAAGTGTTGGCCAGTGAAATCTTAAGATCAATGGAAGTAGATAAGAAAACAGTTAAGTAAGTAAACATGTTTTGTCGGCAGCTGACTATGTACATGTTCAGGTGGACACAAACATCTCTGTCTCAACTGAGAGTCGCATACGTCATCCCACACAGCCAGTTGGTCTGGTTTTTATTTCCTCTTGAACACAAACTGCTACTTAAAGGGGGAATTTAGGAAGATTTGCCTGGAATTTTAGGTAAAAACATTTTTTTTTTAAGTGAAATTATAGAACATTGAGAAGCAGAAGTGTTTCAGTTACGTCAGAGATGAATATATATTGTTTTGCAGAGATGTCGGCTGAGGTTAACATGTTAAACCAGCGTGGTGCCTGCCAGGGATGCTCCCCTCAGCTAACAGGGCTGAATGAGTTAGTTAGTAGAGTGAGCAGCAGTTAGCGCTGATGCTGCCTCCTATGCATGAGTTTTTTTAAGGTCAGAAAAATGCTTGAATATCCTTGAAAATAATCCTTGAAAAAAGCTTAATTTTCAACATAATCTGGTGTTTCATCAACACAATCACTCAAGTTATACGAAGATCTTTTGATAATTAATATGATTTGATCCTGTAATCGTCTTTGTTTATCTCCTGCCGCTGAAATGAGGAAAGAATTAAATAACATGCTCAAAACATAGAATCAGACAGCTGGTAAAATAACCAAAGTGGTTGACTGGTTTATGTTTTGCAGTTACATTTATAGTTACAATTAAGATGTGATGATAAAGGCTTTGAGAGTCTGGAAACTTTTGCTTCAGGTACCTGGAAAGTGCTTGAAAAGCTGTACGGACCCTGTGACAAGCATTTTACAGACAAAATAATCGCTCGATTGATCAAAAGATCAGCAGATTAGGAATGCACTCAGTCCGGTGTTAGCCTGGTATGTGCTGACAAACACATTTTTGTACAGACGCTTCAAAGCCGTAATTGCTTTTAGTCGAATGAACATTTGTGCATTAAGCATCAGAGCGTTGGGTAGTTGCCTTCAGTCGATACGTATTGACTTTAAATGTGAAACCTGCCGACGTTTTCTGGAAAGATGTTCAGAAAGAAATTCCAAGTCACCATAACTGTTTATTGATGTGATAACCGGAGACAAGCAGCTTCAGAAGAAGCTTTCTTGTCCTGTCATGTACTGTGATGTGATGAGACTATAGCTCCGCTGTCATAAGAAATTCTCAACTTTGTAAATCTCAGCAGGGCCGCCCCCCCCAAAAAAACGGCATTATCATCGAAGCCACAAACCAAAATAGTTTTCTCACTTCCTGATTAGCAGACTTTAGAAAAAGGTTTCCCCAGCTGCCGTCACTTTTCTGCTCTGAAGCAATAAACAGCGGTAAGACGGTAAACATGTAAGAAGTGAAACTCAGAATACTTTCACAGACAAATCCACTGGATTGTTTTGTTTCAAATTGGGACAGATTGATCCGATATCGGTAACGGGAGCCAATACTGATGTAATTCACTCATCAGATATCAGACTGGTGTCAACAATCCCCATAACAATCCAGATCCAATAGTCTACGTATAGTTTCCTTATTTAATATATTTTTTGATAGTCTAGATATTATTTTAAGAGCTTTACCAACACTGGGTTTTTAAGGGATGATGCTGATACTGATACTGGGTAGATGGAGTCTGGTATCAGTATTGGTGACAGCTTGAAACAGAATAACAGTGGATTAGTTCATCGCTGCATGACACCTCCTGATAAGCAGGGAAAGCGATGTGTGTTGAACCAATGCCGCCGGTGGTATCCTCAGTTCCTTAAAAGTTTTAAAGTTTCCAGACCGCAGCAAAACCGGTGTTTAGTTTGAGTTTGACCTTTGGATTTAATGCCCCCAGGCTCCAGTTCAGTGAAGGACAAGAGATGAACACCCTCTAGACTTCCTCATTGTCTTCATCACTCCGCGTCCTGGTTCTGCAGTGGAGCCGCTCTGAGCATCAGTTACTCCTGTAGGTGCAGCTTTGATCAAACTTTTCCAACATCAGGAAGTGTTTGTGTGTGTGTGTGTGTGTGTGTGTGTGTGTTTTGTAGAAACCTGCTGGCTATCAGTGTTTATAATCCAAAGTGCTGATGTGTTCTGTCACTTGACTTCTTGTATGTACTCGCCTGTCATGTGTTTCTCTCACATCCTCTTTGTGGTCGTGTGACTCTGTTTTTCTAATGAATGCCTTCGTCTCTCCCGCAGGTTTCCAGCAAACCATGATTCAGTGACGTATTTCTATAGACTTAATATTTCCCGGGTCAGCGGAGTAACATGACGACACCAAATGGCTACTCCATCAACTCAACCCGGTCTGACGAGGGCGAGGACGAGGAACCCCTCATCGAGAATGATGCAGGTGTGTTTGTCTGTGTAGCAGGTGTTCAGAGTATTCGGTTCAGATTTGATGAGTAATATTACACTCAAGAGTGAGGTTTACCATTGACTGAAGTGCTGACATGATTCATTGTTATTATTATTATGTGTAATGAAACCTAGTTTACTATCCCAGTGAGAAGGCTGACCTTACCCTTAGTAACCACCTAGCAACGGAGACAATTTCTCATCATGATGATGGTATAATAATAGTAAGATACCCTGTGTGTATTATATGTCTGGTGCAAACAAAGAGAGCCACACTTTAGCTACTAATGATATTGATCTGGGAGGTTGAATATGCATATGTCCTCTGGCCAGGACTCAAACTGGGGTCTGCTGCGTTTGTGGCATGCGCTCTTAACCACTTGACTACCTGCGCACCATGTAGTACTTTTTTATTTCTGTTGCCTCTTGTGCTGATGACCGAACCACAGTTTTGCCACGTTTTGGTGTTTGTCTCTGTTTTATTTAATGTAACTATCAAAATTAAGCTATGAGGAAGCTAAACTATCTCTGCTTATCTGTCTTAACTGAAGCTGTCTCGGCTTCTGTTTACAACTTGGAAACGGTGTTTACAGTAATGACTGCTGCACAACAATCTGCTATTTACCTTCGCATTATGTAGTCGACAGGTCTGTCATTCTGGTTAGTCAGCAAGTTCTTCAGGTCACACATCAGCACATCACCGGTTAGAGATTGCCTGTTATGTAATAACTTGATGAGGTAGCTGACTGTCAGATGTTGTAGTTAAACTGATGGTCCTCTGAATCACGTGCTTCTGACATAAAGACAAAGACAGGCAGAAGAGTTCGCTCTTACTCGGTTGGGACAGTTAAGACAGAATAAAATGTTTACTCATATCCAGATTCATTCAAAAGAGAACATTTGGAAGCTACTATTACTTACCAGTTGATTGACAGAAAGCACAACAAAGTATATGTTATAAAACATTTTCATACATAGAGAGAAATAACATACACTATATAGACATTGAAATAAAAATACAAAAATGAGTGATACAGTCTACAAGAAGAGAAGATTTAAAAGTTTAAACCAATAAAATAAGCAGGCAAATTAGATATAATCAGCCTTTTTTCCTCAGCAGGTCATTCCAGAGCTGTGGGGCCCTGATGGCAAAAGCTCTGTCCCCTTTAGAGGGAGGGAGTGAGAGTGGATGTCATTCAGAGTTAAAAAGCAATATTTACAGAGGCAAGACACAGAAAAGTTTAACACTAAAGAGTGATCAAGAGACTTCCCCATGTAATTCTCAAAGCAAGAAAGAAAGTGAACTGAAAGTGCTAATTTTAAGTTTAATGATAGTCAAATCTTTTTAAAATCTTTGTTTTTTTCAGATATATATGAATGTGTTTTAAGAAGTAGCACTTTAAAAAGAAGGATAACGTTCTCTACCCATAAAGAAACCAGACTCCATGTTAATATTGTTGTTTTCTATTTAAGCAGTCCATCCAAACTGCTGCTCGGTCCGCCTCAACCTGGCCGTCCTGATGAGCCTCGGCTTCGCCGTGGTCTACGCTCTCCGGGTCAACCTCAGCGTCGCCATGGTCGTCATGGTGAATTCAACTGACCCTGAGCCGATCATAAACAGCACCATCTTCCACGCCTGTCCAATGCCGCCAGGGACAGAAAACACTAGTGATCATCAGTCACAACCTGCCGGGGTAACAGAATTTGAAAACATTTTTATTATCAAGACATCAGTTTGTGTCTTTAAAGTTAAGGAAGTTATTGATAACTGTCAGCCTGTTCTTCATGTACTATGAACGTGGCCCGGAATAGATCTCAATACAATCTTCTTTGTCCCTATTTGTATGAATCTTATAATAAAGACATACAACAGATTAGAACTGGGCCTTTGTTGAAAACTCACCTTAAATCAGATGTAAAATGCTCCCTCTCTCCGTCCTCTCCTCCCAGGTCCCTCAGTATCCGTGGGACTCGGAGACTCAGGGCTGGCTGCTGGGAGCCTTCTTCTTTGGCTACCTGTGCACACAGATCCCGGGCGGCTACCTGTCCGGTCACTACGGAGGGTCCATCTTCTTGGGTTTGGGTGTTCTGGGCACCTCCGCCCTCACCCTGCTCACCCCTCTGGCTGCCCAGATGGGGTCACACTGGCTGTTTGCACTACGAGCGCTGGAGGGCTTTGGGGAGGTGAGAGTGTGTCGAACCTGAACATTTGCATAATATGTGACCTTTAACAAACTAAATATTCAAATATTAAACTATCTTATTGTAGAGGAAATCTTTAATCTCCCATCTGACTTCCTGCCTCCGTGTTTCCTCTCCAGGGCGTGACGTTCCCGGCCATGATGGCGATGTGGGCTCGGTGGGCTCCTCCGCTGGAGCGCTCTCGCCTGATGGCCATGTCGGGATCTGGGTCCAACTTCGGAGCCTTTCTGGCTCTGCCGCTCACCGGGTACATCTGCCAGACGTTAGGCTGGCCCGCTGTCTTCTACATCTGTGGTGAGGGAGGGAACACAAACCTAAATCAACACACTCACGTACATCATGACACACTTTAGTCTCTCAGCACTAAGGCTAGGGTTACCTCAAGCTTTTACTGAATACTGGCGCCGTTCCTTTAATTATTCACCAGCTTTTTGCAATAAAAGGTTTCTCTCTCTCTCTGTCTCTCGTTCAGGAGGTGCCGGCTGCGTCTGGTCGATCTTCTGGTTTGCTTTAGTGTCCGACGACCCTCGCACCCACCGTCGAATCAGCGACGAGGAGAGAGATTACATCATAAACTCCATCGGACCTCAGGTACATATGAAACATTAACAGCCGTGTATCGCACGTGTCTTCCTCTACGCACATCAGGAAACATCTAAACCAAAAACCCAAACCATGAAGCTGCCAAGAGGGTCTTATCTAATTATGTGGAAGGTTTCTGTAGCTGCTAAACTGATTCAATTAATAATTGAGTCTAGCCGTGAGTCAGAAAGTGGGAACGAGAGGTTTAGACATAATGAAACTGAGTTTTTCCGCCCTCTGTGGTATTTTGAAGTTCCCTCTCTAACTTCCTTTTTCCATTTCCCACACTCTTCTTTCTTTGTGTTGCTTTCTCTCCCACGCAGCTGTCCTTCTGCTTTTAGCCGTTAATATTTTTAATGCAAAGATTACGTCAGGTCAATATGCCTTAAAAAAAAAAGGGGGTGGAACAGAATCATCTTTTCTTTCTTAAACCTCGATTAAAGCTTCCTTGTCCACGTATGTAAATAACAGGGGGAACGTGAACCGGATCAGATCTTTTGAATAATCTTTTTTATGGTCTGTTATTTATGTGTTGTGTTTTCTGAAGATGTTGTCATTAACCTGAACTGAACCTGCAGGGCACAGGTCACGGCTGGTCCGTGCCCCTGGCGTCCATGCTGCTGTCCGTCCCTCTGTGGGCCATCATGCTCGCCCAGATGTGTTCGAACTGGTCCTACTACACCCTGCTCACCTCCCTGCCCACCTACATGGACATCATCCTGCACTTTGACTTACAATCTGTGAGGTTTCAATTTATTTGTTTCTCTGTTTCATGTCAAAAATAATACAGAATAAACTGTAGTTATATCAGTGGCGTCTTTCTCTCTCTTTTCCAGAACGGCTTCCTCTCCGCGCTGCCGTACCTCGGCGCCTGGATAGTCTCCGAACCTGTCAGGCGTCGCGGCGGACTTCCTCATCGAGAGGAGGGTGTTCAGTGTCACCGTCGTCCGTAAGCTCTTTACCATCTTGGGTAAGGAAACCGTTTTTATACCAATATTTAAAGACACACTCATGAGTCGGAGACTAAAAACATTTGACCACGTTTGATGTCTCACACGTCGTTCAGTGGAGTAATGCTGCCCTCTTGTGGCGTAGTTTGTTGAAATGAAATGACACAAACGAGTGAACAGACCACAGTAAATGTCATTCAAGTCAAGTGTTACAGCTAAATACTGAAAGTCAAAGAGAACCAGTGGTATCAGTGATATTTACTGGTGTCTCCTCTCTCCTCTCTGCAGGCCTGTTGCCGGCCTCCGCTTGCCTCGTGGCCGTGACTTACGTCGGCTGCGACCACATCCTCACCATCACCTTCCTCACACTCTCCACGTCCATAGGAGGGATCACCGCCGCCGGGATCTATATGAACCAAATAGACATCGCTCCTCGGTGGGTGTTACCGTCCAAACCGTTCACCTTCTCACACATTCAGTCTTTTTAATTCCCCAGAGGCCCAAAGGGATGACGTCACATGTGTGTCTTGTCTGGACCAGCTGCCCAAAAACCAAAGACATTCAGGTTTAGAATGATAAAACAGAGAAAAGCAGCAAATTGTGACATTTATAGTACGAACCTGAAACCAGAGCGTGTTTTCTAAGACTCAGGCATATGAATAGTACTATGATGATGTGGATAAGTTCCAATAAAATCATCCAGTTTTGGTCCTTCTGACTCATAAATTAAGACTGTGACACATAAAGTAAGTGTGACACACTAAAATAAATCTAGCAACGGTGATATAACTCCTTATTTGATGCAAAGTCCTACATTTCAAGCTGGTAACTTACTCGCTCTCACCGTCTTTGTATTTTAGATAAATTCTGAAGAACATTTTCTCCTCTGTCCTGCAGGTATGCTGGATTCCTTCTGGGATTCACCAACACATTTGGGACCATTCCTGGAGTCGTGGCGCCGATTGTTACAGGATACTTCACTGAAGATGTGAGTCTCTAAAAAGTACTTTATGTGTCAGCAGAAAAGGAAAACTTTCCTCGACAGCGTCCGAGTTCTTGTTTTTCTTTAGGAGGGTTTACTCGCATATGACAAACCAAACTCTGACAAACTGAATTTCTATCTTTTGTTGTTTATTGTTGAACACCAGAAGAGTTGTATTTTTGCATTTATTTGGAGAATCGTGACACCTTTACTCTCTACACAGACTTTTTCCTAACATCAGTGATTATGAGAGTTACAGCGTTTAGATCACTGCAGTAGTTCACTGCTGATGTCTCTTCTTCTTCTTCTTCTGTGGTTGTCAGCACACCCTGGCAGGCTGGAGGAGGGTGTTCTGGTTGGCAGCCGGGATCAACGCCAGCGGCGCCGTCATCTACACCATACTCGGCAGCGGGAAGATCCAGCCGTGGGCCATCACAGAGGAGGAGAGAGCAGAGGCTGAGAAGAAGAACAGGTCTATCTCCGCGTGAAACACCAAGAAAACACAAACTGACGCTGGCAGACGCCGCACAGCTTTAAAAGACATTTTAACCCAGTGTACAAAAAAATGATTTAGAGGACTACCTCTGTAAATTGAAGTATACATTTTTGGGATATTTGCAGTATTCACACTTAAGGAATATGAAGTGCACAAGAGTTGTAGCTGCATTTAAATAACTGGACCAGGATCGTTTGATCCAGACTCATTTACCGATGTCTTTTACAGTGTTTGAAGAGTTTATATCAAAAATATGCACCTGTGTTTCTACAGTGATTCCAGCAAACTAGGGGTGTCACGATACCAAAAATTCAGTAGTCGGTGCCAATACCAGTAAAATTACACGATTCTCGATGCCAATTTCGATACCACGGTTAAAAAAAAAAGGATTTTCTAAGATTCCATGTACTTGAACTTGAAACATGAACTTCTTTATTAAATATTTGAAAAATATAAAAATGTCATAACAAGACATACAAAACAGTGCAAGAAACAGAAAATTTTGAATATTCCATATTTTAAAGCATCAGTCTGATGCATTTTGAGATGCATTTTTTGCCAACCTGTGGAGAGCTGGAGAAACTTAACTTCAGCCATGAGTCAAAAATATTATGGCCTCCTTACTAAGTATTTTGCAAGACATTTCATGCCAGCCTGTCATTGGGTCTAACATTTACAGCATATGAGGCACAATGTGGTAAGGGCTTAATGCATATAGGGATGCAGACCACCATCAGAAGCTGAAAGCACTGCTGGCCTCTGCGATTTTACCTGACTGAATTTGGTGAGTGATGGTTTCAATCATTTTAATATTTTCTGGTATATCCAAGTTACCCAGGAGCTCTGTTGACATAGGCTTAGCTAACGTTAGCTACAGCTTGATGAATTGAGTCATTGAAC
Source organism: Lagodon rhomboides (assembly GCA_039737535.1). Lineage (NCBI taxonomy): Eukaryota > Metazoa > Chordata > Actinopteri > Spariformes > Sparidae > Lagodon > Lagodon rhomboides. The sequence goes on from CM077799.1 coordinate 6,272,355, forward strand.
ACAGCAGGAGAGAACGCAACGTTAGACAGCTAGCACTAAAGCTCCGGTGGAAAATGATTAGCACTAGCTAACGCTACCATTAACGTTAGCCTAAAATTAGCTACATATCGTTACTAAAGTTAGATGATATCTAGCTAATGTTAGGCTAACGTTAACGGTAGCGTTAGCTAACTGTTAGTGCTAATCATTTTCCACCGGAGCTTTAGTGCTAGCTGTCAGTCAGGTAAAATCGCCGAGGCCAGGAGTGCTTTCAGCTTCTGATGGTGGTCTGCATCCCGAAGAGGTTTTGCAGCAAGCTAGCCGGGTCAGCGCATGCGCGAGGTTTGTCGCGAGCGCGAGTCCTACTCGCAACATAAAAATAAATCCACGCAAGTTTTAGTAATTTAAGGAGATAGGCCTGCACGTAAGTTACACAAATTGAAAAACTCATAGGCCAAGTTGGATGGGGGTTCAAAAATTTACTACCTCGTCAGATGACGTTTATTACCTTTTACTACTTTTTACTGGCCTTAATTTGGGCTAATTTCATTTACTACCTTTTACTACCTTTTACAACCCCGCGGACACCCTGGAACACTTCCGGAAGAGGCGCTGCACCGATGCCAACACCGGAATCGGTGCGAGCAGTACTTCAAAAAAATGGGCATCGTCAGTGTTTTGACATTTTAGAATCGAAAGGTATCGCAAGTATCGGTTCTCGTGACATCCCTACAGCAAACACATGAAGGATTTTAGAGCAGTTTTACACATCAGAATCTTAATTACGGCACTTTTTTTTTTAAAGTTAGTGGGAGACAGCAAACGGTTGGAAACACTACATCAACATCTGCTGGATATTCTCTGCCTTTACCGATCAGGAAGCTGTGACGGCTTTTACTCTTGTTCTGTTTCCTGTCGTCGAACGTCACATCCTTTAACTCTAGTGATGCTACATTCTGATGTGATGTTTGCGTTTTATAATACATGGACTTTACGGTACCTCAGGTTAGACCACAACAAATCAAATTATGTGAATTTCTTTTTAGGATGTTTGAAATGTTTTCTTAGACTCTAAACAGCATTTTCATTTTATGAAAAAAATCACACTTTTTACAGAGCAGGATTTCAAGGTGCTGCTTTGTTTTCTGACCACTTCTGGGCCGTCCAGTGGGACCAAAAGAAGCACTTTTCACATATAAAAATACACCAAACGCCTTATATTTCATAACAGTGCCAACAATTCTTGGAGATTTTCATTCAGTCTTCAAAAAGCCACGATTCTTTAGTTTCTTCCATAAACCAAAGCAGCTCCTACTGCCAGGATTTGAGTATTCATAGTAAAAGAGTTCTGACCTACTTTTTGAGTGAATTTGCAGTGTTTTTAATTGTTTCTCTGAGTTCGTTGCCTGTGTTTCATAATAATCCCTTCAACTACAAGAATCATTCTTTTTTATGGAAAATGTATGTTTGCAATTTCATCACACTGTGATTGTAAAAGATAGGTTTTTTTTAAACGGATGCAATAATTTATTTACCTTGTCAGCGCTCTGACGATGTGTGATGTTGTACAACTCTGTGGAAAGTGTTTGTGTATTACTACTTGTTTATTGAACAAACAAAACTTGACTCCTTGTCAAGTTTGTTTTACAAAGCAAAACTAAAATCTGTGCCATCTAGGTTGAGTCACTTGTCACATTTTTTGTGTCCGTCGACACTATTGTGTTTTTTACAGATTGTTTTAATCTTATTGTCAACTACAGGAAGCAAAGTCAGACAAAGATGCAAAACCCTTCATGTAAATGTCCACAGTACAAGACCAGTACATTCCTGTGTTACTGAACCGGTCATGTCGAGGTGACGTCTGTTTGCTGCAGACCTCCTCCTGAGGTGACATGCAAAGGACTATGCAAAGGTGTTAAGGAGAGCAGCAAGTCCAAATTCCTCCAGCACAAACCCTAAAATAACACATACCCCATTCAGGTTTCATATCTCTGTTTAACAGTTTGTCTTCTTAATCTTATGATGATGAAATGTGGTAAGTTTTTGACCTAAAAACAACCAAATTGACTCTAAAAACATAAGAATCAGCTTCAGACATCTCTAGTAAAACACTTCTTAGAGATAACACTGAGAAGTCCTCAGTGTCGAAGTCCGTTTTGTTTTTGCTTACAGTCACAACATTGTGTTTCCTCCTGGAGGGCAGCTCTGTGTTGACTCTGTCTGCAGAGGTTGTGTAAATCTCCCTGAGTAAACACTCTGTCCTGTCCGAGTCGATACCACAGGACCTGGATTTATGTACTCTTTCACTGGATTTTCAACACAGTCAGCAATAAATACCCCGACAAAGGGCAGCTATTTATATCTTATTCAATCAGGAAGTTACATTGAGGTCAAGATCAGGAAATAATAAGGACGATGTTAATGCTAATGAAATTAAGTTAATTAAATGATTCAGGTAAAAAAAAAAAGGTCATGTTATGTAAAACAGTCACACCCGAAGTCAATAAAACCTCTTATCAAAGCTTTTGAAATGCCATATTGATACCAGTGTGTCAAGTAGGAGTCCACCTTGTAAATCACTCCAGTTAACGGGCCAAAATATTTGCCCTTTCAGCAGGTCTTTGGCTGTTTAAAGGCACTAAATTCCCCTGTGCAGCCACTGGATGGCACAAGAAACTCACTACAAGCAGTGATCTCAGGGCTGTCTCAATGGAAAAAGCAAAATAACATTTAAAAAAAGTAGAAAATAAAGAAACAAAACATTTTGGATAACAGCTCAACATAGTCTTGCAGGTTATTAAGGGATACTTTCAGAAAAAAAAACACGTATTTCACTCAAACTTTTCAACACTTTTGAGATTATTTATCTATATTTAGTCTATAGAATTAACCCTATTAGCATATTTAGCATTGCAAATGTATCCCTATAAGCTTTATAAATGAATAAACCACAGAGAAATATATCAGACAGCAAGTTGGGTAGTCCTTAATCCACAGAAACAGAAAGTGGGTATAGACTTGTGTGTATGTGTAGCCTTAATTATTTATTAGTTCACTCTTAGTTTTTCCCACCATGACAGTTACATAAGTGGACCAGAGACGTGTGTCCTGTCTGAAATCATCTGTCTCAACACGGACACATGCCTCATAGTTTGCTAACAGGGTGTAGCTCTTGTTACCAGGTTGGTGTTGAAGCTTGCATCAGACTTTTTGATGAATGACCCGGAAGTTCAAGATGAACTCCGTGCGGTGTAACGGGATTTACCTTCCCCCTTTTTAAAACTCACATGTCCTCCTGGTATTTAATTCCACTCGCTGGTTCTTAATCCACGGAAAATTCACTCCGTCTTCTTTAAATGACTTATATTAATATTGTTCAATTTGAATTTAAGATGGCTTAATTCTATTTTTTTTTCTTTTTTAACGGCGGGTTTATTAGGGTATTGTACAACAGCTAGCTAGCTAACGTTAGAGCTTTAATTAGCATGTGAGTCTTTAGCTAGCTGCCTCACCAGCTAAATGTCACGTTTATTGTGTGAATGTTTGCCTCATTCGCGATTTTAAAACAACAGAGCGACGTCAATGTATTTTTTAAAACTCAAACAAGCCTTATTTCAAAGTTAAATCGATGTTACTGTTGAAGCTAGCTAGCATTAGGTCATGTTAGCATTGTGTGACTCACTCTTGCCAATAAATGTTTGATGACAGTGCTGTTATGTGACAGTCCTGTGAGAGCATATATACACTGCATGCTTGTAGAATACATTATTAAAGCTCATGAACGCCATGCATACAATATGTAGAGCCTTTATTCTGCACATAGAAGATTAATTTACCCCTGTACTATGTCATACTTCATAAAACAGCAGTAGCATGTTCTTTTTATAACCCTTTCTTTCAATAAATCATAGCTCAGTCTTTCATCTCACTATTTTTGCTATCTTTTAAATTACATAAGTCCCTTACACACCTCTACATCAGAAATGTATGAAAATAAGAGGCAAATCTGTTAAAAATAATATCAGAGCTATGAGCAGTATTCTCAAGAGAGCATTGCTGAGCCAGGATTATTGATTATTTGGCTTCCTGGGAAGTATTTATAACAAACTGATGAATATATAAACAACAGACTGTAAGTATTTCTATTAAAGGAAGTCCTGTTCATTTTTTTTTTTTGACCACAAACCTGTAAAAGTGAAAAACAGCTGACAACCGAGCAGTCTGATTTTGAAGAATGATGACATCTGTGTATCAAATGGTTTATAATATATCACACATTACTTGACCAGACACCTCAGTACCTTTATTTGAAGCAAGATGCACATTTGTTGTTTGTTGGAGCAGAAACAACATACACTAAATCACAGGGGGAAAAGTAAAGTCATGTTTATTTGTATTATGCTTTACAGATCCACAACAGCTACTTTAAAAATCCAGCTCCAGCATATGGGTGAAGAAAAAACTGAGTAAGTCTTGAAAGAAGAAGAGGAGTCCTCCCCTTGTATATTAGCCAGAGGCTGCAATCAGTGCCAGATGTGTGTGAAATTTCCTGCAGCCACTAAAGTAGAAGCCAAACATTGAACCAAGCAGCTCGGTCGCCTGGAGGCTCTGATATTCATGTGATAAACACTTCTCCTCGACACTGCGGGTGTGAAACAAATGCAGACGATAGCCAGGACACCAAAAGGGCGTTTGCAAGTGTGAGCTGGACACGGCTGTGTGTTGCAAATGCACCTTATTTGCATGAACTGTTCCCCTGTGTTGTGATTCTAATTGCATACAGTGTGCTGTGCTGACATCGCTATTTAGAGTGACTTACCCCAAACTCTGCCTGCATGCACATGAATGCCAGTGCTGTGGGGTTTTGTGAATGTTGGCACCGATCAGAACCAGTCAGAGCCTCTTTTTTCTTTCCGCACCCACACAGACATCAAGTCACGGTTCTTACAGTCGGCAAATTAAGTCAACGCTGAAGTACCAGGACTAAAATGATGATGCTGCCCACCATCTATCTATCTATCTATCTATCTATCTATCTATCTATCTATCTATCTATCTATCTATCTATCTATCTATCTATCTATCTATTTGTCTGTCTGTCTGTCACTGTCTGTCTACCTCAGGAGAAGTTCACATGAGTAGTTTTACCAAGAAATTTCTAGTAATATTGACAGGTTGAAATTTACGTTTTGTTGACAAAACAAGCAGAATAGCTGTGGTTTTATGATAAGATAAAACTTTATTGGTCCAGCACCTGGGAAATTCAGTTGTTACAGTAGTTCAAGAATCAGATAAAGCAAGACAATGAAATAGAAAAAAATAAGATAGTATGGACAATAAATTCTATATACACCTTTCATATATACACATGTGATGGATGATTGTACCCATAATTGTAATGTGAACTGACATTATGGAAATATGGAACTGTAATTACCTCAGCCAAGGAAGTGATGTTTTCACCCCTGTCTGTCTGTTGGTTGGTTGGTTAGCTGGTTGGCCATTAGTTGGTTGTTTGGTTAGATTTTTTTACACTTTCTTTAACATTACAAGATAAGACACTTCCCTGACCTCGGCCCCGTTCGACGCTCTTGGGATGAACTGGAACCTCAGGCCTCACCATCCGACATCAGTAGCCGACCTCAGTCCTCTCAGTGGCTGAAGAGGAGCAAACTGTAAACACATTTATTGTTAGCAGGATAAGCCTCTTTAGATGCATCATGTTTTAAAAGACATTTTATCAGTTACTAGGTTCATATAGAAAAGGCACAAACAATCATGAAGAATGAACATGAAAAAGATTTGATGGATTTAATGTTAAAAGGTGAATTATTCCGATCAAAGGGAGCCTTACAAGAGTTTTAACATGCTTCTGTCTGAGAGAACAGAGCGTGAAGCGGATCCTCTGAAGTGCATGGCTATTATGACTGTATTCAATAAACTGGGTGGTTAAAAATTAATTGATTATGAATCAATGAACATTTCTCCTGGCATTTAAAGGCAGGAAATCATAATGTCTCTGTCTGTGCAAACAGACAGCAGGTTTTTTCTCAGTCCACGGTTAAAAATGTTCAGATCTCTCCTGTTGCTATAACCACCACACATACCGGATGACTCATCACTGACGTGCTGCCAGTCGGGCTGTTGAATCACATTCTCCCTTTCGCACACATACACACTCGCCGGCACTGACACACACACTCATGCGTCCCCCTCTCTCCTCCAGTTTAGTGCCTGAAATAAGAGCACAGCTGTTGTACTTTGCTCTGTTCAGCCATCGGATCATTAGCGGATACTTCTTTATGAGCCGAGCTGTGACTGGGGCACTGCGTGGGCATACGGGCGTGCACAGACTTTAAAGTGTGTGTGTGCGTGTTATGAGGGAAGCTTTGAGTACACACATATGATAATATTGTGGCAATAACGCACCTTAACGCTAAGTTGCCAACCGCTATAAAACCAGCTAACAAGCTACTACCACAGTCGGTGGCTTCTACGGTGGCGCGAAATCGTGTTGGAGGAGATGATGGATGAGAGCAAGGCACTCCACCTTCTTCCAAATAATCACCTCTCATACTTCATACTCCTCATCTTTACCATGAATTACTACAACAATACAAGAATGGAGAGACACTGACAGTGATGACAAATCCCCTTCCCCCTGACATGCTAGTTAAACAGGTTAAATACTCCTGTGTCTGTCTCAGTTCACCTGTTGTTCTCTGTCACGTCTTTACAGCCTCACCTTGACCTAATTAGCACCCAAGAGCTACCATTTTACTGACAGTAGCTTACTTTAATCAAGGTGTTTAGACTCAGGGGATGTTTCCCAGCTGCCACTCATCTCAGGCGCTGAGGCTATGGTTAATACCTCCAACACCAGACGCATCAGAAGACGTATCTTCAGGCGAAGAGGCCTGTCCACATTTCTTTGTTCCTCAGATGGAAGGAGAGCTTTCGCTGTAAAAACTCGCACAACCAGCCACCGCCTGTGAAGTAGAGGAGATTTGTTGTTACAAATAATGTACGTCACAATTTGGGGTCGCTAATATGCTCTGAAAATGAAATTCAAAGTCAGGAAATCTGCTAAACTTTTGCTAACATTTAACATTGAACATATTTATTTAAATATCTTTGTACACATGTATACAGACATGAGCCTAGAACACAACGTGACGTGTCAAGATAAAAATCTGCTATGTTTTGGTTCAGCAATCTTTGTCTAGCGTCACATTAAACAGGCGACAAAACAGACAGCAACCTGTTTTCTCTCTTTACTTTTTACTCATTCATCTACTTTATATTTCTTCAGTATGTAATTCAATCGAGGTTAGATTTATTGAGGCTTGAAATGTGTATTTTACAACAGAAAAAGTACAGAATTCAGGCCCAAATTGGCTTTTTAGTCGAGTAATGTCACTGCCTTAAAAGTCTTCACTTTTATCTCCAAAGTCTTTTTATGAACCGACACACACCTCAGTCACTTGAGAGCCGAATTGAGCTCTAAATGTTGCACTTCCTATGATGTAAAAACATAGAAATCTAAAAGAACAATATGATTTACGTCACTTATTGATGGAATAAACACAAAGAAACCAGACACAATGTCAGAGGCGACCTGATGAAGACACGACGGCCAAAACTGTCATTTAAATGTCAACAAAGAGCTGTTTAAAAAAGGCGCTGCTGTTGCTGATCTATAACACACCATGTCGTACTTGAGCTAATTTAAACCTGCTCAGGCCACATCTTTAAGCCTGCGGTTATGAATGGAAATTCCTCACCACTGTGCCAACCTGCGGAGTGAGGAGAAGATATTCAAAGGTTCAGGACTATAGGCGTAGTTCTCGACATACAGGTTATGTCATGGGGAGTTAAACACGGAAGGGCCAGTTTCAAATCAATCATGATCTTAGTGAATATACATGACTGCAGAAGAAGTCTGTCTGATTTCAGGAGGGATTTCTCGTACATAAACAATAAATAAGTAGTTTTGACGAGATGTCTGCCCATAAGTGCTTTTTAATAATGTTCCCTTAAGACTCCAGCAGAGAAAAATCACCCTTCTGTTAACTTTACCTTCAGTTTTTAGGACTCTTTGTCGCTCTCCTCCTGACCCCCAGTCGTCTTATCGCCTCCCTCCCTCGCTGCCCTCGTCTTGGCCAGTTGCTCCACTTCCCCCCTCGTGGTCGCTCTGCTCGCCGCTGAGTGAAGGCAGCAGCTGCCAAGTCCAAGTAGCTGTTACCTGAACCGGAGTGAAAGCAGAGCGAGTAGTTAGTGTGTGTGTGTGTGTGTGTCTGTGTGTATATATATATTATTGTGTGTGAGGATGCCGGCTGCCTCTATGCTGGGCAGCGTGCCACAGTGATGGAGGAAGAGACAGAATCTGACCTCCTGACCTGCAAGTAGCATCCCAGCGACAAAACAGGCCTTTTTCTTACCTATCACACGCTGATTTTTGCTTTTTTAATCAGTTTTAATCAAATTAAAGATACACTTCACTTCAGCCTGACGACATCATGTTTAACCCGTCTGCTCTCAATGCAAACGACCAGCTGATAAGGTGTCTCGAACACAGCGTGAGTTCATCCTTTCAGAGCTGAGGGACCTGTTTGAATGCAAATCTCTCTCAGATTTAGATAATCTTGTCAAGATGATGAGTCGTCCCATAGTACCAGTGGGTGGGAGACTGGGAGGAGGCCCGAGGGGGGCTTTGTGCTGAGCTGTCGTGGTCTTGAGTGTATGTAAATAATCTAATTTAAATAGGGATTATGTCCAAATTTTTTTAAACTGAAGGGGGACCATGAGGTTTTGGAGAAGATATTCAAACTTTAGAAATGCAGTTTTAATATTTACAACACTAATGGCATCATAATACAAAGTGAGAAATGTTTATCTTTTCCATAAGTGTCTCAAGGAAATTGAATCGAACGCAACTGGATTTGGTTTTTGTCTTGAAGACGTTTCGCCTCTCATCCAAGAGGCTTCATCAGTTCCTGCTCGCTGACTAGGCTGGGACTAGTCAGCGAGCAGGAACTGATGAAGCCTCTTGGATGAGAGGCGAAACGTCTTCAAGACAAAAACCAAATCCAGTTGTGTTCGATTCAATTTCCTTGAGATAACTATGACCTGGATGAATGAGAATATTCACAGGCTTTTCCATAAGTGAATAAACAAGCTGTTCAACGAGGAAAATAAGGCCCTGAAGCCAGAAAGGTGGCAGGGTCCGCCACATATAAACAAAGGAAAACTGCTTATTTAGTTTGTTTAGACGTAACTCCATAACTACATAGTGCAACTTTAATGAGAAAATGTGCAGAGAATCATCATTACCAAGCATAAGAAAAAGTGATAGACACATAAACAAACCCCGAATTAGTCTTGTCGTGTTGCATGAAGACATATTTTGTGTCATTGCGTGCGTTTTGCATGTGTTTTCCAACCTCCCATCTTAAAATACACCTTGCCTTGACATTATGTCTGTATAATAACAACTGCTTGAAGCTGCATCTGGTCATAAAGCGAAAAAATAATATTCTAAACTTTATTTTTTCTGACTTAATGGTGTTCATCATCATTTTTTCTGCCTGACATGATGTATTTATGGTTGATCAGCTAAAAAAAATGTCCCACCAGGAAGTCAAAACAACTTCCAAAGACAACAGTGCGTCCCCATCACGCAGCTGACCGCAAAGAGGACGTCGCGTCAGAAAAACACGGACAAATAACGATAAAACTGTCCAATGTTCACCACCAGTTGTGCGCTTCTGGCTCATTCTTATTGTCTACATTATGTTGTCTCTTTTGTCGATAGTTTTTCAAAAAAGAAAAAACTCAACAAATCCCCGGTGCGACAACATACATGTTTCAGGCGGTTCATCCGGTGGCGTGCTGACGTTTTTTGCAGGAATGTGTGTGATTTGCGGGTCCGCACCGGGGAGGGCGACGGGAAGTCAGGCCGCCTCCCATTCAGTATAAAACCTCCCGGTCCACCCCTACTCTTCCTCTTTCTGTTACCTGGCTAGGGGCAGCAGCTTTGGCCGTGAAAACCCAGAAACACCGGTAAGTTCAGCTTTGATTGATTATGGTAGAAAGCGAGCAGGACGCAGGCCTGTAACCTCGTCGTGGTGCTTAAGAAGACTTAGTGAGAAGTCCTCCTCAGATTATAAGATCCGTTTTCACCCAAACTTTGCCTTTTCCGTTATGTAACTTCACACAGACCTGTGGATTTTTTTTTTCTATAAAGGGATTGCCCTTAAAACGTCAATGTTAACATTAGCTTCCACGTACCGTTAGCTAACTTGATTCGTGCCATTACATTTAAAGTGTTTTTTAATGTGGTTGACTTGAACTTTTAAACAAAAAAAGACGACAGCGAGGGAGGAGAGAATGTGGGGGGAAAAGGAACAAAGAGGACACGGAGTAAGCCGGGGATCCGAGGATGCTGGAAGGGTATTTCTTCCTCCTCTCCTCCCGTGAAACAACTGCACATATTCTCCAGTGACAGGTGTCGGGGGTCCGGATGAAATGCCTTCTGGATATTTGGCGATCTTTGTAACTTTATCCGACGTGGCCCATGGAGTAACACGTGTCTCGCCTGGCCTGTGGCCGAGCGAGGCCTAGCAGCCACCGCCTGTTCGCGGCTCAAATCTCGAGCCGTTATTCAGCAACGAAGGGGACTTTTAACTAATTTCGACATGGTGAACTTTTAGTTTTAATCGCCATTTTAAGCACTTAAGCACGAACATCACCTCCGTGACGTTACCGTTAGTCATGGCTTTTCAAGTTGAGGCGGGCCCGAAATGCCATGGTGCAATTAACGGTTCATTCCCCTCGTAAGCACACTGACAAGTTTTAACAAGGCGGACACAAAATGGTGGGCTTAAAAACTGAAAGCTAACCGATGTCTTTTCTATTTTTTTTTAAATTCGTGACAGAAACTACAACAATGGGAAAGGAAAAGATCCACATCAACATCGTGGTCATTGGCCATGTCGACTCCGGCAAGTCCACCTCCACCGGTCATCTGATCTACAAATGCGGAGGAATCGACAAGAGAACCATCGAGAAGTTCGAGAAGGAAGCCGCTGAGGTGAGCCGCTATTTCTTCTAATCTTTACAACAGTTACATTCAGGAGCCAAGATGGCGGCGTCAGCATGCCCACTCTGAGTCCCGCTGCCCGGCACGAGAATGTAGCGACTGTGTGCGCGCACGCGGGGTGGGGCTTAACGTGAGCAGCGCTTATAGTGACTGTGCACTAAACTGAGCAGAGGCCTCAGGCTGTGGTTAAAAGAAAATGTTACATAAACTTATCATATTGTCCATGTATGGAATAGAAAGTAAAAAGATACTGGCACAGCTGTGTTTTCAGTTATTAAAATTATGTAATGGAAGCTGGTCTTAGTAGATGTGTTGGATCTTTAACATGACTGCTTGTGTTATCCAAACATGGCTGCTGAACACAACAAACATGCCTTGAAAAATAATGGGCTGTATTCTTCACTGGCAGAAATGTTTGATATTTAAGGTATTTAAAATCAAATATGAATAAAAAGATTTTTTGTCCCTCCACAGATGGGCAAGGGCTCCTTCAAGTACGCCTGGGTGCTGGACAAACTGAAGGCCGAGCGTGAGCGTGGTATCACCATTGACATCGCTCTGTGGAAGTTCGAGACCAGCAGGTACTACGTGACCATCATTGATGCCCCTGGACACAGAGACTTCATCAAGAACATGATCACTGGTACCTCTCAGGTAAATGATCTTGCTAAGATAATGCAAGCTCAAACCAGATTTTCATCTTGCTTTAGTCTATTTATATATGAACTCTTATGATCTTCGTTTTAGGCTGACTGCGCTGTGCTGATCGTTGCTGCTGGTGTTGGTGAGTTCGAGGCTGGTATCTCCAAGAACGGCCAGACTCGTGAGCACGCCCTGCTGGCCTTCACCCTTGGCGTGAAGCAGCTCATCGTTGGAGTCAACAAGATGGACTCCACCGAGCCCCCTTACAGCCAGGCCCGCTTCGAGGAAATCACCAAGGAAGTGAGCACCTACATCAAGAAGATCGGCTACAACCCCGCCTCTGTTGCCTTCGTCCCCATCTCTGGATGGCACGGAGACAACATGCTGGAGACCAGCGAAAAGGTAAGGACATGTTCAACTTTGTTTTTCCTTTTAATTGCCACCCCAGGGATAATGTTTTATGAACTGCACTTTAACCTGATTAGGTAATTGGACTAACATTTCTCTCTAAATGTCTCTGTAGATGGGCTGGTTCAAGGGATGGAAGGTTGAGCGCAAGGAAGGCAATGCTAACGGAACCACACTGCTGGAGGCTCTTGATGCCATCCTGCCACCTGCCCGTCCCACCGACAAGCCCCTCCGTCTGCCCCTGCAGGACGTCTACAAAATCGGCGGTAAGACTTTAGTAATGCTCAATAACAAGACAATGGTATGACTTCAAACCCTTCAAAAGCACTAGTTTTCTTATGACTTACACCTTTTATTCTCCTCAGGTATTGGAACTGTACCCGTCGGTCGTGTTGAGACTGGTGTCCTGAAGCCCGGTATGGTCGTCACCTTCGCTCCCCCCCAGCTGACCACTGAGGTCAAGTCTGTGGAGATGCACCACGAGTCTCTGCCCGAGGCTGTCCCTGGTGACAACGTCGGCTTCAACATCAAGAACGTGTCCGTCAAGGAAATCCGTCGTGGATACGTCGCTGGTGACAGCAAGAACGACCCACCCAAGGGAGCTGACAACTTCAACGCTCAGGTGTGTATTGTGACTTTGAATGGCTTGGAAAAATGGTCAAAAGAACTTGGTTTCCCGATTTGGGTCAAACGGCACGAGGTCTAACTTAAAGAATTTGTCCACAGGTCATCATCCTGAACCACCCCGGCCAGATCAATGCCGGCTACGCACCCGTGCTGGATTGCCACACAGCTCACATTGCCTGCAAGTTCACCGAGCTCATCGAGAAGATCGACCGTCGTTCTGGCAAGAAGCTTGAGGATGCTCCCAAGTTTGTCAAGTCTGGTGATGCCGCCATTGTCAAGCTGCACCCACAGAAGCCCATGGTTGTGGAGCCCTTCTCCAGCTACCCTCCCCTTGGTATGTTTAGTCTTTTAACTCACTCCTATATACACTTAATGCTTTCTATTTGTGCAGTGAAATGAAGCGCACTCACTAACTGCTCCCCTCTTCTATTCCCAGGTCGTTTCGCTGTGCGTGACATGAGGCAGACAGTGGCTGTCGGTGTCATCAAGGCTGTCGAGCTCAAGGAAGTGTCTGGAAAGACAACCAAGGCTGCAGAGAAGGCCCAGAAGAAGAAATGAATGGTCGTGCAGGACATCCAGCAACAAGAAGTGTGCCGGCAGCAGCGGGCCACCCCTTACCCCCATCCTGGATCATCTTCTCTGAGGCAGAGTTCTGTACTCAAGGACTGGCTTATGCTGATTAAAACCCATCGCAAAAGTTTTCGCAGGAAAAAAGAACTACGTGGCATTGTCACTTACCTGAATCACACGACAGTGCTTCTTCTCAGTTAAGTTTTAAGTTGGAAATGGTTTAGAACTGTATCTTGATGTTAAAATGCCACATTAATTGGAAAGAAAGCTGCTGGTAACTAATAAAATAAATGTCTTTGAAAAAATTGAAATTGGCTTGTCTTTATCCTTTTTAGTGCTGCAGTTGCTTTAGTTCTTTGCTGTCACAGGCGAGCTTCTGCTGTGATGCAGCTGTTTTTGACCATGCTATCTGTGTGCCGTGATGCACTCCTCAGCCAATCGCCTCGATAGGAGTTATGCCACCCCAGCCAATAGCACCCTTTATTTTAGTCTGACAGCAACAAGAGCATGCACAGCCCTCCCTCTCCTCTGGTTCAGTATAAAAACTCTGGACACATCGCATTCTGTCCTTTTTTCCCTTCGCTCTAATCAGGGGACGTCTTGTTTATTGCTGGGCACAGGTACGTAAAATATCATCCTTTAAAAGCTCAAGGGGTCGTCTTTCCAGCTAAAATGCACGTTTAAAAAAAGAGGCTGCGGTATTATTCAGGGCAGGGAATAGAATCTGCATAGACTAGCTGGAGTCAGAAAATCACTGAATCTAGACTAAAGACATCAGATGCTGCTTGGCTGTCTTGAGGTATAATAAGGTATTGATAAATATAATGGGTAAACATGCTGGCTCACCTCATTCTCTTATCCAGAATTTTCTATGGCATGTCGTGATCTGTTCTGCTGATTCACCGAGGCTCAGCACACTGATGATCAAAAAGAAACACAAATTCAGCCACCGGACTGTGGTCTTAATACTGCAAATGAGTCAGATTATTCTTTTGCCAGTCATGGTAGTCCTTTTCTTTCTATGCTCGTGAACGCGCATGCTTCCACCCCAGTGCTGGGTGTACAGTGCATCGTGCGCGCGCTTGCATCAGTTGGTAACATGGCGGCTCTGCGCACACGGCGCAACATGGAGGCCGGCTTCTAGCACATGGCGCGTGACTCACCAGCAGCAGTGTCGCCTTTCCGGTAGCGTGAACGAGCACCGAAAATGACTTTGGGTAAAGAGAAATGCCTTTTTCCCCATTTTTTTTTTTTTCTGCGTCTTTCATCCCAGCGTATTTAAATGAGACGCCAATGCGCCACACAGCGACATTTAGAACACGATGTTGTCTTAACGTTACGGTTTAATAATTAACGGTTAGCTAACGGCTCATGCCGCAGTTGCGACAAGGTTGAGACATGACAAAAGATATTCATGGTGAACATGTCAGCATGTTTTCGATTAAAGCTGTTCAGAACAAACATGACATTTAATTTCAAGTGCGCATAACCACCCCATATTGTGTTTATAATCTGATGAAGCTACTTAACGTTAGCTATCGATTATGTACAGCTGAGTCATAATAACCCTAATGGTGGTCCCGCTGAGCTTCACCCCGCAATGGAGACAATTTATAACCTGAAATATGATTTTTTTTACGGTCGACATAACTCCCCAATGTTGTTTATAACCAGTAACTCGAAATGGGGAAGGAAAAGGTCCACATCAACATCGTGGTCATTGGCCATGTCGACTCCGGCAAGTCCACCACCACCGGCCACCTGATCTACAAGTGCGGCGGAATCGACAAGAGAACCATCGAGAAGTTCGAGAAGGAGGCGGCTGAGGTTGGTCATGGCGACGCCACAGCACTTTACTTTTCACTCATGGAAACCACCCACAGGACACAAACTGTGAATCCAGAGACAGTGTCATCTGTAGAGTTGTGGGGGGAACCGGGTGTGGTGGGATGTATCTGCTCTGATAACTTGTTTAAATCCGCCATCTACTGTTAAAAATGTGCACTGCCCTTTCTCACTTTAACATAAATCCCTATCCCCAATAATTATTATACATAAAAGCATAAATTCAAGTGTTAATATAGGTACTATAAGACTGGAAAATCAGCATTACATACATATGAGTAGGTAGAAAACCATTTGAGAGATAAGAAAAATATTCAAACATACTGAAATATGGCAAATTATAAATATTAATTTCTTTAAATATGCTTCAAACACATCATTTAAAAGGGAATTGATCGGTAGTATTAAAAAAGATATAGATGAATGTGCTTTAGAAGTAACAACAGAGTATTTGAATTGAATACTGTTTATGGATTAAATGAAATGTGTTTAAATTGGTGTTAAAGACTTGGTAAAATTCTTAGGTCTGTGTACCTCCTTTAATTTTAGTGTTTCATGATCTAAATCAGGAAACTTCTCTAACTTTCCAATGTATTTTATTCCAGCAGAGACCTTTATTTAACACCAATGCCCTGAGCAATTTGGCATATTTTGTAAAATTAAAAAAGGGGTTAAAATTTATGAATGTTCACGAATAATTTTCGTATCTAAAATATCATTATGCACTGAAAGTCATCTTAGATGATTAATTTAAGTATTGTATTCCCACTGAGCCCCCTGATGAACTACTTCATGAAATGTGATGTAACTGTCGCTGTGACATTTAGACTGAGCACCTACTTAGGAACTGCTTGAATGATGGGGGGTGGGAGACACTTTATATTTCTGGTGTTGACACACTGAAAAGTCTCATCAGTTTCTCCAGCCTCCTTGAGGTAATTTTCAGAGGAGGACATTTTTGTTTTTTCCTTAAAAAGAGGCATAACTTTATCACTAAAATCTGCAGTTAGACTGGCTGAATCATACTTTTTACTCATGTAATTTCCTGCTTAATTTCTGTTGTCTTGACCTCCACAGATGGGCAAAGGCTCCTTCAAGTACGCCTGGGTGCTGGACAAACTGAAGGCCGAGCGTGAGCGTGGTATCACCATTGACATCGCTCTGTGGAAGTTCGAGACCAGCAGGTACTACGTGACCATCATTGATGCCCCTGGACACAGAGACTTCATCAAGAACATGATCACTGGTACCTCTCAGGTAAATCATCTTGCTAAGATAATGCAAGCTCAAGGTTAAACCACATTTTCATCTTGCTTTAATGTATTTAAATCTGAACTCTTGTGATCTTCATTCTAGGCTGACTGCGCTGTTCTGATCGTTGCTGCTGGTGTTGGTGAGTTTGAGGCTGGTATCTCCAAGAACGGTCAGACCCGTGAGCACGCCCTGCTGGCCTACACTCTGGGTGTGAAGCAGCTCATCGTTGGAGTCAACAAGATGGACTCCACTGAGCCCCCTTACAGCCAGAAGCGTTTTGAGGAGATCACCAAGGAAGTGAGCACCTACATCAAGAAGATTGGCTACAACCCCGCCACTGTTGCCTTTGTCCCCATCTCTGGATGGCACGGAGACAACATGCTGGAGGCCAGCGACAAGGTAAGGGGCTTGTTACATGCCAAAGTCGTAGCGTGGTCACATTTAATTTAATGGATTTCTTGGACGATCACATTTAATAATCCTCTCGAACCAGTCGTTCCTCTTTTTCTAACCGCTTTAATTTTTCCTCTTTTCCTGTCCTCTCTTTATCTGCATTCTCAATGTTAGATGAGCTGGTTCAAGGGCTGGAAGATCGAGCGTAAGGAGGGCGGTGCCAACGGCGTTACCCTGCTGGAGGCTCTGGACTCCATCATGCCACCCAGCCGCCCCACCGACAAGGCCCTGCGTCTGCCCCTTCAGGATGTCTACAAGATTGGCGGTAAGGAGTGCTAGGTCATGTCATAATATGTCACCTCAAAGAAGAGGAACATAATGTCAGCAGAAACGAGCGATACCTCCTACAAGCAGATATTTAACTGCCTAGCAAAAAAATCAAATAAACCTACTGCCCATTCATGTTCTTTATGTAAAACTCACAATGGCAAAGTTACTGAGCTGGACCGAGAAACGCTTCTGTATCGCTTCCGAAACATCACAAGTGAATTGAATCCCATCAGCTGAACGTAAAAGTCGCGGTAGCACAAAGTAAAGAAAAAGAACATCAGTTTGATAAACCAAGTAACTGAGAATAAGGCCGTTTTATTTTCCTCACATGTCAGATCAGTCTATGTAAACAGACTTCTCTCCCTTCACAGTGCAAGGAAAAAGAGCACTCCCTTTCTAGAATTTTCCACCCAAACTTTTAACATAGAGCATGTCATCAAACATTGAATCCAAGGGTGAGACTGAATAAAATAGGCAACAACACTCTGTATGTAATGAATGAAATTGATGAGAAATCTTACTGTACGATGCAGGATGAGCCGCCCTCTTGCTCCTCGTGATCACGAAAAGGGAAAAGTCCTTTTAAAACACCGCGGACACAGTCGCTGACAGAACAGAAAGCACTCATCTTCCCTCGTATCGTGAGATTCCAACATACTGCAGTTCTCTCCACCCACAGTCCAAAGTTGCCAACTATCACAGAAGCAGTGAGGTCATAAGGAATATTTAAGTACGGTAAAAAAAAAAATGTGTACCGCGCCACAGTAGCTCACCTGGCAGATTAAGGCTGAGTCCTCACTGCAGTTGTCTGAGTTTGAATCAAGCCTACACCCTTCGCTGCATGTCACGCCCTCACTCCCTCCCCTAACTCTCACTGTTTGACATGACGTCAAAATTTGCCTGTCAAAACAGAACAATTGTCTGGCAAGCCATCCCTTTTACTTACGAGTTTATAGGCAAATAAAGCAAAACATAGACCACAACATAGTCACAAAATGTCAAAATCAAACAAAGAGGCACAGAGTCGAGTTGCCTACCTGAAGTCCTGAGAGTTACGCCGATAACCGTAACAGCAGCTTGTGGTGAAATGAGACACTCCTACATGATGCGTCATACTGTAGACTCAGGCGCAAGGACACGTACTGACAGTTGATTCAGACAACTCTTCTGAGATCTAATCAAAAGCCTGAAAGAATGTACTCAAACCTCTCTACCACACCTTAACACCCACACCTGACATGTATCAACACATTGTTTTTTTAGGGACTCTCTTTAACTTTTCACTGTGAGATTAGAGATGATCAAATTCAAAAATGGCTGCAGACAGAACCTGACAACATGTCTTTTGAGCCCTTTGAGTTTCATTAAGGCCCTTGCTTAAAAGGACAGTTCACCCCAAAAATCAGACCTACATATTTTTCCTCTTACCTGTGGTTCTATTTATCCATGTGGATTGTTTTGATGTGAGTTACTGAGTTTTGGAGATAGCGGCTTGTAGATATGTCTGCCTTTTCTTCAGTATAATGGATCTAGATGGGACTCGGCTTGTGGTGCTCAAAGTGGAAAGAGACATTGCTGTAAAGTTTTTCGATTGTATTTTTTGGTGCCAGTTCAATTATATACAAGAGAAGGCAGACATACTGCTGATTTCTCCCAAACTCTGCAGCCCACACCAGACCCCTCCTGTATCTATCAAACATCCTCTAATTTAAAGATTATTATTTATTGTTATCACTACTAAAGGACGTACTTGAAACATTTGACCTGCTGTTCTCTCTCAGGTATTGGAACTGTCCCCGTCGGCCGTGTTGAGACCGGTATCCTGAAGCCTGGCATGGTCGTCACCTTTGCTCCCCCCAACCTGACCACTGAGGTGAAGTCTGTTGAGATGCACCACGAATCTCTGACTGAAGCTCTCCCCGGTGACAACGTTGGCTTCAACATCAAGAACGTGTCCGTCAAGGAGATCCGCCGTGGAAACGTGACTGGCGACAGCAAGAACGACCCTCCCATGGCAGCTGACAACTTCACCGCCCAGGTGAGTCTGAGCAAAGGAGAGAAAATAAGGAAAAACATATTTCTTTATCCCCCTGTGATCGTTACAGAAAACACAGGACATGATGGGTTTTCTGGAGCCTCACAAGTTGACACGACACATTGGCTGTCAAGTTGATAGAAAGTCAGGTGACATTTCGTAGCCCACAGAACATTTCTGAGACTCTACAGCAGAACAGCATTGCATCATTCTCCTAAACAACTGAAGTAGATGGGGATTTGTTTTAAGACTTAGCTGGGGAAAAAAATATAAATGGCTCCATGCAGCTCGTCCGGTATAATCCCAAGTCTCCGGGAGGAACTGGGATGCCAAATTAAATTGAAATGAAAAGACGTTACTGCATCCACTTCAGACCAGTGTTACTTAGTCGCAGTGAAGATTTCGGCTTAATAAATAATTTCAAATTTTACTTTTTAGGCAAGGGAGCCACAAATGCAAACATGCTAATTTGTAACCTTTCTTCATGTCTCTCTGTCTGCAGGTCATCATCCTGAACCACCCCGGCCAGATCTCCCAGGGTTACGCCCCCGTTCTGGATTGCCACACTGCTCACATTGCCTGCAAGTTCAGCGAGCTCAAGGAGAAGATTGACCGTCGTTCTGGCAAGAAGCTTGAGGACAACCCCAAAGCTCTCAAGTCCGGAGACGCCGCCATCATCACAATGGTGCCTGGAAAACCCATGTGTGTTGAGAGCTTCTCCCAGTATCCCCCACTGGGTGAGTGAAACACTGTTACCACTCATCGCTGATAGAATAACTTGTTAGCTTTTATCCACCTCGTTCATGGAATACATTTTGACATTTGCTTTTCCTGCTCTGACAAGACAAAATGTCTGCTGTGGAAAGAATATATTTAAAAGCTGCACTAATCAATATTTTACAAAAAAAATGCACTTAATGTGCTTTTCAGCGTCTCTCAGAAAATCGCCATCTGACAGTTGGCAACTGTCTGGTGAACATAAATGAGCATTTAGCAGCTGAAGAGCCAGATTTTCCAAAGGAGTTGGTGGAGACCAAAAACTAAGCCAAAAAAATATTCGACTTACATTCATCAGGCGGACAGAAACATCACTCAAGTTGAATTACAGCATTTCTCTTGGTTAACCATAACAACTTTGTAAAGAGAGAGCTGACGTTACATTAAAACAAATTGTTGTTTGTTGATTGTTCTGTAATCAGAGCTCATGTCACCTACTTGACAGCACTTTCATTGAAGAAAAACATTAATGTAATATTCTAACAGCTTTTAGTCATTATCAATACTAATCTATTGATAATGTTACATATTATGATCACTATGACAGCCACAGATTGATTAAAACATCAAATTTTAAAATTCATCCCTTATTGATTTAAAGTTCCTAATCTGTACTTGAACTAAAATTGTAACTAGACATGCTCCAGAATCTATTTAACATTTTCTTTTTTGTTTGGCTTTAGAGTTAAAGACATAAAATTACTATATAATGCTGTTCCGTCCTACTGAGTTAATTTATTCAAACATTAAGTCTATAATAGAAATAGGGCACCAGTTAAACTTCCTTTTTCCTGGTGACCACAACCTGGTGGCAGACAAAACTGTATAGTGATAGTGAGGCTTAAAGGGAACTGATGTAAATGCAGATGGTTTCCTGATTCTATATCCATTGTGCAGTCAACATTAACTTCATAATGATACGTTGAAGTACAATACATGTCTGTTGCCAGTTTAAGTATAATATGCACCGTACATTCAGCGCCCACACAGAAAAGACTCACCTTTAAGGCTTCTCGTCAACTCCTCTGTTTGTCTCCTTTCTTGTCAATCTCGTCCTCCCAGGTCGCTTTGCTGTGCGTGACATGAGGCAGACCGTGGCTGTCGGTGTCATCAAGTCTGTCGAGAAGAAGGCCGCCTCCGGTGGAAAGGTCACCAAGTCTGCACAGAAGGCCGAGAAGAAGAAATGAATTCTCATGCAGGACGTCCAACAAAGTGTCGTGTCTCAGCAGCAGCGGGCCGCCCCATCCCCTCTTCTTCCCTGCCACCCAGCGCCGTCTTCTCTGAGGCAGAGCTCTCTACTCAAGGACTGGCTTATGCTGATTAAAACCCATCGGAAAAGTTTCCGCAGGAAAGGAAGGCTTGTGCCTTTTAGGGGAAACTATGATCATAATTAAGTTGAAACCAAAACAATAAAAATCTTAAACATTGCCAAATGAATATGTGTCTTTGTTTCATTACTATTTATTGATTGCAAACTAGTTGCATTCCTTTGAAAGCTTCAAACAAACACAGTGGAGAATATTCCAATTACAATAGGTCAATCAGGGCATTTTGGATTTCACTTTCTTCAAGATGATAAAGGTGTATATGTGCTTTTTGACATATATATAGTTGCCATACAGAGCTACAAAGGTTTTGTTAAAAGAGACACCAGGTATAAAGGGTGCAGCAACATTTTTAAGGAGTGTCCTAAAACATAACGAACGAGAACAAACTGGCAAAACCGGTTGTCACCAGGACACATGATGAACTGTATGGATATGATAATAGTGGGTGGAATTGTGCAACGCCTATCACAGCTTGATGCACAAATTCACGTAGAAGCAGGTTCCCAGGAGGAGGAGGAAAAGGCGGCGTCCTGACTGTAATTTTCACACAAATAGCAAGCGAATGTACTGATCGTCCCTGAGACGACGGCATCCATCCAGCACCACCATCTACATCCTGCACCACCTCCAAACCCCTTTAACCAGGTGAGTTTAATACTAATATCTTCAGATTTGACATATGAACACATTTTCTACATGACATTAACAAGCAATACCACCAAGATCTATGATTCCCCTTAGTTGTCTTTGCTTTTTAATAAGCTCATGGATTTTTTGGTTTCCATTGAGGGATAAAACTAATTTCTATAACTGAATTATGATTTGTAACGGCTTAATAAATACTCCATTGGCAGTGGCTTCCCCACAGGTCTAATGGTTTCTTCCATTTTCTGTTACCAGTTTAAAAAGTTCACATGTGGAACATATTTAAAATGTGTGTGTGTAATATTAATGCTAATTTAAAATTCTAGTTAGCAGTTGGGCTTGAGTAAAAATTCAAATATTTTTACTCTAAGTATCTTTATAATGTGGTATTGCTAATTCTTCTTACTAAGACATAAAGTTCCCGGATACATCTCACCCATGTGCTCGGTAATGACGTAGCTAGGGTGCCGTAGGCTAATTAACGGCTAACTGCTAGCTAGCTACTTCAACTGATTTTAAATAACCGTTGGGAGTCTGTCTTCAATGGGCTAAACTCTCAGATGAGTTTAAACCTTAAAAAGTTTCAATGTCAAAGTCGACTTAACTCCTCTTCATGTCGGTTGTATTAGTAACTCAAAATGGGAAAGGAAAAGATCCACATCAACATCGTGGTCATCGGCCATGTCGACTCCGGCAAGTCCACCTCCACCGGCCACCTGATCTACAAGTGCGGAGGAATCGACAAGAGGACCATCGAGAAGTTCGAGAAGGAGGCTGCAGAGGTTGGTCATGGAGACACCACATGTCTTTATTCACGTTTTAAACAAATATTCAAGGAATTTAAAACAAAAGGAGGCCCACAGTGTGACGTTCCAGGTGTGGAAAATGGGTGCGGCTGTCGTAACCGCTGTCACATTGTTCTAAGTTTAGTCTCCTGCTGCCACCTGCTGCTGAAACACTTGTAACGTTACAATCCTACAATACTGTTTTTAAGGGAGATACAACAGGTGAACACGTTAAACATTTTAAGTGAAACTTCCCCAACTGACTTTCATCAACACAAAAAAATGTTTTGTATGGAGTTTGTAGACATCTAAGAGTCAAAGGTTTTAAAAGAGAAATCAGAAAATACTGTCAATAGCCACAAAGAAATCAATTTCTGTGATGTTTTTAAGAAACAAATGCTATTGATAAGGCTATTAATTATATTATGAACAAGCCCCTTTCAGCAGTTGATTATTTGCTGATGATTTCTGATATCTAATCTTAGATGAGCGATGAGACCATCTGAATACATATGAGCTTATTTGCCTATGTGTCAAGAAAGGTCAAAGGTCAAGATATCTGCCTTGAAATAAACACCTACAAGTAATCTTCGATGTTTCTTTACACTAGTCTGAAAAATGGCGTTTTGGAAGCAAAATAGGCCAAAATCTAAAGATAGACCAGTCGTTTTTGATCATAAAAAATGTAATAATAATAATAATTAAAACATGTAATGTAAGTAATGTGACAAGTGCTAATATAGCTGAAAAAAAGTGGAAAATCCGCCTCAAGTATATATATTAATTGATTGCTTTCTTAAAATATAAGCAGCATGATCAATATTACATAATGGATAATTACTTTTTCTGAAATTAGTCATAATAACATACTCTAGTAACTTATTCTAGTCACCTATATAAAACACAATAAAGAACCTCAAATACTAAAATTGAAATTGATGGCTACATTTTTGAATAGTTGATCTTACAATAACTACGTATTTTTATTCTCTAATTTTATTCTCTATGTTTTTCTCATCCATTTCTGTTGTCTTGACCTCCACAGATGGGCAAGGGCTCCTTCAAGTACGCCTGGGTGCTGGACAAGCTGAAGGCCGAGCGTGAGCGTGGTATCACCATTGACATCGCTCTGTGGAAGTTCGAGACCAGCAAGTACTACGTGACCATCATTGACGCCCCTGGACACAGAGACTTCATCAAGAACATGATCACTGGTACCTCTCAGGTAAATGATCTTGCTAAGAAAAGGCAAGCTCGAGGTTAAACCACATTTTCATCTTGCTTCAGTCTATTTGAATATGAACTCTTGATTGTGAACTTCATTCTAGGCTGACTGTGGTGTGCTGATCGTTGCTGCTGGTGTTGGTGAGTTCGAGGCTGGTATCTCCAAGAATGGCCAGACCCGTGAGCACGCCCTGCTGGCCTTCACCCTTGGTGTGAAGCAGCTCATCGTTGGAATCAACAAGATGGACTCCACCGAGCCCCCTTACAGCGAGAACCGTTACAATGAAATCACCAAGGAAGTGAGCGCCTACATCAAGAAGATCGGCTACAACCCCAAAGCTGTTGCCTTTGTCCCCATCTCCGGATGGCACGGAGACAACATGCTGGAGGCCAGCGAAAAGGTAAGGACATGTTCAGCTTGTTTAAACCTGATGATTGGGAACATGGACTGATCTCTCTCTTTAAATGTCTCTGTAGATGGGCTGGTTCAAGGGATGGAGCATTGAGCGAAAGGAAGGCAATGTTACCGGAAAGACACTGCTGGAAGCTCTTGACGCCATCGTGCCTCCCACTCGCCCCACCAACAAGCCCCTCCGTCTGCCCCTGCAGGACGTCTACAAGATTGGCGGTAAGGAACACTGACTTCACCTCACATCATATTACTTCACATGACATCACAAATATTTCTTTTGTCATTACTGTACATGTAGACTCCTGAACGGAACATTTATTTGTGTTTCTCAGGCAGTGTTTATCTGCCCTGAACAGTCAGTTTACTTTACTGAAGGTGTGCAGGACAACTTAAGTCATCTATTCAATGACTTACTAATGAAATGTCAGTTTTACCTATGTTTTTACCAGCTGTTTTGGGCAAAACATGGATAAGTCCTTGTAGGACAGGGCATTGGATATTGGGAGAAAGCTCCCTGATTACAGTGTGAGTCAGCTGTTGACAAACTCAGCCCCTTGTTCATCCCTTTTTACTGTAATTACAGTGTAGTTGCACAGTATGTGAGCTGCATGTGAACACAGTACAGACTATCACCACAGTAAATACTGTTAAAAAGAAAACCTGATAAGCCCCTGGTTCTCTCTCAGGTATTGGAACTGTACCCGTCGGCCGTGTTGAGACTGGTGTCCTGAAGCCCGGCACCCTCGTCACCTTTGCTCCCCCCAACCTGACCACTGAGGTGAAGTCTGTGGAGATGCACCACGAGTCTCTGCCTGAAGCTGTCCCCGGCGACAACGTCGGCTTCAACATCAAGAACGTGTCCATCAAGGAGATCCGCAGAGGCAACGTGGCTGGTGACAGCAAGAACGACCCTCCGATTGGAGCTGCGGACTTCACCGCCCAGGTGAGTGAGAGCGGATGGAAAAAGAGGAACTTAAGATTGAACAGGAATAGGTGAATCTGAGGTAAATAAACATGTTGTGAGCATAGAGATGACATGAAACCAAAACAAAGCTTGACTTCAAGGTTTCAGTGAATTAAAATCACATGCCTAATGTTGCTTCTTATTCTGTTCTAGGCTTTCATGCCAACAATAATACTGTATACACCTTTTAGCTAAATTAGAAAATGACAAAAGTTGACAAGACTTTTTTTTGTGGCACTCGTCCTTTTTCTTGGTGTAAATTTTATTTATTGCTTCATGCTCACATACAAACACGAACCAACAGTATGATAAAAGAATGAAATGACTCATCTGCATGTGAATGTCCTGCTTAAATAATCACCTCAGAAAGAAATATCTGCATTAAGGTGGTGAGATACTCTCCACAGGTCATTT
Organism: Lagodon rhomboides; assembly: GCA_039737535.1. Taxonomy (NCBI): domain Eukaryota; kingdom Metazoa; phylum Chordata; class Actinopteri; order Spariformes; family Sparidae; genus Lagodon; species Lagodon rhomboides. The sequence goes on from CM077799.1 coordinate 6,298,088, forward strand.
TAGTATGACTCTAAAAAGGGATTCAAGTAAACATGAACATCTGTTGACCCCTGCTGGCCCCTAGCAGTAACTGCAGTGATGTACATCTCATGCCTGAAGGACTCCAATCACCTTTTCTAAATGCACTCAAATGTCACTATTTCAGGTCATCATCCTGAATCATCCAGGCCAGATCAATGCCGGCTACGCACCCGTGCTGGACTGCCACACTGCTCACATCGCCTGCAAGTTCACCGAGCTCATCGAGAAGATCGACCGCCGTTCTGGCAAGAAGATTGAGGACGAGCCGAAGTTTGTCAAGTCTGGAGACGCCTGCATCGCTAAACTGACGCCGTCAAAACCCTTGTGTGTCGAAAGCTTCGCTGACTATCCACCACTGGGTGAGTAAAATGCTTTCTCTTCTTCATTTACTACAATTGTTGGCTACAGCCCATTTTTTTATGAAGACGATGGGTTAGGTTAGGTTGTTGTTGTGTTTCGTATGCTCTTTGATTATGAATGCTATCTCTTTTAGCCTCTTATTAACTCTTTACCTCTTTTTTTTGTCCATCTCTTCCTCACAGGTCGCTTTGCTGTGCGTGACATGAGGCAGACCGTCGCCGTCGGTGTCATCAAGACCGTCAACAAGAAGGTCGCCAGTGCTGGAAAGGTCACTAAGGCTGCACAGAAGTTAGAGAAGAAGAAATGAATTCTCATGCAGGATGTGCAACAAAAATGCATGTCGCAGCAGCCATCCTCTCTTCATCCCAGCGCAGTCTTCCGGCTTATGCTGATTAAAAACCATCGCAAGAGCTTCCGTCGGAAAGGAAGGCTCGTCTAGAATTAGGATGAAATAAAAGACATGAAAAACTTAATCAAACCAAGTGAAGATGTTTCTTTCCTTGTTTCACAAGTGTTGTCTTTCTTTTATGAACATCATTTACTAATCTGTAAGCAGCTTTTGACAATCTTCAGACACTTTTTTGCGCCAAAAACTATATATTTAGATTGAATTCTTCAGCATGTTATTTTCATCATTGATTATTCAGTCTATTATTTCCTCGATTAATCAACTACAATGTCAGAAAATGGTGAAAAATGTTGATCAGTGTTTTCCCGAAAGTCTAAGATGACATTCTCAAATCTCAAATGTTTTGTCTACAGCCCAAAGATACTCAGTTTACTGTCGCAGAGGAGTAAAGAACCAGAAAATATCAACATCAAGAAGCTGCAAGCAGTACATAACAGTACATAAACAATCAGAGAATCATATTTACACAAAGTCTGGTCTTCAGGATGGAATACTTGTATTCTTCAAATGTAGGTTCTCAATTTAATAGGATTTCCCTCCATAATGTGAATAGTCTTTCTTTCTAACTGTTGGATAGATTTCCGTTACATTTATACATTTTGAAGACATTCATGGTGCCCAGAGGGTGAATCATGCTGCCTCTGTTGATCCCCTGACCCTTCGTCTAGCGCCACGAGAGGGTACACATTTTCAGATGCCCTGTGAAATATCTCAGCATCTAATAAATTGGCACATTTCAGCCATATATACTGTACACAGGGGATCCCCTGACTTGTCCTCTAGCACCGCCATGAGGCTGACGTTTGTGGTTTTGAGTGAATGTCCTTATCATCCTTCACTTTCATGTCATGCTCAGATCGAATCACCGGTGGTCCCCTGACTTTGACTGGTTCCCATCATCCGGTCAAAACAGGTTAAACAGAGTGCTGTAAGCATGACGTCATTTTTGTATGCTAACCAAAAAATAAGTTCAAGTTTATGATACTTACGTGTTTTGTTCGGCCAGATATTCCTCACAGATGAACACCACTTTTGTGATTTTTCGAAGTCGTAAATCAAATCGCTAGAAGTAAAAAGCTAATGTTAGGCTAACAGAAGACACTGCCGTCGTCACCACCACTACTAAACTTACTTAACACATGTCGCGACAACTTCTGTAGTCTCATTTAGCCACTTGTTAGCAACCGCCGTTTTTAAGACACATAAGAGCTTTTTAATTAAAATCTGGGACAGTTAATGATGTATTTTATGTTGTAGAACAAAGCGTGTAATTATCTTAAGCCTGTGGTAACTACAGACCTTATTTCAGACATTTAACCAAAAACCAGTTCAAACATTTTATGGACCAGATGTGCAAAATGGTAACTGGACTCATCACTACAGCACTCTATAACAATAATAAAATATAATTTGTGTTTATTTCTAGCTAGAAAATGTAAGCATGCTACTATGCTAAGCTTGCATTGTAAACAACTGTAAACCAGCTCAACATCAACATGCTCATGTTGCCATTTTGAGCATTTTAGCATGCTTATGTTAGCTTTTAACTTTTAGCCTTGTTACTACTTGAATACTTGGATTAATTCCTGTTTGTGTGATATATGTACTTAATTTTAATTGACTTTAGGTGAAATAAATGAAATAAATAAGCTGAACCAACAGTAGCACAGAGTGCATTTTGTCATTAACCCAACATTATTTATTAGCTCTGAGCCATTTCCTGTTTCTTCTCAGATTATTTTAACTGATTAGAAGGCTTCATCAGAACAGATGGGATTTTACATGCCAGACCTGTTTGTCAACTTCTTCCGTCACTATCAGATGTTCTCTTAAATGGCAACCTTCCAGTAATAGGTGGGTCCTTATGTAACCTGGCTTTTAATGAATTAAAGGGTGTGTCTTCTTACGAAACAGGAATACACAGGTCAAAGTAGTCGACCGATGTGGGTGTGTTTAACATGAATCCAGAGACAGATATCCAGGAGGAGGAGGAGGAGGAGGAGGAGGAGGAAGTTATCCTCGTATTACATTTCACAGAAATTGAAAGTGAAACTAGGGAGTGGATGGAGATGAAGACAACAGCTATCACACATTATACCCCGGCATCATTTGCAACAGACGCTTCTTGAACACAGGTGAGTTAACGATATCATTATGAGATTATTTTGACATCAAGAGGATTGATGCAAGAAGTTAATCTGATATCTATATCTATCATGTTTACAGTGACAATGCTGACAAGTTGAGAATATTCACCATGTTAAGAGCTTTTCATTTCACAGTTACTCGGAGTCAGTGCTTGTTTTGTAAACCAGCCGTAGCAATTTTAAAGAAACTTCTGTTTAAAAATGAATTAAGATTATCAAACAGGAAAAACAAGGAATCTTTAAATCTGTGAAGCTGGAGCCATGAAATGTTTCTGCATAAAAAAATGACTTAAAGATGCAGTTTGTGGGCTTTAGTGGCATCTAGTAGTGTGGATACAGATTGGAACCAACTAAACACCCCTCATCTTACCTTCCTGTACAGTGGTTGCCAAAGAAGAATACCAAAATTATGTATTTATTTACTGAATAATACAGCAGAAGGAATACAATAACCAACGTGAAAAACAAACAAAAGGGAATAAAGGACACAGAGGGGTATGTATATGTATATTTAAATTAAAAGGAAGTTTTGAATTCATTTGATTTCATCATCCTGATTTCTTTCTGATTCATCAGTACATTCAGTCGTTCAAAGAACAGTTTCATTTCATGCTTGAACTGGTGAATATTGTGTTTCCCTTTAGTACATTTGCATTTATGGATGTGAAACTTTCTACTTAGAATAAAAACATGACCTCGGTTCGGATTATTTGGACTCGCTCCCTCAGTAGATGCCAAAGCTGTAGTAATGAATCATAAAACCCATAAACCAGTTAGCGTTTTAGCACCTGGTTTATGGTGGTTAATAAACCAGGTGGTTTATGGTTAGACGTCTGTAATAAAGTCTGTGGTTCGACACCATAAAACTACATTGTGTAATGTCTAAACTTGAGTACTTGTTACAAGTTCTGTTCCACCTCTGGTTGTCTGCAGTTATCTAAGACTGAGACGAGTGAGAAATGGACGGAGAAGACAGAGTTGTGAACCTCAGAGAGGGCAGTCCGAATGGATCACGGCAGCGAATAGACGACGTCAGAAGAAGGTCGAGTCCTTCACCCCTCACACCAGCAAGACAGAGAAAGAGAGTCCAGCAACAACAAGCAGGTGAAATCAGAAAAACACCTGGAATCTTTTCTGTTTCCTGTTGTCGAATGTCAAAATGCTTGTAATTCTTTGGGAGATCTGGAGGAGGTGTTGATCTTGTGTCCTCTGTAATCTCCACTTCATTGGACCACAGAGGAGGGATCGGGAGTGGTCGAGGAGCCGTTCGCCGTCTCACCGGAGCTGGCCAACTGGATCAAGGTCAACGCCAAAGACCTGAAGCTCCGGCAGACGGACCGCCGCTGGGCCGCGGAGGTGGTGAACGACTTCAGAGAGAACCTGCTGAAGTTCCTGAGGAGCAGCAGCGATCAGCCTTTCTTCCAGTCGGCTGAATTCCTCACCACCGGCAGCTACTTTGAGAAAGTGAAGGTACAGTATATGTTCTGAAAGCAACAATACCACCACAGACAGTCTATAACGATTGTCTGAACACCGTGTCTATGTGTTGAACCTCTGTACTCCTGCCTCAGATCCACAACCCCGATGAGTTCGACATGATGCTGAAGCTTCAGGCTCCGTCACGCCTCAACATGACGGAGCTCGACGGCGGCCTCTTCTACCGCCTCGAGTTTGCTCGGCCGACTAGGAGCCCCATACAAGTCTTTCTTCTTGAGAGTCAGCAGCTTTCATCCAGCAAGATCCTGACTGAGATGTTTCGCCTCGTCCGCAAGTTCCTCAAGACCTACAAAGGTGGGATCATCACTGAGCCAATCATCTGGTTTCTCTCTCTACTTTGTGTTATTGTTGTTTTGTGTCTGTTTTATATTTTGTCTGCCACAAGATCAAGCTACTAAAGACACGTGTCTGTTTTCACTCTTCTTTGGTTCCAGTGCCTGACGATTGCTGTCGCTGGGAGGTGAACAGGAAGCGTCCGAACTCCCCGGCTGTGACTTTATCTCTGTTGAGGACTGAATCCGACAGTGACGAGCTGATATCTGTGGACGTGGTTCCGGCTCTGGAGGTAAACATTATGTCTGTACAGTTTTAAAATGACAGACACAACTGAGAGATAAAGGAAATCTGGAATCTGGAAGGAAATCCGTTTTATCATAATTTCCCAAAATGTGACGTCCCGACAGACATGAAAATGAATTTAATATGAGTATGATGTATTTCTTTGTTCCTGTATGGAGGTTCACCCCTCTCAGGGCTGGCCGCTCGCTGTCCGTAACGGCCCAGATGTGGAAAACTGGCTGGGAAAGAAGGTTCGCCAAGAAATCAAAAGTTTACCCATTTACTTTGTACCAAAGAGGCTCAAAGGACGAAACCTCAGCGAGGAGGCCAAAGGTAGAGAACCTTCTGTCCGTCTGTCGTATGTGAACAGCAGTGAGTGCAACACAGAGGCCATCAAAATAATAAAAAAGACCTCTGAGGTTCAGACATGTGGGACTTTAATTCACGTGCCATTCATCTTATACACAACTCTCTGTAAGGTGACATCAGGTTGTTTTGTCTTTCTCGAACAGAGAGCTGGAGGATTTCTTTCTCTCACATCGAGAAGAAAATCATCACGAGCCACGGCAACAAGAAAACCTGCTGTGAGAGCAACGCCACCAAATGCTGCCGGTGAGTCACTTTGCTCTCACATCATCACAATCATGGAGTTCTTTGTTGATCTAGATCTTCCTGTTAGCTGTGGAGACCGTAAAGTAACGTGGTCGAAGAATGAGTCATTCTTTATAAATGTATAAAATCCATTATATCCTTCTCTCTCTCTACTCTCTGGCAGTAAGCAGTGCTTGATGCTCCTCAAGTCTCTGATCGAGGGCCTGAAACAACGTTTTCCCAAAGAGCTGGAGGACCTCTGCTCGTACCACGGGAAAACCGCCTTCCTCCACACCCTGTCCATCAGGTAATGTCTCTATTGTCATCCAGATATCAGGATTATCAGAGCAAGACTGGAAACAATAGCACAACTGCTATAACTGATTTTTTACTATCACAATGGAAACATTTGATGGAATGACTGGCTGAATCTGCAGCTCCCCTCCACTTTACACTGCTTTATTATACGTTTCAGCTCATTTTGTAGCTGACAACTTTGTTTTGGTTCTCTCTCGCCACTCTCTTAGCTTAGTTTTTGGTTGCTACGGACAACTGTTATCAGTGAAAAAGCTCTAATGACCCACAGTACACTACCTGCAAAGAGCCAAACAGCAAGCAGACACCTTAAGCAACGAGCTAGTCAACATAAAGTGAAGCATGTAGCAGCTGAAGAAACAAATATTTTTATAAGGAGCTGGCAAATGAACGATAATGTTTCTCCGTCACTGCTGGATGTGTTAATAAGCAAGTTCACAATATCAACTTAAAAGGTAACGATATGTCAAGTTTGTGTTCGTAACTTGTTTCTGCTGCCCCCAAGTGGCCAAAAGAATCAGTTACTGGAGGTTTATAAATGTTTCTCAATGGACTTACGGATCCACATTTTCACGCTATTTTACTGACATTTTACTAAACGACAAATCATTAGAAAGAAAAACAATTGGCAGGTTAGTTAATCATCAAAAAAACATTGTTTGCAGCCCTAAAAATAGTAAGTATGTCGGCACAAAGTCTAGTCACAGGAGGATTTGGAGGTTTTGGACTGTTGATCAGCATAAACAAACAATTTTCTAGACTTTCTCTGACATGAAAAACTTGAATTGATCAATAAGTTAGAAGTAGAGCTAGTAAACCAGCGATGCTTGGATTGATATTAGTAGCACTGAATATAAAAACAGAAATCTGTATCATAAGCTGACATCTTTCCCCGCGTCTCGTCTCTTAGGTTCAACGACTCCATGTGGGCTCGTCAGCAGCTTCCCTCCTGCTTCCTGCACCTCCTCGGGGCTCTGGAGGACCACGCGCGCAGAGCCAGCCTCCCTCACTTCTTCGTCCCCAGCTGCAACCTCTTCTCCCCGGCCGTCTTCCCCAAGAAGGCGCTGGCTTTCCTCGTCAGCGCCCTGGAGGAGCAGAGGAGGTTCGGCCTGCCCCTGCTGAAGCCTCCTGCTCCCATGAGAATAAGGAGTCCGTCAGCAGATTTACCCACAGAGGTGTCTGCAGAGAAGTCGTCAAGACTGGTTTCAGTTTACTCTCTGAAAAAAATAGTCGCAGTGTTTGCTGTAGCCGGAACACTGGTTTGTTTCCTATTTAGTATGTAAGTGATGGGAAATGGATACACAATAGATAGATATATAAATAGACTGTGATAATCCTAATTTAATTTTATTCTAATTTATCAGTGACTGTATAACTGATGACATGAATAATCTAACTGTATCAAATATGATATATTCCATGGTGATAAAGAGGTTTTTAACTATTTGTAATGTTAAAGGAAAATAATTATTTCTGTGTTTTCTGTTTAAGGCTGAAATTTAGCAACTTTTCAAAAAGACTCGACTTTAGAAATCTATCGACATTTTGTGACACATTTATTTTCCCAATTCTTTCATTTCTTATTATTTAAGAAAAATAAATATTATATTATAAATATTATAATTTTGTTTATTTGGTAATTTAAGAAAAAGTCACTTTTTGTTTTTTGTTTTGGTGTTTAGTTGTGTTTTGTAAATTCCAATGTACTGTCATATTCTGTAAATTAAAAAAATATATTAATCACATGTAAAAGTCTTAAATGAAACTCAGTACCTTGTATTGTTGATGTAATAAGAAATAAAGGGTATTAAATAGACATCTATGTCAGTTGCATAAAGCCACAGTAACAGTAGGATTATATACAGAATGTAACTAAGTACATTTAGTTAAGTACTGTACTTAAGTAAAATTTTCAGATACTTGTACTTGACTTGAGTATTTAAATTTTCTGCTACATTATAATTCTACTCCTATACATGTTTTAGGCAAATACTGTACTTTTAATCCACTACATTTATTTAATAAATCTAGTTATTAGTTACTTTGGAGACAGCGTGCAGCATCACAGCCAAAGTAGTGCATTTATACATGTATTTATTTTATTGCCAATCAGATTAAAAAGACTGATTCCGATCATCTGACAAATGCAAAATATGAGATCCGATAATCAATAAGGTTATAGTATACAATATATACATACTTGTAAATATATGTATTATTTACTTTTACTTAAGTTCATTTTTTGACAGAAAATTACTTTTGATACTTAACTTTACTGAAATTTTACCACCATATCTTTACTTTTACTCAAGCACGACTTTTGAGTACTTTATACAGCATTGGTCGATTAATTGATGTGTTAATGAAAATGAAATTTAATACCTCGTTACCAATCTGATTATTATCTAAAATCGAATTTAATGTTTATTAGGTTTTTATGTGAATTGTCATGTTAAACCAGTGGGAATGTTTAGTGTTTTTGCTTCAAAATGATTTAAATTATTCTTATTTTATTTTACATTGAAGCTTTTAGTGTAATAACAAACCAAAGGAACCGGAACCCTCACGCAGTCCCGCGATGTTCCCCCGAGCCCATACACGGCGAACACACCGCTATAAATTCCTTTCGCCGGAAACGTAACGTCCTCTTCTAGTGATCCAACATGGCGGTGAGTAGCGTCTCACATTATACGATGGCGATCAGATCTGAAGTTGTAGTAGAAATCCACAATCATCGGAGCTGTAGGGCCATCCCGACGGTTGTTTGGTGTTCAGACACGTAGACTCCATTGTGGATGATAAAACTAGAGCCGTATTTTGTCAATAAATGTTACCGAAGCGACTTAAACTATAAACCCAGGTATGCTAACAGGCTAGCTGCTGGGAAATACCACTCTCCATATACATGTAGTTATTTTCTGTCATTATAGACGAAGTTACAGCTGAGTTGTTACACTTCAGCTACACAGCAGCATGTCTCTGCCTTTTATATGAGCTTCTTTGGTTGTGTTGAAGCCATAATTTATATCCGGACACGTATGATCTGTGACAATGCTAACAGCAGTGATAGCGGGGATATGTACGGACATGTCCTCCGGCCGGCGTGTGTTGGTCTGAGACTGTTGGGAGTTTGGTGTTAGGACCGAGGAGAGCAGTGTCAGGGCTTCAGGGGTTTGAGAGAATAAGTTGTGACTGTTTAAGTTAAACTCGTGTTTGCTGGGAGGTTTATGAAACATCAGTTTTGATTTATTGCTTATGCTAGCTTGTTAGCAGGCTAACGTCAGTAGGTAAACTCAACATGGCAGCAGGAGTTGAAAAGGTGTCAGGAGGACTTCAGAGCCAGGTGTTTTTGTGTGGTTTACTGGGTTGTTGTCACTGATTTTTATTCATTTTTTTTTGTTGTTGGGCTGGAAAATCTTAAATGTGAGAGATAACCCTGTACATTTTGTGTCCTCCAGGACCAGGGTGAGAAGAAGGAGAACCCCATGAGGGAGCTTCGCATTCGCAAGCTCTGCCTGAACATCTGTGTCGGTGAGAGTGGTGACAGACTGACCCGTGCTGCTAAGGTGCTGGAGCAGCTCACAGGGCAGACCCCTGTCTTCTCCAAGGGTGAGTGTTCGTGTGTTGAGGGAAGACTCTGAGGTTGGACCTTGAACTGTGGAAGTGTTGACTTAAAACATTGGTAGAAATGGAGATGTACATGTTTAAAACTGTGGTAGAGCTGCTAAATGTAGGACGAGCAGCAGGAAGTTGAAGAAAATCTGGGCAAGAAAGCGGAAAATTGATTGGACTTAATTACACTGCTGTATTTAACTTGTTTATATTCTCCACCCGCAGCCCGCTACACTGTGCGATCCTTCGGTATCCGCAGAAATGAAAAGATTGCTGTCCACTGCACCGTCCGTGGAGCCAAAGCAGAGGAGATCCTGGAGAAAGGACTCAAGGTCAGGAAGTCATGATTATTATTCCTTTTGATTTTCTCCCCTCATTCAGAGGGACTTGTTTCAGATAAAGTATCCACAAACCAAAGTGCCCTGCCTAGATTGTTCTGTTAAAGTAATCTAGGACTATGCAGCATTTCAAAAAGAAAAATTAAGATATCTGGAAAAATTTAGGCTTCAGTTGATTTCAGTCAGCAGTTCAGTGTCCAAATTCGGGGTTTAAATTGAAGGAAACAACATGGTATTGAACAAATGGTTAAATGTAGTATTAATAAACTTATAAGGGGAATTGGATCATAACTTTATGCACATTGTTATTGCTGTGTTGCTAAAGAGGCTTCTCTCTGCTGCCTCCAGGTGCGTGAGTACGAGTTGAGAAAGAACAACTTCTCCGATACCGGAAACTTCGGCTTCGGTATCCAGGAGCACATCGATCTGGGCATCAAGTACGACCCCAGCATCGGCATCTACGGACTGGACTTCTACGTGGTGAGTGGCCAAAAAAACATCTTGAAATGTAGCTGGTTGGATATGATCTGAGGTTTGGTTGAGACAAAATGCATTTTTGTGGGTATATGTGAAGGAGTGCATGCAGATATTGGTGTTTATTGCACATTATATTTTTTTACTAATTCCCGTTTCAGTGTAAAATGGCATTCAGAGTGGAATTGAGATTTGAGAGCTGGCTCTTAAATAGCTTAGATCTATGTTTTTATATTGTACGAAAAAAGTGGCTGATTTGTCCAAGTAAAAAATGCAGTCAGTCTTGGAAGTTGTATTTTTTGAGCATCTAAATAACGATTTATTTTTATGAATCTATTTTCTTGGTAATCGAAATAGTTGTTTGTGCTTGTAAAATGTCAAACTGGTTTACTGTCAGAGGAGGAAAGAAACCAAACAATATTCACATTTAATAAGCGCCAATCAAGAGGTTAACATTCACCCCTCAAATTACATAAATGGAAAAATAGATTATCAGAGTAGATGTGATTAAATTTAATGGTTGAGAACGAATCGATTTGAGTGTTGCCGCTCTAAAAGGTTTTTTTTGTGTCAGGCGAGGTTTTAATGATCAGTGTGATTTCAGGTTTAGAGATGCTGCAGCTGAGCTTATATTATATTTATTACATACGCTCTTCACACGTCTTCCTCAGTAGGTGTTAAACCTGTGATCTGTTACATGTTTAAATGCGGTTTGTCGTAGTTGTTGAGTGAATTTCTTAAGTAAATCATGCACATGGTCGGCTGACGTGCTGTCGTTGGAACTCGATCTCATTAAGCACATTTTGAATGATAACAAATCACAGGTGTAGATGCCAGAAGTATACATGTAATCGTTTTGCAACCCAAGTAAAAACGGCATCTTGTTTTTTTTTTTTCTTAAGAGGTATCTCAGGTCCATCAGTGTTAAATGTAGGGCTGAAACGAGAAGCTGATTAACTAGTAAACTTTTTAATAAAATAATTTACAGCAGCGTTAATGTGAGGATCCACTTCTGGTTTCTGTTTTTATTTTTATCACAGTGACATTTAATGTTGACATGGGTTGTGTTGTAGAGAATCTAAACTGGACTCTGTCGGCCTGAATCTCGGAATTATCAACCATTAAAATTCAGCCAGGCAGCAAATATTGATAAGATGATGCTGCTGTTTGTAGATTGTTTCGGTTGAATGTTTTCTGAGCAGCTTTGTCGCCCTCTTTGTCTTCAGGTTCTGGGCAGACCCGGCTTCAGCATCGCCGACAAGAAGCGGAAAACAGGCCGCATCGGTTTCAGGCACCGCATCCGCAAAGAGGAGGCCATGCGCTGGTTCCAGCAGAAAGTGAGTGTCGTTGTGCTTCTTACAGACCTGGAAGAGATGGAGCATCTGAGGTCGCTTTAACAGCCACCTGGCCATCTGTAAAGGCTCTAGAAACTGTTGTTCCATGAAGTAATCTTATTACAAATTATTAATTACAAGAAGATGTAAAACCTTAACATTAACCCTAGTGGCTAAGTAGTTCAGACCACGTGGCGGTCATAGTTGCATTTTTGAATTACAGCAAATGTTGCTTTCTGACTCAAATTGATCCTGCCGTTTTATTTTCTGTGCTGAAACTCTGTCGATTACAATCTAATCTTTGTCTTTTGTCTCTTTTCAGTATGACGGTATCATCCTCCCCGGAAAGTAAAGGACCACCATTTGATCTTGTTTGTAACAAATAAAATGGAAAAAATGACTCCTTGCCTTGTGTTTTTCTTTAACATTTATATGTGGTTCATATATTAATGTGATTCGCCCGAATACAATCGCCCTCTTGTGATGGGACCTCAGTTTTAGTGACTGCTTGTAGTGCGAGTTTCAGCCACATGTGGGCAGTAATGGTTCACAATAGTTGTCGGCTGAGCTCACTGCTATTTACAGACCGTCCTCTGTAACCGAATCATCTCCCTTTTTAAAGACTAGGACTCCAAGAGGCAGTTTATTGATCCCAGCAAAGTACAATCTGGAACAAGAACTGATATGAAATAACCTCTGTGTGGTAACCTGACATCCTAACGGGTGGAAAGGATATTTACTCAAGTTTAATTTAAAGGTACTTCAGTATTTCCATTTTCTGCTTCTTTGCGTTTCCACCATTTAATCCACATGTGAAAAGGGCAAATATGACTAAGCAATGTACATTAATTTTAAAAATTTGACTCGTCTACGTCTCGCATGTAAAGTTCATGTGTCATGTTTTTATTTCCACATAGACATTCTAATCCTGTGATTTAAAAACCCAATCACACACAGCAGACTGACATTTCCCAGCAGCTCAGTCTCCATTAAAACAAACAAAAGTCAAGAGTCGACATGTTTTGATCACTTTGGCGTTTATTCAGTGAAACCCCACAGAAACCAGCCAGCACAGAGCTCATCCAGTGCCAAGAAGGAGACAAATACAGAGGGATTCAGCCGATCGAATGAGTCAGATTAGCCTCATTGTATCTCTTCATAAACTATTTATCATTAACTCTAAATGTGCTCCACAGCTGTCGGCGGTGTTTTCCACCTGCTGGAGTCTCACCGGTTCTTCAGTTGGTAGTTTGTCTTCGTTTCAGTATAAATTAGACGTCAGAGGAAGGTGAATGATGTTCAACACAAACACAGGTGAAGGAGTAGGAATATGTCACGCATTTTTACCTATACGATGTTTTTTTGTTAGATTTTTCAGTTTTTTATACATTTTTTAAATATTTTATATAGTTTTTTCTTCCTGGTTTCTTGGTAAAGTTCATAGTTGTAGTTTTTCTAGTTTCACAATCCTTGAAAGCGTTATTTAATCGGTTATAAGGCCCTATAAGATGCATGTTAACATTAATAACGCTGTGTTAGTGTTAAAAATAGCATTATAAACATTTAAAAGCAGTTAACAAGTTTTTAATTCACTAATGTCTTCGTTAAACCTTTAAGTTTTTATGTTGCTTCATGAAGAGAAATAAATCTGTCAAATTCATACTCCAGACAAACAAACAGGGGGCAGCACTTCACCACAGCAATCGCTAACTGCTGCTACATTTAGCTGCCCTTAGCTAGTTAGCTGTGCAGCTAGCAGTTCGGACCAGGGAGGCGTCGCGCAGGAGCTTCCAGGCGAGGTCGTCAGCATAGCTGGTTAGCATGCTAACCTCAGTAGATATCTCTGCAGCACAACATAACGATTGAAACTGCTTTTTATTCACATTGTTTTGATAATTTTAGTTAATTTTTTAACGTTTTCATCTGCAGCCACCAGATATAAAGTGATAAAAGTGCCTTGATAAGGTTAATAAATCCCGAATGAAGCATCTTAAAAGGGCCTCCGCAACTAAAGCTTATTTCAAGGACCTTAATATAAAATCAAAGATCCTATACGTGTTTTTTTTAAGTTATTTTCCATTTATTTCCTTTTACATCTCACCTGTGTTGTGGAGCTCTCACTGCCTTCCTCTTGTGTTCACACCTTAATCCTCTTCCCGCTCCGTTGCACTTATAAAATCTTTATTTGTAAGTACTACATCTATATTTTCATTTAGTCAAGCTACGCTACTCCTGACAGATACCCATCAAATAAATAAAACAATAAACAGGTTTGTTTACTGCCGGCCTGCTTCTATCTTCTATCCTCATGAGAATATTTTTAAAGTGAGAAAATCGTTTTATTTGCAGTTTTTGTGTCAGAATTGGCTCATTTCCTGCCGCGGCCACACGCTCCCGTCATTCACACGTCACATTCACACTTGTTTTTTTCACAGTCGGGCGTCACACACTCTGCTCAGATACATCTTTGTACACAAACTGCCAGTGGATTCACAGTGACGCTTTGTTCCAACCCAGACCCGCTCAAACACAGACAGCCACTGTTCCCGTGTCGCTCCGTCTTCCACCATCCTCCTCCTCCTCCATCACCTCTCTACCTCCACCTGCCCCTCATCCACCTCTACTCCCGTTTCCATCAGTGTAAAACCTCCTGAGGTCACTTTGGATCATTGCAAGGTCTCTTATTTCTTGCAAAACCAGCACACTTCCATCGTTCTGGATCTGGATCTTGAGTGTATTTTTTTTAAATTAGCATCGAATTCCACTGATGTAACTAAAGTACATTTACTCAAATACTGTACTTAAGAACAATTTTGAGGTACTTGTACTGCACTTGAGCATTTCTTTTTTCTGCTACCTTAAACTTCAACTCCACGGCAAACATTAAATTTATTTGATAACTTTACTTACTAGTTACTTTGCAGATTACCTGCTGCATCCGAGCTAAAGTCAAGTACATTTAATAGAAAATACTTCTGAGTTTGACTTCTGGGTGCTTTTTGCTACACTGTCTAATTGTAATCGTTCACTTGTGGAGGTCAAACGTCGAGTAAATGTGTTTTTTAGTAATCCTATAATCACGTCAGGAAGGATTGAGGACCAATGCTTCAGCTAGACAGTGTGAAAATCTATAATTTTGTCAGATTTTGTCTGAATCAAATTCCCCATAATCCTTTAACTTTACTGTTTTATCTTTTTTTCTTTTGTCCAAAATTCTTTGAGTAATTATTTACAAACTGTTTGTAAGTTTCAGAAACAGAAAAAAGAGCAGTTATGATCCAGATGTTCTCCAGAGGTTGAACCTCTCCTCAAGTCTCTCCGTTCTTCTCGCCTCTATGCCGTGATGATTTGTGACGGAGCCACGCTGCTGTCTCTGCTCCGGTTCTTCTGCTGCTGCTCCTCGTGGGCGGGGGTGTTGCGGTGCTGCTGCCGGCGCGGCGCGTGGCGAGGCGGCAGGGTCAGGGTGCAGCAGGACACACCCACCGTGGGCTCGGGCAGATCCTCCGCCATGGTCCAGCTGTCTTTGGCCGGGTCGTACTTCTGGACGGCCGCCTTGTAGCGCTTCTCCGCCTCGTTCCAGCCCCCCAGGAGGAACAGCTTCTCCCCCAGCGTGGACAGGCCGGCGGTGCTCACGCCGAGCGGCAGCGGGGCGGCTCGGCTCCACGCGCCGCTCTCTGGACAGAAGACCTCCACGGAGAGGACGTCCACCCGCTCACCTCTCGGCCCCAGCTGGCTTCCACCAACCACGTACACCTTCTCGCCGAGGGTGGCGGAGCAATGCCATCCGCGAGGCGTCTCCAGGGAGGCGGCCTCCACCCAGGTGTCGGTCTCCACCTTGTAGCACGCCACGGAGCGGGAGTAGGCGCAGTTGATGTACCCTCCGGTCACCAGGATGTCTCCGGAGGGCAGGGTGGCGCTGGAGTGGCAGCAGCGGGGCACCTCCATGGGCGCGCGCATCTGCCAGGTGTTGGAGGAGGGCAGGTAGCTCTCGATGGTGGCCAGCAGACCCTCCACGTTGCGTCCGCCGATGGCGAACAGGCGGCCGCCGCTGGCTGCCAGGGAGAAGTGGGTGCGGCGCTGACGCATGCTGGCCAGGTGGAGCCAGGTGTTGAAGCGAGGGTCGTATCTGGTGGAGGCAAAGGACAGACGGAGAGTCATGTTTAGAAGGGTTCACACAGGGCCGGACCGCCAACTACTAATGCCGTTTCTCCACCGACAGTACCAGCTCGCCTCGCCTCGACTTAGCTCGCCTTTTTTGCGTTCCCATTACTGAAATCTGGTACCTGGTACCTGCTAAAGTGGTACTTTTTTAGTATCGCCTCCGTATAAGTTCCAACCGAGCTGAGCTGATACTTCTGTGTGATGTAAGCTGGCAGCCGGCCACTGATTGGACAGAGAGTGACGCCACTTGACGACTCGTGACGAGCGCGACGTCCGAGCCCGACACCCGCTACCTTTAAAAACTAGCATCTGCGTTCAGTCAACATGGCGATTACATGGAAGGAACAACGCGCAGGAACACGGCGTGGACCGTGGCAGAGGTGGAGACGCTCCTGAGTGTTGTCGCTGAAGACGCATCCAGAACGAGCTCGATGGTGCGACAGGAAATGAAAAGGTGGACGTGTTTTGCGTAGCCCACAGCTAGCCCTGTTTATGTGTCGCGTGGATAAGTACGTCACTGATGACGACCCGCCCACGTCGATGACGACCCGCCCACGTTGATGACGACCCGCACACGTTGAAGAGATACTAATTCTAGATGGAAATGCAACGTATCTGAAACCAAACCAAGTAGAGCCACGCTAAGCCGAGGCGAGCTGGTACTGTCGGTGGAAAAACGGCAGAACTACTTCCTGCTCCAACGTTGCTCTTGTAGCTAACTTTGCTTGTCGTCACCTGCTGAGGGTGCTGACGGCGTGCTTGGCCTGGTTGCGGGCGTCGTTCTGGTCCTCTCCTCCGGCTACGTACAGGAAGCCGTCCATCACGGCCACACACTGGTTGAAGCTCTTCGCCGGCAGCTGGGTCAGGTGACGCCAGGAGGCTCCTCCCTCACGAGGGTCCCTCCACAGCACCTGTGCCCCAAAGGTCAAAGGTCAGCGAGGGGATTTCTCTTGAGTTTCTTTTAGTGAATAAAGATACTGACCTCGCGGCTGAGAGCTCTCTCAGTGAGCGATGGTCGACCTCCGATGGTGAGCAGCGTCTGCTGGCCGGCGCGGACCTGCGTGCGGCGGGACTGCAGCGTGTTCTGCTGGTAGGGCAGCAGGTGGTAGTTCATCGCGTCCACGAGCAGGCGGTGGCACTGCGGGTCCATCATCATGCGGGGCACCGGCTGGATCTGACTCACCAGCTCGCTCGCCGGGATCGTCTCGAAGCGGATGAGAGACAGGAGCTCGGCGGCGTGAGCCTGGCGAGAGGCGTCGAAGTCGAGCCACTTCATGGTCAGCTGGAGGAGAGAAAGTGAGGAAGACAGAATGTAATGAGATGGTTTATGATTATCTTTGTACTTTATGTCAATACATTCATGTTCTGCAGTCGGACCCTGACAGGCTCACATGTGGTCCAGTTTATAAATACAACCATCACTGCTTCTCTTCAGCTGCTCGTCTATTCAGGTCTGTAATGAAGTCGTGTATTAATAAACTTCTGCATACATTAAGTTCCACTTGCTCACAGTCGACCTGCATGTGAATGGTTTGATTCATGGAGCCGTGTTTTGCTCTCAGCAGCTGGTCTGGGATCTGTTTTTAGGCCTGGGTGAAAATAGCAGGAATGTCCAGAGGGTGGACGAGTTAATCCTGGAGGCCTCCTAGAAGACCTGGCTGCTCTGCTCTTGTGTCCTCGCTAACTAGAGAAAGTAATTCAGAAGGTGACAGCGCACCTCGTTCGAAACCCAAATTTAAACCTTGAGTTTGACCTCTGACCTGGAAGGCGGTGACCTCCGAAGGCAGCAGCAGGGTGTCGTCCTGCAGGAAGGCGGAGATCTGCTCCAGGGTCAGCTGGGTGAACAGCGGCGTGTCGGCGAACTGCACGAAGTTCTCCAGGACGAAGCGGCGGGCGGCCTCGCAGACGGGCAGCAGGCCGTAGGCGGCGGCGATGTTCCAGATGTAGACGCAGGTCTGCACGTTGAGCTCGGCCAGCAGGAAGTCCATGCACATCTTGAGGAGCTGAGGGATCTGCAGGGTGGCGGCGGCGGAGGCGGTGCAGCCGATGGTGTAGAGGGACATGTGGACACGACCCAGGTAGGCGAAGGTGATGACGTTGGCGAGGCCTGCAGACAAGAGGGGACGAGACAGATGTTTGTTCAGCTCTCACGTGGGAAACCAGACATTTGTGAGGAAGAAGAAACAAAATGAGCTGCAACTGATGTGATTTAATAGTTGATTGTGGTCATTTCACTTTTCCTAAAGTCTCAGAGGATCTTTAAACTGTTTTCAAACAGTCCAGAACTCATTATACGTGTTTAATATCACATAAGACCAAGAAACACAGAAAATCTTCCCGATTGCTAAACTGGAACTTGAAGATTAGGGAGCCTGTGAATATTCTCATTCATCCAGGTCATAGTTATCTCAAGGAAATTGAATCGAACGCAACTGGATTTGGTTTTTGTCTTTGAAGACGTTCATTTGATGAAGCCTCTTGGATGAGAGGTGAAACGTCTTCAAAGACAAAAACCAAATCCAGTTGCGTTCGATTCAATTTCCTTGAGAAGATTAGGGACATTTATGTTTGAAAAATGACTTGAACAATTACAATAATACATTTGATGACCAACTACTTGACATAGTGTTTCTTGTTTTATGTACATTTCCTAGAAAGTTAAGCACAAAGTTTGTGATCTTGACTAGAAGTTGAAAAAAAGTCCTGCGGGTTTGAAAATGTCAGACTGTGTAACATGAATGAATCTGAATAAGACTGAGAAATAACAACGTATACGTATACAATGTCAGCTGAACATGAATTGCGGTGTACCCAGAGGTGAGAGCGAGGGCAGCTCCAGGCGCTTCATGCCCGGGTCTTTGGCCAGAATCTCTCTGAAGTACTGACTGACGGAGGAGATGACCAGCTTGTGGACGTCGAAGGCTTTTGTCTTACAGGCCAACTCCAGGTCAGTCAGGAACCTGCGAGGGAGAGCAGACGGACACACGAGCGAAGTCAGTTTTAATTTTATAGCCAACATTAATGACGACACAATGACGTCACAATCAGAAGGTGACGTACTTCTCCTGCCGCATCTTGCTGAGCTCCTCCAGCAGGGCGTTCCCGTGCAGGGGTCGCGTCAGCTCGCTGCCCAGGCCGAGGCCTCTCTCTCCGGGCTTGATGACCGGCGGCGGCAGCGGCAGGTTGAGGCTGTTCAGCTGGGCGATGTCCAGCGCCGCCATCTGCTCGATCTTCCTCACGCCGCTCTCCATCACCACCACGCCGTCACCGCGGCTCTCCACCTTCATCGGGACCATTGGGGTCTCCACGGCCTCCTGGGTGATGGTTTCCATGGCGGGCTTCTTCTGACGGGAGGCCTTCTTCTTGGGGGCCATCGTTGGACTGTTGTAGGTTTTAGGTTTTAAAAATGGTTTCCTACAGTAAGTCGGGCTCACTGAGCTGACTTGTTGAAAGACAAGGACACTAGTTCACTTTCTAAAAATCCGGCTGATCGATGAAATTCAAATTCTCTGTGTTTGACTCGATGTCGTGGCTTTGTGTCGCCTTCCTCTGAAGAATAACGGGGAGGGTTTGGGATTGTTTGGGGGTTTTGTTGGGGCGGTTTCACTTCAACACAGCACACAGCACCTGAAAAAAGAAGAGGACGAGTGTGTTATTTGCAAACGTGAGGACACAATCTGTGCAGAAGTAAGCAGCTGAAACACACCCAGGCAAAGGTTTCCACACTTTGAAGTATCACAGTATTGTTTCATGGTCACTGGAGGACACAACAAACCCTCTGACAGATGCACATTGCTCTGCTAATCTCTGATCATCGAACATCACAACAAACACACGAGACCTTCTGTAAATCCCTCCGAGGATCACCTACAAACTGTCTCTGCGGTGTGAGCGACAGGTGCAAATGTCCTTTTCACGAGGCCGTTCAGAAAAGAAGCTCAGGGTCGGGTTTGTGGTTTACAGCGGCCCCCCGTCAGTCACACGTTATGCATTTCAAGCATAAAGCGACTAAAGGGAATCAGGCCAGCGCAGCGAGGACAGTAACAGAGAGTGTCGGGGTCATATTTTAATGCTGATATAGAGAAGAGAGAGTATCTGACATAAACAGATTACATAAATGGCGTGTGTGGAGTTGATGAAGGGATAGATTTTCATGTTTTGCTTTACAACATGAAATAAATGCAGTACACGCCCCAGGTTCAAATTACAGAAGTGTTGCTAAAAGGTGGCTAAATGAGACTACGGAGGTTGTCGGGGACATTAAGCGTCATCACCTGCTCACCAGTCCGTCTTCACAGGCCGACTTCAGCTGTAAACTATTTGAACTCTGACTTTACAGCTTGTAGTTTTCTCAGTTTTTATCGTAACGTGTCATATAGGAAGAAAATCAAAAATCTTAAATGTGATGTTAGTTGTTTCCTGCTCTATAAAACGGATGAATATCATGAACTTGTATTCGCCACAGAGATTATTTTATGCAATGATCCAGACTTTTTGCAGAGGGAACCAGTGCGATGCTAACTTCCAGGTTAGCCTACAAAAATACGTCATCGCTTCACCTCTTTATGTCTGCAGTGTTTACTTGTACTTGTTGTGTTTTGTTGGTTTAGTTGTGTATCTGTTGTTCTGGCTGGTTTTTTTCTGTCTCTTTGTCTTGATATCAGATAACAATAAAAGATGACAGTTGAATTTGCTTTTTGTTTGATCGGTCAGCAATGGACCGAAGGGGTCGTCCCTATGTTCCCCGCTTGGGGAACATAGGACCCTTTTTTAGAAAAAAGGTCTTATGTTCCCCGTTTTTTCCCAAAAAGGAACCTATGTTACCCTGTAGCAATACATACTGGGGAGCATAGGATCCTTTTTCTGAAAAAGGGTCCTAGGTTAGGGTTAGCCCGTAGGCCTACATAGGCCTATTTGCCATGGAATTTTTCAGTAATGGTGGAAAAAGTAACATAGGACCCGGGGAACATAGACACGCTCCCGAGCGAAGTATTGGGTGATTAGAAGATGGTGATGGTGATTTAAGCAGCCTCTAAGTCTGTACTTGAGGAGAAAAGATTTACTACAAGGTCTAACTGGAACAACTCAGCCAAAGTGTTGATTTCTGAAGATTAAGATAGCCAAGTCTCACGGATATAAAGACCAGCTGTACCAAACGTGGCATATCACGTTCACATTATATGCTTATGAGCTCAAATTTACATCAGGAGGCGGCTGTTTGAGTCTGTGGGGACATTTCCTGAAGTTTTGTGGTGACCAGAACAACCAAACCATGATGTTTCTCTGACAAAAACAAGTGGTTTTTTGTACCCAGATCTAACCGGATCATAAGCACAGCATTGTGATGAGAGAGGATTAGACAAATGTAGAGAAGCAACATGAAGAAACATACAGATTTGGTTTTGCAGAAACATACTTAGCTAACATTTATTCTGCCGATTGGGTTGGACGACGCAGGTACAAATTGTGGGACAGTTCTTGGATAATGCTTCGTGCTAAACTGCTTTTAAGCATTTATCTAAGTTTAGCTCAAGTGCAGTGGAAAGTGGAAAGTGGAAAGTCAGCCGTCCGTGTTGAAGTGTCGGGACATCTGGTGGTAAACAGCATCAGGAGACGATGACCTTTGTTCCTGGCTCACGGTTTGTTGTTGTTCACCTGAACCCATCGCAGAGACCCTCTAAGTTCTGTGTCAGGTCGGGACTCAAAAGTAATCCCACTACCCACACATGTACTCACGACTCCTTCCCCTCCTCGCCGCTCTGTGTCTTCTTAAATAGCCTCTCTTGGCTCGCCGGTCATCAGGCTCCACACATGGACCGACCGGGGGAAGGAGGCGGGATCGTACAGGACGTAGCAGCTGTTGTGGGTGTCATGTGAGGGGGCTCACAGTTACAGACCACAGAGGCTATTTGGGATGTTGCAATCGCCCTTAAACAGTTGAAACGTAACGTCCTGAACGCTGTACGCTCTCACTACACCACAAATTAACTGAGCAGAGGAGAAACTGCAGCACGAAGGGAGACTGTAATCTACAGTTTTTGTAAGCAGGGATAGTTCCTGTGAATGTTTCCCCTCAGTCTGATGATCACATTAAACATGAGGGCAGGTGATACAGTCAGACAGCAGGGGCAGGATGACGACAAAAACGTATTCGAAATCCAAAAACAACAAGGCGACAGACACTCAATACTCTTCCCACATTATGTGCATTTTTACTTCAGTCATGTCAGTATCATTGCATGTACTCTCTTTGATTTAGTAGTTTTGCTGGAGAAATGACACTCTGCTGAGCAAACAAACCAAAATACGTCTCCCAGATTTGTTGAGACGATAAATTAGCCTATAAATCGATACTTGAGGACAATCTGAGAGGATGAGAGGGGCTAATATGACAAGAGGAGACACAGATTTATTGTGTTTTCAATCTTTAAAGGGGCAATTTTTGGTCATTTACATGCATTAATCACTTTTTTACTGCCCATATGTGAGCGAGTTGTAACCTGACGTGAAAAATTTGACCTTCCTCGTCTCTTTCGGTCGCCTGTACAAGCGAGTAGACGTTTTGTTTAAGTTGTTTTAAGCTGCTGGACTGTGGATTTCTTTGTGAAGGTCACAGGTCACATTATCCGCCAACATAAACTAACGACCGGCTTCAAACACAACACAGAAGCTCCATGTGGCTCCTTAACTAGTGTTGGATATCATAAGATTTTTCTGCTACTGCTGAGAATAAAGTAAAATCACAGCCTCTGCACTTCTTCTTGTTAACAGAGTGGCTTGTAAATAATCTTCGCTCTGCAGAGTTCAGCCTACAGAAATATCTAAGACCAAGGTCAGTGCAGGGAGCAGCTGCTCTGTCACCCACCATACTGGGAACCAGACCTCAGAACCAGCACCAGAACCACCAGAACCACTCCCATCATCACTGATAAACAAACTGTGAGTCACAGCAGCGACTCCTCACGAGACAACAGCACAACGTCTCTACGTTAACCAGTGAACGACGATGTAAATCTGTTCACACCACTAACAGATCTTGTGTTAATCGTACAGACATGTTCATTTCTAATCACTTCTTTGGGAGTTTCTCTGAAGAACTGGCACAGGTAAAACAGAGACAGGTTTCAATTGATCCACTCACGATTGAATAATTTCATTAATTGATTGAATGGAAAAAGGGAGACGCTGTCGTCTTTTAATTCTTCCCACTTCGAGTGTAAAATTCAAAATACAGTACGTGAATAATAAAGTTTCCAGTTAATCTTTATTTGTTTCTTAACACACTTTAACTAGTAAGTTTGTTTCTTTCTTCTTTTACTCAGTTTTCTTTTTTCTTCATATTAAACATGAACATAAACGCTTTATAATAAGCATCATTGATAAGCGGTAAATTAATTAAACTTTAGCTAATAGTTATTTCACTGTTTACATGGTTTATAAAGCATTTCATTGTTTGTTAACACTGAAATAACAATTATCCATCTTTAATTGCCTATAAATGTGCCTTTTTTTAGCAATGAGTGTTACTAAAAACTCATTATTCACTAAAAATAATAGTAAATTAGAAGTGGTAAAAAATGTTAACTACTAAATAACTCAATTACAAGGAAACAGAATTGGAATTTAAAGCCTTTTCTGTGTCATAAACTACATTATATGTTATTCTCAACTGAGAAACGTAGCATGTTTTTAAAAATTGTAACCCGACACCAGAGGCCACAGATGTCAGGTCTCTGTCCGTCGACTCAGATCCAAACAAACAGCTGGATGAGAATAAATACAAATATTAAACCGATGATTTTCAGACACTCAAATGATTCTGACAAATTTAAGCTCGAAATCTACAATAGCTGAAACATCTACAGGCCTCTGAGATCCTTCAGACCGGAACACATGTTTCCATACAGTGTCATTAATGCCTCTGAAAGATGTTCATGTAAACGTCCAGCTGGACAGAAACTGAGCCGAGTCTGAATCACCGCCAGCGTCTCCACAAGGACGCGATCGCAACACGTGAGCTGCAGGAAACATCGCGAAGCTTCTGATTACTGGCAGACATTTATTTACAGCTTTAACCTATTCTGAGTGCAACCAAGTTAAACGTAACAGCAGATTAATGTTTAAATGCACAGCATTGAAGCTCAGACAGTCTCTGTTATGTGAAAAAGAAAAAAAATCTGCAGATGCATTTGTGGTCGTGTGTGTGGAAACAGGAAGATAAACTGTTCTAGTGCGACAGAAAAGGAGGTAATCTAAGCACTTGGGGGCCCCGCTTCGGTCCTGGCATTTTATTTTTAGGCACCGACCTCAGTGTGAATCTGCTCCGAGTGTTTGGAGCTTTGCAAAGAAGCTCACGTTTGTCAAGTAACATTAATCAGAGCTGTGGGATCAGAACCTGCACAACAACAACACCGTCCTTCCAACATAAATGACACAACTGGTGGCTTTCACACCGGAGAGTTGAACAACCACACTCTGAGGTTTGGCTGCAGTTGAAGGTGGAGATTGTTAGCTAATGTTAGCAGAGTGCTAGCATCTGTGTAGCTAGTTGAGTTTGGCATCATGCATTGTTTGGAAAGATAGGATAATCTGAATTTACTGTCTTTTAACTGATTTCGACCAACTCGTGAGGGACTTTTCCCGCCTTTTCAGCTGCTAAATGCATCACAGTGTTCACTAGCTAGCCGCTAACTGTGTCTGTCTGCTGTTTGGTGCTGAGCAGGTCGTGCACAGTGAATTCTTAAAAGCTTTTTCTTGCCTGCTGCATCTGAAAATGATGCTGTGAGAGCAGTGAGAGGGAACTAAAACAGTAAAGTTTCTGTAAAACCAAAACAATGTGCTAAAACATGAAGTATAAAGCTGAACTAGGAACAGTTTGGGATCATTTTCTGTGGGTTTGTTCAGTCATTATCTCCTCCACCTCTTGTTGATGGACAGTCAGGTGAAGTTTTGTAGCTCCACGAAACATTTCTGGAGCTTCACAGCAAAACAGTGTTGCAGCGTTCTCCTAAACAACTGAAGTAGATGGGGACTTGTTTTAAAACGTAATAAAAATGACCAGAAACATGAATAAAATCCTGACTGATCGCCAAAAAACACCCCTGATGTGGTGCATGCTGACGCTTTTAGCTTAACAGTGACGATTTTGGCTTAAGAAGAGGTTTAAAAAAGGTCTTTTCAAATCAATTCGGGATCCCAAAGCTCCCATTTCCCCTCCATCTACTTCAGTTGTTTAGGAGAACGCTGCAACACTGTTTTGCTGTGAAGCTCCAGAAATGTTTCATGGACTACAAAACTTCACCTGACTTTCCATCAGCGTGAGGGGGACGAGATAATGAATGAGTTTTCTTTTTGGGTGAACTGTTCCTTTAAATAAAAAATGAATTTATAGCTGCTTTATGTACTAACAGTGTTGATACACACGGCAAACATCCCCTGTGCGCCCCTCCCATCTCTCTGTAGCTACAGCTGAATTCCTCTGCGTATCTCATTAGTGTATTTATAGCTGCTGACCGTCGCTACACGTATGCGCCTGTGTGTATTTTGTGTATGTGTGTGTGTATTTAACAGCTAAGGACGAACACCCCAACCCCCTGCAGTGTAGTAATATCCCACCAGCAACTGGCTTCACATTGTTTCCACTCAGCAGTGAAATAGAAGTACAAGTATTAAGACGATGATGTCATCAGACGGATCATTTAATATGTGATTTTTAAGTGGTGGAAGAAGTACTCGAGTAAAAACACTGTGTTATAAGTAAAAGTCTCATTCAGGACAAAGTAAAAGTACAAAAGTATTATTAGCAACATGCATTTAACACCTTTATTCCCCCGCTCCTTGTTGTTGTTTGTCTCTCCTGTTCGTTGTGTTGTTTTGACTCCCTGTCTCAGGTATGCTGATTTTAATATGATCACTGACAAATAAGAGTAAAAGTGCAGTAAAAAGTGCAATATTTCTGTGTGAAATGCAGCAGAGTAAGAGTATAAAGCGCCATTATATGAAGAAGGAGGGAGGTAACGAAGTACAAGTACTCTCCGACTGTACTTGAATAGATTTTACTGGAATCTGTACTTGAGTATTCCTTATTCTGACAACTTTTCACTTCTCCTCCTCACATTTTAACACAAATATCTTTACTTCTTCTCCTTACATTTTCAAAACAGGCTCGTTACTTCAGTTTTAATGCGTTTGAGGGGAGTTTTCAGAATATTTATGACACTTTACCAGCCCAAAATGTGGCTATTTGACGTCCTGGGAATGAAACTCAACAATCGACTGTCTTCGTGGTGCGTTTAGGAGCAGCTGGGACAAATCCTACAAGTTTAATAGTCTCTGCATTACATTTAATAGGACATGAGCTTCAGTTAGCGTTGCACAGTAATGTCCTTCAGAGGGATACTCTTTTTTTACTTTGATACTTTAAGTACATTTCAGAGCCTGTACTTTATTACTTTTACTTGAGTAGAAGATGAATTAGTACTTCTACTTTTTCAAGTATCTGTAATTCTACCTGAGTAAAGAGCTGTGTGTACTTTTGCCACCTCTGATTATACAGAAGCACTCGACTAAAGTACCTCAAAGTTGCACATGACAGACTGTAACAGTGTTCATTTAAACTTTAAAGGGTTAGTAACAGGAGATTTTAAGACACAAAGGTGCCTCAGTTCCTTTAAGACTCGACTCAACGAGCTGTAATCTGGTAAAATTAAATATTTTACCTCTTTCTCTCTTCTGGTTCCTGCTCTTCTTCCCTTCTTTTTCCTTTCAGCTTCTCTCTTACGGCTCTCTTTCAACTTTCCTTGTTGTTTCTCTAACAGGTTACTTTTTGCTTTTGTCCCTCTGTCCTCTGTCAGTCTGCCAGACTGCTGTGTGTGTGTGTGTGTGTGAGTGTGTATGTGTGTGTGTGTCAGCATCAGAGGGGAGTCAGGATCCGGACCGACGCCGTGACGTATGATTCAACTCCCCCTCCATCTAAACCACGACCACGCCTCCTTCATCCTAAAGCAGACTCTTCTTTCGGATGCCAACCTCCACCTCCTTCTTCCAAATACAGCCACCTTTCCTCGTCGCCCTCCTCTCCAAAAATATCCCTGAAGAGGCCGAGTCTCCTCTCACCCGCCTCACCCGCCTCACCCCCTCCTCCCCTGATGGCCTTCAGGCTTCAGGCTCTAGCTTTGGTCGCAGTATTGTGTATCTGTGTTCTTTGTTTGACTGTAAAAGTATGACACCACAAGTAAAAACCCTGCATTCAAAACCTTACTTACAGTTAGTGTTATCAGCAAAATATACAAAGTACTGTGTGTGCTCATTGTGCAGTAAAATGTTCCTTATCAGATGTTTTTGGATTAATATTACTGCTGTAGATGTTCAAGGTTGAGCTCATTTTAACTACTGTTGGATTTGTACGGAGGACTGAAACTGCCTAAATCAAAAATAAATAAATACATAAATGGCTCAATAAATAATTAAATTAATATGAAATGAAATGCAGCCAAAATAAAATCAAAAAGCCATAAATTATTTAGAAAATGTGACGTAAATTGATATTTCTCTCTGTATTTATTTACGTTGTACAAATTACCGTCCTTTTTAATTTTGTATTTTAGTATTTAGTAAGTTAATTTGTAATTTATTTATTTACTTACATTACTATTTCTGTATCATTAACAGAATAATTCAATTGAATCAAATTGAATTGAAATTGAAAAATTTAATTTGAAGACGGGCTGCGATGCGAGCAAGGGGACCAGAGTTAGAGGGGCGACCCCTCACACTTTACACCCCTGACCCACATTCATCCGGATGAAACTTCTCAGGTGTGTAGCTTTGATCAAAACCAACGAATCATAAAACACAACACATTCATTTATAATGGAAGTATGTTAATGTTTTCAGTTGGATTCTGTGTGTTTCGTTGATTCACAAATAAATCTAATAAAAAATAAAAAGGAAATTCTTAGTTCAGGTATATTTTGATTCTCAGGGGTTAACATTTGTCTCTGTAGGAGATTAATATAATTCATATTTATTAAAGCTCAACCAGAAAGAATTCAAAACACATTTAACCTACATCACTGTGAACTTGTCATGAAGTGTCCAGACATGTTGTATTTCTCTCCATGACAGGAGGAGATAACGTTACACAGTAAATGACACTAAATGCTAAATCAGCGTTTTCGCTGACGTCAGACTGACAGGTGTACCCAACGTGCGCCGTCAGCTGTGCTGTGACGTAGTTCCGTCTGTCATGACTCTCCTCTTAACGTTCAAACTTTCCCTTTTTCTGCATTACCCTGAATTAATTAATCCTTAATGTGCTTTTTTACTTAGTTTAATGCTTCAGTCGTGGTTTTATTATTTTTAAACTTCCCTAACACGCCTCTGGCTCGCCGTAGCGCTCACTGAACCGGCGGAACCTCTCCGTTTTCCCCTTTTTCTCTCTTCGGTCAGGATGAAGTAGCTTCCGGGCGACAGGGTACCAGCAGTAAACATGGCGGAGGAACTGCTGGAAACAGTGGATAGACTTCAGGCTCGGCTCCGGGAGAATCCGGAGCCTCGAAAGGTAACGACTGAGCAGGTCGACACGGACAGATTTGGTGTTTAGCACCGATCAGCTTGTGAAATGCGACGGTTTGTCTCCGGCGGCCGAATCGAAGCCGAAGTGACGGCGCTGCTCGCGAAAGTCGCAACCGTTTTTTAAATGCTGCGTTTGAGGCCCGCTTTCGGGCTCGGTCTTCTGAACAATTGTCACGTAAAACAAGTATTTTTTAATTTAGCTTTTATTTATAGAAATTCTGTTTCAAGAAAAATATCTGCAATTAAAAATGTACTCAAAACGTAAAAGTGCATAAGAAGCAGCAGGGAAATATACTGCTCAGAATTAGTTAGAGATATTGGGATATTTTTTTATTGTATGTTCTGTGACACATCTGAATTTGTTATAAATTTTTTTTGTGAATATTTTTGGTCCCCAAAAGTATTGTGACACATATAATTTGACTTTTATTGCATAACCATGCACATGCATATTTATATCCCCATATCCCAATAACCCTAACTAATTTTGAGAAGTGTAAAGTAGCGATAGTCGAAGTACTCATTATGTTTACATATTATTTTATTATAACTATTGATGTATTTATGTGTACATCTCTTTAATTTTGCAGCTGGTTAACGTGTGGCGTATCTTGAATATTTTTTTGTATACTGCTGGGTAGCTTGTGAACTTCTAACTTGAGAACAAGAGAATCGTATCAAAACCCATCATAATACAGAATTTTATCTATATTTAGTGCCTAAAAATTTTACATGAGAACAGTACTTGAGTAAATCTACTTATCTAGTTCCTACCATTGAAGAACAGCAGTGTTTTTTTGTAATGGTAGTTTTACTTATAAATCAAGTGGTTTAATGGTGGAGAAGAAAATTAACCTGTGTCAAGGTAAACAAACAACACAGGAATGAGGGCAAAGACAGCCTATCAATAATCTATTATTAATAGTTGGGCAGAAGTCAGTGATTTTCATCATAGACTGAATCCAGTCATTATTCACAGAGGCACAACTTATCAAGTGTTAAAAGTAATTGTGAATGTTTCTCGCACATTTCCTGAAGATGAGAATCTTAACGTATATATTTTTTTATATGTGTATAAAGGATCTGTCTGTCAGATAACGTTTATCAACATATTTTCCAGTTTCCTCTCCAGTACTAATCCATTAATTTGAAATGCTCGTAATCGGAGGTCATTGCAAATTTTATTCTAACATTTTATGTTCTTATGATAAGATAAGATGAGACAAGACCTTATTCATCCATCTGTGGAGAAATTCACGTTACAACAGTGACTGAGTTATAGATTAAAAACGGAAAAACCAAGCAAGACAAAAATTGAATAATATAAAGATAAAGTGAAAAACAATAATGATAATAAAACTTATACTATGCACTGTATACACGTTTTGCCTTTAACTTACAGATATGACCACGGAGGACAATTGCACATGATAATAATTGCAGCGATAGCTGTAATGCACACATGGTATGTAGCAATGTAGTTAAAAAAAAAGTATATAAACATGTTTTGCACCATTTTTAAAAAAAATAGTCATTGATCTTAAGCTTTTGCAATGATCCATGTCAAGACAATACTTTGTTGAACATCTAGGCTTTGGATGTGAATCACTGGTGCCCATCTTACAGTTTCAGCATTTCCGACAGCACCTGAATGCATCGTGTGCTACGTCACAATAATTAAGGGGTTTTTAACTTGTAATAACGTACTTCTTTAACCCCGGCGTTTAGCTAATATTAACACCTGTCAGCATCGTTTAATAGCTGCTCGTAGGTGCTCTATCCGATGTCAAAATAACAACAATAAGCGCAACAGAAATGATCTCGGAGCTAAACTCGGTGGCCACAGTAGCCGTTAGCCGTTTAGCTAACTAGCGTAAGTCAGTGCGGAAAGTAATGAGAGTCAGAGCGACTCCAGGCCGCTAATGTCACACTGATTTATCTCTGTTCAGCTCGTATCGCAGGTCTCCATCACCGCTGCCAGGTCTGCTCTGAAAATAATTGACATTTAAAAGCGGATACATGAAAATTGACAAATGTCCGATCGGCCCCTTTGTTTGATTTCTTTGCCGAAATGCAGCCGAGCTTCTCAAAACAAAGCAGGCATGATGTGTGAGAGAGGTTCGCTTTACAGGAGGTGTGTTCCTGTTGTCACAAGTAATAATGTTGGTAGAAATAAATAGTTTAATCACAGCCCAGTGGGTTTTGAAACACCCCCGTCCCGTTAGGCCACGACATCAGTCAGTCTCCATGACGCAGGGCTGCTAAAAGCTGCTGTTTCCACCAATTAACAACTTGACTGATTTCAAGTCACTGTCTATTATAAATGACTTAGGTTCATGTGAGACAACATGTGAGAGTATTTGTACACTATATGATGATAATAATCTATGATAATAATGAAAAATAGTAATGATAAAATGTATTATACAGCCCCTTTAAAGCAGTGTTTACAAAGTGCTTTGACAGACGAGCAACAGCAGGAAACTCAGGAAGACAATGTTACAGAATAAACCGTCAATTCAAACACAAGGACACCACGCCTGAGGAGTTAAAACACGAAGGCGGGACAGAAAATGTAAGAACACAAAGAGTCTAAACGCTTCACTACAAGAGAAATAAATTAAAGCGATAAAACAGGTGAAATCACAGGAGAGAAAGAGAGAAGAAGTAACAAAGGTATAAAAACTGAAGGATGATGAGAAGATGACACTCGAAATTAGTCAGGGGTGTTGGGTGATCGCTGGGTTTCCCTTGATTGTTTATTCCGTGACATATCTGAATTTTAATTTTGTGTTCTGTGAATATTTTCGGTCGTTGGTGACACATTTCGTTTGACTTTTATTGCATCACCACGCACATATCCCCAACATCCCTGACTAATTTACTGTAAATCATCCTGAAGGGAGAACGGTGGGTGAAACTGAACCTGTAGCCAAAACAAACCCGCCGTCTGTCATGCAAACAGTTATGTTAATTTGTTTTTGTTTTAAGTATTTAACAAACAGCCGTCATGAGGATTTGTTTAAAGAAATAACAGACGGCGTGTCGTGATGCAGCTGCACGAAGACTACGAGTTAAACACCTCCATCCTGTCGTCATTATCAGAATAGATCAGTTTCATATCACGATATTCATCAAAATACTCTTCAGACTTTAAATTAGAAATTGCACTTAAACACACTGGAATCACTTAAACCTTGAATGTTGGTAACTTCATCTCCCCGTCGTTTTGTAGTTTGGCGTCAGTGTTATTTACACACATCAGATTTAACTTGTTTTTGCAGAAGAAGCGTCAACAAAGGTGAAAATCACAATAAACCTGCTCATATTGACAACTGCAGTTATGTGAAAGGAGAGTTTGTCAGTTCTGTGAGCTGCTAATATACAGCAGAAGCTCTGATAAGTTTTAGGTTATGGATTTTGGTGAGACGTCACGAACAAGACTGTTGGATGTGTCCAACGAACAAGACTGTTGGATGTGTCGTCTTCATAATGACGTATTTCCACAGTCTTTTATTTCATTAGCTTTATGACAGACTGTGACTTTGATTTGGAAAATGATCTTTTAAATTGACAGACAACATGTGTGATTCGTGACACAAGTTTTTCTGTAATAAGATCCCATGCTGCAAACGGGAAGGGGCTAGACATCAACAAGCTCGACAGCTTTTTCGAGTCATTCATGTGAGAATATACACAATTATCTTCATTAACAATCAGCCCGACAATGAAAATTCACCACAGTCAACACATTGTGAGTGGTTTTTTATCGCGATCCGAAATCAATCCTTTTATTTAAGTTCCCCAGAGCCCCTTTAACGCCACAAATCGTCCTCTAACTGATTGTATTTGTCTCGTGTCTTTCAGCTACTGAAGACTTTCAAAAGACTGGGCGAACTTCCCATGACTGTGGACATACTGGTGGTAAGTGTTTCTTCATCGTTAACATCCACTTGATTTGATTAAAAGGAGAAAAGTTGGTGCTGCAGTGGAGACATTGCTCAGGCAGTGGAGGGTGGAGTAAATGCCTTCGACTGTGGGTGAGAACTGGAGCGCTGCTCGGCACCAAACTGCCTTTCTGTCAGGTGAGATTTATGCCAATTATCAGCGCAGCCTCAACACGTTTCCGACCAATCAGATCGCTCGGCTGCTACAGCTTGATAACACTGCGGCTCACACTTCTCATGTGTTATCTACCTTCTGCAATGAGACTTCGGACATTTCTGCAGCTTTGCCTCGTATTGTTGAATTAAATAAGTGAATCTGTGCTTGGTTGACAGAAGGAGTCATCCGTGTCTTTATTTTGTTCTCTCGTAGGAAACCGGAGTGGGGAAGACTGTGAATTCTTTCAGGAAACATGAAGTAGCCGGAGAGGTGGCGAAGGGCCTCGTAGCCAAATGGAAGAAGCTGGTTCCTCAGTCTGCAGACAGGTGTGTTCTCCTGAGCTGTGAGAAGTGGAGCGATCCTCTGCTTTGGCTCTCACTTTACTTCATGTGTCTGTTCCTGCAATGATCATATACGACAGAGAGGAGCCGCTTAAAGGAACAGTTCACCCAAAGAAAGAAAATCGAGTCGTTATGCCCGAGGGAAAGCTGGGTGAAGTTTTAGTAGTCGAGGAAAATCTGACCCGAGTCCTTCACAAAGAAATCCACAGTCCAGCATCATTAAACAACTTAAACAAATCGTCCACGGGCTTGTAGAGGAAACAGAGAGAGACGGGGAAGTCACGTTACAGTCAGCTCACATCTCTAAGATTAATACAGATAAATTACTACAAACTGTTAAATAGAGCCCCTTTAATAAACTACACATTTAGCGTTTATTAATCATTGTTATTTTAAAGTGTTTCCTTGATTTCTCTCATCAAACTTGTGTTAAAGTACTGCAGATGAGTCAAACAGTGTTTCTTTCCACCACAGACCCCCCAACAGTCACGTCAAAGAAGCTCCGCGGTCACACTCTCGAGGCCTGGAGGCAGTCGGAGGAGGAGGAGGAGGCCACAGACGCGTCCGCGAGCCCTCTCCTGACGAAGAGCCCTCCTACATGGAAGAGGAGGAGGAGGAGGAGGTGGAGGACGAGGAGAGAGGCTATCACACAAACTACTCGCCCTCGCCTCCTCAACACGAGCAGTACAGCCCTCCGCGGCGAGGAGGCTACCAGTCAGACGAGTACGAGAGCCCCGAACCCGAACCCGAGCCTGAACCTGAACCTGAACCCGAACCCGAACCCGAACCCAGTCCCCCGCCTCCTCGCAAAGAGGTCCGCCACGTCAAACCAAACAAAGAACCCAACAAAAACCATCATCATGGTTCCCACGGCGACAGAAACAGGGACAGAGATGAGGAAAGGCGGCAACGGCACGCACAGATGAGCAGTGATCGAGGAGGAGGAGGAGGAGGAGGAGGAGGAGAGGAGAGGAGAAACACAGTGCAGACAGAGAGAGAGCACAGAGTCCAGTACAGAAGTCTGCAAAGCACAGCAGGAAGTCGGGCACACATGAGAGTAAGAGGGAGGAGAAGAAGAGAGGAGGAGATGACGGTGAGTGTTTTCGCTGTTTCTCGTCGATGTGAAAGGTTTAGAGCAAGAAACTTTGTCCGCTCTGTCCTCTGCACGGAGCACAGACGCATTAAGTGCCAACCCTCCGTCCTGCCAGAGTTAGAGTAAATATTAGATCAGACTTTTTAAGGAATAAATAAAACTCCCTGTCGTGGGTCTGACACGGTTTTAGTTCAGTACAGTTGGTTTGTTTGTCTGTGCAGTTACAGCTTGTTTGCAACCCAAGCCTGTGATGGTTCAGTTAAACTGTGAACACTTTGCAGAAACGGTTGCATTTCATCAACTTCTAATTACTACGTGAGCCAATATAATCCAGAATGAGGTTATTGGACGATTATCTGTGCAGCTCTGTGCACCAGATAAGATGTTCCTGTTTTATCAGTGCACAAAATGTGGTCAAAGAGAGCAACATCCTGTTCCGGTTAGCTGAGATACTGCAGATAGTGACTGTGCTGGTGGGAAACAACTGGTTTATGAGCAAAATGAAATAGCAGCAAGTGTTTCATCCATCTTTTTACGCTTTCTCGTTTTTCCTTTTTCCTTCAGGTTTTTTGTATTTGTTCTTGTGCATGTAAAAGATCTTGAAAGTTAAAAAGGTCAAAGTCTGCACCAACAGAAGCTCCTTTCTCCCACTGCTCCTGAACGCCTCACCTTTAGTTCCGTGACTTTGTGACATTACACTACGTCACAGAGTCGCACAGTTGCGTGATTTATGCCTAGTGGCTAATTTGGCACGTAAGAATTGATTTAGCGCGGCTGCTCTGTTGTTGTTAGCGGTGCTGGCTCAGGCGTGTGTGAGCCGACCAATCAGAGGGGGAATACAGAGCGGCAGCAGTGGACAGAATGAGAAAACTGATGTGTTTTGAGCACTAAAGCATGTAAACCTATTCTAGTAGTAACTCAAAAT
Source organism: Lagodon rhomboides (assembly GCA_039737535.1). Taxonomy (NCBI): domain Eukaryota; kingdom Metazoa; phylum Chordata; class Actinopteri; order Spariformes; family Sparidae; genus Lagodon; species Lagodon rhomboides. Next base: position 6,332,944 of record CM077799.1, read on the forward strand.
AAAATTATGAACCTGAAAATGAGCATAATATGACTTCTTTTAATATAAAGTACCACCAGCAGTCAGCATCATGTCTGAAGTCAGTTCACATCATGAGTCTTCAACTTCTTAGTCTGAGTCGAGCCTCAAGTCATTTTCTGTCAGGTCGAGTTACAAGTCATCAAAATGATGATTTGAGTCGACTGGAGTCTGAATCAACACCTCATATATAGCACTGTTTAATAATTAACTTCAGAAAGCGTGGTCGTGCCTCCTTCTGCACACACTCAGTATTTTCCGCAGTAGAAAGTTGCATCAAATTTTATACTCAAGTTACTTTAGATTACGTTCCATCACTGCAAACATGTGTTGGTTGAAGTTAAGCTGAAACAGTCATTAAAGAAAGGTAATTAGAATTTAGCATTTTAAGAATTTTAATGAAAATGTCAAACATTTGCTACTTTCACTTTGTTAAATGAGAAGATTTTCTGCTTTTCTTTGACACATTTGACATCTTTGGGTTTTGAATCTCCTTGAGCTTTGATTTTATCAAGCAAACAATGAATAAATATCAGGAACTGTCCCAGTAATTGTGAGCTGCAGCTCTTCCTTAAAGCCACCAGCAGGCTCAGGGTTATTTGAAAGGTTTCACCTTCTTGTAGGTGTCAAATGTAAAATTCCCACGATTCACTGAATCGTTGAACTTTTCTCTCTGCCTCTGTGTTTCCAGGGCGACCGCGGGCGCCGAAGGACTCTCCACCCAAGGAGGAGGAGGAAGACTACGAGACTCCCACCATGTCCTTTGAGTCTTTTCTCACATATGATGCCCCGACGCCTGTGAAGAAGAAGAAGAAGCCATCGTCGTCGTCATCGTCCCTGTCACACAGTCGACCGTCTCACTCCTCGTCCTCCGTGTCCTCCACCCATCGTACACGCACCCCTCCGCCTGCGCCCTCCTCCTCCTCCTCCTCCTCCTCTAAAGCGAGCAAAGCTAACGGCACTCAGAGCACCAAGAGGTCTCATTCAGGCTCCGGTTCAGCTGCAGCAACACCAGAGAAACCAGAGAAACCAGAGAAACCAGAGAAACGCAGGAGGGTAAGAACAGCAGCTGAGTGGGATGATCTGTGAAAAGACAACATCACAGATTATCATTCATGACTTTTCCACTTGTATTGTTATTTATCAAAGACAGTTGAGAATTTAGATTAATAATCCTTATGAGCGTGAGGGTTAAAGGGACTATAATTGATATTTTAATCATGAAATCAAATGTGAGGCAGAACCAAAGAGGCTGTCTATCCTGAGTGATCCGGTCACAAGTGGACAGCTTTAAGCCCGTCGATTCACACCTGGCATTAATTCCAATGTTTTGTACACAAAGAAGGAAATATCTTTATGTGCGATGTTTGCCGAATCAATAAGTATGTCTGAATAGTTAAGAATTTATTGTAGACAGTGTTTCAGAAAGTTTATAAAGTCACCCCTAACACAACAAGTCTCTTAATTGAGCATTTTTTTAAGGGAGTCTGGGGACCTTCTCCACAGACGACAAAGACGTATCATTTATTAGTTACTGTTGACTTTATTTGTGAATTTAGACATATTTTCTGTCAATATGTTAGATTTTAAATTTGGTGTTGGGTTGTATGACCTCAATGCATCTTGGGGGTTTTCTGATGACTTTTGGAATTACTTATAAAGACTTTATTGAGCCTGGAGCTCATCAATATTTCTCTCCAGGAACCAACGGCATGCTTTTATTAAGTAGAATTGTTTCTGTTTCCTAGCAACAGTCGCTTATTTCACCATCAAGATAATTCACAGGAGAGCAGTAACCTGCAGATTTCAAACGGTGGGAAATTGAGAGCGATTTTTAGAGTTACGAAAGCTCTGTGTTGTTTTTCTGACACAAACTCCAGCTTTGAAAAAAATAAATGTCACTGGAACACCTTGAAATGCCACGGAAGCTGCAGTGAGAATATTTCCCCAAATGTCAAACCTTTCCTTTAACTTTAGCTTTTCTCTGCCCACAAACACCTTACTTGCCTTCATTTACCATCTATTGTATACAAGCCTCTTATTTTGAAAGGTTGTTTGCAGGCGGGGCTTGTTGATGTTGATGCGATGCTGTTTGCAGGTGGTTGAGACCATTCCGACTCTGCCTGAAATCCCTCTGCCAGCGATTCAGCCCAACTACAGACCTCTGCCCTCCATCGACGTCACGCCGCTGTCCCCTCAGAGACGGAAAGGTAAAACTCTCACTTTATCTTACTGATGAAACTTCTACTGTTGCTCCTTTTTAAAACACGATGACATCACCCAACATATAACTGTAACCTTAAAGCTGTGAACCTCGGAGGCCTTGAGGCTTCTTGTTGTGAAAAACCAAACTGTAGGCTTGACATCTACGAACAAAAAAAAAGAACGTCATCTAGTTCTTCCTGGCAGTTTTCCTGTCAGTGTAAGCATTTCTGTGTCACACTGCCCCGACCTTCACTCCCTTCTTCACTTTCAGTTCCTGTCTGCAACGACGAGGAGGATGCAGGCTTCACGGGGAAGAGGTTCAACTCAAAGATGGTGGTCTACTCGGGATCGAAGACCTCCTACCTGCCCAAGATGATGACTTTGTACGAGCAGTGCATCCGTGTGCTGCAGAACAACATCGACTGTGAGTGGAGCTGCTGTTTATTCTTTTACATTCACATATCATGAACAACAGAGCTACAACAATAGACACAGAGTTCCCACTAGATGGCAGTAGAGCATCTGTAGATACTATAAAATCAGTCCCAAAATGTGTTAAGCTGTTATTTTTTTGCTCTACATTAAATGTTAATGCAACAAATTTCATGCGGAGTGGTGAAAAAGAGGGCGAGGCTCACCACAAGTCTACACGATTACCTGATTAATACTTGATCAACATTATGTACTCCTCTGTGGTCACTCCTCATTCCACCCAGCTATTATCTCAAGTTGGATAAATCAAACAAACACCACTGTACAGGTCTGACTGCTCTTTGCTTTCTCAGCCATCGCCGAGGTGGGTGGAGTGCCGTTTGAGATCCTGGAACCGGTGCTGGAGCGATGCACACCAGAGCAGCTGTATCGCATCGAGCAGAGCAACCAGGTAACACACACACGTCTGTCTGTCTGTCTGTCTGTCTGTCTGTATACTTATGAAGATCTTTGTCAACTTAATGCATTGCCCAGCCCCATTGGTTTCAGACCTGGGGGCCCCAAACACCACTGGGGGTCACCAAAGTGTCACTGTCTTTTTGAGTAATCCTTTGTCAAAATCCTTAACAGAGAAAAGGAATAAGGATATTTCACCCAACTTTGATGTGGAATAAAAAACTTGTTTTCCATAAATAGTCCAATATATATATATATACCACTGCTCTAAGTACTTCCTAGACTACTTGCATGCATAATATGAAGTACTCTTACTGTGTACTTTTCGAGTAATCCTTTGTCAAAATCCTGACCAGATCACAAGAATAAGGATATTTCGCCCAACTTTGATGTGCAATAAAAAACTTACTTTCCATAAAGTAGTCCAAGATTCATGTGCTGCTGAACTAAGTACTTCATAGACTACTTGCATGTATAATATGAAGTACTCTTACTGTGTACTTTTAGAGTAATACTTTGTCAAAATCCTGACCAGATCACAAGAATAAGGATATTTCGACCAACTTTGATGTGCAATAAAAAACTTACTTTCCATAAAGTAGTCCAAGATATCATATGCTACTGAACTAAGTACTTCATAGACTACTTGCATGCATAATATGAAGTACTTTTACTGTCTACTTTTAGAGTAATCCTTTGTCAAAATCCTGACCAGATCACAAGAATAAGGATATTTCAGCCCAACTTTGATAATAGCTAATATATTACAGGAATACACCGACACATATCGGAACACTTCAGAGCGTCAAAACAGCATTATGTGATGATGCAGCACACCACAAAGCTTGTCTAATCGTGTTTCTACAATATTAGAAATAATTTATAAACACGATCCATCTTAACCTTTGAAGAAACAGCCTTTCACTTCCCTGTACCAAAAATCTGTTAACATACTCCAGACAGAACCAAAGTCAGAACCAAGAGACGTGATCCCTCCTGTTTTAGCATCTATGTCTGACTCAGTGTGTTTCAGAATAGATTAAGATTTAACTGACTACTCTCAAAGCTCCTCATGGTCCGGCTCCCGTTTATATCTCTGACTTTTAGTGACATACATGTCAGTACGTACTTTGAGACCGTCAGGCAGAGGTTTTTGTTTGTTTTTGGTGTTTGCTGTCAGGTTGAATGAGACAGTCATACCTTTTAAATCCTTTCTTAAAGCTAATATTATCAGAGAGCCTTTCCTGATTTTACCTAGGTTTTAATGTTTTAAAAAAATATTTTTTCTTATTCTTTTATCTTTTCTCATTTTTATCTATTTTCTGTTTTAAACTTGATGATTTTTATGACATATTTGTTTTATTTTCCAGCCTTTGTGAAGCAGACTTTAACATGGATTTTGAGAAGTGCTCTATAATCAAAGATAGTTATTATCTTGGTCCTCAGTACATGTGATCTTTGATCGAGGAAAAAACTAGAGATGAGAAGCGAATGAGTCTGGAGCCTGGGGAGACTGATGGCCTTCCTTGTTTCTTCTTCAGTGGTTTACGGAGGAATCTGACGAGCTGTGGATGCGTCACTGCCAGCGGGACTTTAAGCGAGAGTCTCCTCAGGAGTACGAGTCGTGGAGGGAGATGTATCTCCGGCTGCACGACGAGCGCGAGGAGCGGCTGAGGCTGCTCACCCAGAACATTTCCTCCGCACACGCCAACAAGCCAAAAGGTAGGAGGAGCCTCTGGATCTGAACCAACTGAATTTTGTTTTATATTAATCACAAACCATTAAGTTCCTCGAGTGTTGGTCTTTTTTAGTCAAAGTGCTGTGTTTGTTCTGGCAGGACGGCAGGTTAAGATGGCGTTTGTGAATTCTGTCGCCAAACCGCCGCGTGACGTACGCCGCCGCCAGGAGAAGTTTGGGACCACAAGCGGATCATCATCAGCCTCCACCGCGGCTGCAGCTCCCATCAAGTCAGTACTCTGCTGCTTCACCTGTTCACACTGTCTTTACCTCCACTGAACTGAATATAGACAACATTATCATCTTTGACTTAAAGATACAGTTGCTGAGAAAACATATATATACCTATGGTTACTTAAATAACATTAATGCGAGTCCACCATCATTTTAGTTCAGGACTTTTCTTTTTGTTATAAATTCAGCACAATCACCAACCTTTCGTCTCTTCCTGTCTCTTTCAGAATAAGGCCAGCCACAGACTATTCTGGTGATTCAAGCCGCTCCTCTTCCTCCCAACATAACCCTCCTTCTAGCTCGTCTCGCTCCTCAGCACCAGGAGGACCTGGAGGAGGAGCTGGAGGAGGACATGCCGCCCGGGACAAGCCACAGGTCAAAAGTAAGTGTGCCTTAACAGTCCCGCGCTATACGTTTAGGATCTTTTAAAAGAGTTATGTTTCTTTTAAATCTCACAAAACAATGTGTTCTCGTCTTCTTCCTCTCGCAGAAATCGCCCCCATGATGGCCAAAACTATCAAAGCTTTCAAGAACAGATTCTCCCGCCGATAGTGTGAAAGAGACTTGATGTATTTTATGAATTCCAACTGTGTTTTTAATTTAAGTCGAGAAAAATCCTACTGGAGGACCCCTTCATCCCTACACACACACACACACACACACACACACACACACACACACACACACACACACACACACACACACACACACACACACACACAGCATCATCATTACTCACCAGACATATCAAATGATCTTTTCAGTATTGGTGGATAAATGTTTTTTTGTTTTTGTTTTAATTTAATGGTGGCATTTGTTTTTGGCGCCTTTTAAATTAAGTATTTAAATCATGAATGACGCTCAGTGGGTGTGACCTGTGTGACGAAAATCATGTCACCGACTTTTTACAGGATGCAAAGGACACACACACAGACACACACACAGTCTGTTACTTATTCTTGTTTTGTAGCGGACGTTTTTAAAAGGAATTGCTTGAACTTTTGGGAAATGCGCTAAATTTGCTTTCTTGCTGAGAGCTAGATAAGAACATGACACCATTCTCATGTCTTTACACTAAACTAGTCAGTGCCCATTTAAAACATGTGAGGCGTCTACAGATCCAGTCTAAATCTATTTAACGAGCCAGAGCAGCTGACGGTGCCACCGAGCAGCAAGTTGTTGCACGACACTAATCTCCATTTTGTTTACATCTGCTTCCCCATAAGATCACATGAGAGGGGTCACATGTTCAAACTGTATTAATATTGAGCATGTCGCTTGTCCAAATTGCACCAATTTAGACTCTGCACTTCTGTGGGTCCTCAGCAACAAACCTGCCAAGTGTGACCTACATCGTGATAACGGTTCTCGAGATGTGCAACAGACAGACAGACAGATAGAGATTCCTTGTTTTATAGCCAGATGAAGCTAAAGGTAATTAGCTTTGCTTATCATAACGTTGAGACCGGAAATGGGGGAAAACATCCAGCCTGGCTTTGTCCGAAGTAAAACATTTCCCCCTACCAGCACCTCTAAAGCTCACTAATTAACAGCCATATTTTGTTTGTTTAAAAGGCATTAAAAGTTCATATTAATCACTTTTTTATGCAGACAAATCATTTCAAAAGATATAATACATACAAACTTGTAGAAATGTGCAGAATAGAAGTGTCTCTTCTCTTTTAAAACATTATTATGATCGTGAATTGATCATTTTAAAATGTCTGTCGGGTCCAAAATGATTGTTTTGTTTATTTCTGTGTCAGAATTCTAGCATTGGTTTCCAGCTTCTGACAGGTTTTTGGAGCCAGAAGTATAACGCTGTCGGTATCATGTGGTATCTGTGTTTCGTCAGGGATTCAGAGTCTTGGTAGTTGCCAGTTTGTGCAATAAAACATAACACGGTTACATTATGTGGCCAGCATGCTGCACCACAAACTGACGTTGATGAAACACAGATACCACAAGATACCAACTCCTGTTAGACTATTTGCTCACAAACCTTGTTGGTGCTCGAACCAACTGTCAGAATTCTTACACAGAGATAAACAAAACAATCCTTTTGGACCTGCCAAAATGTTTTTAATTATTAATTTACACAATCGTTATGATGTTTTTATCAAGTTCTGTAGATATATTATTTGTTTGAAATGACTTGTCTACATAAAAATATCTATTTGACCTTTAAACTGCAAGTAAAACTGATCGGACTGGTTGCCCGGCAACCTGTGAAGCCACCAGGAGGTTACTAGTTTACGACTGAAGGTTAGGGTTAACCTCCTGTGACATGCAGTATTGTCATTTTTAGTAATCAAATGAGACACGTCCTGTTAATGAGTGAGCTACCAGGCTGTCTGTTCTCTTGTTTCCAGTCTTAATGCTAAGCTAAGCTAACGGGCTGCTGGATGTAGCATCATGGTTATGGTACAGACATGAGATTGGTATCGATCCTCTCATCTCACTCCTAGCAAAGAAAGCAAAAACGGCCGGTTTCCCAATATATCGAATTTTGCCTCCATGGGACACAAAAACAGAATCATTCTTTTGATTTAAAGAATAGTTGTTTGTTACTTTCCTTCCTGATCAGACGATGAAACATAATGACACTACTTGAGGAAAGCCGGAAAACCTTGACACGCTCTTGTTTTATCTTTTAATGGCATGCATGGTGCAAGTCAGCCGACTCCACCAGAGACATCGACTGGCTGGTTAAAGACTCTGCTTTTAAAAACGAACAAACATGCATATTTAAACATGATATCAGTGAACTACACACACACACACACACACACATACACAAGCACATTGTAGACTTATTTGAACCCTCCTGTGGCTTGAGTCATGTTTTCCTGCTGTTGAATGTGTGTGTCCCTGTTTATATCTGCTTCACTGTGACAAATAGCTTGAGCGAGGGCTGAAGAGACTGACGGAAGACAAGAACAAGGAAGAATAACAGTCAGGAAGGAAGTTGATGGGACGTCTGCACAGCTTCAGTCAACAACAATGATGAGATGTATTTATTTTACACACTGGGACCTGGTACCCTACAACGTGGGCCTGAAAGGAAGTAGATTTCAAATTGTAATTTTATTAGATTTTAATAAATGTTATATGGTCATTTTTATTAAAATTGACTTTTTGCCCTTAAATCTTGTTGTGCAGTGTTTTTTTTTTATCAAGCATTAAAAAGTGTCACCTAGAAAAAGGAGTTTCTTCATTTTTTCTCTGAATGACTGAATACATTCAACACTTACTTAAATACAATTATGGTAGATACTTGTATTTTACTCTCTACTCTCTACTTCCACTACTTACATTTTGGATGCAAATATATTTATTTGAATGCTTTTGTTCCTTTCAGATTAAGACTTATAAATACAAAATATAATTTTGTTAATAAATGATGGTGTAAAATTAGTGATGGCATGTAACTAAGTACAAGTATTGTACTTAAATACAAGCTTGAGGTACTTTGCGTGATTATTTCCATGTCCTGCTACCTTGTACTTCTCCTCTACATTTTGGATCCAAATATAATGACAGTGTTGTAATGTAACTACAGTTACAGTTCCTACAATTTTGAGGTTCTATTCTGAACCCACTAAGGTAAATATAAATAACTACATTTATATTGACTGTCAAGTAAATTTACTCAAGTATTGTACTTAAATAGAAATATCAGGTACATGTACTAGAGTATTTTTGGCTACTTTACACCGCCACTTCACTGCTTTTTGGTTTAAACTATATTGACAATGATAGAATGTAACTAAGCATATTTACCTAAGTACAATACTTAAATACATAAGTCAGTACTGGACTAACCCTAACCTTACTTATTTCCATTTTCTGCTACTTTCTACTCCTCTACATCTTTACACGCACGTAAATATATGTATGATTTACTGTTACTTGTGCTTAATGTCCTGACTTGTTTACATAACGTGCTGACTTGTTTGTGTCTGTGTACAACTACTCCACGTGCCTTTAACTGCCCCCCTGGGAACAAATAGTTTTTTTAATCGAATTGAATTTCAAAATTAAGTAAATTTAATATCCGAAACTTTATGACTTTTACTCAAGTACTATTTGTATGGGTGACTTGCATTTTTTTTTTTTTTTTTTTTACCAAAGTAAAATTTGAACAACCTTTACCTACTTAAAACCCGGTTTCAACCCACCAGCCTATCTTATTCTGAAAATCTCGAACCGGAAGTGTTGTTCTAACGTATGTTCGCTTCCGGCCGCGAAGTGAAACTTACTGACAGCGTCTCACTTTCCCCAAAACACTCCGGACGAACTGCTGCTGTGAGCCACTGCCCTGTCTGACTACCTTTAACATAAAGCGCGTGTTGAGCTGCACGATGTCCGGACACGGTCACGGTCACGGACACGGCTGCGGGTGTGCGGCGGAGCATGAGCCCGCGGAGAGGGGCCTGGAGTACGGACTGTATCGGAAGATCGACCTGGAGAAGCTGCAGTGCCTGAACGAGAGCAGAGACGGAGATGGGAAGCTGGTGTTCAAACCGTGGGACCGGCGGACCGAGCGGGACACGGTAACGGCCCGTCTGCGTCCCCTGTGGTGAACGACAGAGTGTAGAAGTTACACGGGTGTTCCCTGTCTTGTGTGGCCGGGGTGAGAGTGCAGGTCTGCGGGGCTGCTGTCGCTGAGCCTCGCTGTTGGGCTGCGCACGCAGTCATTCAACAAAACTTTATTAATACCACTGAGGCTGACAGATTACATTAGTCGTGACAACAGCAGCCTGACCTCAATTTGGGAACAATAACAATACTACAGAAAAAAGTCTTCTTTTACTTGCAATAGTAAAAGTATTGGCATCACAAGAAAAGGCACTCATTCTGCAGAAAGACTATTTAATAATAATAATAATCTAGTTTCAAACAGTGATCTGGGGATATTATTTTCCTCTGAGAGAAGCTTGTTTATTAGGTTATGGAAAGACAAATGCTTCTGAGGTTGTCTTATTACATCATTAATATTGTATTTGTATTGTAAATATTAAAATTCAAAGTGTGAATATCTTATCCAATACTGTAATTGATAGTTCCGTTTTATTGTTGTGACTCATTTGTCTTTTTTGTTTTAGTATGTCGAGAGTGACGCAGATGAAGAGCTGCTGTTTAACATCCCGTAAGTCCTAAAATCATCGTCATAATTGTCATCATCATGATTAGTCTGAGCTTTAGACTTTTCTCCTGTGTGAACAAATGTTGAGCTTTCAGCTTTACCCTCTTTGGATTCTGGTTCGACTCTCTTTTTTATGTCTGACTTCTTCGTGTCTGTCACAGTGTCCCGTTTTTTTCTGTCTCTTTGTGATTGTACCTGGTTGTTGTCAAAGACTGCAGCAAATGTGTCATCTCTTTCAGCTTTACCGGCAGCGTCAAGCTGAAAGGCATCATCATCTCTGGAGAAGACGACGACTCTCATCCGGCTGAGATACGACTGTGAGTGTCTGTCACTGCTTCTTTGATTATTTGTTTTGATTATTTAAATTTTATTCAACCTTTGTTTTCCCACAAACATTCCCATTAAGATCCATAATCTCTTTTACAAAGGAATCCTCTTCAAAAATGGAGCAAAAAAGGCCCAGGGCTAGCTGGTTAACATGCTAACCTCAGTAGACATCTCTTCAACACAATACATAGATGCTTTTAGTGGGAAGGGAGATAACAGAGATGACACTCTGACAGTTCTTTATTTATAAATTCATAGTCTGCATCTTACAAAAAGGAGTGCTGGACTGATTAGACCTCGGCTATCACAAAATCTTAAAATATAAATCTTTTTGATGATTTTTCCATCCTTCTCTTATTGTACTCATCTACTTCTTTTTTTCATTCCAGGTACAAGAACATCCCTCAGATGTCCTTCGACGACACCGGCAGAGAACCTGAACAAGCCTTCAGACTCAACAAAGATCCCCTCGCTGAGCTGGAATACCCAACAAAGTGAGGGCACGAAGAATTTTCTATCACAGCAGCATCTTCCCATCAGATTCCCAAACAACACTTTCTGTCCGTCTCCGTATGAGATGACATTGAGTTTGAGGCATCTAGACAAGCTGTTTTAGGCACAGAGATCTGCAGTTTATACGGTCATATTTTTGTGGTCTTGTTCAACACTTTCTACATGCTTCTTAGCTGTTAGCACATTGTGGCTACTCTCTAGACTGATAGCCACAACCAGCTCACTACTGAACAATTACAGGAAGATGGTTGTTGATAAGACCATGAAGACAAACTGAATCATCAATACCCTTTATCGGCACAAAGTAGCTCTAAGTGACAAATCTGCCTAGTTTTGCCTCAGTTTCTTAGGCTTTAAGATTTACTCATGATGTATAATCCTAGAAGTTTGAAGGCTGAACAGCCGGACAAAAGATAGAGATAAAGTAATGTAGTGTGTTACAGATTTTTGGGGCTGATACTGATATTAAGGGGTAAAATATTGAGCTTGTATATAAGAAAGAAAACGTGCAAATCGTGGACGCTCAATGACCTGATGCAGTGAAATCCAATCTTTGTGATCTGAGCAAAGAAGCGTTCAAAACGCAAGTGCATCCAACTCTGTCATGCTTGTTTTCACTTCATATGGATGTGTTTGCGTTTCCATTACCTTTCACACACACACACACACACACACACACACACACACACACACACACACACACACACACACACACACACACACGTCATGGCTCATGATGTTTGATTTCTTCCATGGTTCTTTACAAAGTGTCACAACTGCATCCTGCTTTTACAGACACAGACAATTAAGTTTTGCTTCGAGTACTCGTGCGTTTCCAACATGTTGTCTCTCCCCACTGTGTCATGATTTCCAGGATTGCTCGTTTTTCCAACGTTCAGCACCTCTCCATCCACATCTCAAAGAACTTTGGATCAGAGAGCACCAGGGTCTACTACATCGGCCTGAGGGGAGAATTCTCAGAGGTACAACGTTTGAAAAGAAACTATTGAACCTGTTTGAGTTTATTCCAATTCTTCTGATAATATAAAATACCTTAAAGGATAACTTTTAACTTTTAACTTTCGTTATCCACCTGTCTTTCTCTCTCTGCTACTCAGGCTCACAGACATGAAGTGACGATCTGTAACTACGAGGCATCAGCAAACCCTGCAGATCACAAAGTGGAGAGCATCATCCCGCAGACCAACTTCATCTCCTGAAAGCTTCAGAGAGTCAGGACGAAGAGGAGAGAGAAGGTAGAGGAGAAGGAGAGGTTTCAGTGATGTCTGCTTGACAGGTGTCAAAAAGTCAAAGATGTGTCCAACACTGCGTACCGGCAGGTTGATTGACCTCAGCCGGAGGCTGAGCACGAAAGTCTGAAGACTAGAGAGCCAGAAGTGTCTGGAAGATGTTGCTCTGTTTTCTATCGCAATTAAGAGTGAAGGCTTGATGTGGGCAAACAGCTTAATAATAAACGCATGAAACATTCGACACTCAGATATATTCTGTTGTTATCAGTTTAACCTGTATACTCTGATTCATGTCTAATGATATCCACAGCTTCAATAAAGTGACAGCTACACTTCAAAACAATGCTAAAGGCTGGAAATGAACCAAATGATGGTCCTGTTTGAGTAAATAAAGGAGACCGTGTATGCCTTTGCATTTTCTTCCTTTACTTCAGCGTGTTATGTAGGTTCATGTAGTCCGCACCAACAGAAAACACTGCTCCTGAACACCTTGTCAGTAGTCCTGCCTTTAATTCTGTGACCTTGTGACATCACACTACATCACCATGTCACACTTTTGCATAGTTTATGCCTAGCGGCTAGTTTGGCACATAAGAATTGATTTAGCACAGCTGCTCTGTTGTTGTTTGTGGTGCTGGGTCAGGCGTGTGTGAGCTGACCAATCAGAGCCATCAATCAACGAGACGGGGAGCTAAAACAGCATTTCAGACGGGGAATACAGTGCTGGACAGAATGAGAAAACTGATGTGTTTTTGGAGTATTAAAGCATGTAAACCTGTTCAAGTAGTTCCCTTAAATAAAGTCATTAACCTGAAAATGAACATATGTTTCCTTTAAAGACTTTGTTTGCCTTGTTAACACCCTGGATTTAACCTTACAGCATTTTACAGCATCCCAACTTTTTGTGGAATTGGGGTTGGAGCCTTATACAATGATTCTTAGGTATAAATAACCTCTGTAGAAAAAGATACACTACATTAATAGATAGAAAATACACAAATACACCTTTTAAATGCCTTTAATTTAATATATCACTTATAAAACTAGATTATTTGCCCTTTGTAAAGCCATCACATTGTTGACTAACTAGTGCTGGACATTTTCTGCCACCTAGTGGTTTGTTTAGTGATTGATGTCTTCTTTGAGCAGGTTTCTGTAGTCCAAATTAAATTAAAATCAATTTGTCTCTCCTCATTTTGTCTCTGAGATGATTTCTCAACAGCTGCATGGTGTGTTGGCAGTAAATTAAATAAAACAGCTGTTGGTAAATGGAGAGGAATTGATGGGAAGCCTGTGTGAAGGTATTGAGGCTGAGGTTTGGACCAGGTCCAAGGCTTCCTGCAGTAGAGGTCCATCCTCTTCTTTTATTCACAGCAGCAGCAGCAGCAGCAGCAGCAGCAGCTGACATTAACAGGCTGAGCTCCTCTGCAGTAACACTTTAATACAAACATGTCACCTCCATGTTGCCATTTGACAAAGCTGTTAGACCAAAGATTACTGCTGTTACTGCTTCTTCCCGCCACACCTTTCCACTTTCTCCGCAAAGGACTTATTATGTCATTTATGATTTCATTGCTTTAGTAATGCAGTGTGTCATCATGCAGCGGCAGCCTGAGTGCATTATGGGAATGTGTAAGCTGAGTGTGGAGGTTTATGTGTGAGGGGAAAACATGATGTTTGAGCTGGACAAGAGTGTAAAAAATAAGACAAAATGGAAGAAGAATTTGGTTCATGCACAGCAGCGCTCTGAAATGGTTCAGGTAACTGTTTAACCAGTGAGGGAGGAAATATTCAGATCCTTTACTTAAGTAAAGGTACAGACGCTACATTGTAAAAATACAGTTTTGTGGTACTTGATTTATTTGAAAATGTAATTAATTTATTGTTACTTGTGGGTTACTTATATAGATATATTGCCAAAAAATATTTTTTATATATAGGTACATTTAATACCAGATACTTTCAGGCATTATGGATGACTAAAGTAATATTACTAGTACTTTACTTGTGTATTTCCACTTTCTGCTACTTTTTACTTTCACTCCACTACATTTTGGAGGCAAATATTGTACTTTTAACTCATTAGGCTTATTTGATAACTTAAGTTACTAGTAACTAGCAGATTACATGCTGCATCATAAGTAGCACATTTTTAAATGAATTATATTATCAGCAATCAGATTTGAATCTAAAAAAAGCTGGCAAATTACTTTTGACACTTAGGTACATTATATTTCAGATACTTTTAGACTTTTACTCAAGTACTGTTCATATGGGTGACTTCAACTTTTACTTCAAGTAATATTTTAACTGGATATCTTTACTTTTACTCAAGTCTGACTTTTGGATACTTAAACAACACTGAATATTTATATATGAATATACATACATACATGAATATATAAATTATTTTTACCTGTACTTTTAAACAGATTTATTGCCAGAAAATTACTTTTTATATTTAAAGGTGCATTATGTCGTTTTGGCAAAGGAAATCTTAATCATAAGAGAAAGATCTTCATTGACTGATTTTCTCTCAGTCTAAACAAACTAAACACTGTTATAGTAGTATTATACACTATGGTTAATAATTTTCAGTCACTCTGTATTAATAATATGTTGTTTCTATGTGTATTTTAAGTCGTGATGGTGGACGTTATCACCTGTCTCCACGGTCGTGATCTACAGCAGGGCGTTGCTATGTCGTGACGTCACTACGCTCTGCCCCGACCCCTGCCTGTGTGCGGCCAGTAGCGGAAGTTCCGTTACGTCGAGAATTGGGACAGCAAGCGGTGAGTGTATGAATTTGTATCAGCTAGCGGGCCGCGGGTTTAATTTTTATCACTTTATCCCGGTCCAGTATGATTCTTATTTCAGCCTTTTTGGTGCTTAGCGTGTCTTCTAGAAAACGTCCCGTGTTAGAGGTCCGAGGTTGAATCGCGGCGTTAGCCGGAGGTAGACGAAGAGAGACGCCGGCAGGAGACAATACAATTAACCGTTAATGTGTATGTGTGCGCGACGGGAGCTAGCGGCTCTATTACCACTAACAGTTAGCCCGGGTTATTGTGTAGATGTATGTGCGGCCAGCTAAACCGGGATTAAACCCGAGTGCTTTGCTCTGCTGGATGCCATCACTACTGAGGATGAGGATGGGTCGTGTAACGGAGCTAAGCTTCAACCATTCATTGTCTCCTTCCTCTTCGACACCCCCACCTCCCGCTTCACCCAACTCACCGATGCTAATTCTTAATTTTACAGCCGTTTCAACGCCACTGTTTTCGGCTTGCTCTTTACACTGCGGTGTGGTTCAACGTCAACTAGCCGGAGTTATTAACCTCCATCAGCAGAGAACAGCAGCGGGCGGTGATCGGGGGTAGCTGCTGGTGGATGGTGTGTGTGTGTATGGGAGGAGGAGGAGGAGGAGGAGGAGGGGTGCCTGTCACTCAATGCCGCATATTATCCTGTTGTTTGCCAGCCATCCGTGGCCACTGAGCAAAAGGCCGTCTGAATGCAGCAGCCTGGTGTTTGTGTGTGTGTTGAGCCGTTTGACGTCCACACGGACTGCAGTACGCTTCTGTTTTTTGTGTGTGTTTGATTTAAATGTAATTGGAGTCATGCAGGATGGAGACTCGTGATGTGCTTTAAGTTGGCTGCAACACAGGCTTTCTTTCTTTCTTTCTTTCTTTCTTTCTTTCTTTCTTTCTTTCTTTCTTTCTTTCTTTCACATAAAAGGAATCCTGAAACATTTCTAATGACTCACATTCTCCAACATTTGGACTTTATCATCTGACAGCATTTGTGGAATGGCTGTTGTTGCTTTGGTGGGGCTCTGTCACAATAAAATAACTACCACTTAAAGGGAATACAGCCTTTCAAAACATTTACATATATAGCCCAAAATCCAAATCATGTTGCCTCAGTGGGCTTTAAAGTGTGTACAGGGAACAACATCCACTGGCCTTAGACCAGGGGTGGGCTTACAAAATGTAAGTGAAGGGCCACAAATTGGGCAACTGGATTGAAAAATTAAACACACAGTGCTGAATTTTGTTAAACTCATTCTCTGGACCAAATGCAGCACTAAATGAAGAAAAACAGGCTATTCAACTATTCATGAAACAAGCATGTGGTCTGTTTTACAGATGTGACTGTAACTGAACTATGAGAGCTGTGATATAGCCTAATGGAAACAATTGAGACCGTCACCTCTCTTTGCAAAACCATCAAAGTCGAGCGTCATGTCTGATGATGAAATACGCGGCAGTCAGTCGTGATCTGTAACGTGACTTGTTGAAGTTCAATCGTGTCTCCATCTAATCAACCGCTACTGTAACTTGTCGCTTGAGGTGAGTGAGCAAGAGTCAACTTGAGGCCTATCGTCCAATCGCAATGTAGACATCGCCCCCTGAAGAAACCTCAGGAACGGCCACAGAGGAAGGATAGACATGCAATAGATGTCACATGTACAGAACAGAACGACAAAATCACTTTTTTTTACAAATTTCTTTGTACAAGTAAATTATATTAAATATATGTGAAGAGTGTGGATCCAGGATCCAAATGGCAATCCAAGGGATTAGATTGCGACAACATGCCATCTTTGCCGTGAGTAGGTGTTGGGTGAACAGGGCATTGCCACACATTCGTGGTCTCATATCAGATTTCATTACACAGCGCTGTCCGCAGACCAGCCAGACAAGCCACATTTGGGCAAGACAATATTGTGATCTAAAATTTTGGCTACAACCAAAGCCAATAGGCTATACTGCAACACACATTATATATATTGATATTTTTAAATCTCCAACAAAATCTGACAACTTTGTGAGGATGATTATCGGTACTTTTGTAAAATATTAACCCTAAGATCGTGACTTGAAAAATTTAATTTTATATTGACAAACATCATATGTGTAATTCATGGCACACTTCAAACGTGATCATAAATGTGTTTGTCTTAGGCCACTGACCACAGCACAGTTGTTTCCAAAATAAGGCTCCCATGGGGCATAGTGGCAGGGGCGGGACTTTAACACCAAACCGCCACCAAAGTTGATATGAATGCCAAACACACCGAGCTGAGCCACTCTGCCCAGCCATGGCAAGTTCAGTTTAGACCACAAAAATCCCAAACCAACGCCCAAGAGGAGGAACTAAACTAAACTTTTCCACTGTTTGCACTGGTGCGCCTAACGTTTCCATTGACATAAGTTAGGCGCACCCAAAAATGTTAATTTAAATTCTTAAACAGGAATAAAGGTGCAAATACATGTTTTTCTTCAGTTAAATCACAGCACCTGCACCACGAAATGGCCATAACCTCAATTGTTTAAAAATATAAACTTCCTCGTTTTAGGTGCATCAGTGTGAGTAATGAAAATGTGTTTTTGGGTCCATGTGCAAGCACATCTTGGAGCTCTGCATAATATCCCTAATCACAGCCTTTGACATCAAGAGAAGGCTTAAGATATCTAAATGATAAAAATCTTATCAGTATCTGTGGTATCTTCCCACAGGTTTTGAACACATCCCTAGAGGTAAACGTATACTTGGTGCATTACCGTCCACAGCTTAAATATTCATCATTACTGGCAAAGGGTCATGGAGAATAAATTAATAATCAGGTTGCTGCTGCATCCTTTGAGTTGTTTAAGGAGTGAACGGCCAGGAGATGGATGCAGTCATAGATTAAATTCAATTTGTTTATTGGAACAACTCCTGTTTTCAGTTGTTTTTGGACGAGATGCTCGTACACAGCACGACACTATTTTTAACCACTGGCCTCCTCCAGAAGAGATTGAGCCGCTGTTTCTCAGAGCATGCTCTGAAAACCCACACGGTGCTGTATGCTGGCCGTCCACGTTACGGGTCAGTGTTAATCTGCTGAATAATAACAGGTGGAAGGAACGGCTATGAAAGTGATTAATCGTCTCTTTCCATATGCTGCCTATTTTAAGGTTTGTCCTACTTGTTCAAATGGATTGTCCAGTGTTTCTCCACTCCTCTCTATCTTTTCTCATCATCTCTTTCTTTCTTTCACTCCTCTCCTTGTGCAGTCTGTTTTTAGTCATTATCTGTTATTCTGTTCCCAGTTGAGCCAGAGAGCAGCTGAATTACAGTACATATCTTATAAAAAGTGTTTTTACACTGAATTGTAATTTGGCGACAGTGAATGAACATCTTGTGATGCACAGATTCATACTGAGGAGTCAGTGAAAACATTCAGCAGTGTATTCACATCTTTTACATCAAGGAAAAGTTCACCAAAAAATTTAAATCACTTTGCATCTAAATTATATGCTGGTGCACCAAAATGAAAAGGTAAGGCGCACCAGTGCAGCCAGTGTAAAAAGTTATTCTGCAGCCCTGGTAAGGTTCCTACAACGGGTTACAAGATAAATCTGAGGGGTGGGGAGATGATCAATGGAAGTAACATCAATACAGAAATGTGTTCATATATATCGATCCTCTAATAGGTCTTTAAGGAAAACTGTCTGAGGAGTTTAGAGGGGAAATCACTCACACAGTTTTTTTTTTTAATGGGAAATCCAAGTCTTTAAAGTAGACAGTGCAGCTGTTTCATATATTTAGTGGAGTAATAAAACAGCACTTCCCCATTAATGAAGTGAAGTAGAGGCATATGGTAGCATAAAAATGGAAAGTAAAATGCACAGACTTAAGATCAGTTCTGGAGTAAATGTACTTGGTGTCTTTCACCACTGAAAACACCTACACATGTGGAAAATTTCCTTCATTTTAGAACTTTGTACAGCAGTGAAAGAGACCATTTCCTGGTGCTTAACCCTGCCCAGTTATTATTCAACTATTACTCATTTATCAGGGGTCAGGATGCAGGGCAAAAACAACCTTCTTTTGTCCACAATTTGGCCACTTCAATCGCACATTTTCCCTCCACTTCCACGTATTTTAGCTGTGAATGTGACCTTCAGAAGATAAACAGAGCAAACACATAAAGCTGAGCAGCATTAAGCTGCACAGCAGTGGAATTTTTACACCCGTAGTTGAGTATAATCCAACATGAGGTTTACACATTAACCTTTGTGTGTCAGACACTTCCCCATCTCCTCATCTCCTATTTACCAATGGGACAGCATGCCGTCTGACCCGCCTTGTCTCGTTCCTGACCTACATCATCAGAAAGTGAAAGGGCATTGAGGAGGAAAGGCTTTTGCTACTGGACTTTACTGTAACACCACAACCCGATCTCAGGCTTGTTATCGACGGCTGACTCACGGTGCAGAGGGACGGACGTCTGCGGCCGGTTTACAGAGTACAGTGCAGGGAGGGAGGGCGTTTTATTTAGTTAATGAGTCGTCACTTGACTTGCTGACTACAGAAACCTGCCCGACTCACACAAACACATACCTCATGGCTGCTGTTTGAGGTTCAGCAGCAGCAGGTTCATTATGTGTTTGTGTGTATTAGTGGTATGTTGAGCTTTGTTGACTGCAGACTGAATGGCAGCGCTGATAACCAGACACAGAGTTGTAGCTGAGTGAGTGTGAGCTGTTCATTGTCACGGCTGATGTAGATGACAGACAACACTATACACCACACTACACAATACACAGTGTCTGCAGGTTCCCTGTTTTCAAAAGGCTCTGAAAACATCCTGGTGATTTAAACATTTGGTCCATGGCTTCTGTAAACAGGTATTGAGGAAAAAACATGCATACATTTCTAATCTAAACCAGTCTATTATGTTCTAAAGACCTAAAGATCTTGAAAGTTAAAAAGGTCAAAGTCCACACCAACAGAAGCTCCTCTCTCCCACAGAAAACACTTCTCCTGAAACGCCTCTTCAGAAGTCCCGCTTTTAATTCCGTGACTTTGTTAACAACACCATGTCACACATTTGCATAATTTATGTCTAGCAACTAGCTTGGCACGCAAGACTTAATTTAGCGCAGCTGTGCTGTTGTTGGCGGTGCTGGGTCAGGGGTATGTTGGGTATAGTACCTGTTGAACCCTACGTAACTCCTGGTAACTGTCCCTGAATGCCAGATCTGCTTTGCGCTTCCACTGCATACAGTACCCTTAAATGTAGGCGGGGTTGTTACTGGGGTAACCGCTTTCACTTTTTTTCAGCAGTCAGAAAACCTTTTTGTCCTCTCCTACGCTCTGCCGTTCTCTCTCTTTTGCTCAACCACACAATCTCTACACCCAGCTTACATGTGTGGTTGTTTATTATATCAAGTAAATAAGCTTTACATGAGAACATCTGATCAGTCTAATGGTTTATATAAAAGTGTTGGGAAATGTCTGAAATGTTAATAAGGCTGTTTGTTTGGTGTCAGTGTTCATGTTAACCTCTGTGTTTCTGTCTCTCCTGTCTCCAGCACCTCCTACAGTGTATGTGTGGCAACAACATGTCTTTGCCGCTGCTCAAGGAGGCTGCGACGGTGTCTGGGTCGGAGAAGGAGACCGCGGCGGTGAGAGAAAACACATTATATTCTAGTGTTATTTTTCCTTAGGTTTGTGGAAACCTTGTGGAAGACCTTGTAGAAAGGCCTTTAGAAACAATGAAGAACAACCTCTTCTTTTAGAAGATTGTGATCTCTGCCTACCAACACACTGTCTTAGTAACGAGACGCCGCACCTGTAGCTGCACCTGTAGCAAGCACAGTACAGATACATTGTGTAGATGCTCGGCCAGATCTGAGTGTAGAAATTAAGCAAGCTGTTTTCAGGTACAGTGCAGGGATTCGTATAACACCAGGATCAAAGCTCCAAACCTCGTCTTGAACTCCACATGGAGACAAAGTGTTTTGATCTCTGCGAAGACGGCTGAGTCACTGATTTCCATCCAACACGCGGTGAACTGCCAGCTTTCTGAGTTGTTGTTATTCCCTTTCATGGCATCTCTGCAGGGAGTAGGGTGTTGAAACTGGCAGTGGGAGCTTATCTTGGCAAGAATGGGAAATTGGCACCTGTGTTTTTTCTGTTTTGGAAAAAGTACAAACGCTCACCAGTAGGACATCGCGCTCTACAAGACTGTTGCAATGTGATAAATCATGAATTTTAAAGAGAGAGAGTTTTAATGTTTTATGTGTTTCATCTGTGCACGACGGAGCTGAAAATATTGCATTCTTCACAGTTATCCAAGGTGTTCAATCACTTTTAGAAAAATGTATCTGAGTGCTAGTTCTTCCTTTGTTTCTTTGGCTATAGTGTAAATATTTAAGAGTTATAAATTCTGAAAAAAGAGAGTCCTAACCACTGTTTTGTTTCTTTTGTGCTGCAGGTGATCTTCCTTCATGGGTTGGGAGACACAGGGTGAGTTATGTTTTAACCTCATAGCAGAATCTGATGAGACTCTGGTTGTTTTTTCTTCCAGAAGGTTTGGCTCTGCACCCGACTCTCTCCTCCCAGCCCTCCCCACACAACACTCGTCAAATGTTTTGATAGAGACCCCTATTGGCAGAAATTAAATATTGTGTGTTTACTTACATTTACTTACTTACATTTTACAATGTCTTTTGTGTTTCGGTCACAATTGTCTCAGGTTGTGTGAGGTTGTGTATTGGAACTCATGGCTTCAGTATCTCTGAAATCTATTATCCAGCCCTGGTTAAATTTAATTTCTTCTTTGTGGTTTTTAATATCAGATAGCTGTTCAAACTGCCAGAGATTCATGAAGTACCTGGTGATTTATAAATGTGGTAATTGATGCCCACATTCATGTACTTAAATTTAATAAGACACCGCTGGGAACACGATGAGTGACTAATTTAAAAAGCTCTCGAATAAGCACTCGATGTCAAGTGTTAAATCATACATTTCATACAGTCGTACATTTGGCCATTTCGCTGAAACTGGATTAGAAACAAAGAGTTTCTTTCTCTCTGTTTTCTGTCAGACAAGGGTGGGCCGACACTATGACGGAGTTTCAGCTGCCTCACGTCAAGTACATCTTCCCCCACGCGTAAGTCTTTTTTCCTCCGATCCTTCAGACATATTTTATTCCTCCAAGACTGGAAAACGAACATCTTTATACTTCTGTTAAGTGTACCATCAACCCGTCAAACAAATATACAGTTTTGAACTTCAGAATGCAAAAGTAGCTTCAAACTGGTAGTTTAGTTTATATGTAATATTATAATAGTATCATGTGTCAACAACATTGGCTGATCTCCTGCACTGACTGAATGTCATTTCTCCCCTGCAGACCCAGAATTCCTGTCACTCTTAACCTGAAGTCGGTGATGCCCGCGTGGTGAGTTGGCGTGATGAAAGCGACAGCATTGTAGCTCAACACTGGGTGCTATTGTTGCCCTGGGAACCACAAAAGGCCCCCATATTGGCATTGACAATACGCCGTTTGTGTCTATTGATTTCCTTAAACGCTCGCCTCTGCATGTGTGTAGGTTTGACCTCATGGGTCTCACCCCCGATTGCCCAGAAGATGAATCTGGAATCAAGAAGGCAGCAGAAAACAGTGAGTTCAGTGTTTTGCAGCTCATCTATAAGGGAAACATATCAGCTCTGAAAGATAAGACTGTCTTTATTCTATACGAGTGCAGCGCCCTCTGAAAATGGCCTCTGGTATTTCCTTTCCTGTCTCAATATCATCGATCTGCACATCCAGAGAGCTTTTTAAGATGTATCCGGCCACCAGTTTGGTTCCTTTTTAAACTTTATTAGCAACACGGTGATATTTAATACACCATCAGTTGAAGATCATTTTTGAGGTGTTCCAAAAAAATTAACCTCACACCTAAATTATTAATAATAATGATCATTATTGTTATTTCTGCTTCTTTGTTAAATTACATTTAAGTTACTGTTAGCCCAAAAACACACTGCACACATGATGATGTAGAAACCTTTCATCCAGGTGTTACAGTGAATGAATGAAATATTTACAACCATCACTACGATTGATAAAAGGAATTAATGCTGACACTAGTCAGATACCTTCAGTAGAAGTTGTGTCCCAGGATGAACCTGCACAATATATTGTTTCAACATCGCAATGCGCAATAGTCACATCGCAGGAAGTGCAATGTCAAGTCAGGTCACGTTAAAATGTATTGCAACACAGTTAAAGGCATTTTCGGCAACCTGCGAGGCTAAAAACATTTATATATATATACATACACACATATTTCAGCCGTTGGCTCAAAAACCGATATCCATCCATAAAAGTGCAGAATAAAACCATACCAGATGTTTTATGATCCACTAAAGTTGGATATGATTCGAGTCAAGATAAATAAAGCCCTCGTTTTTGTCTGGCCGGAGCAGAAAGGGTAATTTAGTGACATTAAAGTGAGTCTATTTTAACCAGCATCAGCACAAGGAGCCGCTGATTAACAGAGTACACACACACTGAAAGACAAAATATGGCTGTTCAAGTAATCTGTTGAAAATGTCTGTGTTTTTTTAATATCACCATGTATATTACAGAAATAAATCATTGAATTGTCAGTATTTTCCAATAACATACGGCCCTAGTTGACATAATTATTTGAAGGTAGCTAGCTATAGGGTAGAGGGGACAATTTGTATAGAACAAGAGAAAGTGAACAAATCAGGAAAAAACTCACAACTCACTTTTCATTTGAACAAGTAACGAACGCGTAAGAGGAGAGACCATCTCTGAAAATGTGTGCTGATATACCCGTATTTACATGATTATTATATCTAGTTCCTCTCTATGGTAGATAACTTTTCACCATGACAGTTATTAACACTTGCTTCTAATGGTATTTATTCATATAAACTAATTAATTTCAGCACACCTGTAACAGTCAGAAATGGTTTTTAAAGATCTGTGGCTCCTCCCAGTGGTCAGAGAGCACAACAGCTCCTTTAAGTACACAAACGTGAAGCCCAGTTAGCAAAAGCCATCCGCCCCTCATCATAACTCACTGCTTTCTCAATAACATCTGAAGGGTTTGTTTGACAATCTGCATTATATGTAGCTTTCCTTAACACATATTTGTTCTTGCTTCCCTCTAGTCAAGGCCATAATCGAACATGAGGCCAAAAATGGGATCCCCCCAAACCGTATAATGCTTGGTGGCTTCTCTCAGGTGAGACCTCGTGTTTTAGCATTGTGTTATATTTCAGTGGAGTAATATTTCTAACACAGATGTAAATGATTGCATGTAATAAGCTTCTATCTCTTTGTCTGCAACCCTCCATTCGTCCTTAGGGTGGGGCACTGTCCTTATATACCGCCTTGACCTGCCAGCATCAGCTGGGTGGCGTTGTGGCTCTCAGTTGCTGGCTACCACTTCACAGGTCTTTCCCATCGGTACAGTCATTTATATACTTCTTCTGCACAACTATTTACACACTACAGAGTTAAGCTTGTGAATATTCTCATTCATCCAGGTCATAGTTGTTCCAAGGAAATTGAATCGAAAGCAACTGGATTTGGTTTTTGTCTTGAAGACGTTTCACCTCTCATCAAACAAAAAACCAAATCCAGTTGCTTTCGATTCAATTTCCTTGAGATACTACAGAGTTTTTCCAAACCACTTACTGTGGACATGGTCTGAGTCTGCGTCATGTCTGTCCTACAGGCTTCGAGCGGCAACAGGAACCTCCCGATCCTGCAGTGCCACGGCGAGATGGACGCCATGATCCCGGTGCAGTTTGGTGCCATGACGGCAGAAATGCTCAAATCCATAGTCGACCCTAAGATGATCACCTTCAAAACCTACCCAGGGCTCTCTCACAGCTCCTCTCATCAGGTACTGTACCATCAGGAGTTGTGTGTTTGTATGTGGGGATTTATGGTACGTATTTAAGGAACAGATGTCATTTTCAGATCTTGAACAATTAGAGATGCACCGATCTTCTTGCACGATTGATATTCAATCAATTTGGTAAAAGTCTGATCTGGCGATTGTGATTTTCATTTTTGCAAAGAACTGTAATTAACAGCATATCCAGATTTGTTTTTTACCCATTTTAAATGGAAATTCAATTATATGTTTGTAATAAAACCCTGATTATTAAACAATCAATAAAAATAACATGTTCTCAGCTATTTTAATGGCCTGTTAGTGAAATGTCTACATGATTTTTAGCTCCCTCTTACAAGCATTTACGCAGCGTATACATGTATATCCTGGACTCTTATTGTGAAAAGGTAAAAACGTAAGGAGTCCATCTGTAATGTTCTGCAATTGACATTGTTGCGTCTCTACGTCAAATGCTATTTTAACTTTAACTTATCTGTTCTGCTCTCTTACAGGAGATGGAGGCTGTAAAGGAATTTATCGAGAAGCATTTGCCCCGAATCTGACCTCACCTCATCCCCACTGTGACCCCCTGAGACACTGACCTCTCACCCCCGATCTGCCATTCTCCCACAGGAAACAGCCATGAGCACCCCCTCTACCACACACATCAACCAAACAGCAAACACACGCATGAAAACACACACATTTGATAATAATGATTTGATCGACAACGCTAAACCGAACCTCTCCATGCATTTCTCACACTCAGATTTGATGATAACATTACCAAGTGCTCACGCTCACAAGTCTTAGCCTTTTCGGAGGGAGAAACACTGACTCACACAATATACATTCCCTTTGGTTTTATTTGAACAACCTCTGTCTGACGCCTCCACACGACCTCGGTTGTTCTCCACTGTTACCTCATTTTGCTTTGACCTTTTTTTTTTCATTTGTCACATCCTCCAATGCTTCTACTGCCATGCCTTTCTCGCTTGCATTGCTGTGACATTTAGTGGAAATCCAACAATAACTCTGAGTCGGATTAGCAGGTAAACACCAGCATGATACTGTCAGTGATCATCATACTGAGGCGCCGTCTGACCGGATATTCTCTTTTATGTGGAACGGGGCGAGAACCGTTGATTGACATGCAAAATTTGAGCCAGGTTGCTTTGTTAATGCACATTGAATCGATGCAAGCAGCAGAGTGCAAGGACAAAATGTTAGAGAAACTGCTGTATAATTTACATCTTTATGGACTGCTGTTATTAGCCTGCTCGCCATCAAGCCATCCATCAATCAATCAATCTTTATTCCTATCGTGCAAATTCACAACTCTTGAATTACTTTAGTTACAGAGACACAACATTCCCCCCATGAGCATGCACTTGGCGACAGGGGTGAGAGAAAACTGCCTTTTAACAGGCAGAAACCTCGAGCAGGACCAGACTCACGCTGTCTCTTGCAGCTTTTTCGCCAAACCACACGGGTACATAGCTCATGTCAAATTCGGTCCGACTGCGGCTTCGATCCTGACTCATCTGGTTTCCCATCATCCCATCCATCCCACTTTCTCCCACGCCATGACCGTGCACTTCTGCAGCCTGCCCGGGTCTCGCATCTGTAATCTACATCATTTAATTATGGACGCCCCTTTTCTTTCTTTTTTAAATTTTTTTCCTTAATCAAAGCACCAACATCCATGGGGGCCTCACATTTCCTTTCTTTTTTTTTAATGAGTGTGATAAAATATCATGAATTATATGAAGGAAATCCAATTGAAATAAAAGAAACCTAATCAATCGATGCTTTTGCCACCCTGTGCTGTTTATTTCAAAACTTCCACACCTGCATGCAAGCAATCTCTTTCTGCTTTTCTGTAAAATTACCTCAGCTTGATTCCTTTTTTAAAAAATAAGATTGTAGGCTTAAAGGGGAATGACTGACCAGTATGACTTGCATGACGGTTGCAGGCCCGCACAGACTGCACACCATGAGTCGTTTCACTGTTCCTCCCACCGACTTCTCCTCTTTTAAACATTTCAAGTTTTCCTGTTTCAGCATCTGCTACCCATGAACAGCCTCCTCTCCATTACTCCCAGCTGATTATTTAATTTAAACTGTAAAAAACTGCTTCCTAATCTTCTTCCACAACACAAAGACTTTAGAGCCATTTATTCCCACGGAAATGTAAGAAAATATTCACTTCCCAGCTCCCTCCTTTGGCAACTTACCGTAACCCACTAATAGAACATAAAAGGTCAGATTAAAAGTTAAACCTAACTATGTTATAGTTCACTTCTTAACAACAACAAAAAAAATGGCTATACACTGGGAGGGCTTTGGCAAGAAGCTGTTCCAACATAACTGAAGGGTGATTTTACAAATTAATCTTGAACAACTTGTAATCCTTGGACATAAAGAGTGTAACCCTGAGGAGTCGTGTGTGTGCTTAATATATATATATATATATATATATCAGGTGTTCTGCATTTTCCTTTGTGAATGTTAATTTTTGACCTCCTCATGATTACCTGTTCTATATTGCTGTTTTTAAACCTGAAAAGGAGGAAAGACATCCGTTTTGATTGTTGTTCACTAATCAATGAATGTCTCTTATCTCCTCGAGTCCGTTTTTATTTTTCCTCTAATGTCGCCTCTCTTTCTTTAGTGTCTTTCTTCTCCTTTTTTAAAAACACACCCCCTGTGTCGAGGACGTGGCAGTGTTGTTCCTGGGTTGTATGTTGTCATTAAACTTTCTACATGTTTTTTGTTTATTGGAATTATGTTTCGTTGTGTTTTGTCACTGTTGTCATTTCATCCTTTTTTGTCTGTTTATAGAAACATGTTGAGGATGAGACAGGTGGTCTCTCCACTTTTTATGTTTCCAAAACACCTGTATGCGGAATAAATGACCCAAAAAAAGTCCATCTGAGTTGAGAGTCTTTCATTGTCCATAGCTAGATGCATTGTATATCAGAAGATGGGTTAACTAAATACCTTTAAGTATATCTGTGTAGTTTATCAGTAATTTTAAATTTTGACAAGTATAAAGTCATCAAAATTGTGAATACAGTCCAAAGCCCTGCCTTAGAATGACAATGACAGGAGGTAAAATATTCCCTATGCTTTTGTTATTCAACCATTTAATCTTACCTCTGCAAGCCTATGCAGTAAGCTTGTATATATTTAATTAACATTACATTAAAAGTCATGTTTTCTGGTGCTATTAATATATATATATTTTTTTACATCAGTAGTTGTACTGATACAGCATTGCATTTTTATAAATAACTGGAGTGGAGACCCAAATTAGAAATTAAAGGGTAATTCCATCAATTTTACACATTAACGCGTTCACAGGTCTTGGGTAGTACAAATGTATGTGTGAAAAAAAAAAAATAGTATATAACAGCGTTTCCAGAGGAAGCTGCAAATATACTGATGAACTGCCTCCAGTGATGTCACTCAGTAGCTACAATGCTGTAGCAGTGTACTGCTTTGTGGTGATCATTTCTTTTGCCCAAACCACAGCATTAGTGAATGCCCTCTAAAGTCGGACTCACCAAGTGTCACTCAAACACTGGAAATAGATAAACAGATAAAATGTTTAAAAATAAATAAATAAATACCGGTAAATAAAAAAAATTCTTACTGGCGTCCATGTTGGTTCCACAATCCGACATGAGGCACTTGAACACACCAAAGTCAGTAGAACGACTTTTGAAAATGGGACCATCCGAGCAGCACCTGAATGCAGCATCTTAACCGGCGACTCCTCCTCCTGAGCAGCGGACCAATGAGCGGCGCTGGGTGGCTCTCGCGTCTCTCTATACCGGAGAAAGAAAGGCACACGACGGTTAGTCGCCATTTTAAGAAGCTCGAGCTGCCGCTACTCTCGTAGGAAGCGGTTGTTACGCAGCACATTTATTACGTTTTTAGTCTTTGCTGATTTAAGGACCAATGTCTCGATTTAACCATAATCGCGGTGGCTTTGGGATGAATAACTTCCAGCCACGCAGAGGGGGAGTCGGCGGTCCGATGCGGGGTGGACTAATGGGAAACCCAAATTTTAGGAGCCATCCCTTCCAGAATCAGAACCAAAATCGGAGAGGGGGAAATAATAACTTCAACAGAGGACCCAATCAAGGACCACATGGGACTCCCCAGAAGCCACAACAGAACCAGTCTCTGCCGATCATTCCTCCGCCGAGTCCCGGTCCGGCTCTTACAATGAAAGGCCCGATGCAGCAACAGCAGCAGCCGAAACCGGCACCACAAAACCAGGAACAGCAGCAACCCAAACAGACACCTCCATCGCCCCAACCGAAGATCCAATCACCTCCACCGAAACCAAACGTCAGCTCTCCTCAACCTAACCTGGCAAACAAGACCCAGAACCAGAATCAGAACCAGCAGTTGAAGTCGCCAGTGGGAAATACAAACGGACAGCAGCAGAAACAGCCTCCTATCCCCAGCCCGAAGCCAGCGCCGCAGCAGGGCCAGAGAGCCGGCCCTCAACAGGGCCAGAAGTCGGGCCCTCAGCAAGGCCAGAAGTCGGGCCCTCAGCAGGGCCAGAAGTCAGGCCCTCAACATGGCCAGAGGACAGGCCCTCAACATGGCCAGAGGACAGGACCACCGCCGATGAGGCCCAGACACGAGCGGCAGGAGTCAGAGAAAATGGCCACAGACAGCGCTCCAGGCGAGTCGCCTGGGAGCCAGCTAAAGGTGTGTATAGTTATTTGTAATACACTGTGTTGAGGATGGCGTCGATAGTCTTTGTTGTTAGCTAAGCTAATGCTAGCTTATTCAATGCGACTAACGGTGCGCTTGATTCTGTGATATTTACCAGCCTGTGCGGGTGGAGCATTATGTCGACGGCCATACGTCGCCTGTTGCGTTGCAAGGCGGTGCGAGCTGTGACTGAAATCAAGCGCACTGTAGTCTAGTCGGTTTAGTTGTCCGCCATCTTGTGTAAGACCCGTACACGCAAAAATGGAAATTTTGTTCAGTTAAAACAAAGAACATGGAGTCTGTAGCTGGTTGTTTTTTTTGTTTGTCCTTTTTACACCATTTATCAGATTTCTTTTGTCGATTGGTGTGCGCCAGGTTTCCTAGAATTGATTTAAACGACATGTAGGTCAAATTGTGTTTTTCACCTACATTATGTGTGGGGGATGGGCGGTTGGTCGGGCGAGAAGACGTGTAACGTTATGAACGTGTCATGAGAACATTTTGTCAATGAAATGACTGTATATCTACCTGCTCTTCAGTATCCGTTGCTTGTTTTTATTTTCTGAATACAAATTTGTATTAGCAGAGATTTGAGAGTTTGACTGTACGGTTATGTCACTCGACAGGAGTTCACGCTGTCCATGCTGCTTAAGCCCGGTGAGAAGACGTACACACAGCGGTGTCGTCTGTTCATCGGTAACCTGCCCAACGACATCACAGAGGAAGATTTCAAAAAGCTGTTCGCAAAATATGGGGAGCCCAGCGAGGTCTTCATCAACAAAGGCAAAGGCTTTGGCTTCATCAGATTGGTAAGACACCCCATATTTGTGATTAAATACACAAATAACATTTATGGTAACATTTCCAGCATATTCAAAGTCTATTAAATTGTGAAGAATGTTTATTCAGGTTGCATAGAAGCTTAACGTCAGTGTTATGTGTAATTTCTCGCAGGAGTCCCGTGCACTTGCAGAGATAGCGAAGGCAGAGTTGGATGACACACCAATGAAAGGGAGGCCCCTACGTGTCCGATTTGCCACACACTCCGCGGCCCTGTCTATAAAGAACCTGTCTCCATTTGTGTCCAATGAGCTCCTGGAAGAAGCTTTCTCACAGTTTGGAATGGTTGAGAGGGCTATCGTCATCGTCGATGATCGTGGACGCTCCACAGGCAAGGGCATTGTTGAGTTTGCCTCCAAGCCTGCTGCCAGAAAGGCACTGGATCGATGCAACGAGGGTGTTTTCCTTCTGACCACGTAAGTACTGTTCAAGTGCAAAATGTTCTTACGTGCCACAAAATATGTATAGAAACCTTGCTTATTCTTCTTGTCATGTGGTCTTTTCAGGTCACCACGCCCTGTTCTTGTTGAGCCTTTGGAGCAGTTTGATGATGAAGATGGTCTTCCAGAGAAACTGGCACAGAAGAACCCCAGATATCAAGCGTAAGTATATCACTTTTAATGAGCTAGTTGGAATTGGAGTTAGTTTTTGTGTACTTATGTCCCAGTCACTTTTATTATGCAGGTCATTTCTTTCAAGTCATTGTTTTGTGCCCAGCAGATGGTGTGATGTGAGTGTGGGGGGTTGCAGTAGTAGTGGTCTGGGGGTTGCAGCTGTTACCAATCCATCTTTTGTATGGAGTGGCAGATGATGCCCGTGTTAATCAATGGAAGAGATAGACATTTGTTCCCTCTTCGTCTTCAAAATATAGTCTGATGTAGCTTTCATCTGAAAGGACAGGTGTATATAGATCTTTGCTATCAATACAGTCATAAAGTTAACACACTATCTATTGTGTTGTATGTATCTACAGAGAGCGAGAGGAACCTCCTCGTTTTGCTCGTCCAGGCACTTTTGAATTCGAGTACTCCAAGCGTTGGAAGTCCTTGGATGAAATGGAGAAGCAGCAGAGGCAGCAGGTGGAGAAGAACATGCTTGAGGCCCGCGAGAAGCTGGAGAGCGAAATGGAGGATGCCTACCATGAGCACCAGGCCAACCTGCTCCGACAAGGCAAGTTCAGCAGTATTACTGTCAGGTTTAATGAAGAAACAGAAGCCTGTTTGATTGTATTTCCTGAAGTACGTTAGAATTTAAGTGCCACAACTTAAGATG
The DNA here is from genome assembly GCA_039737535.1 of Lagodon rhomboides. Lineage (NCBI taxonomy): Eukaryota > Metazoa > Chordata > Actinopteri > Spariformes > Sparidae > Lagodon > Lagodon rhomboides. The sequence goes on from CM077799.1 coordinate 6,364,833, forward strand.
TTGGTTTTATGTTTGCTATCAGATCTGCTGAGGCGACAGGAGGAACTGAGGCGCATGGAGGAGATGCACAGTCAGGAAATGCAAAAGAGGAAGGAGATGCAGCTGAGGTATTTATATTCTGTAGAATTCTTGTTTGTTGATCTCACAACTATCATTCTCTGTCATACTCATTTATAAATCCTTAAACATTAATGCTCAACATGTGTCTCGTGTGATTAAATAGACAAGAAGAAGAGCGTCGCCGCCGGGAGGAAGAGATGCTTCGCAAGAGGGAGATGGAAGAACAGATGCGCCGCCAGCGTGAGGAGAACTACAGGATGGGCAACTTCATGGATGTGAGTTGACCTCAACTTTAGAATACAGCACTATTACATATAAAATGAAATTAATACTTCATATTCAATATTTTCTTTGTTTAATCTTTATTTTGTTTAATTTTGCAGAGGGACAGAGAAATGAGAATGAATCCCAATGGAGGCATGGGTGGTAAGTAATTCTCCTTTTTTAAATACATTTCATTGAGTCAGTTGTTTAGAAAAACGGCCCACACCATGTATATTAGTTACTACAAATGATCAATGGCAAGATATTAGTAACGTTGCTTTTTATAAGACAATTCGATTAAACAATAGCATAACTACAGCCTCTAACATGTCCATGTGCATCCAGCACATTGCTTACAATGTTGTGACACACGATGTATTTAAATGTAATATATTTGGACTTTTTGTACCAATGATTGATTCCATTAACCTCCATTAACAGGCTTCAGTAGGAGTGTGTCTCCTAGTTTTATGTTAAGTCTGTGTTCTTGACTTGTTGCCATGCTGTTTGGTAGATATGCCCTTTGGATCAGCGAATCAGAAGTTCCCAATGGGTGGACTGAACTTTGAGGGTCAGCAGGGAATGGGAGCTGCAGGAGGCTTGATGGGCAACGAAATGGTAATGTATCCCACTTTTTGGAAAATCAGTAGTTAATGTAGTTTGTGTTGGCTTTCCTTTTTGTCGGAGAGACTCGGCTGATTTAAAGCACAAGGGTCAGCTGGCCGAACTGGACGGGAAAATATGAATGATATGTGTTCCCAGCTGTCTTTGGACGGCTTGTTGGTTGTTGAAGGTGACAAGATATGCTGCCTGCCTGATGGGGTTTCTCTCAATGGCAAGCCAAGCCCCCTCAATTGGCTTCACCTGAGTCTCGCTGCTTTACAGCTACAAAACCGTCAACCTGCACTAAAATCACAAGAAACTGCTCTCTGACAGCTGTAGACAGACTCCAGTGGCTCTTCTCCCTCTAATCAAATTGTTTGTGTAGTGAACTTCTATTGCAAGCCCTGTCTCGTGAGCTGGACAGGCACTTTTTCTTGACCGGAGGCAGAATTGCGTTTACCAGTGTATATATTTAGCTTTTAATTCACTTTTTCATAGCAGTTTCACGTATCATCTGACATAAGAGAAAATGAAGGCTATGTTTATTTTTGGGTGGCAGTGTGAAATCATGTACAAAGCTTTGTGCTGCAAATCAATTTGACACCTGAGGTAGGTTTGTAGTTCATCTTCTGGACAAGCAACCTTTCCCTTCTTATCAACATGTTTTTGTTACTGAGCATTTACAATGCTTTTAGTGCAGGCTGACGGTATGAGGCATGAAATGTGAAATGAAAATAAAAAAATTTATATCACAGCAGGATTAATTGATGGGGGCAGGCAAAGCCTTGTAACCATTTGTGTTTAGGATGGCACTTGGGGACTACTGGACTCAGCTTGAGACCTGTGCTTTTGGCAGGATTGTAGTACCAATGTTGGGTTTGTTTCTGGATTACAGTTGACAATAAGAATGCTTAAATGTGTGAACATTCTCAGTCCTGAATGAAACACATTTCCAGAAACCTTTTTTAAAATGAAATCTTGAAGTTCTGTATAAAATGTTTGCAGTTGATTGATAGTGTATGCTCCAAAGAGCTGGGTTTAGAGATGGCAGTTTTCCAATTCACATTGATCTCCGTTTGAATCATCCGTTATCAATTTATTAAATTTCTAAATCAAACCTCAATATATGATTTCCGTGGATGCGTGATATTTAACACCTGACAAGCACAAAAGGTAGATTTGTCTAGAGGCAATCTGCCAAACTAGTGGATAAATGTTTGTATGAAAACAGTCAAATTACAACAATGCAGACAGTTAACTTTTTTTTTGGTGGTCATTGGTGTGCCACTTCTGTCCTCTGCTGTCTGTGTGTTGGGGATTATCACACACAGCACAGAGACTGCATTGTTCATTCAGGTGCACCTCATAGTCTAAAATCTATATTGGAATGGCTAAAGAAGTAATTTAAAATGTTTTTTATTTTTTTCTCACTTAGTTGAAATACACAAATCTACATCATCATTGCTATTTTGTTCTTTCACTACATCACTTTTAATAAGTAGATGCTAAAATCATAACGGTGTCCCATGAATTAATCCACAGCAGATTATAACAACACATCTCTGAAATCATTTCAATATCAACTATTAATGATGACATCAGATAGAGGGATACCTTGTACTGTTTTTATAGCATTATTTCCCTCAATCATAATTTATATAGATCTTGAGATGGATATATATCAATACAATTGATATTGTAAATGAAATATCCCTAACCTAATCGATATTAAATCAGGAGTCAGAACGAATCGGGACCTTGTGAATTGGAATCAAATTCAGTTATGGAAATGAGTCGCAATACCTAGCTCTATTTACTGAACGACACTCTGTATTTTAAAAATGGTGCGCTTTCACATTTGTAGCTTTTGTTCAATGATAACAGAAGCCTGTGCCTGATTACTTCGTCATGCATTCAATTTAAAGCACCATTTCCCTTTAAGTGACTTCAGAAAAGACTTTTATAGGACCAGAAAATAAAGCCAATGGTTCAAGCAACAGTTTGACAGTCAAAGAAGTTGCATTTACAGTGACACTTGACACGCTGTTTTTACGCGTGTAGTTATACTGTCACACCTCAATATAAAGCTCAACTTAGAAGGCTGAGCAGGTTGATGTTGGGTAAAATCCAGTTCAAGAGAAGTATATTATACATTCTTCCTCCATTACAACATGTGTTCTTGCCATATTGCTCCGTCGAAGGCTTGTGTTGCAAACCAAAGCCTCTGTTTGATACCTGGGTTTTGCGAATATGACGATTTTTCATACCATTGTAGTTAAACTAGGACATGTCCCATTTCACATGTACACTGCATAATGATCACCAATTTTTCTTCCTCTGTTGCAAAAAAGTTGTTGTACTTGATGTGTTGTGCAATACTTACATTTTACTGTGCCAAAGTGGAAATACTCTACACGTATACTTCTTGTTCAGTCCCCGTACTTAAGATTCTGATCACAATCGGGGTACTTTAGACGCAGTTTTCAATGCAGTGCCGTAAGAGGGGCTGCGATAACAGACAGCAGATAAATACTCAATTTATTTTCAGGAAACTTGCTGTGAATTTCATATCTTGTTTCCAAATTTCTAAGTTAAGATCAACTCTGGCCACAACAAAAGGAATGTTTGAGCTAGGGCTGGGCGGTATGGCTTTAAACTGATATCATAATATTTTTAGGCGGTTTCACAATACACAATATATTGCTCAATATTTTGAAGTGTCCGCAAAAGCACTTCCTGAATTTTAGGACTAAGCTACAAAATCAAATATCGCAATAATTTCAGCCAAATACCTCTATCTATATCGCAACAATGTTGTAGGGATGAATATGGGTGTTTCACAAAACTTAAACCAACTAGATTTATGATATATTATCATAGCACTGGGGATATAATGACTAAGTGGGTAAAGTATAAAGACAAGTATTATAAAAAGTAGAAAAGTCGGGTAAGTTCAGAAAATGACACCACTTGACTGTAATGCAGCCTTTAAAACTAGGACAAGACAACATTAAAAATCATATCACACAATCCAAAATCCGAGATGATAGTCTCAAATCATGATAATAATATATATTGCCCAGCCCTAGTTTGGGCTTTATTTATAACCATATACAATAAATTATGTAACTATTTGATATAACCTCCAAGAGGTGTAGTTATTTTATCTGTTGCAATATTAAATTGATGTGCATAGGTAAATATGGTAAGCATTTAAAAATGCTAGACCTTGTACCTATTAAGACTATAGAGCAGTCTTGGCATGCACTGGAGAGACCATACTAGGTAGGCACTGACTAACAAAAGCATTACCCTCTCTTCCTTTTCCGTATGTAACCTGTGGCACCTGTGGACCTTCATATTGGAACGAACGGTTTCTTCGGATGTGTCTCCTGCTGGTTATGTTTTAAATCTGCTCACGATATAAAACAAATCACCTCTATTGCCATAACTTTCTATACACTTCCACATGGACATGAACTGTGTGCTTGCGCACCCCATTTATTACTCCCCACCTTCCTATCTGCCTCCGTGGTAAATTGATCCCCACAGCGCAATGAGCGCTTCTCCCAGGGTGGTCCCAGGGGAATGGGTCCTGGTAACGCTGGGTTCGGCAGGGTCCGCGAGGAGTTTGACGGTCCTTCTAAGAAACCTCGTTTTTAGACGCTGGTCTTTGATGCTCCCAGCAGCACCATTTGTATAGATTCTTCAAAACAAACGTGCATTTCTTGTATTTAAGTTTAAGTTGTTGCTACATTTTAGCCTGACAATTTACTCCTTTTTATGAAAAAGTCTATTTCCATTTTTATTTTGTATTGTCAGTAGTATTGAAAGATGAATGACCCTTGTGTGGTCTAATAGCTCTTTCTGACCATGTATAATTTTCTTTTCTAGATGTATTATGCTCTGTGAGTCGCAGTGAAGTGATAATTGTAACCCTTTTCTCAAATTTCTATGGCTGTGTTTTGTGCCATACATTTGGAGTCAAAGCATGTATTACAATAAAGAGACACTGGTTCTATCAGGACAAACCGTAAACATTTATTCCTAAAATCTGAAACGTACAGTGCATTGAGAAAGCAGCCAAATCCCAACAATTGGTTGTTTGCACTTATTAGACAATGTGGATAAATCAGCCACATTAGGACTTAAAGGGTCTATGTGTTATCTTTGCTGCAGCCTGACCTTTGTTAAGCAAATACAGTCTAAAAGACACAATATGTGGCCCGTTCAGATGCAAGCATCGCTAAAAATGCCCCAACCAGTCTTTGCCACTTCATTTTCTGAAAATTCAGATAAGTGGCTAATACGTGTCACGAGTGACATTCTTAGGTCACAGTTAACTATAATTTATCAAAGACGTAATTAGGTGGGGACATCGTTAGTGCAGAATGGCACGAAACTTTGCATCTACAAAGACTATAAAGTAGTCGACACCCAGCACTTAAAATTTTACGAATCAGAAGATTTGTATCAGACGTTTCATTCAGTGGGATTTAATAACTCAACTGTTATCCTTCAGGAAAGCAGAAATATAACACATAGAGCCTTTTAAGAAACACTGTGTAGTAGTATGTTGGGTTGTTGTTCAGCCCTACGAACGCATTCTGTCTTTCACAGACTTGGTCTGTAGCTGACACACAGACTACCTTGGATGCAGGTCTTGTGTTCATGTTTGTAGGCTGGGGTTATTGACTACGTTTACATGCAGTCCAGAATATATATTGAATTAATAGTAACGATCACTGCAGTTCTGGTTGATGGACAGATGACATAAAACCTGCACTTCCAGTGTTTGGTTTCTTAGAAGCTGGATTAGCTGTGTTTTGAAAATGTGATGAGATTTCTTCCAAATATGGAAACATCAATCCGATTACTAGAAGTAGATGACTAGAATTTCTAAAGTTGCGTGTTATACTTGTGATGACCCAGGTTACCCAGGTTGTCCAGGTTGTATTTCTAACTTGTGTAGCTTTTAACCTCGGTTGTGCTTGTATTGGTGAGATGGTCTATTAGACAGCTCCGGTGCAAACGCTCGTCAGGTGATCGAATTGCCAAATGAATCTGGAGCAAAGTAAAGACATGATGCAAAAACCAAAACAAATGCGAATTAGATACATTTCCACCAAGTGGTTTGGAGCAAATAAACTCGACTATGCACAGCGTAGTTTCATCAGAAAATTGTTGGATAGGCTACATTATGCTTAGTGGCCACAAGCAAAAACCAATTGTTGGCCTGTCGCCAAACAGGTAATCTTTTTCAAACCTGCATGTAACCGTAGTCAAATTCAGAATAGGACTCATTTTGGGGTAAAGAACAAAAAAGGAAGTCTTGACTGTAGTGATCAAAATTTTATGAGTCTAAAGTTCACACTATATTTGTACTATTTGTTGGCAATCTGCCTTTGCATGACTGGAAAGTGACTCAGTTGCACTTAACATTACATAATGTGCATTGTGGTCAGTTTTGAAGGCATGATGACCACAAGAACCTAAAGCATATATATACCTATATAGTACATATCAAACTTGGTCTATCTATGGATGAAAACTTGAACCTTTACATTTCATTAGCTAAAAGGCATCTGTATGAGTCGGTAAACATGTCCAAAGTTGCACATAGAAAATGCATATAAATCGTAAATGTGCACAACTTACACTTCATTGGTCAACAGTACAGTGTGTGGGACCTGTAAGAAGACAAGAAATCCAGAGTTTTAAATCTCGACCCTGGCTTTCAGTTTCAAGATTGATATGGCTCGTTACTACAGTGGATGTGTCTGCTGCACCTTTTCAACTCTGACTGGAGTTACCGACGGGACATGCTGGTATTTCACTCCGTCCAGCTTGTCAATTCCCTTTTACATCTAGTTATACAGGAGGAAGATGGATTACTGTTATTGGTCTGGTATGAGCTGCTCCATAAATTCTTATTTGTTACAAATCCTGGCTGCTTTATGCTACCAGCCATCTGGCTGAGAGAACTCTACACTACAGAGCATGCTGGGACAACAATAACTACAGTTACTGTGTTAAGTTCAGGTGGAGACCACAGTGCTTTTATTTTCTGCATTAAGGAGAAACAAGTTTAAATTGTAGTTGCATTTGTCATCATTGGCAACATTACCAAAGTAAGAGCTCAGCATTTTAAAAGAAGAAATTTAAGACCTTTTCCCTCAAACGGAAGGGATAAAGGTATAATGATTGGTATTATTTACCTCGACATAATAGAACTACAAGGTCTGTGTTTTGAATATTGATGGGTTACCTTTTTGTTGACATCTGGAGGATCACAGATGTTACTAAACTTTTATGCCCACTCTTCAGGTAACTCAACATATTAACCTTTTTTTATATAATAACCATATGAAAGGAAAACTTACCATGGTCTCCTTGCAGTTTAATTTGTTCTCTGCTGCCCACTCTGGCCTCTCCCCGTTTATCATGTCAGTACCTGTTTTGAGGTGTTATCTTGTCATTTAGCATCAAGTGGACGCTGGCTTGCTTCAGCAAGCTTTTCTCAGTTATGTGGTAGCAGGAGGTGGGGTATAAACTAAGTGTAAGTATTCTTGCATTAATTACAACTTTAAGTATAATTGTTTCATTTGACTGTGTTTTTTAAATTTTTTTATGGAAATGGAGAATTTGCTGAGAGATGAAGCAGAGCACTTTGTTCATTCGTCCTGGCACTAGCCTCGACTCTCTCTCGACACTCTGGATTATTGAATGTGAATTTACATTACATTTTAAGATGAATGAGAACAGTAAGTGACATTCTGCCTTACCTTTTGGAGTCACCTTTAGTGCTCTTTTGTAAACACTAAGGGTCTGTCCAATGGCTGAGTTTGGACAACATTTGGACCTGTAACTGGGTGGCTACAATGCATCCTATGGTAGTTATTTTAATTTGCCAAAGAGGCAAATACTGGCAATAGAGAATATGTAAGACCCCAAGATACTTTTTGGGACCCCAAGATACTTTTTGGCAGCCCAAGAAAATCTTCCCTCGTCTTTTGGCAACCGGGAAACCTGCAAAACACACCTGAAATGGCTGCAAACTGAGCTCTTCAGATACTTGGATGAATTTGGTAATATAATTAGATTATCCCGGAGTGTTCATCTGCAATGTCACATGTTTGTGTTATGTACATCTTTTCTTAACAGGTTTGACCAGCTTTAAAGATAATGGACTGAAGAGAAATGTGTGGCTGCGTAGCTTGTACTAAGGAACGTTTTAGCTAAGAAACCTAAACACTGAACATGTGCAACAGACCTTAGTAAGATTCATAACAGGATGAAAACAAGGAAGGAAGTTGGGCAATGCCCTGTGGCATACCTGTTGCATAAAGCATTTTTTTAAACCTGTAGATGAAACTACTATATAGGTAAAACAAAAGGTTTTTTCAATGACGACAGCAGAGTTATTTGAAAAGTTTTCACTAAATTTGAAAATTTTGAAAAACCTTTTGAAATAATGGGGTGTCCTGTTTAAAAATGGACATCCTTAAACACCAAGTGATGGCTGCAATTTCCTGATGCCAGTCTTTGATAATAGACATAATCACATTGACAATTTATACAGTAGAATTGTAGGAATATATGTTAATGCAAAGAAAATTGACTCCCCTGTGGTCCACCAACAGATTGGTGTTGGTTTGTAAAATCACATGTGTATAGTTCTACACGACAAAATATGTTAAGTGCGAAATGCAGCCAGTTTAAAAGTTTGGTTGTGGATCAATGTTGGTGTATTTCTTTTTCAGGTCACAGCCTAAATAGAAATGCCATATTTAACCAAATTTACTTAAAATGTAACTTTCCCAAGGTCAGCCTACAGTGTTATACCAAGATTTGATTGGCGTAGGTTTTTTATTGCTTATTTACTTGAAGAGCCTTTTCTGTTATCAGGATATTTTTTTTAAAGAAGATGAAGATCCTTTGGATTTAACCTATTTAGTGCTCTCTTGTAAATGGGACTGTTGACTGTCTGACGTCGAGTACTGACAGCAACTGACAGATATTTAACTAAATTCTAATTTGCAACACCTGAAGGAGATTTTGTTGTATAGTGAGTGAAAAAAACAGACGAAGAAAAGGGGAGTTAATCAGCCCCCAGTACTTTGTTTTATTACAAATGTCAGCATGTGTACATGGAAGTTAATGCTGAATGTAATGGTAACATATTGGACAACTATGAATCTTGTTAGGCTTATTTAGGGCTTTGCTTGTAGAAAACGGAAGACGTTATCCTCCACGTATCACCGGAACATTATGCAAAATAGTACTAAAAGTTTTCATTGACTTGGCCTAAGTGTAAATTTTAAAACTTGTACTGTTATGTCTGTGTGTTGGTGTTGTGTACAATTTGTTTTTCTTTAACAGGTTTGACCATCTTTAAAGGTGTTGGACAATGAGAAGGAACTTTCCAAACCAAGAAATTCAAAGTCTGTAGCTTCTGTTGGAATGGTTAAGTTAAGACAAAGCTATCATTCTTGAAGACCAAATGGCACCGACTTCTTGAAATTGTAGTTATTTGTTACCCTGTTAGGTAGCGGCAGTATGGTTTTGATTATGGCTTGTAAAGCTGCAAGTACACAAGATTAAACTGACTTTGCCAGGAACACTTTACGCCCCTGTTGCAAAACACTCTGACGTGGATTCATTTGATTAAAATGGAAATCAAAACTTCAACAATATTTAAGAAAAGTTTGCAGACAGAATTTGTTAAAAGATGGCGCCACATGCATTTGACGGACTACACAGTAACTGTACTTGGAGCAGGGTTAGCAAGACTTTCTCACTTTTCTTTGTTAAAGCAGATATTTAAATATAATCTTCCATGCTGATATTCTTAAAGATGTTATTTGTAAGGACTAATGTGCCGTCGGAGCCAAGCAAGCTTGCAAACACCTACTAGAATATATTGGCAGTTGCTGATGTGGCCAGATGGAAAATGTAGAGATTTCCCAACCCTAGTTTACAGCCTGGTTGAAAAAAAACAGTTTTGTCTTGATAGTGAATTTTCTTGTTCATGACAGCTGTACGAGGGGTGAATTGTATACAATTCATTCGTTTAACTTTGTTTAACTTCTGCAGAGGCTTAAAAATATGCACAATTAAGTGCTTGGGCAGTTTGACTGCCAGATTGTTAGCTGTTAGGCTTCTATCGTCCTGCCCTAGCTTCACAAATGCTACACTATTTGTCCATTTTTGGATTAGCCAGGAGTTAAGTTGAGTCAGATAGTGGAAAGATGGCGCTGGCCAGAGCCACCACGCTGAGCTTTACAATGGCTCCTCAGAAACTTGTCGTCCCAGAGTCTCCATCTATATATTATATAGTCTGAGAGTGATTAAAATGTAGACCTAAGTTTTTCACACTGAAGATCTTGAAGAGGACTCCTTTGTCAGGATTCATTTAAAGTTGTACTATGCAGGGTTTTATTGTTGCTGTTTCTAAACACCATTTAAAGTTGGACCTTCTTCACCAGCGAGACAGAGCTGCGGTGGTCGAGCGAGATTGAGGGTGCAGTGATGGTGAGAACAAAGATTGTATTTCAAGGCAGAAAAACAAAAACCCCTCCACCTCCACAACCCTCCAGATTTTGTGTGTGAATACAGCTGAAGTGCAAGCTTCACCCTGTTCCCTGTTTGCTGCACTGATTTGCTCTGCTCTGTGTGTGTGTAGCTCAGCCCCACCCTCGGTCAACCACACACAGACCTGCAGTTTTTACTAGATCCATGTTGAAGACAGCCATGTACCCATGTGTCTTTTAGAGACCAGACCTCACGCCCTTTGCGCTGGATTGGAGCTACACACCACCGCCGAAAGGTTGAAAATGCATTCAGAAGGCAGAGTCACTGTAGATGTAGACACCACGCACACATGTAGTGGGTGCCAAGTGAAGATTGAGAGAGATTACTTTTGTATACAGTTGTTTTTTTAGGAAAATCCTGCATAGTATACCTTTTTTTTAATTTATTTTTTTTCCCCACAGCGGGCATCAAGCTCACTTCAAACTACACAGTAGTCTATATCAGAGGTTCAGAACAGGGATATCCCTGATTATCAACACTTTGACAGCACTGGTGACCTAAAAAATTTAAATCAGCTTAGGCACCAACTTTTGAAAACTTTTTCGAAGTAACTACAGCGTTTTGGAACATGGACATCCGCTGTGTCAACACATTTTTCACATGAGAACCAAAGAGTTGACACGTGCAGTTTAAAGAGAAGTTCTGACTGAAGATTTGTTTAAAAGCCGTGTGGCTTTCAACCCTAATCTGCCCCCCCCACCCACCCATATTTGTTCTCTTCATGTGAAAATCCCTAATCCTAAAAGCTGATGACAGAACCTGCGCTAGTTGACCTGACCAACTTCATACACCAACCTACCCGAGACAGGAAGTTCCATGCACCTTACGGTTGAAGAGAGGATCGTGCGTGTGCCTGTTGCCTGTGTGGTTGTGTGTATGCTTCATGTCTTTGGATAAATGAGGTGTGTTAGCTGCAGTCAGCCAGCTTGTCAAAGACAGGCTGCCCCAGTCCACAGTAGAGGCTCTTCTCTGCAGTTGGGTTGCATTGACGATGAGTAGTTCTGCAGAAGTCAGTGGACAGTAAAGCCTGGACTTGTTTGCACTGCAGCCAGAGGTATGCTTACACAGATCAGCCGAACAAGTAAGGTAAGTGTTCCATCCATGTTTATAATACAAGATGCACAGTTGTCCCCTAACTCTTGACTCTTCTCTCTGTTGTCTCTTCCACCATGTCACTGCTCTCAGTGACGTTTACAGGGCTTCTGGCATCACACTTACAAAGAATGGCATCACAGTGCAGATCTCTTTTCTTCAACCTTTTCATGTGTGGATGTTGCAAAGCATTATAGTCCGTGCAGTGTGTGTGTGGTTGTAGTACTTTGGCTTCTCTGTATGCATGAAAGGGTCTGGATTGCTGAGTCAGTAGTTCAACACTACGGGTTCTAACCACAGACGTGTGGAACAAAGTGCTGAAAACCTGACACATTTGTCATATTTTAGTAACACTCACAAGTCAAGAGAGGGTGTATTTTTATTTTCTGGCATTAAAGCAAAATGAAAAACTGTAGCGTAAGAAAGCTCAAGTATTGTTCAACTGTACACAAGTTTTTCAGTTGTATTTTCTTCTGAGTTATTCAGTGAAAACACAAAGCCCATCTCATGGGATGGCATTTCCCATTGTATTGCTGTAAGAAATCTTTTTTGGTAGTTCTCTGTATGGCGGATCTTTTACATAATTCACAGTTCAGGTTTGGTTTCTTTTTTTATAATTTATTAAACTTCTAACTGCACTGCCCTTTCAGATATAATAGCACAAGTGTGCATGCAGTTCCGCCATTTTTAAGGTTCAGTAGTTTAGTGTGGATCACTGAACCATGACAGATTATATAAATAATTCAAATATTTAAATGTAATCGTAGCACTTGTGTGTGTTGTTGAGTTGTGTCACGACCTTGGTAACTGATAGAACTGCTCCACCTGTCATCACTACTCCTGACTCCATCTGTCTGACTGTGAAATGTCTCTAAAACTATAAACTAAACTGTTTGTGGTACTGGGTTGGGACATCTTTGCAGTTTTGAAGTGAGCGTGTCACATACTGCTGGGGTTGCGCCGGGTGGGTTTGTATAAAATGAAATTTCTATGTCAGACATCCTGTTCCTAATCCAACAGTCAATGCAGGTTTCCTTACCTTATGCTCCAACCTTTGTGTGTTTGTGTCAGTGGGGTTTGGTGTTCTGTTTTTTCAGAGTCTTGAAAAATGCAAATGTGCATTCAGACAACTTATGACTATTATCTGAGTACATTTTTAGCAGTTTCGCTCCTCTTTCAGTACATCCTGTCTGTTAAGGTCTCTGAACTTCAGAAATACATTTGTCAGGGAGGAAAACAATGTTTTGAAACTTCATGAAGAAATTTTAAATGTGTGTATTCGCCCCACGGAGCCAGAACTTTTTTTCCTGCGAGCAAACAACAGCGAGCACAGATGGGGTGTGTCTTTGTTTGGGTTGAGTTCAGTCTCTGACTAAACAGTACTCACCAGAGACTCCAGTCGATATCCATCCTTTGAATTCTCTATTCCTGCTCTTCTCTCTACACTTATGAAGTAAAGTACAATTATACCAAGAGTCAGCAGTCAACAACTTGGATTACATTACACCTGATAGTGGAGGTCGGCACTTCTGACTCACTGCTGCTGACAGGTTAAGAAGTAAGAGTGAAGATAAATCCACTTTTAAATCAAAAATATTTAAACTCTGCTCCCTCTGGTACCTGTCTCTAGACTTTGTATTTAACTGGGCCCTGCACAAACCATACTTTTGGTTTAATGTGCACCGCGGGGAGGTATTTTAAAGTTGTAAGTAATGTAAAAGAAAAACAACTATATACATGATAACTGAAACCTTAGCCTAAACACACTGATATAAGCTGCTATCATATGTTTGAAACAAATTGAAATTAAACTTCCTTTAATCAGAACTTGCCTCAGAATCAACGTTTTAGGTTTTCTTCAGTATCAAAGTAATCCAGTGATCGTTATCTCCACATAAGTGATTAGATTCCAAACAGAAACTACTAATAGTTTATCAGACATACTTTCAATAGTGATGAAAAGCCAGGAGAACAAAATGTAGGCACCACTAGAAGATTTATTTTTAAAACAGTGACTGTTCAAAAAAGTGGACTGTAAACTCAAAACTATTACTTAATAACTTAACATTCCCAGTTAAAAATAAATGGCTTCTTCACATACAAACTTTGAAACCCCCTGAGAGCATACAATGTAAGACATGCAAACCAGACACAGCAAAAATATATTAGTTTTTAGTTGCTGGTTATTTCACATCCAGCCATCAGTTGTTTTGTGTGGAGAGTAAAGGAGAGACATGAAGTCTTTCTTTAGTGCTGCCCTGTTGCTTTTCTTTCTTCTCTCCTCTCAGTTCCTCTTACATTCATATTTTGTCAATCTTCCTGTTAAACTTGCCCAGCCAGTATTTTTGAAAAACTACCCAACTGCGGCATCGTCCTTTTTGTTTCTTGTACATAGGAGTTGTCTTGTAGCTGTAAAGGACCGTGGTGCTACCTGGAGTTTATGCTTCTCAACCCTCGATCAAGAGGAACCTACACTGTGTTCAGCCGATGCCATGAGTCAAGCCCTGGAGGCTGTCGAGATGTGTTTGTCTGCACTGTGATCCATTTTCCAACCAAACCTTAATTCCTGATTCAGCAAATCCTCTTCCATGCCCCTGTCCTGAGTGTGATGCCAGAATAACCCTTCAGGCCTCTAATGGCCTCTTTTGAAAAGGGCTCTGCCCAAAGTCTGCAAGACGGACCCTGAAAATGACCTTGTTTACTTTTGTATAAGGTCACGGTGCGCCGCTCCCCGCTCTGTCTGGGGTTTTTCCTTAACACCCCTGATGGGTCAGTACGAAGGTCAGCTTCACATGGCTCTAACAGAAAGACCTTCCCCGAGGATCCCAACACATTTGAATGTTGTTGTCATGAATTTTTCTCGTCCTTTCTGCAGTTTGTAAACACGAGTCTACTTCAGTCTGCTCAGATGCTTTTTTTTCTTTTTAAACTCTACAAATCATACAACATACTTATATTTCTCACATTGACAATCACATTTAGAGTTTTTTTTACTTGTGATGCATGTTCACATTATGACACCATTGCTCCACAGTCACTTCCAACACAAACATGATCACGTAAAATACACATAGATTCACACGCTGTCATTTTCGTCTTTTTTAAGGGTGGCAACCTCAAAATAGTAATGGTTTTATAACGCAAACATAGAAGTGATGGTAGGAACCTGCTGACCAGTTCACTGCCAGGTTCTCATTGTTTCTCTCTCGCCACAGGAGCCTCGACCGATCGAAGGAGGCTGAGGATCCACAACACCGAACCAAGGTGAGTCACCGCAGTCAGTAAAATGTAACAGGGTGATATTGTAGATGCCTTACACTCAATTTATTTTTTAACGCTTGCCTTAAAGGAGAGACTCTTATAAAGGACCAAACTTGCCCAAATCATAACTAAATTAGTGATATACTTATGAGTGTGCTGTTAAAAGCACCAAAGATGTTTAAAAATGAATGAAGCCCGTTGTTAGACTTTGAGATTCTAGGAATTTTGCCAACTGCTGAATACCCAAATACCTTTGGCGCATGTGTGAATTCATACCTTTTGAGTCTTAATCAGTTGGATTATATGACTCTATTGTAGCACCTACAGATTAAAACACACTGGGGAGACACCCTTTCAAAGATTAACTACTAAAAACAAAAGTTAATAAAACATTTCTACATGTTTTAGTTCTCCCAAAGACCTGTTAACAGGCTGGAGTTCCCCATCTTAATAGCCCTGAATAACCCACAATATACAAACACGCATGCTTTCACTTTTTGTGTAGATTGACGTGAAAATAGTGACATCATTGTAATCTCCGACACAGCTCTGACCAAATAATTTAAAACATGAGGATGTGCCATTTTCTCACTTTGGAAACTGTTGGTTCATTGTAGAATTTACTTGATCTTTTCTTTGGTTTCTTCCTGTTTTGTAGGTAAAATGAAGACTGATGTGTGATTAAATGCCAGAGCTGCAGGAGACCCAGCGAGTGCACCGTGGTGACACCAGGAGGACTTCCAGGTTCGCTCCCCTGCAGTTACCATTCAGACATGATGTGGCTTTAGAAAACTAATACTGGAAAATCAGATGTGATGTCTGTTGTATTTAAGACTACACTGGTCGTGTGACTGTGGAAATATCATTACATTCATCTCTAAAAGCAGTTTTCTGTGCTTCTCTCTCGCAGGGCTGCAGGCGGTGAAGCAGATGCAGTAGCAGGAGGCGTCCAGCAGAGGACGAGCAGCCAGAGTCCAGAGGAGATTTGTTTGTTTTTGCTTTGAAAGTTTTAATAATAAATGATGTAAACCTGAGTTCTGTTGTTGTGTATTTCTTACACCTGTTAATTTATTTAAAGTTGTTCAACTTTAAGCTGCCTAAATGAAACTGTACTACAGGTTGTCGGGTGTGGTTGATGCATTCAGTCAGATTTCAGTTGCAGCAGCCGAACACAGTCAATCAGAAACATGATGACGGTTTAACCTGCCAAAGCTCCAGCTGAGCCCGGATCACCGCGCCAGTGCCTCTGGAGCTCCCCGAGGCTCAGTCCGGTCACAATTAAGGGCAAAGGTGCAGTGTTTCTGCTGCTGGATCACACTTGCATCCTGAGGGTTGGCTGTGAACCCTGGAGGAGGTCCAGACCGGAGGGAGGGAGCAAGACGATACGAAGGAGCCCTGAAGGCACGAGACACCTGAGGGAGGTCGGATGTGGGTCAGTTTGGTGCTGACCGACCTGAGCTGCACTGAAACACTCCGACTCTGTAAACAGGCTGTGATGTGAATCAAACTTTATGACCTTTGGTGGTGAAGGAAATATCAGATCCTTTATCCAAGTTACTGAAACTGCGCTGAAAAATACTCTATCATTTAAAGTCCTTTGATGTTAAGTATCGTCAGGAAAGGAAAGCAGTCGGGGCAGTTTCCAGCTTTGTCGTGATCAATAAGGGTTTAAACGTAATGTTTTCCGAACCCTAACCAACTGATTTATTGTGGCTTAACCTAACCAGACCACAAGCACAGAATCGTCACAACATTAAATTAAAATAACCTAAAGAAATGAAAGTTGCCACATAAAGAAACAAAGTTACAACATTTCTGTCGTTTGTAGGAAAATTCATTCATTCTGAAGAACAATAGAGGAAGTTTCAAAATGTTTTTTAGACATGACGTGTGAAAAAATAAGTAAGAAACCAAACTAAACCTAAGATAAAGTTCCTTATTACCGAAGTGGAACGCTGCCACACCAGAAAATGACAAACGGATCACTATCACGTTATAACATGAACATTTTCATGGTATAACAAGATGTTTTCACATTATTACGACATGGAAACTTTTTGTTGTGATGTGAAATGTTTGTCATAATGTGATAAGTTTGTAGGCTATATGTTGTTATAATGTAAAAATATCTTATATTCAAATATTCAAATATTCATTTTCTGGTGTGGCAGCACTAGGCTTCCGTACGTAAGCAACAGCGCGCCACAGTCCAACATTTTAAAGTCCATCACTGTTTCCCATCGAGTGACGGTGTTTTCTACTTGAAGTTCACTGTGTCACTCACTCCACCCCGCTCGTTCACCACCTGCCGCCTCCCTCCTCTGTAAACCGACCTGGGGAAGAGGGAAAGGGAGAGAGGAGGGTAAGTAGGTGGTGTCCACCTGACCAGCTGCAGCCATGCATCATTCATGGACATGCATCATTGATGGCGTCCAGTGCTCACAGGTGGAGCGCTACAATCCCCTCTCCATCTCCATTCACCCCCCGCGGCCTGGAGCTGGAGACACAAATACATCCAGGTCTCTGCAGTCCGCTTCAGCTTCATGTCTGCTCTTCATGTGACTGTTTTTAGGCCACACGTCTATTTTCAGCGGCAGGTGAGTTCTCCTCCAGGTGTGACTCAAACTCAGACACCCATGAGTGGCACCGCTGGAGCTGCACCCCCGACAGCCGTGCTGGGCTTGGGTTTGGACCTGGGTGGACCGTGGCACCAGAGAGCCGTCCAGAGGAGCAGAGCTCTGGTTCAGACGTACCTGCTCACCTCCTCTGTTCACCCTCCACCTGCAGCAGAAGGCCGGGGGGCCGCGTCCCCTCTGAGGCTGCCCTCCCTGGTGGCTCCGACCAAAGGGCCCCGCAGGAGAGGCAGCATGGCTCGACTCAGGTGAGATGTTCATGAGTGTGTCTCTCTTTACATGATGTGAGTCACTGAGCTTAAGTTTCTGTTAAATCCCTTTTCTTCTGGGTTTTTCTGAACTGAACTTCAGTCCTCAAAGCAGAGCTGCAACGATTAATCAGTGCATCGATTAGCCGTCAACTATCAAATTAATCTGCCAAATATTTTGATCGATCTCTCAGTGTGAGTAATTTTTTAAGGAAGAAAAAGTCAAAATGATCTGATTTGAGCTTCTTCAATGTGAATATCTTTTGTCTTTTCAGCATTTTTCTGATTATTATTATTTTTCCATTAAATTGTTGAATCATGTCTTGATAAACAGTAAAATGGTGTTAAAACCGAATAACATGTTATCGAGAGAAATGAAGAACGTTTCAAAGAAAAATATTTTTCAACTAAATATGAAAGAGAAATACTCTTATCCAGATTTTTGTGACATCTTTTTATATGGTAATCTGTCTGTTCCTATCTTTTGATAGAGTCAAGAGTCAGTTAGTAATAAAATTATTCAGGTGTAAATTATATAATGATCATTAATAAAACATACAAAATGAAGCAGAATCTAAAACGCCAGAATAAACACTTCAACACATAATGATGTATTTTGTTACAAGAAAAAATGCCCTCGAAAAATGTTCATAAAAGTTGGATAAAAGTATTTCCTTAAGTAGTAAGTATTGCCTCGCACACATACTAAAACATACAGCAACATATGAACTCAAAAACAGATGAGTAATTAATAAAATAATTAAAAGAAGAATTACAATAAAAATGAAATAAAGATGCAAAGGAGTTCAGTGGAATAAAGGAATCTATAATGAAATGTAGATATTAATAAATAGTTTGATCATCAGTTAATAAAATAAAAAACATCTGCAGAGAATTTAAAAGACGAATCACAGAGAGAATAAAAGTAGCTGTTAGTTTTACAAGCAGGTTAAACTCAACAACTGCCTGATGATAATAGAGAAGATTCTCTCTGAACAAAACGTCCAGAAGAAGATAAAACACTTCTGCTTTCTCAGACTGTTTCTGCCGTTCAGTGTGAACAAACTGACAGCGTCCAAATATCTGTCCACACAATACATGATAATGATGATTATGCTCATTTTATATTTTATTTATCAATTATCATGTGAGAGTATGAGGATAGAAGTTGTATGTTTTACAGACTGTATAGCTCACTAAGCACATTTACATGACATCTATGTGCAAAAATAAAGATTCAAACTGGATGTTTTCGAGACATCTAGGACTCAGTCACACAGTGGAACAACATACAGTTATATATATGTGTGTTTTCTGCCTCTGACCTCCGAGGCCCTCAGCGCCGCCTCATCACTGCCTGTTTGAATGTGATTAATCTCCTGTATGTCATCTCCACTCTCCCATCTCCACTATTCATTTCAGCAAAAGTGCCCGTCGGAGCGCACGTTCAACGCTTGACTGGAATTACAGTGTAATTGTTTCCTCTCTGTCCCCATTTGATAGCATAATGTAGGCCGCTTCTCCGCTTCTCCGCCCCCCCGGGTTTGCTTTGAGTACAGAAGGCCAGGGAGCGGCGTGTCATAAATCTCAGGTGTGGAAGCTGATCCGCCGCCTGATGCAGCACCCACAGCGGCTGCACTCAGAGGAGGCGGAAACCCGAGCGAGGCGCCCGTCGCACACACTTCAGGCTCTTAAACACACACGCAAACAGACGCCCGCCGCTGTCTGACAGAGTATTTGATGGCCTCCTCTCACCCAAGCAGAGCAGGTTTTGAATAACCATCGATTGAATGAGGAGGAGGAGGAGGAGGAGGGAGGTTTTTATGTGTCTTGTTGGCCTTTTGGCTGTCGAGATGGAAAATGTCGGTCAGTGAGCTCACCGCTTCACTAATCGAATAACTATCGGAAGGTTTGTTATGAAGATTTGAAAAAGACATTCATGGTTCTCAGAGGATGAACCCCTGACTCTTTCTGTAGCACTGAGCCATCATGCACCTCTCTGGATGAAATGTAATAGCTCAGGCGATTCCTTAAACTTTTCTTTACCATCATGTGAAACTTTCAACTTTTGTTTTATACCAACAAAACTAAAGACTTTCCTGTCGGCTTCAGCTGAACTCCGTGTTCAGCAGCAAACATTAACATGCATCATGGTTGTCAGGAGATGCACCTTACTGACTGTTAATGGTGAACATAGTAAACATCATTCTTTATTAAGTTATATTCCTGTTTGTACTGCTGACTAAACCCTCCATTCCTCTCTTGTTCCCTGTCTCCTCAGCCTGAGTGAACCATCCCTCCTCATCCCAAACGAGAACGTCCTATTCAAGGGATTCTCCGGCAGCCGTCGCCCCAGTGTTTTACAAAAGCGACCGCCACCTCCTCCTCCTCCATTTTCCAACTCCTCAGTCCTTCTCCCCTGCCACCCATCCAGGACCAACCAACCCCATCAGCAGGTCCAAAGCTGCAGCAGACAGACCTTCATCCACTTCTCCCAGGCCATCCAGCCCAGCTTGAAGCCGAGACCAGCGAGGCGTCATTCACACAACCCGGTCCTGACCACAGAGGTGACACAGGGTGACCCCCGACCTTCTCTGACACGACATCCGAACTCTTTGCCTCAGGGGGAGCCTTTGTCGATCGTCGGGAAGCCCTGTCTTCCCAGCTGCAGCGAACGCCCCGCTGTGGCTGCTGCCGGCGGTCCAGCTCGCACTCAGCTCCACGTGTTTCTGCCCACAGAGGCCGAAGGAGAGGAGGTGGACAGTGAATCTGTGGACGAGGGCTTCATGGATGAGTTGGACTGTAAGATAACTTCTCTGAAGCTCCAGCAGAGGGCGCCAAAGACAGCTACATACCACTAAAACGGCAAAAATAGGCTAAACGTATACGAACAAACGAACTTTTTATGAACTTTTTTCATTGGTTGTAATAATATTTTACTTGGTGATTTCATATGAGGGCATTTACGTTATGGAAAATAAATAAAAAGGATAGTATTTTTATGTACAGAAGCCCGAAACAGTCATGAGTCGAACATTTCCTCAGTTTTCACGTTTTAACGATGTTAATAATATTTGTTTTCTCAAGATCACAAGTTAAGCTATAAGAAATAAGAGTGAATGATCTTGTTCACTTGTGATAATGGAATGTTTTATCTCATTATCTTTGGGATAACACAGCTCTTCTTCTTGATACTGAAAATGGAGGAAATAATATGTTTGACCCACAGCCTTTCAGGGCTTCCGTAGTTATCTACCACTTGTTTCCTCATGGACTTTTTAGAGTGAGACACTTGTGAGGAGTTGCTGGCGAGAGAGTTCCTTATGCCATGTATGTAAAGCTGTGAGGGATTAAATAAACAGTGTAATTGTCCGACAGTAGGCTTAAATGCAGTGGTTAACTTAAATCAGATGTGTAACTGTCCAGCAGGAGACAACCAAAGACATTTCAGACGTATTCAGATTAATTCAGTTGTTGTCAGACTGAATATATAAACACATGCAGGGTTTATGGATTGGTTAATTTTTTCTCCATATAAAATACACATGTGAAGCACGTATCGGTCTCATTTTCTTTCCCTTGATCCTGACTGAAATTATTGTGTAGTCAAGCTTCTTCTTCTTCTTCTTCTTCTCCTCCTCCTCCTCCTCCTCTTCCTCTTCACCTCTTCTTCTTCTGCTTCTCCTCTTCTTCTTCTTCTTCTTCTTCTCCTTCTACCTCTTCTCCTCCTCCTCCTCTTCTTCTTCTTCTTCTTCACCTCTTCTTCTTCTTCTTCTTCTTCTTCTTCTTCTTCTTCTTCTTCTTCTTCTTCTTCTTCTCCTCCTACCTCTTCTTCTTCTCCTCCTCCTCTTCTTCTTCTTCTTCTTCTTCTTCACCTCTTCTTCTTCTTCTTCTTCTCCTCTTCTTCTTCTTCTCCTTCAACCTCTTCTTCTTCTTCTTCTTCTTCTTCTTCTTCTTCCTTCTTCTTCTTCTTCTTCTTCTTCTTCTTCTTCTTCTTCTTCTTCTTCTCCTCCTCCTCTTCTTCTTCTTCTATATAATTTACTCCACTCTCCGGTACACTAGGTGGCGCTCTGCAGCTTGAGTCGTGGTTGCGACCCGCCATTAAAGCATCTGCAGACGAAGAAGCGTCTGTCATGTCTTCTTCTCATACGTCTGCATCTTCAGCAGCATCCCGCCGCTCGTTTCACAGTTATTCACTCTTATAATGTTGAAAACGTTTGTTAACGTTTGAAACCAAACTCTTGTAAACTTGCCTGAGTTCAGCGGAGACGAGCAGATAACCTACCGGAGCAGCGCCGCTGTGATGTGAACTCAAACTGTAAGTTTGCCACATTATTCTTCTTTAACACATCAACAGTTTGACACACTAACGTACAACAGTCACAACATGACCTCCGCCATTTTACTACCACTAATTAAATACATACTTTACTTTATAAACGCCGAAACAAGCGACTGATGCGCCTATATTGAAAATGTTCAGCTCCTCCGCTTCACCTGTGTTTATGAGTGGACTTAAAGGGGAAGTCCACCAACTTTACATATTAAAGTGTGTTTACACGTCTTGGGGAGAACTACTGCATATGTGAAGGGAAAAAAAGAAAAGTTTAAAGTCCTTCTATGGCTCCAGAGGAAGCTGCTTGTATTCTGATAAATTGCCTCCAGTGATGTCACTCAGTGGCCAAGATGCATTGTGGGTAATGTAGTCTCTCGCTTAGCAAATTAAAAACTGAGCTGAATACCACAGCGGAGCCTGTCTTCTCACGCAGTTATGGTGCGAGTCGGTCAATCTAAAAGCGTTCCAGTGCATTTGCTTGGAAAAACTGGGGATGCTAGCTACAATGGGTGTTTAAATGGGAAGTCTGCTAACTTCACAAGCAACTACAGCAGCTGATTTAAAAGCTGAGGGCGCTTAAAGAAAAGAAAGACAGGAGGAGTCGGCTTCTAACACATACTCTCAAAGACTTCTGTTGAGCTCAAATCAACTAAATGAGAGTGAAAATGAAGCAAACACTGTCTGTGCGGCCATACTGCTGTGATGTCATCTGTAGTTATGAAGGCAAAATCAGGCTAAGCGGATCTTGCCCCAGTTGTTTTTTTCCGTGTCGGAGTTCTGAAGACAATAAAAACTCTGTTAACAAATGCTGCAGTCACTTGCTCCTTGGATGATCCCATTTCTCCAGTTAGGAAGTTGTTAGTGGGCTTTTGAGTTTGGAACGCCCAAGAGAAGTTTAAACATTTTAGCATTTAAACAACACATTGACAGCTGTTTCCAGTAGTTGAGTGAAAAGTGAAATGATACAATGACGATACAATACATGACCCAATGTTTATTTTCGTCCGCCATGTTTCAGCAGCATATGAGAGATGAGATGAATATGTATACAAATCAGCTGGAGGAGAGTTAGCTAGCTGTTAGCAGCAGTGTGTTTGTTTAAGGGGGCTAACAACTAACAGAGCTAATAGCTTACAGCTAATGGAGCTAAACACACAGCAGGACTCAAGAGTTTCTGTCCCGGGGGAACATGAACAAACAGTGAACTGCAGTTTAATCTGCAGTAAATAATTGTCTACAGTAGTTTTGGTCTATGGTCTGGTGTCTGTGTGACAAAACTCAAGTTGGTCCCCCAGAGCTCCCTAGAGGCCTGGAGCACTTCGATTGTAGCGACTGGATATGCATCATTCTTCTGTCGCATGTGTTTCTGGGGTTTGTGTGTTTTTGACATTGCCTCGTTTCTACTGTTGGAAGTGTTTTGGGTCACTGTAGCAGAACGAATACCCAAACAACTGTGTTTCAGAGCTGAAAGAGTTGGATCGTTGCATCTCTAACTTTTAATGACACTTCTTCCATTCTTGGAAAGTGGAGGGTGGTGTGTGACATCAGATTAATCACCGACTGTGTTATCTAAACTTTGTTGCAGATGCTGGAAGGCGCTGTTTGACATCATTCCTAAGGCTGCCTGGTGAGTGTTAACACATGAAATGTTTTTATGACCAAATGTAAACAATTTAAAGTGTGACTTTAATTGTCAGGTTCATCTTCCCTCGTGGAATATGGATGACATCTGACTTTAACCTCTGACTGCTGCATAACTTTGTTTCAGACCACCTTTGCTGATGCTAACATGCCTAAAGATAGCCGTGCCGCGCGTGAGCGGAGGCGAGAGGCAGCGCGCCGTGCTCGTGCAGCTGAGTCAGAAGAATCGCGAGCTGTACGCCTGGCAAAAGATGCTGCGCGCATGGCTAAAAAGAGGGCACAGGAAACACCGCAGATGCGGGCCGAGCGCCTCGCAGTGGAGGCTGCACGAATTGCTAGAAAGAGGGCAAAGCGAAGGCTGCAGAGGCGTGCGGATTGCCCGGCAAGCAGCGCTGTGCACATTGATAACATGTGGGCAACTGAAGTGTCTGAGGTGCAAGTGGAGCCATGGGCGTGGGACCTGCAACCTCAAGAGGAGGAGACCTCTTCAGACCAGGTCTATTATTAATATTAATTTAACACAGCAATGATGTGAGAATTAAGTGATTGCATAAATTATTGAAATATATATTAGAGTTTTTGATATTTAATTTGGATATTTTAAGTAATTAAAAAGAAATCTATGAATATCAATGAATTAATTAATGAGTCATTTATCAGTTTTAATCTGGTTTTAAACTTTCCATACAGGCTTATAGAGGAGTGCAATGATAGACCAGTGTACTGTTTTACTATTATTATTATTATTAATAATAATAATATTGATAATAATAAGAAGAAAAAACAAATAAATACATATACTTTTGGCCATTTATATATTTTTTCAATTATTTTTATTGCAAAACTGAACAATCATAAACAACAATAGACATCTGCCAAGAGTTAATGCTTAGGGGCAAATAAGTTGTATAATTAAAAAGGGAAAGAAGGTTCAGTGGTTTACACAATATAGAGTGTTTGGGGTTTGTTGAGTGCTGAGTAGTTTGTATATATTGCTGCGTTTCATTTATTAAGAAAATGCAAAGAAAGACAAGACAAAAGAAACAAACTTTTGTGCGTGTTAAATCTTGCTAAGCTAATAAAATATTTATAAAAACATTGTCTGAACTGCAGATCATATAAACCAAACATTAAGGGGTCAATACATTATATAAAAAAAAACGCAATTAAATTAAATTTCATTTTCTTATTTGTTTGCAAATGATGTCCAGTGATCGCCTGACCATTACTGGGTGCAGTTCACACCTTACGTCACTGGGGGCGATAGCGAGCTACTGACGTGTGGTTACTACCAAAAAGCAAACGTAGAAGAAGACAACGCTCTGCAACAAGCTAGACTGGATGCAAATAATGCAGCAAGGAACCACATGAGAAGTATTTCAAGGCTTTGAAGTCTTTTTTTTTTTGAAAGTCCACATTGATTTGCCAAACCCAAGGATTTTGGAGCAAACATGGCGGCTACGGAAACTGGCGATGGACATCAACGTATGGCCACCAATCAAGACTCGTCTGCTGGCGCGGTAATTTTCTGCACGTTGTTGTTACGGCTGTGTACATTCCTTATAACGTCGTTATATTAAGATGTTTGTATGTGTAGCATAGCTTCAACTACAGTAGTTGATTCATTTGCACAGCGGTTAGTTGTTGTGGCGGCGCGTGTTACGCGACACGAGCTAGCTAACCGAAGCGAGCTAACAGACAGAGAGGTGTGCACAAATGTGAGCAAGCTAGCCTTAGCTTAGCGAGCGTTGAGCTAGTTATCTTGTTTATAGGTCATTTAATTGGTAGACATGTCATTATAACATGGCTGAATTAAAGGAAGCAACCCAGTCGGAGGTAAATGAACTTTTTCTTTCCGAATTGGCGCTGGGTTGTAGCTGTTAGCTAAACATCCCTGCAGCAGCAGCGCTAGTTGTGTTTACATTACAAGAGCAGTGCTGCCGTATCAGCAACAAGCGAATTCGTTTCCGTCGTGCGATCGCACAAAACGTAAATAACACTGAAGTGACACCCGTGTTTTTTAATTCCAGCTGTCTGTTTATACAAGCACGTCGGTTTTATCACGTTTAAGCTAGCTCCATTGTAAAGTTAAGTACGTTTTCTACATGAGCACGTTGCAGGACTCGCATGTTGCGATTGAAACGCTAAGTGAGCCTTAAAAGGGCTCTGTGTAGTTTGGAGAAGAAAAACAAACTCAGAATATTAATATTTACAATATTAACAAGGCAATGATACCAACTCAGAATTATTTTTTTTCCTAGTAACAGAATAAACACGCTGTTCTCAGAAAAATGAGGTCCCAGAGCGCCGTTTGTTTATATGTGGTGGACCCTGCCACCCCTCATGCTTGCAAAGTGCAACAGCTTGAAATTGTGCTGTCCTTTAAGTTCAGTTTGTTTATTCAGTAAAACGGTCTTTCTCTTCTGATTTACATTTATCTCCCCAAACTACATAGTGCTCCTTTTTAAAGGGATAGTTCGTTTTTTTTTTTAAGTGGGCTCATATAAAGTATATATCTATAGTCGGTCTGTTTTTTACCGTAATTGCCGATCAGCGCAGCCTCAGTTTGGAGACGCAGACAGCCGCTCAGCTTTGTACTGCAGTGAACGGAGTCCAGACGCAAAGCGAATTCTAACCAACTAAAACAAGGCTCACCTAAAAAAATCTATATCAGTTCAAGTGTACGTTGTATAGAGAAAATCCACACCGCTTTTCATCGTCATCAGACCGCCCTTTCTTTTGGCACTACATTTTCTCAACCGTAGAACCTCCGTATCCCTACGCATTAGCGCAGCTGGGCCTCGCGCTGTATTTCGCTGCTGGCAGATCAGCTGTTTGGGTCAGAAAAGTGTGTTTGAGAGTTGAGACTTCAAAGATGGTGCGTACTTGTGTTTTTCCGGGCTGCTATAACAGACAAAAGTTGAGGTCACCGTATACATTTCACCGTATACCGTTGATTGATATTGACCTCAGGCAGCTGTGGCTAGCTGCGCTGAAAATGGACATCAATTTGCCACCAGCACGATTGAGATACCTCCGCGTTTGCAGTGCTCATTTTTCTGAAGAGGATTATGTACATCCACTGCCACATAAACAATTGCTGAAGAGCACTGCTGTACCCAAACGTCAGGTAAGAGAGCACCAGTTATCAGTCTTTATGCAATAAAATGCAGTGAGAGCTAAAAACTTACTTTGAAGACAAGTTGTCATTAGGCCCTTCCGGTCTGGGATGTTTTTTCAGCAGGGCCGAGATCCTCCCAGTGGCTTTGGCAGGTAGTGGCATGTCCGTGGCATCTCTATTTTATATTTCCCTGTGTTTATATTATTCTTATTTTCTATATTTCCTTGGTTGTATTACTTGTTTTACAACTACTGTTTGTATGCTTCTTCTGTGCTGCTGTGACGCTGGAATTTCCCCGTTGTGGGACTAATAAGGGAAATCTTATCTTAAGCAGCAACAGAGTGACAATGGACACTGACAGTGTTGGAAATATTACAATATCTAATATGAAATGCCAAAGCCTGCCATAAGGTGACAGGGTGTCTTTGCAACAGCTGGACTGACAGTATGTAACAATAGCATAAAGGGTACTATTAACACAAGCTATATTACAATTCTAATATGAAATACAGTTATAAAAATATCTTAATATAACAGTTGCTACACAGTTCCATAACATGCCACAGCATGGGTGTCAGGAGATGCCACAGACATGCCACAGGTCTCTCGTTTTTTTGTTCTTTTTTCCAAATTTATCTTTGGAAAACTGAAGAAGGTCCGCAAGACACCGGGATTCAGTAAGGCAGGGAACTCTGGATGGTTGGTGATGCAGACTGTATGTGAGGCGCTGGAATCCTCTGATTCAGAAAAATCCTCAAGTTGTGTTGTGACCAAGTCCCACTCATGGCAGCAGTAGCTCTCCGGGTCCGTGGGCACGGACTTACAGTTTACACATCTGCACCACCAGGTAGCTTGGGCTCTTGCTTGGCCTCAGGTTTCCTCAGAAGTTTCCCATCTCTCTCTTTCGGCCCGTTCAGTCCCCATCTGCAAAAGTTCTTCTTCTGTATACTCTGGTTCATGAAGGTATCCTCTTGTCCCCACAGTGAACGGCATTTCTTCATCACTGTCATAATCACTTCATTTCTATTTTCTTTTATTGTTGTCTCTTCCATAAAACTCTGACCAAAACAGGGGATCTGCGAGCGGCGAAATACAGCGCGAAGCCCAGTTGCGCTAATGCGTAGGGATACGGAGGTTCTATGGTTGAGAAAATGTAGTGCCTAAAGAAAGGGCGGTCTGACGACGATGTAAAGCGGTGTGAATTTTCTCTATACAACGTACACTTGAACTGGTATAGATTTTTTAGGTGGTTAAAATTCGCTTTGCGTCTGGACTCCGTTCACTGCAGTACAAAGCTGAGCGTCTGAGCTGGAGCGGCTCTCTGCTTCTCCAGCATAGCCTTTCAACTAATGACAGGTTTTGTTTTACATGCACTTCTCACCAGACAAGCCAGCAGTCTGAAAAACTTATTTCTTGAAATATTATTCTAGGATTGTGCGGAATAATTGTTTATTGTCTGACACAGGTGACACAGGTGAAAGAGGAGACAGACGGAGAGTCGGTGGAACCTGTTTCGGAGCCGGGATCATCAGTGGATGTTAAAGACCCAGAGCTTGCTTGCCGAGCTTCTCCGAGCCTCTCTGAACGTGGAGAGCAGGACAACTTTGTTGCTGCTGAACAAGAGATGGAAAGTAAAGAAACTGAACATAAAGAAACTGAGGCCGATGTGTGCCCTTCTCCTGAATCTGCATCTCCTCAGATTGAACCCTCTTCACAGTCGTCTTTCTTAACAGAAGTCAGCACAGTTTTGGTTCAGGGTGGTGAATCGGATAGCACATCAGCGTCTGAAAAAGAGGTGAAAACTGAGGAAGACTCTGAGTTATACGAAGAAAATGTTGCAGCAAAGGACAACAGCTCAGAGGAAAGTCCTGCAGGACCCAACGTCAGCGAGGACGCAGATATGGACAAGACATCTGAACAAAAGAAAGAGACAACAGACACAGATGAAAAGACGAACACAGACATCGACACACAGCAGGAAAAGTCGTCTCTATTGAGGGGTTCAACAGCGGACGACCTCGATGAGATGATGGACATCGGTACAGTGGATCAGGTGGAACAGGAAGCTCAGATGAAAGAAGAGGAGGTGAACTGTTTGATGGATGTGGAGAGCAGCCGTTCTCCTGCCTTTTCTAATACAGGTAAAGTGAAGTAGAAGTTTTCTTTCTCTGTTATTTTTGGCTCAGAGTTTTTGTTTTCATGATGCAGAGAAACATTTTCATCAGGGAGAGTTTATTGATGTTGCGTAGTAGAAAAGTGGATGTTTTTAGAAAATTGTCGAGCTAATGAAGTACTAACAGCTTCACATATACCGCGTGTGAGAATGAATAGTTTTATCCGTTGTGTTTTTAATCTTTCTGATTTGAGCCGTTGTGTTTTTTTAGAAGATGACACAGGTGTTCATTCATACATGACAGTGGCATGTAAAATTACGATCATGCATGTTTGAAGGGGGCTATTTTGAAGTTTATTTAACAAATCTAAGAGAATTTATAAACTATTAGCTTCATAGTAATTCCGGAATTTGCTGTGTGGCAGGTAATATATTCCGTTACATTCTCCGAGGGGCCTGATGTGCCATCAGCTAATGTCGGGGTGGTTGTTCAGCGTCTGAGAACCTAGTTGTTCAGGGGACTGATCATCTTAATTGGTAGCAGAGCCCGTCAGTGGCCTTTTTATCCTATCTAATGTGGTTTCTCCTTATTTCTTAGCCTCTACCTCTTCACCAGTGCTGTTTCTTTTGTTGCACGAGCAATGTATGAAAAACACACATGCACTGGTGGCTGCACAGACCTGGAGCAACTTCTGTAACCATTTAAATGATGAGAGACTTTCTTTGGCACAGCCTATAATAAGTTGGTAACCAGTTAACTTCTCTTTGTGGAAGCTCTCAGCACTCTGCCGTGTTCACAGAGTTAGCTACAGAAATAGAGATCTAGTTCAAAGGTAGTTTAGCAGGGCAGAAGCTCTCCAACATGGTCCTGCCTCTCCACTTAAAAGCACTTGGAAGCCACTCACTGCTCTGTAGCGTCCCACTAATTTTCTATATTTAAAATTCCTCTCACAGCCACTGAGGCAGAGGACAGGATCTCTGTTAAGGAGGAAACTGATGTGGAACCCACTGTGGTACCACCACCTGCAGAGGAGGACCAGGTGGAGGACGTGAAGGTGGCTGTGGACTCGATGCAGTCCAGCCTGTCTCCGTCGTCTGAAGCTACACTCAGTGGTGAGTGTCGTCAGAGCAGCGGTGTTTCCCCAAAAACAAAAAAGTGTTTGATAATAAACACAAGTGTGTGATCAATTTTCCCCCTGTGTCATTGAAAATAGTATTGAATATTGCTAATTCCAAGACATTCTATTGAAGTTAGAAGTTCCAGTATCTACGTTACACTTTTATTCAATGTTAACGTATTCACATGTTGCTCATGTTCCTGTAGGAAGGGAGAGCTCATCACCAGTGACCATGGTGAACGGGATGAAAGTGGTTAAGCTCGACACTGTAAGTACAAGAAAGAAACTGCCTCGACTGTGACAGGTTTGTATTTTCACTGCTTAAATGTCACATTAGTAAAATTAGTAAAAATATCTTTAAATATGTTGTGTTTCTTTTCAAAGACCACATTAATGTAGCCACTAGGTCCTTTTGTTCATCCTCACTGTATTATTGGATAGTAAATGTGTTTATACATCCTGTTGTAAATTAACACTGAGACAGTTTTGTAAATACAACTTATGCTGTTTTTTTCATAATTAATAAATAACTATGCACAAGAAATGTGACTGTGATTTTATATATCTAATACACACTTCAATGTTATGGGGATAAATATGCGATCAATCCAGCAAATTAAGCCTTAGTGCAGAAATTCTGCTCCCAACTAGGCCCAACACTGCAGTATTATTTCCCTAAAAACTTACTAAACCCTCCTACATGAACATCTGAGAGACTTAATTTTTTGTTTTACTACCGTTTTGGATTTTACATCAGCGTAAGTACATAGAAAGGCTGGGAAGTTACCATGGAAGTTGGAATCCTCCATCAAAATCTTGAATAATGTATTTTTTCTTGCTTTCTCCTGTTGTAGGACAGGTTACATGTCGCCACTCCGCCAATCAAGTCGTCTCCTTCACCACCTTTGGTCAAGGTGAAGGACGAGCCCTCTGACGATGAGTACGAACAAGCCCTGATATCCTCGACGTCCTCAGCGAGCGTGAAAGATGAGCCCAACACGAGGGTGAGACACACACTTCTGAAGAATATCAAAAGTTCACCCTTTCATGTTAATTTAGTCTAATGTCTGAATAATCACCCTGAAGTCACAACAAGGTCTGATCTAGTGACAGTTAATAGAAATAGAAGTAGTGTTCAACATGGCTACCGCTGACAGCTTGTCTACTGTCCAAAGCAAAAAACATCTGCAAGAATCCCAATTTGACCCAGAAACCCTGATCTCAGTGCTATTTAAAGACACATGACCTCTGTGTTTGGACATTGCAGACAGCCACCGCACTTATTACGAATAATTTGAGCTCCCACCGGAATACTAGTTTAATAAAAATGGAGATTTATACTAGACCTTCATTCAGGATTTGATAGATCCAGAGTCACTGGACTGCCACTGACCTCTGCCTCACCGGTCTGTTACTAACAGGAGGATCTGAGGATTGGATCAGTCTTCTCAGTGACCTCAGGTTCTGAAACACAGTCGCTGCCCGTCATCAATCCATCCTCCGTGTACATGTACTGCTCCCACTGCAATAAGAACCTGAGGAAAGGGCAGACGGCCTTCCAGAGGAAAGGTTCCCCGGCACTGTTCTGCTCCACCGAATGCCTCACCACATCTCTACCTGCCGTCAAAGGAAACAGTAAGACCTGCCACAACTGCCAAAAGTGAGTTGAACAGGGAGCAGCACCATCGTTACATACATAGACAGTTAAGATCACTTTCTGTGAGAAAAGGCAGAATAATGACAATATAACTGCAGATAAACTGGATCGTGTCAGCTGAATCGTTGAATTCGGATGTCTTCTCTTTCTCTCAGGTTGATATTTCGGCCTCAGGACGTCATTCTGGCTCCGGACGGTAAAGGAGCCATGAAGGACTTCTGCAGCCAGAACTGTCTGACCTCCTTCAACTACAAGAGGAACGCCGCTGCCAAAAAACCAACGAATCCGACAGCACCCCAGTCGCTCTGCAGCATGTGCACCAGATACTGCGTGGTAAGTCAAACAGAACAGGGCTGCAGCGAACAATTATTCTCACTATTTATTCATCTGCCAATTATTTTCTTGAGTAATTGAGTTATCATATTCACTGTTAATGTTAAAAAAAAAAGATTATCCTATAGATAACAGTGTATAATAGTACAGAAGTACTACATGCAGCCTTTTAGCACGCTGCCCCTGTAATTGAAGGGTTCATGTCTGAAATAACACACTCTTCTGTGTTTATTCCTCCTGCAGAGCAAACATGAGGTGATACTGACCGGTGCCGTCCACAAGCTCTGCAGTGACGCCTGCTTCAACCGTTTCCGTACTGTAAACAACCTGTCCATGGCCGGCTGCGCCAACTGCGCCTCCTACTGTCACAACAAGCCGCTCATGCTGAAGATGGACCGCAGCAGCAAAACTCTGTGCAACGCAGAGTGTCTGGCCAAGTACAAAGAGGTATGAAGATCAAACGTAAAAAATAAAAATTGAGACAAACAGGAATTTATTTTGGTCAGAGACTGTCATGGCAGACTTAACATCCTCTCCTCTTTCTTGTCTGACTCTTGTAATAGAAAACCAAGACGACCCAGCCGTGTACGATGTGTCGCACCACCCGTTTGCTGGCAGAAATGGTTGACATCAAAAACAGCGACGAGTCCGTGAACCTCTTCTGTAGCAGCAGTTGTGTGATGGCATACAAAGTCCAGACCGTCAGTGCATCAGGTACCACGAGGCTTTGATGTTTGCATCAGTGCTGCACTCGTGAACATTTTCTTTTAATAAAACTTGTTTTCTTTCTCATAGGTGCTCGGCTGTGTTGTGATAACTGTGGGAAAAACACAGTCCCGGCCTACCACCTGGCCATGTCGGACACCTCCATCAGGAACTTCTGCACTCTGCCGTGTGTCATGGCTTTTCAGGTACAGCTCAGCTTGTGCTTGATCAAAACTAGTTTATGACACTTGTTGTCAAATCATGTTGGAAATCAAAAGTGTTTGTACTTGAAGGCTGGGTGAAAAGCTGGGGGTGGAGGAGAAATTCAGGGATAACTGCACGTTTTTAATTAGTGTTGCATTCGGTTGTTCTCTTGGATTGATGAAGATTTAAGTTTATATCTTTGGAGGGGAGTTTTGGGCTCCTACTGTAAGAAAATGTTTTCTTGATAAAGCATTTTCACATCATTTTTTACCTCTGTTATCACCTTAAAAACCCAAAAAACTCACATTTGGTTTTGTGCTGATTTGATTTGACACTCTTTGCTTATTCTAACCTTTTGTCACAGTGGATTTCACTCAACACTCTGTTGTTTTTTTGTGGCACTGTAGGAAAAGTTCAAGAAATCCCAGAAACAGGTGAACGTTTTTACCAAGTTACCTGTCGGATCCACTCAGATCCAGTCGGTCATTCCCATCCAAGCTCAGCGAGAAGCTTCCAAAGGATCAAAGAAACTGAGCTGCTCCCTCTGCTGCCGTAGCATCACTTTTAAACCTGAAGTCATCCAGATCAAGGTAACTTGTGTGTGTGGTAACGTGTGTTCAGTCTACTGGACTCTTGTTCTTATATTCCTCAGACAGACAGCTGGATGTTTACATACAGTTTTGCATAGAAAATGACTTTTTTGACACTTCCAGACTGATGAGTAAAGAGTTGATTCTTAATTTTAGATGGCATTACCAGTAAGGATCACAAGAATTCACAAAAAAAACTGTGATCACCTCTTTGTAATCTGTCCCGAATGGCAGTCTCAGCCTTCAGATTTGAGAAAATGTGATGTACACACCCTGACATTTCTGTTTACAGGATGATTTATCGTTAATTTCATCTCTGTGTGTGCAGGACAAGATGGTTTTCGTGTGCAGTGTGGACTGTTCTCATGAGTTCAAGAAAACCCACTTTGTGACTTCCCTGTGTGAATACTGTAAGATGGAAAAGATCACCAAAGACGCCAAGAGAATTAACAACAAAGACTGCTTCTTCTGCAGCGACGGTAAGGAGGCAGTTTGATATGTCGGATATCAGGACCAATGAGCATGATGTTCATTTATTAAATTACGGTGCCATTTCGAGTAAAATAGACAATAAAGCAGGGTATGATTGAGGTCATGGCTACCATGGCATGTCCCCGGGGTCTCAGCCAGATCAGATCCGGATATCCTCCTCCAGCTATGGTTAGTTCTGGGTTAAAAAAACAAAGATGGTGACTGATGTAATGCCAAATTTGAGGCTTCATAACAATAATCCACAAACCATTGAGTGACATCACGGTGGGTTTACACTCTCCTCTCCTTCCTCTCAGGCTGTAAGCTCCTCTTCCGACACGACCTGACTAAAAACTGGGGGAAACACTGTCACTCCTGCGTCTACTGCCACTCCGTGTCCAAGAAGCTGGTGACGGCTCAGTACGGAGGCTCGACCGAGGAGTTCTGCTCCGAGGAGTGCAGGTCC
This sequence comes from Lagodon rhomboides, assembly GCA_039737535.1. NCBI lineage: Eukaryota > Metazoa > Chordata > Actinopteri > Spariformes > Sparidae > Lagodon > Lagodon rhomboides. The sequence goes on from CM077799.1 coordinate 6,399,343, forward strand.
AGATACACCATGCTCTTCTGCCATGTAAGCGAGAAGCCTCGATGTGGTTATCAAAATAACCAAAGTGATGCTCCGCCTCGACTTAGTGTTTCACTGTTTTCTCTCAGGTTGCAAAGTGTGACACCTGCGGCCGTAAAGGGAAACTGAAGCAGAGTCTGGCCATGCTGGGAGAAGTCAAACACTTCTGTGACCTGACGTGTCTGCTACAGTTCTGCTCTGACAAAGTGGCCACGCAGGGTGACGTCTTACAAGGTGTGTATTATTGTTCCCACTTCAAGAACCTGACTTATTAGTCAAAATGTTATGAAACCTGCCGTCTGTAATGTCGCTGTGACATTGTTAGGTACGGGGGAGGCCACACCCGTCATCGCCAATGTCATCTCGCTTGCAGGAACTCCTCCAGGAAAGTCCAGTGCTTCTGAGAGAGCTGCCCAGCAAAGTAAACACAAACACATGAACAAGTATTTTCATGTACTTTGTAATAGAGCTGCTATGATTCGTCAACAATGGATTCATCAGATGAAACTCAATGAATTAATTTCTTAGTTTGTTACTTTCCAAGCGAAAATGTTAAAAAGTGTTTGTTTCGGCCTCTTAAATGTTAATAAGCAGATTTTCTTTGTCGTTCAGTAAAGACAGTAAAGAGTCGCTGGGTTTTGGATTGTTGGTTGACAAAAGAAATAATTTGAAGACTTTGCTTTGAAAAAAATTGTGTGACATTTCATTGAATAGTCGATTAATCCTTAATTATTGAAAACGAAAAAAGTTGAAGCTCTGCTGTATAACATGCTGTATTCCTAATTCAACCAGTTGACAGTGTTCATTGAGAGGATTTTTATACTTTGTCTCTACTTTTCTCCGCAGGCACAGGCTCGACCTTTCAGTCAAAGAACTCTGGACATGTAAGTTATCGTGTTTTATATGTGGATTATACATAAACAACTCAAAATGACAAGTTACATGCCATTCTGATGGCAAATGAATCGGATGTTTGACCGGCACAGAATTGGATATATACAATTCTCTCAACTCAACTTTATTTACATAGCATCTTTCAAGACGTTGTTACAAAGTGATTTACAAACAAGAAAACTGTTGAAATAATAAAAGAAGGCAGAGTAACACAGTACCTTTTTATATAGAGATGGATAAAAGACAAACTAGTAATGATAATAGCAAAATTGGATAAAAGTACATCAGTGATTAATGTATTTTTTTATCTGATGCCTATCTGATAAAGTAGGAGAGTAAAATTATCACGTATTCTAAGATAATTTAAAGCAAAATGATACTGTGTGGTTTGTTTGAAAACGCTGAACAGGCCCGGTGTACCTCTGTTTTTTTGGATCAAGATGAAAAGTGGAACCGTTCAGCACTTTGGTTTTCACAGAATATTTCATGAGGTCAAATTTACGTCAATAAAAACTCACAAATGTTAGTTCTCTGTTGAGTCTGTGGTGCACCGACGGCCGTTTGTGGGCATCTGCTCTGGCTGCCATAACCTCATTTTTGAACATTAGTAGTTCTGAAGTTGTTTATGTGTCACGTGTCTGCCCTTCAGATCAGTATTCAGACAGATCCAGTGAAGGCTGCTCCTCCTCCTCCTGGACCAAAGATCCTGAAGAACAAGGCTCTGCTCTGCAGACCGCTGGTGCAGAACAAAGGGGTCTCGTGTAAAATTCAGACCGCCGACTGTGAAGCACAAACAGGTAAAAGCAACACGCATACAGCTTCCATGGTAACAACGTGCTCTACCGTCTGTTTACCTGCAGGGACAGGACTAACAAACACACCAACTGCTGAGACTCTTTTATATTTTATACTGAGTTTTATTAAGTAGTTTTTTTTATAGTGTTTTTTCCCTTCTTCTTTAAACCTTTTCCTTTATTTATTAAGCATTAGGGTTGCAGCAATAATCCAATTTCAAGGTAGACTGTGGTATGAAAATGATATGTAATAAGAGCTCAGAATCAACTTTTTAATTGATTTGAAGTTTGTATTCTATATTTAACTAAATACTTGCCATGTTGTTTTATTTTACTGAGGATGATATTGTTGCTCCTGTTAAAACTGATCCTCACTTTTTATATTTTTATTTTCTCTCTCTAAAGACATCTCATATCCGAGAGTCATGATTGTGCCTGTCCCAGTGCCGGTGTACGTTCCTGTACCGATGAACATGTACAGCCAGTGTACCCCAAAACCTGTGGGCCTGCCAGTTCCGGTACGTCAGACACTACAAACAACTCTGGTTTTAAAGCGATATGTTTCCAAAGTAAAATCACAAATGAATCATCTCATTCTCAGAATTAAGAAATAAAATAACTACATTAGACAACAATCTAAAACAGTTAATCTTCAGCGTCTTTGTCCTTATTTCAGTCCCTCACAGGCTCTTATCTTCTAACTCTGTCTCCCACAGCTACCTGTCCCCATGTTCCTTCCTGTGACCATGGACAGCGCTGAACGCATCGTGGAAACCATCCAGGAGATCAAAGAAAAGATCCCGTCCGACCCGTTCGAGGCAGAGCTCATCCTCATGGCTGAGATGGTGGCAGAACAAGATGAGAAGAACAACACCGAGGAGAGACCGAAGGAGAAAGTGGTGGAGAAGGAGAAGGAGAGACAACCAGCACCTGCACCTCCTCCAGATGGTAAAAAGTTATTCTTTTGCTGCTTCAGGAAATCTATGTTCTGCATTTTCAGGATTTCATGTCCTTATTTTTAATGTTATGTCAAATTTATTTCCCATAAATGTTGATGTTGTTAATGTGAGAAGACTGTATCACACTGGATGACGAGCTGCTGTCATGTTTATGTCACAGACCACACCAGTAACTACAGCGATGACCTGGACACAGACGACTTGGCCAGTTTACTCAACACCTGGGAGGAAGCCTCCTCAGACGTCGGCGTCAGGTCTCCCAGTCGACTCTACTCCAGCGATAAGCTCAACCCCATTATGGACATTCCTGTGGCTGTGTCCAGTGAGCCTTTCACCGAGGCCCCGCCTCCAGCCCCGCCTCCCATGGACATCGAAGCCGACGTCACTGTTGGTGAGATGAGACGTACAAACTCATCAATGCATGAAGCTAGAAACTTTGACTTTCATCTCCACCCTGACCGTGTTTGAAGCGTTTAAAACATTGAGGTGTTGTACTAAATTCCACTGACTACCTGGTTTTGACTTTGGCGTGCTCGGTCTTAACATTTATTGTGGTGTCGTTGCCAGAAACTCTGGAGAGGATGGCCCGGCTCAGAGAGCACGCCGAGCGGTCCCCGAGCCCTCCGCCTGCTGCGACACGACGAAGACAAGCTCCCAGGAAAGCAAGAGAAAAGAAGGTAACTTAGTGGAAAAAGAGATAAGAAAAAATACTTTTGTAGTTTGGTCTATGACACAGCCTCATCTCTCTTTCCTCTCTTTCCCAGGGTCGTAAGACACAGCGGGGGTCTAAAACAGCTGAAGCGCCGTCTCAAAAAGGCTCATCCAACAAGGCCCTGACTGCCCTGACTGAAATCCCAAAACTGAAGAGTCAGTATGGAGTCGACGCCTGGAAGCGATGGATCCAGTGGAGGAAAACTCAACCCAACCTGGAGAAGCCACGCTTTGGGTGTAAGTCTCAACACGCAGTAAAGAAGCACACGAAAGCTGAGCTTGAGTACACTCATTCTTTGTGTAAATTATAAAACAATACATGAAAAAAACAACTTAGAAAGATAATTATCATCCTGGTTTTAGCTCGTCCAATGGAGTTAAAGGAGGATGTTCTTCAGTGCACCACTGCTGAGCTGAGCTACGGCCTCTGCTGCTTCATCACTGAGCTGAAACGACCCAACGGAGACGCGTACTCCCCCGACAGCCTGTTCTACCTCTGCCTCGGCATCCAACAGGTTAGACTTTCCTCAAACAGGCATACTTATCATATAAAGGATTAGGTGCTGGACACAGGTAGAGCTGCGACTGAATTAGTTTCATTATCGACTAAATCTGCAGATTAATTTCACGATTAAAGGTGCACTATGGAGATTTGGGATGACGTGAATAAACAGAATCAACAAACTGACCTTAAAGGACAACACAATGTCATACTGTTGTACTTTGTTTATATGTGGCGGACCCTGCCACCTTTCTAGCTTAAAACAGTGTTCTGGGATCTTATTTTCCTCTGAGAACAGCTTGTTTGTGTAATTACTTCATTAAGTAAGAGTTTGAATTTCTTCTCCAAAACTACATAGTGCCCCTTTAACAGTGATTTCAACAGTAATGATCAAATTAGATGGCCGACACTGGTGCTTAACTCTGTAAACACACTCTTTACTGTGTCTTTCTGTAGTACCTGTTTGAGAACGGTCGCGTGGAGAACATATTCATGGATCGGTTCTACAACAAGTTCTCTACTGAGTTCACCAACATGCTGAGAGGTTTCAAGCCCTCAATCACAGCAAGTGGTGAGTTGCACATGATTTGTAACTTCAGTTCGTCTGTGCCACACAAACATGTGACCGGTTGTCAACACGTCCCTCTCTTCTCCGCCTCAGGTTACATCCATTCCCGCGTGGAGGAGGAGTTCCTGTGGGACTGTAAACAGCTGGGGGCGTACTCCCCCATCGTCCTCCTCAACACTCTGCTCTTCTTCTGCTGCAAGTACTTCGGCTTCACCACGGTGGAGCAGCACCGCCAGCTGTCCTTCGCCCACGTCATGCGCTGCACCAAAACCAACCCCAACTACACCAAGACCACCTTCCTGCGCTTCTACCCCCCACTAGCTGTGAACGAGGGAGAGTCAGGTAACTATATTGCTCCTTATTTTAAAAATGTAACATGGTAATAACAGCGATTTAAAGATATTAAAACACTTCCTGTTCCTCATAATTGTATTTTGACAGTAAAATATTTTGTGCTTTCATGTGAATGTTTTATGGAAGTCAAGCAAACGGTAATTCCTAGTACCTGATCGTGATCTGAGAAGCAGCACAAATGATCATGAAACTTGAATTTTGTTTTCTAACATGGATATAATGAGACTGAACCTGATTAAAACCTGAATTTCTACCCTGACATATTTGGTTATATATGGTTTTAGATTCCAAGTTTACCCCTGTTACAAATTTTAGCACTGTAAACATTTAACACACACTGCAGACAGAATAATTAACTGCCAGAACAACATAAATTCATCACTTGATCTGTGTATACTATTTGATCATCAGATCCAGAAGTTCCTTCGAAGAGACGCAAGGAGGAGGACAGTAAAGAGGACATCCTGGAGATGATGGAGAACACGGAGAACCCTCTCCGCTGTCCGGTCAGACTCTACGAGTTCTACCTCTCCAAGTGGTGAGTGTGGACACACTGATCTCTGTCTCTTTGAAGTACTCTTCAGCTCTTTACCTATTCTGAAACAGGTGGCAGATTAACTGGCTGTTTGAACTTGATTTACAGATTAATCTGATAATTTTTCTGTTGCTGTGAGCCTTTTCCAGTATTCAAACCCTTCAGTATAATCGATTAATGATCGCTCTCTGCTGCCGTTTTGCAACATTAATCTGTTGTGGGGGGATTAATACCACATAGTTACAAAAGACTTGTTTCCACCAAAGCACTGTCAGTAAAGTGACCTTTGAATCATACATAACCCGTAATTAATGTACCTAAACCCCAGATCTGTTTTGCGAGAAGATAACGACTGAATTTTCATTTTTTGGTGAACTATTCCTTAAATCTGTAATCAATATAAGTGTTGGACACCATGTTGACACTAATTGTCTTCCATCCAGCTCTGAGTCGGTAAAGCAGCGCACCAACCTGTTCTACCTTCACCCGGAGCGCTGCTGCGTCCCCAACAGCCCGCTGTGGTTCTCCTCCACCCCTCTGGACGACGGCACCATGGAGGCCATGCTGACCCGCATCCTCACCGTCAGAGAGCTGCATCTCAAGATGGGCACAGACGGAGGGAAGGAGCGGCAGCCGCCCGAAGACCCTCCGTTTATACCTGAGGACGAAGACGGGGAGTCAGAGTGATGAGGAGCGATGAGAACAGAAGTGACCTTTTCATGTAAATTTTTGTAGAATAAATGAAATGTTCATTTAAACATGGCCGATTAAACACAAACGGACAGAATCAATCTGAACTGCAGAGAAAACCTACTTCTTAATCCACACGTTGATCAGGATTCATAGAAGATCTTCAAACGCACAGACTGTTTACGACTGTTTATCAAGACACTGTTGTCCTTTTGTCTTCTGAATGGTTGCCTCTCTTTCTTCCTTCTACATGTTGTGATTCCCTCAATTACTGTAAGAATTCATGTTTTTTTTTGTTCTTGTTGAAAACACCGACAATGAAAAACCATTTTGATTTCTGTTGGTGTCATTGAGCACACGTTCACCTTGAATACTAATAAAAAAACACGTCTTTCGGTGATGTAGATGTTGATTGCCAACTTGAGCTGGGTTTAAAAAAAAAATAAATCGATCTACCGATTCAAATCATTTGAAGGATCAGATATGGATTCATAAAAATATCAGATCGATCTTTCAATCAACGTCTTTTCCTGCGGATGTGCATCAGGAAATTAACACCTGCCAAGCGACAAATGCGGGATAGATTTTCCGTTTGGGTTATAAATGTCTGACGCCTGAATGTTTGTATCAGAACAGTTGTGATTTCAAGACCCTCAATCGTGTTTTGGTGTTTTTTCCTCTGCTTCTCGTGCACTTGAATGCACCTTGTAAACTGAGGAGTCTATTCTCGAACGGCCACAAATGTTTAAAACAAATCTGTCATTACGTTCTCGTTCATTCACAGAATTTTTAATTACCGGTGCTAAAAGCAGAGGAGTATCCCATTCATGTCTCCTCAGGCAGATTTTTTACCACAAATTTCGTAAACATATTTTTTTTTAATAATGCACCATGTTATTACAGCGTTAATTCTCTGAAATCCAAGCAGAATCGGTATTTTAACTGAAAAATTAACTGAATTATTTTGAATCGAATTTTGAAATCGGTGGTCGTACCCAGCTCTATTGGCAAAACCTGCATCAGTGCTGTGATTTGGTGTCGGTCTGTAAGTCAAAGAACAAATGCTTGTTTCCAGACTATTTTTGCAGCTATTAAACCCTGATGACCGTTGGAGAAATACACTTCACAACCGAATAATTCCTGTAAATCGCAGATTTGATTATACCAAAGTGTGACAGCACTGTCGATTTTATTTTATATCTGTTGTCAAAGTTCCCGAGGCTTCTCTAAAACTTAATTCAACACAAATCGTGTTCTGTGTACATCAGAGGATCTTATTTTGAAAGGTCGTGTCGCTTGGTTGTGTGATTACACAGTGAACAACTGTTCATCGATAGAAATGGAGAAAAGTGTTTGGAAACTAAATTAAACTCTTTTCTTTGAATGTAGCAGACGCCACTGTTGAGAAAAGGCTGGAAACGTCACAATTTGACCCCTTTTGTTGACTGAACACTGAGATGAACAGATTTTTGAGTGTTGAGTAACTTTTTTGTTGTCACCTGCTCGGAGAGATTGACTTTTTGCATAACCATGCTCCTGATATGATATAAATAGAGATTAAAGACATACTGTCCCTTCATGTATATCTTGGTTATATTAACCCCCAGTTCTTAGTGTATGGCTGCCAAGGTTCTGAGTATTTTCTATTGTATGTTGTTTTTGAATAAAAAAAAATAAAAACATGTTAAAACATTGAGATTCAACGGTTACGCTTTTCCTTCTTTTGTAATATTTACTGTGGGGGTGTTAAAGAAAGATAACTGAATTTGTTCAGAAAACATTTTGTGGATATTGATACAAAAAAGCTTGATATTCACTATTGAGTCTCCTTTCCAATTAAACATTTTCTCACCTTGTGCACTTGTAGTTGACCTGTGAACCAGCAGAGGGCCTTCATCCCTGTGGAGTGCAAGGAAACACATCTGTATTAAGGTGTTTTGAATATTTAACCTCAATATGCATGATATGATCAAATAATAATCATAATTTCAAATATTTTCTATAGTCAAACATCTAAAAGCAAAATGTGTCAGTAGACATGATGAAGTTTGTGCTGTGTCTGAGCTCCACATGTTCTGTTGTCACTATGCACTCTGAGTTTTTTAACTTAAACATCTCACTACTTATCTAATCAACCAATTAGAGGCAGAGTTATGGTTGTAAATGACTTCTGATTGGTCTCCAGCTGGTCTCTATGGGCCCTGAGCCAATAATCATATTACAGTCACAGATTCCCACGACTGAAATGATACATTTACACAGAGCAGAGGTCAGACCGGGTCACAGACATGTGAAGAGGCTCTTTGCTGATCAGACTTCATTTTATAGTTTAGCCTTAATTCAGCTGCTGATGTCCTCCTCGTCCAAATCCGTCCAGCAAACACGAAAGCCTACCTGTACGAGATGTCGGCATCACGGCATCATCGTCCAGAGGAAGGGCCACATCAAGTTCTGCCCGTATCTCAAGTGTGGCTGCTGGAGGTGCTTCTTGATAACTCAGAGGACCCGGATCACCGCCCTCCACCGCAGCCAGGGAGGAGACCAACACCCTCCACAGGACACGGAGCAGCAGCCCTGCGCCCCAACCGGCGAGGTGAAACCAGCGGCCGAAGGGTCCGGGAGCGGCTCGGCCCCGGACGGACGTCAGTCGGCTGCACCTGGACTGCTGATATCTCAGCCATCTGGAGGAGCAGCAGCCGCCGCTGTTGCTGCCGCCGCCGGGTGCCCTCTTGACCTCCGGAGCAGACCAGCCGCTGTGGACGGCGGGGGTCCAGCTTCAGCTTCCAGTGAAGAAGGATCATCAGGTACACCTTCAAGAATATAAACGTTATATAATCCTATTATCGTTCATTATAATGTGTTTGAGAAAGTTTTAATTAAAGACGAATAATTACATTTAGCCAAACCGTTCTGTGTCAGCTAACGTTAGCTAACCACCTGTCAGTTAAAGTCCGCGACAAGAAAGCATTAAACATTTAAACTGACTGTATTTGACACATGACAGGAAGAGAATACAGCCGCCATTTTGTGTCTAAACTAATAGTTTTATAATGTTCAGTAATAGATTTCACTTCATAGAGACAGTTTCTATTATATATATATCTTAAGAGAACCGGACTGTCCGTTATGGAACACTGTGCTGATTGGTCGAACAGGGCAGCGCGTGGAGCAAGCCGCGCAGCTGGCACAATGACGCGCACACGCCCGCACGCGCACAGTGGAGTGGGACGAGAGTGGCGGGAAAAAGTTCTTTGTTTTTTCAAAAGCCCATGACTGTCTACAGAAAGTAATCATATCAATACTATCATGGCGTCTAAAGACATTATAGAGTGGTGTAGTAGTCCTGAAACCAATTTGTTTGTTTTTGTCCTGTTTATTTGTTTGTCCTGTTTCCTCTTTTCCCTTTTGGTTTGTTTGTTTGTACTGTTTCTTTGTTGTTTGTCTTGTTTGTGTACCTGTCAGCAGGATTACACACAAATTACTGTACAGATTTTATGCTAATCTTGGATGTAGGATGGGTCTTGGTCTAGAATTGACCCCATCCACTTTTGGTGTGGATCCAGTTAAAGGGAGGGATCCAGGATTCTCCTTTTCTCACTTTCTTTAACAGATCTGGCATTTTTCTTTTGTTTTCCTGTTTCCTTTCCTGGCTTTTTTGTTTTGTTTTCCTGTAAAATTCTCAGGAGTGCATTGATCTTGACAAAGAAATCTGTCATATTAAGGTGGCTGGTATCTATGAGTGAGTACAAAAATGGATCAGTGGATCTTGGTGGAGGTATCCGCTCTACTAATTCAATATGAGCATATTTTCTTGCCATTTTACATTTAATTATGGCTTCAGTATAAATGGATGGTAGAGAAACATCCCTAATGCTAAAACACCTGTCTTAAATTGAATAAAATCATCTTCAGGAAGATTAAAATGTTCAAATGTTCTTCCAGATGCTCCAAACTTTGCTAGATTTGGCCCGACTGCACCTCTGTCTGTTATCCACTTTCCATTGCGGATGCCAGCTCAATGGCCCAGCAGCTTCGCCCCCTGTCCAGACTTCATGTTCAACATGCCGTGGGCACCGCCTGTGCCTGCTGGGCTTTACAGTAATGCCCTGTGTGGACCCCAAATGTTCCCCCACCTTCAGTCAGGTCTCCTGCATTACCTAACTCCACCACAGCCTGGACCTTCTGCTGTAAGTGACTGTTGTCTTTAAATACTACAGGCAAGGTGAATTAGAAAAAAACTGCTATTAAATCCTAGTAAAAATGTGTTTGTTTAATATGTCAGGATGGCAGACAGATCTTCTTCACCCTCCAACCACCTCCACCACCGGAGCCCTGCCAGGAAGAGCTCACGGAGCCTCCACAGCCTCCTCTGTCCGATGAAATTATAGAGCTGGATTAGTGAGCTAAATTGTTCCATTATATTCTTTAAAGCTTAATCAACATTTGTTACCTTCTGAAAATGAAATAAACAACGGAGAAAAATGGAGTAAACAATATAGGCTTTTTTTTTGTATTTCTTCATTTTTACATGTGAAGTGCTGTTGACTGATTATGATGGGTCAGAAGTTTGCAGTGAAAAACTAAACCACAGGTAACTCACTGTGCAGGAAGTGAAATTAAAAACCTCACTTGTTGATACTGAACAGTAGCTCAGCCTATAGTGGTTTGAATTTTGTCAAACGAATTAAGAAAGTTTTGCTCAATTGTACTTCTTCCTCTACTGGTAATCATATTAAACCTGCATGTAAATGTAGAGCAGGCAGTATTATCTCAAGCTGACCCTGTGCTGCTTCATTGCTTCGCTACACATATTTGTCACCGGAGTGTTGCAGCTTCATCGGGAAATTCCCGGAGGAGGAGGCGTACAGTGTGATACCACACCCCTCCGGCTTCTCCATGCTCGTGGCATTTTTATCAGAAAGGATTAATGCTGGCATCAGCAACTTCAAGGGGTTGCCTGAAGTGCAGCTACAGGAGGCGAGGACTGTGTACTCCTCTGGATTCCTGAGAATACTTCAACCAAATGAATCACTGCAGCTCCCTTCCTCCGTCTTTGTCTCTCGTTCTCTTTGTCTCCACATCCCGGCGGACATTCTTTGTTAGTTTTGGTGAACACTGTCACCACCTCCAGGGACAATCAGTTTGAAGGTTTTATAGGAAAATGTCATTCAGGAGCCACAAAACACTAGTCCTTTAAAGGATTAGTTCAACCAAAAATGAAAATCCAGTCATTAGCTACTCTCCTCCATTCTGCCCCAAATCTGAAGCGTCACAGCAAAACCATTGCAGAATTCTCCTAAACAACTGAAGCAGATGGGGACTCGTTTCAAAACATCAGAAAAACTCGCTCCACACAGCTCATACGTTCCAAGTCTTTGGAACCCCAAAGATCCCAAACTTTTTTCCTCTTAAAAAACTATGCAATACATTTATGATATAAAAATAGGGAAGACATGACAGGAAATCGGCTGAATGAAAATAAAAGACATCTAAACCAGAGCAGGAAGAAACACATCCTGCTGACACACGGGTCGGTATTACAGAGAAGTCATAACAAGGGGAATGTCATACCCCACTGCCAGGTGCAGACATGAAGACCCATAGACACAATCAGTGAAGCTTTGTTCTTATTGTTGGCAGCAAAAATTCAACAAAGAGAAAGAGAAAGAAAGAAAGAAATGCAAGTAAAAGGCTAAAACTGGCCTTTTCTGAATGGTACATATAGATTTATCTTATGTATTATTCTTAGTAGCCAATTACAAGTTGTACCCACTTCAAAACTTGTCTTAATTTTCCTCTCTGAGCTGTTTAAGATCTCCTTTAATCCAATGTAAGAGACCACCGAAGCTCTCTTGGGTTTAATATTATTTTTCAGATCTAAGAAATGTGGGTCATGATGTTCACTTTGAGAACATAAGGAGTCAGGGCAGGAATTCAGAGTAGGCGCAGGAACCTTTGATGTAAAATCAGGTAAAGAGGGTTCACATCTGGGCAACAGATTTACTGGTCACAGTTTCTGAGAGCGCTGTTGTTCAACTCAAGATGAAAACACAAAGGAAGGAACTCAACACAGACTTAATACAGCCTACAGCAACCAGGCAGTAGTATTTGCATGAATTCTGAAGTTCAACACTGCTAACACCTGATACTTCATTGTTGACATGAGGATCTAAAGAAGATTTAAGTATTTAGGTTAATTTTCATACCATCCTGTCAATCACTCCTCTCACGCATGCTCACTCATTATTCCAGCTGTCATTCAAAAAAGCCCCCCAGCCCCCAAAACTTGGTTTCACAACCGAAAAAAAAAAATTATCTGAATTTTTTTTTACCATTTCTCTTATTGAAAAAATTCTCCTGAAAACATTTTTGTAACTCGCTTTCACACATGAAAAAAAAAATACCCAAAATTTCTCAAAATATTCTCCTGAAATTTTTTTTCCACTCAGTTTTTTTTTTTTTTTTACCCCAAAAAAGTTTTCCACTTGGTTTCACACCCGAAAAAAAAAATCTCAAAAAAAGAAATAATTTTCCTGAAAATATTTTGGTCACTTATTGGTCACTTTTCACATGTGAAAAAGATAACCCCCAAAAATATTTCTGAATCAAAAATAAAAGACATCTAAACCAGAGCAGGAAGAAACACATCCTGCTGGCACACGGCTCGGTATTACAGAGAAGTCATAACAAGGGGAATTTAATACCCCACTGCCAGGTGCAGACATGAAGACCCATAGACACAATCAGTGAAGCTTTGTTCTTATTGTTGGCAGCAAAAATTCAACAAAGAGAAAGAAAGAAAGTTTCTTAGAGCGCTGTTGTTCAACTCAAGATGAAAACACAAAGGAAGGGACTCAACACGGATTTAATACAGCCTACAGCAACCAGGCAGTAGTATTTGCATGAATTCTGCAGAAGAAGTTCAACACTGCTAACACCTGATAATTCTTTGTTGACATGAGGATCTAAAGAAGATTTAAGTCTTTAGGTTAATTTTCATACCATCCTGTCAATCAGTCCTCTCACGCATGCTCACTCATAATCCAGCTGTCATTATCTGGAGTCGTCAGTGGAGTTATCAGCTGTTCACATCAGCCAGTCACATCGTTCTCTCTGCCTTCAGCTCCCTCCACCTCCCCATCCCTGTTCAGTCCTTACAGATTCACCAGCTTCATCAGTCCATCATGCTTCAGTCTAAAGTACGGAAGCCCAGAGAGGCAAGCGAAGACTTTATTTTTCTTCTGGTGATCCATTTTCTAAGTCTGATCTCAATGGTTTTTCTCGCCTGTGTCTGACTTGAGAATTGTTGGAAAAGGTTTTGCCAGGATGATCTTTTTTTTAAAAAAAAAAATCTGTAATCTTTAAAAAAAAAATTCAGGAGAATTTTTAAATTCAGGAGAGTGAAAATTAATTTCAAGGAGAATATTTTTTTCCAGGTTTGTCACAAAGCGAGTGACAAAAATGTTTTCAGGAGAATTTTTTTTTTTTTCTGGGCGTGAAACCAAGTGAGGATAAAAAAACTGTCAGGACAAAAAAGTTTTTTTTCCAGGTGTGAAAATATTTTGTTTTCTGGAGAATATTTTTTGGGGTGTTTTATTCATTTTTTTCTTGCGATGACAAATATGTTTTTCAGGAGAAATATTTTGTGTTTTTTTTGTCCAGAAAAAAATCATGAAAAAATGTTCTCCTGAAATTTTTTTCATTGAAAAAAAAATTTAATAAATAAATTCTCTTGAAACCATTTTGGTCACTTGCTTTCATACGTCAAAAAAGATGACCCCAAAAAATATTTATCCTGAAAATTTTTTTACTCGCTCTTACACATGAAAAAATTTTTTTTTCACACGCTTTCACACAAAAAAACACCCCCCAAAAATGTCATTAAGTTTCACACAGGGGAAAATTCTCCTGAATTAAAAAATCCCCCCAGCCCCCAAAACTTGGTTTCACAACTGAAACCTGAAATTTTTTTTCACCATTTCTCTTATCGAATTTTTTTTCCTGAAAACATTTTTGTCACTCGATTTCACACATGAAAAATAACTCCCAAAATGTCTCAAAATATTCTCCTGAATTTTTTTTTTCACTCAGTTTTTTTTTTACCAAAAAAAGTTTTCCACTTGGTTAACACCCGAAAGAAAAAAAAACATTTTTTTTGTTTTTACTCACTCTCACACATGAAAACACAAAAATGACATGAAGAAAAAAACACCCAAAGTTCTCAAAAAATATTATCCTGAAATAATTTTTCCACTTGGTTTCACACCTGAAAAAAAAAAATTTCTCATGAGATTCTTTTCACTGTGTAAAAAAAAAAATTATCCTGAAAACATTTTCGTCACTCCCTTTCACATATGAAAAAAGACGACCCCCAAAAATATTCTCCAGAATTTTCTTTTTTTTGTTTTCGCTAATTTTTTTCCCACTGAAAATGTATTTTCACCGAATTTTTCACTCTCACACATACATTTTTTTTATAAAAAAATCACAGGAGAGAAAACAACTTAGATCAGACTTAGAAAATGGATCACCAGAAGAGAAAAAAACAAAAAACTTGACGCCTCACATATCATCTGCTGTAAGAACCATCATCTTCATTCACTTGTCTCTCCTGATTGAAATACGTAATGAAAGCATCAACACACCTCTCACCTGCCTCGGCTCTCGTCTTCATGTAATACTCTGAGAGGGTCTCTGTTACTGCAGCCAGTAGTTTGTTTGAAAGCTTGTTTAAACTCCGTAATGTGAGTGAAAAGATAGCAAAGACAGAGTTCCTGGATGGGATCTGGATTACTATAACAGCCTGAAATAGCAGCACAAACAGTGACTTTCACAAAAGACTTTGCACGGATCATTTTCACCGGCTGCAGCGTGAGGGTTAAGTTCAGCTGTCCAGCTTCCAGATCAAACACTCATGTTTCAAATAAAAACACCAGGCAGGTCTGGCGCTCTGCAGGGGAGATATTTCAGTCCTAAAACTCTGCTGGCTACAAGATAATGTGCACCTCTTATCTGTTGTGTCTGCTTTTAATATTTACAAGCAGCACAGACGAGGCACAGTCTTGAAATCTGTCATCAGGGTGATAATCTTTTTTTATATTCTGCGGTGTGATCAAAGATTTCCATTTAACACGACTGATGAAGACATGTCAACACAGGCCAGGGTGTGTGTGTGTGTGTGTTTGCTTATCAAAATAAAATACACGACTGTAGAGACATGCCTGGCCTGCAAATGTGGGTGGTGATGAGGAAGTTCATCACTTTCCTCGGAACTGCTTCAACAGAAGGCGTCCTGTCTGCTGCGTGTGTGACTCGGTAACAGCGAACACATTAGCAGCTTGGAGGAAATGTTTTTTAGCTCAGCCATGACTGAAGCTTTTGTTAGACCCCAAAATATTTGGCAGCTGAAAGATCTGAAGCCAATGCAGAAGTGCCTTTAACCTGCATTCAACTCCGCAAGCTTGTGAGAAAATGACCCTACTTGATTCACATGATTTATTACCTCAGTAAACCGTTTCCTGAGGAGTTTATGGTCTCAAATACTGGATTCTAGTCTTCTTGGGTACAGTGTGATGTTCATTTAGTAAATTAAGACCCCATTTAGAGTAAAATAGTCCATAAAGCAGGGGCTGCTCGAGGGCATGGCTACCTTGTGAGTGACTACCACAGGTTCTCAGTCAGATCCAATCAGGATATCTTCACTCTCTCGTCCAAATACGGTCGCGTCTGGCTCCAAAAAACCAAGTTGACGACGGCCATAGATGAGAGCAGCGACAACGACCAACACTGCCCTTTGGGTGAAAACAAATGCTGTGACAATGCTGGCACCAAACAGAAAACAGCTGGCAGAGACAT
Organism: Lagodon rhomboides; assembly: GCA_039737535.1. Taxonomy (NCBI): domain Eukaryota; kingdom Metazoa; phylum Chordata; class Actinopteri; order Spariformes; family Sparidae; genus Lagodon; species Lagodon rhomboides. The sequence goes on from CM077799.1 coordinate 6,415,223, forward strand.
GCCTGAAAGCCACAGTGTTGCGTCTCTCACATCAAACAATAAAAAATCCCAAAGGTTGGGATTTTATCTACTTCCCCAAAGAACGAAGGACAGAAAACAAAGAGATCTGTGGCTTCTGGTCGTCCACAGAGAGAATGAAAATGGTGAACTATGATTGTACCTGCAGATCAAAGTGAATAAAAAAAGGCCTTTGTTGGGTTGTAACTACAGTTTCTGCTGTGAAAAGTAAGGCCCTACGACAAAACACCTGCTTTTAGAATGGAGTTTGGTTTCCCAGTCTGTCCACTCGACAGACCGCCCGGAGCAGAGGCTGTTTTAATGTTAATAATACATAAATTGAGCCGAGCTACCGTCTCATAATGAATCTTGTAAACACCATAAATCAATGTTGAAAGATGACAGACCGGAAAATTACCACGATTTACAAAAGGGTAGTTGTGTGTGTCAGGTTAGTCCACCTTGATGGAGAGAGCGACTGAAAGGACACTCATCAACCACTATGTCTTTGATTTTTTCTGTATAATGACGCCGAACGTAGACCGACTACAACATGAAATGATTGTTTGCATGTCTGACCATCAGATTTAGGCTCCTAACAGCTGAAAAAAACCACACGCTATTCTTGTTTTACGCTATTAAACTGGCAGCGGCCTCAGAATTTACTCTTACTGGCAGTCAAATTAGAGGCTGTCATCACTCAAAAAGGGGAGCGGGGCATGAAGCAAGGGCAAACCAACCGGACGGGCTGCTCTAATATATGTTATTATCTGTACAGACGCAAAAATTGTTTAAACAAAAGAGTGAAAACTAACTCTCTACTTAAATACAACACACCTTTCCATCATTGCCAAACGTCCAGAGGAAATATCAGCATTACATCACAACCTCTCGTCTATCAACGCAGAGAGCAAACCAGTTCAGAGGATGACTGTATTTCAACAGGCGGATCTGACCTCACAGAGAGGTGAAGGATTTGGTTTGAAAGCTTCCCGAAACACTTAAAAATGACATTTTCGATACACACCTAACGGAGACATGCCAACACAAGCTGAAAAGCATGAGTGAGATGAGGTTTTCTTCAGAATCTCCACCCTGATACTCATTATTGTGATGCGACAGGTATCTGCTGGCTTGGATGACATGGACAGTGGACGTTAACCTTTATGTGCAACTGTCATCATGTGTCTGAGCCAAAGAAGCTGCAGTTTTGTTCTCTCTGCTTTCTTAATCCGTGCAAAGACCTCAGAGTGACACCTTTCTTCGAGTCCAACCCAAAATGTGGGTTTTTGACAACCTGGGAATAAAATGCAAAAGTCAACTTGTCTGTCTCCAGAATCGCTGACGCCAAGAAACGCCCTGAACAGCAAAATACTGGAATAATAAGAAAATACAGGCGAAGGGTGTGGTCTCTGCAGATACAGACACTGGCACACACCTCTAATGGGTCATAAAGGTGATGATTGCGATACCTTTAATGTTCCCGTGAAATGGCGAAAGGAGTTCTGACTTGTTTTAGCCTCTGAGAAGACGGAGGCCAGTTTGACGACAGGAGCTACAGTACCGAGGCGGTTTTCTTGCCAGCTGGCTCTTTGGCTTCTGACAAACTGAGCCAGCTTGCATCGCTAACCAGCCAACTACCTCGCAGCTACTCAGTTACCAGGTATTTTGGCAACAAAGGTCGGCTGTGGCTCAGAGGTAGAGCCAGTGTCTTGTTATCGGAAGGTTCGCTGGTTTTGATTCCCCTGGTCTGCATGACAAAGTGTCCTTGGGCAAGATACTGAACCACAAACTGCTCCTGATGTGCTGGTCGGCACCTTGCATGGCAGCCACCGCCATCAAAAGCGTCTGCTTAATGCCCTAAATGTAAAGTTTCCGGTATCTGTCCATCAGGAAACTCCATAAATCACCACAGTACTGTTACGGCCCAGGTCAGGAGCTGATCTTTGGGTTACTTTCAGTTACTTTAGCAACAAGTGAAGCTATCCGTCCAAAGTTGAGGCAGAGCAGCTGGAGAACAAGACAATATTTTCTCCATAAAATGAGATCCAGTTTCACCCAGAACACATCATTCACTAAAAAGAAGTTGTGTTTTCTTACCGTAATCTGTGAAGCCAGATCCCCCGAAACTCCACGCTCCGGCGGTGTCCCACTTTTTATACGTCCATGGCAGCCTAGAAAAAGTAAGAGAGCGTTTGTTGGATGCAAATCGAGTATAGGCCACCGAGTGCAGGATGAGTCATCAACATTTTTTATCCTTTTCAAGGAAGATACAAACTCTAAAATATGATTCGGAATACTTACAGAGCGACTTTCTAGCCATTATTTGACCTGACACGGGCGTATAAGTGAGATACGGAGCAAGACACACCTGATGAAAACACTAAAAAGTTGATTTTGACTTCAGAGTTATTGTCTTTATTTGTCGGCAGGAATGAACCTGTGATTTGAGGATATACAACAGTAATGAGGGGCGATCTCTTCCAGGAACCCAGGAAGTGTTTTGGTTACTCACAGTGATAACTCTGAGACAGCCTTACTGAGCCTTAATCAAACTCAAATCTTAACATCAAAGGTTAATGGCCGGCTCAAAGAGCTTCCTTATCTGATCGATGCAGGGTTTATGTGTATTATATTGCATTTTCATAGATTGTGTGTGTTGTGGTTTAAGAGTTGAAAAGGATCGAGAACTATAAACTCTCTGTGCACCTGATCATGTTAAACTGGATTGTTCCAAACTATTAAATAGAGCTACAAGCTCCTGTTAGATTGCAGTAAAATGGAATTCCACACCGTTTCTCTCCCATCAAACAGGATTCTGTGCTCGATCTGAATCAGTACACACGCATCTAGAAACGGTAAATGAAGGTCAAGAGAAATTATCGTATTTAGCCTCTAAATCCACCGTGATCTTTTAATAACTCAATAAATCCCTAAGTGCTCGACACTTACATGAAAATGACATGAATCAGCCGCTCGAGTGCCAAGTCTTCAACGCTGAGAAACGGTTTGAGAGTTTGCCAAAGTAGTAAATTTTCCAACTGGCGTCTGGAAAGGAAAAGATAAGTCATTAGGCAGGTCGATCTGATGCACTGATAATCAGGTGTGTTCCACAGAATCTGATAAGATAAACACGTACTCATTCCAACAATAGTCGGCTCGTTTGCCAAAGAAGACACACCTCATGTCAGGGCCACTTTCATTGTCACCTCTGGGCTTCTATGCATGGATGATTATAGAGTTGACGGTTAAACACATGTCGTTTGGAAAATGAAAAGTAATCCCATTCTGTATATTTTCAGAACAAATCTCAATATTTATATTCAGCTTACTTGTGAATCAGACTTTCTTCCATCTGGGACTTCATATGAGTCAGTCAACTTTTTGTGATGTATATTAGGGCTGCACAGTTACATGCATTCAAACTGTACATGCATGCTTGGAGGGATGCATCTAATACACTAGATCGTTAGATGAAATGTCGTGCTCTTTACTCCACTCCACACTGTTCCTTCTTACTTTGCAGAATAAGACATTATGTGCAAACCGATGACAAGCTGCTATGTGATGGAGCATCAGAGCCGACACACCGGCCCTGGAGGCAGAACTGAGCAGCTGAAAGTCAAACCGAAATCAGAGGCGCTCTTAAAAGTTTCATACGTCTTCTTCTATCATTAATCATTATCATAAGATAATCCTTTATTGGTCCCCCAGAGAGGAAGTGTGGGTGTGATTACAGCGGCATAAGGACATAAATGAGTCAGGATAAATGCGTTTTTAAGGCAGGTTGTTTCCCACCACGGTTGCAAAGTGCTTGCTCACAGGGGGAAAAGTTGGGACTCTGTAAATAAATAAATGAAGGGAGTGTGTTTTAGACCCGCTCAAAGTGTCATGAGATGACCTTTGCTGTGCACTGGCGCCATAGGAATAAAGACTGATTGACAGAGAAATGAAGAAATAAATAAGAACAAAGTGTATAAAAATAGCAATAGCAATAAAGCAACATTTGGGTTGAGTGTTCACTCTTCACTTCACTTGTTTTGGTACAATGAAGAGTTGTTTTCAGCTATCTTGCCTTCACAGTGTCAAGTGTCACTTTAATGATGGTGAGATAGAACAAAAATGATAAGTAAATGTTGACAGAGATCAGATTTCATCGGTTGGACATTCATTCTTCTGCAGGGCACATTTGAAATGTGTAATCAAACTCTGAGTAAACAGCTCAGTGTCAGCGCTGTCACGACTGTTGCATGTGAAGAGAGAAGCTGGGTGTGCCTGAGATAACGCAGGCTGATAAAAACCTGTCCAGTGTGGTCCTGGAATGTGAAAGATACCATATATTGTTTGAGTTTACGGTGATCAGTAGGAAACTTAACATTACTGAGTGGAAGCTAAATTATTAACAGCAAGAAACTATAGACCGAGTGTGCGATGACAATTCACAATCGACTTTTGGCTCACAGTCGATTTCTTCGACGTATGTGCATGAATGTTTGTGTTCTTGAATATTTCTCAGACAGAGTCGCTTCTTTGTGCAGCCAGATCTCGACTGGTTGTCACCTGCTCAAGGGGCGAGTTTCTGATTAGGAATCCGGTTCAGGATTAAAGCCAAACATGTCAAACGGAGTCGTTAGCTACTCACCACGAAGCCGATCGGAAAGTTGGCTGAAGTTTTGCAGTATAGTGGATCTTCTCCAAAACAGCTGTCGTAGACGAGGCCTCACTATAAAATGTAAAAAAGCAAATCAACAATAGCTGAAAAACTACATGAAATGGCTCCATGCAGCTTGTCCGGCCCAATCCAAGTCTTCGACTTCTGATGAGGTGCATGCTAATGCTTTTAGCTTCGCAGCTACAGCGAAGATTTATGGTTTCAATAACATCTTTTCAAATCAATTTTGGATCTCAGGGCTTCTGGAGAGTTGCAGTACACCGGACAAGCTGTATGATGCTTTTATTCTGTGTTTTTATTAGATATTAAAACAAGTTATTTAGCAGAGCGCTGCAACTCTGTTCTGCTGTGAAGCTCCAGAAATGTTTTTGTGAACTATGAAACTTAACCTGCATGAAGGTGAGTAGAAAATGACTGGATTTTCATTTTTGGGTGAACTCATCCTTTAAAACAACATCTTAAGGATTAGATAAGGGGCGAGCTTTGCATACGAGCAGTGGAGAGCTTGGTGAGGAAAGTATGTTGTAAAAACAGTCTTTGTGTAATCTTTGCGATTTAGTTTCAGATGCTGGACACGTTCCTGATGCGAGGCAGTCAGGAGCTGAGCTGGGTGTGGTGCTGACAATAACGCACAATGGAAACAGTATTGGAAAAACATTCCTGGCCCGGAGTTTCAGGCCGACTGGGAACAGATTGGGTAATTTCCTGCATGACCTTGAGCGGAGATAAAGGAAGAAATCCTTTGCTCATAAGTGGCCGATGAAAGACTTATGACTTATGGGTAAAGTTGAGTTCGCTGAAATGAAAGGAGTTACTTTAAAAAATGTTGATGTATCCCAGATGGAATTGTGTTACTTTCTGTTTCTAAAAATAACATGGTGTGGGGATTTAGTGTTTTTAACAGCACAGTAAGGTAGAGTTCACCACTTTAATCATCGTAACATGATCTCTTTTTTCACGCTTGCCCAACCTGCTGCAGAAAGTACGCCTGGCGGTTACTGTCAACACTTTCAGACTGCCCGAACAACACTTCTGAGAGGTTCCTGGTTACTTCTAAGAAAGATGTCTGGTGTCATGTTAATGGAGCGCACTGTCAACAACAGTTCCACCCAACAAAATCACTGCAGCAGTTTTTATACAGTTCCCATCAGCAGATAATAGATAGTTATAGAGATAGTTCACCTCTTGTCCCAATATAATCCCCTTGTCCAGAAGCAACCTGCCACCCGGACTGTATCAGTGGTTCAACAGGAGAAGGAAGACCTGGTGGACTGGACTTACTGGATGGTGCAGAGGGAACCATCTTCAGCTCAACGTAAGCAAAACGTACGAGCTGATTGTGGACTACAGGACTAAGCCTCCTCAGACACCTGTGGGGAGGATGTCGAGTTGTTTCACTTCAATCCTATTTCTAGTTTTTCCCCCTTTCCTTCGTTTTCGATCTCAGAACAGAGTTAAAGGGGTTGTAGTTGAAAACTCTCCCTATGAAATGGGACAACCCTTCAAGCCCCTCAAACGTCATCAGTAGCCATCGATGACGTTTACTGAAATAGACGCAACCAGACATTTCTGAAACGCTGTCTTCAGCTGTTGTGGTTTCTTTTGCGTTACTGTGGCGATCCTGGTCTTATCACACTAACATTTGCCATTTATCTGACAGAGATAGAAAAGCATGGACGCATGGCCTGCCTGCCTGAGAAACAAAAAACATAATCAATACCTGCCCAAACCTGTGTTTCACAGTTCAGCAGAAGCATTCAGGATGTTGGCAATAAAATAGTAAAAGTGAAAGTGAAGTGCAATCAGATCGTTCACTGGCAAGTGTTTAGTGTCGGTGCACTGGCACAGGATCATACAGGTTTTAGCAAGTGTTGTAATGGTGTTTTTTTTACAACTACCAACATGCTGAGAGATATCACACACTTAATGATGTTTGCGTTCAAATGTTTTCTTTCTGCAGAATTGCTGACACCCAGACGACTTGGCACAAAAAGACGCTGACACACACTGGAAATCGGTGATAAGTGATGATTGATGGGATTATTTTTGTATTAGTTCATACATTGTTTTTTAGGAAAATTCTTCATAATATACTGTCCAGACCAAAAGTCCTGACTTAAACCCCATCGAGACCATGTGGACTGCGCTGAAGAAACAAGTCTGTGTCAAGCTGACAAACTTAGCTGAACTTCCCCGATTCTGTCAAGAAGAGTTGTTCAAAATTCAGCCAGAAGACGACCAGACACCTATGGATGGCTATAAAAAGCACCTAAATGAGGTGAAAATGACCAAAGGACGTTTAACCAAATATTAGAATTACTGTCTATAAACACCGATCAGCCACAACATTAAAACCACTGACAGGTGACGTGAATAACATTGATCATCTCATCACAATGCGATGATCTTCTGGGAAACCTTGGGCGCCCATCCAAACACTGCTGTGGTACCAAGTACACCCCCTCATCACAACAACACTACCCGATGGCAGTGGCCCCCCAGCAGGACAATGTGCCCTGACACACCGCAAACGCTGCTCAGGAACAGCTCGAGGAACACAATAAAGGGCCCAAGGTGTCGACCGGACCTCCAAATTACCCAGATCCCAATCTGATGGAGCATCTGTAAGACGTGCCGGAGCAGGTCTGATCCATGGAGGCCCCACCCCCAACATACAGGACCCAGAGGATCCACTATAAAACGCCCTGGTGCCAGACACCACAGGACACCCTCAGAGGTCTGAAGTCCATGTCTTGACAGGTCAGAGCTGTTTTGGCTGCACAAGAGGAACCTTCACAATATTAGGCAGGTGGTCATGATGTTATGCCTGATCGGTGTATATAGATTTGGTCATATTTTCCTATAAAATCCTAAGACCTATGATAAATGACTGTTTTTTGTGACAAAGTTCATCACAGAAAAATGAGAGCTGTAGAAATCACTGGACTGCCGTATGTAAACTTTTGACCACGACTTTAAAGGTGCTATTTGTAAGAAAAGTTCTCCCGAAGCGAGTTGGGAATGAGACTCTAAAAATCAACTTTTATTACAAATAGCACCTTTAAGTGTCGGTGTTCAGTAGACAGTAGTAGACTGAGAATGATTCAGAGGCTGAGAATCCAACTGAGAGAGACACGACATCCTGTAAATGCGTCAACGTTAAAGATTGGTTCGACTCTGTTCGAGTCTACCACGCCACTGTCTTTTTCTTTTGTCAGGCATCTCATTCTGTCCACTGTGAGCCTCAATATGTAGAGTGAGCAATGATGGTGTTTAAAGTTAGTGACAACAAAGTAAGAAATGATTTGTAGTTAAAGCAACATCATGTAGAAATTGGCATTGGCAAAACTCTTTTCGTCGTGTTGAAAACTTTTATGTTGGAATAAACATGTGTGGAACCAAAAGAAACATGCAAGTTCATGCTTCATTTGCTTTAATTTGATTTGGTCTGCTGACTACAAATCAAATGTAAATCACCGGTGAAATCCAACCCAGATTATAAATGCAAGTTTGTTCTAGTCTCTATCGGCATTTGCCAACATTTAAAGGTTAATGACGGTTAATTTAACCCTTTAAACCATAAAACAGCACCGTAAGCCTTGGCGTATGTAGTCTTAAGAATTTACCAATCTGGTTCCAAGGTCGCAAAGATGTGTTCGTACACGTTATCCAAACCTCCTCCTACCTGAGACTTTCACAAATCCTCCCCTCTTCACGCTCCGCACAGGTGAGGCAATCACACGAAAGCCATAAATGGTTTGGCCTGATTGGGTATCAGGTTACGTCATCGAGATATAAATTAATCATCAAACTGGTTTTTTAACTATCTGTGTCATCACTCAAGTTGTTCTCGGCGGAACATTTTTATGATATAGATCTTGTCTCTACTTTAATGAGCGATGAAATATGTCATGCCATTTACAACAAAGCAGCCGATAGCAAACTTCATTTATCTCAAATCATTTCGTTAAAACACACCGTCACGGCCCAGAAAACAGGACTCGCAGGGACTGAGGAAGCTCACGGATTATTTTAATGAACCTTTTTGGAGAACAAAAAGTTATTACTTCTGTTTTTTCAAGTCATAACTTGCAAGTCCTCATACTTCACTGAGTTTGAACATCATGATCGACTGTTGTCACTTTCCCCCGAGGCAAAATGTCTCCAAACTGTTCCTGCTTGCAAATCACTCATCAATCAAGAGTTCAATATCGTCATGACTGGGTTGACTAATGTCTTTGCATCTGGTTCATGAGTCTAATAACAGCTGTTTTCCATTCAGGTTGTCTGTTTTTCTGTGACGCAGTAGATATTTGATTGTTAACGAAGACACAAAGACCCGTCGGCCTCGGCCCGACTCCCCCGACCTGGTGAGTCTCTGCTAATCACACGTGGAAACCTGCCAAACCTGAAGGAATTTCACACACAAAGACAAAGCTCCCTGTAAACTCGGGGGCATCCGGCTCCGCTTGTCACAACCCGGCTGGTTAGATAAGGAAGATAATCATCATCACTGCTCAGTTTCACTAAACTGTGAGGAGATAAATCATTTACTGTACATCGACATATAGACAAAGAGAGTTCTAGAGAAAAATCTTTAAGATTTGCATTTGATTGTAGTTTTATAAGATCGGAATTAGCTCGCTGTTCTTGTGTAAGAGCACAATAGACCAGTTTTGAGGAAGTCTTAAGGAATTCCTGGCATCCTGCACACAGTGCACGGAGATCTCCGGCCGTTACTCCCTCCTGGTCTGGTGAGAGGAGGCTGTTCCTCAGAGGGGGAGGGACTTAACAGCTGGACCTGCTGTATATCTGACCGAGAGCACAGAGGAACACGTCTGAGATGTTGGGAACTCCCCAGTATCTCTGATACCAGCTGAGGCCGACTGCTGCCCGGTGCTGAAGAGAGTGGGACTTTCCACAAACTTCAGGTAAGACATTTTTTTTTTATTGTAATTTTATTTGTTTCTAAGCTTTAAAAGAAAAGAACCAGGCTTTTTCAAAGAAAGGCTCATGCTTTTAGTGGAAGTGTTGTTTAACCCAGAGTATAACCACATTTGTTTTAAACTGTGGCTTTTTTGTTCCTGTGTGGCTCATGTAGAGGAGATAATGGTGCGAAAGCCACAAGTGAAGAATTAACTGTGTCCTGCTGCGCTGGCAGCCGACACCCCTCTGATAGAAAGGGAAAGCAAACATTCCTCAATGATTACCTTTGACCGCACTTGTAAAAATAAGGTTTTGCACAAAGTAAGCCGTGTGACAAGCCTGAACACGGTGTCGACTACATCACCCGGCTTTTGTCAAACATAATGACGATCATACATTTCCACAGGTGCTGAAACTATTATGCAACTCTAACACAATACTCCATTACCTCATTCATTCCTGCTTTTGGAGGCACTTTCTTATAACCACAATTAATAAAAAGGTGCATTTATAGTTAATCCAACTTAAGTTTGGTTTTCTTTCACTGTTAAACAGTGAAACCATTCATTAAGTCAGCCGCCAGTCAAACAACCAACTACTTTATTTATTGATTCTAATAAGACAGTTTTGATTATCAAGTTGTGATTCGCCTTGTGAATGTGTGCACATGTTCCTGCTGAGTAGAGAGCGGAGAGTTTTACACAGTGTTTGACAAATATCAGCAAAGTAATTGGTGACAAGCCCATTAAGATTACAGATAAGGTATTGATTACACAGACATCCTCTACGAAAGCCCTACATGGTGATCGGTCAGATATATTATTTCCTTATTTTCCCGTGATAACAAGCTACATTTTGTCGAGATCAAAAGTTATCTGTGTCATTATCACGGACTAACAAATGCTGTTTTCCTGTTTCTTTTGGGTCTCAAGAAATGATTTCTTTATCTCGGGGAAAACAACATTTGTTCTTCCGTGATAACAAAAGCAAATAAAATTGAACTTGTTATCACAGGAAAACAATTAATATGTCTGACCCATGACCGCTTAGGGCCTCCACAATCAGGGTTGGGACATAATTGATCCCATTACACGTACTAATGACCTGTTAAATATGTAGTCAGTAACCTAATCCAAGTATCAGAATATTAAAGTAATGTAACTTGATTACTTTGTTACTTTTGGATTACCTCAATACCAAACTGATGATGATTGAGGTTGATGATTATTTTTGAATTAAAGTCCTGTTAGTATCCCCCTTTTTCTACTGAATGTTTCTCATCTAATTACATCTTTTTTATTGTAACTGCACCAGAACACAGTTACCTTTTTTTGTATCCAAATTACGTAATCCCGTTACATGTATTCCGTTGTTCCACGAGACGATCCCTATAAATTAAAACAAGCAACATATTAGGGGAATGTGAGCTGTGCCTCAGCCTAACACTGACATTTTACAGTTCAAAGTGTCCCAGAGGGTTTGAACTCAGGGTCAGCGTTTATGACGGAATAACGGCAATGGAAAGTGCCAGTGGCTACCAAATTTTGCAAAAATGTTCTCCCTGTGGACTTCCTGGTTACCTTTACCTCTGGCTGACAACCACATATCCTTGTGGAAAGCCCTGTTAAGCGATGGTAAAGGTTTATAAACATCAGCTGTGACTTAAATCAACCATTAACTGCACCGTTTATTGATGACGATTGTTATAAAGCGTTTTTTCGACTGCTGAGATTGTGTCAAGAATGCACACGCGAGTGTCAGTGATGATGCAATGGGCCTTGCGTACTGTAACGTAGCCCAAAGGCAAGAACACACAGGTGATTTGCATCGTGGTGTAAATCTTGTTCTCCAACTTGTTATACTTCGGGGGAACTCAGGCAGCAGGTTCGCAGGGTTGTCAGCTGTTTAATCTGAACATTCAGACACATTCTTGGCAAAGCTGAAGCAAACGAATACTTCATTCTGACAAGCAGGCGTGAAGCTAATTTGCCTCAAAGACAATGTTAGAATGCATTTAATGAGAAGGTTTCACTTTCTTCAGTACATCAATGTCAGTGTACAAGTTTTACTTGACTAAAAGTGACTTGTTACTGTTTTTCAAAAAGAAGAGTTATTAGACATGTTTGTGATGAAACATTAAGTCAAACTGGATTTGCTTGGCTGACTGGATGAATGAGTGAAAACCCTGATGTTACTCTGTCGTCTCATGATCCGTTATGGTGTAATGTAATGGTGATGTCATCAGAGTTAAAGCTGTGACGATGACAGGAAATTGATCCTTAATTATTTTGACAATATTTCCTTGTTTAACATGACAGTAAATTACATATCTTTGGGTTTTGGACTGTTGGTTGGACAGAATGAGATATCTGAAGCGTCACCGCAGGTACAAAGAAATATCAGCACTTTGTCTGATGTTTAATCAACATTTATAAAAAATATAATGGGCAGATTAATCATACAGCCCTGATAGCTTTCAAACAGATAACTAAGTGCAATGCAATCCAATATGACTGTCAGGTCATAAAGTTTAGTATAATCAGGGGGCTGATACCAATTACTATTAATCAAGGAGACTGATAACCAATATCTGGGAATACATTTGCAATAAATATGAAAATCTTGTTAGTTAGTTTGCAGACTCACCCTCATGCTGATGAAGAGTCAGGTGACGTTCGGTAGTCCACAAAACATTTCTGGAGCTTCACAGCAAAACAGAGTTACAGCATTCTCGTAAACAACTGAAGTAGATGTGGATTTGTTTTACGTTTTAAAAAAAAACCCACATAAAATGGCTTCATACTGCTTGTCCAGTGTAATACAAGTCCCCGGAAGGCCTGTGATCCCAAATTAATTTGAAAAGACGTTATTTTTACCCCTGACACGCAGATGAGCTCATGCACCCATTATGGTGATGATTCAGCTTGACAAAGGGTGTAACTAACATCTTTTCAAAGCAAACCCGGGGCTTCCGGGGACTTGGATTACACCAAATGAATTTTATGGAGCTTTTAAATGTAACGTTTCTTTATTTCTTTTCATTTTGATGACTCAACTTTAATTTTTGGTTGAACCTTTTCTTTAATGACTATAATTCATGACATGTATCCAATCAGATAGTGTTGTGGGCAGAACACTGAGTGATGACTGCAGATAGAAATTGGCAGCTGCATCAGAGTCAAAGTAGAGTATTTTTAAACTCATGTATTTTCTCTCAATTGGACAAATTCTCTCAACAAAACACACGACTCCAATGTGGGAAAAATCCTGAATACCAGATGAGGTGACGCGTCTGTAATGGTGCTATATTGGCCTGTATAAGAGTCAGAGGTGGTTCTTATATTCTTCTCCCCTTATATATTATGTAGATGGGAAGGACATCAGAGATTAGTTTCCTAGCACTGAGCCTCCTTCAGGGTAAAATGAATTTGACTAAGTGCTAACTGCAGCCTGATAACAGGAAACAGGGAAGCTACAGTATGTCAACACTCTGGTAACTCCTCGACTTTAAACAGATCATGCATTAGCCTTTTACGACATGATAAGCAAATCATACCGTGCAATAAATGTAAATTGAATGTGCATGGTCTTTGAAAACATTTACAAAGCGGGTGTCAGTCTCAAACAGCAAACCCAGCAGTTAGTGGCAGAGATAGTGCTGCAGCACCTGACTGCTGTTGTTGTACAAACAGAAAAGCTTCAGTCACCTTACATGAGAAGGAGTGTGTGTTACTTGGCCTCACTGTCTTTGCATTGCAAGTAGTTAGAAAACAGTACACACCTTCAGTCCACTGAAGTACACACCTTCAGTATTTTTAACTACATGGTACCCGCATGTTATTGTGAAAAAATGCTTGTATGGCAGCTGGTGATTAATTTCATCACCACAGTAGCATATAGGAATAGTCATGCACAGAACAGAGCCTTGTCAACGTTCCTGAACCTTCCACACCCATTTTTCTGAGAAAGATTATATTCACTGCCACTGGAGAGTGTTACGTCATCTGTCACATAAAACACAGGCACCAGCCTATCAACACGAGGGGTGGAAAAAACCTCAGGTTTATAGAAAGCAGTGTTCTCCTTACCAATTACTTTTATGTGGTGGCTTTACAGTACTTATTGTTCAAACTTGAGGGGTTTTTGTTAGACTTATTCAACACTGTATCTTCGAACTTTCTTCTGACTTCAACCCTTTTTTGTTCATAGGATCCAAATCAGATAAACTTGTTCAGAAAATACAAAAAGACACTACAACTGTTCTTAAGTATTCTAAATTTAGCTTCGATCTCTCAGCCGCTGATTCAACTTGCTCAGTCGGCCAAGAAGCCTCCGACAAGGGCCAAACCGCAGAAAGTGTCGCAAAAAAAAAATCTGTGTCAGCCTGGTGTGTCAGGGTCCAGAGGGTATGTTAGTGTCTTTCAGCTCTGGTTCACTTACACTCTTATTTCAAACAGGTGAGAAGGGAATTAAGTACAGATACATTTTCATTACAAAGGATGACAATTGATAAAGGCACTTTGGCACCAACACTCTCCAGGGACTTTTTGTAATCAATGGCATCAAGACACAGTAGCAAGAAACTTGTGGCCGATGACTCTGTCAAGGTTAGGATAGCACGATAAGGATAACAAAATTACGAAGCCTGGGCGGTGATGGGAAGTGGAGGGGTGCGTATTAACACCAGCACTGGGAACAATGTAGTTGTGTCTTTTTGCTGTTGATTAGATGTGACCAGCTGAGGAGAACAGCAAATATCTTGACTGACAGCCTCAGAGCTCTTAATGCATGAGAGGAGTGACTGACAGGACAGTATGAGAGATAAACTACAGGTCTAACCATGTGACAGAGCACTGACTGAACATTTGCTAGAGTTTCATTAACACCATTTTAGCTGCAGCAGGCAGCTCTTTCAAGCTGTGAAACTCCAACTGCACACTACCCGCTCTGAACTAAAACGGCAGACCAACAAAGTTTTGTGTTTCCATGCCAGCTGTTACAACACTGGGTATCTGGCTATTCCAGTTTAGAAGCATTACATTGTTTTGTGCCAAAGCAAATAAATGATGATGTTTGAGAAACTCATCCATGAACTGACAGAGAGTTCATTTATAATCTTAATAGGGTAAAGGTGAAATGAAAAGAAACATTTAGCATAAATTACATTATTTTGTATCTATGTGCACCATGTCCTAATGCATAAATGATGTATGAAAAAGGACTATTGTCACTTGGACTGTGCATTCAAAATATATTTGCATTAAGGTGCTTAAATCCTAACAGGGATGTGAACAAGGGCCTCAGCTGAAATGTAATTCCATTTCCTGTAAAGTACTTTTTAAGTTTTTTAAATATTATACTGATTACAAAATATGAAAGTGTTATATGTATGTCTTATACAGTCCCTGTTTTATAACTGCACAAAAAGAAGCCCGTCCTGTCAAACTGGAAACACTGTATTAGATTAAGTTTACCATATACACCTTCAGTGTTGTATCAATATCACCCTTGTTATAATCTTGCTACTTATGTCTGTGTTCATTCTGGCTGGAGTTTAAAGTAAATGAACTAGGTAAATACCCAGGAGTAATAAAGACTTAGAGTGCACAATAAAAAATAAATATAAAATAATCACAAGATCAAAAAATAAACGATAACGATATAATAAAACACACTTCGCTTGCCTTATCTCCACAGGAACGGTGTTTCAAAGCACCAGGACTCTGACCATAAAAACCTTCATCCCCCTTATCCTGGACGGTGAGAAGCATCTGAATACCTGAGGCCGCCGACCGACTCTGACAGAAGCTAAAAGGTTTGATATAAAGTGATATAAGGAAGATGCACCATGTCTAAAATCTTACTCCAAAACGTGAACACCATATTAGTCTTGGCCAAAAAAAATTAGACTTTCGCCTCTTCTAAAGACTAGAAATAACTACAATTACAGTACAAAATGCACATATTTGGCCAAACAAGACAATACAGTAGAGTGGTAACTGAGTGCATTTCTCAAATTTCACATCATGTGCAGCTAGCGGAAGGGAAGATCGTAAAACAATGCATATAATTTCAACACAATGCACAATTTCTTAATAAGATTTTGTGGTGGACATAGATACAATTTACTTGAAGACAATGCATGCAATATCTAAACCAATTTAAGCTAATGTTTCTGTGTCACACAGCTCTTTAGGCCAAGATGGGTCAAGAGGTGGAGCAGAATGGCCACACAGAAGTCCACAAACCTGTGGCTGGCATATTTCTGGAGAAGACAAAGGAGAAGATAACGATATACCAAGCCATGAAAAAACGTCTCCTTAAGCCAGGAACAGCATTAGCAATGCTTGAGGCGCAAGCAGCCACAGTGGGCATCATAGACCCGATAAACAATCGAATACTTCCTGTTGCAGATGCAGTTAAAGAGGGAATAGTTGGACCAGAGATGAAAGAGAAACTCCTCACAGCAGAGAAAGCTGTCAGTGGCTATTTAGACCCCTACACCAACCAAATTATATCTGTATTCCAAGCTATGCAGAAAGATTTAGTTCCAAGAGATTATGGGTTGAGGCTGCTGGAGGCACAAATAGCCACACAAAGCCTGTTTGATCCTGTGGAAAAGACAAGTATCTCAGTTGAATCTGCGATTCAAAAGGGCTACTATGAAAAAGGTTTGCTCGATAACAAGATGTCAGAGCTGGGAGTGTTCTACAATCCAAGCTCACAAGAAAATCTCAACTACCAAAGCCTCCTCAAGAAATGCACTGAGGAGCCTGACACAGGCCTGCTGCTCCTTCCTGTTTGCGTCACCTTTAAAGGTCTGCGAAGAGGTGTTTCCTCCACTGAACTCCTTGAATCAAAGATCATTGACAAAGAAACATATGATGATCTACAGAAGGGAAAAACCACAACACAGGATGTGATGTTGATGGAAACAGTAAAAGAATACCTTGAGGGCAAAGGCAGTATTGCAGGCATTGCTGTACTTTCGTCAAATCAGAGGATGAGCATTTATGCAGCCATGAGGCAAGGCATACTGATGCCTGGAACAGCTCTAGTTCTATTGGAGGCACAAGCTGCGACTGGGTTCATGATCGATCCTGTTGAAAATAAAAAGTTCTCTGTGGACGAAGCCATCAAGCACAAACTTTTTGGCCCAGAATATCATGCAAAACTACTTTCTGCTGAGCGGGCAGTCACCGGATATAAAGACCCATACACAGGTGAAACTATATCCCTGTTTCAAGCACTGTCAAAGGACCTCATTGTCAAGGAACATGGGATCCGCCTACTCGAGGCGCAAATTGCTACAGGTGGAATAATAGACCCAATCAACAGTCACAGACTCCCCACAGAAGTAGCCTTCAAGAGAGGCTATTTCGATGAAAATCTTAACACAATACTCGAGGATTCAGGGGATGACACGAAAGGGTTTTTTGATCCAAACACAGAAGAGAATCTGACTTATCTTCAGCTGATGGAAAGGTGCGTCACAGATCCCATCACTGGACTGTGCCTCCTTCCTCTCCTTGAGAAGTCAGACAGGCTCAATTTTAACTTCATTGATCACCAAACTAAAATGGCCTTCAAAAAGGAGATGGTGAAAGTGACATGTGGGAAGTACATGGGAATGACGGTATCTCTGTGGGAACTCCTCATGTCAGAATACTTCGACGAGCATCAGAGGACAGACATCATTCAAAAATACAGAGAAGGGAAGCTCAATATCAAGACAATCATCACAATGGTTCTGGAAGTCATAGAAAAGACTGTGAAAACAACAAATGTTGTTTTTGAAGGCATCAGAGAAACTGTCACAGCCAAACAGCTACTGGAGGCAGATATCATCAGTAAGGAGGTTTTGGAGGATCTGGAAAAGGGAAAAAAGTCAGTGAAGGAAGTGATGGAAGATGAAAATATAAATGTGTACCTACAGGGGAAAGACAGCATTGCAGGTATCCTGCTGCCTGACTCTCAAATCATGACCATTTACCAGGCAAAACAAAAAGGAAAGCTGATGCCAGGAACTGCTCTGATTCTACTGGAGGCACAGGCAGCAACAGGGTTCATCATTGACCCGATTGGTAACAGAAAGTTTTCAGTAGATGATGCTGTCAAAGCAAAGATTGTGGGGGCTGATGTCTGTCAAAAACTGCGCTCAGCAGAGAAAGCTGTCACTGGGTACAAAGATCCATACAATGGCAAAACAATCTCTTTGTTCCAAGCCATGCAAAAAGATCTCATCATAAAAGACCATGGAATTCGCCTTCTGGAGGCACAAATTGCCACTGGTGGGATCATTGACCCAGTGAACAGCCATCGCATTCCTGTCCATGTGGCCTATAAGAAGGGATACTTTAATGAGGAAATGAATCAGATCCTGAATGATCCAAGCGATGACACCAAAGGATTCTTTGACCCCAACAACCACGAGAACCTGACATACTTACAACTCTTGGAGAGATGTATCACAGACCCCAGTACAGGTCTGTGCCTCTTGCCACTCAAAGGCAAAGGCAAGAAAATAAACATAGATGATAATATGAGAGAAGTGTTCAAAACAACAACAGTTACTGTGAAGTATGGCAGGTTCAAGGGCAAGCACACGACACTGTGGGATATCATCAATTCAGAGTATCTGTCTGAGGACAAAAGACAGGAGTTCTTCAAGCTCTTCAAGTCAAGGAAAATCACCATCGAGCAACTCATTGTCACCATCATAGAGATCATTGAGAGCAAAGAGATTAAAAAACAAGCAGGGCTGAACTTTGAAGGTCTCAGAGGAAATATCTCAGTTGTGGACTTGTTGGAGCTGGAAATTGTGGATGAAAAAACATACAGCAGCTTGGTCGAAGGAAAGATGACAAGCAGTGATGTGATGAAAATGGACAATGTAAGAGCCTACCTACAAGGAAAAAGTTGTGTGGCGGGGGTGATACTGCAACCCTCCAATCAGAAGCTGAGCATCTATGAGGCACAGAGAATTGGCATTCTCACACCTGGGACTGCCCTTTGCCTCCTTGAAGCACAAGCAGCCACAGGGTTCATTGTTGATCCTCTGAAAAACAAAAAACTCACAGTGGAACAAGCTCTCAAAGAAAAGGTAATTTGTCCACAGGTGTATGAAAAGCTCTTGTCTGCAGAGAGGGCTGTCACTGGTTACAGAGATCCATACACTGATCAAAAGATCTCACTTTTCCAAGCCTTGAAAAAGGATCTAATTGTCAAGCAGCATGGCATCCGTT
This sequence comes from Lagodon rhomboides, assembly GCA_039737535.1. Classification (NCBI taxonomy): domain Eukaryota; kingdom Metazoa; phylum Chordata; class Actinopteri; order Spariformes; family Sparidae; genus Lagodon; species Lagodon rhomboides. The sequence continues at coordinate 6,434,063 of CM077799.1, forward strand.
TACTTGAGGCCCAGATTGCTACAGGTGGTATCATTGATCCCTTGAAGTGTCTTCACTTGCCTCTTGAGGTTGCATACAGGAAAGGCTATTTTGATGCAGATCTTAATCAAGTCCTGTCAGACCCAAATGATGACACAAAGGGCTTTTTTGACCCAAACACACAAGACAATCTGACATACATGGAGATGTTGAGTAGATGTGTCAAAGATAAGGAAACAGGACTGTTTCTCCTGCCAATGAATGACACACGAAAAGCTACAGGAACAAAGTCAAAAATGTACACCGACACAGAGATAAAGCAGGAGTTTGAGAAGACAAATGTGAAAATCTCCGTAGGACGCTTCTCAGGAAAATCTGTTTCACTCTGGGACTTGATTCATTCTGGGTACTTCACTGAGGAGCAGAGGGTTGAATTCAGAGAAAAATACAGAACACGGAAGATTACCATAGAAACCATAATTACATCAGTGATTTCCTCCATTGACAAACTGGCGAAGAGTGAAAATCTCCAAATGGTAATGGGACTGCGAAAGCCTGTCTCTGCACAACAACTACTGGATTCAGACATCATTGATGCAGAAACATTCAAACAGGTGAAAGAAGGAAAACTTACTCTTGAAGCAGTGACCCAACATGAATCTGTGAGAGGATACCTGAAGGGAACCGGAAGCATCGCAGGAATTAAGGTTCATGCAACCAAAGAAGTAATGAGCATATATGAAGCAAAAAAGAAAGATCTGCTGACACCTGGCATTGCCCTTGAACTGCTTGAAGCGCAGGCTGCAACAGGATGGATCATTGATCCTATCAAAAACAAGCTCTATGCTGTTGACGAGGCAGCAAAGGAGAAAGTAATTGGGCCAGATGTCCATGAGCAACTTCTCTCAGCTGAACGAGCTGTTAGTGGCTATCAAGATCCATACACAGATGCAACAATATCCTTGTTTGAAGCCATGAATGAAGAGCTGATTCAAAGAAGCGATGGCATTCGTCTTCTTGAAGTACAGATAGCAACTGGAGGAATAATTGACCCGAATCAAAGCCACAGAGTACCTGTTCATGTTGCAATGAAAAATGGTTGTCTCGATGAAGAAACAAGCAAGATTCTGCTGAACCCCACTGATGAGGCAAAGGGATACTTTGACCCAAATACCAAAGAAAACCTCTCATACCTCCAGCTCATAAAGCGGTGTGAGAAAGATCCTGAAACTGGGCTACTACTTTTACCCCTGTATGGAGAGGAATCCCATGAATTTCACACAGATGAAAAAATACAGCTTGAATTCAAAAACAAAACTATTTCCATGAATGTAGGAAAATTTAAAAACAAAGAGGTGACATTGTGGGAAGTGTTGCTATCTGAATACATATCAGAACAAAAAAGGGGCCAGCTGATACAACAGTACAAGACAGGAACAATGACAATAGAGGAGATCATTGAAGTACTCACTGTAATCATTACAGAGGTGTCATCCAAAGAAAGAAAGTTCAAAGGACTAAGAAAGCAGGTCTCAGCGAGTGAGTTGTACGAGTCGAAAATTATCTCAAAGGAACTTTTCGCACAGATTATTCAAGGGGAAGTGACTGAAGACAATGTTGACAAAATGGAATCGATTCAACAGTTCCTTGGAGCGACAAACTCCATAGCAGGTGTGAGAGTTGAATCTACAAAGAAAGTAATGAGCATCTATCAAGCCAAAACCAAAGGCCTGCTGACCCCGGGCACATCTCTTGTGCTGCTGGAGGCCCAAGCGGCCACTGGCTTTGTCATCGACCCAGTGAACAACAAGAAACTTTCTGTAGAGGAAGCTGTAGCTCAAGGAGTAGTGGGCACCGAGTGGAAAAAGAAACTGCTTTCAGCAGAAAGAGCAGTTACAGGATACAAAGATCCCTACACTGGAAACACAATTTCTCTGTTCCAGGCCTTGAAGAAAGATCTAATCGTCAAAGATCATGGGATCCGTCTCCTTGAAGCTCAAATTGCCACAGGAGGTATAATTGATCCAGTGTACAGTCACAGAGTGCCTGTACAGGTGGCATATCAAAGAGGTTACTTTGATGAGGAAATGAACCAGATTCTCTCCGACGCTGATGATGACACCAAAGGCTTCTTTGATCCAAACACTCAAGACAACCTCACCTACCTCCAGCTGGTTGAGAGGTGTGTCACAGATCCCATCACAGGACTTAACTTACTGTCCATTGTGAAGAAAGGAGAGTTTTACTTCTTTGTTGATGAGGCAACAAAACTCATTCTGAAATCTACAACAACAACCAAAGCAGGAGGGAAATACCAAGGAACAACAGTTTCTCTGTGGGATCTGCTCTACTCCAAACACATCACAGAGGAGAAGAGGAGAGAGCTTGTACAGCAGTACAAGTCTGGATCAATCACAATTGAACGCTTTTTGGAAATCATCCTGACAATCATTCAGAATCAGACCACAACAAACTCATCGTCATCACTCGTCACATGCCAACCCCCAGAAACAAAAGTGGACAGCAGCACAACAAAAACTACCATCACCACTACAACCACAGAGACAAGTGAAGTCAAAAAATTCCATGGAATCAGAAAGGATGTCACCGCTACTGAGTTGCTTGAATCAAAAATCATCGATGCAGACCTCTACAAAGATCTTAGTGCTGGAAAAGTCACGGTGACAGAAGTAAGTGAAATGGACTCAGTGCGTAAGTACTTAGAGGGAACTAACTCCATCGCAGGGGTGTACCTGCAGTCCACCAAAGAGACAATGAGCATCTATGAAGCCAAAAGCAAAGGGCTGCTGACTCCCGGTACTTCCCTGGTTCTGCTGGAGGCCCAAGCGGCCACTGGCTTTGTCATCGACCCAGTGAAAAACAAGAAACTTTCTGTAGAGGAGTCTGTGGCTCAAGGAGTAGTGGGCATCGAGTGGAAAAACAAACTGCTTTCAGCAGAAAGAGCAGTTACAGGATACAAAGATCCCTACACTGGAAAGACAATTTCTTTGTTCCAGGCAATGACAAAAGATCTAATCGTCAAAGATCATGGGATTCGTCTCCTTGAAGCACAAATTGCCACAGGAGGTATAATTGATCCAGTGCACAGTCACAGAGTGCCTGTACAGGTGGCATATCAAAGAGGTTACTTTGATGAGGAAATGAACCAGATTCTCTCCGACGCTGATGATGACACCAAAGGCTTCTTTGATCCAAACACTCAAGACAACCTCACCTACCTCCAGCTGGTTGAGAGGTGTGTCACAGATCCCATCACAGGACTTAACTTACTGTCCATTGTGAAGAAAGGAGAGTTTTACTTCTTTGTTGATGAGGCAACAAAACTCATTCTGAAATCTACAACAACAACCAAAGCAGGAGGGAAATACCAAGGAACAACAGTTTCTCTGTGGGATCTGCTCTACTCCAAACACATCACAGAGGAGAAGAGGAGAGAGCTTGTACAGCAGTACAAGTCTGGATCAATCACAATTGAACGCTTTTTGGAAATCATCCTGACAATCATTCAGAATCAGACCACAACAAACTCATCGTCATCACTCGTCACATGCCAACCCCCAGAAACAAAAGTGGACAGCAGCACAACAAAAACTACCATCACCACTACAACCACAGAGACAAGTGAAGTCAAAAAATTCCATGGAATCAGAAAGGATGTCACCGCTACTGAGTTGCTTGAATCAAAAATCATCGATGCAGACCTCTACAAAGATCTTAGTGCTGGAAAAGTCACAGTGACAGAAGTAAGTGAAATGGACTCAGTGCGTAAGTACTTAGAGGGAACTAACTCCATCGCAGGGGTGTACCTGCAGTCCACCAAAGAGACAATGAGCATCTATGAAGCCAAAAGCAAAAGGCTGTTGACTCCCGGTACTTCTCTGGTTCTGCTGGAGGCCCAAGCGGCCACTGGCTTTGTCATCGACCCAGTGAACAACAAGAAACTTTCTGTAGAGGAATCTGTGGCTCAAGGAGTAGTGGGCACTGAGTGGAAAAACAAACTGCTTTCAGCAGAAAGAGCAGTTACAGGATACAAAGATCCCTACACTGGAAAGACAATTTCTTTGTTCCAGGCCATGACAAAAGATCTAATCGTCAAAGATCATGGGATTCGTCTCCTTGAAGCACAAATTGCCACAGGAGGTATAATTGATCCAGTGCACAGTCACAGAGTGCCTGTACAGGTGGCATATCAAAGAGGTTACTTTGATGAGGAAATGAACCAGATTCTGTCTGACCCTGATGATGACACCAAGGGTTTCTTTGACCCCAACACTCAAGAGAACCTCACCTACCTCCAGCTGGTTGAGAGGTGTGTCACAGATCCCATCACAGGACTTAGTCTACTGGTCATTGTAAAGAAAGGAGAGTTTTACTTCTTTGTTGATGAGGCAACAAAACTCATTCTGAAATCTACAACAACAACCAAAGCAGGAGGGAAATACCAAGGAACAACAGTTTCTCTGTGGGATCTGCTCTACTCCAAACACATCACAGAGGAGAAGAGGAGAGAGCTTGTGCAGCAGTACAAGTCTGGATCAATCACAATTGAACGCTTTTTGGAAATCATCCTGACAATCATTCAGAAGCAGACCACAACAACCTCATCGTCATCACTCGTCACATGCCAACCACCAGAAACAAAAGTGGACAGCAGCACAACAAAAACTACCATCACCACTACAACCACAGAGACAAGTGAAGTCAAAAAATTCCATGGAATCAGAAAGGATGTCACCGCTAGTGAGTTGCTTGAATCAAAAATCATCGATGCAGACCTCTACAAAGATCTTAGTGCGGGAAAAGTCACGGTGACAGAAGTAAGTGAAATGGACTCAGTGCGTAAGTACTTAGAGGGAACTAACTCCATCGCAGGGGTGTACCTGCAGTCCACCAAAGAGACAATGAGCATCTATGAAGCCAAAAGCAAAGGGCTGCTGACTCCCGGTACTTCTCTGGTTCTGCTGGAGGCCCAAGCGGCCACCGGCTTTGTCATCGACCCAGTGAACAACAAGAAACTTTCTGTTGAGGAAGCTGTGGCTCAAAGGGTGGTTGGTAGTGAGTGGAAAAACAAACTGCTTTCAGCAGAAAGAGCAGTTACAGGATACAAAGATCCCTACACTGGAAACACAATTTCTTTGTTCCAGGCCTTGACAAAAGATCTAATCGTCAAAGATCATGGGATTCGTCTCCTTGAAGCTCAAATTGCCACAGGAGGTATAATTGATCCAGTGTACAGTCACAGAGTGCCTGTACAGGTGGCATATCAAAGAGGTTACTTTGATGAGGAAATGAACAAGATTCTCTCTGACGCTGGTGATGACACCAAGGGTTTCTTTGACCCCAACACTCAAGAGAACCTCACCTACCTCCAGCTGGTTGAGAGGTGTGTCACAGATCCCATTACAGGCCTTAGCTTACTGTCCCTGCAGAAGTGATGGAAACAAAACCTTTGCACAAGTTTTTATTCTTGCATTTTGCTTGCTTTGTGAGGATTTTTTGAAAGTTAAGTTGCAGTTAGTATTATTTTCTCTTTGTGCTTTTCAATTCATTTCAGGTAGTCCAAAAGGATATCTGGGGATTAAAAATGCATTCATACTGCACTGTGCTAAATACTGTTAGTCATGGTTGAAAAAGAGACCAAGGAATGAATAAGAGAAAACTTCCTATGGTATTATAGAAATAGGTGTTTTGGTTTCATCTTTATGTTAACTTGAGCACAATTAACCTTTTGAGCCAACACGTATGAAACCAGGGCACTGACTGTCTAATTTGAATAAGCTTCTAATAATCATATAATGATTCTACTTAGAGACTTTACCTGTGTTTAATATGTACAATGTCTGCTGTGAAACAGCCCATTTGCTCTCATATGAGTTAACATTGAAAAGTACCATACATTTATCTGTGGTTTAGGTCTTTTTCTTGTTCCCAGGCGCTTTGTAATTATCCAATTCTGACCTTCCTTGAATACATACTGTACATCACAGTAAATGTGGTATAAAACATGTTTGAATTACTTTTCCTGTTTGATGTTGCTTTAATGAAATTGTTCAATCTATGGAAGTGATTGATTTCACACTGACGCGACTAACTGGGGTTCAGCCTTTTTTTTTACCTGACCTATAGACTGGACTCAAAGTTGATTTACATTTACTGTTTTATAGCTTTTCTTACAAACCTCTATTGTTTACTTACTAAGCCAAATGTGAGTAGTGAACGTAGTTTTGCTGGGCCTGCCTGGAAGCCAGCTATTTTTTTTGCATTGTTGGATAACCTTTCTTGGTCTTTTTGTTTCATTGTCCGGCTCAATAAATAAGAAAGATTTGAACATATAATATGTCTTGGCATCATTTCAACAATTTTGCTGAAACAGGTATATATTTTCAAACCATACGGATCTTGACATATTTTAATTAACTCAGCACAAGACAAACTGTACATGAATTTCAAGGCTGAAGAGTCCTCGCATTGGTTGGAAAGAAATTAGAGCTCTTGAAACACCTATAATAATACTTCCAATCCAACAGGCAAATAAAAGATAGTTTGAAGTTTCAAACAAGAGCACAGCAAGACAGGCTCCATTTGGTCATTTTGTACATTTAGCTTGTTGGTACAGCACTCTCTAGTGGAAATAAATTATATTACCAACTTTATAGTGACATCTTGAACATTTAGTTTGTCTGGAATTATTGTAACTTGGTGTAAAAAAAAAAGTCAAAAATTGCATTCAAGAAATGCTGGTGTTTGTTTAAAATTAAAAATATCTGGGATATTGAAACAAACTTACAGCAGCTTGATTGATATTGGTGATATGGTGTGCTCAAAAAAACACAAAAAAAAACAGGATTAAGACAAAGTAGACAAAATAGAAATAATTGTTTTTGCAAATGAACCCTTCATATATACAGTGCTCTTACTGACATTAACAGCACCAACAGGTTTTCTCACTGTATTACAAACCATTGGTTTCAGCTCTCAATGAATAATAAAGTAAGCCTTTGCATGAACTGTGTGTTTTGTCAGATCAGTGTATATACAAAACAATATTTACAAAAGCACCAGAGGATAAAATATCCAAATTACTTAAACAGCATTATCAACAAAGACTTCTCAGTGCTATATGGAAGGCAACTGGACTGGCTTCTTCAGTTCTGAATGCAAAGAGGCCTGTTTTAAGACATCTGTCTTTGCCTTCAGTTTATGCTTTCTGGAGTCAAATGAATAAGTGAACTAGTCCAATTTGTCCAGCAGTTGGCGAATGTCTTCTTGGCCCCGATAAATCCTCTTCAATCCTCTTGGAAGATAACGACAGGATGAAAGATTGAGGTAGCTAAGAGCAGTCATTTGGCCGATTAGAGACCTGCAAAATACAGTTCAGATAAAGAGTTATTTCTTGTGAAATCATTTGAAAAGATAAACCTGCAGTACTCAGGATTTACAAATGTAAATGTTTGTGCTATCTCTCATAAGGGTTAGCTCTTAGTGAATTAGATTATTCAGACCGGTGGAGCCATGAGGTAAAACTATACATTGAATACCTGAGGGCAGGTGGTGTGATCCTGGTCCCACTCAGGTTGAGTGAACGCAGGGTATCTGCCTCGGTTGCCTGAGCGAGGTGACTCATAGCGATCTCCAAGTCCTCCTTACTGAAGAGCTGATTTGCAAGGTCAAGCTGTTGCAGTGATTGACACCATTTCTGGGTCACCATGTGAATCCCCGCCTTAGGAGATGACAGCCCAACACTGCTGCTGAAATACTGTCCCCAGAACAGACACTCAAGCTCTGCAAAATCACACACAGAAGATGACGGAAGCACTGATTAATACATAGTTTTTGATGCAAATCCAGACAACTGATTATACAAACACAGGTGAGTGTTTAATTTGTAAATTCAAAGCAATTCCTATACTTTTGTGTAATTGCTCATTAAGTACAAAAATTTGTATTTCTACACCTCTAGTACATTTTCGGGCCATTGTGGATTAAATAGGAAAAGTACAAACTAAGCTTTTCATTATAGGCCCCAAATACACATACAAATACAACACATTTTTTAAAAAAACATATCAAATTTACCAAAGTTATCCAAAGTATAAATCTTATAACTCAGCCCTACCAGGACAGGGTAGTGTTGTAAGACCAGATGGTGTGATTCGCGAACAGCCTCGCAGGTCCAGCACCCGCAGCCTTGTGGAGCCAAAGAGAATATCCCACAAATCTTTGTCGGTCATGTAGGAACAAGATGTGGTAGCGATACAAAGCTCCTCCAGTAATGGGAAACCTATCGCTGAATCACCGGCATTACGCATTGTCTTATGCAGAGGTCGGACATTCAGCATCCGGAAGGTCTGATTAAAAGTACAACAGATGTAGATTCAAGTTTCATGGACACGGTGAGGCGTTATACACTGACACACGACATGGAAAGGGCTAATGTATCACTTATAGCAGAATTAGTATATTTAAGGTTGCAACTAACAATTACATTTATTATCAACTGATCCTGCCGATTGTTTCCTCAAAAATGCCTGTTTGACCTATTTTGTCAGAGATTAAGGTGGTATTTTCAAATGTCTTGTTTTGCCTGACCAACAACAAAACACCCCAAAAATATTCAGTTTACAGTGATGTATGACAAAGAAAAGCATCAAATCCCCACATTTCAAGAGCTGGTACAAGCTAAAGTTTGGCATTTTTGCCTGAAAACTGATAATAAATAAATTAATAAATTATCAAAACACCTGCAGATTTAATGTTCTGGCAATCAATTAATTGATTCATAGTTCAGCTCTTGTAGAATGATAATTCATACCTACATTAGAGCTGCAAAATGTATTATTCTTAATGACCAGTTTCTTTATTTTTTAGCAGCATTATTAAGGTTTACACATAAAACGTGAAAATAAAATTACATTTGGAATTCAGTCACATTTTTTATAAAGGAACAATAGTCACACTGGCATAGAGCTTGGAAATATTTGATTTTTTTTTACCTTGAGTTTAGGGCATGCCGTCTGCAGAGCCTGGATGCAAACAGGAAGTTCACAGTCTTTACTGTTGAGCTTTGTGTTGACCTCTAACAGCTCCAAATCAGGACAGTATCCCCTCTGGCAAAACAAATACAATATTTGATCAGGCTGTGTGTTATGAATACATTACAAGAACCAATGGAGAAAAAAGAGGGGGCTTACAGCAATGGCAGTCAGAAATCTGTCATTCTTTAGACCATGAGTGAACAAAAATTGCTTGATTTGGCTCCCATGATTTTCGAGGTACTCCAGGGGTCCCTCAACCTGAAACTAGAGCAAAAACATGTTTTCTACAAATCTACAATTCTATATGTAACCAAGCAGGTTGACAATGAAATCTGTTGGGTACTGATAGCTTTGTCTAGTGTATCAAATTGGACCTTGGCCTTTGCTTTTATTGTCCTGTGTACAGAGACCACCAATACAAAAGAGTGACTGCTCTCACTGAAAACATCTTGTATAAATCACATTTTCTATATGGAATGTTAATGAGCCGGTTGAAGGTGTTGTACCTCTGAATACTGGAGATTTATACTCTGCAGAGCCCGGCTGTGCAGACCGAGGCATTGGAAGGCTGCCGCTGTCAGGCCCGTACAGTGGGAGAGTGTGAGGGCGCGAAGGTGAGGGCAGAACTGTGCCACGACCTAAATTTAAACACAACATAAGAATTGAAAAAATCGTTTACACAAAAGGAGCTCATACGATTAATTCTTTCTCAGGATTTGGAAAAATTTAAATCAGGCAATATATTGTAACAAAAAATGCATTAAGATGATTCCAAATTATGGCACTATTTTATTCAAATGGTGGATTTCTTACTTTACAACTAACCTCTTCAAATAAAGCCCAGTAGGATTATAGATGCACTGATTTTGAAATTCTGGAATGATACCAATACAGATGTTTACAATAACAATTTGGCCGACAGCTGATGCTGATGTTCTTTGTAGTAATTTATTGTGTTTTGGTTGTTATTTCTTCCCCCCATTGTGTCAGGAAAGCAAAGAAATATTAAAACAATAGAAATATCTGGACTACCAGAATTAATCAGCTAACCTTTTCAGTTCAGAGGCTTATAAAACAATAGTTGAAAATGACAGATATCTGGTCTTGACGACTGACCTCGACTGCATAGCTAGCATTCTTCGTCCAGTGACAGAGGGAGAAGTCTCGCAGCTGAGAGAATCTAAAAAACAAGAACTACAGTTTATTATTTCATTTTCAAGTTGATACCGGTATTAAAAGTCCAAGACATCTACGCACAAATTAAATCACAGCTCACATATTAAACATCTTCATTAAACTAATAATACTGACCTGTTCTGTGCCAGCCAATCAAAAGTTTCCTTAATCCTCTTCTCAGTTTTAGTTAGCTGGGTTTTCCCTGGTGCTATCCAGCAGTGACCTACAGTCACCTTACGCCACAGGACCGGACTGGAGGCAGCAGCGTTCCACAGGCGACAGACTCTGCCCACCCTACAACAGAAACATGGAGGAGAAAAAAAAAGGGATTTAGTTCAGTTTTGACACAGTACTGGAATCTCTGTACAACAAAAATGCAACTCAAACATTAAGTCAATTATAAATTAGCCAATCAACAGAAAATCTAAGACACTTTTGATATTCATTTTTACACTAAAATATCAAAGACTCACTGAAATCAAATGTGAATATTTGCTAGTTTTCTGGGTTTTATCTGGTAGAGAACTGAATCTTTTTGGGCTTTGGACTGTTTAGCAGCAGATGTAACTGTCTGTTCAGTGAAATTTCAAGACATTCCATGCACTTCCAAGCAATTGTGATGGGCACTTTTCACAAAAAAAAAAAAAAAATCTAATTAAGAAAATTGATTTAAAACATAATATGATTCCTAATCATGATCATGATATTGTAAATGTATACATAATCATTTGTGATATAACAAGATTGATGTTATGAAAATACATACATACATTTGCATAGACAAAATTTTTTTTTACATAGGTTTGCAAAAATGTAAAACAACATGATCATCCCAAACTATAATATCCATTTAAAGGTTCAACCATATAGGATGATTTTTTTTAAGTCTTCACATATCAAATATGAGTTAATTACCTGCATAGAAACGGTACAGCGCCATCCTGGACGACCACCATCTGAAAAATATTGATTAGCACCTCCTCTGGAAGACTTTGACCCCATCTGTGGTCTGTTGATGTCTGTGCCACGACCAAATTGTCCTTTTTTTCCTCTGCAACTGGATTATTTGCCAGTTTAGGCTTGGCAACGGGTGTCTTTTTCTTCTTAATCTGGACAGCTTTCACTTTCCCTTTAGTTAGCTTCTTCTTCTTTTTGCTTCCCTTCTTCTTCTTTGGGGGAGCCCAGGCTGACTCACCATACTGAGAAGTAGTACTCGATATGACAAGAAGCATGTCTTCCCCTTCATGGACAGTGTAGCCAAGCTGGGGAGGCCGGGAGACTCTGGCCTTTTTATGCTTCTTGGCTTTTGCATTAGGAGGCTTAACAGCTGTCCTCTTCCGAGACACCTTCTTTGGCTTTGGCCCATCTTCTTCTGGACCTAATGTATTTGATGTGCTCGGTGCAATGTCTTCTTTTCTCTCACTGGGGGCTAAAGCCTCTGCTTCAGAGGAATCCATTGTGTGCTGCTAACTTGTCTTTATTACGAGCTTCATTCCAAGAACAGCAGACATTGGCTGTATCTGAAAACAGAATCAGAATGAGATCAGTCTGTATCCAGTATGGAGAAGAATGTCATGTACATAGTGAATGTGGAGAGAGTAAATAAAGCAGAGTAGCTAAAAGAAAAGTAAAAAGTTCAACATTAGGGTGCCACAGTAGCTCAGTTGGTAGAGCTTTCACCCCATGTAAAGTGTCCCCCCTCCCTCTCATCCCGTTTCCTGTCATATCTCAAGCTGTCCTATCAAATAAGCCATTAAAAGGCCAAAGATCATATATGATTCTTAAATCTTATGTTAATGACACATAATGACTTAAAATAAAGTTTTTGGGAGGTATACTGTAAATGACACACAGAAGCCCAGATTTCTCTGTACAATCTTGTGCAATACAGCAGATTTCTTGAGTGTGCACTGGTATGTGATAAGGAGTCGATATATGGTTAACTGGACAAATTGAGAACTAATGGATCGACAATGTTCTGAATCTCAAGATGCAAATATCCCCTCCAATAGAGAGTACATTACAAGCTCTTTGCATGAGAGGTGGCAGAAAAATGGCTTTGCTTGGAAAATGCATGAGAAAAAGTCAGTGATTCACAGGTGTATGGATGGATCCTATTGCTGTATGAAGCTTTACGAATATCTAACCCGTTGTTGGACTAGTGAAACGTTTTAAAATGAGACACATTTCGTTCCAGCACACTATGTCCATCGTTTTCAACTGTGTTTTATATCTATGAAGCCGCCTCCTTCTCCATTGTTTGTAAACGGAAGACCATGTCAGTCACATCCATCCGTCCTAGTTGTTGCTAATTATTTTAAAGTGAGGACAATGAACATGATACAGCATATTTTCTGCGGTTTTAAAATATACACTAGCCAACCATTTACCAATCATAGCATACATGGCAACAGAATCATGTTAGCTAACGTTAAAAGAATCACACTGGCTGTTCGGTTTGACTAAGCTAACGTTCTTGTGTTAACTTACTCGTTAACACGCCGCCATGTTATGCAACATAACAGTCGCGTAGCGCTGCTGCTACGTTGAAAGCAAATACTATCGAGAAAAATACTTTCTTACATTAAAAAATGACTATTTTGTACTTAGAGTTGCTACTTTACATTACCTGCTGCATCAAAAAACGGCTAGCAACCGCCAGCCTGCTAGACCCACAATGCATTTCACGTCCCCTCTGTGATTGGTGGAGCCCACGTCACCAGCCCGCCTTCTGTAAAACTATCCAATCACCGGCCAGTCCAGTGTTTTGGCTCCACCGCCGTTTGTTATGAGGAGCGAGTTGAGTCTCACGTTGGTCCAGTTTCGGGGTAAGGATTGCTGCTTTTAATCATACTTTTCTACGAGTTACAACGAGTTTACATTTCAAATTCTTTGTTAATGCTACAGGATGCAGCACATCTCTTCTGCACTTGTATTAGCCACGAAATACGACAGTTTAGTATGTTGTAAAGTTGTTGCTAACCAAGTTAGCAAGTTTGCTCAAGAGGCTAACATTAGCATACAGAGGGTGTGCAGCATTAGCACTCACTTTGAGATATATTCTCCATTATATACTGTTAAGGTTTGCTCATAGTTTGGGCTGGTTTATTGCAGATATCTATAGAAATGTATCTTTGTTTCATGGGAAAGAGAGAGAAAAATAAAGTTTTGTTATTGATGCATGCATGCAGCTAGCATCATATCCAGGGGTGGTGGGTGGTAGGAGGTGTTCCCTGCAAAGTCTGGCCCCCAACTTCAACAAAGTGGAACAAAATAACAAAGACGTATACTTATTTTCTAGTCGATTAGGACTAATGCAATCTAAAACAACAGCTGGTGTATTGTGATGTGATTTGAGCTGTGTTGCGTTATGATTTTAGCTGCAACAATTATAACAATTCTGATAATAGATTATTAATTCTGATATTTTTTAATCAAACATTTAAAAACATTTCCTGGTTTAACATTCTTGAATGTTAACATTTGCTGCGTTTCTTTGACATTTCTGACAGTAAATGAAGAGTCTTCAGGTTTCGGACTGTTAAGTGGACAAAATAAGAAATCTGATGGGCTCTTGGAAACTTTGTTTTTGACATTTTATAGACAAACTGCCGTAAACTTGCATAGTAACTATTTCAAATATTCAGAAAGGATATGTATTGAAACTCGTTACTTTTGACAACAGTACTTCAGATACTATTTATCATCACATCAAAGTAAATTACCTCTAACTTCACAGTAAAATGTACAAAATAATTTACAACTTATTTTCTTTTTTAGGTAAAGGAAGAAGTTCCTCTTCCTACAGAGCTTCAGTATCGTGTCTTTGTGCATACTAATGCCAAAGGGAGGCATTTTTCTCCAGGACAACACTGAAAGTATGTCACTTGCTCCTGTTCTGTTTCTTGTTCTTGCTCATTCAGGAGGAACTAGCTAGCTAAATTCAAATCTCTATTACTTGTTGTTGTTAGATGCCATTTTTCCATTAGGATGAATCCTCCAAAGTCTTCAGATTTGTCTTCACTGTTGTTTTGGATTTAATGAGTGTGAATGAACCCAAACATATGGCAAACTAATAAAAACAGTAACTGTTCTTTACTGTAATACACAGAAAACAGCCATAGCTATCAAAGTGATTTACATTTATAAAAGTGTTGCTATGGAACCATTCAGTTGCACCCAGACTTTAGAAATGATTACACATAGATGCTAGTTGGCAATTACTCCCCATTTCTTCTTTAAGCGTTATGCTTCAAGACACTGAGGAGTTAAACTTTTCTTCTGTGTCTCTTTTAAAACAGCAGACAATGGAGGAGACTGAAGATTTCTCCCTTTGTGGTAAAGCAGCTGTAACTGAAACGAATCTGAGTAAGTAAAACTGTCACGTAATAAACCTGTTATTAAGGTGATATATATGCTAATTCTCTTTATAATAACCATATAACTGAAAATTTTTCTAGCAATACAATTTTTCTTTGTTATTGTATTTATTGCTACCTTTATGCTCACTTGCTGACTCTTCTGTTTTTCAGGAGATGAGTACTATTGGAAGCTTGTTGCAGACTTCATCGGCCCTCAGTCGGGAGAAGGGTTAGAGCTTGAGCAGGTACCATGCAAGAACAGACTTTTGATTCAAGTCGGACTCCTGAGAGAGGACAATAATTTTCCATGGATGGCCATCATTGATTGGCTGAAGAAAACTTTCCCCAGATATCAGTCAGCTGACTTTCGTCGATTAATTGAAAGAGGCATCGCAACAACATTGAGTCTGGGAAGTGAGGCGAGGCTTTCCTTCCTGGAATCAGACGCCAACTTTAACTTTGTTGGCCCAATATGTGACAGCATCGGAGTTGAACGGCACCATCTTTTGGAACTCAGGGATTTTTCAGAGCGAGCACAGTCGATCGAAGTCACGAACGGGTTGATTCTCGAGTTGAGCAACTTCATCACCCGGGAGAAACTTGCGCCAGTCGTTTTAGTAACTTGGCTTAGAAACTTCAACCCTGAGTTTTGTAAGAATGGGGACATTCAAAAAGCCTATAAAGTCCTTAGAACCAAGATCAAAAAGTTAAAACTGTATTGCCGCAATTATGAAACAAGAAGTCACAGGAGGAATGCCATGATGGAAAGTCTGCTTCAAAGTCCATTTGAACTGGTGCGCAAGAAAACACCTAAATTAATTGTGAAGAAACGCATAAAAAGAGAAGACACCATAAGTTATGAAAAAGTTGTAATCAAGGAGGAAGACGAGAGCTATGAAATCATGCAAAGTCAGAGGTCTGAGATGAACAGAGGAGCTGTTGGGGAAAGTGATAAGAATTTGGATGTGTCTAACCGCAGAGAGGAGACCTCTGATAAAAGAGAAGAGGCCCTGACCCTGCTTGACATCGCAATGCTGTCTGTCCAAAAGCTGTCAAGTATGTACGGCGACAAAAACCCAGCATGCAAACAAATTTCCTTGGGTCTCCTCAAAAATCAGTATACTCTAACATGCAAGGAGCACCCAGCAATGACAGAGTTTGAGAAAAAACTCGACTCACTCAGTAAAGACGTTTCACTCATCTCCCCTGTGCTGTTTTTAAACTGTAACGCCAATTTCCTTGTTGACCTGCACGATGCCATTGAGCAGGGGATTATGAGCTTTGAAAAAGAGATCATTCAGTCAACGGGAGAGAAACTGGGCCGGGACAGTCTTCCAAAATTCAACAGCTTTGTGAACTTGTCAGAAAGTGCCACTTCACGCTACATTCACATGGTTTGTGACATCTTGAGCCCTCGCACCCCAGGCACACAGAACTACAGAAAATACTGGGCAGCTTTCTGTGAGGAAAAGAGAAATCCCTCCAGACTTGCGGTAAATCAATCAAACCGATTCAACAACTACTTTCAGGCTGCAGCCGGCCTTATTCACCACTACAAAGAGATCGGCCTCTTTTTCTCAGATTTGTTGTCGCTGAATGACAAATGCCCAAACATTATCCTGGAGAGTGTCGCCGCTGATGCCAGTGATTCTGTGATACAGAGCCTTGTGTGTGTTCTGGCCATTGTCTACTGCAAAATCCTCGGTCCTTACTGGCAGCTTCTGAAAAGTGGAGGAGAATACTCACTCTTCAGCCAGTACATGCTCTGCCTCTACCAAAAGTTCCTTGATTGGTCCAAAGATCCGTCAACACTGCTGGAACCCGAAGAGGCCACAAATGTCTTCCTGCAGTTCCCACTGCAGGAGAAAACCTTTGAAGGAGTGTTTCATTACTGTGCTCACTGGCACACGAACAGGGACCTAATCAGAGCTTGCCTGAAGAGGGTGATAAAGATCATTGCTGCTGTCACTGAGGAACACCTGAAGGACTTCCTGCCAGGAGGAACATTTTCTAAAGTCCCTTCATCAGATCTGAGCGCACAGCTGGTGAGCTGCACATTCTCCGTCTTGATGGCGGAGTATCCCTTCGGCCATACGTACCCTTACGAGAAGAAAAGACCTGACAAGTCCTCGAAGCGCTCCTCAAACAACATGTCATCGGACAGCTCTGAGGAAGATGATGACCGATCTGGTTCATCTGATAGCAGTTCTGATGACTCTTCCAGTTGGCGTGATAAAAAGAGTTCCCACACTGTCCAACAAGATGAGTGCAGTCCACAGACGAAGAGGGGTCCCAGAAAGGTAGAACCGCTTGTGGAGAACATGGATAAGGACTACATAATAGCTACCGTGCACAGAAACGGAGGGCCATGCAAGACACAGCAGGATGTTGACAAAATGATGTTGCGTTTCGATGGAAAATCCCGAGCAGAGAAACGGGAAGGAATTCGTTGTGAGTTAATGTACCAGATAATGGTCGTGGAGAACAAAGAACCAAACTTGGATGGTCCTTTCCTCACCAGCTCACAAATGGCGTTGAAGCTGAAGCTCGCACTTCCTCGTGTCAAACCTGGGTACTCTCTTGTTTTGGCGCCTAAATTGACAAAAACAAAGCCAGTGCTCCAAAACATAGTGCCTGCTGTGACTGATCAGAAAGAAGGCAGCCACACATGAGAGCTTCCGCTTTTTCTAAAAAGTGTGATATCACCAGAAAAAGGATGTGAAAGGACTTGGAACCAGAAGGAATGGTGTTAACATGTGAATTCCTCATGTGATTCCCTCTTCAGAAGCTGAGCAGAAATACACAAAATGACCTCAGTCTTTCTACACAAAGACATAATGTATGATTCTGTATATGCCAGATGGAGCTGCCACATGTTTGTTACATACTGTATTTTCATTATCAGCAGTTCAAATGATGTTTGATTTTGTGGCTCTTAAACATCTGATACGATTCCCTTATTTGCGCGGTCCTGTATTGTAAGAATGATTTTCTAGAGAGTTAACTTTTTTGTTGCTGAAAAAAGGAAATTTGAATTTTTTATGTAAGGTTGTTCCCATTGTGATCATGCAGTTAATAACCACTGCTGACGTAAAAGATGTCATGAGTACCGCTGACAAAATAAACATTTTGTTCAGATTTTGTTGATATTTACTTTGTCAGCCTGGAAGTGTGAGTTCAGTGTTAGAAAATCAACCTAGCTTTAGTTCAAGTTCATGTCTATTTCCAGCAATCAGACTTTGTTTATGTTAGCCACATAATAAGCCTTGTTTTTCTCAGATTTGAAGGTCATTTGTGGTTGCATCACAAGCATCAGCCATGTCAATGAGTTCAGTCTTATAAAAGCATTCACTGGGAGGAGTTCAGGAAAATAAGAGGTTATGAGAGAGGGGTTTACTCAGGTTACTGTGCCAAATGTGAAAGCGTTATTCAATTTATTTATCCAAATTTATAGGCAATTAATTAGTAGTAGTAATAGTGATTTGATTCAATCAACTGTAAATGTTGATTATGTAAAATGTTTTTAAGTGCATTGAAAATATTTTTGAGATATGGAAAAAAAAGAAATATTTGGAGAACTCTTGGAGAAGATTTGTGTGACTCCATCCACATTTTTAGCCTTGTTTGTTATTTTAAAGTAAACCAAAAGTCATCCAAAAGTATTTGGACTGGACTACATTACTCAAAACATTTGTAAATTGTATTCAATAACTGACTACATTTCAAAGTAATCTGCCCCGACTCTGATGTCACCACATATAGCATAAACATCTACTGCTACTCCCTACATATATCATACAGCTACTCCGAATTAGTTAGGGATATTGGGATATGGATGCATATATGTGCATGTGCATGGGTATGCAATAAAACTAATTCTGAGTAGTGTATCAAGCATCACATCAACAGACAAATAAAGGTCTCTAGGTCAAACTTTCTTATGGAAACCCCTGCTTTGCAATGAGATGTGTCTCTGACTTGCCGCCCGCATCAGCTGTCAGCAGCGAGGAATCGAACGCACCCGTTTGATCCAATCTGCGCTTTACAAGGAGTCCAGTGACGATGGTGCCTTCAGGATTAACGGGAAAATGAAAGATCAGTGAACAAGCGACAACAATACTGTTTCTATTGACCAGCGCTGCACACTAAACAGGGTCAAGTTAGGCAAGAGATTATATTTAGATCTAGGTGTTTTTTTCAGACACGTTTCGGCACTTGTGTACTTTGACCCCTACACAAATAAAGTGATAGCTTACAGGAATATGTTAATACGGCCAAGAATGATTAAAAAGCACCGTGTTTGAATCAAAGACGTACCAACAGTGGTAGGCCACTCACATGGGGTCACATATTATGTGACTGATGAACAAACCAGACGTATGTAACAGTGACGGTGTTGATTACATGTGTAAAATAGGACTTTACGAGGTTTACGCGAATGCAACTGAAGGGGCGGGAACTTTGCGTAAGTGTCCACCATTCTTCAGGTTCAGACAGCGTGTGGAGAAATACATTGTCACTGTTTGGTCAACCCAAACAAAGTCAAACGGGTTACCAGTGCTTTCTTTGTTGTGTTGGCCGGGTCAAGCGGTACCATGTGCGGTAGCTGGTGGAGCAGTGCAGCGGTGACCCACGGGCTGATAGCCCTGTTCGCCATGGGCTCCTGGATTTCCGTCAACAGTCTGTGGGTCGAGCTCCCGGTGATCGTCAACGTGCTGCCCGAAGGTCAGTGCTCCAACTTCTGTCACATAACATACTGTATGTTCACCTTGTCTGGCCTTTGGACCATTAGATGTAAGTTTTTATAAAAAAAACATAATCACATCACTAGAATCCATTTGCTTCTTTGATGAAGGCATCAGTGGGATGTTAGCTTGTACCAAATGATCTTAGCTAGCTGCAGACAACAATAATATTAACACAACCGGTGTGCTAACAGTTACTGTGATGGTTTCTCAATTAAAAAGTTAGGAATTATTAAATATAAATCTGTAAAATACGTCGTAGTTGTGGGTATGAAAGTATAACTTCTCCAAATGGTTATATACAGAATGAACTTCCTCTTTCCTCTGGTTAAATAAACATGTCAGGTGCTTTTAAGTAACGCTACTCGAGTAACGTTACTGTATGCAAGTACAATTTGAGCGTACCTATACTTTTGAGTATTTCCAATTTATGGTGCTGTGTTTCTGCCTCACTATATCTCAGAGGGAAACATTACAAAGGTACAAAGCATGTAATTACTTCTGAAATGTGATGTATTATTATAGATTCAACCACCCAACAGTATAAAGAGTACAGTTACACGTAAACGCACCTCAAGCAGCTTCAAAAGAAAAATACTGCTGACAGTCATCCATTCATAATAATTCAATAATATATTCTATAACACTGACAGAGGTCATTATCTTGCATAATGAATACTTTTACTTACCCACTGAGCTCCAACTCCTGCACAGGGATTGAAAAAATAACTTTTATGATGCAGTTCTCAGACATTAAATGTTAAATGTGAAAATAGATCTTACGGTCTTATACTCCAGTCACAGCCTGCAACATTATCTAATAAAATAAATCAATTAACAAACATTTCAGACATGCATCATCCTTTGACCAGTATGATTGTGAAACAGTCATTAGATTTAATCTCTGTGGTGTTAAAAAGCTCTCAGAGTCTTAAATTTAACCTGATGAATCCTGTAGATGTAAGACAATTATCTAGTCAATAAATGATATAATACATATAAATCTAGAATCAGACAATGAATGCATCTCAAGTATGATCGAATACTGTAGGTTTCTGAAAATAAAGTGATTTTTATCAGTAGGTTCAGGTTTGTAAGTCAGTCTGAAAGCTCTACCTTTCCTTCCCAAAATGATCTCACATGTAAAAATGCAACAGATATTGTGTTTGATAATCGGCCTGTCTTGTTTTAGGATGGAACCTGCCCGCCTATCTCTCAGTGCTGATAGCGTTCGGGAACCTCGGTCCAATAGCGGTGACGATCACACACCACTGTGCTCCGGGACGTTTAAACGAACGCCTCATGATCCACTGCATCCAGCTGCTGGCAGTGGCAGCGTCGGCTCTGCTGGCTGTCTTCTGGTCACACACCGTCACCATAGCTGGGGAACAAAGGTCACTGCCCTTCCTGCTCTTCACCTTCGTGCTGTCTTTGGTTTGCTGTACATCCAACGTCACCTTCCTGCCATTTATGTTTCGTTACCCCCCTCAGTATATTCGGACTTTCTTCATCGGGCAGGGCTTCAGTGCCTTGTTCCCGTGTGTCGTGGCTTTAGGACAAGGTGTCGGCAAGCTGGAGTGTAAAACTGTGAATGGCACCGTGGTGCCAGATCGTTTAAAAGAAAACTTTCCAGCACAGAACTTCTTTGCGTTCTTGTGCGTCATGCTGTCGATCTCGTGTCTGAGTTTCTGGGCTTTAACACAAAGACAGACAGAGTCACAGGAAGTCGCACCGCCAGAGGAATCCGGAGGGAAAAACGTAGATGAAACACACCCGCTGCGGAACGGAGGGACGCCGGTGTCTGAGGAGCAGACGCCGTCAGAGGAACAACCTCCTGCTGCGAGGTTTTGGACGCAGCGGAACATCTACCTGCTGTTACTGCTCGCTGTGTCCAACGCCCTCACCAACGGGGTCCTGCCGTCTGTGCAGAGCTTCTCCTGTCTGCCCTACGGCACCATGACCTTTCACCTCTCTGTGGTCCTGGGAAACATAGCAAACCCACTAGCTTGCTTTCTAGCTATGTTTGTTATCCTGAGGTGAGAAAATATAGAGGGATCTAACACGTACATTACTAGAACTAACAACTCTTTAAATATTGTGTAATTGAGTTATTTTTAGATGTGATTGTTGTGAACTTTTTTTCCTATAAAAGATTTGTCCACAGTGTTTTGATTGGGGCCATTTTTGTTTTCCAGGTCCTCCACTGGTTTGGGCTTCTTGTCCGTAGGAGGAGGAGTATTTGCAGCATATCTCATGGCGTTAGCAGCACTCAGCCCCTGTCCTCCGCTGCTGGGAAACCCTTCTGGTGTGGCTTTAGTGGTAAGTGGTGGTCTATATTTCTCGAGTATTGTTTAAAATTAGGGTTGTCACAATTCCCCATTTTGATTTGACTGTGATATAAGGTCACAATTTTAATTGACTTTTGTTTTAAACTTTATTTTTAGCACTGACAGCTATGTCATTATTAGACTTTCACATCCTTTTTTTTTAAAATCTTCAAATTCTTGTCTAAATCTTGGAGAGATGAAAAGACTGGCAGAACCTCTGATCTTGCTCCTGATGATCCAAACTGAAAGCGCAATTTGATTTAGAATCGAAATGGTGAATTCCCTATTTAAAATGTGCTAATATGATACCAGTCCTGATAACAAAACAATACGTTTTACACTCGTTACTTTCCAACTGATGAAATCTTGTCAAAAACACAAGCAGTTGTTCTAGAACCTTTCCCAAATAAAATTAGTCTATAAGTATCCCATTTGACCTACGTGATACTATATATCAACATGGCAAGGATTCTGCAGTGTTTGCATTAAAAGAAACTTAAGCCGTGGCAGTGTTGCCAGCTGGGTTCGTAAGCCTGCTTGTACATATTTGTGATATGAGATGAAAGCCTCATCTATTGTTTTCTTCTTTCTTGTGCCCCCTACAGGTCATCTCCTGGATTATATTCACCGGCCTCTTCTCCTACGTGAAGGTGGTGATCGGGACTTTGCTTCATGAGGCCGGTCACGCTGCCCTGCTGTGGTGCGGCATCTCCATCCAGGCCGGCTCCCTGATCGGGGCCCTCACCATGTTCCCTCTGGTCAACGTCTACCACGTGTTTGCCTGGGCTAAGGAATGCGTGGACAACTGCAGTTAGCAGGAGCGAGACATGTAATGTTTTTATGAATCATTTTTTATAGACACAGTTGCCATTCATCGGTGACAAAGTGGACCGTTTTAACCCTGTTTGGGTTCCCGTTCCTGAGTGAAGCAGCAGATCTGTCTTCTCGGCCTCATCATTCACCGCCACCAATGAGGCGTCTTGATTCAGAGGCCTCCGAGCCCGTGAGAGTAAAAACATTCCCGCCAGATAATGGGAGCATTGTGTTGCTGCACATTGGCCAAGGGGATGTAAAGTGCAGTAAAACCACGAGTGCTTTGTGGTATTTTATAATTAATCTCTGTAGTTAAAGTTGTTTACAGTTGCAAAAAAACAGCAGCTGATTATTTTCCCACTACATCAAACCACGTGAGAAGATGTTGACTCAGGGACACGAACATGAACTAGTTCATCCACATGGGTTGCTCCTGAATCTAATACATCTGAAAAATCCACACAGTTGGTCCCCTGTCCACACGCACACTGGCATTTCTTTAAACATTTTCTTTTCTGTGTGTTTTGTCCTGTCCTGAACCCAAACACTAGTGTTTTAGGTCACTTTTGGAAACTCATTCCAGGTTGAAGATATTCAAGAACTCTAACAGAAACCCTTCATTTCTGAACTTTTATTTTGAAACATAATGAGGAACGTGGTTTGGACGGAGATTGTTTTTGTTTTTAACACTTGTACGTGTGGACGAAGCATTAATTGCAACTACACACCCATCCCGACACTTTTTTTTGTTTTATTTTATGTCAGTTACAACGTGAATCAGAAAAGTTGGGGCGCTACGTAAACACAACGCATCATTTACATACAAACTTTCTTCTTTTCAAATTGTTTTCATTTGAATATATGAAGGATGACAGTTCTGTTGCATTTTTTTTATAGCGCTTTAACTTTTTTAGAATCAAGGTTGTATTATTTTCAACTACCTCTTCCCTTTGCTTCCATGTAAGCATTAAACATCATTACATTTACAGTTTCATCAGAGTCTGATATGCAGTTCAGTTTTGGTGAAGTCAGAATTGTGAAAACTGTCATTTTGAGTTTGGTAACTGTAAACATACAGTTCAGAGACGCAGTGACATTCCCTGATTTCATGCCAAAATCTTTTTCCTGTGCCTGAAAGATCCTCGAACAAGACACACACAGCTTTTGACTAATTTAAATTAGTTTTCTCATAATGTTTTAAACAAACAGTTATTTTTCTCGTCATTGTGGATTTGCCTTCATTCCAAACATTAAGGGAACAATATCTGGCCTTGATGAGCTGTAAAGTAACGAGTGAATAGTTTTTCTGAACAAGGGATTGTGTCACCTCGTAATGATGTATATCTTTAATTTGCACTAATAATGTGTAATGTAATTTTAATTAACCATGCAGCTACAGTGCATCAGATCAGACACTGCAAAAGGTTTACAGAGGAAAAATATCAGTTAACGTTGCCTTAACTTAATGCTTTTTTTTTTTCAATTTATCTGATTTTAAACGACTGATTAATGTGATTGGTTGTGATTTTTGACCATGGAGATTTTTTTGCTGTTGTTGTATTTTTTAAAGCTGATTGTCATGAATACAACATGTGACATGAAATGGTGGATGACTACATTTTTAAATGACTGGTTAACAATAAAGCTTTGTTGAAAATGTCCTGAAGCTCTATTTGTCTTAGAAGTTTAGTGTTTGGGATATTTCGTCTGCTTGCTATATTGTATTGATATCAGCTCTACTGATAAGGAAGAGTGCGTACTTCATAAACGGATATGACTCGGTCAGATAAGAGAACATTGATTAATTATATATTACAGTGGTTTACTTCACTGCAGCTTGAGTCACCACTGATCAGCATTTAGTTTCAGTTTCTGAGTTTTGGAGAATAAATAAATATATATGACAAGACTGAAGTGCTAAACTGGTGTTTACGTTTAAAGCTGCATTTTTTGGAGTTTTGTGGAAGAACTTTTAATCACGGATGTTTCTATGCATTAACAAACTAAATAAACAGACTCTTTGTTGTCATGACTGAATAAACAAACTGACTTTAAAGGACGACACAGGATCATACTGTTTTATTTTGTTTATATATGGCGGACCCCGCCGCCTTCCTAGCTTCAAACAGTGTTCTGGGACCTTATTGTCCTCTGAGAACAGCTTGTTCATTCAGTTATGGATTCTGAATTTCTACTTTAAAACTACAAAGAGAAGTCCAACATTTTGGGATATATGCTTCATTTTCTTGCCCAAGCCATGGCAGCCATTAGCTTAGCTTAGCATAAAGACTGAAGGGAAGGGGAAACCGCAGGCCTGGTTTTGTCTGAAGGTAAAAAAAAAAAAAAAAACCCCTACTAGCACCTCTAAAGGTCAATAATTAAAGCTGGTGTAATCATTGTCCTTTAAATAGCTCTGTATTCAAACAGTTTGGTCAGGAACTCGTGTCTCACCTCTCCTCACCCATCAGGTGAGATAGAAAAGCCTTTTGTTTTGGTATCCCTGCCCACTTTATCCAATCAGGACAGAGAACTTCATTAAGGGGCTACCAATAAAGCTACCAACTCCAGTGCTGCCCGGTGACGCCTTATACTACCAAACAGGCCGAGAGATGGAAAAATGCTCGACGAAAAGCAAAGTGCTGTGCAAGTGTGGTGACATAGAGCGGAGGGAGGAGATCGCTACGACAATGCCTCCAGCAGCTTTAACATGTTGTATCTCAAAATATCTCTCAAACTTGTACAAGGACAAGTTGTATTTTTTCAATTGAGGTTTATCTGCTATCCCTGTCCCTCTGTTCCCAGTCTTTACATTATGCTAAGCTAACGCTGTAGCCAGTTGCTGCCACTCGGGGTCTTTCAGTCAAAACAAAACAAAGGAATTATTGGGAGTTGTCTTCATTGTGAAACAACCTGTTGATGAAAATCTATCTATGTGACTCAGGCAGAATTTTCCGTGGACGAGGTGATGTTTTTTTTATTTATTTTTAAATTTTTACACACATTTTAAACATGTTCGCTGACTTTGTTCCTCACTCTGACTTTCTCCTGGAAGTTAAAGCAACAGGCGACCTCATAAAATGCACCGTTACTTTAAGTAAAATAATGAATTTCTCCGGCTTTGACCACTGTTGAGGACTTTGGGATAATAAAAGAACACAACTCAACAAAATGAACAACAAAGGTCGACATTTAAAGCAGAAATGTTACTTATTATACCTTCAAATTGGCTTTTGATCATTTGGATTTCTGTCAAATGATTACATAAGGTTATATTAATCCCTTTTTCTTATGGAATGTGATTTGTAACACCTTATAATCAACTAATGAAATGTCTAGTTATGTAACTGACCAGTGGAAATACTCATTTTCAGCTCGGCTCCCATGATCCCCTTAAGCAGAATTAATGAATTCTGTAGACTCCTGAATGCGACTCACTCATTCAGAAATCGCTTCGAGGCAAAACAAAATGTGGAGCGATTGGGCTGCAAAAAAACAAATCACAACATGTGATGTTCATTGATGACCCTAAACTCCTGACAGAGAAGGTATTTGTGATTGAAACGATGATCAGTTAACCAAACATGTGTCAGGGTTGGCTGCAGGCTCTCACACCCACTCGCTCCAAGGAGGGTTTAATCCCTCACACACACACACACACACACACACACACACACACACACACACACACACACACACAGTTTACTGCTCAGGACTTTGCCTTCCTTCACTCTCGCTCTCTCAGAAAACTCCATACTCTCCACTGAACAGCATGTGAGTATCTGCAGGGATGCATGCTCTCATTTATTCAATTTTATTAACTTTAATGGTTGAGAACACAAAAAATCTGCTATTTTTTATGTCTTATCTGACTTTTTAAAATGTTTTTAAACAGTTTAATTAGCCAATTAGATAATATTTGAATATCTGTGAGCTAAATATCCACATTCAGTAAGTTTAATTATAGCTCAACTTTTCTGATTGAGATTCTTTATAATCATGATTGTGCTTCCAGATCTAACGGATTATTGTTTTATTCAGTCGTTATTCTTGTTTTGAGGACTCGCTGCACGGATTTCCGAGCATTTTCTCTCATTTTGTCATTGGTCAAAGACTTCACTGCATGCAGCTTCTTTTTCCAATAAACAATGCACCGGTCAGATGTTTTCCTAACTTATGTAATAGTGACCGGCGCAGCAGGTGGTCGTGTTTCCTTTGCTGTATGCTTGGTGTTTTAAGCCGGTTTTAAATACACCCTTCTCCAGGACTGCAAGCAAATTAAAATAATGTGCATTGCACTTTTACACTTAATGAGATTATTAGACTGATAATTGCACACAATACAATTTTCTCACAGCCAGCAGACCACGAAAAGAGAAAACAGGAAACATTAACCACATGTACCAACGCGTTGTGCCACTGCACGTTTAGCAAGCTGGCAGAAAGATTCTCTCTTGGTGACACATTAATCTGTGGCCTCTGTTTGACTCGTCTTATCATGATTTACTAATTTTACTTATTTCACATTCGTTGTTGCTGCAAAGTTTGAACTAACTCATGGAAACATTTTGTTTTCTACCTGCAGTAATAAAGGAAACAACCAAAAAACACATTTAAATGTAGATATAAGCAGTAAAATGATTTTAAAATAAAATAATTTCTGTGGAAGGTTTCCCTGAAAGAACTGTGTTTAAAAGTAGGTTTTTCATTGAAAGAACAGCTTTATTTTAACCCAAGTAAATAAAAATCATTCATCATGCAGTTATTACTCAGAAACTTTGCTGTTTCTACTGATCAGATGTTTTACTTTTGCATGTTTAGTTGACCTGCTCTGACTACAACACTCTCTAGTTACGCTGTTTCTAAATTGGAATGACACTTTTTTTTTATTGTGTAACATAATAACATAACTTGTAATGAGTTACACAGTTGTTTCCGGACATTTTCTACACTTTGTTACGAATTAACGGAGTAACTCCTAACAATCCACGTGTCTTCTGAGCAGTTTCCTTTCCTCTGCGTCTCTGCATGACGGCAGACACCAGGAGCGCTGCAGCGGACAATAGTCTTCAATTGTACAGCCGAGAACCAGGTCAGTGGATTTAAACATGTGAATGTGTGATTATAGTTCTAAGGTCATTTAGCAATCTGATGTCCATTAATTAATACATTGAGCTCTGCCAATAACCACATATAAGTAACAACTGCACTTAGATATACTGTCAATAAAAGTGTTTACTGTGTTTTGGGTTAACTTTCCAGTTTATACATAGCATGACCTTTTGGCCTGTTGCCACAATTACTTAAATAGCAGCTAGCTAGCTTTTAACAAGCGTGCTCAAATGATTACACCAACAGGCTAATGTTTAACATATATTATGTTTACCATGTTGGAATGCTAAACAATAAACACAAAGGACAGATTGAGTCAGTGTTTGGTCATAAATCAAACTATTGGCTGGAAACAAACCAAAAAACACGTTTAAATTTAGATATCAGCAGTAAAATGGAGCCTAGAGGCTTTTAGTTTGTAGTTTGCTCGAATCGTTCTTTTGGGAAACTCATTGTCTCTGTCGGAAAATAATTACACGGTTATAATTTCAGTCGAAGTTTCCCTGAATGAACAGCTTTATTTAAACCCAAGTAAATAAAATCATTCATTACTCAGTTATTTCTCAGAAACTCTGTTGGTTCTACCGACATTTTTAGAAAACGTAAATCTCATTTTAAATGTCACAACTTCTTCTGAAGTCTGCTACATTAAGTTAAGTTAGTTATTTTGGGAACATAGGACCACTGGTACTAAATACTTTGGGAACTTAGGACCCTTGGATAAAAGCCTGGGACACAGTGGGACGTGGAAACATAGGACCTTTTGTCATGTTCCCATTATGTGCCATATAAATCAGTGGAACACATGACTGCAGGAAGACTGAACCCAAACAGTTTCATATTCGGGGTTCTAGTTTTAAAACTCAGTATCGTGACTTAAAGGTCAGAGTTCAGCTGATGAACAGGTTTGGAAGTAAACCTACCAGCTGATGTTCAGTGTCACGATATTAACAGACCTTTTTGTCTATTTCTAGAGAAACCCACCTCCACCATGTCCCTCCTGACCCACCTGTTGGCGTGTCTGTTCGGGATGGGCTCCTGGATCTCCATCAACGGCCTCTGGGTGGAGCTGCCCCTGATCGTCCCCCAGATCCCAGAGGGCTGGTACCTGCCCTCTTACCTCTCCGTCCTCATCCAGATGGCCAACATCGGGCCCCTCTTCGTCACTCTGATGCATCGCTTCCGGCCCGGCGCCCTCAACGAAACAGCTGTCATATACGTGATCGTCGTCCTGGGTACCGTGGCGAGCTTCCTGCTGGGGTTCTTCTGGAAGGAGACTGTTGTTATAGCTGGCGTTCCTCGCAGCGTCGCCCTCCTCCTCTTGACTTTCTTCCTCTCAGCTGTTGACTGCACGTCCTCCGTCACCTTCCTGCCCTTCATGATGCGTCTCAAGCCCCAGTACCTGACCACCTATTACATCGGGGAGGGCGTGAGCGGCCTGTTGCCTGCTATAGTGGCTCTGATCCAAGGTGTTGGCGTGGTCCACTGCGTAAACAGCACCCAGTCTCTGAACGCCTCCAACAGCTCTGCAGCCTTCGGCCTCCAGGCCCAGTATCAACCGGCCAACTTCTCAGCTGAGGTGTTCTTCTTCTTCCTCAGCGCCATGATGGTGGTGTGCCTGGCGGCGTTCCTGCTGCTGAACTACCACCCGTCCGTGGCCAGGGAGCATCCCAGCGGTCGATACACCAACGGGGTGAAGGAGAGATCTCAGAAGAACAGGAAGTGGGCCGAGCAGACGCTCATGATGGATCCATACAGGTCTGCAAACAAGAAGAGGAGCAGCTTTGGCACTGGCTCTTACAGCTGGGCGCAGGTGTTTTATATCTTCGTGATTCTGGCCTGGGTGAACGCCCTGACCAACGTGGTGCTTCCCTCGGTGCAGTCGTACTCGTGCCTGCCGTACGGGAACAACGCCTATCACTTATCAGCCACCATGGCCGCTGTGTCGAACCCTCTCGCCTGCTTCATCGCCATGTTCTTCCCTATAAGGTCAGTGTGCTGCAGGTGAATTAGGTCAATGCAGAGCTCAGAGTTTGATCGGCTCGTGGACAAAGTTATTCAAATCCAAAAATCCCTAAAATCCCTTTAAACTTCTCGACCCACAGTTTCCTTCAAAAAGCCTCTAACAGCGAAAAAATGGATCAAACCTCGGGAAGAGCTTTTCAAAATAAAGTAACTTCTTTCTTTTTCAACTTGGACAAACTGTTTCAGTATTCTTAAAAACTTAACTTCTTAGAACAGTTTGTTTCTCTGAGGTTTAAAGGGACAGTTCACCCTGAAATCAAACAAATCATCCAATCATATCTATTTCCCCTCGTACCTGTTGTGTTATTTATCCATCTAGATTGTTTTGGAGGTATCGGCCAGAGAGAAGTCTGCCTTCTTTCTATTATAATCGATCTTCACAAGACTCGGTTTGTGATTCTCAAAGATAATCCACAGACCTTGTTGTGAGCAGTTTCATATACTGAACTACACCCACCAACCGTATCACAAGCTAACTAAGCTACAAATGAAACATCTCAGCAGAGGAAGGACACCATTAACGTTTAAATCCGGCGCTGCCACGAGTATGAGCCTCTCGTCCAGGAGTAGATGCGCGCTTCTTTCTCTGCTGTGATACGGTTTACAGGTGTAGTTTGGTAGAAAGAAAAATCTATGAGTTATGTGTTTGATTTTGGGGTGAACTGTCCCTTTAAGTGCAAAATACAAAGAATGGAGTCTGTTCAATTAAAGAATAATCAAAAAGGTTTCCAGAAGGTTTGAAGAAGCTGAACTGCATTTGAAAGAGAATGAAATATAGTCGCTGTGTTGGATTTTTTAATTCCCCCTGAATGAACCTCCACGAAGAATTTAATGATCTAGAAGTGAAAACTGTCTTTAGTTGTTTCAGTTGTGGTTTGGTTTATCAGTCGACCAACTAATTTGATCTGATCATTTAATTTTTCATGCAAAAAGGCTGTTGCCAGCTTCTCAAACATGGAGATTTTTCTTGCTCTTCTGCATTTTATATCACATTCAGTAGTATGAGTATTTGGGTTCTGGACTGAAATACAAAACATTTTAAAGACCCCATAAATAAAACAGCTGATTAATTGATAAGACTTTCAGAAAATACTAATTTTCTCCCACTAAAGAGTCACAACTGCTCAAATTGAGTAATTGTCCTACAGTAAATTCTAACTCCTCTGTTTGTGTGATGCCTTTTTGTTTGGATCCTTAAATGCAGCCATGAACAGAACTTAAAGCAACATTTTGAGGAGTAATGTTTCCTCTCTCAGGTCTCTGCTGCTGATGGGAGCCCTCACGCTGATCGGCAGTGGAGTTGGAGCTTACATAATGACCATTGCAGTGCTGAGTCCATGTCCACTGCTGGTTCATGACACCTCAGGTGGTGTCATCATTGTGAGTAACCTGTCAGGCTTCACTCACTTCAAATAAAACCTCCTGATCTTCCTGTTCACTTGTGTTCAAAATGTGACTGAAACACCACATGTTGGCTTCAAAATGGGCTCAAACTCACCTCCTCTGCTCCACACAGGTGTTGGCCTGGGTCCTCTTTGTTCTCACTCTGTCCTACGTGAAGGTGATCATCGGGGTGATCCTGCGCGACGAGGGCCACAGCGCCCTGGTGTGGTGTGGGGCCGTGGTGCAGCTGGGCTCCCTGCTGGGAGCCGTGACCATGTTTCCGGTGGTCAGCGTGTACAGCTTCTTCTCGTCAGGAGACCCGTGCAACACAAAATGTCCCTGAACGAGAGACCGGAGGCCGATACAGGAGACGCTCGACAGGTTTCAAATCCCTCTTAGACAGATACTCGACAGAAGATGCCTCTTTAATGTTTTTTTTATTATCAAAGTTTATTTAATTTGCAACATCTGAATGTGAATCCGTCTTTTGTTTTGGAAAAAAACAAACCACAAAGACATTTATGTGCATGATGATGTAGTGTTAATGACCCTGCTGCTTCCCACAGGATGAAAACACGCTGCTGATAGACACAGTTTGGACTATAAATCCACCCTGGCTGCAGTATATGTGGCTGTTATTAGTGATGAAATAACTCTTATTGTAAAGACTGTTTATTTTTAAGTGTCATGTACTGTACTTTCTGTTTATATGTGACTGGTTTAAAAAGGTCAGTGTATGTACAAAATATAATATAATAAAGTAAAAAAACAACTGTCACTTACGACTACTGAACTGTTACAGTTTGTAGAAACATGTATTTACACAAGTTGAAACACTGAAAGAAGAAAATGTTCCACTCTAATAAATCTAATGAGGTCGTTTCCTCCTGATAAATGATCTCGTTATCTTGAGAGATCGACCCTCAAATGAACACCAGCTTCGTTATCTTCTGATAACACAGTAATTAACTTGTGATCTCAACAACTAATCACACCTGTGACGATCTCAGCTTCCATATGAAACTAATTATTTGTCATATCATAATTCTGCAATCACATGACTGTGTTTGTTTACTTAATCATGTTGTTTATTAAATGATATGACTCTACATTATAAAGATATGATCCCACCTGTCATCATTAGACAATAGAGGTGCGTACATTACATACATTACATAGATTTTTAATAATGCACCATGAGCCACTTCTGTCTTTCTTCAAATGAATAAAATATATCTGGAAGAAAATGACAGGCTGTAGAGAAATAAATTACACCACAAACACACAGAGGCTGAATGTTGTTTTTTGTCAAAGCAGTATTTCAATATTTCCATCACCACAGACGTACATACAGTGCAAAATAAACACCCTCTATATAAACACAAATCTAATTTACATAACATTTTCATAGGACGATATCGTGTTCAAATAGGTGCTTCGTCATATCTTTTTCCACAACTAATCCACAAAATCGATCAAAAATTCAGTCACCAACGCACCATGTCTCACTACATTAATGTCTAACAGAGGCAGTGAGATTATTTCTCCATTAAAGAATCATTGTTATGGTCAAAATCTCCTTCCAGCATTTTTTTCAGGTAGCTAAATTTGGCTGGACTGCCAGATTTCTACAATCAGGTGACTGTGTTTCTCATCATTGAACTTCAAGTTAAAGGGTAACTCCAACAATTTTACACACTTTGGGAGAACTACTGTATGAAGCCTTTTGTGGCACATAATCTGATAAAGTGCCTCCAGTGATCACAATCGGTGGGTAAATTGCATTGTGGGTAATGTCGGCGGCAGCTTTTGAAAAAAGAAGAAGAAGAACATGTTGAATGCAAAGTTGATATCTCTGGTATCGATTTGAACTGTGAATAATGAGTCCAACGATGTTATAGGAGGGAAAGGCTTTTCAAAAGCTGTCGCCTACATTACCCACAATGCAATTTGGCCACTGAGTGACATCACTGGAGCCACTACTTTTTTTCACATATGCAGTAGAACTCACCAAGACCTGTAAACACACTTGAATGAAGGGGGAGTGACCCTTTAAGTTTGAGTTCAAGTGAAGCGAGTGAAACATTCAGGCTGTTTTCTCACTTGCAGCAGCGGAACAGCTTCCCCTGGGCGGAGAGGTAAAAGTGTGGATGCACCACACTGGCAGCAGACAGCAACACTATACACAGAGGTGCAATCAAACAGTCAAACACCCTCTCATCGAAGCCGCACTGCTGCAGCACCGTCACTGGAAAGTAACACATCAGATTGAGGACCGAAGTGGCACAGACGGTTTTAAAGGCTCTCCTCTTGTGCGGGGACATCTTGTCTCCTCCCGGGCCGGACTTCTTCAGCACCTTCAAAATGCAGATGCTGCAGTGCACCATCATCACGGTCATGGCCATCAGCCAGGCGAAAGGCACATAGCGGATCATTGTCTCTCTGAGAGGGTGGAGATATCTGGCTGCTGTAGTGTTAAGCAAGGCGATGGGCACAGAGAAGAGCCACACCAACACGGCAGCAACCTCCCTGAATCTGTACGTCTTCAGCAGGGGGTAAAACATGGGGTGAGTCACAGCAACGTATCTCTCCAGGCAGATAAAAGACAAACTCATTGGGCCTCCGATCATTGAGTACACAAACAGAAACTTGAGGACTTTTATCTGGCTATGTGGCAGCAAATAAAGGACATTTAAATGCACGATGGTGATAAAGTACCCTATGTTGTGATACAAAGCCAAATTACAATTCAGGATATCTCTCGCCTTCTTGGATGTGAAGGCGTCCCACAGCACTCTGATGACCACCGGTTGTCCCACCACAAAAGTGAAGATGTCAATCAGCGAGAGAGTGGTTATATAGCTCGGTCCAAACTCACACACTTCTGGTCTGCTGGAGTTGGGCGTGACGTTGCGGAAGAAACTCTCCATCTTGTCCAAAGACAACATCTCCATCTCGTCAGAGCTGAAACAAACAGACCAGCAGAGGGAAGCTGCTGATGGAGGTTTAAAAGTGTGTGTCATCAGAGACGTAGCATAGGAATCACAACATTTTCTGATCTTTTTGGGCCTAAAAGTGTCATTTTGTCAGAACCGTTTTATTCGGACAGTGTTTTCTATGTAATTTAACTATAAAAGATACTCAAATTAAATCTTAATCTAACTTTTGTCCAGTACAAAAAAATTCTTTAAAGGAAAATCTGTAGACATGATCATAAAACTGGAAAGAATAAAGCGTATAAAATTAAAATGAAGAAAAATAACACTTGATTCTTGGAAAAATATTAAAAACAGTCCGATTTGAGTTGAATAACCAAATAATATCAATAAATCAGTGTCCTGGCAGATCATTTTGTTTGTTTTGAGAAAATCTGATTTTTAGGCTCACAGTCATTTCTTTGTATTTGTAATATGAAGTCAAGTTAAATCATTTAAGGATGGAATAGCTGACATGATAAACATAAAGGGGCACTATGTAGTTTTGGAGAAGAAATTCAAACTCAAAATTTACAATATTAATGAGAAATATTTGTTTTTATTTCTTCCATAGCTGAATAAACAAGCTGCTCTCAGAAGGAAATAAGGTCCCAGAACACTGTTTGAAGCTGGAAAGGTGGCAGGGTCCGCCACATATAAACAAAGTAACAGCAGCAGTTTTTCAGTCATGAAAACAAAGAGAGTTTGTTTATTTTTTTTTTAGCCATAAAATGATATTTTCCCCCCAAAACTACACAGTGCACCTTTAAGATAAGATGATAAGATAAGATTTTTTTTTACCTGACATATCAATAACCATTAATGATAAACACAGCACTCACCAGGTGTATTCGGCTGCTGCTCTGAGAATGACGGGCGGAAAAATGGGCTGACGGATCAAAAGTGACACCTGATTTTCCTAACACATGTAAGACGGGCGTGGAGCAGCCGAGCAGAGGCAACAAACTGTGACTCCAACACGTCCTCATTTTCATAACAGCAGGGCTTCAGGTGTCGGTGAGGGGTCAGGCTGTTACACAATCAGGTATAAAAAAAATAAAAGTAAAACAACTTAACTTTTTTCATCTGTGTTTAAGCTCCAGCAGAAATCCTGCAGCCCACAGGGTGTCAGTGTCACACAGCTGACATCCTCCCGCTGCAGCAGAGAGGCCTCAGAGAGGAATATTACATAATTAGGTGGAACAGTATTTTATCCTGAAGGTGTGGCACAATGTTTCAGCTCTGAACTGTAATCAATAACTCATAGATCAGTGAGATCATGACCTCTGGTGGATGCAGCGGCGAGTAAGATGCTTTGTATTAGTTATGGTTGTGATATTTATACAGTTTGAGGTCGATTCCTACAGTGGAAACTCACTTATGTTCAAAGAGGAATTGTGAAATTCTTTGTCAGTGAGGTTTTTTTTTCTTTTAGTGATTTAACTGGATATTTCGTTGTCGCGTTTTAAACTAATTCAGAGTTTCTTGCCTCTATCTGCAGACTTTTTACATGATATTAAAGGTCCAGTGTGCAGGATTTAGGGCAGAAATGTAATAGGCAGATTCATACAAATCATTGTGATTTACCTGGAACCTGGTTCCCTTAGAATGAGCCTTTTACATCTACAGAGGGAGCAGCTCCGCCTCTACTGAACTGAGTCAGCCATGTTTGTACAGTAGCCCAGAGTGGACAAACCAAACACTGTCTCTACAGAGGGCCTGTGGTTTTTAGTGGCCACAGTCGGGGACGATGAGTCGACGGGTTTTCAGTTGTTTGCTGAGTGCCGTCAGACTTAAAAAGCAACCACACGTAACATTCAGCATTCAGTCAACTTAACTTTAAGTCCAGAGGTAGAAATGTAATTCAATAATCATAAACTATGTTTTCATTAACGTAAAATCACATGAAACTGATGCCCCGTTTACACGAAGGGAAAACGCAGATATTTCCAGGCGGTTTGGCCTCTCATTTACACGAAACCCCGTTTTTATCACAGAAAACGATTATTTCTAAAAACTCCGGGCAAAGTGGAGAATTTGGAAAACTCCGGTTATGTGTTGTTGTGTCAACTGGGAGAAACGGGGTTTTAGCTTCTCACGCTCATTAGGTTATGCGCCAGAAAATGCTTAACGTCATGTGAGTGTTGTTTTGAAAGGAACAGGAAGTTGCTTGTGTTATTCGTTGTTGTTGATTCTGAGGATTCTGATTGGCTTGCATGGCTTTGTCCTTCTCCCTACACTGCCGCCCAGAGGTTTGGCAGAGTTATAATGGCGCTCGACGGCGTATTTATGCGGGTGAAAACGAAGGGGGGAAATATTCGTTTCTCTAAATACCCTGCTACGTATAAACGTGGCCTAAGAGTTGTTTTTCGTTACCTGATAGTAGCCGGTTGTATCTACAGAGAGCAGGTCCTCCTCCACAGTCCACCATGTTGCACTACCATGTTTCTACAGTAGCCCTGAATGGACAAACCAAACATTTGTTTGCATTTTCAGCGGCCATCGTAGGCGAGATTAAGGGTGTTCAATTAGATGTATGACTATAACAACAAATAGCAGCAGGACCTGAACTGAAACTTTTAAACTCACTTAAATCCTGTAACATCACCTCAGTGAACATCAGAACTGACTTCAGTTCCAGATTCTTCTTCATAGAATACTTTTAACTGGTTCGGGGAGTGTTATCGAAATCATTTCATACATTTTTTCCTGCCCTGACAGCTTCATTAATGTTTTTACTGTGTGGCATCCGGGCAAAAGAGGGACACCTTTTGTAGACGCCACTGAGTATTTTGCCAGGTGTCACAGCCATGCAAAATACACAAAAATGTAATTGAATTTAATTAAATCTAGCTGTGATCGAAGCGTTCTTTGGAGTTTGAAGATGAACGTGGGCCTGGCGTATATTCGACTGTGCAAGCTGCAGTCACGAAACATTTACAGGTGTGCAGTTGAGATCAGAGTGAAGGTTTGAATATGAAAATACTGAGTACTCATGCAAGTAATCACTTCTGAGTAGTCAGTGGTTGGAATGTGAACATGTTGATGGATGTCAAGTATTTTTTTTACTGCTCCGTTCAGCTTTTGGTTTCCATTTATTTCTGTATTCATGAAAATCAGTGAGCTGAATTTTGTACATCGGCACCAACTGGAGCTGCAACTACGTCTGAAGAACAGCAAGAAGAAACCTGTACACAGTAAAAATGTCTTAAATGTGTTTTTTCTGACATGACCAGTACATCCTGAGTGACTTCATGTCCTGTCGACAGTCAGACAACGATGATTCAGATGAAAGAGATGAAGGCTTTTTATTGACAAATACACAAAATAGGTCACAAAGCAGAATTATGAATTGTAGACTAACGAGAAAAAAAACCAAAAACCTCCCTGGTAAACATTTCAGTACGGCCTCTCTCATGCCCTTCAGTTACAACGATTAAGACTCATAAATACATATAAAAGAGGGAAAGGCGTGTGTTCAGCTCTGCTATAGGAGCGCAGACGGACGAGCAGATAAAACCACAGTATGTCGGTTAGCATGTAAAGAAGCCGTGTGATAAACGTGAATAAACAGAGCACATGCTGGGAGAATAAATATGAAAATACAAAAAAAAAAACAATGAAGGATTCTATATAATCGTATTGCTGTTCACCGTCGTTACGTATTCTTTGGATTAGAGACGTTCTCAGTTTCGACAGTTTTACATTCTTGGAGAGACGAACCTGCACGTTGCATAGCTTCCAGGGAAAAGTCAAGTCCGTCCACACTGAGATGATTTCTTTGATAAAAGTCAAGCCTGCAGCCGACAGCTCACCCCAAAGTTCATGTTAGTTTCAAGTCAGTATAAAGGCTTTATTCTTTTACTGTAAAAAGGACTCATTAATCTGTAGCTACACAGTTGTTTTTTTGTACTGTGAGAGTGCTTGAATGCATCAGGACCGTGATTGAGGTTTGGCTGACTTCATCCTCATCTGGAAAGTTTAGTCATCGTTTCATGGCTTCAAGTCACAGTTAACTGCGAGTGACACCACGGATTTAGTGGTTAAGTGCTCATTCATGGGTCGTGAATACAGAACATGTATTCAGTTTTATTAATTGTAACTTAAATTGCCCAAACAAATAGACAAAATGACCAAATGTGATTTAAAGTGAGACTACGCAACGTTTGAATGAAAAGTTGAACTCGTGAAAACAAAACACATCCCTGATCGATTAATTACACTCAGGTGTTTTGTTGTCGAAGCCTCACCTGCTCTGGTTTGACCAAACTTTACATGATCTCTCTTTAACAAATCCTTAATTTTTGAATTTTGTGTGTTGAACCTTCGAAGCCGAACTCGAGCTGCTCGTTTCTGTTTCCAGTTAAAAAAAGGCACTTCTTCTCTTCTCCTCGACTGTCTCTCTGTAAAGCCAGATATGCAAACTGAGCAGATACTGTATATACAAATGACATAACTCATAGGCACTGAATCATTTACAAACTGCAGCAAAAAAGACATATTAAAAAAATGTTTGGTCCTCTAAAAGCATACTTTGTCTTCGGGGTCGGGGGGGAGACGGCAAGTTTGGTTGCTACATGTTTACAGTTAAAAAAAAGTCAGTCATGTGATGCATCCTCGGATAATTTCCGTGTAAAGGCATTTAATATATGAAAAAAACAAGGCACGTGTTGGACCCTGGTCGTCTGGACAATACAAATTTACACTTGTTCTCCTCGCATTTCCTCTTCCTGCTTCCTGCATGCTGTAGTCCGAGCATGGAAAAGCAGAATGTCGGATTCTTGTTCGGTGTTTTCCCTTTATTTGTGCTTCCTGTGTCAGTTCTGGTGGTGACGGGAAGCTACGCATGGCTGTGGACGGAGATGCTCGACAGGTCGTTCCTGATGATCTCATTGACTGCGGGAGGAAAAGAGAGAGAAAGGAAGGTCAGTATATCAGACGCTGTTTTATAAGTCACCGTACTGAGTGCCTACAATTAGCTTCTTGCAGTGATTGTACATGAACATTTGAACAGTTTTGGTTTATCCCTTTTTCTGTGCTTGTCACAGGTTTGAAGTGGGCGGGACTCTGTTTGAAAAAGGTGATGTCACATATCTTCCTGCACCAATCATAGTTTAGAAACATCTGAATCAAAACCTGAAGGCAGAGAGTTGATAAAACTTGTCTAGCCAGGTCAAATTTTAACCAAATTTCAATCTCAAAGTTTCCATCCACGACCGTTTTGTGATTATCAGTTGTTGGTCAATCAAAGATTAGCAGCAGGTGGCGCCAATTCTCCAGAAAAACCATTATGCCGCTGCAGGAGAGGGCGCAACGAGATGATGTAATTAAGAGAGCCACGGCCAAACCCATGAATGTACAATACCGCGGCGCCACTCAACCTTCTGCAAGAAATTCAACCAAAGCCCAAAAAGCATTTTCCCCCACAGAGCACCATTATAAGAGAGACATCTGTAGAAGTGACAGGATACCTTGAGCTACAGAAAAGGTCCATTGTGACACACGGAGGTTTTATATTGGCAAAACTTTCCCATGAGTCGTTCTCATTGGACTGACCGGGCGCCATGTTTGTGGTCAGTATTTAGTTATTTCTGACATCTATGGTCAAACCTCGAATGGTACAAAACAAGGTAGAAAACAGCACAGAAATATGACATAGTTGTATTTTGTCAGGGTCAATAGCAGCAAGGAACAACAAGCTAACCTGAACCGTCTGGTATGTTAACAACTCACAATGCAGCTGGTTGTCTGGTTCAGAAGAAAGCATGTCTTTGGCCTTGGCCGACCGATCCGTCACGTAAGTTAGCTGTTAGCTCGGCCAGAATATGTTTAGTATTAGCTACTGTTGCTTGGAGAAGAGCGAGACACTGAGACGAGACACTCGAGAACGAGCTTAAAGTCACATCCTTTGAATGAAAAATCTGACCCGAGTCCGTCACAAAGACATCCACAATCCAGCAGCTTTAAAGAAACAAGTCCACAGGCTTGTCTAATTTCTCACGTCACGTTACAGTCGGCTCACATATGGCCAATAAAGTGATAAATGCATGTAACTTTAAGCCCCTTTAACATCTAAAACCAGTTTTCAGTTGGTTAAAAGTAGTTTAAACTTGCATAAAGTGGTTTTTCTGACGGCGCAACAACCTGTGAACATGCTGTACCCAAATGTACAAAGCAGATGCCGCACTTTCAAATGTTAGCAAACCGCTGCTAATTTTACACATCAAGTCCAATATTCACTCTCCTTTCAGTCCTATTTCGGTCTCCAATAACTTCTGAGGGAAACATCTGGCCCTCTAGTCGCTAAATGCTCGACTGCGTTCACTCGCTGGCTGGTTGTTAACAGTGTCTTTGTGGTTTATCAGGGATTTTTTCGGTTAAAAAATAGCTGCTGATGAAAGTGAGAGTGAACCAGAATAGTAAAAGGAAGAGGAAACTGCAGAACCATCGGTGACACCTTTAGTTTCATTTCTACTCTTGAATTAAAAATATGTATCGTGCAGCTCTATATTTGTGCCGTGTTCATCCCCCTGTGAGTGCAATCCTCCGAGCTCTCTGTGATTTCCTCCGAGTCGACCTAATAGAATCACTATATCTGAGATCCCCAGACCTCCTTTTTCTTTATCAGGAGAGATGATGCAACCTCCCGCCGTCTCTGAAGGATCCAGGTGCGCTTGTTTATCTGTTTTTATCAGCTGTGTTCTCTGGCTGACGGCGGGGGGGGGGTGATCCAAGAGCAACACGGCAGACTGAGTGAAGCTAAAACAGAAAATATGGAGGCATCAGCGTCGTGATAACAGAGAAAAGGACAAATCCGTCATTTTTCTGAACTCAGTGAGGGGGATTGAGACGCTTCATTTTTCATCAGCTTTTACTGCTCTTATCTGTGGGCTCATTTAATCAGCTTCTCACTTCTTAAATCAGCCTCCAGGAGGTTCAGGATCAGGCCCCTCTCTCAGGGATGAGAAATGTTGGAGGGGAAGGGGAACACCCCTGGATCCAGCCCCAGAGAAACAGAGCCAGCGGGACCGAGGGAGGAATTCCCTTTGACTGACTGGACGCTGGAAAAGCAGGCTGGAAACCTGAGATTCCCCTCCACACAATGGAATGGCATTTTTTTTTGTGTGTCTAATCGTTTCTTTTCATCGAAGGCAGCGGAGCGGCCTTTCCCTCTGTGACCCAGCGGTGGCACAGTCGCTTCCTACCAGAAATGCCGC
The DNA here is from genome assembly GCA_039737535.1 of Lagodon rhomboides. NCBI lineage: Eukaryota > Metazoa > Chordata > Actinopteri > Spariformes > Sparidae > Lagodon > Lagodon rhomboides. The sequence goes on from CM077799.1 coordinate 6,475,229, forward strand.
TCGCTTCCTGTCACGGAGGAGATGACGTGCACACGCGAGGTGTACGTGCCGGAGTGTGCGGGAGGGCTGCCATGGTAAAAAACACAAACACAGAAGTGTGTCATAATCACCTTAAAGTAGCTGAAAGACAACTGAGGAGGAACGCGGCAACAAGTGACCTAAATTCTGACTGGATCTGTTTACAATTACAAAGAGTGTTACTCGTCTAGACGTGAGCGGAGCGCGCTTGGCCCGCTGATTGACTGCCGTTAATAAGGGAACACACAGATCTCCGGAGAGGTTTGATAGCTACACAACAGCAGATCTCACACGAGCGTGTCACAGAAACACGCGCGCGGACACACTGAAGCTATTATGTGACCATGAAGACGGGGCGAGATGATTCACAGCGGTGCGTCTTGGCAGAGCAGGAGATGCTTGTCAAGACAGCGGAGACATTTATATTCTGGGGGATCTAAATCACTTCGTCTTGTCGCAGCAGATGGCCAAAAAAGGATAACTTCATCAGCCGTGTTCAAGTTTTATTCTTAAAGGGACGCTCGGACAGTTTTCACGGTCAGTGAAGGTCGGTTCACTCGACTACTCAGCTTGAGAAAACAGCTGTATGATGCCTCGAACTATCCTGGATGAAGCTGTATAAAGTCTGACCGAATGACCCCGAGGATGTCATCAGCTCTGAAGCCCCTGATATTAAGGCGACGCGACCTCCAAGCAAGAGACGGGGTTTCAAGATGACATTTTGGAATTTGTAAGCACAAAAACCACTGTTCAAGACAACGTTCCAACATTTGTAACTGTGAAACCAATATGACAAGTTCCAGCTGTGTTTGTGGCGACAGAAATGGGTAACCAGATTCCACCGGGCACATCTGCATGGCGACGTAGCCTCCAGAGCTCATCGCGGCTCGTCGTAGACAATGCTCGTATTTTCCGGCGCGCTCCAAGGCTCTCTGCTTTGACAAAACACCCTCAGTCTATGTTTGTCAAAAGAGGACAGAAGCTTCGTCAAGCTGCATAGAGCAGATCCAGCCAGGCAGGAAGTCGGGCACAGTAACGGCATAGAGCATCTGGTCAGTTTTCAAAATAAAACACCCTGTGCAGATGGAGATGAGGCACAACAAAGTCGAAAAATATCAATAAAACCCACCATGCAAAAACATCCCCAAAAGTGTCAGTACAACGCCTTTGACAACGTTGAAAAGACGACCACATGACATGACATCCTTACAGGGGTCAAAATTAAAGTTCATACAATGTAGTTTTAGGCATCTTTTAAACCTCAGCTACAGACGTCTAAAGAACTTCCTGTGATTCAAAATTAAAGTTGAACCCTGAGGTTTAAACCTCAGTCACCTGCATGAGGCGTTCACTTTACTGGGAGAGCTACTCATCAATAGCATGTTTGGTCATTCAACCTTGGAATATTAGCTTATCTGATGAAGGTTGAACAGAGACTGCTTGAAAGGTAGAAAATTAAACCTAAAAACGTACTATTTGTGTCGTGTTTCATAGGTAATGACGCTGGTTTTGACCTTCAGTTCAGCTGCTTTAAACATTAAAGCTAAATCAGCTGTTCAGTATTCATCCAGAGTGCAGACGAGAGGAATCTGCTCCGTGAACGAGGCTCGAAATAAACCTCCGCAGACTTCATCAGGATAAGTATCTCTGTAATGGTAACAGTCCCATTACACCGGCCCACTTTTCTGTGCGCACAGCAGGCGAGATGTTGAGCAGCCATGTGAATGTGAGAATATTACCAAAAGACATACTTGAACCCGGAGAAATAAACACTCCGACCTCGTCTCCACCCTCCCACAGTCTCCATGTGCGCTCTCCCCGGCGCAGACTGAACTGACCGACCTCCTCTCCTCTATTTGATCTGGCTTTGACCTTCTCAACATCTGGAGGTGGAAGGATATAATCTCCGAGTTCGGGCCTCGGGAGGAAGTTATTACACCGACTTCTCTGGACGCCGGCTGTAACTTTAGGACATGAAGACCTTGTCAGACCTCCACATCGTGTCATCACCTGCCCGGCAACTCTCAGAATCACGGATGAGTTACGGCGTTCAGATATTTTTTCCCTACGCATCACCGTGCGCCACATGTGGTGGAATCGCTTTTACCAAACAATAAAAGCGTATAAAGACAGAATTCAGTAGTTTATTATGTTATAAAACACGCGAAGGCCGGGCAGTTAAACTTTATCTTTCGCCCCGCTGAGGGCCACAGCGTTTACTGTTTATGTGGCGGTTGCCATGGCCCACTTTTCACAGGGCCGCCACATTTGATGCGGAGGGTCTAATTGAAAAAGAAACGTCAATCTATTGATCACTAAGTGTGTTTACAACAAAGTCCTAAAAATAGGCCCGGCACCAGCGTGACATCTGTGTCGCGTGTTCTCCGGTCGCGTCAATCTGAGAGGCAGAGACGCTTCAGACGGCCGACGCTGCGAGCCGGATCACAAACTCTGGGTTTTCTGTTTTTCATTCAGAAAAAGTGAATAAAGTTGAATTAAATATTTCTTTAATTGATCTTTAAAGAGAAGATATTCATCACTGTAAGGCCACAAGTTCATGAAATGTATGATTGATAAGATAATAAATACACCATCAGGTCCATTTAGAAACAGTTCTGTGTGGTTTTCCATCATCTCACATGGTCTTCATCAGTAGATGGAGTTGTAAGGGAACTGTAGAATAACATTTTATCATAAATTTGTGGCTTTTATCTAAAAATGCCTGAGGTTTATTATCGTAAATTTAGGGGAAGAAAGTTTTTATTCCTCATAAATGTGTGTGTTTAAAGTTAAGAGTGAGTTTTTTCTCGCAATTTATAATCTCATAATCGAGGTTTGTTCTCCTAAATCAGTGAGTTTTTCACATAAATGTAACACGATGAGTTATTTCTTGCGATATATTACCCCTTTCCCCCGGCTACATCATCGTTATTATTAATATTATTATTATTATGTAACCTAAAATGGCCCTAATAAACCATCATTCTCATCCGTGGTGGCTCGAAAGTTGAGGTTCAAAGTTCATTATTGATACGATCGAAAGCTCAGGAAACAGCCACTCAAGCTGTTTCTTTACCTGCTGCTTCCAAGTCAAGAGCTTGACATAAACTGAATTTTAATAATGTGTGATTCCATGAAAAACTGGAAAAAAAACTCCATCTGCTGAGGAAGACATGTGATGTGACGAGAGCTCCAGAACAGCCACTACATGGACTTCAACTGTTCCAAGGTCCAGAATTTGCTCATGAAACAATGAAAAAAAACCTTATTTGTGCTCAACTATATGACAGCATACTCTATATTAAATCATGCATGTAATAGAAACTCTAATTGACCTCACTGCAGTGTTATTGAGTTAACTTGAGTTATTCAGCAGCAGGGAAGGTGCGGTTTGAAATGATGTAATCCAGGAACTGGTTTCCTGTCCCATGGAGGTCCACAGCAGCTGGAGCAGACTGATACAGCCCGGCTCTCCGACCAGGAAACCCCAAACAGACGAGGAACTCCCAAACAATTAGCAGGACAGCCCTGTTTGCCTCATTAGAGGCTGAAACGCGTCAACATGATCCGGCCTGTAATAACACGATCGGCCTGGCGAGATTTTTTTCGACAATCTCTCCGAACGCTGGGAATAAATCAGCTGAGGGACCGGAGCTCAGACAATGACACCCCCTCCTCCACCGTTTACTGCCACGTCAAGTCCAGGCCACAAGCCACGAGATGTTCTTGGCCCACATAACGAGGCTCCTACTGGGTTACTGCAAGTCAGTCCCTCAGCGCGGGTCTGTAGTTCACCACAGGTTCTGCCAATTCCTCTCTTAACCCAGGTATTATTTTAAAAAGAAAATGTCTGGATAATAGAGCTCTGTAGGCCGGAGGAAAACAGAACAATAGAAGAGAGAGAAGACGTCGGCGAAATATCACCACAATGTTCTTTTACAAAGCGAGTAAGAGAAGGAAAATGGAAACGTCAGAACAGTAAAACAATCGATTTTCTGTTCCATCTATCACAAAGACGAACTGTATACACACACAGTCGTGAGCGATACACACAGGACGAACTGTGTACATGTCGGTTTGGTCGGTTTGTCGGCAGGATTACGCAAAAACTACTGACCAGATTTCCACAAGGCTTGGACGGTGGACGAGTCTCGGGTCAGAATAGACCTTATTAACTTTTGGTGAGGATCCAAACAAAGGGTTAGAAATCTAGATGAAGCTTCAGAGACGTTCACATTTTAGAGACTTCTGCCTCCGACCAGCTTAGTTCTGGTTCAGCCTCGGCTTACTTAAACGGGGATGAAATGTTTTTATTGTGCGGTTCCTCTTCCAGACTTTCCAAATTTTTATCAGACTGAATGGGCTCAAATTCGGATGGTGAAATTAGTCATTCATCATTATAGCTGCTTCTGTCACAATATACGTTTCTGGGAAAAAAGTCTTTTCGGGCCACAGTGCGTCACACAGCGTTTTAATTACAGGGTTTGACCACTACCTGGCAGTCGTCCTCGGGGTTTGATGCAGCGATGCAGAAAGTTGTTCTCAGCTGGAGGTAACGAGGGGTCAGTCTATATAATGACGTCATAGTACACGGTGCATGTTTTTTGGCATTCATTTGAACGTCCAGGAAAACACGTATCTGAAGAATAACTTACAACAATCTGAGAATGTTTTTGCAGCTTGTTTTACAGCCGATGGCAAACGTGAACATCAACATATTAGATATTATTAAACAGCCACATCAACCACAGTCAACAACAGCGAGGAGATGAAGAGGGAGAGAAATTCACCAGACTCCCTTATAAAATCGTTCAATTTTGTGGGTTGTTGAGTCAGGAGCGACGTTATAAACTTTATGAAGTGTCGTTTCGGACAAATTCTTGATTATGTGGCCCTTCTTGTAAATTCGGCGTATGTTACAGCCTCGTTTTAGGAGGTGCTGCAGTGCTCAGCACCCTTAGTGTTCCCACATCCATGGCTTGATGTGAATCCCTCTCTGTCCTCCATTTTCAAAATCTTTAATGTTTGTTTATTGTCTTAGTAAAATAAACTTACATTAAATTAAACTCTACGGTCATTAATCAGTTGTATTAGATTGTATTTTAACATTTCTGCTCCATCAAATCAAAATCTTAGGAGCTTTTTTTGACGACTCCACGACGACACCGCCACAAAAAACACACCAATACCTCAAGTAGGAGAGTAAAAAGGAAAGCGGTTTCAACAAACACTGAACTTAAGGTCATTTTTAATTGCAGGGCTGTTACATTTCATTACATCATGCTGTTGCTGCTTTCTTTTCTGGCCACTCATTGTCTTAATAAACGCACCAATAACTGTATCTGGCGACAAATAATACGAAGCAGATGTGGATGTTGACGAATATGTGATAAACTCAAGACATATTCCTCCGGTGCTCAACATAAATTCATGAAAATAATAGGAACCATAAACGTGACACACGTGTGAAGTCAGGTGAAAATTCTTTATGAAACGACGGATACGTTTTGCTTCGTTCTTCAACCGTAGCTGCAAATGATTTGAAGCAGAAAGTGGATTTACTGTTAGAATCAGACGGAGTCGAGTTCACTCTCAAATTCTTTTCCTATGATCGTCTGAAGTCTCTGGTCGTCAATTGTGCTGCTCTGACATCTAACAAGGCCACAACACGCCATAAAAAAGCATTTCGTAATGCTATTTGGCTCCGATCGGACTTCAAAATGCACATGTTTCGCTCATGTTACCTCACCGCTGACAAAAGTCTTCGGCACACTACTGTGCAGTGTAACGTATGGCTTTGGCCACCTCCTCCAGACTCCGCCGGAGCCAAAGGGAAGCATGCAAACCTCTCCAGTCAGCAAGTTTTATGGCGGCGTGGCCGGCCTCCATCTCCCTCGGCCTCGGCAGCGGTGCAGTTCAAACCGTGCACCCTGCAGCCTCGAGCTCCGGCTCGGGGCCAGGCGGCACGATTCAGACTTTCCATGAGCAGACATGTTTGTGACCTCTCGGGGGACGGTGTGAAAAAATGTGTAACAGAGCGGGGGGATCCTGATGAACACGAGAGGGCTGAACAAACAGGGAACAGATATCAGCTCTGATTGCAGATGAAAAGAGCAACAGCAAAGTTCAGCTCAGCTCCCATCGCTGCTCGTAATGACAGTCAGAGTCTCGGCTCCCTGAAAGTCTCAGATGTCGTCGTTTGAGTTTTTAACGAGCTCGGCCGACACGAAACTACAGTAACGCCACACCTGAGCGAGGCTGTAAAGCAGAAAAGCCGTGTCAAACTCTGCCAGCGGTTTTAATGAAGTGAGAAGCCACATTAACTTCGGAATGCTTCGAAAAATCTCCTCCAATCTGCCAGTGAAAACAAGTGTAATTGGAGGCCCAGCTCCTCAGAAATATCCATTATGGTTACGGTGGCGCACTTTTAACTACACCTGGTTTGAAACTGAAGAAATCCTCGAGAGACACGGGCAGCGGTGGCACCACTGAGAGCATAATTACAAATCAGATCTTTAGCTGCGGCCGGCCAAATCTCCCCGCAGACAGGGTTAACAAGTGTTAATGTATTTACCCAGACTGCTGAGGGGAAGTGGCATGGGAACCGTCTGAGTCCTGCAGTCTGCGGCGCAACAACAGCGTCTCAGGAAGCTCGGCCAGACGATCCAGCAGGGGCTCTGGTGACGGATCAAAGCCCGCTGCTCCGTCCACTGATAGCTGCTGGTTAGCGTTTCTTCATCGAGTGGAGGGCTGCTTCTTTTTTTCGCCTCGAGGAAGATCATTTATCCAATTTATTTCAAATCACCGCAAAGCTCAGAGCGCACGGCCCTGAACCTCGGCGGTGAGCGCAGAGGGCCTGAGCAGTGAGATCATAAAGTTTGTGCTCCTAAAACCCTGCTCTCTCTGAGATAAATAAAGTGGGTCACAAAAACTGTATTCATTACATCAGTCTCGCTCGGGGTTTACAGCCGTGTATATCAAACGGCAGACCACCGGGTTTCTCAGAAGCTGGACGACGAAGAAAAAGCTGACAGAGACGGACAGAAGCAGCGCGAAAGTGAAAGAATTTGTGCAGAGATATTAAAGAAACGCAGGATTTTTATCAGCCTCGGTTCAAGTACGACCTTTCTACACAGTCATCACTCCCACTCCTCCTACGGTGGCCTGCAGCTGACACAAACATCACCGTTTCACAATATGGACAAGTCTGCATGCTGCCTAACCCGCTGAGGAGGTTAACTATCTCTGTGCTGAAGACACAATCACACCGAGTACTCCCTAAAATATCACTACGCTTTAATAAATGTGACTCAACAGAAACAAGCTGATCACACAGTGAAGCCCTGTGTCTCAATTTGGTTGAGATTCAGTCTGATCCAGTCGAACAGGCTCTGGAGACTTTTATCTTATGGGCTCCTCACTGCGAAGACACTCAGCCTTGTACTTTGGAAGAAGAAGGAAATGCCTTCTGTAAACCTCTAACTGGCTCACTGAGTTGCATTTAGAGAGAATCAGATGTATTCTTAAAAACACCGTGCAAAGATCTGGCACTCGTTAATCTCCCTTCTGACAGGCTAAACTACATCTGTGTAATACCATATAACACTCCTTGGGAGGGTCAAAGGTCAGTTTGGTTTTGTTCTGTTGTCCATTTTGTACTCTGATGTGATTTCTCCTGTACACTATGAGGCTGTTTGTCCCTGGTATTAACATGTGTTTTCCTGGCATCAGGCGTCTCGACTGACCACTTGTGATCTCATCTCTCAATAAACAAGATGTTTTATACACAACTTCATGTTTAACATCAGCCGAATTAACAAGAAGGCCCAAATGATTAACAATTTTTCATTGAAAGTGTTTCACAAGTTTAGAAAGTTTCTCTTAACGCAACAACCACAGAATTGAGCAATTTTCAAAGGGAGTCTGGGGAAGTCCCCTCCCCCTTCATCTACGTGCTGTTGTTGACTGTGGTTGATGCAGCCCCTCAGGATCTACAACCATGACTGACTTCCTGCATCACTGCCACTTACTTTATCTGGAAAACAACTTTTTTTTAAGCCTTTACAGGTGAAAGATGTTGCAATGTTTATTTGTCCTGAACGGAGAAATTTCTTGGCACCCAGTAAGATTTAGCAAATATGCAAAATCGTGAAGCATGTGTTGTCTTTACACTACCTTTCTTACCTTTGGTCAAAGACAGGCTAACTGTTTCTAGTCTTTATGCTCAGCCAAGACAACCAGCTGCTGGCTGTCCAAGGACGGTGAAGGAATGACACACCCTACTCTGCCTCTGATTGGCTAGGTTTGGGCATGATGAGTGATGATTGGAGAAGAAGAAGAAGAAGAAGAAGAAGAAGAAGAAGAAGAAGAAGAAGAAGAAGAAGAAGAAGAAGAAGAAGAAGAAGAAGAAAAGGAGCAGAAGATGAAGAAGAAGAAGAAGAAGCAGAAGACAAAGAAGAAGATGGAGATGAAGAAGAAGAGGAAGAAGAAGATGAACAGATGATGAAGAAGAAGAAGAAGCAGAAGAAGAAGAAAAAGAAGATGAACAGATGAAGAAGAAGAAGCAGAAGAAGAAGATGAAGATGAAGAAGAAGAAGAAGAAGAAGAGGAAGAAGAAGAAGGTGAAGCAGGTGAAGCAGATGAAGAAGAAGAAGAAGAAAAAGAAGAAGAAGAAGAAGCAGAAAAAGAAGAAGAAGAAGATGAAGCAGGTGAAGAAGAAGAAGAAGAAGATGATGAAGCAGATGAAGAAGAAGAAGAAGAAGAAGAAGAAGAAGAAGAAGAAGAAGAAGAAGAAGAAGAAATGAGGAAATTCAATATTTTCACTCTGTTGTTATGTAACAGAGCAGGGCGGGTCATTTCTTCACCGTCCTACAAAGAGATATGTGAGAGGTATCAAACTTCTCTGTAACTTTTGAGAGGAAACATTAAAAGTTTTTTTCAGAAATATTCAACTTTTCCTTGAAATGACTTTGGACGAGGAGATCTGCTCCAACACAAAAGCTCCTGACTGAATCTAAAGGCCAAAACTTTCAGCTTCTGGCGATGTGATCGGTGACTCACATGATACTGATCAGATATCCCATCAGCACCTGCGGATATATTACGCTCATTATGTGTTGGAGGGCAATAAAAACCCTTTTGTTTAGTTAATCAGGAGGCTGGAAAGGCTGTTGGCTTTCTAATTTTTTTCCGAGCGCTGGATTAGAAAGCGGAGCATAACTTTGAATAATAATGAAAAACCTCTTCATTTCAGCAAGTGAAAAGCCTCCTCACTCACCATCATCGAGGTACATCTGGTCCAGCTCCTGTGGCTCCTGCTTGATGCTGACGGCGAGCGTCGGCGGGCTGCCGTCGCCCCTCTCCGGCCCCTTGGGGTGCTGCTGAGCTCCCGGGCTGCTGCTGCCGCTGACCGGCGCCGGAGTCATGCAGTGGGTCGGAGAGAAGGGGGCGTCGGTCGGGGTGGAGGGCTGCGAGGTCGGGGAGGAGGAGGCGCTGCTGGGCGGGTAGAGGATGGGCGGCTGGTAGCGGCCGGGCGTCTCCTGGATGATGGAGACGTGCGGGATGGCGGGCTGCTGGACCGCCGGGCCGGCGGGGAGGCACTTGGAGAAAGGCGGCGGCGACAGCTCGTGCAGTTTGGGGCTGGTGCTCGGAGACGACGAGGACGGCTTGGCCGCCAATCTCTGCTGGCCGACAGAGTAAGCCCCGCCCACCACGCACGGCCTGAGGTCAGAGGTCATCATCGGGGTCATGACCTGAGGGGGGAAGTATGGCTTTGGGTGCAAAGACAGGCTGGGGCTGCGCTGGCTGCACACCAGAGGGGCGTCGTAGTCGTCGTGAGGCTCCGTCTTTATTGTCGGAACTGAGAAGAAGAAGACGAAGAAAAACGAGTAAACACATATTCCACCTTCTTCCTGCAAGTGTGAGTGAGCGAGTGGGTTTGTGGCTAGGAAACCCGCTGCCAAACAAACACTCTCATCAATGAGGCTCTGTGTCTGGGCCCCGGCTCTCCCACCCCGGCGAAAATATTCACAAAAAAGCAGGAAAAAAGGGATGAGTCATCAACACGAGAAACATCCAGCTGCTTCTATAATAAAACGTCTGTTTGCTTTGGACGCCGCTCCGGTGCTAATATCCACTAAATGTGCGATATGAAATATGTTGCTGTAACAGCAGCTCCGTGCTCAGCAGGGTTCAGCAATTTAAAATAAATTACTGCGCGCTCATCGAGACAAAGACTTTAACTGGACGTGAAGGCTGCAAAAGACAAAATGGAGGCTTTTCGGGATGTTTGAGGATTGTGGTTATCGTGGAGAGGAGTTCAAATGAGGCTTGTTCTCAGTCGCCGGCCACCCGTCCAGACTCCGGCGCAGAAAACATGCTGGAGTTTTTAAAAATGTGGGCCGTCAATCCGCTGCGGCTCCTGACACGACATCAATCTTATATAACAAGCGTTTCAGTCCAGTTTACAAGCGAACGACAGCGCGGCCGCGACCCCGAGCTTCATCGCTGCGTCACCCAACTGGATCCGATCCTGCGGCTCTTTGTGCCGAAGCTGTTTCAGATTAGAATCTGAAGTGTGAGCCTGAAATCGCTCCTACTTCTGGTTCTATCCTGTCTTCTGCACTTTAGTTTAATTTAGTTTTTTTTTTGCTCGGGGAAACCTCGTGAATTAAAAATCTTAGAGGGAGCTAAATAAAGAGCTCAAAAGAGAGAAACGAGGACGCGTCACGCCTTGCTGAAGCCTCCCACTGTCAACAACTGTAAAAGAGGAACTGCGATGAGATGGTTACGCCGACCGCAGCACTGAAATAGCACCAGCGCCCCTATTCTGGGCCCGTTTGGAGGAAGTGTGTGTGTGAAGGATAGGGCAGATGCACAGAAAGAAGCAGCAGACGAAGTGTTTGTGTCGCCACCAGAGAGACGGAGCGTGCACCCCTTTGTTTCCGCAGTGTGAAGCTCAGCGGTGTGTGTGTGCTGCACGTCCCAGAATAAATCTGCTGTTTCTGTTCGAGCTGAGGGAACACCTGCAGCTCACCGCGAAGCTCAGCCTTTTATCTTTTTCTTTTTTTCCACACAAACATCTCGTGACTTTTTTGTAAAGATTATACTCTTCACTTGTGGTGGAGAGTAACTCAGTACATTTACCAGTAAGTACTGAAGTGCTTTTCTACTCCACTACAGTTAGATGACAACTTGAGTTACATGTTGCTTTGCAGATTTAGTTAAATAAATCAAATTACAATCAAAGGCTGCAGCTTGTTTGGTCTAAAAAATGTTAAATATTTGGAGAAAAATGTCAACCAGCGTTTCCCAAAGCTCAAGATGACGTCCACAAACGTCTTGTTTAGTCCAGAACCCAAAAGTTTAATCAGTTTACCGTCGCAGAGGAGGACAGAAACCAGAAACATTTAAGAAGCTGGATTCAGATATTTCTGCACATTTGTACGTGTCAGAAGCTCCGCTGTCATATCACGTCCACATCACATGTTTATGACGTGACTTCCATTACCAGAGGTGCACGAGACCACTGCTCAGGACTGAGTTTCAACATTTGTAAGTGTGTAACTGCTGGATGTTTTTAAGGAGAATAATGTGACTTTTTAACCTTTAAATAACAGCTTCAACATCATGTTGATGGTACGGTGTCTTGTAATAGTGTCAGTCTTCAGTGAGACGGTACGATCACAGCGTTACACACATGTTTACTTCAGGATACGAGTTCTTATGACGTCATGAGTTTTGTTTACGTCTGACGAGCTATTACAGACCTGGGATCTGCACATTTCTACATATTGTCGCTTTAAGGAGTCCTCGGGAGAATTTCCAGCTGTGTTTGTGCCGACAGCAAACTGATATTTCTGACGAGAAGTTGGTGCATCTTCTACCTTGTGGCGACACAAACAGGCATTTAACAGCGACGTCACAACATAAAATTGAAAATTGAACCAAAAGGAACACAAAGTTATTTGTGGTTTAAATATATTTTTGATGGTCTGGTACTTTTAAACAAGTGAACGTTTAAATGCATCACTTGTAACTAATTACATCTACTCAAATGACTGAATGAATGTAATTATGGGTGTTTGTATTTGAGTAATTTCACTCATACTATGTATAACACCATGTAATCCACTTAGTTACTTTTAAAATCATATTGAATGATGATACTAATGTTTGAAAGGAAATATTATTCTAACACCAGTACTTTTACTTGTAATTGAGTAATATCTCAGTAGTGTAACTGTACTCGTACTTCAGCTCTCCACTGAGTATTTATCACTGCTACTTTTAGAAGTAGCAGATCTGAGTTCTTCCTCCGGCTCTTCCCAGACTCTCCCCCTTCAGGAGACAGAGTCCAGACTCTCTGTCCCCCGGTCTCCCCCCTCCCTCACCCTCTCTGGGTCTCGAGGACAATGCTCCACTTTGACAGCGGGGCACTCCGTCGCCCACGTTCAGGGCAGGGCCGCTTCAACTTGAATCGCAGCTTTGAACCACCCACTGGATTTTCACTCCGCGAGCTCCGGAGCTCAATTAGCAGCGGCTTTTACTTTTCAGCTGGTGGGTCAGTGTTTATATTTAGCTTGGCAGCAGGTTCCTCGATTCAAATAACATGCTTTTCCCATGCCCTTTCCCCACCCCGCACATCCACTCATGCAGCTACAGGTACGGAAAAGAACAGATTTTATAGATTTTTTGTGCTTTTGTTTTTTTTTTTTTTTTTACAATGGAGGAATAATAAGGTTGCTTTGTTCCTCCCTCGAAAACCACCAGACAAGAGGGAAAACAAACTGTTTGTTCTCGTCTTCAGATGTGAGATGCTGGCAAAATGTTTCTAATTAGTCTGCGTATGAAAGGCAGAGCGCAGACGGCAGAGCGGTGGAGAGCTGCGGTGGTGACAGGAGAGGAAAGAAAAAGGCAGAATAAGCAACGAGGATGTGCTGACAGCTCGGAGGTACCCGGGAGGCTTCCTCCTCGTCTGGTGACACGTGTTTCATGACGTTTTGAAGGTGACGATGTTGAGCGAGACTTTTGTCATATATTTTGTTGAGTTGTGCTCTTACGTACTTCTCACAAATGTTTCCAACAACGTTCAAACCCAGAGAAAGACAAGTTTTACTGAAGGTAAAAGTGCGTTTCGTGTTAGTGTTGCGATTAAACAAAAAGGGGAACCCAAACCGCACATGACACACATGCAGGCAGGTTTAAAGTAAAGCTGAAAGCCAAAGTCTATCAAATTCAAAATCCCTCAAAAAGTGAAGCAACAACACAACGCAGGCAAAAGGAGGCAGATAACCAAAACCAGAGAAATCCAAGAAACAAAAGCAAAGAACAAAGTAAAAAACCAAAAGGCAAAGAACAAAGTAAAAACCAAAAGCCAGGAACAAACCACAGGGAGATGTGACGAAGAGAAACAAACACGAGCGCAAAACAAAACAGAACGAGAAACAAAGAAAAGTCAAACAGACGGACTGACAAAGACAGAAGGGAGGACCAGGACTCCGATACACAAGGTGTGATCGACTGATAGAACACAGGTGAGGAGCAGAAAGAGGGCGGGAAAACAGACAAAAGGAGGAAGTAGAATGTGGGACATGACACAGGAGGATATAACTTCAAAATAAAACAGGAAATAACAAAAACACAAACCATGACAGCTAAAGCTGCAGTGAAGATTAAGCTGATAAATACTGAGTGAGAAACACGAATAAACACAAATGATCTGGTGGTGAACACACCGTTTAAAAAATCTATCTGACGAGACTCAGGCACGAACGTTTAGAGAAAAGGTTGTGTTTAAAGTTTCGTTAAAGTCTTGTTCGACTTCCCTAAGTAGCAGCGGTGACCTTATGAAACGCACCGTTACCTCAAGTAAACTTATGAAGTTTCTCGGGTTTGAAATTTGACAGAAACATTTGGGATAATACGAGTAAACAACTCAACAAAATATATAACAAAGGTCTCGTCTTTTTTTTTAAAGACATTTTAATGCAGAATTAACAGATATTATATCTTTAAACAATAAAAAAATTTAACTGGAAACTAATCTGAAAATATCTGGACTAAAAATACAAATTTCAAACAAAATAAAAATAAAAACAAATGAAAACACATGAAACTATAATGACTCTGCCGTCAGCCAAACTCAACTAAAGAGTATTTCTAATCTGATCCAGATGCTGAATCAGTAAAATGCTAATTATTGAACATCATAGTGAGGTGAAAGTCTCGGTGTCCCGACAGCCTGGTGTCATTTTGACACGTAATTAATCAGAATCACTAAAAGGAATTATCTTTCTCCTCAAAGTCTCCGTCTTTAGGAGACCGGCTGGTCGGACCATAACAGCCCTGCACGTAAATGTATCTGAGGAGGAGAGCTTTACCGCCGGCGGGGACGTAGGTGAAGCGCTGGTACTGGCTTCTTTTCCTCTTGCCGTTGCAGACGTAGAAGTTGACGTGGACCGGGGTGGAGAGTCTTTGGTTCCTGTAGGGAGGGATCTCAACGAGGAGGGAGCTCTGCAAGGAAGAGAAGTCGTGCATTTATAAAGCTGTTGTAAACAAAGAGATCATGATCAGGTTATTGTCTTGAATTGTATGAAGATTTCTTATTTGTTTTGCTCTGTTTTCTAGCCTTTCCACATCTTTATCTGCTCTGTCGCCCCTCTGGAGATCAATACAGTCTAAGTTTATCTTATCTTAAATATTAAAAAGGCTGGTTGCTAATGTCAATTAACAATAAAGGGTGAGGTGCAGGGTGATTTTTGGTCGGTTAAAAGCCCCTTTTCAGGCATAAAGACGCAACATGAGTGGAAAATGAGCAAAACCACTGAACTAACTGAGGAATATAAATGTTTTATTCATTGCTTATACTCCTTCCTTGGCACATACTCGCCAAATATGAATGTTAAATACAATCCTGTTGTTTCAGATGGAGCAAAATTAAGCATTTGCTTCTTCACTTCTTCCCTTCAAGTCTTTAGCCTGAAGACGTGTGTGTCTTTTTCTGTGCGGTGGATAAAATCAGGAAATCTGGTAGTAATCCCGAATGAGGGAGCCACAAAGCGACCGTGAAGGTTGTTTGCACAGCAAATAGCTCAGCTGATGTGAATAAGCTGAACTCGGGCTCGTCCAGATATTTTATTTCCTCTGAAATGCCTCCTGAGGAGAAACCGGCGAAGGCCAGGAGCGACCGGGTTCACGAGTTCACCCTGTGGCCATATCAGCCCCCGTACAGCAGTATATGTGTGAATATACGTGTCTGAGGTGCTGCTCGGTAGCCAGGGAGGAAGTCATCCGTCTCCAGAGCTGAGCTTCGAAGGCCGTCTGCCCCGACATGTTCAGGTGAGAGCTGACACCCGTTGTATTAAATCACTTCAGTCGTAAAAGTCAAGTGAAGCCAGATGAGGCGTCTCGACTGCTCTTACTCGCCGTCATCCATCTGTCCCGGAGAACTCGCTGATAAAAGCTCTGGAAGGGGTTCACAATTTACACCGCGTTAAAACTGTAATTGAGTCCAGGTTGAGGAGAAATATTTGTGTCGCCGGTCGTCCAACATGTCAATTTACACTTTTTGAGACGAAAACAGGCTTAATTTTTAATCCGAAACATGCGCCGGTGACATCATCCGGTTCCTTTTGAGTGTTTTATGTGCACGTAAAATCATGTCAGCCCACATGAGGACTGAACGGACGTCAATTTGCCTAAAAAGCCTGAGCGCTGAGATGTTTTTACCTGACAGAACTAATTTCTCTCACGCGGGAAGGGAGGAGGGGAAAAAAAACGGGACAAATTGAGCGTGAAGGAGCGTTTTTGGCCCCTCCAGTGAGCTTCAGGACCATTCATCTCCGTTTAGATGAGTAATCTGATGGATCTAATTGTAAATAATTAAAACTAAATCATCTCCCTCTCGGTGAAGGTCAGCGTGCGTGTGTGTGTGTGTGTGTGTGTGCAGGTGACGGAGGCAGTGAGGTATTCTGAGTCTGAGGTTTGTGGTGGAGCAGCAAGAGGTTAAACCTGGCCAAGGCAGCGTCAGTGTTTGAAATGGGACCAATCCAGCAGACTGGGCTGAGAGGGGAGGAGGGGAGGGAGGGAGGGAGGGAGGGAGGCCCTTTGTCTATTCAAGCAGACAGATGTGTCCCAGAAGTCACTGTGTGTGTGTGTGTGTGTGTGGAGAGAAAGTGTGTATGTTTTGCAATAGTAGGACGCAGGGAGCAGGTGCAGCGCCTCACGTATAGACACCCTCTAATCCCCTCGTCTATCTCCCAGACTCCCACCACTACATCCCTCTCTCTCTCTCTCTCTCTCTCTCTCTCTCTGTCGCAGGCCAAGACACGACACACCGCCAGGCTCAGACTCCCACAGGTTCAAGGATGAACTTTTGAGAACCTTTTCCACACCGTTCAAACACAACACTGCTGTTTCCCTCCCCTCGAGGGTTCAGCTCTGGTACGAGCAAATCTCAAATCTACAGACAGATTCCACTTCTGTGTTTGTGTGTGTGTGTGTGTGTGTCATGTTCATATCATAGACCGTACAAAACATGGAGAAGTCTCCCTGATGTCACCCGTAGCTTCGCAACACAGCCATCGTGGAGCTCATAAATTTTTCGATCAGCTGCAATTCAGCATTAGATTTACACTTTTAGATTTCAGGGCCAAGGACACTTTTTGCTTTTAGAGAGACGTGGCAGCGACTCCCTACACACATGTTGTATAAAATCCTGTTGTGCGCCTACAAACATGTCGGGCAGCAGCTGGAGCGTGGCTAACGTTACCGGCCGGTCACACTGGATGCTTGTGTGGTGATATTGTTATCATGACATGAAACTGACATGAGACTATTCATCGTCTTAGATTTTGGATATGGTTGTATCGTGATATGTTAACTTACGACTGTTCTTCTCGTTCTAATAGTTGTCTTTACGCACTTTACATCCTCATTACTGATGATTATTTATTAGAAATCTGATTGTGTTCATATTTTGAGAAAGTAACATTAGTCAGTAGGATTAATTAGTCAAAAATATTGTGATGTTTGATTTTGTTAGAAAGTTTTTCTGATGATATTTCAAAATATCGAGATATCGGTATATCGTGTATCGCGATATGGCCTCAAAAGATCGTGATATTATTCTAAGGACTTATTTCTCAGCTCTACTTTGACATATAGCTGAAATTTTGTTTCAATCACACAGTCATTGGTGGATGTTTCAAAATCAGCTCACAAAATATGACTGCATGTTTGGCTTCTATTCGAGATAAATGGGACAATATGTTCCTCTGTTGGCCTACTTTTGTGTTTATGTATATTTTCGGGCGAACTGGCCCTTTACGGTAAACACAGTCTGGGTTTGTGGTCCAGCCGGCTGAGATGAGCTCCGTTCACTCTCAGCTCTCCTGATTCAGACATCTGTTTTGTTTTTTTTGATTGAAAATGCTTTGCCACTTAGTTAAATGATTGAGACCAGCTGCCCTCGGCGCTTTAATCCTGAAATCAGGCCGGATTCGTCACGATAACAGCGTCACACGGATCACTTACAGACTTCGAGGCGTCTCGGTCGACCTTGGCCTCGGTCTCCCAGAGGTGGTGACCGTCTGAAAGAGAGAGAGAGAAAAAGAGCGTTTTTAATGACAAATCAGAAAATAATCCACCTACTTGGCTCCCTGCAGAAATGAAGAAATGGAACGGAGTGTTGTTATTATTATCTGTTACATCAGTGATGTATAAAACACACGTCATACCGTCTGACCCGACGCTCATGAGCTCATATCCTCAGTCTGAACAGACAGAAAGAGAGACACACAGACGGAGAGAAATCTGATGCAATCCTCAAAAAAAACAGTCATACCAGAGAGATGAGCGACATCGGAGGTGGAGGAGAGAAAGCCTTGACTTCATCTCTGTGTGGAATCCCAACATGCTCGAGCAGCTGGTCGGCTCGTTAACACGCAGCGACTGGAAACTGACAACTTCTTATTCCTCGTGTTCTCATAGGAATCCTTCTGCTATCCCCATATAATGATTGTTAAATGCTATTGGTATTTTCTCTTTTTTTCCGGTAATGCGTGTTTTTTTCTCCTCAAAGTCGCCACAATAAAGAGGCCTTCCCATCAGCCAGTAAATACGAGCTGTCGGGAAAACACAGGCGTACGTTTGATTTGTCACGCTGCCCAACGAGGTGCGAGTAAAACTATATTTTTACCGATTTATTAGACGCAGAAGGGGAACATTCGCAGTTTCTTCAGACCCCTGACTCATTAACAAGGCCCTAAAAAAGACATTTAATGGCTGTGAAAATGACTTAACGTGGGAACTAAAGCGTAGTCTGAAGGAAGAAGGTCAGCTGTGGCCGATCTCTCCTGAAGAAACTGAACCGAGATGTGTGCTGCGTGGCTCAACGGGCTGTCTGCAGTTTGATAAGTGGAGCGTTTGAATGGGGAAGACAGCGCGGTGCAGACGGATGGGGTAGCAGTCGGAGTTGTGAGGTGGCAGAGATGGAGGAGGTGCAGCTTGGCACTGACAGCTTCTATTATGTCTGAGGAGAAGACACAGGAAACCTGTTCACCTCTGCTCACTCTCCCTTTACTTCTCTCAATGCTGGAGAGTTTTAGCTGCTTCCTCAGGAGGAAGTTGATTGAGGTGTGTCACCTAAAAGAGAGCGACCACTCGACCCACAGCGGAAAAATCTAATTAAGAAACAGCCGGTTTTAGAGCCAGGTCTCTTTCCACCGACAGTACCAGCTCGCCTCGCCTCGACTTAGCTCTTTTTTGCGTTCCCATTACCGAAATCTGGTACCTGGTACCTGCTAAAGTGGTGCTTCTTTAGTATCACCTCCGTATAAGTTCCAACCGAGCTGAGCTGATACTTCTGCGTGATGTAAGCTGGCAGCCGGCCACTGATTGGACAGAGAGCGACGCCACTTGACGACTCATGACGAGCGCGACGTCCGAGCCTGACACCCACTACCTTTAAAAACTAGCATCTGTGTTCAGTCAACATAGCGATTACATGGAAGGAACAACGCGCAGGAACACGGCGTGGACCGTGGCAGAGGTGGAGACGCTCCTGAGTGTTGTCGCTGAAGACGCATCCAGAACGAGCTCGATGGTGCGACAGGAAATGAAAAGGTGGACGTGTTTTGCGTAGCCCACAGCTAGCCCTGTTTATGTGTCGCGTGGATAAGTACGTCACTGATGACGACCCGCCCACGTTGAAGAGATACTAATTCTAGATGGAAACGCAACGCGTCTGAAACCAAACCAAGTAGAGCCACGCTAAGCCGAGGCGAGCTGGTACTGTCGGTGGAAAAACGGCACCTGAAAGTTAAACCCTTGGTGCTGGAAAGAAGCGTGTTCCCATGAATATTTATTATCTCAGTGTGTGATGTTTCACACTCGTGCAGAAGGGTCAACTAACAAAATAAATACAAGAAATACATCAAATTGTAGACATTAACGATAGAATAAATATGTACAATGAACTATAAGTATAACATTTAACAGCCTAAAAAGCTGGATCAGGTATGAGATCTTTGACTGCACAGCTAGTCTATATCCTGATTTGTGCAACGTCAAGGACATGTCAGCAAATTTACATTCGTATCCTTCGCCAAAAGGGCCAAAAAACAACTCTTACGTAGATTCAGCCAGATAACAGAGCCTGTCCTCATCGCAACAACACCCGTTTAGGAAGAAAGCAGCCTATTAAAACCCACATTTACGTTTACTGCTTGGCAGTGGCCTCTGGTGGTCGAAGTAATTATTACGGGTGCAAAGGAGGAAGTGAGGAGAAGAAGTGTAAAGAGACCAGAAGTCAACGGTGAGTTCTTTTACTAACTGAATGAACTGAACTTTCTAATGCAAGTGACAGTCACGTACTGTACGTAACGTCACATGCTTTTTGCATGTAGAGTATATACCTCAAGGAAACTGAATCGAACACAACTGGATTTGGTTTTTGTCTATGAAGACGTTTCACCTCTCATCCAAGAGGCTTCATCAGTTCATGCTCGCTTGACTAGGCTGGGACTAGTGACTAGATGAAACGTCTTCAAAGACAAAAACCAAATCCAGTTGCGTTCGATTCAATTTCCTTGAGATAACTATGACCTGGATGAATGAGAATATTCACAGGCTTGTAGAGTATATATGTTTGTAATGTAAATGACAGAAGTGTCGGGATTTGAACCCTGACCACGATGTTTTCCTGAACTTAGGCTCAAGCCCCCAGGAAGAGCGCCAAGTTCTTTTGGGGCCAAATAATACTTTATTTCCATCAACTTACATTGTGAATAAAGCAGCTGTGCTTCACAAACCCCGGGGAATGACTCGATTGAGTCTTAATGAAGGTTGTCAGTCATCCAGGTTGGAGTTATTCTAAGTGCTCTATCACAGGCAGCTGGACTTCAGTCTCTTGAAGACGTTCCACTTCTCATCCAAGAGGCTTCTTCGGTTCTAACTAACTGGAGGGGATTAGAGCCTGCAACGCCCCGAACTGAAGAAGCCTCTTGGACGAGAAGTGAAGCGTCCTCAAGAAACTGAAACCAGTCCAGTTGCTGACGACGCAGCACTTAGAAGGACTGATTCACTGTCATAATTTGAGCCATTTCGTGCCAATACACATTTGGAAAGTCTAGAAGAGCCACACGATAAAATCATTCTCTCCTCGTTCGAATTAGCCAGGTGCTTAACTGGAAGTTGGTCGCCGGACTTCTCGAGCTAGTATCCACATTTGAATGTCAGATCCCCGGTGTGGCTGGACGGTCACGTCGCTTTGGGAGACGCTAACAATCGACTGATTGCAATCATTGAGCTATGACGATATGTCGGGATAAAATGGGTGTTCTGCAGTTTTCTCCGTATCGGTTCATGAGATCAAGTGTCAGAATGGGAATGTGGAAGGGAAAAATAGTATCAGAGCAAATCTGTGTACAGAAAGGTCGGAGATACAGGCAGCTGTCAGCGCGCCAACAAACAGCAATAAGGCGAGGGACGTCTGAGGGAGGAGGGGCTCAGCTGGCCCGACAGTCCGTTCTGAAAGTGAATAAAGACCTTTTTTGAATATACATAATTTGGTGGCTTTTCCAGAGCACCTGCTGGTTATTACTGTGTGGAACTGGGACGCAGTTACGGTTTTAGGATCATAATTGTCTGGCAACATTTCCTGCAGACCTCTGTGTCTGAGTATTTCAAGTAGCACCTGGAGACGGACGCTTCAGAGTCCAGATACTGTTCATACATTTCACTGGGCTTCAGACTGACATTGTTTTATATACAGGCTGTTATCACTAAAGGTGCATTACGTAGATTTGGGGAAATAGAGAGATCGTCATTGACCGATTTCTTTTTATGCCTAAACAAATACAATAAACAAACTCTCTTTGTTTTGATGACGGAATAAACCGAATAAACAAGCTGACCTCAAAGAACAACACAGTTTCATACCGTTTTACTTGTTTATATGTGGCGGACCCTGCCACCTTTTCTAGCTTCAAACAGAGTTCTGGACCTTATTTTCCTCTGAGAGCAGCTTGTTTATTCAGTTACGAATAAATACATCTTTCTAAGTTCGTATTATTACCTCATTAATATTGTAGGTATTGAAATTCTGAGTTTAAATCTCTTCTTTAAAACTACACAGTGGCCCCTTTAAATATCTGAACCAGTTTTGTCAACCCTCGTGCTCGAGTTAATGTCCAAGTCACTGCAGAACAGAAGGATCTGCAGCGGCTGCACACAGTTGTAAAAAGCAGTCGTGCTGCAATCCGACACTGCAGATAGATGGTTTTGGTTTTTGGTTTACGGAGCTCTGCTGAAAATGGAACCTTATGTCACTGCTCCTCTAAACAAAGCAATTAGTACCGCTGGAACATCTTTATAACAGTCTGTCCAAATCACGCTTAGTGGATGTTTTATCTCCGTCAAATAAAAGTTAGTGAAGAGAAGAAAAAAAACGAGCGGCTTCTCTGACCCTGATTCCAAAAAAAAGTTGGGACGCTGTGTGAAACTGTCGACAGAATATATCTAAGTCAGTTTGTTTGCAAATTATTGCATTTTTTTTTTAATTTACTTGTCGGTAACATTTTCCCTTTTCTAACAGACACAGGGAATCATGGTTTACACAGATTTTGCAGCCTTGAACTCTTCGAAAAATCCCCAGAAAAACAGCAAACATGTGGACATTTTTGTTTAACACAAAGGTATTGCATTGTCCGGGCGCCATGGCAACAAGTGCGACTGGTGCACAGCAAGGTGTGGACATCTGGCAGGCGAGGAAACACACCGGTGTGTGTGACTGTGACTATGAACCAAATATAACATTTGGGGACCATGTTGCAAGGAAACCTGCGTGTAAACAATAGAAATGAAGAGGAAAACAGTCCGTTGTACAGGAAGTTGTGCAGGATCTCGGCTGGCACACCGTGTACGACGGGTATTTTAGTTTCATGTCGTTAAAGGCAGATTTTCAGGTGTACCATGACAATTTATGTGATTTATTCTCGTCAGAAAGCTAGAAAACTTTGATTTCCACTGGATTCCAACTCGACCAATGAGAGGATTCCTTCTTCCATGAAAGCAGATCTGCCTCTTAAAATTGTTTGTTTGACTAAAACTTCAATCTGCCAGTCCGTCTCCGTCTTTTCTTCCCTCCCTCCCTCTCTCCCTCCTCCTCCTCCGACTCTCGCTGCCTCTCTCCACTTTGGGAAGCCCTCCAGAAGGGAAGCCTTCGCAGCCGATGTCGATCCACAGGAGGTAAACATGTTTTTCAGATCTCCCTCTACGTCTCTCCGTCTGCTTTCTCTCTCTCTCTCTCTCTGACTCACGCTCACATCATTTTTCACATCAACACACAGAGATAGAAAAATTTAATTTGGCACTCGGTGCAGTTTTCTGTGCCTTGGCCACCTTTCTGCCAGGAAACTTCTCAAAAAAAAGTAAGAGAGCTCCGAAAAAGTTGAACGCGTGGGATGCCTTTGTTTGAGAGGAGAGTAACGGGTAATTGATAACCACAGAATGTAATTGATAACCGCAGAATGTTCCAGAGTTATAGGGCAACATCTGCACAACGCCTGCACCGAATCCAATGAAAGACTCCAGCTCCAGCTCTCCTCAACGAGCACAATATGGCTCCTAACTCCCTGCCTGGCCCACTGTGCTGGATCCCGTCCAACATTATCTAAGTTAAACAACTCAGCCTAAAACCACCCCGACCATATAAACCCAGTACCCCTCTCCAACTCTCACAACGCCCAGGCTGCGCTCGCCTTGGCCGCGGCCCAGCCTCGCAAGTCTTACGATTCACATTTCGTTAGCGACGGTCTATACAAATCATTACTTTCCCGGAGCAGACATAACACAGAGCAGTCAATCGCACGGCGGCCGCGGCGCGCTGCACACGGTCGTGGCAGCCGAGGGGGGATCAAACAATATACAATACGGCTATTTGTCATGTTGGGTTTATAAAAGGGAATCAAGCAGCTCCTTGTGCTCCTTAATTGGAGCTGGGTGGAGTGAAGCTCTGGTGCCCAGAGTGAAACAGCGGGGTGGCATGTGCCCAAGCCCTCATACAGTAAATATAAACACATGCTCCGCGGGCCCATGTGGCACGCTGAAAGACTTCCCTTGTCCTCCGACCGATGACTGAAACTCCTTCCTTCCCCGCCGCCCCTGAAAACACGTGGATTTTTTCTCGCTGCGGTGTGGAAAGGGCCGATAAATGGCGACAGTGACGGAGGAGGTATTCGACGTCCACTCCTCGCCGTGTCACTGCAGAATGTCATCTGGACGCAAGGCAGCGCTTTCATCGAGACGTCGCTCTCTGGAGTTTCTCAAAAAACGGGCCTGAGATTTTTTTTTTTTTTTTTATGAATCATACGCTGTAATTTATGAAACATAATCCGCTCTGTTTTGCGGCTGTAATTGATTTGTTTATGAAAACAGCTCATTGTTCTCAGAAGTGTCGGAGGCAGCCAAACCGCCGGGCAAGATTCAAGTGGAAGTCATTGTTCTGTGAATGCAGCGTCGACCGCCCCTCCCTCAAAACAAAACCACCGCTCGAAAGCCAACTCAGCTACCACAGTGCATGTTGGGAATCACTCGTCCTGCTGCTGCTGCTGCTCTCACAGGATGGTTATCTGTGATTTCTCTACAGGTAACTCCAGACGGCAGCTCGTTGATCCTCTCACAGTTCGACTTTCATGAACAATCAGACATGTCAGGCATGAAAAGCTCGTCCAGGTCCGTTTGGACGGACACGTGACGAAGACGGTTCGAATAAACAACGCAGCCACCCACGAAAGCCGAGGAGTCTGACGGACGAGGGGAACAGATATCCACAGAGATACAGGCTGCAGCAGAGCCGGCAGCTGTCCAGTGCGACAGGCCAGATGTGAAAACGCTCTTTTCACCAGAGGGTTCCTCCTCCGAGAGGATTTCCTTCAGGATCTATTATCAATCACGGCGGGGAAACACTGAGCAGAAAACCACATTTTTAATAAAGAGAGACAGAAAGAAGCCCCGGTGAAAGTAACCAATGAGAGAGCGGAAAGAGGCAACAATTCACTTTATGTAACGAAAACTGAAGCACCGTCACCGTCAGGCTGCTGGTTTCTGCCGTTAACACGACACAAATCATCTGACTTCCTCACTCGAAAAGGTCAAACACCCTCCTCAACACAAACGGCCTCATAGTTTATCTGTGCGAGCAGCTTATTACGATTTATATTCATGTTTGCTGTTAAACGTGGGTGCAAAGGAGGAAGTGAGGTAAACACTGACTTATTTTAGATCACATGATGTACTTGACTTATTTCACAAACTGTTTCATAACGTGAAGACAAAGATCTCTCTCGGCTCTGCGACGGTCACACAGGCTCAGCTATGTCGGTTTGGGAGTGGTCGTATACGTCGTCCCGGGAGTGACTGGCAATCAACATTCAGTCGTTTTTAAGTGCAAGCATGTGTTGCGAAAGACATCGCAAAATATGTATTTAACCCCTTCAAGTGTCTGCCGTGACGGTCATCTTGTGTTTATTGGTCTCAGCTAACGACAAACTATCTAACTAATCAATTATTAGCAAATTCTGACTGATGAGGAGCCGGTGTGGAGGACAGACGGACAGGAAGTGAAGTAAGAAACGTTTTAGCCTTAACAGTCAGATCCACGCTCTGAATAAAGACAGCGAGATGCAGCTGAAAGCTTTAAAATAAGTTTTGTTACAGTAACATATGTGTTTTATTTACTTTTTATTTATTAACTGCTTCCTGTATTTACTGTTTTACATGATTTGCTTCTCAGAGACAATAGTAAAAAACTTTACAAAGTTCTGTGTAATGACGTAGCTGAATTGTCAGTGTTCAATGAAAACAACATGAACGTCTCAATATGATCATTTCAATATGAGTTTTAATCTTCTTCAGCTGAACAACCCATCAAGAGACAAACATCAGAGCGATCTGGTAAATGTGGTCACGAGGCTGAAAACAGGGACGTGTCGATATCTCAGAGACGGACGGTTATTACTACTTCTCGTAACACCGCCGCTCCGCTCTCTTCATGACCTGCCAGTGAGTTGTTTAATTAAATTCGTACTCGAATGAAAGAACACACAAACACGACTCTCTCTCTCTCTCTCTCTCTCTCTCTCTCTCTCTCTCTCTCTCTCTCCTCCCTTTCCACCCTGTGTTTTTGGAATTTTTTTGGCAATTTCATCCCTAACTAACAGACAATAAATCAGATCTGAGAACTCCTCCAGCAGAAACCACAAAAACAAAAGAGGTGAATGAAGGACAGCGGGGCCTAATTTCCCAAATGGAGTGACTGCGTCTTATCTTCGACAGCATCTTCGGGGCAGGCCGGGGCGAATGAAAGCAAGGTGAGACCGAGGCGGGTTTAGATTACAGGCCGATGTCTGCAGCGCCGAGGCCGCGCTGTAATCAGTTATGACTGATTGGCCGTAACCAGGAGTGACAACCGGACCGATGTTATCTGGGTTATTTTCTGCCGAGGCGGGCGCGCAGTTACTGTTTTCACATGTTGTGTTCTCTCCGACCGAGGACCAGGTGACAGGGTGTCTCTGCGAGGGGGGAAACGAGGGATTTCCTTCTGCATGAGTCACGGGTAGCAACAACAAACACACTCGAAAAACACGAATATGAAAACATGTGAGTGCTCGCTGTCACTGCCTCTTCCTCTCTCTGTCTCTGACACACACACACACACACACACACACGAATCTCATCTGTCAGCAGAGCGGAAACATCATTCAGACCGTCGTCGGACAGTCAAACAGAAACCAAAACAAATGAAACTTTTAGTTTTTCTGGCTGCATCCTTAAAGCAGGGTGACCCGTGTTGCTTTTAATGACAGGGGAAACTCTGACACACACACACACACACACACACACACACTGTAAGCACAGGGCAAACACACACACAACACGTCGATGCCCACGTGTTTGTGCTACCGCAGCTTCGTGAACGGCCACTTTTTTGCGAGCGCGCTTTATTGGAAAATTTGCAGGGAAAATTGTCCATCGATAAAATTAAATGCTTAAGCTCTATATGGCAACAAACTCCAGCGCTCCGGATTTATGAGCGCGGTCGTTAAAAGTGTTTCTCGGGGCTCTGCTTTGGCACGAGCGGGAAAACAATAAAAGCATATTGGATTTCCAAACGCGGAGATGAGTCGCGTGTTTTTAAATATTCAAATGAGTTTTGTTTTGCGTGTCTTATTTGCGACGCCGCGTCTTATTTTACCGACGGATCATCCGCCCCAGAGAGTAAAGATGTCTCTACTTGTCTAATGCGTCTATTTATACAGAGAGCAGCTGTAACGAAGACCGAGTCCGATCCGTGGGGAGAGTTAATGAACTGAGGGCTGGTGGCACAGAGGCAGCTTGGATCGGGAGGTGGAAGGATGGAGGGAGAGCAGAAGGGAGGGCAGTGTTGTGGAAGCCTGGCTTAAGGGTGTTTCCATGGTAGGATTGCCCAGGAATCTGATGCTGGTGCCAGACGTGGGGAAACCCTCATCAAAAACAAGGGAGCACACCCATCAGCACCAGTCCAGAGGCTGCACAGGGCCCTAAAGACAGCCGGGTTCAGGGCGCAAACAGAACCAGAGGAAAACAACAAGTGTGGGTTTGGATATCCGCAAAAACAAACTGTCCACTGGTTTGTAAAATATTTAGGGGACAGAGCCGAAAGAACGACAGTTATTGTGATGAAGTCAAGCAGGTTTGGAGCAACTGGTATCAGAAGATAAAATGATTAATCGTGGAAGTTTATTCATCGTAACTTGAAGTCCGTTTTATAGCTTTTTCTGTAGCTTTCATAGCATCTCATGGTCTTTTTTTTACTGCCATGTAGGTTTTAATTTTCTTTCTTTTTTTAATTATCATTGTTATTATTCCTTATTAGATGGACTCTCACTTATCTTTTTATGTGATTTGATTAATTAATATTAGAAGATTAAATCTGGTCTTTGTACCAACCGCCTGAACCGCCCTTTCTCAGGTGTAACGTCAGCTGGAGAGAGCTAGCAGCACGTGGCTAGTAAGCAAGAGCTACGAGTCTATTAGCTCAGCTCCACAGGTGGTTTTGTTCTTATTTCTTGTTAAGTTGTATCAGAGTTGAGAGTTGTGCTAGCTCATTAGCGTTAAACGCCGTGTTTGTAGCCATGTTTTGATCCGCTGCTCCTGTTTGCCCTGTTAAAGTTACTGCATTGTGCTGTCAATACAAACTCAACACTTCCTGTTTCTGTTTCAAATTAAAAGCCCTCTAGCGTTTCAGTGGACAGAAAACCTTCATTTCTTGGCAGGGCTTTTATTGTGAAAATAATTTCGATGTTAAAACTTTAGAATAAAATAAAAGTTAAGGTGGATTATTGTGAGAAATAAAAACACGACGTGTCACAGTTAACATGATGGACTGTAGTGCTGCTGTCATTAATGGATGTGTGACAGCTAATAGTGAAATTCAATATTACTGGCCCGGTCTGGTGTTAAGCCTCATATCAAACGGTGGTTGGAACATTTTTAAATCGGCCCCGCCCTGTTGTTTACATCTATGCTAGCTCACAGTTTTCCTTTTTACTGTCTTTTACGAGGGCCTTGCTGTGTTTCATTGCCTTGAACTGTCAGTGGAATAATGCTCAATGTGTGGATCCGATCCGTAAACATTGCTCAACAGCACTACTAGTGGTCAAAAACTCCACAGGGCACCTTTAACAAACAAACAAACCGCTTCCATACA
Source organism: Lagodon rhomboides (assembly GCA_039737535.1). Classification (NCBI taxonomy): domain Eukaryota; kingdom Metazoa; phylum Chordata; class Actinopteri; order Spariformes; family Sparidae; genus Lagodon; species Lagodon rhomboides. Next base: position 6,503,496 of record CM077799.1, read on the forward strand.
TTTACTGTGTACTGTATGTGTATTTTGCTTTTTCAGCAGAGCTCCATCTTTGCTTTGTGACCAACTCATAGTCAGTTTCTTTCTCAGTTTCTCTGCCTTTGAGAACGTTACTGGACTCAGACACTGATCTCCTCTCAGGAAGAGATCGGGGTAAATCAGAGAGGCTGAAGAGATGGAAACAAGAGCTCTTGTTATGATAAACAATCTCACTTGTCCATTGTACAGTGCTGCAGGGCTCGGCCTTGAATTCTTCCTTTCACAGGTGGAACAATGAAAAGGCTTCCCTCTTTTCTGAATGAGCCACTGGCCGATAGGATCGCACGTGTTTACGCTGCTCAGCCTTGGCCCGGGCCGAGCCTCACGTTGCTTCACTGAGGCTAATCAAGGAAATTGCTGTTTGTAAACGTCCTCGTATCAACATCTGGGAGCAGTCCCCCCCCTCGCTCCAAACCCAAACGGCTTCAAGTAAGATAAAGAGAAACAAATACTGAGGCATGGCACACACACACACACACACACACACACACAACACATGCTGCATTTGTGATCCATTCCTCCGCTGAACAGGCAATGGAAACTTCTGCAAATGTAAATCTGCTGGGTTAAAAATACAGCGCATTAATGTGCACCACATGTGGCACTCTGGCAGGATGGAGGATATTTTGACGGCGGGGGGAGAGGAGGGAGGCGGTCCTGGGGTTTCTCCAACAACGACGAGGGAGACACACACACACGCACACACACACATCTCCACTTCCAGGACTCCTCCTTTTTTACCTTGAGCCTTTTCCACGAACACCACCTTGGAGTCGTGCTGGAAGTTGTGTCCGTCGAGGCGCATCCTCTCCCCTCCGGGGGCGGGACACGTCTCCAGGCTCTGCTTGTCCACCAGCGGCAGCTCCTGGGCCGATCTCTGGGCTGTGGGAGGGAGAAGAGGAGCCGTCCTCATCGTTCAGCTAATACACACCCACTCCCCATGCAGACCTGAGCATCCAGACCGAGGCTGAATCACTACCTAGACAGCTCTCGCAGAGCAGCCGGTGGAAGCTGTAAACCTCCACCTCTTTACGGTAGAATTACGCTGCCTCTCTGCCAGTAAGTAAGGAGAGGCTCCACGTTGTGTTTATTTGTGTTTTCCTCAAATTATGGTGGATGTTTTGTCTCGAATATTTGGTTTCCTCTCCTCGTCTTCTTCTTCACTCGTCTCTCTCACCTTTTGGCTTCCCCCGTCTCATTCCTCTCTCGCTTTCAGTTTTTTTTTCCTTCCATGATAAACTACTTTCCATGAAATATTTGCAAAGCCCTTTCAGTCTAAATGCGTTGCTGATGTCTTGGCGAGGTCCCTCCGCTCGAAAAGATATCTGTAATTTAATTGTGATTGACCGGGAAACATAAATACAGATTCAGTAAAACCTTTATTTTCTCATCTGAGAGTCATCTTTAAGTAATTTGATGCTGCTGCATTCTGATTTTGATAAAACTCTAATTCTCTGTCTTTGGGAAGCATCAATCTTTCCCACATCTCCGTCCATCTGTGTGTCGTTCTGCCTCACTCACACACAAAGTGAATTTTGGTCAAAAACAATTGCTTTGTGGCAGCAGTTCAGAAACTAACAATGGTCTATTTCAAGGGGCTGAGATCATGGTTTAACTACTGTCTTTCATTTACCTCATAAGACTTAATCTCCATGGCAGCTCTCGGTGCCAGAACCACATGAAGTGGTTGATCTGCTCGGCTTTATCCGGGTCCAGTGAAAGGTCAACTGCAGTGCAGCGCGGAGAGTCAATGGGCTTTATCGAGCATCGGCCTACATAACCTTCACACAGACGAACGCTGTCGGGTTCGAATGTGGCTCACGGTCACACGCAGCAGATCTGCAGTGGCTCTAGTTCCACGGCTGCATCCAAACATAACTGTCTTTATCTTTTGATTAACGGATTAATTGTTTAGTCTATAATCTTTTAGAGAACTTCAGATAGTAGTCTCATTTCCCACAGTTGAAGACGATGATCTCAAGCTGTTTGTTTAGTTAAAATAACAGCGAACAATCTTTGATTCTTTACAAAAACAAAAGAACAGAGATATGAAATCCTCACGAGTCGGCCAGAGTCGGATTCTTCTTCTTCTTCTTAGAATGTACCTTCCATTGGAAAGCACATCCTGATTTTGCCTGAATTATTTTATTGGTTTTAATATTTTTTATTACTTTAGATTTTAATTTTGCTCTCCTTGTATGTTTTACCTTTATGGTATTCTATCTAATTTTATTTATGTGAAGCACTTTGTACTTTGGTTTGATTCGTGCTCTAGAAATAAAGTTTATTATCATTATTCTTTCAAATGAAGCATCTTCTACCTGCCACCTCTCGTCATATCTGTCATATTCACATGAGTTATGAGTAGTTTCAGCAAAAAAAGCTCAGATCGTTTGATTTGAGTAAATAATAGATGCCTGAGTCTGCAGCCATGTTAGCAATGAGGCTGATGCTTCATGCTACATGCTAACATGTTAAAAATGACAATGCTAGCATGCTGATATTAAGATGGGATAAAAATCTGGTAACCTAGCTTTTTGTTAGCTGTTTAAAAATGTATCTGCAGAGAGTCGTTTCTCAACTCCAACTTCATTCTTGCGAATAAATTTGATAATCTGACTGTAAACAAAGACCGACACACAGAAAAGGAAGTCAGGGCCTTGAAATCTGCTGCCCTGAACACTGGCTGTTCCCCCCGGAGGCTAAACTGTCATCAGAAGACAGACGATAGATTCCAGTAAGGTTTTGTGTGTCAGCTGACCTGATGATTCTGATTATTAGAAATCAAGGAGACTGAAAATCGATATTTGGGACCGATATTCATTTGCAGTAAAAATGAAACTCAGTTCAAACAACCAGTGATGGAATGAACCTTTGTACAATTTACTCAAGTACTGTTCTTAAGCACAGTTTTCAGGTACTTTAGTTGAGTATTTCCATTGTCTGCTATTTTATACTTCCTCTCCACCACATTTATTTGATACATTTCGTTATGAGTTACTTTGCAGATTAAAGTTATTCAGTGTTTACAGGCTGTTAATTGTGACGTGTTACAGGATGCAGATAGTGTTGTGGGCGGGACATCGTGTGAGATGAAACATACACATTTTTAAATTAGTTTATTTTATCAACAATCTGACAGAAAAGTCACAGATATGGATAATTGGAAAAATGCTGAATATTGGCCCTGATAATCGGTCTACCCCCAGTCAATAAGACGACTAATGTAACCATGCATCTAAAGGTAATAGATGACTTATAAAACACTGAAACACATGGACTCATCATCACTTATGACTCTCTAGAGGTGTGTATCTGCAGAGACTCCGCCCTCTACCTGGATTTTCTTCTTATTTTACACCTTCTGGACCGTTCTGGGCTTTCAGGATGGAACAGCAACTGACAAATCCTGCATAGTTTTCCTTTAAGCACTGTTTCAGAGACATGAGGGGACTGAGAGAGGTAAATACGAGGTGATGTACTCACAGCACTCGATGGGGTTGGACGCCGCCTGCAGGGACACGGTTCTCCCGGTGGCCTGGTTGATGTGGACTCTGAAAACCATCCGCACGCGGGTGTTCTTCCGCCCGATGTCGGTCTCCCCCTTCCTCAGCTCGATGTCCGAGTTGCGCAGCTTCAGGATCCCGGCGCAGTCGATTCTGTTTGTGGAGATGAGAAGTTTAAGCCCTGCCAAAGTCTGCCTGTCTGCATCAGTGACACACATGCTCTCACAGTTAATCAGGCTGTGATTTATGCAGCGCTGCAGCCAAGTCGCAGTGATTCCTCCTGAAGGAGGCTGCAGCCTTGTCAACACACGATTAACACCACCAGCCTCCGACGGAGCTGCTACACCTCAGTGCACCTTCTCTTGGGCGAAATTCAAATGGCTGGGAAAGTTCATCACATCTCTGTTACGATCCTGAAATACTGCTCCCCCTCCACAAATCTTACAAGCAGTAATTTATTCTTTTACAGTGCTACAGTCTTCATCATACACTTTATAAACCTCCCTCCTCCTCCTCCTCCTCCTCCTCCTCCTCGTCTGTCTGCACCGCACTCTTCTAACTTTTTTCACATTTGAATACCTCGAGTCTCTCCAAACGGTTTCTGGCGCTTCCATCGCCGTGCTACTTGATGCCGCATTCCTCAAAGCCTAGTTAATGTCAACTTTTACACACATCTGAACACTCCCTCACATTCTTCTCGCCAGACACCAGGGTCTGCTCTGCTGGCGAAGTAATCAGGTGTTGATGCTAAGGACCCCAGCTGTTCGGCTCCCTCCCGCCTACGCAAGAAAAACCACATACTGAGGCGTCCGCTCGGTGCCTGAGAACAAAGTTTAGGAAAGAAAGCACACGATAGCGAGGAGAGACTTCTTTCATGCTATCATTTAATATAAAAGTTAATTGGAAGTCATACCACGTTGGCCGTTTGTGGCTTCACATTAGCTAAAAACACTCAGAGCAGATGTTGATTAACGATTTAATTTAAAACATGCCCCCCTTTAAATCATCCTGCCAGAAATATAATAATGCCTGCATTCTGTACCACATAATAAAACATCTACTGTACATGTCGCGCTGGAGTGCGTGTCAAAACGAATAAATCTCCCACAAATCCCCCCCTGGCCTACACTGCGAGGCGTGTCCTCCACGGGAAAAAGAGAAACCATATCCTGAGCTTATGTGTTACATCCATTAAAACCCGGAGAAAGTGCTGACGCTTGCAGGCTGCTACTGCCTGCAGCTCAGACAACAAACCCCAGGTCCCTGTTAGCAGCCCAGAGCTTCCCCGGTAATCTGATCTCCGAGGTTATAAAATGTGTACAGAGGGTAACGCTCTGACAACCAGAACACACACGAGAGGCGCACGGCCGCGAGACACACAGAAGACTGTACATCAGGAACAGATTTCACATCTCCAGATCTGCAGAAAAGTGGAGATCGGACGTATTTTGGTGGGATTTCAAAAGTTCATCCCACAGACGGCTGGATGATCCTTCAGTTTAAGTGAAGTCTTTGAAGTCGATCTTCTAGGTTTTTTATGTATCAACAGCGATAGTCATCTTTGCAGAGCAGCTGCTGTTTACTGGGCGTGGTGGACAAACTGCAGAGCGTCCGTCAGATGTTCACTATATCGTGGTTATAGTTATTTTTGACTCTTTGTGTCGAGTCTCTACAGAGAGTTTAGTTTATGTTGACCTGCCAAGTTATGACTTGAAGACTTATATGTATGTAAAACACACGATGAGAGGAAAATGAAAGATCTGCAGTCACACATGAAGGATCTTGTTGACTGACTTGCAATTTACTCATCGAGACTTGACCGAGACTTGCCGGGAAGGTCTCAAATGACTTGAGACTGGACGTATGATGGTTTCAAATCAAGTCCAGACTTGATGTGGTCTCAGATGACTTGTCTAGAATAATTTGAGACTCGATTCGGACTTGTCATGTGTTTCAAATGACTGAATTCTTGACTTGGACTTTGAATAAGTTGATCATTTTGACTAAAATTTGAGACTTGACATGGTCCTGTTACAAATGACTTGACTCACTCTGACTTGTCTTAAATAATTTGACTCTGACTTGAAAGACCTGATACTAGACATGATGACTCGATAGCTGAGGTGGGCTCGTCTTGAATAGTTTGAGACGTGACTTGAACTCGTTTCAGATGACTTTGGACTCTCTCTGATACTTGATGTGGGCTTTACTCTGACTTGTCCTAAATATCTGGAGACGTGACACGGACTTGTTTTGAATGACTCACTGCTTGACCTGGACTGATTTCAGATGACTCTATGTTTTACTTGGACTTGTTTCTAAATGTTATGACTTGAAGACTTATATGTATGTAAAACACACGATGAGAGGAAAATGAAAGATCTGCAGTCACACATGAAGGATCTTGTTGACTGACTTGCAATTTACTCATCGAGACTTGACCGAGACTTGCCGGGAAGGTCTCAAATGACTTGAGACTGGAAGTATGATGGTTTCAAATCAAGTCCAGACTTGATGTGGTCTCAGATGACTTGTCAGAATAATTTGAGACTCGGTTCGGACTTGTCACGTGTTTCAAATGACTGAATTCTTGACTTGGACTTTGAATGAGTTGATCACTTTGACTAAAATTTGAGACTTGACATGGTCCTGTTACAAATGACTTGAGACTTCACTCTGACTTGAAAGACCTGATACTAGACATGATGACTCGATAGCTGAGGTGGGCTCGTCTTGAATAGTTTGAGACGTGACTTGAACTCGTTTCAGATGACTTTGGACTCTCTCTGATACTTGATGTGGGCTTTGAATGACTCACTGCTTGACCTGGACTGATTTCAGATGACTCTATGTTTTACTTGGACTTGTTTCTAAATGTTATGACTTGAAGACTTATATGTATGTTAAACACACGATGAGAGGAAAATGAAAGATCTGCAGTCACACATGAAGGATCTTGTTGACTGACTTGCAATTTACTCATTGAGACTTGACCGAGACTTGCCGGGAAGTTCTCAAATGACTTGAGACTGGAAGTATGATGGTTTCAAATCAAGTCCAGACTTGATGTGGTCTCAGATGACTTGTCTAGAATAATTTGAGACTTGATTCGGACTTGTCACGTGTTTCAAATGACTGAATTCTTGACTTGGACTTTGAATTAGTTGATCACTTTGACTAAAATTTGAGACTTGACATGTTCCTGTTACAAATGACTTGAGACTTCACTCTGACTTGAAAGACCTGATACTAGACATGATGACTCGATAGCTGAGGTGGGCTCGTCTTTAATAGTTTGAGACGTGACTTGAACTCGTTTCAGATGACTTTGGACCCTCTCTGATACTTGATGTGGGCTTTACTCTGACTTGTCCTAAATATCTGGAGACGTGACACGGACTTGTTTTGAATGACTCACTGCTTGACCTGGACTGATTTCAGATGACTCTATGTTTTACTTGGACTTGTTTCAAAATGTTATGACTTGAAGACTTATATGTATGTAAAAACACACGATGAGAGGAAAATGAAAGATCTGCAGTCACACATGAAGGATCTTGTTGACTGACTTGCAATTTACTCATCGAGACTTGACCGAGACTTGCCGGGAAGGTCTCAAATGACTTGAGACTGGAAGTATGATGGTTTCAAATCAAGTCCAGACTTGATGTGGTCTCAGATGACTTGTCTAGAATAATTTGAGACTCGATTCGGACTTGGACTTTGAATTAGTTGATCACTTTGACTAAAATTTGAGACTTGACATGTTCCTGTTACAAATGACTTGAGACTTCACTCTGACTTGAAAGACCTGATACTAGACATGATGACTCGATAGCTGAGGTGGGCTCGTCTTGAATAGTTTGAGACGTGACTTGAACTCGTTTCAGATGACTTTGGACTCTCTCTGATACTTGATGTGGGCTTTACTCTGACTTGTCCTAAATATCTGGAGACGTGTCACGGACTTGTTTTGAATGACTCACTGCTTGACCTGGACTGATTTCAGATGACTCTATGTTTTACTTGGACTTGTTTCAAAATGTTTCGAAGCTTGACAAACGTCTTGAGACCTCCCTCTGACCTCTCTCAGATAATTTGAGACTTGGACTTGACCGACAATGACGTCCTGACATGGAATGAGTCATGACTTGACTTGGACTTGTTTGAAATGACTTGAGCCATGACTCTTTGACTTCTCTTGAATCATTTGACACTTTCTTGGCCTAAAAGTCTTGAATATAACTCGAAATGTACAAAACGTTTTACTTTTCAGTTGATTTAGTAACTTTTAACCTTCGTCATCTTGAACTTCTGGTCCACAAAGACTTTAATCTAATCAAGACTTGACGTCGATGACAAGTCTTAAATTACGTGATTACTGACTTGGATTTTCCCCAGAAGATAAGAAACAAAACTCCAGTTGATAAAAAGTTTCATTTTCACCTGATTCATCCCACTTTAGACGTGAAGATGTTTTAACCTGCACACCACCAAACCCAGCCTGGTACTCACATGGCCCTCATGTTGTTCTCCGGCAGCAGAGGGATCTCCAGGATCTTGGTGTTGTTGTGCAGGGCCTCGTGGCTCGGGGTGGACACCGTCTTCCCGGTGATGCGGTGGACCTGGTAGAAGGCGTGTGGCCTCAGCAGCCTGTCGTCAGCGGTGCCGATGAACAGCTGCAGGGTGAGAGGCTCGCTCTCCATGTAGCCGTGGAGCTACGAGGGGAGAAAGACAGAAAGGGTGCAGTCGTGGTTAAACCCTCGTGTCCTTTAAAAAAAAAAAATCCTCTTTCTTACTCTAGGGTTAAAACAAACAAAGGTCTTTCAGAGGTCAGGCTCTCAAACAAAGTCCCCATTTAGGATCTTGTGATCACCCTTTTCATCTTCTTTGACTTCACAGCCAATGGCCTGTAGACTCTTCCTCCATGAGTTCATGTCGGGCTCGCCAACATGCAGATCCTACAGTAGCTGAACTTCAGGGTCAGCCAGTAAAACCACCTACAGCGAGCGGCGTCGTGATTTGTGAGCGTTCGCTCCGTGACAAGACTGAGCTAGTGTTCCAGCAGAGTCAAGGTCATGTCAATCCCACCAACCATCAGCCAATCAGGGTCAAGAAAAACTCTCAGTGGTGACCTCGCTCTGATGCTTATCGGTTAAATGATCCCAGCAGGACGGAGCTGGAGACAGCACAGAAGTGCTTCTCTCCGGAGCTGGTGGGCTCGACTCTGAGCTTCCAAAGTACTCCCAGACCTCCAAAGGTGTTGCTTGACAGGAGGCCTCCTGCCAGGATGACCTCAGCCACCCAAACTGCAGGCATGAAGCCCAAAGCCGCAGGCTGAAATCTGAGAGCAGCGGCTACTACTGACACGCCGTCTGAGAGTTATGTACGTTATCCATACGGTGTGACGGGAGGAATTAGAGCAGAATATCTGGCATTTTGACGTCAGTGCAATTGAAAGATAAACAACATGTATGATAATAAATTACAGCCGTTCCAATATAGAAATGTACAAAGTTCTATCATGCGTTACATGTATAGATTATATATGTTCATATTGTTATATTTAATGTTTTGTTTAAGCTGCAATCTGTGCAAGTCATGCAAACAGTCTCACATCATTCTTGTTCGGCTGCAGTCAAAATGTCATAAATCAAATCAAGTATGTGAAGAAAAATATGTGTTTTTACTGAAGAGATGAAAATAGAAAACAACACAAAGCATTTTTTGTTCTACTGTTAATGACACCCAGATACATTTAGTCTGATCAAACAAACCTGAACAACAGTTTCATCTTCCAACACAAATAAATCAGCCCGCCCTCATCAGACAAACAACCATGTGGGTCGACGGTGAAAGCAGCTTATGACGACTCAATTTTTACGTTTCTTGTCAGGCGGCGACCTCTAGTGGCTACAGTGATTATTACGACTGCAAAGGAGGAAGTCAGGAGAAATAGTATAATGAATGAAAAGTCCATATTGGGAGAGGGTCGGGGATGGTTAGCATGCTAACTTAAGTAGATATCTCTGCAACATCATACATACAGTAATGTCAAAACTGCTGTTTTTTCATATTTTGTTGATAATTTTAGTTCATTTTTACATTGTTTTCTTACATACGGCCCCTTTAAAAAAGTCAGGAAACCGATTACTTCAGAATTACAGAGTAAAGTAGACTATTAAATGCAAGTTGTATGAGTTAAAAGTTTTAAGGTCATGGGTTTCCTTGATTTCTTGAAGAAAAGTCACTTGATATGGCTCCAGTTATCAGCTCTTAACTAGCAGAGCAAGTTGGGGTAAAGAAAGGAAACTGTTCCACACTGTAAAATCTGACAAACCAATTTTACTGGAATAACACTGATACTTTACTTGGTAATTCTGCAGTAATCTGTTTTTCTTGCCTTTTTTTAAAAGTAAAATCACCAAAATGTACAGTGTATGAGGAGTAACATTTCAAATTCAACCAATAATACATGTAACTATACTAAATATAACTTAAAAGTGCAAGATGTAGTAGTATAGTTCCATAACTGAATAAACAAGCTGTTCTCAGAGATAAATAATGTCCCCAGAACTCTGTTTGAAGCTAGGAAGGTGGCGGGGTCCGCCACATATCAACAAAGTACGATAGAGACAAACTGTGTTGTCCTTTCATGTCAGTTTGTTTATTTAGTTAAATCAGTCGTGAAAACAACGAGAGTTTGTTTATTGAGTTTGTTTAGGCATTAAAAACTTCTGATTAAAAATATATACAATGCACCTTTAAGGAGTACTGATCCGATATTCAGCCTAAATTCTGGGACCTTCTGTGTAAGAACAGGCATCAAAAATGGACAATATATAAACGCACATCAGAGCGTTATAGGAGCAAACACTGAACTCCATCTAATTACCCTCCACTGTGGTTGAGACTATCAGCTGAAAACAACCGGCAGGGAAATGTTGAAACGCAGGCCGCAGTTTTCACTTACACATGAAGAGCAGCGGAGGCGAGCGGCGGCCGCAACAAGAGTGAAAGGCTCCGACCGGAGGAGGCACAACATGTGATTTGGAGGAGGATCCCTGTCAGGGGCAAGGGCCTGCGAAGGCCCTGTATATTTGTGTAAGGAAATGGGTTGCTGCCTAGCAATGCTGTTTATTTAGGCGGCAGGAAGGAGTGTGATGAAGTGAGGTAGCCGGCTGCACGGGGTCACTTTCACGCCGTAATTACTAACAGATTACTGATTATCTGCTTAAACGGATGTGATCAAACTCCATCGAATGATTTCAGCTGTTTCGGATCGATTCAAAAACTTTATCCTCGACGTTAAATTATCTAAGTTGGCAATTTGAGAATCGAGAAGGCCTTTTTTCTTTTCTCGCTCTGTGATGTGAAACATCTGTTTCATAACGCAGCATCAGCAGACAGCAGTTATGATTTGTTGATGTAATTAATTCACTCTGATACCACTTTATGTAAACCCCTGCGCTCCTCCACCATTTGGCAACGCTGCCGCCCCTCCCTGCTTCATATCATCACCCACAAGAGGAATGCCGAGACTCCCGCTGCTCAAGGCACCAGAGAGGAAGAGAGAGGGGTGAGGACGACCGGGGTGCCCTCTCCATTCCTATCACTGACCCTCCCTTTCCGAGGAAGCAACATCTCAGTGTGTGACCGACGATTCATCCTGTCACGCTTCTTGCTTCACATGATATTTGTTAATTACACTCTGCTTATAAATCTAAATTTAATCACAAGGATCGAGGCTAAGAAAACTCACATGACTCCAGAATTATAACAAAAGTGCACTTCAAAAACGGCTCCTTTGGATGTGTTTTCTGAGCAATAAGCAGATCATAAAAGCTGACTTCAGACGGGGAGAGAAAAAAGAAGACCTCACAGACGTGAAATGGGGGGTATTTCCTCTCCACTAAAGTACAGCATGAAACCCTGAGCATTAACTGCGGTGAGGACTGCACACAGCACTTCAGAGGGGCATACTTCAGTGTGCTGCTGCTGCTGGTGTAAGAGCGGGTGTGGTTGAGGCAGGCAGCAGCGATGGCATTGAAAAAGAACAGAAAATAGCTGGCTTAGCTGTGCTGGAGAGAAAAAAAAGAAAAAGTGCACCGTCCAGAATAAACTCAGTGGAGTCTGGGCAGGGTTTTGAGGCACAGGAGTGAGGATTCGTCAGCCAGCGTCCACAGCAGAGGCTGCAGCGCCATGTGTAACATGTAATCAGGAAGTCACACAGATGCCTTTTTTTTTTTTTTTTTTTCTGAGGCTCCCTCCAACATCTCCATCAGGGCCTGCCAGAAACGTGTGTGGTTTAGCCGCTGCCGCCTCCGCAGGACGCAGCGCGCGATGATGTCAGCCGTACACACGGGAACTTTCCTAAACAAAGGGAAGTCTGTGTGGTTGGGGTGGTAGCTGGCGGAAAAGTAAGGGGGAGGTTTGGGTTTGGGTTTAAAGAGAACACACACTCTCTTTCTGAGCCGGGGTGAACCCAGACCCTTGTCATTAAATCATTAGCACCTTCTCGTGTACAAATACGCGCGTCTTGCACGGATGTGCGGCCGAGCTGGAGGGTACAACGTGTTTTGTTTTCCAAATATTCAGTTCCACTGCTGCAGACAAATATAATGTGTCTGTTTCCATATTCTGAAACTGTTTTCTCAATAGAAAATGTGTCACAACACTGTTAAATTTAACTTTAAAGCACTTTTTCTCAGGCTGAGACTCGAGATCAACACATTTAACCAGTTTGTTGCAACAGGAACTGATTAATAGTTATTTTATTGATTTCTAGTCCTTCCTGGAGCTGTCTCAAAAGTATCAGCTCATTCTAATCACAGATACTTTATATTGTATTAGTATTATAGAGGTAATTTGTAAACAGTGTTGTCATTACATAGTTTGTCCACCAAGAAGCACTGAAAAGTTCATTTTTCAACAGTAAAACTGCTCAGTATGTTTCTTGTTTTCTTGTTTGTTTATGTTATGTCTTTATTTTGGCATCAGCAAGCTTCCTTATCACTTTTTCATTTACTCAATAACATGATTTTATATAATATTTATATCAGTATTGGTATATCGGCCTCAATAAACCTGTCATCTCTCATGTTATACAGCTGCATCAACACATTTTTCAGCCACTTTGTGTTGGTGCAACAAGCTCAAACCAGCAAATTCACATATCATCACCTTATGAAGTTGATATCAACCCATAGGTGGAGTTTGACATTTACAGAATGTGAGGACAAACAGTCAACAGTATTGTGTGGCCTGTTACATGTACAGTAACAGAAGATTGTAGTACCTATCTGAGTTTTATTCTAATATTCACTCTCTTTTAGCTCTGTTTTTGGTCTCCACCAACTCCTGAGTGGAACATCTGTCTCTTTAGCTGCTAAACGCTTCACAATGTTCACTAGCTAATTGCTAACTTTTTCCATTAGTTTTTGTGCAGAGTAAAAGCACACATAAACTTAATTTAGTCACTTTTCTGGTGCCTTCAAATGAGGCCAAGTTTGCTGATGTTTTTAAAAATAGCCATGGAAGTACACATTTGTGTAATATATTGTAATTTGAGTCACACTTTTAAATACAGACTCAAAGCTTGTTTTAATTCTCCTCTTGATGTCGAGCATTTTTGCGGTGCGTCGTGTATTTGTGTGTACAAGCTGTGACTCCGATGTTTACGACTATGTTTCCTGTATTTGTGTTTTTAGGTTAAACTTGTCTGGACGGCGCTTTGGTCATTGTGAGTTGGTTTTGAAAGTGATCTATACATAAATTTGACTTGACTTGTATTATTTTTTGTCATTTTATGTGAGGTTTGCTTCAATAGCCTTGCTTTTCCTACATTACGTTACCTTCTTGCTAGCTTGCTAAATTGTTAGCCTCAGTAGCTTCTAAACGCTGCTGCTGCCTCGCAAATTATATTTTCACCATTTGAACGTGAAGTATGTTCATGTGCACGACTTCCCATGTCGTAACCATACAAGCGGCATAATTCAAAATCTGCATGTTAGCTTGTTCTCAAAACGGCTGCTTAGCAACGTTTGTATCACCCATTCAAACTAAAGGGCGCGATTAGCTAACCGCTCCTCTGTGGCTTCTCACGTCCAAAAATACATTTTATCAAAGCTGAAAGGCAAACACAGAACGTGTGACGAATGTCTGGTGACCTTCTCGTTTTCTTGTGACGTATTAATAAAAAGTCAAAAGGTATTAATTAAGCTGACAGCACAGTTAACCACCGACTTTGCCCGACTCCTCGCTGCAGACCCTTTATTTATTCAGAGACTGAGGTCAGCGGTGCTGAGTAATGGTCGGGGGACCAGATGGGTTTGAAACCAAAACATATCTGCAGTTATCCACATTTTTTGCTTCAAGCTCGACCACCAGAGCTACTGTGGTTAAAGCTCATGACTAAGCTCTTACTGGCCATGCTACATCACTTTGTAAGCGTCTGCGCTGCACTCGAGAACGTAATGGAAAAGTCTGAGTCACCCTCGTCTGGACAGGAACTGACTGAGTGGACCGGTCTGTCTAATAGCACACTTTTGGTATTCCATTCAGAAATGTGACATCTTTGAATAACATAACAGCCGGACCATGAAGCACATGTCATCCCCCTCTATTTTAACGCATGAGGTAAAACACAGGGAGGGAAAGTGTGGAGGCGAGGAGTGACGAGGTAAGGAGCAGGGCTAAAAATGAGTCAAATGGCTGCACCGTATGTCGGCCCGATCGTCACAGGAAACCAAACAGTCTAGCTCGGTGGTTCTCAACATCTGGTTTGGGCCTCTGGGGCAGGTCATGAGATAAAACTGAAGGGCTGCAAGACGCTGACGATGATGATGATGAAGAGGATTTTTTTCCTGTGAATTACTGGATTATTTCACCACCAAAAATATTCATGTGACACAATCTGAATAAGGGAAAATCAGTCTTTGAGTTCACCCAAAAATGAAAACTCAGTCATTATCTACTCAGTCGAATGCCGATGGACGACATGGGGAAGCAAAACAGTGTTTGCAGCATTCTAGTAAAACAACTGAAGTAGGTGAGGACTCAAAACGTCAAAGAACAACTGGGAAAAAACACATAAAATGGCTCAAATCAAGTCTGTGGAAGCTCCAAGATCCAAAATATGATCTGAAAAGATGTTATTTACAACCATTTTACACTGAAATCTTCACCGTAGCTACTAAGCTAATTACCACACAAGCTTGATCGCAAATCAAGTGTCTTTTTAAAGGTGCGATATGTAAGATTTTTAGTTAAAACACTGAAGAATTTGCTAAAATCCTCAATAGAATGTAAAGAAATGATGTTATGACGTCTATGTAGTATGTCACAGAGATTTCTACTGAAGTTAACTGCATTTTATGTGTTTTTTTCCAGTTGTTCTTTGACGTTTTGAGTCCCCATCTACTTCAGCTGTTTTACAAGAATGCTGCAAACACTGTTTTGCTTCCCTCTATTGTCCATCGGCATTCGACTGAGTAGATAATGACTGAGTTTTCATGCTAACCAGTTAGCTTCAGCCCATCCTGTCCAAAGCTCCTATGCTAATGGTGAAAACAACAACACTTCCCAGCTAACTGCACAGCTAACTAAGCTAACTGGTGAACAGGAGCCGAAATTAGCAGCAAAAAAGCATTTACTCTGGTGATGAGCTGCCCCATATTTGGTGAACTGCTCCTTTAACCTCTCACAAGTCTGAAGACGACACAAGACAGCAAAGTTAAGAAGTGTTGGCTGAGCAGACCTGGACGACCGGGTGTCCTCCTGCCAGGGCCTTCACGGCCCCCCGGCTGCCCTCCGTCTCGTAGTGGGCTCGGTGGTGCGACTTGGGCTGCACTTCGATCTGCAGGCTGTACGGCCCCGAGCTGGACGGCAGCTGCCAGTCGAGAGCTGGCAGGGACGGGCTGTCGGGTCAAAAAAAAAAAACACGTCCATCAAGTCAGCTTAACAAGCAGGGAGGAGGGCTTATTTTAGAGACACTTATCAAGGTAGAATGTGCAGAATGTGAGCGGCGCGAGGTGCCAGGCCGCGTGCCGAAGCTGCTGTGAATTTACGAAGGTGTTTAAACTCACTCGTGTCAGTAAATATTCACAGCGAGCACAAGAAACTCAAGTGCACGAACCGACAACCTCTACGTTTTCTGAAACCACTGAGACAATTCTAAAATTTATTTGCAGTTTTTACGCTTTAATAAATCTTGAGCAGATAAAAAAACTTTTCCCCTTCAACACTTTTTGTTCCAGCTGTAACTCAGGCCTTGCTCACCTGACATACTGTTTCGGCTTGGACCAGGAGTACGGGTGTTGCGGCACGTCCAGAAACCCTCCACAGTAGCCCTCCTTCTTTAGGGGCAGGCGGTTTGAGGGGTGGTCGTCCAGGCAGAGCTCCCCTGGACTCAGCTCCTCGCCTCCGGGCTCCACCTTCAGGCTGACGGTGGCGCTGTGCTCCTGACTCGTTTTCCGGGCCTTCATGGGGATTCCCTCGCCGAGGTCGGTCACTCCATCTGTTGTCAGAGCGTTGATGGCTGCCAGGATGGCCGAGTTGGTGTACTGGTTGGTGTTCGGCAGCCAGCTCTCCTCGGTGACGCTGAGGCGAGGGGAGGTCTGCGGGGACAGTCCGGGGGAGTGATTGGGGGAGTACGGGAAGGGCTTGTGCGCTCCTCCGCTGCCGTTGAAGCTGTACTTCCTCTTCGCACCACAAGGGGAGTTGGGCCTGGAGCCACGCTGACCCATCCAGTTGTCGTCTGTGACGCTCGTGCGAGGGGAGGTGGAGGGGGAGTGGCGAGGGGAGCCGCCGGAGGTGCAGCCGTCACCTGGCAGGGTGAGGGTGGAGCCCTTGGGGGACACGGAGGGCGACTGCCAGGGGGAGTTCTGGGGCGAGTTGTCGTAGTTGTAGGAGAAGCTGGACTCGTAGGAGGAGGCGTCGGAGTGGCAGCTGCGAGACGAGATGCTGCTGGCCGGACTCAGGCAGCTGGGGTCACGGTAACCATCCGCGCTGGGGAGGGTCAGCGTCACGATGGAGTTGACTCTCTTGGCGACAGGAAGGCTGCTCTCCTCCACCTCATCCTCAGGAAACTGGCCGTAGGCTGTGATCTCGATACGAGGGCTCTCCAAGGTCGGGGCTCCGTTGGGGCGGACGCTCGAGGACGAGTAGTAGCCGGCCGCTCTCATGTCGTCCTGGGCGTCGTAAGCGTGGGGCTCGGTGACGGAGACGGAGATGGTGGGGCTGGACTGGAGGCTGTGGTACTGGGAGGGAAGACACGGGTTGCCCAGTGGGAGGGAGAGACTGACATTTGGCGTGTAGCCATATGCATCTGGAAAGCAAACAGAGCGAGTTTGTTACCATGATAATCAAACACACATTCGCTGGCTCCCTCGCTGAGAGGGAGGCAGCGGCCAAGATGAGTCTTAGGAGAGCCGTTACCTATAATGGCAAGAGAACAGCTCGCCTACCAGATTTGGCTCTGAGGGTTTCCTGATGCAGACGCTCTAGACGGGGAGAGGGATCCCCAAACACAGAAATACCTCTCTGAACGGCTTCAGTTTATACAAAGCGAAGGTGAGAAACACGAATAAAGGCGCCAGAAATAACCCAAGTCTAAAAATAAACCAAAAGGCAACCCCAGGTGGGACTTTTCCACTTCACGCCGATGCCAGGTTTGTGCCACTTAACGCGCACGCTGCAGCCCCGTAAACCGTAACGTTGGGAAAACACACACTGATGCTTTTGTTGGCCGGCTCCGTGCTCCAGGAGGGACACGATTGGTTTATTTGCAATGCTGTAAAGGTGCACGCTGTATCCGGGGGGGGGTGTCGTGCCAACAACGGTCCCCGCTGGGCCACATGAAACTCTGCCCGTCTGTGACGAACGGCTGAGGTCACAACCAGGAGGGCAGGGGAGGGAGGGGGGACATGGGAACGGGAGTTGTGGTCGTATGGCGCACGAGGCTGGGCGAGAGAAACCACAGCGCGGAGGGGAGCATCGATACGGCTGCAGACAGGCAGACAGACAGACAGACAGACAGACAGACAGACAGCCTGCAGCTCCTGTCTGCTGTAAATTAAAGAGAATTAGGGGCCCCACCACCGTAAAGACTATGACATCACCGCTGCACCCTATGGGTCCTCGCAGTAAAAAGAAAACGATGCTCACTTGCGGTGTGTGACACAGTAGCCCTGAAATGTTTGTTTGCTATAATTAGACTTTTGAATTAGCTGACATCCTCGGGGGGGCGGCGCCATCAAATGAGCCTGGCATCTGAATCACTCACGATATTACCCACAATGCCATGTCAGCCATTAGCACACTCTCACACACAAAAAAAAGGTTCAATTCTGACTATTTTGGGAACACTTTTCAGAGCCACGCCCACCCGGAGCAAATCACCAGGGAGGGGCGCGCGCTGGGTGTCTCCATGGCTGCTTTAATACTGAGGCTGAATACAGGCATTCAGCCGGAGGGCAGAGTGCAGCCAAGTCCCTGATTCATCCATAATTCAATATAAGACCACAGTTTACTGTATCACATCAGGGTGTGAAGTGCTGAACCGCTTCACTGCACTTCTGTCATGAATAAAAAAAAGTCAAACTCACCCTCTTCAGCAGATTTCATTTTTTCTTCTTTGCGCAGAGAGAAACGTCTGAGATCAAACTCTGAGTACAGCTGCAGATGGGAGCGATTCCGTATCCATATAGCGGAGTTTATATAGTCCCCCCCAGCTGTTGCTCCGGATCCTCTCTCGCTGTGTCGCCGCAAACAAAACAACAAGAGAGGGATGACAAAAGTAAAAAAAAAAGAAAAAACTTCAAAAAACAACAATCCAAAGTGGAAAAATCTGAGAGAGGAGGATTAAAACACGTGGATCTGGATCATGACTGATGTTCTCTCAGAAAAAGCTATTCTCGTCGCTGTGTTGAGGCACCAGACTCGCTCGGGGGATCCTGGCGCTGCTGGCTCGCTGTGACGCACTGCTCCGGCGCACACAGGACTTCTGCGCTTTTAAACTCGGGGATCACCTCGGTGGCGACGCGCCGCCCCTCCGCGCTCTGACGCATCTGACACGGCCGACCACCAGATGGGTCCGGTGGAGATCCTCTCTCTCTCTCTCTCTCTCTCTCTCTCTCTCTCTCTCTCTCTCTCTCTCTCACTGGGGTTTCCAGAGGCATCGGAGGCCAATTAACAGAGCTGGCAGTGAAGCCCGAAGGCTGCGAGATGAGTAAAATAAGCGGCAGCATGGGAGAGACGAATGCAAACCTCCAGTGACTGAAGAGAAAACATCTTGAGAGAGCGCATGGTGGTATGGAAGCTCACTTCTGCCAGATACACAGAAAAAAAAAGAAAAACAAACAAAGAATAAAATAGAAGTAAAAAAAAAGTCATGAGATAAACAGTCATATTTAAAAGATAATCAAATAATATATGGGTTAAAAAAAGTTAAAATTATGAGATATTGAGTAGTAAAAATGGGATAAAAAGTACTATTATGAGATAAAAAGTCATAATAATGAGACATTAAGCCATAAAATTTGATAAACAGTCAACATTTTTAAATAAAAAGGTCAAAATTGTGAGATATAAAGCAATGACAATTAAATAAAAAGTCCAAATTATAAGAAAAAAGTCAAAATGATGAGATATTAAGTCATAATTGTCAGATAAAAAGTCATAAATGGGATAAAGAGTCATATTTTGAAATAAAAACGTCATAATTATGAGACAAAAGTCAAAATTGTGAGACAAAAAGTCATAATCATGGGATATCCTGTTGAGATGTGCCAAACAAAACAAACACAGCTCAGCAAACGATTAAAATGTAGTCATGCCACACATCCTTACATTCATGCTAATGATTTAAAACAAACAAACAAACAAACAAACCAGCATGTGCAAAGTTCTTACAACTCACCAATAAAGTGTCCAAAACACAGTATTCATGCAAAAATGGGGACGAAATGGCATCAAAAAATATCTAAAAAAGCGATCTTGGATGCTATTTCTGTCAGAGAACTTTTTGATTGACAGCTCACCTGAGTAGATAAAAGCTTCTATGCCCGCCCTAGAGCCTGGAACAGCCAATGAGTGAAGGTGTAGACAAATGAACCCAGTCTCTCATCTGCCAGCCTTCAGATGATTGATGCATCACGCAGCCAATGAGATTTCAAATCCAGTAATATATAGTTTATATCAGTTTTTAAAGCCCTAAAATAGGAAATTATGCAGGTTTATGTAGTTTTATGCATTTTGCTCTTTGAATAGGCTGTTTTTTTCACTTAAGCACTTGTTTTAGACTATTTTATCTGCATGAAGTCAGTTTTAATACAAGAATAAAGAACTATAATCAGTTTTTGCCATTTTTACTCTAAAACATGGGTTTTTGAGGTCACAAAATGTATTTTTTGTTTTGCCAGGTGCCTGAATATTTCCTTAGAAAAACATGTGTTAAGTGTCTTTTCAGTGATATTGTTATTAAATTTGAACTTTGAACATTTAAGACAATAAGACGTGGAACCATTGTGTTTTCCAGCTAATAGTAACTCACAGTTACAGGTCATCCTGCAGGCTTCTTTTGCATCAAAGCACTTCAGTGAGAAAAGTTAATAAATTTGACGATAAAAAGTCATAATTATGAGATAAAAACTTTCAAATTGGGAGATTAGAAGTTACAATTATGAGATAAACAGTGAAATTTATTAGATAAAAAGCGCAAATGTATCTCTTAATTTCTTTATAAATTTGTATCTGATAATTTAAATGTTTTGTAATCTCACAATTATGACTTTTATCTCATAATTTAAACGTTTTTATCTCAAAATTATGACTTTTAATGTCATTCTTTGGACTTTTTTAATCTCAAATGTCTTTATCTGGCAGCGGTGGGCTTCCATATGCTGCTGCAGCCTGTGAGCCGGGCTGAGCATCCCTCTGAGCAGGAACAGCAGAATAACTGGAGTTAACATGACACAACACAGCATAAAACATTTGTCAGATGACAGATGTTAAATTAAACTGCGTAACTCAAGCGATGTCGCCATGATGCACGAGTGACTTAATGAACACGAGCAGCATTAATCTACAGTTTCCACCCGTCTTACAGGATCTGCTTCGCCTTGGCATCGTCTACAAAGGCGCGAGACACTGCACATGGGCTTCTCCTAAATCAAGATTTATGTGCACGCTAATCTTCACCAGCATTTTACATTAAACTGCTGCCATTTTCACCCTGAAAGAGCCATTCATCACCCGGTTACAGCAGACGGATGTTCGCTCGGGCCCTTCAGGTTGCAGCTGGAGCAGCCGACACGAGGACAGGTGAGGCGCACGCACGCGCCAGGACTCAGAGCTCGAGTGCTGCTCCGTATAAAACATAAAACATAAAACTTCCCCCCCTCAGATGTTCGTATGTGGCGTCTCGCGGGGTTTTGAAGTTATTGCAAAGGCAAATAATTGCTTTTCCACTTCCTCCTGACAGACTGCACGTCTGCGGGGCACAAAACACATAATTATCCATACTTGCATAGAAGTACTATATAAAAATCAAGTCCTCTACCCAGTCATTCGACACGCTGAACTGAGAGCCTTCAGAGGGTTTTTCATAGGCCGCCCTCTGCGGTCGGTGTATACTTATTCGTCCCATGCAGGCCGGGTTGTTGCTATCTTTGGCAGGTCTGGACCTTTCAGCAGCTGGCAGCAGAGCCGCGGTTTCTGTGATGACAATAGTCACATGGTGGCTCTCTAAGAGTCCGTCTATCCCTGGAGATGGAAAGCGACATGACTGCACCGCGGCGTCTTATCAGGTGGCCCTAGTTGGTGTGATCGTGGGTGGTGTTGGAGCGTCAGGCCTCCGCCACTCGCAGCCAGGCAGCGTTCACACATGTCCTCGTTCTGACTCCTCGTTTGTTTTACAACCTGAAGAGACACGTTCGCAGCAAAGTGTCTTCGCTCTTGTGAGGTCATTTTGCTGCGTGCTTTTTTAGAATTCCTTCAAGGGATTCGCCTCTGAGTAAAACTGGGTCAGTTTGGAAAATGGCTTGCATAACTCTGAGCATGAGGGATACTAGAAGGCGACACCCACCCACCCACCCAGCCAGAGTCTGATCACCCTGCAGACGTACGCTGCTGCACCACCAGACTACACAGCAGCTTCCTACCTCCGGCTGTGAGACTCCTCTCCACCATGAACACTGTTTCTCTTGCCTGTGAATATTCTCATTCATCCAGGTCATAGTTATCTCAAGGAAATTGAATCGAATGCAACTGGATTTGGTTTTTGTCTTGAAGACGTTTCACCTCTCATCCAAGAGGCTTCATCAGTTCCTGCTCGCTGACTAGGGACTAGTCTCAGCCTAGTCAGCGAGCAGGAACTGATGAAACCTCTTGGATGAGAGGTGAAACGTCTTCAAGACAAAAACCAAATCCAGTTGCATTCGATTCAGTTTCCTTGAGATAACTGTTTCTCTTCTGTAGCACAAAGAGACAACATCCAGTGTTTGTCATGAAGCTGTATTTGAAGAGGATGTTGTAGACAAGCAGATTCCTTTAGACCTTTAGAAATTTCATGGATAAAGACCTTTTTCTCAGTGACATAACTTACATTTCTCCAGAAAGCTATTTACCCGCCCGTCAGAGACTTGACAGGATCTGCAAAACATCACCAGATTATCTCTAGCTGTGCAGCGAGCGGGTTCAGACTGGAAGCTCGGGGACCATCTTGGCGTCTGCAAGCTATCATTCATCATCTGGCTGTATTTGCAGCAGGTGGACCAGAGACGGGCTGACCTCCAGGGTGATTGTGGAGGCATTCCTCTTCGGCGCTAGAGGAAAAGTTCAGAGGATGAACAAACAAACAAACAGATCAAGATTCATCCTCTGGGCACCACTGATATCTGTCAAATCTATCAAACAGCTGTGAGATGTTTCAGTCTGGAGCAAAGTGTCGTGGACCGACGGACCAGCGGACGCTCAGATGTGCTGAGTTACACATTTCATTGGATAAAAGTCGCTTTCTGGGTTCGTTTACTTGTTCTGTGTCCGACATTAAAGGCAGCTTTGATGTCTCCCATTGGATTATAATGTGGAAAGTAATAAGAACGAGGAAATCTGCACAAAAACAACAAAAAAACTAAAACAAACATAAAAAGAAACATAAAAGCAAGTTTTGTAAAGTCAGATGTGGATGCTTATTGCAGGCCGCGCTGCAGGGAACCTTTTACAGCGTGCAGGCTTTCGACCCCTCGCTGTTTCTGCATCAAGGTGCAAACTGCCTCCCATAAACCAGGTATCCAAGCTTCCCCTCCTTTCCCCCTGTTTCAGGAACCGGCTCCTAATTTGTCTCCATTGAGCAACAACATGCCCGACGTCCACAGCAATGTTTCCCTCCTCACCCACTGGGCTCCCGCTGGCGGCTCGCTCCCCCTCCAGCAGAGAATCTGAGGGAGTGACGGCACTTGTGAAACCCAAGCTGCCCCGTTTCATCACGGGGACGTGGCTCGGTGGCTCCCCAGTCATTCGGAGAACTCCACTTGTTTCTTTGACCTCATGGAAACCTCTCATGGGGCTGACGGAGGCGGGGCGGGGGGGTCTAACTGGGGCAAAAGAGGAGGTGGGGGTGCCTCTCCACAGTTATGTGTAACTGAAACATGTGCTGCAGTAAACACTTCCACCCGTCTGCAGTTAATAAATAGCTCCGCTGCTGATTGAGTCGTGGGCCCTTTCTACGTCAGGGCGGAGCTGGGGCTCGTAGTTTTTCCAGCCGGGGCCTGGTGCTGGTTAGCGGACACCTTGAAACCAGGCCTCCGCAGAACCGGATGAGTCCGGAGCCACAGCCGAGAGAAGAGAACATTAGATAATGAGAAACAACACCGACGTCCTGTGACGATGATGCGGACATGGCAGAAGACTCACTTTGATATCAACAAGCTGCAGACGCTGAATCTTTGAAATACTGCAGCTGCTCCGAGGTCACGGCTCACAAGACTTCACGAGCAAACTGCAAAGCGATGAGCTCGTTTAAATCTGGACGAAAAAACATTTTCTTTTCAAAGTACGTATGACTGTCTGAGAGGTTTTTTTTTTATCTGTCGTCTCAACAATTAAATCTCTGGTCACACATCTGGAGGCTTAAAGGAACAGTTCACCTAAAAACGAAAATTCAGACATCATCTACTCAGCCTCATGCTGATGGAGAGTCGGGTTAAGTCTCGTAGACCAGGAAACATTTCTGGAGCTTCACAGCAAAACAGCGATGCAGCGCTCTCCTAAACAGCTGAAGTAGCTGGAGATTTGTTTTAAACGGTAGAAAAAAAACAACTGAAATATCATAAAAAGGCTCCATACAGCTCAACTGGCTTGATTCAAGCCTACACTGATTTGAAAAGACGTCATTTAAACCTTCAACGCGTGATCAAGCTCAGCTACATGTTAAAATAGACAATAACGTTGATTCACATGTGAAGAAGCTAATTTCGTGTGATGTCACGTGCCAAGTTTTGTCTTCGCTGAAAAAAATCCAATCACTTAAAACATCCAGTTCCCATGTGACATCACTGTCTTGACACATTTAAGTTCAAAACACGTGTAATGATGGATCATTTCACGTGACGTACACGTTTAAAGAGGAACTTCACACCAGGCTGGGTGAAGAAGAAGAAGTGTTTCAAGGCCTGTTGTGGTTAGAAGATAAAAGTTTGTCCGTTGCACCTGTGACCACACCCAGCTGTGACGTCACCGCTCACTGACAGGTCCACGTTATTTATTACGATTAAAGTGAGAACTGACAGTGAAACTAAGATTCTCAGCTACTGTCAGTTTGCTCTTTCATACACGAGACTGTCTCTCACACACAGTGAGGAGGGTTTGAGGCAGTGACACACAGGGCAGCTGTTGAGCAACTCGGATGATTTCAGCTCGGAGCGATCCTCCGGGAGCATCTCGTTACCAGGAAACGAGCGAGCAGACACTGTGGCACACTTTACTGCTTCTCTTCAGCTACAGACTGAAGACGGTTGTACGTCACATTACAGCCGCTGCGGGTTCAGACGGCGAGGCCTTCACACCGCGACCTTCACCGCGAGGAGCACGAGCACAAAACAACACGCCGAACCCTTCATGGTGCAATCTTTCTGGCTGATTTTCATTTAATCACACTGTAGATCATCTTCAGCGTTTAAACATCTGAGCGTCTCGCTGATGAGCTGCCGGGAGCGAGTTTTCCCAAACTTCTGCCCGGTTCATCATCGGTGAAGGAGTCAGGGAGGGGCGAGGCGTCGGGCCGGGGGTGGTCTGCTGCTCTCACTGTCACAGGCCCACACATTTTTGTCATCTGCCATCCCACGTGCGTCCGCTGCCAAACTCTGAGAATACTTCTGCCCGGTATGACGTGGTTTGGCCCCGGCGAGGTGGAAAAGACCTCAACTCGCTTTTTCTTTCCACAGCTCCAACCCTCAAAATCCAAGCGGCTGGCTTTATTTGTGTCTGAACAAAAACACGACGGAACATTGGACGGTCCTGTAAGTTATTCATAAACTAAGAAACAACCGGCCCCAAAACTTGCTGGCGCTCCCGCTGCTGAATCACCTGTTTGTTTTGGAAAAACCAACTGGGAGGAAAGTGAAGAACTTATTACTGTACTTCTTTGTGTTTTTTTCGGAGGCCGCTCGCACGCCCCTCGCGCCATATGTGCGCTCATAACGGCTATTTTATAAAGTGTTTCTTGATGTAGGATAATAAAAAGCATTAAAAATAGTCTCTCCGCGACCGCGAGTCGAGCTCGGCCTGCGACCAGGAGACGGGTTTCAGGGGACGTTAAGTAATCTGCAGCCTCCTGCGAGAAAAGAAACAGCTTCAGAGGGTTTTTGGCAGAGCGTACGGTGGCCTGGAGAGACACGAGAGATGAAAAGAAAAGGTAGTTTGAGCCGAGATCAAAGGAAAACGCGGTGAAGACGTAACACGTAAAAGAAAACTGTATGACTAATGCCTCTTTGTGAGTGTGTTAGGATGAAATGTTCAGGTCTGGAGGCCAGAAATCTCCCCATCAGTGAGTCACAGTATCGATCAGCGCTGTATGTGACCTATATAAAGTCTGTTTGAGGTGTAAAGGAGCTGAAATGCTTCTTTTTTTGCAGCCAGAGTCGGATGTTTTGGTGTCAGGGGAGCCGTGACCCCCCTCCCCTCGCCACACCCCGCTCTTTCTTACAGTCAGACTTCCTGTCTCCCATCAATGTTCTCCTTTTTTCTCGGCCGCTCTGACGGAATCCCCTGCTCTGTTTCCTGTTGTGCAGGCCCGTCGCCTGGTTACAGCCGAGGGAGGCCGGGACAGCTCATTCTCTCTCTCCCCCAACGGCCTCGGAGCTGGCGTGAAAAGCTCGGAGCGCGACGCCGAGCAACAAGCTCCCCGAGGCACACACGGCGTTTTACTATCTCTTCAGCCGTCGGTCACGGCTGCACGGCGCTCCACGTGCTCAAGGTCGTTTCCATAAATCAAGAGTGGAGCTGGTGTAAGTGCAGGGGAGGGTGGTAACTACAGGCCAGCGTGTCGCTGCGGTGAACACTGAGTCAGGCCTGTGAAGCGTCTGCTGACAGGAGGAAGTTTATATGACTCCGGTCTAAAGAAACTAACTTTCATCGACTTTTACTGATTGCGAAAAGACGCAGATGAAAAGGAAGTGTTTAGAATCGAGACAGAAGACAGAAAATTAGCATCGGTGTGTCCACAAACAATCATCCAGCGGGAGGATTCAGTGTTAGATGTTTGAGCTGAGATGAAGAAAGAGGCCGAAGCAGCTGACGTCAGTTGGAAGAGTCGGATAATTAACGACAGCGTTTGAAAGTTTAAGCCCTCTTAGACAAGTACTGAAAACATGAACTGTAAAAAACCTTAAACCTTTAAATGCTATAACTCTCCTGTCACCACATTAAAGGGGCAGTGTGTAGTTTTGGAGAAGAAATTCAAACTCAGAATTTTAATATTTACAGATATTAATGAGGTAATTATACAAACTGAACTTCCATAAGTGAATAAACAAGCTGTTCTCAGAGGAAAATAAGGTCCCCAGAGCACTGAAGCTAGAGAGGTGGCAGGGTCCGCCACATATAAACAAAGTAAAACAGTATGAAACTGTGTTTCAGGTCAGTTGGAAACAAAGAGAGTTTATTTATTTAGGCACAAATAATCAATGAAGATCTTTCTCTTCTGATTAAAACTGCTTCAAAGCCACTGAAGTGTCATTTAAAGGTCCAGTGTGGAGTATTAATCACCTGAAAATAAGAACTGTTGTGCTTTCGTTACCTTAGAATGAGCTTTTTTTTACTTTTAAAGGGACCTCGTCCATGTTGCAGTGTCCCTACAGTGGCCCAGAATGGACAAACCAAACGCTGGCACCAGAGGGATGACACCACTGGATATTTTTAAGCAGACCTCAGGACAGTTTCCAGCCATGTTTGCGGCGACAGAAAACATATATTTTTAACGAGACGTCGAGACATCTCCAGTCGATCCTGCAGACATTTCCTGCCCATGTCTGTGGCGGCCGAGGCAGGTATTTAAAGCCTCCTCCTGACCCTGGCCAAGAGCTTTAAGTGCCTCGACCCGACCAGAACATAAGCACGGCGACATGAAATAAAAAAAAAACTGCATCTAAAGTAAAGTTTCAACATAGTCAAAGTCAAATATAGTCAAATCTCTAAAGCTCCAGACTCACAGCTGAAACAGTCACAGCTTCAGTCCTCGAACTCATCATCAGAGAAGAACACAACATTTGAAACTACAGTATCTGATATTCCCACTGTTATTTATTCTGTTTATGTGTAATGATCAGATGCTGGACCTCTGGAGAGAGGAACAGTCTCATCTTAACTCTTCTCCCCAATCACGCCAGTCGAGAGGGAAATCATCACCAGTAACTTTATCTCCACTGGTTGTTCTTTCTTAATTCAAACAGGGTGCTGTGGAGTTTTATAACCAGCTCGGTCAGATGGAATACGGCTACAGAAGCCACTTAGCTGCTCGGTAACCAGATAGCATAATGGCGTAATGGCAGGTCTCTCCCCCGGCGGATAAAAAAAGCAGTAAAAAAATACAATCTGACAAACGTTCCACACATCTGAAATTTATGCTGCGTGAGTGTTTCGTCTCCCACTTCTGGGCTGGAAGTGTTTTCACCCGTCCTCGTCCTGGAGGGCAGACGACAGATGAAGTTATGGATGAATCTAACAGCTCGTCCGTCGTGTTTCTGCACCTTCACGATGACATGATGCTGTGAAAACGCTGTCGGCTCTGCAGTCCAGCTTCACGTAGGTTTTACATGAGGCGCTCTGAATGTACGTGAACACGTTTGACTGTCAAAGTGCTGCAGGGACAGAAAAATGGGAACACTACTTAGATAATCAAATCAAATCAAATCAATTTTATTTATATAGCCCAAAATCACAATCACATTGCCTCGATGGGCTTTACAATCTGTACAGTGAACGACATCCTCTGTCCTTAGACCCTCGATCGAGTGAGGAAAAACTTCCCATGTTGATGGAAAAAAAACCCTTTTAACAGGGTAAAAAAAACAATGGAAGAAACCTCAGGAAGAGCCACAGAGGAGGGATCCCTCTTCCAGGACGGACAGACGTGCAATAGATGTCGCGTGTACAGAAAAGAGCAACAATCACAGATAGCAAGTTACATTAACAGAATGTAGATAAAAGAGCTCTGATAACTAAACCCAAATATCAGTCTTGATACAGAACATCATGTTGACTTTTTCAGTCGTCACAGTCTCTTTGGCCGAACACATCGTAACGTAATGTTTAATGGGTGAATGAGGAAATGCCTTTCCATACAGAACCTTCTGACGGAGCTCCAACCTTCTGCATGATTTATTTGTACTGGAAGTACTTGCATTATAACTTGAACATTTTCTTTCGTAGGACCATTTCTTTTCCGTCTTCAAGAGCAGCTGAATGTTTCCTGAACTTACCGAGCACTTAAACTCTTCATCCTTCTCCGCGTAAACGTATTTACCCGATGCCAGCTTCTGTCCCGAGGCCTTGAGCCCTGAACCCTCACCGACTTGGCTGACGTCTGCGGTAAGTGCTCCAGGGCCCAAAATGGCAGGAACGGGAACCGGACGGCACTTTGCGAAAATATCGATTTACCTTGACAACGCCAAAACATATTACGCACAATTGTGGGTTCAAGACCTTTTCACGGAAAAGTTTGCTGAAGTTTTTTAGGCCACTAAACATTTCAGGAGCTTCGCAGAAGTGTTGCAGCGTTCGCCTAAACATCTGAAGTAGACTTTAAAATACAGCGAATTTGGTGCAATCCAAGTCTTCAGAGGAACCGAGATACCAAATGTATTTGAAAAGATGTTATTTTCAACCTTTTTAAGCCAAAATCTTCACTGCTGTTGCACGAGCTCGAGGACATAAGTAACGTCTTTTCAAATACATCTAGGATCTTAAGTCGGGTGAAGGGTCGACACCATCCCCCTTGTTCAAAGTTCCCCGACTTGAAGGTTTTCGAGGCATCATGAAGGTCCCATCTCACAACTTTATCTTCAACTTCAGCGGTGTTAGGGTTGGTGGTGCATGTCAAGTGGCATCCACATGAACACCAGGACCGACGGCTTGGAGCAGAACATTGGCTTGTAAAGAGATATTAACGTTATTCTCTTCGTGCTTGGTTTACACTTTCATGTAAGCTTCTTTTTCCCGTAGTTGCTCCTCCCAGGTTTAAGGTTTACGGGCTTCCTCTGGTAACTCCGTATTCACCGTCACAATGACAGACTTTCAGGAAGTGTGAATAAAGCAAAAAGTCTGCAACAGAGCTCTCCTGCAGCAAAATCTGCGAGTCCGTGAGTGTTGGTGTCAGGATTGGGCCTCAGCGTTGTTGTTTCCTGCCTCAATCAAGAACAGATTTTGTGCCTAAATGTTCAGAATGTAAAATGTGTGACATCTGTGTCACATATTGAATAAAAAGTTAAGTCCATACATTCTAATAATCTCATTAGACATGAAAGTGAGTCCCAGACTGATGTCTACATTACATTATATCATCAGGGAGCCATAAATTAATTCAAGAACTCTACATGAGAAGAAGATCAGTCCAACAAAGACAAACTGCCTACTGTTCGGACAATCAATCACCGGTCACATGAACATTATCCGCTCCATCGCAGCTCCTCATGCAGCACATTAACTGCAGCTGCACCACAATCGCCTTCATCTAAATACACTATAACTACAGTCGAGCATTTCTTTTCTCCTGCGCGGACGTGCTGCTTCAAAGTGAACACGAGCAGATAAAAGAGAACATTTCTTAACATGTTAAAGCCATCGGACCATCACATTCATCACAGGTCACAGGGAACTCCCTCCTCTGCACCCAGAGATTGATAACACATTGTTTCCTCAACGACTCATGCCGCTGATTACAGTAAAACATATCTTATTTTACTGTGTACAGTAAACCTTCCTCTGCAGTGATCGCTTCTAGAGGGAAAATGTGTAATTACAATAATGTTAGGCCTGTTTAAAACTAACCAACAGCAGCAAGGCTTCAATATTTAAAGATCTCCTTCAAACATTCTGCCTTGAATTATTGTTTCTGATATGATCTCGCCACAAAAAGCTTCAATTACCTTTTTAAAATGTCACATCTGCTCCTGCTCCTTTCCTCCAGACGTGAAGACAAACAAATAAAAATACTGTTTTCCATAAAAAAACGTTCAGTCACCCTGTCGGACATTTATTTATTGATTTATTTGGATACTTTCGAGTTCAACTGATGTGCCAGACCTCAACTACTTCACTGTATTTCTTTGAATTTACATGTTTATGTCAGATTCGAGTGCCATCTAGTTCCATAATGTTCAAGAGAAGACAGACACAAATATGACAGCTAACATCAAAACAGTCTAGATGGTAAAATATGTATTTCTGATTTTGGGGTGAACATTTCCTCTAAACTCTAAACTTCCTCCTTCAGCAGATAAATGTGAAAACAAACGGTGCTAACACATCATCCTGCACAGCGACGCTCCGACCTCCGAGAGAAGGAACAACAAGCAAAGCATTCTTGATTGGAGGGGGATTTTAAGAGATTACTCAGATATAACCAACATTTTGATTTAAAAGCTGTCAGAATGCAAACAGTTATAACTGTGTCACGAGTACTTCAAGGGCTCAGAGAGACGTATAAAACAGTTACAAGTTACGTAAATTTGTTTTTCTAGGTTCAAAATGTTCCAGCTACAAAGTATTCCAGTTTTTTTTAATTCCCTTAAATACATATCAGCTCAGAAAAGAGCGAATATCAATCACAAAGGTTCTTTTCTTTAAAATCTTGAGCTTATTTTCATGAACTAAACTTGGAGATATACTTCTAAAGTTCAACAACACTTATAATCCTTTAAGATTTGTATTCAGTCTTTTCAGTTTTTGTTTGACGACTGCATTGAACTTATTTTAATTGGTAATTGAGTATTTTGTTTACAGCTGTTGAAGTGTTATATGAATAAAGTTTATCATTATTACAGTGAAATTTGCTGTAATGCTCCTTTACTTTGAGTGACATCCTCCTCTGATGAGGGTTTAGTCTCTACCTCCATCTAGTGGCCGCCTGATGAACTTCACAGTGACACACAGAAGAAGGTAAGGTGAGTTGGCATCTATCGGTTCTTTTTATTATTCATTAATCAATAACAGTATTATAAATAACAGACAGGTTGTTAGAAATCCCAGTGTAGGACACAAAGCAAGTTCACAGGAAAGAAAAAGTTAACACGACATCACACAGAAACAGAGATCTCAACAGAAAACACAGGAATCAACATTTGGAATTGCTTTTTTCAGAAGAATGTAAATCAGAAATGTAATAAACGCTAAATGCAATTTGCATTAAAGTGTCGCAGCGACTTTTCCTCAAACAGCCACCATTTCTTTCTTTTTCTTATAGTGTAGCCACATTTTACAGTTCGGTTGCCACGTTATTTTAAAATCGACACAGCTGTGTTCAGGAATGATCGACCTGAGTTTAACTCAAACATGATTCACAGAATGACAACCGGACCGATAAACGTGACCACACTTCACCCTGTACGTTTTAAAAAGAACAGTTTCCTCCATCTGATTTATCCCACTGTGCTCACAACCTGCTCAACACCTACAGTACACGGAGTGAATGATAAAACTCATCCCTCCTTTAAAAAAAAAAGAAAAGAGCTGAATGTCTGCTACAGGACAAAGTCACACAGAGGCCCGGGGGAGTCGGGTTGTCGATGAAGGCCTAAAAATACACAGCTGACGGCGATTCAGGCTCCTTCGCTGTGACTTTAAAGTAGTTTTGCCGTAAAAGAAATGGACAGCAGCAGCAGGATTCAAGCTCCTGGAAGTTACAGATCCGGCTGCGGAGGTAACAAAAACAAACGCTCTGATTGATTGCTTTACATCCGATGCTGTGAGACGCGTCTGCGGTACATTTAAAACACATCATAATGAGGCACGAATCGAGCTGCCACGTCCGCACGGGAGGACCGATGGCAGCCGTCAGACATCATAAATGTGAAATTATGCGGGATAATCAAGGCCAACATATGCGGATAATACATTTAACGTGGTTATGGAGTGCTGGTTTTATACTACGGAGAGGATGATGATGATGTCTCGAGGACGTGAAGCAGCGAAATGCACAGAAATTCAGTTTTCGAAGCGAGTTCCAGCATTTTTCTTTGTGAATGTCATCGTCTTGTTTTTTCTCTAATGCACGTTTGTACACGAGTTAATGAGGTTTACATTGACAGCAGTGGCAACCGAGCCTGCATGTAAAAGGCTTTTATGTACAGTAATGTAGGAAAAGATTAAAAACAAAAGGATCTTTTTTATTTTTTTTTCCCTTCACGCAACTCAACACTGTTCACAGATGCATGCCGGCAACTGGAGTTAATACCTAGAATAAAAAATAACACTTAAAAAAAGTCTGAACTCCACATATAAAAAGTTAAACGTTGAAATAAGCATCAGAAGTGTATAAAATGACTCTTGAAGCTGATTTGTTTGAAATGCTTTCAAGCAAAAGAAGGCAGATTGACCGTTTCCCAACAAAATGAGGTCAAGTGTTTGAGTCCTTCTCAGTGCACACTCGTCTCCGCCATCATTTTATAGTCTTTTTTTTTCTTTATGTGCTTCTTTTTCAAGTCGTCCCAAGATCCCAGTGACATAATCCGAAGAAGATTGTTTTAATTTCTCCTAATTTCCCGTTCTTCCAGTGTGTTCCTTGTCCTCCACAGGTCGCCTCGCCCATCACCGAGGATCAGTGAGTAAAAAAAGTGCTGAAAACAGAGCGCTCAGAGAAGCACGAAACTACAAAACAAGGTAATCCGAGTCTGGCTCACGAGGACAGTTTGGAGTAGCTCGGAGGCGAAAACTTGCGCTTCAGGTATTTGATTATGTAGAGAGGAAGACAGCTGACCAGCGTGATGGCGGACACCTTCCACAGGAAAGGCCAAGTCGTGATGAACGACAAGTCTGGGTGAGCAAACAGAAGGAAAACAGCTCAGTCACACACGTTTTTTGTACAGGAGAATCCAACCAATGAACGAAGATAAAAGCAACATGCTCGTCTTGATGAGTCACAAAACCACTAAATGAAAACTTGACAGCGAAATGACACGAGATAATAAAGACCTGCAGGGCACACGATGGAAAGAAATCAAACTCAGATGAAACAGACAAAATGACGACACGGTAAAACATCAAATAATGAATGCAGAGAGATGAACGAGGGGATGAGGAGATGAATTTACAGGCTGCACACCTACCAAGGAAAGCTCCAAAGGACACCCTGCCTATGCCTGTTGCCAACATACAGAAGCAAAAAGAAAATGCAGCAGAAACAGAGTGAGAGCAGTACAAAGTTCAGCAGCGAGGAGAGAAACAGGAAGAGACAGGCAGGAGACAAAGACGGAAAGAAGGGGGAAGCAATAAAAGCACAAAGGCACAGAGCTGACGGCCGAACCGCTGCACAGGTAGTGTTACATCAAAGACTGACGGCTCTCAGGCGCTCGGCCCGTTCAATACTGGACCAGACAGACACAACAGAGTTCTTCTTCTACTGTACTCAGAGCTCACTGGAGACAGTCAGAGCTACGTGCTGCGTAGAAGCAGAGCCATCAAATCATT
Source organism: Lagodon rhomboides (assembly GCA_039737535.1). Lineage (NCBI taxonomy): Eukaryota > Metazoa > Chordata > Actinopteri > Spariformes > Sparidae > Lagodon > Lagodon rhomboides. Next base: position 6,537,218 of record CM077799.1, read on the forward strand.
CTTGCTATAATGAGAGGATTTTCTGCTCATCTTATCTGAATTTATTTTGGGCTTTGGTTGGTTGGTTGGACAAAACAAGCTCTTACTTTGCTTCGGTTTCAAGGAGCATTTTTCTCTGTTTGTCTTAGAACAGAAAAATGCTCTGACCATTGATTTCATGAGCCAGGAGCGTAGGAGAGGGTTGAGTCGACCAAAAGTTACAAACACACTCCTGCACACTGTCATCGTCATCGTAACAAACATTTTTTGCTGCTTTTCAGTTCTAGCCCTTTTAGGTCTTGTACCTAAATGCCACAAATAAATGCATATTAGAGACAGTTAGACAGTGTGTGGGACTTTTAACAACATTAATTTACAAAATTATCATCGATAACAAAAAGTCAGAACGCTGCTGTTGTGCCAGAGATCCTTGTCTCGTGTCACTTTTCACCCGTTTATTCCCTTTCTCTAGTTCAAGTCCTTTGTACACAGTTCTCATCAAGCTCAGGCTCATGACACAACCTTCAGAAATGCCTTCTTGGACCAAAAAATTATGTAGAAATTGGCATCACAGTTTCTGCAACGCCACTGCCGTAAATACAAATCCCAGTCATAATGTTATGTGTTGAAAACTTGTGTCTTGTGGTAAACATGTATGTAACGCTGTAACGATCCTCCAGTTACACAGTGTAGAAACAAGTGATAGATATAAAAAGGCATTACATGAGAACTAGAAACGTCTGGGAGAAGACATGACACCTACCGAAGTACTCGTTGAGGAAGGCGAGCGAGGCCAGGTAGCAGCCCAGGCTGAAGAACTCGGCCACCACCATGAGCCAGTGCCAGGTGCGGATGGTCAGCGCCACCATCAGCAGCTCGGTCAGGATGAGCGCTGTGAAGGAGATGGCGACCACGTGCACGAACTCCGACTCGAACAGCACCAGAGCGCCGTACATGAGGATGCCACCTGGTGGCGCCGAAAGGAACAAGTTAACAGGTGGCGTTAACAGACCAGGTTAGGTTGTTTTTCATGCGGGACCATTTCTTGCTTCCATTTTTCTGTTCACAGCTGACTGAGACATTTAAGAATGAATCTGTCTGGAGATAAGCACTGATTCGATAACATATTAATGAGGGTGTGATGCACAATGTGCTCCAGTGTGTTCAAATCTTAAAGTGTCCAGACGGTCACTCATCTTCAGGCGCCTCCTGTATCTCGATAGCCTTTCATTATATTATAACACGACACAAATTGAGCTTAATAGCCTCCAACCGATCACATAATTGCTTTTTCATACAGTCTTCGTACGGCGCATTCCAGCGAGTCAAACTCTGTAATAAATTAAGTGAGATTGGCGCCTAATATTTTCCTCTGCTGTCGTCCTCTCATATCGTCTTCACGTTTCTTTTTTTTTTTTTCTTCCACAGACCTGGTATTGGCCTTTAATTAAAAACCTCGAGCTGTCAGGAAGTCACGCTCGAGCAGGAACATAGATCTTTCTCACACGCTGCATGGCTTAGCGATTACAGAAATATCGATTTACTGGACAGACAAAAGCCCGCATGTAAAAGCGGACGGCGGCTGGAAACCTAAGATACTGAGAAACAGACGGTCGGAGAGTTTGAAGGGGCCCGGGGACCCTGGCATGAGACAGAGCAGAAATGATGAAATGGTGGTTGAAGAGTTGCTTTGACAGTCTCCAAAACCAGCCGGCTCATTCATCACAGAGACGGTCGTGTTTTAGCTGCTGTTTGAAAACTTACAGGTTATTTTAGTGAAGCTAATTCACCCGTCAGATACAGTGACTGACGGTCAAATAACAACTTGTACTAACAATCGGTTCACCTTACCTTGATACACGCTGATCAAAACCCAAATGAGGAAAGTCTTGAAAGATAACGAACGCCCCTGAAAGAGAGAAACATGATCCATGAGCGTAACGTACCTGCTGACCTGCTCAAAGTTGTTAACGGGGGGAAAATGTGGATGAAGGGGACTTTTATTTTTTAGAAAGTGGCACAGTACCTTGGTGAGGTCTTTATAAAGCTCTGGGTAAAGAAGAGCCATCTCCGGCTTCACATCCTGGTCCAGAACCAAAGAGAAGACGGGGAACATGGTGTAGATGGTGGCATACCTGCACAGAACAAAGCGGCGTACAGAAAAATGAAGCATGGGGAACAGAATGTTTACCATGAAGCTATAATGGATAGACTGGGTGCAAAATTCATACCCAAGAACGTTCATGGACTTGTAGAAAAAGGAACCTACCCGACCATGAGGAAACCCTGGTACAAGGGCACCGAGGCAAAGTAGAATACGGAGGAGAACACAGCCTGAGGACAGAAAACAGAAGTCATAAAGTTCAGTTAGGAGCTTTATTGTCCACAACGTTGATAATTGTCTTCAGCTTCGCCACAGAGCACGTATTAAAACAAGAGTGTTAATTGAAAACAGATACTATAAGAACAAAAACACTTCTATGACTTTAACAAACAAAGATGAAGTCATTAAGAAGAGTCTGAAAAAGATCCTTGAAAGTTTTCCTAAGTTATGAAGTGACTATTTTACTTTCATTCAGGACAAACACACTTAGTGTACCTGCATGGTGGAGATGATCATGCCTCTGTGCATGACGAACTGTCCCAGCGCCGCCGAGCGCTTGTAGCTGTTCCTGCCGTGAACCATGAGCAGGCGACCGATGTGCTTAAACTGAGTGATGGAGAAGTCTGCGGCCAGAGACGCCTGCTTCCCTTCCTGCTCACACACAAGGAGAAAGATAAAAGAAAATATTAAAAACATAAAATAAAATGGTACAAACCTCAAAACTCAGCTGTGTAGTTTGTTTGAGTTTCAAAGGCGCTGTTAGTTATAATCTCTTTATAGTGTTATTTTTCTTCCAAACCTCCTAAAGATCTTTATACTTCAGTAAAACATGTGGTCTTCAGGCAAAGACATCACTAGTTTTACTACTTACTGAACTGAGTGCTTAATATGTTCTTCCAAGTTTATGTTGTTTGAGGTTCTTTCATTCATCTGGTGTCGAAATAATCGGAAAACTTTGTTTCCGATTGGGAAAATTCACATGAACGCTCCCTCGAGTCGGAACAACAACTCAATAACTCTACAAAAGTTTTAGTACACAACTTGCAGACTTTTACATCACACATGCAGAAACAGATGAAAGTAAATGTTTTACAGAGGAATACAAATCTTTATCAATTAATGTATTAAATGCCAATTCTTGGCTTGAATATAATCTGTAATATGGTTTAAGGTTGTAACAGTTAGTTGATTAGTTAGAAAAGTTATTTATTAGCATTAACCCTGATAACAAGTCAGGTAAAGCAATATTTTAGTGGTTTTGGGGAATGTGTGGGTGCATCAACAAGTCTGTAACAAAATCTTCAAGCTCTAGCTTTCAATATGTTGTTTAAACACTTCAAAGCAAATAAAGTATAATACATCTACTTTGTAGCGTTCATGTTGTTTTCTCGTATGACTTTAAAGCTCCTGAACACACTGAAGACGGAAAAACGACTCCCAACTCTGGAAAACGACTCCTCCGAGGGGCTCTTGAATGCACCATAAGTTACAAGGCCTAATCTAAGAAACCACTCGAGCTCTGTGGGAGGTCTTTACCTTTCCTTCGATCCCGATACCACAGTCTGCAGCCTGGATCATACTGACATCGTTTCCTCCGTCACCTGACACAAAACGGAGAAATACGCATTTTAAGAAAAGCTTCACACATTTTTCACAAAGAAGCACTGAGGTTATGAAAGTAGCAGACTTTGCCAGGCGCTTGTCTCAGTGAACTCTGACTGCCATCTTGTGGACATAAGAAGTAACACAGCAGCATGTCGACAGTCTTATTTAATAAATCTGTCTACTAGATTGTTTTACACATTGTCTAACATTTCGCTCTCTAAAGGACGGAGCTGAATATACAAAGACGCCCCCCCCTCTTTCCCAGGCTGCCTCTGGACTGGAGCCAACGACCGCCCACGCTGGCATTTCTGCCGCCACATCACCTGTCAGCACTCACCTATGGCGCAGGTTCTGTTGGCTGTGTGCTGCTGGAGGAGCGTGACGATCTGGGCCTTCTGAGTCGGGGAGCAGCGACAGCAGACCACCGCCGGACACTGACACGCCAGCTCCACGAACTCGTGCTCGTAATACCGCAAACACACCTGGAGCACGACAGAGACAGAGACACAAAACAGATTACTGGATACTGAATGTTCCACAAGGTGTCAACAGGTATCAGACACTTAAATCTAATACTTTTTAAGACCTTTTCAAGAAATATTTTAGCCAAATTTAAGACTGAATGATCAAAACGTAAGTAGAAAACAGCAGCTTAGCTCAAGAATAAAGTTACAGGACAGTATTAAGTTGAAAGATTTGACACACACACAGCTTCATTCATTTTGATCAAACAGAAATCCAGAGATGGATTTCTGAAAAAAGATCAAATTTAGGACAATCTACTGTTGTTTCAGGCCTCGTATTTATTGAATTTAAGACTGTTTGGGACTTTTTAAGGACAAATCCTGCTCCAGATTTATTTATATGTTTTGATTTGTGGAGAATATAAGTGAAAACACTGATCTGTTTCTCTTCCAACCACATGTGAAACTCAACAAACAAGTTCCGATTGTTCTGCCTCATAAAAAAATGACCAGTATGTTTTGGTGATAAGTCTTCCTCTCCGAATCCTCAAGGCCTTGGTTCGACTCCAACGCATTAGTTTTGGCTGAGAACTTTTTTTTATTCTCTCATTGCCTGTTTGGCTGCATCCTCAGCATCATCTGCTGTACAAGGAAATGTCACTGTGAGCTGCACTGTGTTAAAGTACCTCTAAGGAGTCTCCAGAGATGACCAGAGCACAGTCATGTTTCCTTCTGAAGGCGTTGAGCTCCAGATGGGCCTCTCCTCTGTTCGAGACCTGCTCGAGAGCCACACAACACAATTAGCCGTGAGGTTATTAATGCTCATGTAAATCAGGCGCACACGATTCCATCAAAGCACCGTGCAGAGGGAGAGAACAGCGTACCGGTTTGAAGACGTGGATGTCCTGGCTTCTGGAGACCAAATGGGAGCTTTTGGCGATGCACGTAGCCGTCTCGAGCTTGTCCCCCGTCAGCATCCAGATCTGAGCAGGAAACAGGATCAATATGTGAGCGGACCGAGGATGTGGCGTGAAGGTCTGTGGGCTTCGATTCTCTGTGTAGATGTGTTTCATTTCTAACCTTGATGCCGGCGTTCCTGAGCAGCTCCAGCGTGGGCCTGACGTCCGCTTGGAGCTGGTCTTCCACCCCGGTCAGACACAGAAGCTCCATCTCCCTCTCTAAGCTCTCCACCACCGCTGCAACCTTCAGGGCTCGGTCATGGATGCTGAGCTTTGCCTGGTTGTAGCGGTTCTGCATAGAGAGCGAGAGAGAGGAGTGTATGGTTGGTTTAAACAGGCTGTTAAAGACCAGCCAATGGAGGATGGAACTGGTAAACACATAATAACTGAAGAGGAATTAATAAGAGTGCTGTGTGGGGAGCAGGATCAAACATCACAACAGCATTCGTCCATACCTCAAAGTCCTGATACTGCTCCTCAGACAGACACTTCTTGGCCACCACCAGCGTCCTCAAGCCTTCTCTGGCCATGTTCCCACACTGAGAGAAAAGAGGAAACGGTGTCAGTAAACAGAGATAAACACACACAGTCATTCATGTATTTCTTCATCGGGGTTTCACTTCTCAACATCACATCATTTCAAAGGAGAATTTGAAGATTTGGGTTATTTAAAATGAATGTTTATGTTGTGTCTTTTCCCTGAGATGAATCTAAATCACGTACAGCACAGATCATGTGCTCTGTTAGGACAGCTGCTGTTTAAGTACACCATGTACAGCGCTGTCAATAGCTGCATATTGCTACCAACACCAAAGAAATCAATGGTGAATAACATGGCCCCTGGTGCAATCCAGAGGACACAGTAAAACAAAGGGGATGGACGGCGGTTTATTTTTGATATGAAACACCAATGGGGCGAATCTGCCCTGTTGATTGGTTATTGACAAGCAGAGCAGCCGCAGCGCCGGCTGATTTGACAGCAGGATATTACAGCCAACAGGACATCATTAGCACCATTGTTGAAGAATATGACATACTGTAATTACTTCAACTTTATGTAGGTCACTAATTAAATCAAACGCTGCCCCCAGTGCTGCACGACTCAATAATGCCAATATAATTATGAACATACGCGCACAAGACCTTCGACCACCGAGCTGGTGTAGACACGGCCGGCTGATCTCTACATGAATGTCCTGATTAAGAGAGGGCACTGGCTCACCAACGATCACCATGTGTTGGATGTCTGTTGTTTTATCCATATGATAACAGCTTAACAACTAATGTATCATCCACAGGGGCTCAATTTAAATGAGCAGTTACAGGTTTATGGTCTTTATTTACACGCTGGACAAACTGACTGCTGAAGACCGGGAGAGGGGCGTTATGTTTCGCGATAAAGTCAAGATCTCCAAGATTAAGGTTGGGAAAAGAAGAGAAGATAAAGAAAAGGAAAAAACCTTAGATATTCTCTCAGATTAAAATGGTAAAACTACACTTGAGTGGTTTCTTTTTTTCCCCAAGAGTCCACATTGCTCTCTAGTCGTAAATTAACTCTCCAATTCTCTGAGATTAAAGTCACAAATTTACTTGAAAAAAATAGTTTATATTTTCAATAGACAACATCACTTCACATTGAAGGTTGGTATGAAGACTCCCAAGTCAGAATAGACTCCTTACCTCTTCTTCCAGCCAGTCGTTATACTGGACGATGCTCGCCATGGCAACATCAGCACCCTTCATGTAGAAAGTGATGTCTCCTGTTGACTCCTCCTAAATCAGATTACAAATTACAGTTAGTATATTTAGCAGAAAAATATCTCTACACCAATTACCAGATACAATAAAGCATAAAACATAACAATGATCTGACGTATAAAATGGTAGAAGTTTGAGACATTGAACATAAAACTCAAATCTGAAGTCCTCTACATTCAATTATTTAGCAGACTGACACAGAAATCCTGAAGGGAAATGACTAAATAACCAAAACACCACACAGGAAACAGCATCCACACATCATATTGTTATGTACGAGCTCCACACCCTGACGATGATGCCCATCCTTTTGCTCTCAGAGGTGAAGGGGAAGATCTGCAGGATGTGGAAGGAGAGGATCTGTCCAGAAGGAGTCTTCAGCTGCAGGGAGTTCAGGTCCCTGTTCACCAGGGTCAGACCGACGCTCTGCGTCCACCGCACCAGCTCCACCTGAGGAGGTGGACGTAACGTAAATGTTGTTCTTTCATTGCTTACAGAAGAGTAGAAGACCACAAACTTCCACATTTTGACTACTACGCTCAGACTTCAATAAGACGAGCAGCAGGGTGATGAGAGTTGACTTGATTGATGAGGAACATGTAGATTTACAAATATGCGGATTTGGTGCTTTTACTTTTAATCATTTTAACAATTTTAATGCATCGTAAAAATGTTTGGACTGTTGGTTGGACAAATCAAGCATCCGTTGTGGGTGAATTTTAACGGTATTACCAAATATATTCAGAATTTAAAAACCAATCAATCATTTAATGGTGAAAAATAGTCAGCAGATTATTACTTAGTGAAAATAATCATTAGCTACAGACCTGTACCCAAACAGTTTTAAATGAGCTCCACAACTGCAGCAGTAAAATCCTGCTTTTACAGTAAAGCGGGAGTAATAATAATCTAATAAAATCATATCTAATATTCATGGGAAGACATTTTCTTGCAATGGTACTTTTACTTTTAATATTTTCATTATTTTTTCTGGTTAACTTACATATTTTTACTTGCCAGGTCAACTTGTAACATAGCATTTTTTACAGCGTGGTATGATTATCATTACTTAAGTAAAGTATTTCCTCCACCACTGTATAAAAACAGTTTAACAAGGAAATAAGGAAAATCCATGACAAATGTGGACCATAAGCTGATGGGATCTGATTTCATGTGCGGTTGAGGGACGAGGCATGAGAGAGTTACGATATCTCCACACCGAGCCGCTGAGCTCTTCTCATTCAGCTCCAGATAAGTGTTTTTCTGTTTCTCTTTCCTCTTTTTCTCCTCAGCAGGAACTGTGGCCCCCGAGTGAGCGTTCAGCTGCACACGACTCAATTCTCAATGGGTTCATTTTCAATTTGCTCACTCAAAGGTTGTTATTATACTCTGACCTACAAATTGGAACTTCCTGTTAATACCCCATCATTTCTCCTGCTCCCCCTTTGAGCTCCGTAAAAAGGGCTGCCTATATTTACTTAACACACATCTGTGTGTCATTATCCTGGTGTGTGTGTGTGTGTGCATGTAGCTGCACACACAAACGGACACATGCACTACGTAGCGCGGATCCTAAATCAGCTCCGACTTTATCAGCGCTACAGAAACTATTTAAAGCTTCGTCAACTCTGATACAAACTGCGTGTGAATCATGTGTTACGATGGAAACGGAGAATAATTCTTCATGACAGTGGCAGACTGGCTTAAACAACCAGATTAATCATTTCAACTGTGTTCACAATGTTCTGGTGATCATGTAAATCACAATGGCAGCTCTGCCTTTAAAATGTAACAGCAGCTCGAGCGTGTCACGAACAGTTAAATATTTCTGCTCTAATTTCACCTTGCCTGCTTTGCTTTCACGATTTTTCTGCCGGCTTTGTGGTATTAGGTCACTCTTAGCCGGCAATCAGGTGATAAAGCATGTAAGGCGATGTTGCGGAGTAACACAAAAGTAATATATCTAGTAATGTAACTAGTTAATTTCTACAGGGAGTAAGAACGTAAAGTAATACATTATTTTTTTTATAAAGTAACAAGTCAAGTCAACTCCCCAAGCACTGATCATCATTATTTAATATTAGTTATCTGTGAAGCACAGCCACATCTGAGTGAGATGTATTTCATGTCTGTTACTGTATTTGATAACATTTTGAAACATCCTCAATATCTTAATGATTGATAAGCTCTTATTTTTTAAAATATGGGGTCTAAATTGCACCCAACCATTATAACTTCAAATATAGATGATGAAAACATGGCACCACTTTGTAAATCATCTGCTGATGCCTGGCTACTCGCCTGGCGGCCACTTATAAAAGTAACAGCATGGCCTGAAGAAATTTATTTGTACATTTAAGATAGTCTCTTCCTTCCTCATGGTGCTTACGCCTCGTACACTCACTGAGTCGGCCTGTTACATCCAATTGGAAATGATAAAGCACCTAATTTTCTGAGAATGGCAGTCATTAAAGGGTACAATCAAATGCTCTGCTCTGATATTACAGGGGTCAAAGGTCACAGGAAGACTCTGTTCACAGCACGGCTGACCAGCAGGTCAGATGACCCCCGTTCTGACCTCAGCGGCCGGCCCACTTCATCTCCTTAATGACGGCTCATTACATTAGAGAGGCTGAGCAGAGAGCCAGGGCCAAACAAACTATCACTAACAGAGGTGCAGCGGTGGCCAAGATCTGACGCGGCAGTCAATGAGAGTGAGGTGACGGGGAGTGAGAGCGAGAGAGAGTGAGGGAAATAAAAAGGACAGAGAGAGAACAAAGAATGTAGTTGGAGGGGAAGGGAGAGCTCGACCAACAATCACAGACCTCCACCTCTCATCGTCTCTGAGAGAAAATTAAATATTGATCAATCCGAGCAGTGTGAGACAAAAGGAGAGAGGGGAGATAGAGCAGAGTGAGCAGGGATATAAATAAATATATACATCAACTGAGAGGAGAGGACGGACGGGCAAAATGGAAAAGTGAGAATTTATCTTTCGCCACCTTTTTATCTTCATTTTGATTGTTAGACTTGGCTGCGGGTTCGACACACATGTGGAAGTCTCACAAAGGCTTTACGGAGCCTCACTTGTCACGGGTGATAAACATGCCAACAGCCTTGAACTTAGTGTTCGCGTGAGACGATTAACTTCCCTTCAATATACATTAAATACATGTCTATAAACAAATAGTGACGGTAAAATCTTTCCCCGTCCGACCAGCATTCAATTAAAATCTTCTCGGATTGAATTCAGTAGTATGATTAGAAGTGATAAATAATAGACTAAGCAGCGTCCTCAGTCATAAAAGCTGCGACTCCTGTGTTACATGGAGGATCAGCCGGAGGAAAGGAGGCTTTAGCGATGCCTTTGGGGATCGTTTTTGTGCTGCATTCTTCCTTCAGCTGGAGCAGTAAATTCTCAGGCAGCAAATACAGACGATTAAATAGCTTAACCTCTACGAGGAGTTCGTGACCTCTGACTCTGTGGTCGTGAAATGACTATCGTGACAAAACCGGGGCTGTTCAGGATCACCAATAAAACATTAAGATAGAGAGGAAACCGTAGAGAGGCGCTCACAGGGTTTGTTCCTGATAATCTCCAGTGTTTATTAATGTTTATTAATACCAGAAGTGTATAATATTGTATCTGAATTCAATCCGGATATGAGACACTATGAGAGCAAAACCATTTGTTACTGTTTAACAACATATGAGCTCCATATGGATTCAGTATTTTAAGTGTTTGTCTCTCTGGTATAAAATTTGACATTAAAAGATTAGAAATTAGTTAAACTTCATTAGGCTTATGAGTGAACATGTTCAGACTGTCTTGGTATCGATAGACCACCTTGTTTATAGGCAGGGTAAACGCTTCTAGAGAAAGATATTTAATAGTCTAATTCCCAGGTTGTCAAACACTGACGCTGTTTGGACGGAGCCACCAACCCAAAGTGTCGGTATCAACAATCAGCTGTCTTTCTTAAGAACTGCTGACACTACCTTTGTGTACAACAATTTTTAGGCCAGCAGTGAAAATGTTGTTTTTGAAAGGCGAAATGCCAACAATTATGGATTAAAGCACAATTTTTCATTAGCTAAACACATGTTGTACATTTTGGAAATGACAACATCTATATTTTTTCAATAAATTTTGACGTTTGCACTTTACAATTCTCTGGAGTTACTGGAAATGTTTGGATGACACTAATTGGAAACAATCCTGCGCAGCCACAACAGAAATCTAATTCCACAAATAGTTTTATACTTATACTTATCAGCCCAACTACAAGATGTTTTAAAATTAAATAATATATCAAAATGATCAGGGAAGTCTAAGCAACTGATCCTTGTGCTCACTGCATCCACAACATCCACAAATTCCTTGACAAAACTGATTAGAAACATTATGAAATATGTCAGATAACATGCAGAAAGCTTCCTCTTACAGCATATTCACAGATGTAATAACATGTTCAGTAGTGTTAAAACACAGGTTTTGATGCGTGTCAACATGCTAAATATGAGTTGCAAGTAGAACTATAGTCTAATAATGTTTGGGAAACTTCTTTCATTTAATCATTAGTTTTTCTTTTGAGTTCTATTTCAGCTGAAAGTGCCGACACCCCGTCCTGTATCTCAAACTCACCTCATCAGGGCTGGAGGCCTGGTAGGTGCGGTTGTCGTCACTGTAGTCCTGGTCGGCTTCAGCAGACTCCGTCTCTCCGTTGACGTGCGACTCGTAGACGGGCGTGACGTTGTGGCACAAGGCGATGGCCTTCACCGCCTCGTGGATGCGACTGCTGACGCTCTTGCGGACTTTGGGGCCTGACGTCTGAGTCTTCCGCGATGGAGTGGCGCCGCTGGTGCTGCCATTGGAGGGCTGAGAGGTCACCTGAGGTCACAATAAATAATGTGAAAATTATTATTTATTATTATTTTTTTGCTGATGAATGAAGCCAATGTAGCCTCTTGCACATTTAACACGCATCTGGGAAGTTTTTGATGCTAATTTTGAGCCCTGTTTTGGGCCAAATTATGATGCTTGTGACTAGAACTTACAAGACCTAAATTACATTTTATCTTTTATATAATTTTCATGGTTCAATCCCTCCAGAAGATATCTAGAAAAACAACTGCCACGCCTGCCTGATGATTAAATATAAATACAATTATTATATATATCACTTGATTAACTGCACATGAAATATATTGCATAATCGTTTCAGACCAGGAAATTGTTTTTTAAATGTTACGACACTGCCGATATTTCCTCACTATAGGATCCCTGCATGTGGCAGACGTCTTGATCTAATCCTACACTCGCAGCCAATTCACTCCGACACCCCCCTTTCAAGCTAAATGACACAGCGAGGGGAAGTGGTGTATCACCGTCTTTATCGTGTCATATCTGGTTTGAGGGTCTTTTATGTGTTCCGCTGTTTTGACACCAACCATCAGTTTAACTGGGTGGTGACTCGCGAGCAGGCAGACAGCCCACTGTGCCAGCTGCGTTTGACAGAGGGCGATACGCTCTACTGAAGCATTTGATTTTGGCTTATTATTAACCTTCAGTCCTGCCAGGAGGGAAGGAGGGGTGACGGGGGAGTACAGTAAGGACGCACGATGACAACCTTCATCAAGAGTGACTGAAAGATCAATGGAGAGATCGTTTAGTTTTGTTGTCAGAGATGTTAAATGTCTGAGCTACATGGAGAAGATGTTACTGAATGCACTGCACATCTGTGTTAAAGTTAAACACAGCAGAAGAAGAAACATCTGTGTTGTTTTCTTATAAAAAATGGAAACTTATTTAATCAATCTTCTAAATACTGTCAATGTATATACAATAGAACTGCAACTAATGATTACTTTGATTTTGATCTGCAGATTAATTTCACCTTTAATCGATTCATCTATAAAATGTCACAAACATGTGAACAACTGGTCATCTAAATTTCCATGAACCTGAAGTAACTTCTTTAAACAGTCTAAAACCCAAAGACTCTTCATTTACATTCATAAATCAGCAAATCTTTATATAGAAACAGCCAATGTTTGATATTTTTGCATCTTTCTGTTTTGGACTGTTAAATAAACACAACCCAACAATGAAAATGGGCTCTGGGACCTTATGATGTGTAGTTCTCACTATTGATTTGTCGAGCTTATAATGGAAATAACACTTGTTAGCTGCTTCTAATCTTGATGAAATAATGTTTAAGCTAATGCAACTTAAAACAATAACAGTGTCTTGTAATCATGTCACCGTGACAGTAAAGAAACAGCAACACAGTACAAATCAGCTGGACAGAGACTCTGCTGCTCTCGCCTGCTCCAGCTCTAAAAAGACGAGTCATTTTTCATTAGCTGAGATTACACATAAGGGTGTGTGTGTGTGTGTGTGTGTGTGTGTGTGTGTGTGTGTGTGTGTGTGCGTGGGGCAGATGGTTTCAGTGTCGACCAGCTGTTTGGAGCTGGCTGAGAACGAACAATATCATTCAGTCAAGACTGCAGCCAGATCTGAGCCACCCAGTGAGGAAAACACTTGCTTACAGTACGAGGAGGGGGCTCAGGGACGCTGCGTGATGAATGAACAATATGTGATTCTTCCGGTAAAACTCATCCTTAGATAAATATCAAGATGGACTTAGCTGATCTACAGGGGGGAGGCAGGAATAAGCAGGAAAAACATGGAGTGAAATATGGGGAAATATATTTGTATTGTAATGTATCCACTCTCCTACTGAAAACATTTTAAAACATTTTTACTGCGGAAATGTTACATATTATATCTTTAAAAATGTCTGATTGAGGAAATAATCAGCAGATGTATTGATAATGGACATGAATGAATAAAATAACTGCCCCCATTGAACAGTGATAACTCTTACCTGTGCATACGACTGGATTATGTGGTTCTGTATCTCATCCATAGTGTCAGTGCCGTAGGAGACTGTTCCCAGGTGCAGCCGCTTGAAGACCATCTCGTTCTGTGTCAGAGTTCCTGCAGTTCAGAAGACAAGTTTAGACAAATTAACAAATCATAAATAAATTCCATCACCTATATGTTACTCCTCGATTTCTGTTATTCACATGATGATTGCTCTTATTTGTCTCATCATCAGAGTCAAACTTTTAAGAGCCATCATCGTTATAAAATCCTAACCCTGACAGACATAACGTAAAACAAGGTAGGAATCCCTTAGATTTATTTCTTATGACCAAGAGACATATAAATTGGTCATTTAACAGTTGGAAAATCAACTAATCAGTGTTCTCTAACGGACAAACTATGTAATAATGACACCGTTTCCTGATGAATTCTTCTTAGTTATCATCAGACATAATATATCTGTAATATGTTATTATCTGCCAATACATCACTCTGGTTGATTTATCTGTCTAGCTCTAATCAACACATTATAAAATTTGTGTTTAGTCACGTTTTTCACTGGCTAGTAAAATTCTGACACAGTAGCATTTAGATTTAATGTTTGAATTCTGTTTGCTCTTTCTAGCAATTGAAACAGAAAATGAAATCAAAGTAAAACAATATCTTTAAATCCTCTGTTCTGTAACCACAGAGCTTTAAAACCACGTGGAGTACGATAGCAGTATTTCTATAGAATGAAAGCTGTTTTAAACAGTCAGAGACAAACGCAGATCAGAGGTCACACAGCCACTTCTTCTTCATAGCAAAAATCTAACCTATTCAAATATATTCAGCATCTCTGAAAGCACCCAGACACACACAAAGTGACTGCATTTGCACTCAGAGGACTGCCTATAATGCATCATGGGACCTGCAGGCTAGTGTGACTGCCTTCTCATTGACCTAATCTCATTACCGATATGGACTGCGTGTCCTCTCTAACCAACAGACAAGACACAACATCGCATACAAAAAGACCGAGTGAATGTTCAGACACTAAAAGAAAAGAAAAAAACACTTTGAAAACGAGGGCAATGGCCTTGTTTAATGGATGTCAGTTGCCAGAATGAGTGCTGATAGAGCATAAAGCTGATTAGAGGGCATCTAACTTCTAAAAACATTAGGGCCACAGGGTTAACCAATTCTATTGGATTGATTGTTTGCTCCCCTTTCCATGTGCTTTAACTATCAACCTGGATAAATAGGCTCTACAGCTAATCTATTCCTACCTAGATCAGCAGGGAAAGACAAAGAGGCATGTTAGGACCACCGCAGGAGTTTATCACTCTGACACAGTGACTAGCATTAGTAAAGAGGAGCCATTTATTATGAGAGGATCACACCATGATTGTGAAATGAGAGGAACGAAGGAGGCCTAAATATCCTCTGGAAACTCAGAAGACTTGTTTAAAACTTTTATCTTTTAATTCACAATGTTGAAAATCTTCCATCAGATAAGATTTCAAGGATTGAATCTGTGCTACACTTGTTGAATTGGACAGTGTCTGATGGAGCATAAAACTGGGAAATGCATGCACAGCTTTTGAAGTAACTCATACAACCCAACATCAAATCCCTTCAAATACCAAAAATCTACTGTAAACATGATCATCATTCAGTGTGATTGGACACCTACCAGTCTTGTCTGTCAGCAGATAGACCAGCCGGCCCAGTTCTTCTGGTATGGTGCTGGTTCTCACAACGGTGCCGGGGATGTTTTCGTCTTTCATGATCATCCAGCCATATGCCGACTTCCCCATGTCCAGGTTCACACGCAAACTACACATGACAGAGAAAAAACAGGCTGATATGAATAAAAACAATAAAACACAGCAGCACAACTGAAACAAAAACTGAAAAACAATAAAAGCACTGTTGATAAGTATCACAATTTAAGAAAGAATTTTGAATACAAAAGTGCAGGAAAAAAACAATGCATCTTTTTTCAGTAGGTTGTCAGGTTGTACTCTGCTTAAACAGCCTGGGAATTTAAAAAAATAAATAAAATAAGAGTATTTCTGTGCTAGGAAAAAGACATAACTGATGAACAGGCCAATTAGCCTTCTAATATAATGATCAAAAGGCCAGAATTTGGCCCACAGGCCACCAGATGAAGAAGTACCCCTCTGCTGTACAGTGTAAAGAGATGACAAAGAGGAAGATGGTGAGCTCGGGTTTCAAAGCAGAGATGGAAGATTTCATGATTTAATTTTGAGACAAAATGTTTTGCATGGAAAAGAAAAGATATTAACAAAAAACACGAGGATTAATGAAGAGAATTGACAAAGTACCTGATGGGGATAATGTAGGAGAAAAGCACGACAAATCGGAAAAGGTTGCGGAACCATGGACCCACAAACCCCTGCACTGCTACCATGACGATGGACAGGATCACCTGGGCCAGGAACAGGGCCTTGGTCAGGCGGTTCAGCTCGAGGTCCAGAAGGCCGACCTATCAAGATAAGAGGTCAGAGGTCAGAACAGCAGATATGGACGTTACTGTGCTACTCATCTCTTCTTAGCAAGTTAGTACATGAATAATATTGATGCATCAAATATCACAATATCTTTTTACCTCGATATCGACATTTTGACAGTATTGTACTGGTGACTGTTGGTACTTTCACAAAATATTACCACAATTAGATTAATAATCAACAATAATGTGGATATAATGACTAAGTGGGTAAAGACAAGTATCAGAACAAGCTCATAAGTTCAGAAAATGACATCACTTTACTGTGTTGCAGCCTTTAAAACCAGGAAAAGACAATCAAATCACAATATGATGATTAAAATCTAAGAAGATATTTATCCTCATATCATTATAATATCAATAAACTGCCAAGCCCTTTTTCCATTCCACACTCTAAAGCTTGTGTTTTCTTGAACATGAATCACACAGTTTGTAAATGTTTGATATCAAGTCCAAACTGGAGATGCAAACATCTTATTCCTCCTCTGAAAACCTTTCCTCGAGAAGACTCTTTGTAACTTTCCCATCTGCTCCCAAAGCCTGACAATATGCTACACAGGGAGGAAACACAAAGCCAATGAAAGACATTCTTGGCTGCCGGCTTTTATCATGCAAACCGTGTGTACAACATAAATAAGTTTATTGGTGGCCCTATTTTGTGGCAAACTACGAGCCGCACTATTGCCTCGCTCCTTGAATGCAACAGGAGGTCAAAAGGCCTCAAAAATAAATAAAGTTCCCATATTGAGATGGCTCTCTGGAATAAAAAAAAAAAAAGACAAAAAAGGGGGTCAGAGTTGTCCTTTATTTTTCGAGTGTATCTCCCAGCCAATGGAGCATGTGGGAAAAAGATGTCAAATAAAGAAGTGCCCTTCCCCTTTCTGGCAGCGCTCACAGCGAAGCCCTGTACACAGAGGGCTTTCTTCTGACGCACCACGCTTACAAAAACAGCAGAACATAACATCTCTCCTCCCTCAAATAAAAGGAGCTGCTCTGAAAAGGAGGGGAGGGGGCAAGCACATATAAAAAGCAAGCAAAATTCCTCCAGTGCCTAAACCCCCACCAAGCCCCATTCCCCTGAGGACCGGGAGAGCTGGGAGACCAGTGTGACTGATTTATCAGTCGCTGTTAAACTCCCAGTAGCAAGAGTGCGGAGAAGGGAAGGGAGCGGGTGGGTATCTCCCCACCCCGCTGCCTCACTACATGGTTCATGGTTGAGCTATTGAGAAAAATAGGGGGTTTGGGTGGATTAAAATGAAGAAAAATTAAGACAGAGAGCACAGTGCATGCCTGAAAAGCGAAAGGATCCCCTTCTGCTTGAACAATGGCCGGTCTAAATTTTCCAAGCCTTGCCGGGGATCAGATGAAGTCATTATTCATTCAGTCAAGGGGGGAAAAAAGGACTCAATTACCTCAACCTAAAGATGCTATCAATGAATAAAAAAGTGCATATTTTACTCCATTCATCTCCATGCCATTAAAAGTGAAAGGAATGATTCGATCTGCCTGTGTGGCTTGTAGTTTAGCATGTGTGTGAAATCTGATGAAGAATTGCAGCCCCGGGACATGAATATTCATCGAGCTAAAACCAAAGAATATCAGGACTTCAGTGGATTGTTCAGCGTTCGTGACAGCGGCGAATCAAGGAAGTCGAGAAAATAAAGTTAAATTGATTCTCGAGATTTCAGTAAACAACTTTCCCTTTTTTCCAGAGTAGCACCGTTTGAGAGACACGTGAAGAGAGCAGAGTATCGGACCGACTTGGATATGTACCTCGAACAAATCTTTATTGAAGAGCAGCCTCTTGTCAAATGACATTGTTCTTGTCTCTTTACTCAGACAGAGGTCTGTCTAACAATACCGAGACAAAGAGTGAATCTATGTCTGACGTTCTGTCAGATTGATCAAGTGCAGGCTTTGTCCTGGCCCGTGTCACAACAGATTATATGAGGCCAAAACGTTCTTGCGACTTCAGCCACACTGTATCGACTTTCTCCCCCAATCTCCAGTCTCCATATTGGCACTTCTGACATCATCTCCTTGAAATATTGAATTCCTCTCAACTGTCGAGCTTACACAAAACAGTGGCCCCCGTCGTTCGACCGGCCACATCAGCGTTCTTAATAAAAGACACTGGTGTCAAAACTGTGCTGCAGTCGGAGGGGGCTGCGTTAAAGCACAGAGAGCTTTAGTGGTGCAGGCAGCTGTAGGTGATAACTTTGTGTGGAAAAGTCACAGCATGACCAAAACACCGCCTCACAGATCCGTCTGATGCCCGACTCTATCAGTTGACCCGTGTCTATCTCGCTCAGCCATCTTCCAGGTAAAATCTTATATTTAGAATCAAATTTTCATTAATCTCCTCAATCTGGGGACAAAAACGCTCGATGGGGATTCTGTGGGATTAACTTTCGGCTGAAAATGTCATTTAAATCCTCGCTTGGTTAATTTCCCTTTTGGTTAATTAGCAACCGGTGCTGACCTTTAGCATTGACAGGTCCAACTTTATCTAGAAAAGTCAAGGTTAAAAAACCACCTCGCCGTGGTGATTGATTAGTGATTAGAGGCAGGGGAACAAAGATGGCAGGAGGGGAAGTTGGAACAGATGTTACTTTGTGTGTGTGAGGTGTTTCACTCTGTAGCTTCTACAAAACATTTATGTTTACGCGAGGGCTGAGCAATAAATATGATATATATCGTGATATGAGACTATATCATCTTATATTTTGGATACTGTTATATCATGATACGACATGAGTGTTGTCTTTTACTGGTTTTAAAAGCTGCATTACAGTAACGTGATGTAATTTTCTGAACTTGCCAGAGACATTACTGATGATTATCTAAAAATCTCATTGTGTTAATATTTTGTCAAAGGGTCCAACAGTCATCGCTACAATATTGTCCCAATATTGACATCAAGGTATTTATTCGAAAAATATTGTTACATTAGATTTTGTCGCCCAGTCCTACCATTTATGAAGTGCTTTGTAGGAGATTTCAAAATATCGAGATATATATTGTGTATCACAATATAGCTTTATAATATCAAAATATTATTTAAGGTCATATTGCTCAGTTTATGCTGGGATCACCTGACAGGCCTTTATTATTTTTGACTTTGTTATTGCTTTGGGATCTGCTTTAATAAAGATCTTAATTTCTCAGATTTATTTATTTAATTTCAAAATCAGTGCAAATCTGCAAGAAAACACTAAATATACTCAAAAGTGCATTTCAGTGTTCTCAACAATGTGACTTATTATTTATTAACGGTTTATTTGATAGGGAGAGATATAATATACATGTATAAACTGCAAGACAGCTGTTTGAATCATAGTGTTTATAGCAGATGCTAATTGGCAACACCAGTCTCTAATAGGGCTTTTATGAAAATAAGAAATAAAAAACTATTAAATAAAAGGACAGTAAACTGGG
The DNA here is from genome assembly GCA_039737535.1 of Lagodon rhomboides. NCBI lineage: Eukaryota > Metazoa > Chordata > Actinopteri > Spariformes > Sparidae > Lagodon > Lagodon rhomboides. The sequence continues at coordinate 6,556,932 of CM077799.1, forward strand.
TAAAGCAAGAATTAAAGAGACATGGAACGATTAGTCAATCAACAGAAAATGAATTGCAACTGTTTTGGTAAGTGATTAATTAAACATGACCTTTTGCAGCTTCTAAACTGCGACAATTTGCTGTGTTTCGTCTGTCTTATGTGACAGTAAACAGAATATATTTTGGTTTCTGGATGTATAAAATAAACTATAAACAGACATGGCAAGAAGGCTTCTTGTCGTTTTTAATGTAAATTGTTAATAAAACAGTGTGAATGGTATCCTGGTGTGCGCTGAAATGTTGATTTTTTTTTTTTGGGCCACTATGTCAGGAAATGATTTAGGAGCTTCACTGATTAAAAATCATCATGAAATACTCACAATCATATTTACTTTATTCACTTTCACATTTAAAGCATGTGCGACCCAAAAACTCAATAACAAAATCAGACAACTTTCCATCGTTCCTTCAGAAACACAAAGACTAAAAAGTATTCACCTTGTTCTTGGCATAGGACGTGTTCAGTACGCTTCTGGTCTCTTTGCCTGTGTAGATCACCACCCCTATCACCGTGCCTGCCAAGGAGAGAGACAAGGAAAGTAATGCTGCTCATTAACTGCACCCCTCCTCCACCATCTCACACACACACACACACACACACACACACACCACACACAAGCATACATGCACACACACTCATCTTGGTCAAGTAAGATGAACTGCATGAGTGGAAACACAATAAGGCTGAGCTGAGGCAGTTTTGTCTCATTGCCACTCAAGCCAACAGACAGGAGTTTAATACGCTTAGACTCTCAGGGCCTTCAGCCACCCTATGGAAGCTCATAAAACCTGATCAATACGCTGCCATCTTTATTTGCCAATTCATTACCGTGGCCTTATTACAAAGGATTAATGAGTCATTAATATTAAATGAGCTTAATGGAAGGGGAAAGGCAATAATAAACCTAAATACAGCCCCCTGAAATCCCTGAACTATAAAAAATGGCAAGAGAGTTAAAAATGGGCAGAAAACAAAGCGAGGAAAGTGAAGTGAAGATAAAAAGAGACGGAGAAAAGAGACCAATGGTTACAGGACCTCAGGAGAAAGGTGATGAATGACTATCGTTGACTTCTGATGTCAGAAATATTGAGCCATGTGACAAATGGTGTGTGGCTCAGCATGCAGAGGGGCTTCAATTTGAATATGCGAACAACTAATTCTCCAGTCACAGCTGGACTGGGGCCTATAAGAGAGTGAATACACGGTGATCCGGGCCAGTTCAAGTGCCCAGAATGCCACTGTAGAGCCAATGAAGTGTCTGTCAAGGGGAGGCTTGTGGGAGACAATGACATTCCCAAGTAGAGATGATGTAAGGCGTCTAAGTCAGGCTTTTTGTGCGAGTGTGTGTGTTTGTTCTTCTGGTCAAGGTCAGGCCAGAGGGGAGAGCAACACCGCAAATCAATGGTGTGGCCATCGCTGGGAGCGTCACAAACACTCTCAACTGACACGACCGTTTCTGTGGGGAATCGCTCAGTCGGAGCGAAGGGAGGATTACCTCAACTGTGGGTATTCTTCAGATCACATCAAACGCCTTCGAGGTTTAATGCAGTGAATCCTTTGTGCACCACAGCTCGAGTACAACACCAGGCAGAATCACTTAAATTAAAAAGTACTAGTGTTGTCAGAAAATATCAACAAATATCAGTTCTGAATATTAGAAACGGTTAAAACACTGTTTTTTTTGCAGAATTGAGAGTTGATACACCGCTGCATAACCCAACCATCATTGGAATTAAATTAGACGCTGTTTGGTTTAACAAACAGTACGCAAATCTTTTTATGTTTATCTTGTTTGACTTCATTTCAAAATATTCCAGAAGTTTTAAGCAAAATTCAAAAATCTCCTTAAAATAAAATGAATCAGTGAGTTTTTCCATCAACTGCATTAATCCAGATTTCTTTTGTGATGATGGTTTGAGGGGGGCGACATTCAAAAAGGGCCCCTGTCTGGACTTGAACCAGGTCGTTAAGGTTACAAACACTCCTGAAATCCCCCACTCTTTACTTTTTCGGTAATGATGAGGGACATGAAGACTCTTGTGTACAAGAGGAAGCAGAGCAGTGTACATTTAAGTTAATTTGATGTGTCTTCCAGGTTATTTTACATCTGTAAATTGAAATTGCACATAAAACCAGCTGGATGGAAGCACCTCTTGATGCAGAGGTACAGTATTTTACTGTAGTCTAAGTCTTAAAATACTTCCTGACAAACGTGGAAGAGATTCACTCAACAGCGAAAGACACATGGAACTCGTTCATAAACACAGTCTGCGGTTCTGCAGGGTTTCAGGGAACCATCACACTGCAGCTGCCAGGAAAATCTTTTATCTCATTTCAAGATAAAAATGGACTTGAAATGAAAGTTGTCATTCACTTACCAGATGCAACGACTGTGCTGGCCCACAGAGTGTTTTCAATACTCAGACTCTCATGGATCTGTGGATCTGTGTCTTCCTACAGGAGGAAAAAAAGGAAAAAGTTGCTTTACCACTTGTATCTTTGGTCATTGATACCACTGAGTGTCCATGAAACACTCCAACACTATCGCCAACACATTACAGGCAATGTAGTTCAAAAACGCTTGAGAAATTAACCACGGCACAAAACATAATTACTCACGGGCAGCACTTCAGCAAGACACCCAATTATAATCAACACATAAATGCCGCATGCTTGTGAAATGATCCACTTCTATCAGCGCTTGTCAGTATGTAAGTATTTTGGTTTTGAAGTGTTCTTCCAGAGTTGAACACTTAAATGTCTTTTTCCTCTGAAACCCTGTTGGGCAGAAAAGCTCCTCACATCAGCTGCTGAGCTGCAGAGGAGAGGCTCACCTTAACGATGGGAATTTATTTTCTGTAATTAACCAACTTTTAATTAGTATTGTTCCCTGTGATCCTGGAGCAGATAAGAAAAGCTAAATCAAGACCGTAAAAGCCTGAGTTTTTAGAGAGAAAAGACTATTGACTAAAAAATTCTAGTAAAACTGAAGCTGAAACTGATTTCAGCTTCAGTTTTTAGATTCAATTCTGAGGGCTCACACATTATTATAAAACAAAGATGGTGAAATGCTTTTGTCATGCCAATTCCTTGGGTCCCATTTTTTAGTGAGCATTTGCAGTACAACTGGCTAGTTTTATATGTTTTGAGGACCAATATATTCAAAAGGGGTGATCTGACCAAACTCTATCACGATGAATTTAATTAATCTATCGTCATCCACAATCTAAATTGCAATCTTCATTCTTAATTTTATATCAATTTCTGGAATAATCTCTCTATTTGCACCATTAAGCTCCAGATCCATTACACCTCTAGCTATATCTCACACTGAATTGTTTACAAAACGTCTCACAAGGAAAAAGGAAGTAATTAGTCCAATAGGTAAGTAACGCAGCGCAGACCTGCTAGTCAATGAGGTTATGTGAAGTTTGGAAACAGAAGTAAAAGGACATTTAATACCCAAATCTCAAGTTATTAAATTGACCACCCTTAATTTTCAGCTGTGCATACATATATACTGCAGTTGTGGTTTTGTAAATTTAACCGAAAACAGTTAAATCGCACAGTGACATGATTTCTTTCACCGTTTTGGACAAAACGCTTTGCTACAGCAAACTTAATGCATCTAAAAAATAAAGATTTCAGCCGAACAGAACTGAGGAACATGAGCTCGGCTGAGTGTATACAGCCTGACCAGAACGGCCGGGCTCTGGTGGGCCATTAATTTCCACAAGCACCTGACACAGTTGTGCAGACTGTAGCAATACAGTAGTCCCTTTTATCAATACCTCCACTAGATCTGGCATGGCGATAGAGGCTCCTTTAAAAACAGTATAGAGAGTGCACGTAGATGAGATTTCAGTGATAAATAAGCCCCCGGGGAGCCTCTTGTTTCACCCTCCCTCCTGTTTCACCCTTCTCTCTTAAATAAAGACGAAGCTGAAAATGGCTCGAGTCAGGAGTGCAGAGTCAAGGCTCCAGTTTCGGCTCAAATAGCCTGTCTGATATGATAATTATGATACCTAAGCACCCACATCCTGTCAATCCACTCGAACATGGGAAGAGGTGCATGAAAAATAAATGGCAGGTTGCAGAATGCTTGACCGCTCTGACATTGGCACAGAAACAAAGCCACCATATCCGTCTCAAGAAGAAAAAAAAAAAAGGAAAAAAGAAACCCTCATAAATAGGTAAGTTCATTTGCTGCGGATCTGTGGGAACCCATTTTTTTCCCATCCTGCTCGGACTAAAAGCACACGCTATGCAAAGGAAGGCCGCGGAGGATGAATGAGCGGAGGAAGTGCTCGCTCACTAAGCCTGGTGTGTGGCCAAGAGTGAAGACGGGCCACAAAGCCTCCCTTTGTACTGGAGCTCTCCTCTCTGTGGGGGCTGCGCTAATCTGCTATTAATAAAAAAAAAAAAAGAAAAAAGAAAAAAAAAATCACTGAGCAACAAGCAGGACGGGATGGATGAAGCTGGAGCAGCGAGAACCTGCCTGTGATGTAAGAGGTACTCCTGCTGGAGATAACAACGGGCCCGGATGGACACACAAGCTGTCATTGTTGCCGCTTGTCAACACACTGTAGTGATACACATCTTCTGTGTCAATCCACTCTCTATAGGAAAAATCTGCATGTGTTTAAGATTTAGTTTGCAGCTTATAAATATGTCAACGAGCTACTGTACCCTTGTGAAGTTCCCCTCGAAGCTGTGGATGTCCAGCTGAGGCTTCTGGGCGTAGACGTAGGCGGTGATGGAGAAGAGGTCCTGAGACAAGGAGACAGAAACAAAGGATAAATGAATATAGAATTTAATCTCTTTTTACAGAATTATTTGTTAATTATATATTCATTTATTATAGTTTTTTTGTTAATTATTTGTTTTAAATGCAGGATTTTTTTTTGTAAGCAAAAACCTACATTTTCATTTTTTCTATCCTTTATGTCTGCAGGCAACACTTTTTTGCTTGTTTTAATCTTGACAAACAAACTGATTTTCATTTGATTTGATTCATCTGCTGACTATTATAACCCACAAATAATAAATTAAATATTTAATCATTAAAATTGTCAAAAATGCTCATCACATGGCCCAAGTTATGCCTTTAACATGCTTATTTTGTTCAACCAACAGTCCAAAATCCAATGACTCTTCAATTTCTATCATAAATGCCACAAATAAGCAGAAAATTCTAACATTTAAGAAGCTGAAACCAACAAATGTTAGACATTTTTGCTTGAAAAATTACTTAAACGATAAATCCACTATCAAAATACTTGACAACTAATTTTCTTTCAATCTCTACTTTAGCTGAGATTCAACTAAATTCTTATTGTGATATAAATGTATGTGAGCACTTAATTACATTCAACCACATTTCAGGGTTTGCTCAGTTGTTAATTGTTAATTGTGGGGCTAAATGGATCTAAACCCTCATGTTTGAAAATAAATCTTCTGTATCATTGGATGTAACAGAACAGAAATGACATAAACAAAACACAACGTCAAGGAAGACACAAAAGTAAACAATGAACCGTAAGTCTCCAAAAAGTAAGACTGCAGCCTGAGGCCTGTCAAGCACCCAACACCAGCCTCTTTTTTGCCCCGAGTGAAACAAAATTGATTGTAAATATTAAATTATTCAGGCAGGCAGCCTCTGCAGCGGCTAGGCAACCCTCAGTCATGCTCAGATAGTGTTCTCCTGGTGAGAACATGGGCAGAGCGGTTAAAGAGGAGCAGGGAAGATTATTTTACTGAACCCCCAATGGAGAGTAGTGTTGCTCTGGCACTTCACAGAAGACGACTCAGTGGGAATCCTGATGCATTCAGAGACATACATGTGGCAGCTCAACATATAATCTATGTACGGACAAACAGGTCGTATTCAGTGACGGACAGCCGACACTCAAGGCTGCTTTCTGACAGTTTTTGTACGAACTGTGTGTGAAAAAATAATAAATATCCAGTAAATACAATATGACCTGATCCATTTGTATTCACGAACATCAGATTGTGACTAATAATCTGTAGTACCATGTCTCCATGAGGTGAGCTCACTTGTTACTGTCAAACTCATCTGGCTTTACTCCCGACAAAAAGTTAGTTTGGGTGATCGTCCCAAGTTAAAGGACAACCGTGTAGCAAGGTTGAATAGCAGCTAAAGTGAAGACAACTCTCGCTGTCTTCCCTTGAAACTCAATATGGATGCCACAGCTCAATCATCAAATGACTTGCTGAAACTTTAATTCTCTGATCACATTAAGTGGCAACAAAAAAAAACATCAACTCAACTTAAATCTTAAGTGTTGAGTATCGCCTGCAGTTAAAGGAAGCTGCTGTCAGCTCCAGATTGTTCCTGCTGTCCGTCATCAGTGATTAGGTTTCCATCACAGCCAGACAACTTCGTTTGATGAGCAATGCTTTTAGTGATAACAGAGTACTCATTCACAGCCGGTCCTGTCTGTTACCAGAGATTCATGACATCGTAATGTATCCATACCCCCACTGCTGGTAGTCGTTGCGTGCAGCCGACAGCAACCTTCAGTTTCCAGTCTGTTTCTCCGTCCAGCTGATCTGTTCTGATGAAACACGCACCTGAAAAAAAGGACAGAAATGTCATCAAGACTGATGTCTCCGTTACATGGTCGGCTGTGCTGCCTTTGGATACGTTTCTTTACGTAATACACAGATAGCACACACTCCAAAAAATCTGTGTCATCTGTCAAAAAAATAAAGTAAATGCCTCAGGTGTACCCACAAATCTTTCCGTAAATTTCCTCTGAGATAAAACAGCTTTCCTGCATTGTAAAACAAAACAATATGTTCATTCCACTACACTGTTTATCTACGTATTTCTGTGTTTGACCAAAACTACATCATACTTATAAACTAGAATTTTCAAAGTGAGCCAATGTCATTTTTGCCACGAGTAAAATAACAACTGAAAATGCCTGATTTTGTATAATTCGATACTTATTTCAATTAAATCCAGCAAAGAATATCTGCATTTTGGAAACCCTGGGAGGATCTGAAGGATGTTCTGAGGGTTTATACAACAAATGTTGAACTGTAACTGTTTTAATTAATTTAGTTGAAGTTTATGAGGTTAAATATATCATATAATGCTTAAATGTCACCCATGTCTGTGAGATATTACATGTTAAAAACTTAAAAGATGTATTTAGCAGTGTTAATTATGTTACTGTGGTTGATAAGCTGGCATAATGTCAAAGTACTTCCCCAGCAGCACAGTACATTATAGCCTGTAGCACAACCCAGACCATCCGTGGCTGTTGTGGACACTGCGAGGTCCGATAAACGTTGAGCAGTCGTGACCTGTATTGATCCGAGGTAATATTACATATGAAACTGATGGATGAGAGCAGCTATTTGACAGAGAGGCTAAAGGGCAGCTATAAACCATCCCTGGAGGGTTAACTATGATGGAAAACATTAACACAAGGAGGATGATTCATGGTTTCCTTCTGCTGCGATGGCACTTCAGCTCCTCACATGACATCAGTGAGATGTGTGTGTGTGTGTGTGTGAACACCAAAGTATATGAGAGCGTATGTGTGAAAGATAAAGATGTGTTTATGTATGTGTGTGCGTGCGTGTCGGAGGCATAAAGACATCAACAACTCCCTGCCAAGATTATTGACACATCAGAGATTGATGGAAATGATGTCCTCAGAACATTTCCTCCCGATGCCCCTCAGACAGGAGCCAGGATCTGACGCAGCTTATTGATTAATTGGAATTTGCATCATCAGTCACGAGAAGAATGTGACATAACTCATATGAATCACCTCCTGCCTTGATCAGATGATGTCAAAAGACTGGAAGTGAGGGCAAAAGTCATATTTCTCACCCAAATGATCTTGACACAGAAGTTCCACAGGCCACTCAAAGTTCAACTGTAAGGCATTCTGACTGTTTTATTTCACTTTTGTTGCGATGATTCATGTTTATCAAAATATCTTTCCTCATTTTAAAACCTTTATCAATCAAGTACTTTGGCTCAGCAAGATTTCGTCTTTGCTTCACATTGATAGAGTTACACCAACACTTTGCCTGCTCACCATTTTTCTCTGATGTTCTCAGGAATATCATGTCTGCAGGAATCCTTTGGTTCTGGAAAAAGAGACAAGAAGTGCAAATGGCGGCGTGTTATTGAGCACTGTAGCCAAAGCCCTTTGAATCTTCCTGAATAATTAAACAAGGTCAATACCTTGACCAGAGGGTGAAAGAGAAACAGTTTTTTAAAGTCTGTCTAAGACACAGTAATGGAAATTTAACGTGTTGACCTTCGAGCAGCAGCTAGATTTCATGTTGGCTGAGCTGAAACCGAAGATTACATGCTTAACAGGTGAGTGGGAGGTTTATAGGTTTATTAGTTTCACAGTGGCAGTAAAGCAGAACTCTGTTTAAAGTGCATTGTACTTTCAAATCCTATTAAGTTAGTATATCTATTTTAAAGTGGCCGAAATCCCCTTTTTGTTATTTTGGTTTGTCACTGATTTGAATAAAAAAAAATTAAGCAAAATGATGCATGAAAACATTCAAAGAAATGCAAAACTTTAGGAAAGAGCTGAATAAAGAGTTAAAATCTTCCATACTCCAAACAGACCTGCGACTAACTGTAGCTGCCATTAGCTAGTTAGCTCAGTTAGCCTTTAAGCTAGCAGTCTGGACTGGGAGTTTAGAGCACAGAGTGAGTGTTGATGTTGGTTAGCATGCTAGCACAGACCTGGGGTGGTATTATGAGACATTACGGGCAGGTGCTAGCTGGTTAGTGTGCAAACATCAGTAGATATCTTTGCAACACAATGTACAGATGTCCTGGGTTCAAACTATATTCTTACATATTGCACCTTCAAACTGGAGATAAAAATAAAGAGCTATTCAGACATAAAAAAGTATTTGCATTACTAACATTTGTAGCAGAAAACTGCCCAACCTGCTACTTTTTAAAATGCTTGCATGCAAATATATCGACAGCAAACACTATAACTTTACCTTGTCAACGATGATCAGGTCCCCAACTTGTATGTCTGAACTCTTCACTTGAACTTTTCCTGAGGAAAAAGACAAATTGAATAGAGGAAAAGACAGCAATCCTCACATTAAACTCTTCCGTTTTAAGATATGCCGTGAATTTTTAAACAGCTATGAAATAAAATGCATTTATTGATTTCTGGCTCTTGAAAATGACGCTGACTCTTTAAACCACAGCCCACTTATTGCTATTGCTCTTCTCCTTCTCTCTCACCTTCTAACAGATCGATTACCTCCAGAATGAAAACGTGATACCCTTCTGTTTTCATCTCTGGTGCGAGGCACGGACTAAAACAATGGCACATGGGGTCATTCTCAATTATTACTGCCTCAATTTCCGCTACGACCCTTCTTCTTCAAGAACACATAACTTTGTTACATTAGCACACGGAGAGTGTGAAAGCGACATCCTCAGCCATGGTCACAGATACCACACAGGGGGATTTTACCACACATTCAACACAGGGACAGATCTTAGATCATACAGTCTTGAGAAACTGAGAGAAAAAAAATCAATGCAATTACAGCGAGAAGAATGACTTCTGTTACAAGTGTAGATCAGGTGGAGTGCCGTCTCTTAATTGCACGGGGAGAGCTCGACTGTACGCTGGAATATCCGTTATCATAATGTCAGCAAACAGTTACGGGCATGAGGAGGAGCGCGGATACATTTCCTCCAGTCCTCTCACTGACCTCGCACTGTGAGCTTGCTGTAGAGTTGAGAGTTCATCTCTTTGTCCCGCTGGTACCGTCTCACTTCGTCCACAGCCTCTCGCACCATTGTGACGGCTAACACAAAACCCTGAGTGACAAAAGAGAGAAAAAAAAGATCAATCACTCCATTGATCATTAACAAAGCTTCATTAATACCACAAGTACAACACAAGGCCTTCAGTCTTCATAGGGTAAAGAAAATGGCTACCTAAATGATGAGAGTCCTCAAGAAACTGAAACAAGTCCAGTTGCCTACGATGTAGTGCTTAGTATTACCTGGAGATTAGTTTTAACTGCTTTAACAGGCTTTTCTCACATGTTTATATTTATTATTAATCACGAAAAAAAATACTGTCTTAAATCAACAAAAATAACATCTAGAAATTAGGGCTGGGTGATAATAGCGCTACATTATAAGGCTTTATTGTGATACAAGATATTTACCTCGATATTTTCTTAATCTCTTTAAAAGCACTTCATAAATGTCACAATCACAACATTTTTGACTAGGTAAAAGGCAAGTATTAAAACAAATACAACAGTCTGTAAAGTTCAGAAAACTAAATCACTTCACTGTGATGCAGCCTTTAAAACCAGGAAACACTTATCACTTATCATCATATATCCAAAACTAAGAGGATATACAGTCTCTTATCAGAATACAAAAGTAATACTGATACATACAAACAGAACTTGTGGTATCATCCAGGGCAGACGATCGTAGGCAGCCATTCAGTAGCCTACAATGTCGTGCTTGTTATTACCTGGAGATTAGTTTTAACTGCTTTAACAGGCTTTTGTCACATGTTAATATTTATTAATCACGAAAAAAATACTGTCTTAAATCAACAAAAATAACATCTAGAAATTAGGGCTGGGTGATAAAAGCGCTACATTATAAGGCTTTATTGTGATACAAGATATATACACCTCGATATTTTCTTAATCTCTTTAAAAGCACTTCATAAATGTCACAATCACAACATTTTTGACAAAATACCAAGTGTCTATAATGACTAGGAGGTAAAAGGCAAGTATTAAAACAGATACAACAGTCTGTCAAGTTCAGAAAATTAAATCACTTCACTGTGATGCAGCCTTTAAAACCAGGAAACACTTATCACTTATCATCATATATCCAAAAACTAAGAGGATATACAGTCTCATATCAGAATACAGAAGTAATACTGATACATACAAACAGAACTTGTGGTATTATCCAGGGCAGACGATCTTTGAGAGACCAAAATATGTTTTCATATAAAAGTTACAGAGTAAAAACTGAAGTGTATTTACCAGAGGTGCCCAGTACGTGTACAAATAACCGATTTTGAGCGATGGCACAAACTGGGAACAGGCCACCACCAGGAAGTAGAGATTGAGGAAGAACTTGAACTGCTGGTAGAGAACCTGAGAGGGGAGCAGAAGACGAGGATTCAGAGAGGTGAGTGAACATGTCAGCAAGGTGAGTCAAAGACGACGACAGCTGCCAAAAGAGACAAAGAGGATGCGGCAGGGGATGGGTTACTGTACATGTTCCAAGGTGGAACAAGATACGCGTTAATGCCGTTAACTTTACATTAACCTAATGGAAACTCCGACACTTGTGTTTCAAATGGCACGCAGGGTACAGATTTCACGTGGCACGGTGACTTGGCACAATGTCGATTGGTGCAGAATAAATACGACAAACAGGACTGATAATGGTAATAACGAACGAAGAGGGAATACGGGCCAACTTTCTTAAATCACACATACCACAAGTGCCACCTGTGACTTACTGAGGGCTCTCTGCTAATGGGCCATCCATCACCCCGGATCCCTTAGTATTCTATTCATCTAAGGTCAAATTTTGAATAATGTTTGCAATAATGAGAGTCTAGCATCCAGTCACAGCTTATCAGAGACAATGGGATCAATGGACGATGCTCTACATTTAATGAACCCCCTGACCTTTAGGGAAAAATGCACACTGCTAAACTCAATTTGTGTGTATTTAATAATTCAAAGTGGAGGAAGAGAAACCGAGCCGTTTTGTTCAACGTCGATGAGAATATCTACGTCTCTAACAGACAGTTGACATTTTATGGCCGGGGCGCGAAGGCAGCCCTCTTAATCATGGAGCCAGTTGGTTTTTAATAAGTAAGTCTGATGGATCTTAATGTCCCCGACAGTGTAAACCCTTAACTTAATGACAGAACAGTTAACAATTAGACCCAGCGCATGCTACTGTGCTTTAGGTGCTGTTAATCTATAAAAGTTAATGACTCAACTCAAAAAAACATGAGTTTGGTACAAAGATCAGAGCATGAAAAGTGAATTATTTTACATAAGAAGAGGCTGTAAGTCTCTGTTGTTCTTTAACTCACCCCAGGCACAAAGGTGAAGATGTTGTACTTCTGGTTTTTGATGGCGTTTTTGGGGTACTTCTCCTCACATTTCTCTGGGCAGCCAAGCCACACCGTCCTGGCCTTCAGCTCCTTCCTCCTCCGACAAATGTGGGCCAGGCAGTCACAGCAGCTGAGAGAAGAGACGTCGATATGATTCAGTGTAAACTAGAGATGAAATGACCAGTAATAAATAAACTAATTATTCTAGATTTTAACAATCCATTATTGGTTTTATTTTTCATGTAAAAATGTCAGACATTTGCTGGTTCCAGCTTCTTAAATGTGAGGAGTTGCTGCTTTTTTCCCCACAGTACTCATGTTATTTATATCCCTGCTCTTGTCAGTCTTAATTGGATCTTGTAAGGTTTCTTTTGACACATTTTTATAAAGAAGCCCTTTGCTTCCAGTGCTTTAAATGTTCTGAAAAGGTTAGTATCTCCAGGAGGGAATTCCCCTGCTAATGCTGTGGTGACACTTTCACAGCCAAATGAGCAGACAAACATACCATATGGCAGAATATGATACGGATTTGCCCTTGTTTCTTTGTCAGTTTCGCCTCATGTTGACTCTTTCTGACATGCAAAGACCTATGTGCTCATGTTATTAGTGTGATTTTATCAAAGTTCTTAGAAGAGATTAGAGAGAGGAGATGGATTTTAGATTGATGGGTTTACTTTTTAAAAAGTATTTGACTTTCTATCAACCTGCTAATGACTACATTGGGGCTTATCTGGCATATCTGATATCAAATGCAAACAGAGGTGTAGTGTGGGGATAAATTACAATGAGAGCATCTCACTGTGAGCATGACCTGAACTGGCACCTGGGGGGAACGAGGAGAGAGTGTCAGTGTATACCGTCATGCTGATCGACTTGGCTTTTCCACTTTTTAAGCAAGTTGGCAAAACATGAAACTAAATAAATCAACTTTGGTAGAAAGTCTTGTTTGTATTGGCCTCGTCGGTCTCTGTCTCTGTGCACTCCGAGTCCAGTTTCATAAGAGCGATTATTTGAGCAAATGAATGCTATTCAAATAATATGCCATTTGAACAGTCAGGGCTTATTCAGAGTGAATTATTTGTGTTTTATAATCCCACACTAAGCACACATAAAATTACTGGAAAGCATCAAACTGGTCAGCTGTGAAAAATCCGATTTGTTCATTAGTGGGGGGGATGGGGAGGGGGGATCAATATGCAGCTTCAACTGGGGACGCACCGCTGACAACAAAACGACACCGAAAACAGAATATTCTATGAAATTCAGCGAATGTTTCATTTTTGGGCGCCGACGTGCTGCACAAACATTTGCTTAGAAATGTGAAACTTACTATTGTTCTGGCATAAACAAACACTCTTCTCCTCGCCAGACAGGAGCATCTTTAGAGGGCAAAAACCTGTCAAATTAATCATTAGCTGGATAAACCGCCTCATCGTTCTGTTTGACCTGAAAATCTTTTTGGACTGATGGTGCGCATCGAGGAACTCGACCAAAAACATGCCCTTATCCTCTCTTTGCACTTCATGCACAGCTACCGGTGCGTTTGAAATCCAAACTGATCATCGCGGGCATACTTACTGACATTATACACTACACATACATTTACAGAATGACAAAACACTGGCAACTTTCAGGGTAGTTAAAGGTCCAATAACTAACTAATCCACCAACAGAGGATGACATGACTTTGCAGTGCAGCAGAGGAGTAATACCAGACCTCGCAACCATTCTGGGACTATGATGAACATAATATATTTTACAGCTATACTTAAACTGTGACCCTTACCTTATCTTTTTTATAGATAGGTTATTACATGAGTACCGCCATAACAGGAAGAAAATAGTTTCCTCAAAAATATCTGAAATATCTTATATCTATATCTTGAAATTTTGTACATTTTGCATTATTGATAAATTAGTACTAGCTGTGTTTTTTGCTCTCTTTTTGACAGCGAGTTGACACTTCCACCTCTGTACTGACAACAACACCACTACACCACCCCCCTCCAGAAGTAAATTAACTTCCAGGCTTAACACACAGTACACAACCTTTGTTAAATTTAGAAATTTAGAAATGTCAGTATTGTGAGAACACTGGAAGGAACTATAAACGAGGATTTTTTTTATTATTATTATTATTTTTTTTGTTCAATTGTTTTGTTAATTTTTTTTATGTTTTAACAAATTAAATCAAATCAAAATGATTTTATTTATATAGCCTAAAATCACAATAACATTGCCTCAATGGGCTTTACAATCTGTACAGTGAACAGCATCCTCTGTCCTTAGACCCTCGATTCAAATTCAAATTAAACATGAGGTTTCTTAGTTAATAATGTATGAGTGAAGTTTTATACCTTACTGGGATAAAATACCATCTCTGCAAAAAATACAATATCATGATATAAATTTTAGGTCATATCGCCCACCCTAATAAGAACATTATGTTTAAGTTTATATTCAAAACAACCCGTAACTCGCTCTCAGTAACTTTTCTCCCAAGCAGAAGCAGGACTGAACTGAAACAAGACAAAGGTCCAGCAACATGAAACCAGAATGTGATTTCTCGGAGTCGTCATGCACAGATGACCACATTATTACACCGTTAAAAACAACAATAATGTAACAGTATTGTATTACCTGCCACACAGGACTTTCCATCCTCCCAGGAGGAACCAGCCGAGGCCTCTCTGTCTTTGATTGACTCTGGCCCGGGGCAGCGTCTGGTAGTCGCTCTCATCATTCTCAAAGCCTTCCTCCGACATCATCAGAGGCATCTCATCCAGGTTAGAGGGCTCATCTTCTAGAGAGTATCTGTAAGGTCAGAGCACAGTCGGATATAAAGAAACTGAAGAGGGAAATTCAATACACTATCTTCAGCAGGACCAACAATTTTGAGTGAGTGATAAGATGAATGTGTGTGAACAATATCAACTCATAATGATTTTCCAGTTTTAATTGTAATGAGGAGATGCTGAAAAATGACGCTGCTTATTACAAGACGCTCACACTAACCCTTCTTTTCATCTACATGGGTGCTGAATTATACATGACCAACATACAGGCTTTGTGGCCGACTATGGACGTTTTGTAGCTCTTCAAAGCACCAGATGTGCAAAATCTGGTAAAAGACTGAAGAAAAGCCAACACTAAAGCTAGTTTGAACAGTTGGCTCAGTTCCTCTATCACTGAGCACCGAAGAGTACGTCTCCTGTTCACATTATAAAGAAACACTGGAAACTCTCTTAAGAGGCACATAATGTCTTATTCATGAGGCTCCTCTAAAGAATCAACAACGTCTGTAGCCTAACAGGGACAGCCTGCACGGGCTCACAATACTGGCTAAGTCACCGTAAACAAAAGTTAGTCGCACGCTGACAACACACAGAAAGAATTTTGCACCACACTACAAAAGCATAACAACACTTAAAGTGAAGATGTAAATTACAAACAGAGACGAGCAAACTGTCGAGTCAGAACACACTGGTTTCAGACATCGAAGCACAACAAAGATGAACGTAAACCTGATGTTACATGTCCTCCAACCTTCCTTCATGATCACTGCTGCTGTTAGACGTGTATTAGAAGTGTTTATTGAGCTGAGAGCTTTTGATTCTAGGTCATATTTTCTTGTGTTTGTTCGTCCCGCTATTAACGCAAACAGACCTTGTACATGTTGTAAACAGTGTTCACGTTACATTTATGTTAGCACAAAGCGTAGGAGAGAGCTTCCATTTTCTCCTTAAGCACCCATTTGCTTTTCCTTTTTTTTTTGTTCAGCTCAGGGAGTTCGGTTTAGTGGACGTCTTTTTGTTTACTTCTTCTTCTGTTTATGGTTGAAGTAGTCTTAATTGGGGATATAGTTCAGGCTTTGTGTGCTATTTTGGCTTCAGTCCACGCTGAAGTCAAGCTTCACATCTCTTGTCCTTATGTTGCGCTCCCACACCCCAAGAATGGGGCACAACACAGAAAATATCATCCTGAATGAAAATCTCTTGAAGAATTTTGATATTTCAGGAAATATAGAATATAAATATAAATATAAAGAATCTATCTACTGTTACTGTTAATTAATTATGGTGCAAACCCAAATCTGGGGTTGACAGCATGTGAGGGAAGCTGCCTACTTCACTGATTTAGCCCAGTGCAACATGAACAACATCAACATTAAACATCAGATAACCTTCCCGACCAAATAACTGGTGCCATGTTATAGTACATTCTATCGAGTGTGTCAAACTCAGTGTCTACAATGCCTACAATTCCATTTCCACTTGCTAAATGAAATACGCACTTCACCATAAAAACAGAAAATCATACAGTCGGCTAGAGATTTTTTCTAATTACACCCTTTTCTTGCTCAGGCAGATGACTCTCCGCTCTCTCTAGTGTGAGAGTGTGAGAAGGTGGTTACTGCAGGTGTTGAGACTGGCTGCATATCTGCTGATGACTGTCTTCATGTTTTTCTGCACAGCGTGATAATTTGAAAAGCAAAAGACTGATGATAAAAATAACACAGCGTTTATAGAAGTACAAAGACTTGTGTGAGAGCTGAATCACAACACAGCCAAGAAGGTATAATGAAATGAATACCAGCGTACAGAAGTCGGTAGTTTTATACTGACATGAATGAACATATTACTAATTTAATTCAGCTGCATGTGAATGCATCATTCTGAAAAGGTTTCAGTCTGCACTAACAAACTTTACTTCCTTTTTCTAAAACGAAAACATGAGAAAACAAGAGTATTTTTGGGTGGATGCAGATCTATTTGGGTAGTCTGACCAATGAACATTTTAAATGTGGAAATTGTTGAATATGAGCAGCCTGAAAGGTCACTAAGCTGTACACGAATGACTGTCTTGTACCTACAAATACACGGATATGTAAACATGCATAAAACTTGCATCAGCGGGATTATGAGCTTAAGATCAACCATCCACACTAGTTCTCACTGATACGGCCCTGCAGGGCTGCTCATCATGCCAACGATAAAACATACAGAAGCTGGTGCAGCCTGACTCTCCGCTTCAGCTGAGAGATCCTGCAACAAGACCCAGAAAGATAATGGTACCCCAGTAATTAGGAGGGTTTTAAGTCCTCAAACAACTTTTTATCTGTCTTTGCACCATGTTAGCCTGAGTGGACTGTCCACACCCAGAGTAAGACACTCCAACGCTATTATTCAAGCACTGGATGGTTTGTGCAGTCACTATTTATCTTAAAACACATTTCAGTATCTCATTGCACCATGTGGTAGAGCAGGAAATAAGCGTCAAGTAAGTGTCAACCCAGTCAAACCAAACTCTAATGAAATGTATGATAAGCACAAAACACATGCATTCTATCATATGTTATTTCACATACAACACAGATATCTGCTGTAAGACTACTATATTCATGCACTTCATCTTGTATTGAAACTGCTACTGTATATGTTAATTTATACAATTTTGGTTCCAGACCTCTCAGTCTCTGCACACATCTCAGTTTTGTCACCAATTCAAACAGTGAAATGAAAGATGAAGTCAAACAAAATAGCACAATACTTCACTGTATGTTTGGAATGACATTTTTCCTTCCTTTCTAATTCTATCAGTTTTCCAACTGTATCTGCCCATATAAATATAGCTGTGATGATAGAATATAAATAGAAAGGGTGTGAGATTGCTGGGAAAGAGAGGACTGTGTGATCTCTTTCTGAAACATTACAGTCAGTGCGAGCAAAGTACTGTCATAAATTCAGCTAAATCAAACAAACTCCCTGAGATGTTTTGAGTGAAAACATGGGTATAAAGCCAGTTAGGAAGGTAAATATTGTGCTGGTCTTGTTTTACAGAGTGATGTTATATAGCAGCAGAGTTCAAACTATGTGACAGACAACAATCTTCATTGCCGTGGAGTCCACCAATAACATGCAGATTACGGAATAAGGAAAACAGAAAATATTCATATTTTAGAAGTTGGAAAAATAATTGATCTTAGCTTGTGAAACTGGCTCCTTTCCCCTTATTTTGACTGATGTAGAGCTAACAGCTTCATGAAGTCTAAAATGAGTTAATGCTGTCATCATAAAAACTGAAATTTTTTTTTCCTGGCAATCAGAAATACAGTGAGCAGCAAACAGGAGAGGAAAATAAGAGCAAGACGGGTAAAAGATAAACTGGAAAGTCTGCAAAGACAAGATGTATACCTACATATGGGAGGAGAGTCTTGTACTGTTGAGTATTGTTTGAAGACAGAAACAGTATTTGTACAGCTGAGGCTTTGGCTTCACTATATGAATCCGGGAATGTATGAATCACCAGCAGCCAGTAACTCTTTATCGTTGTTTGTGTCTTTTGTTTACACACTGTTAGGACTTGCCAACAAGGTACATTAATAGCCACATTGTTTCTTGCTATGCAACTCCCACATCTGATTGCATAATAATTCAACTCTCAACCCAGTGCTAACGTGGGCTGGTTTGGAAAAAGGTTTGCTCGCTCTCTGGTGCAGAACAGGCATCTCTGCCAACAACTGCTTCCTGTGTCAGTGGAAAAGCTTCATCAGTGAAGCTTTAAAGCATCAGGATCATTGCTGCTCTGTAGCTGACCCAGCTGTCTGACCGCAATAGTGAAGTCAGTCAGTCAGTTCACCACATGGCCAAATTAACTGTCACATGTATATTATTACAGAGAGCAAGAGAGAGACAGAATTACAGAGGCATTTCCTTTGCAATCTGTGTTAAAAAATGATGTAATTAAACATCACAATTTAAGAATAGCTGCTTAAATGCAAAGTCAACTGTAGTACATACATGTGTGGTTGGCTATTAATTACAAATAGTAATTTACACAATGTAAACAGTCAAAAAACAACCTACAACTTGGTCTAAAAGTACCTGCTCATGCGACTACTTCACTTCCTGTCCAATCCTGACCCTGTGGGCTTTATTAGCTCATCACCGTCCAGTCTGAAAAATGAACAAGCTCGTGAATGACGACTAAAGCACACAACATCACATTAAAAACATGTGACGAACTTAAGACAGATAAGCGATCACGTGACTATAAGTTAAACGCCAAGGGGGGGCTGAGCTATCTGGTGCTCAACATATATCTGTCACTAACGCTCAGTAAGAGGTTATAGAGGTTGCTGTATGGGACTAATAAGGCCAGTTTAAACATTAGACGGATTTTAAGCTCCCATGGATGACAATGTGAGCAAACCAAGCAGCTGTCATGAGGAGAAACTGCGAAGGAGCTGTCAACAGCAGTGCTAGCAACACAAGCTAACAGCCACGACCCACACATACACACATACGGACCCTGGGAGCAGGCGGGGCAGCGAAATGTCAACATTTTTAGATAAAGGGTTGTTTCTTCAGTATGCGAGCGAAGAAGCAGCCCAGGTAGCCCCTCCGTACCTTGGAAGTCTGGCTGAGTTGTAATACGGGGTCCTCCTCGAGTTCTTCCGCACCGGATTTAACGGGATGCTGTCAGCCATCTTGGCTGGGCAGTACACATCCTGACGTCACGCTGAAAAAAACGGTTGGGATTTATGATGCATTCACTTGCGGCACAAAAATGTCGTAGCTATGACACTCCCGACCAACGAAGAAGAATTCAGACGCGAGGTTTGCGGTTAGAATGCATAGAGGGGGTATTATCCACTTTTGTTTACGTAGCTATTGGGTGACGGAATTGTAAACGCAAGATTAAAAAAAGAATGTGTCTTCTTCTTACCAAAAAGTTCTCATGGTTGGGTGTAACAAAAGGGAGTTTGTGCTTTCCAGGAGTCGCGAAGGCAGCATAGGTGATCCGTTCATGTCATCAGTGTGTTCAAGTAAAATGTTTATGGGAAAAGCTTTAGAGCAGATATCGACTGATAAAGACCGTGAGAAAAAGCTAGTAAGTGAACCTTTGAGTGGAAACTGTTGTCCCCCCATGTTCTCATCAGTAAGTCAAAGCTGAACCATTTATTTTAAATTTGTTTACTTTTTTTTTTTTAAAGCACAAGATCATATTCCAGATAAGTAGGCATAACGAGCTTTTAATGGGTGTTTGTCCCAAAATTATTCCCAGCAATTTCCAAGGAAGTCTCCATTAATCTGGAATCGCTTTCTGATGTGCTTCTGGTAAATGATGAGGTCGTTTTTTGAAAATGACCTGTCTGTTTTTCATAATCTCACAGTGGAGATGGACTGCAAGATGTCATGTGCATCATAAAGTTTGGTAAAGAGATAATCTGTAAAACAAAACGCTGATGTATACTAATGGCACAAAAAAGAGATTATTATTATTAGAAGTAGTATTCAAAAAGCAGTTTTTTTATGTATTGCAGTTTGAGAAAGGTACAGTTGTGCATTGCATTTTGTTCATGAGTGCACATCTGAAGTTGTATGTTGTAAAAAATGCTAAGTCACTTCCATAATGCATGCGGTCAAGAAAGGGACCTTAATGACATGACAAAGCTCGAGTAGTGTGTGAAATAACACCAAGACAAGTGGGCACATTTCAGTGTTTAAACAGACAGAGGTAGTGAATTGAACATACAGACTGTTTGTTCTAGTTTTTATTCGGTCCAAGTGTTGTTTAAGAATGACAATGTCTCACCAAAACATTGACAGTAGCTCACTGCAACTCGTAACTGTGTGTATTCATGAGGATGGTTTGTGCTTTGCACTATAGCTATCAGTACTGGGCGGCTGTCCGGAGGAGATAGCAGACTCTTTGCATTATTGATTTGAAAACATACGTCGCCTTCTTCAGAGCAACCATACCTCCGAGCACCGTAGGGATTCTCAGGTACAAGTTGAACAACTCATTCAATGTATAGAAAAAGAAAACGTTCACAAATGACGGCAAAGTAAAATAGCAAAACGTGAATACCCTACGATTCTCTGTCAATTGATAAAAAGTTCTTTTTTAGGTCTATATATAATACATAAGAACAAACAAGGTGTTTTACAAATATCTTAACGTCCATAATAGATTGCATAAGTTTCAAGTCACCACTCAGCTTTTTTTTCAATTGATTCCAATTTCTTTGCTGTCATCAATCAGCATAGAAAAATGTCTATTATTTCCCAGGTCCATGCCCGTCTTGGTCCGACTGGTGATGGGACTTCCTGCGGCGCTCACTCTGTCCATGCCTGCAGTCAGAGGGTGGAGCTGAGAGATGCCTCTGTTCTGAATCACTGAGATCTCGTTGTTCTTCGTGGCCAGGCTGTTGGCGATAGCTGTCGCGTAGCGGTTCCAAAATCCAGGGTCTACATTCATCGCTCGAGCTGCCAGGTCCTTCTGAAACATCTCTCCGAACTTCACCGCCTCTCCGCCCAGCAGGGCCATGGGGTTCTCCACCGACAGCCGACGGCCTCTCCTGGCCGGTGCGTTGTTCCACATGTGAGTTCCCATATGAACCTGGAAATGACACACAAGATGTTAGATCCAAAAGCACCCTGCACTGAAAGAGTCGGTACTACAATCTTTCTATTGAACTACACTCCCTCCATTCCAAACATTAATATGTTGATGAATGTTAAATGTTTCAGAATAGAACATTTGACAGATATGTTTTCTTCGTAGTGTCTGTTTTTGAATCCAAATATTGGTTTACAGCCAAAATGATTTGTCAATCCATCAATTTTGATAATCGATTAATTGTTTCAATGATTTTTCCAAGAAAAAGTGCCAAATATTTGCTGGTTTCAGCTTTTCAAATGTGAAGATTTGCTGATTTTCCTTGTAATATATTATTGTAAACTGAAATATCTTTGGATTTTGGCCTGTTGGTTGGACAAATACAACAATTTGAAGATGTCACCTCAGGGTTTGGGAAATTATCATGGGCATTCACCACAAGTGAGGACATTTTATAAAGAAATCAATCAATTGATTAAAGGAGAAAATCATCAGCAGAATAATCAATAAAGAAAATAATTGTAAATTGCATCCCTAAATAGATTTTGTTTTTAGAGAACATTTTAAAAAAGGAAAGAAAAAATCTGTAGGGTTTATTTATTTATTTATTTATTTATGATGGCGTCCTGAATCTGATTCTGACTTTTATTTTGAAATGTGAATGTAACGCTTGTGGTTCTCCTGATAATCTTTAATGAAATGTAGAATTTGTTTTCTCTTTCTGATAAAAGGGGAGCATTCTGTGCTTTAACAGGAAGTTGAGGGATAGTTTAAATGTTCAAACTGGTTTTACTTTCTGCTTCTGTTATGAACTTCTTTTTCCTGGGACACAGAGGATCGGCACATTCATGCACGATAACCTGTGACTGATTTGTTTCTCTGCAACTGGAAGGAGTTATGATGCTGCAATGCATCAAAACACTCAAAGACAGGCCCAGAAAGTTATTATCCACTGCACAACACAGAGTCAGACCCACTGTGCTTTTATTGGAAGCACATTAATTAAACCATTTTATTTAAAAATTGATGGATTAATACATTTTAGCAGTAGCTGTAGAGAACCCTCCATCATCACATGATCTAATATCTTATCACCAAATAGGTTAACAAAGCGCTCAGAGATTCAATCCAGACATCTACCTTCAGGTTTCCTTTCGTGGTGAACGCTCTGCCGCAGATGGAGCACACGAACGGTTTCTCTCCGGTGTGCGTGCGCTCGTGGATCTGCAGGGCGCTGGCCGACGAGAAGTTCTTCCCGCAGACGTTGCAGTTGTGCTGCTTCGGCATTCGTCGAGGAGGGGCGGGGCCGAGCAGCGAGGTCATCGCCGGGCTGCCGACCGACGCGTACGCCGGAGGGATGTGGACGCTGAACGGCGGGTGCTGCCCTTCTGACGGGTTGTTTGGGTGACTGTGACTGTTCATCTCGGTTTTGATCAGGCCCGACGAGGGGCTGGTGATGTTCTGACCTGCGGCTGAAATCAAAGTAACGTTAGTCAAACTTTTAATGGAGACGTCCCGAAAAGAAAACTATGTGAGCACACTGGACTGAAACGTACCTCTCTCTCTGCTCAGTTGGAACGACACACTGTAAGGAGCCTCCTCTTTCACGCAGAGCTTGCCGGCCTGCACTCCTCTCGGCTCCGAAGCGCAGCTCGGAGACTCAGATTGCTCTCTCTTCACCGAGGCTGCCAGAGGCTCCTGGGATTCTGGCCTGCTGCTGCTCACTGCAGGTGATTTGATCGTCACGCCCTCCGAGCCGCTGTGAATCGGAGACGCCGACACACGAGGCGAACTGGAGGATTCCGACACGTTCGGGCTGCAGTTCTCCACCCTTTTCTCCGATAGAGAGAATTTTGAAATGAGGTGGCCGCCGTCGCTGAAACCGTTTGTGAGGGATTTCAAACCGAAGGAGTGGTTCAGGCTCACGGTGGAGTCAATCATCCTCATCTGGTTCTCCAGAGCAGCTATACTCGAAACGACAGCGAAGGACTTCGGAGGAGAGTCACAATCAGAGATCAACGGTTTAGACGCTTCCTCCATGTTCTCTACCTCTTCCTCCTCCTCTTCCTCGTTTTCCTCCATCGAAATATCATCGATGAGCTCGTTGCTGTTGCTGCTGAGACTGTCGAAGTTCCTCTCGTTGACGGAGAGATCGCCGTCCGCGTCCTGCAGCCGGTCCGCCAGCGTCGAGTCCGGAATCTGCCCGATCATGTGCATGCGGATGTGCTGCTGCAGGACGACGGCGTTGGTGAACTTCTTCTGGCAGAGCGGACACGAGTGCTGCACCTGAACCGGAGGGTTCTCTCTGTGGACGCCGATGTGAGCCTTCAGGTTGCCTTTGGTGGTGAAGGCCCTGCCGCACACTTTGCACTTGAAGGGCCTCTCCCCGGTGTGAATGCGGTAGTGCATCTTCAGCGCGCTCTGGCAGCTGAGGACGCGGTGACAGAGGACGCACTGGTTGGGGTCCGTGATCTTCTTGTCGATGTTCTCCACCAGCTGCTGGAGCTTTGAGGTTTCCGATGTTTGCATAGAGTCCAGGAAGCCGATTGGGAATTTAGTTTCGTCCGAGGTGAGCGAGAGAGGCGAGGAGTTGGAGGCCGGGGACGCGGAGGTGATGGGCTCAGGCGTGGTGGCCACGGAGGGGATCGTGCTGCTGGTCGCTTCTGTTACTGTGTTGGCTCTGGGTCTAAGGGAGCAGTTCTGGGGCAGGTGGACCCCCTCTGTTTTCAGTATATTGGGCGCTTCTGTCTCACGGTTCGACTCTGAAACAGGAGAGAAATGAGCCTCACTGCCTCTGTGGTTAGGTGACAAAGATACACATTCAAAAGGAGCTGGCTGGTAGGGAGATTTAACGGATGGTGTTACACTTACAGGGTCATTTGAGCCTCCGATACTGCTCATAGTGGAGGAAAGCGGAAGACCCATAGTGGCTGGCAGAGCTGCTACAACAGGTTTGCTATCCAGCCACGAGGAGACAGGTTTTTCAGGAGGGATGGACATCCCATAGGGAATCCCAGAGCTCGTTGGCACATTGTCTAGATATTCTGGCACCGGGTAGGGGTTCATCTGCACATGAGGATACTTCTCTTTGTGCCTCTGGAAGTGCACCTTTAAGTTCCCTTTTGTGGAGAAGCGGTTGCCGCAGATGTTGCATTTGAAGGGCCGCTCTCCTGTATGCGAGCGCAGGTGTATCTGCAGAGCGCTGTCGCTGCCAAACACTTTGGCACAGAACCTGCATTTATGTTTGAAGAAGGGCTCCTCAGGGTTGGGCTTCGTTTCGAACAAGGACACGTTAGGCAGTTTCCCTTTCCTGTGCTTCATTAGGGCCGCGAGGGGGTCAAGTGCGTTAGCTGTGGCGGCGATGCTGGCCAAGGGATTGGGGAAAATAACGCTGCTGGGGGGGCTCTGAGGTAGAAATGGCAGGCTGGAGGACGAGCTGAGGAGGCCGCTCTGGCCCAGGGAGAGCGGGCTGCTGGAGCTCAGTGTCTGAGTGCAGCTCAGGCTGCTGCTGCCGGTGTAAGGAGGCAGCAAGGTGGAGATGCTGCTGCTGCAGCTGGAGTGAGACGGGGTGGAGTTTTCTGAGGAAGCTGAGGTACATGTTACATCTCTAAAGGTGGACTGCCCGCATACAGTTTGTGAGGGCGGGCTTTGTGACTTTTCAAGCACAGAGGACAGAGAGACAGCAGCCTGCCCGTTGACGATGGAGGGCATCGTCCCCGACAGCGGCAGGATGGGAGGAGGGATGATGCTTTGAGAGGGGAAAGGGTTGGGAGCCAGAGACAGAGCTCTGGAGGCCGGGTTCAGCGCTCCCTGCGTCGGTTGTCTGTTCATGATGGCGACCTGGCTGCAGATCTGCTCGATCAGCTGCAGCTGGTGGACCTGTTGCTGCTGCAGAGCCAGCAGGTGCTCCAGGATCACCGGGATGGCTGCTGAGGCTGCCTTCCCTCCGGTCCCGCAGCTGTTGATCCCCTGGGAGAACTGGGCCACGGCCACCCTGGTGCTGTGGAGGATCTCCAGCGTCACGTTGGTACTCGGCATGCTGTAGCTGCCAGCAGCTGGCGTCTGAGGGGAGGCGGGCTCAGCTGAATCCGGAGGCTGAGGGCTGGAGGTTGTGGCGTCCTGTGGGCGATGCTCGAGCTCCATGGCTTCATCCCCATCAACGCCTTCCTCTAAATTATCCAGACTGTCGTTGTCATTCACGAGTGTCTCTCCCAGCTCGAAGCCAGCGTCCGTGGACTCTGCCGCGGACGAGTCGCTGGACGCCACACTGGGAACCGGAGAGGGTCCGATAGGAGACTCCTCAGGAACTGGCACCCGCTCATTGTCCTTCACGATGAGCACCAGGGGATCGTCAGTGCAGACTTTGTGATGCTCGCTCAGCTCAGTCCAAGTGAAGAACTCAGCACAGCATTTGTCACAGACGTGCGTCTCCTCGCTGCTGTGGTGGCAGCCTCCATCGCTCTCCTCTCTCTCCACGGCCTCAACGACGCCTGAAAGCGCGAAAGAAAAAGACAAAACTGTTCATTTATTGTCCGGGGACACATTTTCCCTTTATCACGCTGTAGTTAATCCTCACACACACACAGCAGTGAGTCCATCTTTTCCAAACTCGTGTTGTGTGGACGAGCATTGTTCAAACCCGGTGAACTTCAAATTCCACAAGAGACCCCGAAGTGTCCAAAGATAACAAACATGTCGAGCTGAATCACAAGGAGGGTTTTGTAAAATGATGCAAAACACATCCAGGAACAGACCAAGTGATGAAACATCTCAGCTAATACAAACAGAGTGTGTTACACCGTCATTCAGGGTGGAAAATATATCTTTTATAATAACGATGCTACTTGAGACGAAGCTGAAGGGACGTCTAAGTTTTAACTGTCGCATTTTTAAAGCCAACATTTTCCTAACAATTTAAATGTTTGCAGCTATATTTTTTTATTCTCTGACACCACTTTCAATCTTCAGATTCCACAGGCTCACATGAAAGCGTCTGACAGGCCTTTTTAAACCCACAGCCCCTGTTAATAATCTTTACGAAAAATCAATAGAGTTCACTGAAGTGATGTGACCTCTCAATTGTGCATTCAGACAGATAATGAAATTCAGTACAGTATATTGATTTTTTTTAATTCATTCACACATTTCACTAACATGGCTCATCTTTATCCTAAAAAAAAAAAACTGCGCGGTTACAAGCATTTTGCTCAAAAACCTGAATTCTGGTAGAGTTTTTAGGGAGGAAATCTCAGACATTTGATGCTCACACACATTATAAATTCATTATTATTGCTGTATTACTGGTCATGCTCATACTCTGATGTGTGTTATTGTGTTTTCCCATGTCCAGAAAAAACAGAACTGTAATTCTGTAATTAATCAGTGAATTAATTGTATTTTTATTTGTCATTTAATCAGGATTATTCCCACTGAGATCCAGCATCTCTGCTCCCAAGACAGTGGCATAAAAAACAGTTAATAACTAAATGATATGTGCAAAGTTTGCACATGTAATCAAACTCTAAATTTACAGGAAAATCAAAGCAGAGAAGATCAATGAAAGAACCAGAATATCCTGATTTAAACAGGACATAACATTTGATTTGTTGTTCTTACTCCTAATGTGATTACAGATTATCACATTTATATATATATCAAATAATTATGTATACAACAGATCAGATCTGTGTTAAAAAATGTTTTTCCTTCTGTTTGACAGCATTTCTGACATCATGTTTTCCCTCTTTCTGCTCTTCCAGTAGTCGTTATTTGACGTTCTGTGAGAAAAGATTTGACACGACACCAGAATCACTGTTGCATCTGCTCAGGCTCTGCCCCATTAGGAATCAGACAGCGATACCAGATGGAAAGATTTGGGGGGAATCAATAGTAAATTATTGTTACATACACTCCAGCTTCCCTGCACACATTTAGGGGAATAACAATTTAAAGGTGCACTACGTAGTTTTTTTGAAAGGAACGTTTATCAGAAGAGAAAGATCTTATTTTTTATGTCGAAACTCTTTTTGTTTCCACGACTGAATAAACAAACTGACATTAAAGGACGACACAATTTCAAACTGTTTCACTTTGTTTATATGTGGCGGACCCTGCCACCTTTCTATCTTAAAACAGTGTTCTGGACCTTATTTTCCTCTGAGAACAGCTTGTTTATTCAGTTATGGAAAACATAAATATTGCTAAATTTGTATTATTACCTCATTAATTTTATAAATATTAAAATTCTGAGTTTAAAATTTCTTCTCCAAAACAACATACTGCCCCTTTAAATAGGACGAAAAGCAGCAAGATGGATATTAAGAGATTTAGGTTTGACATTAATTTATTTGTTTTATATTGAAAAATAATATTTCTGCCTCATAATCAGGAATCATAAAACGTGTGTGTGTGTGTGTGTGTGTGTGTGTGTGTGTGTGTGTGTGTGTGTGTGTGGCCGGACATATGTGCTGCCCCTTTTGTTCTTAAACACACTAAATGGGGACACAAAGTGTTTCAAGCGTCCGTGTGTTTGTGCTGAGTGTGTGCGTACGTGCACGCTGTTTGTGCGCGTGCGTTCGCGTCTCCAAGTCAATACACTCCAATTATCACCGTGTTTCACCACCTGAAAGAGTGAGCCTCTGAGAGCAACACACTCAGAGCAGCCTCGTGCAAACAAACACACACACACACACACACACACACACACACACACACAGAAATCTCAGTATTAATGAGTAAAGCACCACAGGCTGGAGCTTCCTATTTTGTCACATCTCAGACGCTAAAAACTGATTTTAACTTGTTTTTTCAGATCGGGAAAGACGAGTGTAACCACAGCTGAGTGATTAAAATCTGTGTAAAAGTCAAACTCGTCAGTAAATAGTCAGAGTCGCTGGCTCACCAAGTGGGTGGTCTGAAGATCACCAAGGCGATTCAGCAAACACAGGCGCGAAAACACTTTCACTGTTTCAGCTCGGGATTTTGTCTGCACTTTGTCAGATTTACTTCCAGAAACAACAAAGAGGGGATCCGTTTGGATCTAAAGCTCGGCGTGGATTTCCAGATACAACAGCACAACCGATTTCAAATTTATTTTAAATTGTCACTCTCGCCCGGTCCATACTGTGAGGGGCAGAAAACAGATTTATGTCTGTTTCTTGCTGTGGAGTTTGGCGAGGAGTTAAAAAAATAAAAACCACGAAGCCGCAGTTGGAAAGCAAACAGACTCTCGGCCCGGCGTTGATGCCCCTCTGCCTCCCTGCGTGACCTCCGGGCTGCAGAGGTCACCGGTTCAGATGTACTAATTGTATTATGATCCAGACACGGAGCACTTGCCCCTCGCAGGGTGAGGCTGACAAAGGTTAAGTCAGCAGGCTCAATCAAAGCCCCCCGCCCGGCTGCAGGGCGGTGGGAGGGCCTCGGCCTCGCTCGACACCTCCTCACAGCCACAGACAATCAGAAAGTGACAGATAATTTGACTGGAAAACAAGAAGCGAGAGCTGTGATGGTGATGATTTGAGTTACTGCATGAAATCAGCTCAGTCCTTTGCAGGCCGTTTGTTTTTTTAGTTTTTGGTGCAACAAATGACGAACAAAGTCGACATTAATGTAAATAAATACGCACGTGTTGAATAAATCATATTACATTAGATTCATTTAGATTTATTCAAATTTATGAACCGACAGTTAGGATCTAAACCGACGATTTTGCATGAAATTTAAGAGAACGCATTCAAAACTCCATTTAAAATTCAGTCGATTTAAGATAAAGACATATCTAATAGTTTAAAGGACAATTCAGGTTTAAAATGTTGTTGATGTGAGTGAGTTCTGGTCTGTAAGTGTTGATCGCAGGACTCAGATGACGTGCAGGCTTCCCTGCATGGACACGAGGAGAGAATTAAATCGTTTAATTAAATATTGAAATATTGAAAATGATGTGAGGCCTCTGGTGCATCATCACACAGGCTGATGAGGAGGGGAGATCTAAAGTGTACAAGGCTGAAAATTATTAAATAATATTTATACACTGCTGGAAAAACGTTTATATGTTAAAACTGAGGAATCTACATGTTAATCTATTTCGTTTTTTATATTAATTTGCACAGAAAACAGAGCAGTGTAACAGTAAAATACAGAGTTTCCAAACATGTAAATAGAATCTAAAGATCATCGTTTTCGTTGCAGATTGTTTCCTCCTGGTTTGTTTCTGAAAATGTGAAAGTTTTAATAGCTGACAGGAAGGCCTCAGACATAAATACGTAAAATATATCGTCCTGTAGTGAGTTTATTTACAGCAAGCCCTGTTTTTTTCCACTAAATTGTAAAATATAAATGATATAAAACACGAAATTTAGTTGCACAAGTGAGAAGTTTCCATCGTTTTGTATTTGTTTGTGTCGCACTGTGTCATCACGGTCCTCAGTTAATAAATCTGGATCTGATTTTTCGTTAAAACATTCAAAACTAATTACATTTTTCACCATTAAATCCATTTTTTAAAATTTAATTTTACACTTTTTAGACTAACGAGGTTTCATTTTGTCAGGTTTTCAAAACTGAAACTAAATTATAATATCAAAGAATAAAGTCAGGCCGAAACAGGAAAGTAAAACCAACCTGAGTCACTTTTGTTTTCTGTTGAGTGGCGCAAAACAGTTTGTCCACTTTTAATTTCAGATATTTTTAGACATAGAGCCACGATGATAGTATATTTGATCACATTTATCTACTTAAAATGTTTTATGTTTGCAGTTAAGTTCTATAAATGAAGCGGTTCAGTCGCTGTTGTTTCCCAGCAGCTGAAGTAAAGCCAGTAAAAGTGGTGCGAAGCCTCCCGGACACCTACCATCGCTGCCGGGGAGTCCGCTCCGCGTCGCCTCCTCCTCGGACTTCAGGTGCTGCGGCTTGGCTTGCTTGCGGCGGGACATGTTGATCTCTCGCTGCTGCTGCTGCCTTCCGCCGACTCATCTACGAGCAGCGAATGGGACCCTTCAGCGGGAGCGGGGTCGGTGAAATAAGCGGACGAGGCGGCTGGTGTTGATGCCCGTGTGCAGATTGCGCATGTCAGTGTGATTGTGATGGAGGAAGGATAATGCTTTTACGACTCTTGCTGCCCTTCGCTGGGTGATTGGCTGCGCTCCAGCCGACTCACGCTAGATATGGAAATGAGGGATGGGGTTTAATAATAATTAGTTCACTTCCTGTCCGGTGCGCGGCTGCTTTTACGCACAAGTCCGAGCAGCTTCGACATGGTTCAGTCCGACCTGAGGGTGCTGTGAGTTTCTCGAGAAGTCTTGGGTTTAACTTTGCGGCTCAGTGCTGCGCATCATTCAGGTTGAAGATGGGCTCGTTTCCATCCTGAGCTCCTGGATGAGTTTGTGCCAAAAGCTCCAGTTTGCGCTGACTGGATAGATGGACGGATGGACGGATGGATGGACGTCTCGGTTGAATCTGTCGCCTCACACACATCGAACAACACAAGCAGCAGCAGTCATCCTTCCACAGGAGGATAGGCTTTATGTCGAGTCCGCGTAAAGTCCAGAATCGATGCGTTAGAGGAGGTACTTCTTGCGTAAAACAGATAAAAATCGCGCGTAAAGTCAAACTTTGTGCGTAAAAATCGCGCTCGGGTCGCAGATAGGTCCGATCTCAGAGCGGTGTGTGTCGGAAGTGAGACTCCCTGGTTTGTCCGAGGCAGCACCGGCGCTCTCCTTGTTGCCTCCGCCTCCGGTCCATCATTAGCTGCCCTTCAGCCGGCTGCGATAGGCTACTGCCAGGATACCACAGGAGGTGTTGGAGCCTTTGCTTCATTTGTTACGACCTCCCACAATTTGGCGCCATTATAGACCGAAAATGTCTCTATGTTGGAAAAGAAATCTTCCTCCTGAGTGATGATCAGCGGTGTGAGGAGTTTGTAGTCTTACTGGAGCTTTACTGTTGTAGTTGTTTTTTTTTGCATAAATTGTAGCGGTTCCTTGACATTCAATCACTAAACACGGGTCATTGATTTCAATTAAAGCTCCTGTTTCGCTCTATAACTAAAAGTTAAATGGAGCCAAATATCAGAGTTTGACGTGTATAATAAAATCACTCTGGGTGTTGCTGTCTGATCCTCCCTCCACAGACTGTAGCTATTTCAAAGCTGAGAAAAAGAATGAAGCATACTTCACCAGAGCTGTAATCCCTTTTCGCCAGGCATTGTCCCAAAACTTGTAATTATGTGGTATTAAAAGATGCAGCTGGGGGAGGACAGAATCAGCTGTTGATAATTGCAAGTACTACACAACAGCCTGGTATTGATCGGCATGTCTCCTATTCCCCTGCTATGGAGAGATAAGGAGGCCCCACTCCTGCCGGAATATAATTTCTTCTGACCTATCAGGTTTCTACAGACTTATGATGAATAGCCAGAGTGGCCGAGAGCGCTTATCTGGGAACTCAACCCTCCTTGATTCGATATTGATTCTTTGTAACCAGCGTCGGCACACAAAATCAAACTAGCAACTACTTGACCATGATCTCTTCCAGATTCTAACTTGGCCTCCACCGACGCCGACTGCAGCCACAGCCTGAAGCACCACTTGAATTACTGTGTACATCTGTTAGAGGAACAAATGGATCACTTTGTATTGTTTAGTGTAACGAGCTACCGTGTCGGAACGAGTGGAATAAACACATTACACAATAAACGACTGTAAATTCAACTTTTCATTGAATCAAAGTGCTGCAGGAAGTAAATTAATGCATGAGACAGCACCAGTCGTGATCACACAGTCATACCCGAGCGATGTGCAGAATTACACGTAACAAATTCCAAACTGTTTAGTCAGCAGCGAGCTTGGTTCAACCATGTAGTTCATTTTGAGGGAGTTGTTGCCGCAGCCACAATTTTTTAGAAATACTGAAGTCATGAATCCAAGATTAGGCCGATACAGATAAGAATGTTTGTTTTCCTGTCTTTTTTTTTTTTTTTTTTGGTTCCGTTTCCTCTGGTTCTGTTGGGAAAATGACTCAGCAGCCTTCCGGTTATACTATTTAATCATCTCCAGAGTTTTTAAAAAATGACTAAAGGTCTTATTTTCATGTAAGTGTTGCAGAAATGCAGCCAAAGAAGCAGAAAAAACAAACAGGCATAAAGGCTGATATATGTATAGATGTCAGTTATTCTTGATTAACATCATTTTATTGTATAAATTAAAGTAAACATTATCAGATTCCTAATTTTATTTTGTGTTATTATATACTATTAGAATATGTTTACATGCTTTAATGCTCAAAATACAAACTGTCTGTTTTTGCTCCCGTCTCTTTAAGGCCCCTCCTCCTGAATGCCCACTCTGCTCTGATTGGTCGGCTCTCACACGCCTGAGCCAGCACCGCTAACAACAACGGAGCAGCTGTGCTAAATCAATTCTTTCGTGCCAAACTAGCTGTAGGCATAAATTATACAAATGTGTGACATGGTGTGATGTCACAAAGTCACGTGATTAAAGGCGGGACTACTGACGAGGCGTTCAAGGAGCAGTGTTTTCTGCCGGAAAGAGGAGCATCTGTTGGAAAGGAAAAAAGGAAAAAGCATAAAAGGGCTCCTTTAATACTCTCAAAAATATATAAAAATATGTAATATATGCCTCAGGATCTGATATAATGGCGCAGGAGACCTACATTTCAAAATATAAGCTGATGAAGTCAAGCGGCTATCAAACTGGCGGGGCGCAGAGTTACTCCACCCTTATTTTGACATCAATCCACAGTTTCAAAAACTGGAAAACTTTAAGTTTAGGCCTCACAAAATTACAGTAATTACAGCGTTTGGGCGGCTGTGGCACAAATTAAACACACCAACAAGCTGAAAAAGGCCGGGACTTGTACAACAAACTTAATTATAAGTGATATAATCCCATTTAATTTAATTTAATTCTACCATAAAGCCAACACGTGTAAAAATAGCTTGAAAAGCGTCCAACAGACTTTAATAGTCAGTTCATTGAAGGTGTGAGTCGCTGTTTGAGCTCCTGATCGTCACCAAGAATGAAGTACTCTCCTTATCAACCTGGAAATTGAGTCCGCAGAGTTTAGAGGACAGGTTGTCGTCCGTATGAAGATTACAGTACAGCGTGTGATTTACTCTCCGCTGAATGCAGGAGCGTCCTGTCAGCTGAGGAATGTGAGCGCCGCCGAGCGGAGCGCGAGGCCTCAGATGGAGATATGACAAGCTAATGGCTCCTGACCCGCCGCCGAGACCGACAGCGATCGACTAGGAGAAAAATGTGCAGAGATATGTCGGAAAAGACTTAATTCCACTGGAGGTGTTTTCTGTCAGTATCTGAGTGGCATGTAAGAGAGGTTTGAGGAAGATTTGGCAGTTTTTAGCGACATGTTTATGCTCCTAAACCTCACTAACACCAGCGATCAGTCATTCCAAACTCAAGCTGTGCCGCCGAACATTGTTCAAACACCAAGAAGCTTACTTTGAATCCTGGTGATTACGTGTAACACGTCTAAAGTATTTATTTTGTGCTCAGACAAAGTACATTAAACATCACCAGACAGAGTGGATCGGACTGATTTCTCAACTGCTGTAGAAATTGAGGGCGAAGTGAAAATGAAAAGCTTCACTTATGAGGTATATATTCATAATGAAAACCACCCACAGTGAGGTTACTTACCGCAACTAACCGACAAACAACAAGCACCGAGGCCTGTCAGCGGGCGTTTGTCATTGCAAACACACTGAACAGTCATTCTGGCTCAACCACAACAGGGTCATTTGTTCGAAAACACAGGTTGTTTTATGACTGATGCTGTCATTTCTCCGCCATCCTCATCCGGCTCTTTATTGGAACAATCTCTGCGTTTCTGGTTCGGTGGATTCCGGCTTTGTTCTTCTTTGCTCACAGTTCTTTGAACGGCTTGTTTCCAGACTTTCGACCACTGTGGCGTTCAGCCGAGCGCGTTACTCTGTGTTGAAGAGTGGTGGGGACGTAAGAGCTAAGAGTTATGTTTTACCTGAGTTTTATTTGAACAGGTTGGTCCTCTTTTCAAATAATACAATTCAAGGAGTTTCCATTCACTTTAAAGGCCAATTTTATTCAAAACAAAGACCAATAACTTATATAAATGCTCACATATAGTCTGAACCAGCAAAAGTTGGGGGGACGTAAAGGCTCAGATCTTCAACATACGTGATCGTATGAAGTCAGAGGAGATAATAAAAGCAGGAAAAACAATTTGATTTAGTCATTTAATCTCATTTGTTAGTTAAAACTTCTTAGTGCAGACAAATTATGCTTTTAAAGATAGACGAGAACCACAGTGTCCCAGTTGTAAATGACACCTGTCCCTCCCAAAGACGTCGTCACCTGATGTTTGCAGAAAGAATAAATGTATTTTAACGAGAGATAAACGATCAGATTAAGTGTTAACGTGGTTTATAGGTGCTAATATTTTCCCTCTGAACAGATTATCAGCGGTTAACGCCGCCCCTCTTGATCAGGGCGGGTTGGATCAATCTGTTCAGATTAAAGTCACTTTTATAAAACTCTGATTGGGCTGTTACTCTGATTATTCCTGGAATATAAGGACCCATTGAAACACAGATAATAATAAGTGAGGAAAACAGGTTTTTTGTGAGTGATTTGACCCTTTAAAGAATCATAAGTACTGACAAACAGTTACACCTCAACATCATCATTTTATTGCCCTTGTAAGCGTGTAACATGGATAATATTACCATTCACCATTGTGCCTGTGCAGCCTCAGAGCTGCTCGCTTGATTGTCTTGTTTTACCTGCATCTTGTACAAATATACGTCCACCATCTCCTTCGCCGCCTCGTCCCGTCTGTCTCTCGGCTCCTCAGGTACCAGATCACATCGACATCTGATGAGCTGCAGCGTGCGACGCTCCGCAGGACGTATTTCAAAAGGGGCCGAGGTCATATTTCACCGTTTCAGGGCTGAGGCGCCGTCATGTATTAATTAAAATCCAAATACCCCGTATTGATTGTGTTATCAGGCTAGTGCAGCCGGGGCCCGGAGTATCGATCCGGCCCCGTGATTTATGATCATTTTCAGGAAAAATCCTTTTGTGTGATTATATGAGGAAACAGAGGCAGAGTGAGCGTAATTCTTTAAGATCTATTCTGTAGCAGTGGAGGTGGCGGGGAGGCTAAACGGACTGCCACCCCGGAGCCCCTCAGAGGAGAGATATTTTCATCTAAAAAATCTGTTATGATCCGGTCGCTTTCATTGGAGAGTAAATCAGACGGAGCAGCAGACCCCACAGACTCGTATGTTACAGGCCGAGGCTGCAGCCTGTGGCGCTCGACCTCACACTTCTTACTGGAGGATTCTTCTAATGTTGGAAATGTAGAAATTCGACACCATTAAGGATTTAATTTACCAAATCATACTCTTGTGGAGCGTCCACTGTTTCCTCAAAGGACGCCGAAAGGTTGACAAACTGTGTGTTCGGCCACTGGCCGCAGCCTGGCGAGAAGGATTTACGACGTCACGTGATCAAGGCAGCGTCTCCACGAGGTGCAACCAGGGTAACCAGACGTGCTGAAAAATTCGGGACAGCCCAGAATAACAAGCAGTTGTCCCGATTCTTGAATCCTGTCCTGTCCTGCCCCCCCAGAAATTAGACCAGACCAGAGTTTTGGTTGGTTTTAGGCCTAATAAAACTTTAAATACTGATTGAAACACTATTCTGATGTCTGAATTATGATTTTTAGCTATGTACAGTGTAAATAAACAGCTACAGCGAGGGCGATGTTATGACTTTGTTGAATTTAAAAAGACCTAAGGAGGGAAATTAAACCATCCATCGCTGACATGGAGCCCGTCGTCCTGGTGAACATGGGTTTTACTCCTCATTGCCACCATGACCTTGTGACCATGCCCACCCAAAACTCCCCTGTCCAGAACTTCACCCATTCTCATCCGGTCACCCTACATGCAACCATTAACCCCTCATCCTGCGGTCTTGCAGGAACCTAAGTCAATCGTTTCATCCTCTGGTGACCAAAAATGTCTGTACAAACTCTCGATCCATCCAATAGATGAGGAGACTTCATTTCACTGAAAACCATAAACCTGCTTGTGGTTCTAGAGGAAAAATCAGCAGAGTGATTCAGATTCATCCTCTGAGGAGCACGAATGTCTTTACAAACTTTCTCGGCAATCCATCCGACAGATGTTGGACCAGAGCGGTGGACCGTCAGACACTGAGAAACGCCGCTAGCACGGCTAAAAACAAGAGCCCGACCACTCGGGTCCGTCCTCACGTCCCTCCAGAGAGACCTGCAATTGTCAAAGCCGATACGGAGGCTCGGACGGGCTCCCCGCAATATCCAAAACCTTCACTCAGCAGTTATTGCAGCTGAATGGGAACAGGTCCTTCATCCCAAAACACAAAGCGAACGGGGGAATAGACCAAAAAGAAATCAAAAGTGAACAAAGAGGGATTGAACAGAGCGCGGAGAGTGACAGACAGCAGCGAGACAGGGCTGTTAGGTTATGTAGACTGAAGGCTGAGTGGCCGGGAAATTTCTGATCGCTTTAATTCACTACAGCCAACCTGGCCGGGCTCTCTCCCCCTCTCCGCTTTTATCTAACACTGTGTTTCTGTATTGATTTTTTTTTTCTTTATCTTCCAGCCCGGATAAGAGGACAGAGAACCGCGGGCGCGGGAGTGAATGGAGAACTTTCCCGAAGATTGCTGCTATTCTCCGGCTTATTGCCTCCTGTCCTTCATGGTTTCACATGACGTCCCGGGTGTCAGGATCGCCTTCAAGCTGTAAATGAGGAAAGCTGATGATACGAGCGGGCCGGGATCAAAAAAGGGAAGAGGAAATTGGCGGAGGTAGAAAGAATCAAACACATCTCTACAAAAAAAAGTGCGAGGTAGAATAAAATCTGAAAATATTTGTTGGCGCACGGGTGAGGAAGAGGAGGATATTTCCTCTGGGGGAACTTTCTGCTGCTCGAGGAAACTCGGGAAGGTGTCGAGATAATCTTCTGCGTTTAGAGCAGCATGGGAGAAAAACAGGGGCGCAGATTAAAACACCTCCTCGGCTGCTGTTTGCTCGCACATAAAAGCTTCATAATGATGTGTTGTGGACTTGTTGACATGCGAGCTCACATGACAACAACCTAACGGCAGAAAAAAAGCTGCAAAATGACGGGAAAAAAAGAAAAAACCGCGTTATTGCTTCTCAGAAACTTGCGTGCCAATTACAACAGTGGATGCAATAAAACAGTAGTTAATTACAAGCTTTGAGGAAGTTCATCTGAGAGCGTGAGCATGAAACACGCCACGCCCCGCCATGACAGAAAACTCTCTTTAACGGGGGGTGTTTAAGGTGAAAGTGTCAAATTTAAAATGAAGAGAAAGGCCAAACTTCTCGGGCGGCAGAATCTGTTAAAACAAAGAGGAGCTGCTCCTGAATGCACCAGCAGGACGCCTCTTTCTTGTCCCAGAGAAACAATTAGACGGAACAACTGTCTCGAATAAGAATGGACTGTCCCGGATCAAAGTGAAAGTAAGAAGTCCTTTCAGGGCCGACTAACAAAGCAGGACGACCTGCAGGAAGCCTTTTGTTTCACTCACCGCATTAACAGGAGCAGCATTTCATATTAACTCCGACAAATAGTTTGGATCACTTCGTCCGAGGGACGTCCAGAAGGTTCCCATGGAAGGGTTTTATGTGTCAGCTGAAGGGCCGATGACATGACAAACAGAAATCATCTTAAACAATCAGTGTGTTTTCTCAAGACTTCAGTGCTGTATTTAAACAGTCAGGGAGTTGTTGTCGCCTTTCGTATTTCCATTTCCTTTTACGTTAATCTTCTACTCAGCTAAATTTCAGAGGCTTACTTTATCGTGGAGTAAAACCTTTTCAGTTTTTTCAATTTCAGCCTCATTTCACCAGGAAGTCCCATCGAGATCGAGATCAATTTAACAAGCGAGACGTACAAAATCACACAAATGCAACATCTAATCGCATCCATCCTTCACCTCGTTCCTCCTTTAAATTAATTAATAAACATGTCTAATTTTAGATCTCTTTGTTAATTCATCCATGTTCAAGATACGAGGGTTTTGCCTCTGCGAAAAAAACCAAGACATCAAAGATCATCACATCAGCGCAGCATCGCTTGTTGATCTACATTTTCAATCTGTTCACTGAAAAGAAGCCGGTGATGGTCTCGTTTGTTTCTGCAGGTCACATCGAGGCGTCTGTATTCAATTGAGACCAGTTAGACGAACTCTTGTACGTCAGGTGACATTGTGAATGCAGGATGTTTACTTGGAGAACTGTACAGTAAAAGAGAGGAGCCCTGCAGGCGTCTGTGACACGTCAGAGCAACATATGCGAATATTTTGAGCTTCCTGGTCCGACGAGGCTCCCAGTGGGACGCAGACAGAGGACGGAGTAATGGTTAGGAAACTCATCCTGACGCACACCAGGAAAAAAACATCCTCATGACTGCAGGGAACCTCGGCCCGAATCTCGTCCCGCCACGTCACCAGAGCGTGAAACCAGTTTCTTCACGATAAAGATGCAGAATCCTACAAATCATGAATGAAGAGGTCAGCTCGCCTCATGTCTGTGTGAGGTTACACATCCTTGTGAAACCTTAAAGTTAAACCTCTCGGAGATCCTGCAAACAAATAAAGGTGTTGTCCTGCGCCCAGTAAAAGAGCAAAGCCCCGTCTGTCTGCGTACAATGAAAAGGAGGCGAAGCTCAACAGAGCCCAGACTGATTTTTATGTGAATGTTGACTAAGAATGGTCTCCATCTGTGTAAACCAGCTCAAACAGTGACTTCCTGTGAGTAACAGTCTGAAGCCTGGAGCAAATCACTGATATTTATCATGCAAGATGGCACACATTCCCAGGGTTACAGTCCGACTGCTGCTGCTCTCGCTGTGGCTCGGGCCTGCTGAGAGACACACAGAGAGACAGGACACTTTTTAAATTGTTTTTTAAAGCCCCAAACAGCAGGATTGAACAGTTGTAGGTAAGACTGTTTTCTCCTTTAATTTCATTTATTTAAACATCCAGCGTTACCACAGACATTATGGATGTTACGCACCGGATTTAAAAAGACGAATAACCTGGTTCAGCCGTAAAACGCAGGTGATTCAGTCGCCTTTCTGACGGCTAGAAAAGGAAATTTGAAAAACTTGAAATTTAACTGTGAGAGCTTTTAATCTGAGGAGGAAACTAACATGCTGTCCTCGAAGGACAACACATTTAACACATGACTGCCACCTTATTCTCCTCTCAGGACGGATTCTATATTCAGTTATGGAATATAAATATTTCTAACTTTGTATTATAACCTTAATAATGTTGTGAAAATGACCTCTCTGAGTCTGAAATGTCGTTTCCCAAAATTACACAGTGCACCGTTAAGGTTTAAGAGCTACAGTAACACATTATTCGATCACTTCGAGTCTCCAGATTCTCCAGATGCTGCTCATCCTGTTAGCAACGTGCTAATGAAACCGGGAGGAATAAAACAAAAACAGAACACGTCTCCTTCACCTCCTCTTTTCCTGAATGACGAGGGTCGGTTTGGTTTTTTTTTACAGATGAATCCTTTAATCTAAATGATCCAGGAGATCACTGCACTCGGCTGTTAGTTATGATCTTTATTGTATATTTTCCTGAATATGTTTAGCATGTTTAGTACTTTAATACAATGTTGAGCCGCTTGTTTTTTGCTCAGGTATTTCCATTTTCTGCTCCCTCATACTCACACTACACCACATTTTTGAGCCAAATATTGTACTTTTTACTCCACTACATTTATTTAATAACCGTAGTTACTAGTTACTTTGCAGTTTTCAGTTTTTAGTCTTGTCGGCAATCAAATACAAAAGCCTGTAATGTAATATCGGATCCGATTATGAGGAGTTCTCATTGAATACAGTATATAAATATATGCAAAAATATGTATAATTCACTTTACTTGCGTGCAGTGAAGGAATGTAAGTAAGCACATTTACTTTATTTGATAACTTGAGTTACAAATAACTTTGCAGATCATCGGAGCAGAAGCAGCACATTTTTAAATTAATTTATTTTATCGACAAATGGATTAAACTGATTATATAACTGTCCAGACCAATAATCACTCAACCCAAAGTATACACTATATATGTTCATGTAAATATATATATAGTTTACTTTTGATAGGTACATTTATTGCCAGAAAATGATGTTTGACTCTTATTATTATTATTAAAGTGAAAACATTTTATCCAATATCTTTACTTTGGCTGTTTTTTACAACAGTGGCAGGTGGAATGACAAGAGAGTGTTTCTTTAACTTATTGTGAAAGTAAAGTTGGACTGAATTTACTTGAATTTATATATTAAATATGGTGAATTAATACGTTTTTCAGCCTCATGCACAGAATATTTAAAAAACTGACAGACAAACTGAGGAGGAGGCAGTGAAGGGAGCAGACAGCTGCACTCCATCCTCCTTTCTCTGATATTAATGTGTCTTATTGATGCTATCATAACTGTTACAGCCGTGTCCATCCATCACAGCAGATGTGGACGAGATGCAGGAGTCTGTCTTCTTGTAAAAAATCATCAAAGTCACTGTTCAGACAGACGGTAAACTCACTGAGAGCTTCTCTTTTAAAGATGTTTCGGGGTGTTTTAGCATGTTTCTACGCACCGAGCAGTGTTTTTCTTGACGTGCCGTCGCCCTCAGCTGTCACGTCGGCTTCCCACGTATTAATGATGCAATAAACGGCGGTACAGGAGGAGCAAGTCACGGGTAATTGCAAAGTCATGCTCCATAGGCCCAGTGTGGTTTATTTGATTAACCTCTGGTGACAGGTCAGATGTTGGGAATATGTTTTTCAGCCAGATGATCATGGGTCATTTATGACCTCCCGCTGAAGGATAATCAATAGCTGGATAGACGGACAGGCAGACAGCTGACAAACTCTGTCATCGGGGTCATGTTTGTATTATGTCTGGTCCCGGAGCGGCAAATATCATGATACTGCCGAGGCCCGCTGACACTTCTTGACAGGGCTGGTGTTTACAGAGAAAAGAAAGGACAAGAAAGGAAAAGAAAGAAAGAATTTCTGACTAAGTGTGGCCTAAATTAAACCCAGTAAATATTTCTGTTTCTACCTGCCTCACATCCTTGTTCTCTGGCGGTGGACCGAGCCACAAAATGGCAGCATGTGCGTCAAACAGTCCATTCAAAGGGAGGCGAGGGGAGGGGAGGGGAGGGGGGCAGGAGGGGGGGAGGGCGGGGAGAGAAAAACAAATGTCATGCGATGCAAACAGTAAAAAGAGCCCAATCTGCTTTACAACACTTTTACAGCACATCCTGGGCCGAGCCTGACTGGCTGCCTGCAGACAAACCCTCGCTCACATCCGGCCCGCTCGCTGCAGCTCGCTGCCGCCGTCCTCTCTCACTGGCTGCTGCTGCACTTTTTAAACCGCCACCCGCTTTGAGCTCTGTGCGCCTGTAAACAAATGCAATTTTGCATTTCCTGTAGTCTAGACACAGCTGAGGCAGAGCTGCAGCAGGTCTCACTCAGACGTCTGCGGGGGGAGAAGGAACGTTTGACATCTGTAAAACAACTGACATGATAAAAGAGACAGTCAGAACGGTGACAAGCGTGGACTGTACAGATTCTTTGGGATTTCTGTCTCCTTTAATGAAAACTGTTAAAAATAAGAATACTGGTAGAAAGCATTCATCTGCAGTGTAGTAAACTGAGTCACAAAGGACGAGATGTAGAGTTGGAGAACAGATTTTACTTTGAGACAAATGAGTTAAAACCCCAAAGTGATCCAAAAAACTCAAGATCCTTCAGGAAAAAATGAAAGATTCCTTGGCAAATAACTAAAAATCCAAAAATTTGACCCCTTTACCACCTTTAGAAATACTTTAAAGAGCCATAAAAAATTGTTAAACATCCTAAAAACTCCCCACAAAATATTAATTATCCCCAAAAATATGAAACAAACAAGCAAACAAAAAAAATCAGGAATAAAGATTTTAAACAATTAGTGACTTAGAATTAATTAAAATCCTAAAATGCATTAAAAACCTTTAAAGAAACACCCTAAAAGCTATTAAAATGCAATAAGTTCTTAAATCCACCTCCCCAAAACTAAAAAACCCTGAAGGAAAATCCTAAAAAGTCAAACTTAAAATCAGTCAAATCTCGAAAATCTTAAACAATAAACTAAAAAATTTACTAAAATTCATTAAAATCTTAAAGATAATTTAAAAACATTTGAAAAGACCATATAAAGCCAATAAAATGCCTCAAATTCTTAAATTCCCGAAGTTAAAAAAATCCTTGAAGATAAGATTTGATACATTGAACTAAAAATCCTGATGGAAAACCTAAAATAAGTCAAAATAAATCCTGAAAGTCTTAAAAATGTATTACAAAACCCATTTTAAAAGTACTTTTAAAGCCATTAGAATTATTAAAATCTCATCTGAGATCCAAATCTTTCAAATCTGAAAACACCTTTTAAATCACATTAAAACCATTAAAATGCTTTAAAGTTTTAAATCCCCTGTAACAATAAATCTACTATAAAAAACTTAAAATCCTTAAAAAATCCTAAAATTACCACCTAAAATGTAAAACACTGTTGAAATAAAATAATACAAACTTTACTTTTATCATACCTCTACTATATTACTCACTAAATAATGATTCTTTAAAAAAAAAAAAAGAAAGAAAAGAAAATCTGAATATCCTTTAAAGATCTTCTGCTGAAAACCCGATAAAACCAACCAAGTGGACTGTGACATTAAAAAATATGTTCACACACACGATGTCCTTCCTCAAAATCCTGAATGTTTGTCACATGACACAGTGTAATGTTCTGTAAACGCTCCTTTAACTAAAATTAATTCATAATTACAGCAGACATGTGGTCAGTGAAGGCATCACGCCTTTGAACAGCCGCCCGTGTGATCTGTCACGGCGCCGCTGAGACGCTCGGCTCTGTTCTGCTGCGCAGCCAAACGAGAACGAATCAAAGCGCCTTCGGAGAGACGATCATTGATTTAATCACATCATCAACCGCCGCCACTTCAGGGCCAGAGTAGCTAATCCATACGCGGCCAAACAGAATCACGCCAACGCCGCAATCATAGCTAAATGGGGATCAGGAGGTGTCGCGCAGGCATATCAGCTTCTATCACGCTCAGATGTGTTATGAAGTGTTTCGGCATCGATCAGGGATAACAACTACACGTCCATCGACCGCAGAAGACATAACTGTATCGACGAGAGAATTAGAGGGATAATTGTTCCTCTGTCGTGACTGTCCTCCTGTGTGTGTGTGTGTGTGTGTGTGTGTGTTCTCGTGCTGTAATTGTGCGTAAAGAAAAGGTGTCATCTGAAAACATATTACTTGCACTTAAAAATAATCCTTAAAGGGACACTGTGGAATTATTTCTCCCATCTAGTGGTTAAATCTTATTTTGCATTCAAACGAATACTGCTCTCTAGCGCCTCAAAGCGTTTTCAAATGTGCGTTGCAACCTGTTGGAACTACGGCAGGCGGGATGTGTCAAGATTCAAGAAGCCGTGACAACAACATGTCTTCAAACAGCACTTCGTCAAGTTTTGTTTCGGGTGATGAGG
The DNA here is from genome assembly GCA_039737535.1 of Lagodon rhomboides. NCBI lineage: Eukaryota > Metazoa > Chordata > Actinopteri > Spariformes > Sparidae > Lagodon > Lagodon rhomboides. The sequence goes on from CM077799.1 coordinate 6,601,211, forward strand.
TACGTTATTTCAAACAGACTTCAAACTGCAGCTGACGAGCTTCTCCGTTCCACAGTCACGCTGGCTCATCTGGCTTATCTGTACCACGTAGAGCTTTTTGTCCCTCTCGGCAGTCCGTCGTTTTTTATAGACCGGAAGGACGTGGAAGCCTCCGTAGAGCTCGCCCGTCCTCTGTAAACACAGATAAGTGATTCTTCCCTCAGGAGGAGAAGTGAGATTGTCGGCAGAGATCATTTTACACCAGTGAGGACTTATTTATGAATGAAGACGCTGATCTGAGGTAATAAATTACTTAAAACACTACACAGTGGACCTTTAACACGCGTCAGACAAGCAAACCAGAATAAATCTGCGTGATAAGTTTAATTTTGTGTTATTCTGAGGGGTGGATGAAGCACTCAGGTCCTTTAATTCAGTCAAAGTACACGTAAATTACTGTAAAAGTACTTCAATTCAAGAAGTGATCAGTTAAAATGTTAGTGTTTTAAGTCAGAGGGCTGTTTCTGCAGGAAAATGGCACCTGAGACCGAAATATGGTCGTGTATTATTGTTAATAATGACGCATCGACGCACGTGTGACTGGTGGAGGTGGAGCTGGTCGTCGGTTTCTCAACCCGAGGGGGTCGTGAGTTTTGTTCCAGGGGTCGCCAGACGATGGTAAAATGGAAATCTGGTGGATTCGGTGAGAGCGATCTTGGCGGTCGTTTCAAGACTTGACTCGACTCTTTCAGATAATCACTTCGATGATGTCGTCGGACGCTAAGAATGACAATCTCGGCCTGTCAGTGCGAAAAAAGAGGAACCTTTAGTCGACGTACTTGTGGAAGTTGCCCCAACACCGGCTGCGATACAATCCTTTGGGGCAACTTCCACTTCCTGTTTCTGCAGGAAAATGGCACCCGTGACCGAAAATATGGTCGTGTATTATTGTTAATAATGACGCATCGACGCACGTGTGCTGTACTATTTTACTGGTGGAGGTGGAGCTGGTCGTCGGTTTCTCAACCCGGAGGGGTTGTGAGGTCGTGGATTCGGTGAGAGGCGATCTTGGCGGTCGTTTCAAGAATTGACTCGACTTTCTCAGATGATCACAGAAATCACTTTAATGATGTCGTCGGACGCTAAGAATGACAACCTCGGCCTGTCAGTGCGAAAAAAGAGGAACCTTTGGTCGACGTACTTGTGGAAGTTGCCCCAAAGGATTGTATCGCAGCCCTTCCACAAGTACGTCGACTAAAGCTTCTACCAGCAGCTGCTGGAGATAATCTACAGGATCAATTAAAACAACAGGTTTCCCTTTTAAAGCAACAGTATTTTACTTTCTGGACAAAGACTTATTGATTGTTGATTGTTGGACCCGAGCCGTCGACCCACATCCTCAGGGATGAGACTCCGGAAACTTACATACTGTCTCTTTGATATCCAACAATGGGTTTTTTTTTTATGTCAAATCTGAAAAAATAATCTGTATTTATTTTCAGGTAAATGTAGCGGAGCAGACGTATAAACTCAATTAAACCACAAGTGTCTCTCTCCGAGCCAATTAGGAAATATCTGAGATCGACCCGGGCGCCGCTTCCCGGAAACCCGTTCAAAGTTTAGAGTGCCAAATATTATTGTTTATCGATTTAAAGGAGCGTCGACGTCTCATTAGTTTCTCAGGATGTTTTCACAAACTGAAATCACGAAGGTGGGGTGGGGGTGGTGGGGGGAATAAAGCAGGTCTACTTCCTTTTTATCTGATATCGGGGCAGAAAAGACTTCTCTCGTTCCTCCTCTCGGGTGAAAAAAAAAAAAAAAAAATACAGCCCTGGGAAAGCTTTTCGGGTTATTATTGGATGTCCACTCTAAAAGTATTTCCAAACAATCCGATGTTGTGCTCTAATAGAAAATCTATGAATGCTTCTCAGGGCCGGGGGGACAAAGCTACGGCGGGGCTGTACATCTGTGAGTTTAGAAACAAAGCTTTGTTTGTGAGCCTCAATCACTTGTGCTCATGAAAGCAGACACTTACTTGAAAAACTTTCTTTTTCTTTCAGGGGGGAGGAGGTGGAGGAGGAGGAGGAGGAGGGAGGAGGAGGTTGTGGGGTTGTTGGGGGGGTGGAGAACACTCTAAACCTACATCCTGGTATAAATTTGCAAAACGCAATACAGGCCTGATTGTGTGTGGAGCCGACGCAGGATGCATACAAATAGAATCCCTCCTGAAATGTCCCCGTCCCTGCATGGCTCAGTGGCTAATGTACAATAAATCAACAAAAGGGGGCTTTAATGCGAGCGGCGGGCCGGTCCAGGGTCCTGTTATTTTATCTTTTTACAGTATTTAATTGGAAGTTTTCCCTGAAACATTACACCGCGCTTTCAAATGACTTTGCCCAAATCTAAGAGGAGATTGATAAGAATTTCTCTCCCTCTCTCCCTCCCTCCCTCCTCCTCCTTTCTCCCTTCCACCCCCTTTTTGCCTTTCAGGAGAGAGAGCAAGTTTTTGCCGAAGGGGAGACTAAAGTTACAAGTGTGTGGCATTTTGTGGAGGGAGAATGAAATCGGAGGCTCGGAGGGACGGATAAGGACAGGCTGGGAAAAAGGGAAGTTGGCAGTGGTAGCGGGTCAACAGCGCGCCTCAGAGCCTTACCCACTGCACCAGGTGTCCACTTAATTCAAATGATACTATTATTCATAGACAGAGGAAGAGTATTGAAACGACCCTCCCCCCCTCCAAATCATTTGCAACTGAATACAGATATAATCCTGGAAATATAAGTCTCCATTAAGGCTATCCCATTTAGCAAACAAGGCTCCCATTGTGCAACATGTTGTGTGTATAAATCACAGTCTGAGAGAGAGCGAGAGAAAAAAAAAAAAGAGAAAAGAAGACGAGGACGAGGGAGAAAGTAAAACATTCAGTCCAAGACGAGATTTGAGAATGTCACTCAGTCACACATGACAATTAGGAGTGTGTTTAACTTTCTGATTTTATGGCGCCGTTTGTCGTCGTCTCTGTCCGGATTCTGCTAATTTTATTCTTCAGATAAAAGGGAAAGAGCGGCGCGTAAAAAGACGAAAAGGAACAATTTGACAGTTGTGCACGTTTCTGGAAAGCGAAACATTGGTGTTATTCACACAACTGATGTTTATAACATGACTGTGCATTATAGTGTTGATGTTACACCAAAAGTAGGAAGAATTAGCTCAGAGGGTCGATGTCATATGTTTAAAATGTGTTGAAATATAATTTAGATATCTGCTCTTCATGTCTTTACTGGGATTGTTCCACAGTTTGTCATAAACACAACGAACAATCAAACATTGTCCATATGCTCGTACTTTATGTCGACCTCGCTGCTGACCCAAAATATGATATTAAAATATTATTATTAATGCAGAAGAAAAATGTCATCATTTGTAAACTGACAGCAGCAGAGACCCAACAAAATGTGCCTTTAAAGAGGCCTGCAGGCCTAAAAACGACAAAACTCCATCAAACCCCAAAAAAGAGACAACGATGAAATTTCAAAATAAAAAAAATTTCAAAATAAAAAAAATTGTTAAAAGAAGCTGTTATCTCTGACTCATAAAACTGTTGAATGCCCCTTTAAAATGCAAAAAAAATAAATAAATGAAGGTTTCGTGTGTAAATCTGCTTTTTGGCAGGTGCAGGTTTATCAAAAGGGGCTCGAAATGTTGTATCTTTTCAAATTTAATAAAATCATAATGATGTAATTTAATTTAGATTTCTCAGTAAACATCAATAAGACAAAGACCCACAATCTTTACGACAAACAAAACAAAAAATAACAAACGACGCATTTAAACCACACCTCAAACAAAAAGGCTCGACTCGGCCCGAATGTGTCAAATCTGGTCAACTTGATCAAATAAATAACTCAAATATCATTTTCTTTCTGTTTCTGTACCCCAAATCAGCTCATACAATCCTTCAGATTCTCTTAGTTATTTTTACTCTGTGTGGCGTTGTTGCCTTCTTCTTACACGGGAAAAAACAAATAGTGTGCGTCAAAAGTTTCAGAATAAAGGCCATGTTTTAATATTTAAAAGGGATTAAGCAGAAACATTTAGTAGCACTCCACTGAAAATGAATTATTACTGTTAATAAATAATGCCAGAAAAGATTAATTAGGACAGTTTTGATGTAAACTAAGTGGAAAAGGTGTCATGTTAAAGTTGAGGTTATTTGATGTTCTAACATTTTGACAAATTAGGATACAAACCAAGTAAATACATGTTTTATAGCTTTTTAAATCTTTTCTGGTGTCTCTTTTTGTCTGGTATTTCATTTTAGCGGTTAACTTCTCTGCACACTGATCACTTCATCACCGTCACGCTCACTGAATCAACATTTTTCTCCGTGCAGCTGCAGAAAAACCACTTAACAACACATAAATACATCAGGACACCCAGAAACTGATTCCCAGTTGTCTAAAAGCTGTAGTTCATTCCAGTTAAAGGAAGAACCCTCCTGGTTCTCGTGCTGCTCGGTACAGTGCAGAGTTCATCTTCAGTCAGCGGATCAATCTAATCCTTCAGAGGAACGTGCGATGGACCGGTGCAATCACGCCAAACAATGGCGCTCCAGACAGGAGTCCATCCCCTCCACAGGAACTCGGAGGTGAAGAGAGCAGCTGCTTTATAAAAGCAGACAATATCGAGCTCCTGATAACTTCTTCTCTTCTGATTTCAGCCACCACAGAAGAAGAGTGTCGCCGAGGGCCAATTACAGTCCAATCCCCCCCAAAACTGAACGCAGCATATTTTGAAAGAAAAGTCAAATAAACACACATGAAGGAGAGTCGCTCGTCCTTATGTGACACAAAATACTGGATCTTTAGCCATTGTTGCAGCCGCTGCAATCAAACCGTCTACTTAAAAGTGTATCAAACAGCCGATGATTTGATTTTTGCTTGACAATTATTTATAATAAAATCTTTCTGACCTCTGTAAACTGACTGATAACCGTCAGTACACCCTGAGATGTGTTATATGTATAATTTAAAGGCTGGCAACACGACAAGATATCAGACATGCTCCAGTCGATTTTGAGATTTTGGGCTAATTTTCTTCCAAAACATCTCAAACAGTGGAAAGACAATGTCCAAAATAAATTGTTAGGTGTCTAATTTAGTTCAGATTTCTGAAATTGGCGCATATTTAATTAGGTTTTCAGAAAACTTGTAATAGAAAAATCAGTTAGAATTGTGTCTCCATTCACCTGCAGCGTTGCCCCTTCAAGATATAATGTGTGACATTTGGCCCTTTAAAGCAACATTATGTAGAAATTGGCATTTTGTGTGATTTGGCGCCCCCCACAGTTTCTGAGTGCTTCAACATCACCGTCGTAAATACAAATCCCAGGTGTGTAACAGCTCGTCAGACGTGACGCAGGTTCTGACTACAAACTAAACTCATGACGTCATAACAGTGTTGTGTGGTGAAAACTTGTGTGTTGAAGTAAACATGTGTGTAACGCTGTGATCCGACCCTCGAACTGAAGTCACGTAGTGCAGAGACAGGTGATAAAGACACGATTCACTTTTACCAAAGTAAGATTTTGACACGATAACTTTACTTTTACTCATTTATGACTTTTGAGGTACTTTTTACAGCAGTGATTTTCAGAGCTCACATCTTAAACTGTCACTTTGTCAGCTGAAACGATCAGTAAATGAATCGATCAGTTGATGGACGGAAAATTCAACTCGCATTTAATTTGATTGTTAAGTAATCGTTTTAATCATTTATGTCAAAAATTCTCAAGTTCCAGCTTCTCAAACGTGTGATTTCTCTTTTTGTGTTTCTCTGTTTTACATCACTGTGAACTAAATGTCTGTGGGTTTCCTTCAGGCAGTCTGAAGTGTGACAGGAAACTCTTTCTGGGGTTTTGTTCTCAGCGAGGTTTGAATCAGTCAATCAATCACTCGGGCTCAGACGCAGAGCGCCTCTCTCCGCTATCACCCTCACAGGGCAAATATATCACAGCTATATTAGATTAACGCGAAAATACTCGTCGTTATGTCTGCGATATCTAAACTCCTCATTCAGTTTTAGTCTTTTCATTATCAGTTTTCTAGACTCTCCGTCCCTAAAACTGGAGTTCCCATGACCCGTCACAATACAGTGATGATGTATTCAAGCAGTGATGTATGAAATTCGGGCAAATAAAAACCTTTGTCCTCCCACGCTGGCTAATTATTTGACAGATTGGAGCCCTGTTGTGTGTGGATACTGTGAAGGAGCCCTCCGTCGCCCATCCCCCACCCAATAAAGAGGCCACTTGCAGAAAAAAATTCCTCTATAGCCACCCTTTTCTATTCTTTGTTAGAAGATTACATTTTTTCACCACATTTTGGAATGACAAAATGGGGGAGAACTGTGGGTTTTTTGGAGGGGGACCCTGTGTGCTCAGGCAGTGACAGAGGGGGCCAGGACAGCAGTCAGTGGCGGTCTAAAAAGATTTTCTCAAGCAGAAATATTTAATCTTCTCAGGGAAAATAAAGCAGAGAAAAAACAGAGGACAAAAAGAAGCTAATCATCCACAGGTCTCCCCCCACGTCTCCCCCCACCGCCTCCCTCCCTCCCCTTAGTTATCTGTAAAAAACAAAAAACAAGAGAGAAAGATTATGTAAGATTGATAGAATAAATCTGCATGTGTAATTATGAGTTACACATGTTCCCACATTTGTGTCCAGACTTTCTGATGACTGTTTTAAGGCGCAGAGCCAAAAGAAACAGTTCACATGAAACTGCAAAAAACAAGAAAGAAAAAGATGATATCTGCTGTTTAACTTTAATATTGTATCTTTAATTCTCTGTGTTCTTCTCCAAACAGGGCGCAGCGACAACTTTCCGGGAAGACTTCTGTAAGCGGCTAATTAGCGGAGCTGGAAGCTTCCAATTACTCTCTTAACAGAGCTCTGTTTGTTGCGTTCAGACTGTAGAAGACGTATAATTATATGCGCGTCGCATGCAGGTGCACGGCTATTGGAAGGCAGAAATGATTTGAAGAGCAGCACCTGCACCGTGACTCCAGAACCACAAATTTATTTAAATCCAAAAACCGATCAGCGTCGGGGCTGAATGTTTATTTATGGTTACAACTGTAGTTGTCTGAGAGGCTCTGTGGTGACAGGTGTGGAGCTCAGCGTGCAGGTGTTACTGGTTTTATCGATGCATTTTATACTGACGATGCTCCGAACGACCAACTTCCCGGATGCTTGAACAGAAACTTCGACTCATTGACATAATACTAAGAGTAAGAACACACTCAGCGACAGTCAGTTTAATCTCTGAGGTAAACACTGTCAAAAACAATATTGCATTTATTATAAAACTGTAAATTAAATTCTTCAGTAACACACTCACATATTAAATGCAGCTGAACTGTGTTTTATTATGAACATTGCACATTATCTTACAGAACATGACAAGACTGCTGCGTAACATCTCGGTAGTTATCATTCATAGGTGTCATTTCATTTTTAAAACAAAAAGTTTTGTCCTCATCATTTAAAGAAATTTAGTTTAAAAAGGACAAAAATAAAATAGCTTCCACCAGGACATGTTAACTTACAAATAAGATTAAATTAATCTTGATTCGCTGTCATTCGCCAATGTTGTTTTTTCCCCTCATAAACCATGTATCCAAATCCCCATTGTTTACAAGGCTAGCTACATTAGCCTAGCTAACATGCTAACATAATTTTTTACATCTATCTAACATTTGCTGCTTTAGCTATGGAAGTAGCTTAGCAAATATTCATCCAGTAACATGTTTTTTTAATACGTTGAGTTTTGAATGTTGTTCACTTGTTTGTTCGCTAAATACAAAGTAAACAACTTAGAACGGGCTAACGGTAAAGAAGTAGCATCGTTATTTGTTTATAATGTTTCACTACAGTCTTTTGTTAGCAAATGACAGTTAGCATATGTTCATCAGTTTGTTGATTGATGGGTTTAGCCTAATTATGGCGTACAATTTCCTTCAAACTCAACTGCATTAGCAACTTTATATGCTAGCCACATTAGCCAAGCTAACATGCTAACATAAGGCAAACTTGTCCAACCTGTGATGCATTTAGTAAAAGTACATTCGGCAACAATTTTTTATATTTTAGGCTATGATATTTTTGTTTGTTTGTTTGTTTGTTTGTTTGTCTGTTTGGATGTTACTCGTTAGCTGGCTACCTGATGGCAAAGCAGAAAACGATGCAGCCTAGAGTAAAATTCTTGAATATATGAATAAGTTTGAAACTATGAAAACATTGAGAATACCCCTTACTTCTATTTAAGATTTAAGGTTAGTCAGGCGTTTTTGGGTTTTTTTTGCGCTCTCTCTCCGTCTTGGTTAATTATGTTGTTGTTATATTTTGTTTTGTGTTGCATTGTCTTGTGATTTCGGATGTTATTGAAGCCAGAACACAAGCCGGCGTCATACATCACGCCCTCCCTGTGAGTAATACCACGGGCTCCAGTTTTGGACACAACCTTGATGTTGTGGTCCTGAAGCCACCAGAGTTTATCCTCTTGGCATCTGGCTGCGAGGTAGAGGGGACCGAGAGAAAGCATCTGTGGGGTCTCGTCGTCGTCCTCCTCCTCCTCCTCCTCCCCCCTCGTAGAGCCGAGGCTGGAGGAACTCTTGGCAGCAGCCCAGTGAAGAGGTGGCTGGAGTATTAACCGCACAACTTCCCCCACGTAGAAGGTTAAAACCCTTTCACAGTTTCCTCCCTCCCTCCCTCAGCAGCGGCAGCACCACAGAACATATGCTCTTTAAAAGCATATGGTCAGCAACAAAACTTTAAACTCTTTAAACAATGAAAACGCTAAAAAAAAAAAAAAAAAAAACGCTCGCTTTGAACCACAAGTAGTGAATGTAATGATACTCTTTTGTAAGAAAATAAAGGCGATTAGAGGATCCGATGCCAAGCTGTGGTGATTTATCACGCACATATTGTCCCAATTAGCACGATTATGGCGATGGCGCAGGCGGCTTGACCTTCTAGTACCATCCTCATTTGTATCGTGTCAACGAAGAAACAGCTCCTAAATCACTGCTCCTCACTCCCTGGTCAGATTACCACACACTATTTAAATCTGCGAGCCCAAAGACACAGAAAAGAGGCACAGGTAAGAGTGAACTTTGTGAAATCTGATTTTGTCCTACTGCTCAACTGGAACAGTAATAATAGAGTATTAAAGATACATAAAGCTCTAAACACATTTAGTCACTACTCACATTTTTTCACTACAATTCATTTTTGTAAGAGTAATAATGACTTTTTAAAGTTTTTTCCCAGTTGTTTAAACACATTTCTTGAAACTACAGCTCAATTTCTCTGTTAACATTTTGTCAAAACCCCTCATATATTTTGCAAAATGAAAAACGCTGCACTCAAAACCACGTTGTCTCTCTTCAAAACTGAGTCTTTACACCAAAACAATCCACGCAGCTGTCATATGAATATCTCTCACAATGACTTTTGTCTTCTCGAAGGTCGTGCCACATAATTAACTGAACAGAATTCAGTAAAATCCTCCTTGTTTATTGTAACATTTAATTTGTTTGTCCCAAAAAAGGTTGCAATGTTTTGATACAGAATAAAGACTTTACAGAATACAGTACTGTGATACAATAATGTGAATATAATACATAAACAACACTAATTGTATCAGAGATGTTACACATTTGTCGATCCAATGAGCTCAAATTAAGCCAAACTCACAGCGCAGCTTCCCACAGTCACCAAATGGTAAATGGTTTCTAGTTCAAACCAGAGAATTTTTACATAATTATGTCAGATATTTTATTGAAAAGCAGCTTATCAGTTATTATCTCTGTTTTGTCCACACAAAAATCTGGTCAACACAGGACATGTTGTTATTAATTGTTAAGCTCAATTGCAAGTTTTTATATACAAAAAAAATATTGTGATTTTAAACTCAAAATGTATATCATCTTTTTTGTTGTATGGTTAATTTTTCATATCCTGTACCATAAAACTTTTTTTGAATTGATAGAAATGTAATATACAATTGTGCAGTAACAATCAAGGTGTTGCCACTTCGGGAAAAATAAATGGGTATACAGGTAGAAAACAAAAGAAAACAAAAGAAAACAAGCTATTTAAAACATCAGGAAGGCGAGTTCAGAAAACTTTCAATAAAATTCAATAGTGAAGTAAAGATATGTAAAGATGTGTGGAGTTGGAACTTAATTTCAGTACTTTGTAAAGATTTCTAATCATAAAGTCTCAGCATTATATAAACAGTAAGTTAATTGTTGATACAGTCATTTGAATCTATTTTGAATCTAACCTGTATTTCTATTTTATATTGAAGTGCATACGAATTAGAAAGTAGACAAAACTGATACAAAACAAGTGCAAACGAGGAAGTAGATACAAAGAAGATAGAAATCAGGAAGTGCACTGTAAAATCTGACAAACTGACTTTACTTCAAAAAAATCAAGGAAACCAATTACCTCAAAATGACCAAATAATAAAGACTAATAATTTTAAGTTGTTAAAACTTTTAAGCTCGTACAACTAAAATGTAATATTCTGCTTTACATGGTAACTCTGAAGTGATCTGTTTCCTGACTTAAAGTAAGTAAAGTAACTTTACAGTGTATAAACAAAAGTGATTGCTTCTGCAGTGGAGATCAGACACAAATTTAATGCAAAGTAGAAAAGAAATAACTCAAAGTGTGATTCAAGAAAATATATTCAAAATCGGTACAAAAACGCTACAAGAGAGGAAGTCGAAACGACATTTAGTTGATAGAAAATTGGTACAAAACAGATGAAAGATAGAAAGTAAACTCAAAATCAGTAAATACAAAGGTGTCAGATGCAAACTTTTGATTTTCTCTTGATGAAGTTGTGCATGTAGCCCTGATAAGCTTTTCACAACAGAGCGCCACAGGAAGTCCCTCCTGTCTGCAGCCATCAGACTTTCTAACTCCTCAACGTCTGACGCTTGGAGTCAATAAACCGACCCTGGATTAATTTTTCCTGTAAACGGCCACAATCTTAAAAATCTTACAATACAATTTTTGTACAATATTTACCCATTTTTTTCCATTTTCTGTGCAATATCATGCAAAAATCTGTTATTTTCATGGCATTTGTGTAACATTTATTTATATTTAGTTTAACCACTGCCAATTATTAGATATTGCATTATTACTCATCATCATCTAAATGGTAGTTTGCATCTTTATGCCTCTATTTCGGTAAGTATTTCTACTTTAAGATGTATAAATACAATGTTGTCACATACAGTTTTAACAACATATTTTTTACAGTTATTTTTGTATTTTAGTGCTTCATGTATTTATTCTTACTTGTGATATTTCCATTCTCTTCTATTCTAGAAGGAGCAGCTGCAGCATCTAAAGTCGACTCTGACTCTGAAACGTGGAGTAAAGTAAGACACTCTGTGGGAAAAGTGATATAAAAAAGTGTGTACAGTGTGTGTCGCTGTGACGACTCTGTCGACTGCAGGAACAATGTCGCTCCTCGGGCCCGCCCGTGTATTGAAATGAATCTCTGGACGTTTTGTTTTGGCTAATGGCTGATGTGTCAGCTCGTATGTCTGTGTCACACCACTGGCCAAGGCAGCCTCCCGACAGAGCTCTTTGGGTGTGAGTGTGGTGGTAACGGAGAGTTTGGAGTCGGGCGGTTTTGGGAGGGGGGTCAGGCTTCGAAGGGAGCACATGGAAATGAGACCCATTCATCCCTCTACCCATAACCCCCCCGATTGGCATATGGCATGGCATTGTCCTTGGCCGCTGAGCCAGAAGTGATGCAATTTGTTGGCATGTCCTGTCATTTCACAAACTACCCATCCCATTGAGGCCTCCAGAAAACAACAACAGAAGACATGGAAGGGCAGCCAACAGCTCAGCTTCTGTGGACGCTCTGCCAAATTCACTCAAGAGGGAAATGAAAAATAACTCAAACACTCAAACGTTTACCAATATTCATTTAGGGTTTTACATTAGAACAATGATATGAAAACGTGTTTTTTTTTAAAACGATGCTGAAATTTAGCAGCTTGAGTCGTTTGAGTAAACATTAATATTGGTTGAAATACTTCAACATGTTGTTTTGAAAAGTGGCAGTTGAATTACAAATACTGACAGAAATTGAAAGAGCAGTGAAAAACTGAAAGAAGAAGTGTCAGTTTAAATTCAAGCACTAAATTAAGTTTAAATTGTCAATTTAAGGGTTCAGTTTGTCTAAAGTTTGTTCAAGAACTGAAAGGAGTTGCAGTGTGAGACGAACTGTAGGTGATAAATTGAGCTGAAAAGGTCGAAGTCATAAATAAATTCAAGGGTACAAACAGACAATGAAAGTTGTAGGAGATTCATAGTTGAAGACTTTCAAGACCCTGAAGGGGTTTGAAGTGTCAGCTGGAGTATAAGCTGCACTAAAAGGAACTGAAGTGTAAGCTGAAGACAACGTTGAAAGATTAGAAATACTTGAAACAGTTGCAGTTAAAGTGGCAGTATAAATACAAATACTGAAAGAAGTTGAAGTGTCAGCTGAAACGAAAGTGCTGAATGTTGTTAAAGATTCAGTTGAAGCACTGAAAGGAGTTGAAATGTGAGTTGAAGTGTGGATGATAAACTGAGCTGGAAGTGTCAGCTGAAGTGGAAGTCCTGAAATTAAAAACTGCCAGTTTAAGTGCGTAAACTAAAAGATGTCAGTTAAGTTTCAGCTGAAATTTAGGCACTGAAAGCAGTCGAAGTGTTTTTGAAGTGTCAGTTTGAGTTTAAGCAGCATTGAAAGAAGCTGACATGGGAAAGTGGTCAAAGCAGCTGAATTGTCAATTTTTCAGCTAATGATTATAAATATTGTAAGACTTTGAAACAGACCAAGAGATGAAAAACACTTCACTGCCTTTAAAAAAAAGAATGGAGGCGTGCAAGTGTGGCAGACAGGAAGTTAGATAAAACAGCAGCTTTCGGCACTGAAAGGAGTTCAAACGTCAGACAAAGTGTCAGTGATACGTCGAGCTGAAAGGTTAAAAGGATGAAGAAGTCACAAAACTAATTAGTTCCAGTTCCAGGGTATAAAGACTGTGAAGTGACTGTTAGCTGAAGTGTAAATACTAAAAGTAGTTGAAGTGAACTGATACCTGAAAGGGTTTGAAGTGTCAGAATAAGTACAAGCAAGTCGAAAATGTCAGTTGAAGAAAAAGATGTGAAGGCAGTTAAAATTTTAGTTGATGTAAAAGTAGTTGAAGTGTCAATTTAAGTGTGAAGTCGTAGAATCAGTTTAAATGAAAGTAGTCGAGGATTCAGTTGTTTTATACACTGAAAGGAGTTCAAAGGAGCTGAAGTGTCAGTGGAAGCTTAAATACTAAAAGTAGTTAAACTTTCAGAAAAAAATCTTGTTCAAACACTCAAACATTCACCAACATTCGTGCAGGTTTTACATGAAAACAAGAACATGTTCACAGTGTTTTGAGCAGAAGTTGATGATTAATAATTCAAAATAATTCATGCAACATACAGTCAAGATAGGATTATATAAAAAAAAAAACTCTTTCTTTTCCACTTTAAGCCGAAGCTTGACCTCAAGCTGTCCAATGTTTAATTAACTCCCGCAGACTTGACGGGGGGAGGAGGCCAAATCTTCAAAGAATATGACCACTGCTTTGTGAAACATCAAATCCAGCTCCAGATCCTATTGTGCAGAGTTTGCTCATAGTTGACCTCACCTTCTGTTGGGATATCCTGTTGAAAGACACGGCCGGCTCGGACCGCCCAGACAAAGAGGATTTCCCTCCAGGGAAACTCTGAGCCGTCAGTGGGAGATGCTGCTGCTGCTGCTGCTGCTGCTGCTGATGCTGTTGTCATGTGTCTGATCTGTTACTTATAAAGACTCGGCCTGAAAACGATCCGAAGAGATTTGTTGTTGTCAGATCCTTTTAATTTAACGCACCAACATCGATATGTCTTTTCTCTCACAGTTCAGCTCAACAGAATCCATTTTGAGCTACTTGAAATCTACATGATCGATGAATCAGACGGTGTTAATTTCTCTTATGTGGAGAGTTTTCTTCTGCGTGCCGCCTCTGGTCGTGATGAGACAGTCTGATGAGTGTCTGAAAGTTGGCAGGTTTAACGGTAATTACATAACGGCCCGTCGTCTCGGTTTACTGCAGGATCGTCTCTCATGTACAGTGAATTCTTCTCTTATTATGTGATGTCTGAGTGGATCCCTGAAAACAGATAGTGGCAGTGTCAGTAAAGTATGAGCTGGCAGGTAGTCCGTGGAGAAATGAGAAGGTCGACATCCTCAAACATCCCGGCTGTTCTTTTAGTGATGCTTTAGTTTTTGAGTAAAAATAAAAAGTGGAAACAATTTTAAAGAAACAAAGAAGACAAAGAAGTCACTCTGACTGACTCCTTGCTGTTGGTCTTATTTGACATCTCTCAATTAGACGACTATAATAGAGATTGAAGCTCAGGCACCGTCCATCATTTCAGCTGACCAGATAAATAGATGAAAGGTTAAAAGGAGGAGTTGAGGAGCGAGGACGGGGTTTGTCCAATTTGGCCGTCAGGTCACTGCTGGGTGAAGTCGAGGCGACTCCCAGCGGGAGACAAACCTGCAGAGCTGATCTCCTGACAGCTGGGTCACACCGGGACTACCAGCACGCCACTTTTCAGGGTCAACAGATACGTATGTGATCCTTCCTCTCCTTTCCTCTCCTCTCCTCTCCTCTCCTCTCCTTTCCTTCCCTTCCCTTTCCTTTCCTTTCCTCTCCTCTCCTCTCCTTTCCTCTCCTTTCCTTTCCTTTCCTTTCTTTCCTTTCCTTTCCTTTCCTCTCCTTTCCTTTCCTTTCCTTTCCTCTCCTTTCCTTTCCTTTCCTTTCCTTTCCTCCCCTTTCTTTTCCTTTCTTATCTTTTCTTTTCTTTTCTTTCCTTTCCTTTCCTTCCCTTTTCTTTCCATATATAGCTTAAACATCGGCATATACACCATGTTTTACCTTAATTAACTACTTACTCTGAATAAATATATCTCACATTAACTCTTAAGTAGTATTACAATAACTGCATTCTGGGATTTGCATCATTTAAAACCATATTTTTTAATGTACAGCTATTTTTTTTTGTTTTGTTTTTTCAGCTTATGTTCTCTTCTCTTATAAAACCGAGCCACTACAGAGAGAATATGACATCCCTGCAGACTGTACAGTAATCTGCACTTTTTGTCTGTTCTCTCCTCACTCTGCAGGTCGTCTCTCTTCATCAATTAGGAAATGTGTTGGCATCACAGGCAAAAAGGGTTGAGTAATGCTGATGATGTCATTGATGCAACCCACGGCTTACAAATCACAACAAAACCATAAATCATCTCACAGATGTCTCCCTCATTCGATTAACACGGTGTCCATATGGCTCACTGTAGTATATCAATCAGCAGAATATCCCCGCCGCTCGCCGCTCGCTCGCCTCTCCGCCGCTCAGACAGGCCTTGTGATACATAAACTCCTCAGGTTTTACGTTTGAACGTGTCTCTTCACACTGTTCGACGCCGGAGCTGTTAGACTGTCATCTTTTATTTGTTCATCATCTCAAGGTGTTTGTTCTATTTTTGACACTTTGTCTGTTTGCCCCCCTCCATTTTTTATTTTTTATGAGAATCCAATATGCAGACGCCGCCATTTGCATTTCCCGTAAAGTGAAGCTCTCAGTGACTCCTCAAAGCCCCGATCTTCCAGGACTCTGAAGGTAGCAGGAGGTTATGATAATTTCCCGCACAATAAGGC
Source organism: Lagodon rhomboides (assembly GCA_039737535.1). Taxonomy (NCBI): domain Eukaryota; kingdom Metazoa; phylum Chordata; class Actinopteri; order Spariformes; family Sparidae; genus Lagodon; species Lagodon rhomboides. Next base: position 6,617,010 of record CM077799.1, read on the forward strand.
TGCTGCTGTGAGCCTTATAACATGAGCAGGCCTCAATGCTCCCTCTCTGCATATCAAAAACACCACCGTTTATACACCGCACCAACCCAACTCATCTCATCTCGCATCTGAAGACTCGTCCGACCATTATAGCTTCGGAAAAAGATCTCAGAAATCACGCGAAAATAATTAAGGGATTCCTCGCTGCAGATATGAGCGCTAATTATCGTACTGTTGTAAATGTATTCTGTCGCGTTTCAAGCTCACTCCATTGATTTTAGCGTTAATAACATTTCTTTTATGTCCGTCAGTCCTCATGCATTAGTCTGTGGAGGTCTCATTTACATTCAGTTCTTCACAAATGATAAGATAAAACCTTTGAAGTGGCTGAATATGATTTATTCATTTTATTTTAGCCTTTTTTTCCCCCCTAACCAGGTAGATAATCTATTCAAGATTATCCTTTTAAAGAAAAATCTGGCCAAAGATAGCACAAATATACAGTTTACGGACAGAAAACACAAGTTGGTTAGAGAAACAAACAGACAGAAACTAGAAACCTTACAAAGCAGCGGCCGCAGGGTCGGAGGCTCCTTAAATCTGGATTACATAAGCATGCAAACAAGTTTTATTTTTTACCTTTCAAAGTTACAACGTGCTTTACAGGAAGAGAAAAGAGGAAATGAGAATTAGCGTTGACAGAGAAAGCCAGATATGAAAGTGTAGGAAAGCTTCCAACCACAAACTGTTTCATATTAAGCTATCGCTATGAAATCAAATCTATTTTTATGTCTGAAACGAGTATAAACTCTTCAAAATGAAACTCACCAACCCTAAAAATGACTGACTTTGATTCAGACCAGCATAAATATAGAATGTAAAAGACTTTCCAATTAAATATTTCTGGGTTTTCTGAGTGTAACATCTACATTGGCTTTGAGAAATATTATTTTGTTTGCCATATTTTTTTTATTGTTTTGAAAACCGTTGATGCAAATGTGTACAAGATAATGTCAAGTAAGGAAAGCATTGCTATCCCCGCCAAGAAGGTGATGTTTTCACCACCGTCCAGAGGTTGTCGGATTGTTTGTTTGTCTGTTTGTTTGATTGGTTGGTTGGAAATCAGACTCTGTGATACTGAGATTGAATGAGTAATAATGTAGCCTGCACACATTTCCACAGATGTTGTTCCATTTCTATATTTTAAGAAAAATAAAAATGAAATAAAATAAGGAAAATGAAATGTTTTAGATGCTCTAATCACATACAAGGTCTCGACATTGTTGCTTCTGAGAGCTGCTAATTAAAAACATATGCATGCCAGAGAGGTGTGTTTTCTGTGTGCACACAGAAGAACTCGTATATATACATTTTTCTCCCTAATTAGGTTTGCACATCACAAGATTTAATAACTCAATACCACGACAAAAGCCGCTTTTCACTTTGCATCTGAATTCACTGGTGGATCTTCACTCGTTTGGGTTTGAATGGCTGATGTATACGCCTCATTGTCAATTGAGTGTTGTCTGGTGGGTACTTGAAAATGCATTAACCTACAAACCAGGGGGAATAAGCCAGAGAGGTTCCGTGTAAAACCAGTGAACCCATTAAAAGGCCTGATCAGAGCGCTCTGTTTATGAGTGTCTCCACTTCATCCTAATGTAGCTTTTAGATGATGCTAATAGATCACAGGCCATTGTGATCAGACAAGGTAATGGACCTTTGTCACAGCTTGCTGAGTATGGCTTCGGGGCTACACACACACACACACACACACACACACACACACACACAGGATTAGACACTCACATATGCACAAACACAGACGGACGTTCACGTACACACACAAACACATCTGCATACAAAAGAAGTACACATAAACATTAACAGACGTGCACTCTACAACCCCTCTCTCACACACACACACACACACACACACACACACACACAAAACAATGACCCTAATTAATAACGATTAGTCCTCTCTCAAACACACTCGCAAAATGTGCAAATGGAACAATAAATATAGCTCTTAAACATGGCTTTTACAAGTGAGCTGAAACAATCTCTACTAATCATTAGTAAACATCCCCCCCGATTTGTCATTATTACTCTGTGGTGCGTGCAGCGGCAGATAAACCGGCTCAGGTCTGGCACAGAGAGCCGCTCGTCAAAGTTTAAAGCGAGAATCAAACAGCCTCCCAAAGTCCAAACACAAACTGAGAGCAGACAGAGCGACAATCTGATGCAGAATACGTATCCAGTGATGGAATGGAACCACGTACTTTACTCAAGCACTGTACTTAAGTACAATTTTGAGGTACTTGTACTTGTAGTGGAGTATTTCCTTTAACTCTTTACTCCACTACATGTATTTGGGAACTTTATTTACTCGTTACTCTGCTGCATTAGAGTAAAAGTAGCACATTTTGATTTGATTTCACTGATTTCGATTATTTAAGAATGCTGAATGTTGAATTTGATAATTGGTCGACGCATAGTTTACAGGATGTACATACATGTAAATATATGTATCATTTTACTTTTACTTTAATTACTTCTCATACTTAAAGGGTGTTATTGTCAACATTCAGCCACTAAATGAGGCAGTCCACCTCTGTTGTTCGAATCATCTAATCATCGAATCATCGAATCATCGTTGCTAACTCAAGGTAGCTAAAGTTAACATTGTTAACACTAGATAGCTAATGCTAACGTTGCTAATGCTTGCTAATGATTCAGGTTTTTAGTGACCACTGTATGATCGGATGACTCTTTAAAGAGATCATAATCTCAATGAGGGTGTCTAAAAACGTTTCTCTATTTTTCATGTTTAATGTCGTCCCCATTTGTTCCAAATCTGCCTTTTGGGAGCACTTTCATCCTCTTTTATGAAATGTTGAGTGGCTCCAGCCTTCAGGCCTCCTCTGATCTCTTATCAATGACCCAACCAGGAAAAATAAAAGTCACTCCACATCACACAGCCTGAGACATTTATCCTCATCGCCGTGTGGAGAGACGAAAGATTTCAACAGATGATTACTGTAAGTGGCAAAAATTAATTGATGATTTGAAACGAAACGAACACGCTATTTTTTTTTTATTCATGTTTTTGTTTGGTGCAGAGCTTCTCAAACATTAGAATGTGCTGCTTTTTCTAATTTCATCATTGAAAACTGAATATCTTTGCATTTTTGACAGGTGATCAGGTTCTGAAAGTTGTGTTGAGCAGTTTCACTACATATTCTTACATTTTTTTTAGGCGGACGCCCAAAATCTTTCTTTTACAGGGCCAAACCTCTGACTAAAAAGTGGGCCATGGTCCAAAAGAAAACAACTACTGTATTGTTAAGATGCAAAATGGTACGGGGATCCCTGGTTTTCTTAAATAACTGACTTCCTGCCATGCTCAGATAATAAGAAATCATTTGGGTTCTTAGATATTTAAACAGTGACTATTTCTTAACAAGAATTTTATTTTTCCCCGTTTCGGACAGGCCAAATAAAACCCAGTGTCAGATATTTAAAGATATTCAGATTAAATATTATTTATAGATATTTAAAGAGCAAGAAAACAAAGAATAAACAGTTATATATATTATTATATTATTATTTTTCCCAGTCTGGCAACTTTGGGAAGCCCTGAGACTGAACGATTATTCGATTAATCTGATAAACTGGATGATTTTGATGATAAAAGAATCCAAAATGGATGTAATTACTAATCAAGGACATATTTGGGTGTTCCTGAAGTGAAAATGAAAACAAAATCTACTTAAAAATCCCCAAATGAGTCACAGGGGGAGTGTGAAAGTGAAGCTGTGTGGACTTGGAAAGAAAAATTCATATTTCACTTTGAAGAGCAAAACTGCAGCTTTGATCCCAAAAAGAGTCACCGCGTCACTCTGAAATAATCCCCTCGTCTTTCCCCCCAAAATCACGTCCTCCATCAGTGACCCGACCATCAGAGCATCACTTCTGACAAACAGCTTATTGTTTTAGCCCAGAGAGACAGAGAGGAGAGAGAGAGAGAGAGAGAGAGAGAGCAGAGAGTGGTGATAATAGGGGACATAAAAAAATAATGATTAGCCTACTATGTAAATGGCAATTAAAGGACACTAAGTGCTGCAGGCGTTGTCCTTGCATTTCACGGTTGGTTTTGATAGGAACACACCCAGCTGCTGAGAGCCTCTGGCCTCTGACACTCATTTGTCAAAATGAGGCAGAGGGGGGAAAATCTGGCACTATGCATTAAATCAATTAAGTATAACGGAAAAAGTGATCAGGGTGATTAGTCCGCACCACAGTGTCCGAACCTGTATGTGGAATAAACGAGCGTTTTAACACTGTCCAAAACTTTTGAGCCCACTCGACACATCCTGAGCAAAACACTGATAAATGATGGAGGTGGTCAGCAGAGTGCTGCGGTGAGCCGCTGAGAACGAGCATCATTAGTTTTACTTTAACTCAAATGATCGAAGGGGAGCTGCTCTGTTCGAGGATTGGAGATGACGAGGGTGAGGAAGAGAAGAAGAAGAAGAAGAAGAAGAAGAAGATAAATTCTCAGTGTCTCTCCAAACAAACGCTTCAGACTGGAGTTGATTTGCATAGAAGAGCACTGCCACCTAGTGTTTCCAGATTATATGCAAAACCACAGAAATGAAGACTAAAGACTGACACATCAGGTTCAGATTCACTTCTTACTTATTCATGGACAGTTGTAACGATAGTGATGATAAGAGTCACTTCTTAAAGTAACAAAGATCAATAAATATGATAAAATAAATATAAATATGATGGGGCAATGGACAGAAGATGACAAAAAATGATCAAGAATAATTAAAAAACAGCAAATCAAAAGACTAATTAATGCAGAAATGCAAATAAATACATACAGATTCATTTCAGCAGTGGCTGAATGTAGCTAAGTACATTCACTCAAGTACTGTACAGATTCAAGGTACATGAGTATTTACATGGTATCACAGAGGTAAATAATGAAGCTGTAGTTACTTTCCAGACTACAATATTTCAGACTCTTCCTGTCCAGTGAAGAAACAACACGTCTGCAGATGTGTTGACTTTGAGCGTCTGTGATAAACTGAAGGATGAAGTGTTCTGTTATGTGTTGAGGAAATTCTCTCACTTTTTAAGCCAAATAAACTCTTTAAAATCCCTCTTGGATTAACTGAAAAATTCATCGTCACAAATCTGAAACTATGAAACTTTGTAGAGATCCAGTACGCAGTTCTCACAGGACAGAGACGCTACAAACATACAATGATCTTATTAAACCTTGGTTCCTAAAGTGGTGCGCGACGAGAACTCATTTACAATAAATGGATAATAGAAAAATGAAATGAAATGACCATAAATGATGTATGTATGATTAAATATTTGCAAATGTAAAGAATTGATAAAACAAAGGAGTTAAATCACATATTCCCAAAACATGTACGGAGATGAGAAACAAACAAAGCAGGAAACAAAAAAAGAAAAGCAAGGAGGAAAGCAAAAAGAGTGAAAGAAGAGAAATTAAGACAGAGTCAAAGAAAGAAAGAAAGGAAGTCAGGAGAGGGAAAGATGAAGACAGACAAAATAAACAAATAACAGAATGAAAGTAGCAACTAATGACAGGATGAAATGTGAAGGAAAAGGAAAGCAAGTATGAAAGAAATAGAAAAGAGATAAAAGCATGAAGGAAATATGAATAAAGAAAATAAATGGAAGAAAGAAATGCAAAGAGTCAAAGAAAACAGAAATTGATAAGAAAATCAAGGAAGAAAGAAAAATTAGAGCAAGAAGAAAACATTTGGAAAGACTTGGACTAACAAACAAACAAACAAAACAGAAATAAAGAAATTCAAGGAGGTAAAAAATTAATTAAAAACACAAAATGAACAAATTAAAGACGCAAAGAAACAAACAATCAAGCGAAGTAAAGGTACTATGGAGTCTTGGAAAGGAAATTCAAACTCAGACAGTTAATGCCACATTACCACATTAATTTCATATATTTCCTTAACTGAATAAACAAAACGTCCTCATAGGGCATTAAGGTCCCCGTAACACTGTGTGAAACCACGGTCCTGCAAATGTAAGCAGTGTAAGACATTGTGAAAAAATGTTCTTCTTTTGATTTATTTGTTTAATCTATTCAGTCATGAAAATCATGTTGATTGATGATGTTTCTTTTCTTATCATCCAATCACCATTAGTTACTTCAAACCACTGATTATAAGCATTAAAACTATGAGGACAAACAGCAAAATCAAAACAGGACCGACTGAAACGCGATCAGAGTCTTGTTGATTTTAACGACTGAGGTAAACAACTGCTAAAAAAGTAAATTTTGTGGTAGAAATCTCAAAACCTGTGAACCTAAACAGCCAGAAACCACAACAAGAGTGAGTTTAAACATCTCCGTGTCGTGATTTTTGGTGAACTAACCCTTTAAAGCTGTAACAGAAGGACTCCTCTGCATGTCAATCACGCTGACCCTCAGCCTTGACCTCTGGGTGAGACAGGATAACGCTCTTTGTTCCCACCAGCGAGGACCAGTAATGAAGTGGCCTGAGCTGCAGCGCCTCTCTGATGATCCCAGCGCGGACGAGAACAGCGATCCGGACGTGAAGTCACACTTCATTTCATTTTTCAGCGCCGATGGGATCTCAGCTGTTATCTGATGAAATTGAACAACCATTACTAAGCGAATAAAGCTCCTTTGAGCGCCCCGCTAACAGAAATCCAGCACGTCCCCCCTCTTTGTCCGCCGTTTTGAATTCATTGGCCCCCTCTCGACAAGATGATAGGAATAATCTCGCCAAGTGAGATTGACAGTTCATTTCAGAAATCAATATTTACAATTTACTTCTTTCAAAGTTCATTCTGGGAGAGGGCTCCATATTATCCACCTCCCAAATAAGCTGATCATATCTCCGCCGGCCCTGGAATGAGTTTCCTCCCCAAAATGTGTCGTTTTTTTCCCTCCTCCTCCCTCTCACTCCCTCTCAGAAATCAATGTCTGCGTTTGTGCGCTTTAATCTGGCCTCTGATGACAGTAAATCTTTATCTGTTTCTGGGCGAGCAGCGGTGAGCGGCTGACACCATTTCCCATCAGAACAAAGAGCCAGGCCTGTGTGGACTCTGGGAGATACATGGGGCTCTAATGTGGCTGGACATGTTTCAGCAGGGCCATTAATCAGAGAGGGTGACAGCCAGACCTGCTGTGGTTGTCGTCAGCCCGGAGAGCCGCACCTTTTCATCGGCCGAGCTCAGAAAACCGGAGGAGTCCGCGGCAGCTGGATAGAGATCAAACCTCAGCTCCTGTTATCTCTGTCACAACAGGAGCCGAGATATATTTCTATCTCCGGATCTGTGTTTTCTCTGGAAGTTTTTACTCAAAGAAATATGTCTACCGCACCAGAATTTAAAAAACATACGAAGAAAGGAAAGGCCCTGCAAACTTCACGTTCAATTTAAGTATTTGATAAAGCTAAAAAGGGGCTTCTAAAACCTTTTAATAACCTCTAAAAGAGCTGAGAGACACAACACAGAAAGAAATCAAGAAGTTTAGATGGTGGAAACAGCCCATCAGAAGTCCTGAAGAGCAGGAAATATTGCACAAACATCATTGAAACCAGCCATAATGATATAAAGCCAATTTAGCTAGGTGCTAATATAGCCTCGTATAAAGGTCACAGCCTATTAAAGCCCCTGAAAATGTAGCCTCAAATCTTGTAACATGACATGTGTATGACTAAGTATGAAGCAATCAATGCTTAAACAAAACTAAAAAGGCAAAAAAGAGCTAAATGCTAACAATCCCAGTGCTAACATGCTGATATTCAGCAGGTCATGTCGACCATCTGTCTACTGTGTGCAGCTGAGGTTGACGGGATGTCATTAATTCTGCAGATATTTGGTCATAAACTGTGTTGGACGTTTTAAAATGTCATGTTTGTGGAGATATTTTAGCGGTGAGCATCCACTGAGTCCTGCTGCTAGCACTGCTAAAGGCTGAGGACTGATCAACAGAGAGAGAAATCATGGAATCGAATAATGCAAATACTTTTCTGGAAGTACTAAAGGGGTAAACATCTGGAAAACTGTCATGATTGATGAAGTTCGTGGCCTTATTTACAGCCCCTCCCATGTCTTCACAGTTAGCACAACAGTCAGGAACCATATTGATACCTTCTTTATAGAAGTCTTACACGTCCAGAAAGTAAGATGATGATGTCATCACTGCTCTGGCGACCACTGAGCTCCATCTTCATCTTGGGGAAGAGGTTAAAGTTAGGTGTCAAATCAGGTGACTAAGTCGTGTTCCTGCATGGCAGCCGTCACCAAGGTGGACTCAGACAGTGCTGACTTGCAGTTTTCAATTATCCTAAACAGAAATACCATAAAAGTTATCATTTTTAACTTTCATTCAGAGTTGACCTTAGGCCATTAACTTAACCTGTGTGTTCAGTGCAGGTTTTCTCTATCATAGTGCAGTCTGATGTCTCTGTAGGTAAGAATAAAGCTGCACATCTTCAAACTTAGTGAGTTTTGAAGGACTTATAAGCATTAAATAAAGAATAAAACCAATTAACCGAACACTAAAAATCACCAAAAATTAGATTTAAGGTTTTAACATGACAGCTCAGATATGTGCAAATAAAAACCCTGTACAATAAGCTTATAGACCGCAGTGCGTATGGGGTTTTTGCACGGTTAGATTGAGCTGTCAAAGGGGCCCCGGGGGTCAAAATGAACCGCTGAGCTTCTGTTAACTTGCTGTTTCGTCGCTCTGTTTAACGCAGTGATCCTCAAAGAGAGGATCCAGGGGTCCATGAGGGGTCTGTGAGGGGCTCCAGGGGTCCCCAGCAAAAGGGGGAATTACTGAAATTAAAGTTAAAGTGTGTAATTTACTGAAAATGACTGTGTTTTTAGGAGCTGTTTTCTGTTATTTTACAGGGTGTTTGGTGCCCCCTGCTGCCAGAATAGGAGAGGGTTTGTGTGTCTGTTTGTTTGTTTGCTGGTTTGTTTGTTTGTTTGTTTACACAATACGTTGTGTTGTTTGTTTGTTTTCTTTCGGCTCCCAGTGCTGTTGCCCATCTAGTAATCCAGCAAATCCAGATATCTTGTGGTATGAACCTGCTTTTGCTTCTAGAAAATGAGACAATTTTAGCTGAACAAATAATGAATGACAGGACAAACTAGACAATTCCCCTGCGGGGAATCGCGAGAGTGGGCTGTGCGGTTTGGCCCCGCCGTGACTATGAAAACGATGAAAACTGCCAAAAAGTTGAAGCCCACGTCGATACTTTGGACTTTTCTCTACATTTTAAAGTTTGAATGGTGTCTCTAGGTCAAAGTATGCCAGAGATGTCGATGAGTTTTGCAGAGGATCTCTCTGTTGGCCCAGTGGATCTCAGCAGAGCACGCTCAAGCATGGCTGTATGTGTGTGTGTACATGTGTGGTCATGTGTGCATGCTAACGCATGCACATTTGACTGCATAATGTGTGTGTGTCTGTCTGTCTATGTGTGCGTGCGTGTATCTGTCTGTCTGTGTGTGTGTGTGTGTGTGTGTCTGTGTCTGTCTGTCTGTCTGTCTGTCTGTCTGTCTGGCACTCTCTCTGTTGACCCAGAGGATCTCGGTTGCCACAGTGACGGTTGTCCAGTGCACCTGACGACAGTGACTGAGACAGCTGATTTCAGAGTGATTTCAGCTGAGGATCACCTCGTCAAACTGCTGCTTTTTCTTCAAAATCAAAGATGATATCGGCAAAATTTTTACACCATCAAGCAGGAAAGGCCTTAAAGAACACAGTCATCCATTTTTTGTGGTCCTACTTTGAAAAATGTGGTAATGGGAGCGAGTTAAAAAAGGGGAAGTTTCTGCTTTTCTCCGAAAATCCTCTTCCCGTTTAACATTGGGGCTTATGGGGGCAGTTGCTGGAGTTTGTGTCGGTTAGACGCAGATAATTCAAAAACTGTACATACTCCCGATAAAGTGGACACATCGTGAGAAAGAGGACAACTGTGGCTACGTTCTTGGAAAATATCACTATTGTAGTGTGAAATCTGTGGCTAGGATCATCATCTAAAGAAAAATTTTCAGAGAGTTTTTTTCAGGCTCCTCCACTCTGCCAGTTGGTGCTGCGCGAACATTCCGCAATACACACACATTGAAAATCCTTAATTTTTCAGGATTTTTTTGAAATCGCTCATGATCAATTACGGGTCACCGTTCAAAAACTAAACATCGTACAAAGAAAGTTCAAATACAACTCAAATAGATAAGACTTGTGCCTACATTTTAAAGTTTGAATGGTGTCTCTAGGTCAAAGTATGCCAGAGCAGGAGATGTTTGAAAAACGTCGATTTTTTGCGATTTTTTTGTCCTCGTCCCATTCATTCCTTATGGGAAATTTTTCGCAGTTTTTCGCGACTTACGTCGCGATTTATTTGTATTTCGGTGAGAAAAGTAATAGCATACCGAGTCAGAACGAGCCACACGTTTTGATGTATTTTTTGTGTGTGTGCGATCAACGGTGCGGGACTAGTTACGAACCGAAAAACGGACGTAGGAAAAAGAATAAAAAGAGACACGAGCAATAACAATAGTGGGCTGTGCTTTGCACAGCCCACTATGGACACCTATAGCTTTGCTATAGAGGTGTCCATAGTGGGCTTGCAAGCACAGCCCACTAATTAAATACAATCTTAATAGCCTGCTTACATTTATAATCATACCTAAACTTGAATTAATATCTCAAACAAAAGGGATCACAGCTGGACGATTGAGAGAAAAGAGTGGAGCACAACAAACACAAAAAACATCAAATAATCCCACGAGTTGCTCAAACCCAGCAGCCAGTGATGATTCATAACCTCCTCTGTATTAATAACACCACCTCCAGCTCTAAAAACAATGGACTGCAGTAATATTTATTATTCAGCAGATTTATGACGCCCACAGACCGAACCAGGCTGAAGGAGGCCTCGGCTCCATTCACTGCGGCTCCACGGGGAATTATTGGGTGGTAATCTATTGTTAAACAGCTTTTAGAGTGATGGATGAAAACGCCCGCAACCTACACACGATCAATTCATATCTAATTAGCCCGTATTATTTATGACACTTTGAATAGGCAGGGTGTTGTTCTCAGGGGAGGGATAGAGACCTCAGCTGCCACCGAGGGGAATGAGAAATGTGGAGAGAGGTTATCAGGCGCTGGTATTGATTAGCATAGAGGATCTGGAAATTAATTTCCCACCGTCGGAGGAGGGAGGAGTGGAGATCACACAGGCGGGAAATCAAGCAATTCACAAAAATAACGCAAGAAACTTTATTATTTCTGGAGAGATTTTTCTGTCTTTTTTTTTTTTTCATGTGAAACCAAAGAGTTCAGTTTAAGAAACAGAAAGATTTAAAGATATAAATGAAACCATCAAACATTTCTCAAAACATTTAGCAAGATGAGAAAGAAACAAAACAGAAATAAATGAAGAAAATCAAGGACAAAGGAAAAAAATGAAAGAAGAGATATTAAGACAGAAAGAAAGAAAATCAAGGAAGAAAGAACAAATGAAAGAAGAGAAATTAAGTCCGACTCAATGATGGAATGAAACAAACAAACAAGAAACAAACAAACAAAACATAAATGAAAAGAAAATCAAGGAAGAAAGCAAAAAGAGTGAAAGAGGCGAAATTAAGACGAACTCAATTAGAGAAAGAAAGAAAGAAAGAAGTGAAAGAAGAGAAATTAAGACACAATCAAACAAACAAACAAACAAACAAAAGAAAAGAAAGACAAACATGGAAGAAAGAGTTAGATTAAGAAAGAGTAACAGAAGATACATTGATAGAAAGACACAATGAATGAATCAAAGAATCAAAGAAAGACAAACAAACAAACAAAACAGAAATAAAAAAGATAATCAAGGAAGAAAGCAAAAAGTGAAAGAAGAGAATTTAAGACACAATCAATGAAACAAACAAATAAATAAACAGACAGAATAGAACTAAATTGAAAAAAATCAAGGGAGAGAGAAAAAAGAGTGAAAGACGATAAATGAATGAAGAAAGACTCAATGGATGATTGAAGAGACAAAGAAGAGGAAGAAAGACTCAACACTTGTGTTATGGTGACATCTGCTGTCTGACTGAGGTCATAGCAGCTTTGAGCCGAGTGTAAAAATCTCCTACAGTCTCCATGTTCTCCTGTTGAATCCTGAAGAAAATCATCCCTTTTCTTCAGCTTTAAAGACTCGAGCAGCTGCGACGCTCTCAGAGGCTCAGCGGACCGAGTGCTGAGGGAGAAAGGAGGAATGATTTTCTTTATAGAGAGCAGCACAGCATGACCTTTTTATAAAACCATCTCTGAATGACCGGAAAAACGACCTGTTCATCAGCTCTCTGCTGGGCTCCTGCCTCGCTTTGACACTCATTTACTGAGCTAATGGAAGAAATGATACATACAGCACAGTATATCAGTGCATTATATGACCCTGTGGACTTGTTGCTTTTGAGACATTATTGAAGTTTCTTAGTGGCTTTTCTGATACCAAGAGGCTTTTCAGAGATACGTGGTTCACAGTACATTACACCAAGTAAATGTGAGGCCTGATTAATGTCTCAGTAGAATCCTTGTTTACTTATATAACCGATTATTGATGTTTGTATCAAGCTGATCACATTGTAATGAGGTTGTTGGGTATAATAGCTGTTAATTTTCATGCTTTTAAAGCCATTACAGCGTAATTGTAAGACTTCTGAAGAGACCTTTGTTATATATTTTGTTGAGTTGTGTACTTACATTATCCCAAATGTTCCCGACAATGTTAAACCCACAAGTTTACTCAAGATAACGGAGCATTTCATTCGCTAGGATGAAAGGATAGGACAGTTTTTTCTGATCAGCAGTGGTGGTTGTTTAACGGTGTGTTTAGCAGCTGTGAAGCTCCAGTCACGTAAGTTTTTAGTCGTCACTTACAGCCAGATTACATCACTGAGGGTTTGAATTCAGGTCAACTCTCAACGAACTCAGCACTCACCAGAAACTCCGGTACTCTCGCTTCTTTTTCCCCTCTCCTCTCTATAACGTAACGTTATACAACAAGTAGTTCCGACTGAGCAATCTGATTGGTCAACAACAAATTTTGACCGTGCTCAAATCAGCCTGACTCATTACTCAAAGTATTACTCCGCCAAGTCTGTGGCAACATCGTATCTCCATGGCAACATCGTAACAGTCAGAGCTGGAGCAGGAAACTGAGGAAAATTGGCTACAAAATGCTTAATTATATCACATTAGATCACTGCTGCAGTCGGGTTGATCAACAGGAGTGAAGATAAATCCACGTTTTAATCCAAAAGTTAAAGGTCCTCTTTGTGATTTCTGAGTCTTTTCTGAGGTCGGCCCTCATCCCACAGTGTCAACAAAGTAATTTAGAAAGTAATCTGAGCTCTCCTACCCCTCGGTAAATGGTTATGGATCAGAGCAGAATCTGATTCGACTATGGGAGTTTATTCCTCCAGAAAGTCTGGCTCTTTGTCGGAGCGATAAAGCGATAAAATTGGATTCAGATTGAGTTTTTTAATAGAAAATCTTCAGAAACAAACAGCAGTTGTATTTCTTCTCTTACTGTTAAAACTCAGCGCGTGATTAAATGTTCTGAAGAGGAAACACGTTTGAATTCCTGACACAAAAACATGAAAACACCCGTACGCATCATGTACGTATCCGCTGCACGATTAAACAGCAAAAAACTTCACATCTACTATTCAAATATTGATAATTGAGCACATTTCACAGCTATCTATATACGTGATTGCGAGAACGTATACCCGCCTCCCCTGCTGTTCAAATTACCCTCAATTTAAGCTCGACACTCTCATTACACAGCTTCCTCTTCAACAACAACAGCAACAACAACAGTATTCAAAGTCATTTAGAGCAGGATGTCACACGCAACCCAGAATCTTACACACTAAAACGAGACCCGACATTCAATAAGCTGCACCTGCATTTACTAAGAGACACGTCACCCTGTCATCATCTGTTTCTTTACACCGCACCTCATTTTCATACCATATCTCATATATGCAAATCCTTTTCTTCTCCTCTTTGAGGCAGTATGAAAGGCTGCACGCCGACATTAAAGAGAGGAGGGTGAAGTGCCCGTGCTCAAATGTCATCTTAATCAGCCTTGTGGGAATAACAGGAAATAATATGTAATCTGTGGCATCAAAAAAAAAGCCTGGTAAACTCTGGTAAAACTGATTAGACCCGAACAAACTGTACCAGTGGAGGAGAACCGCTGTATGAGCACATATATGATTTGTTTATTCACATCTTATTATCACTCACAGACATATTGTACACTTACTTGTGTTTTTATGCATTTTTCTTGCTTATACTAAGAAACATTAACTTTAAAATTAGTAGTTCCCACTGACAGAAATCAGGTCAGATCCAATAAGTTTGAATTTGTGCATTTGTGCAGGGGCGTGTCCAGAAGGGAGGCCTGGGAGGGCGCTTTAATTAATGATAATAATTAATAAAGCTTTAATTGATCGCCCGAATATTGTGTGAATAAGTGTGGTTGGCTATCTGCTCAGTGGAAGTGGGACCTTCGTTCAAATCAACTCTCTGAATGTTATAAAGTGTTTATGCTTCTCAAAAAGGATGTTAACAGGAGAAAGGAGAATCGTTTTATTGTGAAGGCTCGAATTAGAGATGATCATTTGAAGTCGTTCAGGTCAAATGGATGTAAACAGTTATTTTTTTTATAACACTTTTCTTTTTCGTTGTTTGTTTAAATCCATTTCCGTATATCTTCTTGTTCAAGGTAGATGTATGGGTAGGTATGAATTTGCCTCATTAACTCATACCTTTAATATACTACTTGATGTTATAAGAAGGATAAGACTACGACAGAAATACCTTTTTGTTTGTTTGTTTGTTCGTCTCTAAGTTTTTTCCTCCTTCTCTTCTTTCCTAAAATGAACTTTATTCAGCTTCTGTAGATGCACTTAGTGTATCCATCAGACTTAGACATAATAAAATAAATTGTTTTCTTGACGTATGTAGCCTTCTTTTGGAGGTATAACTTCTTTTCCTTTTTTAATTTAAAGTCTGGAGGCTGTATATTATTACACTTACTGTAAGCCACTTTGGAGAGGAACATTAGCTAAATGCATATAATCAAATATAAATAGAAAAGTGTAAGACGCTGTAATGTTGGTTATAAATGTAGATATGAGAAATGAAACATGTATGCTATTCTGACACGTGTGGGTGTGCACACGGGCACGCCGCTGCGTTTGTGAGTGTGTGGGGGGCAAAATGTGCAGACTGCCATGTTGTGAACCTTCTGGTCTGCAGTCTTCTCCTCTGTGAACAGTCTCTGGTAGTTCAGCTGCGAACCAGCGAGGGGCTTTCTTTGTCCTTTTGTCTTTGGGAACAGGACGGTTATCTGCCACACCGTTTAAATGCTGCATTATTATTTACTATGTACATGTACGTGATGTTCCCTGGTATAGAGCCGACGTATGTACTCAGCCTTCAGATATACCAAACAATCAGAGCAGAGACGGATCTCCTGATGGTCCCTATAAGAAGAGAGCAGTGCCTCTTGTGTTTGTCAGGACCACGGGCCTGAAAGAAAGGTAAACATATTAAATGCATCGGTTTGAAACTGATATAATATAAAACATTCCAGATGAATTGATGGTGATGGTGTGAAAGGCTGGATGGTGCAAATTATATAATCTGAGTTTTGTTTTTTGCCTTTTTAATTTAAGACTTAGTGAATTATCTTTTTTTCAAGAATATTTTCCACTTTTCAGGCAATAAAACTACTCAAAGAACAGAAAAGATCATGGTAATAATAAGTCAGGAGCAGCAATAATCACTGATGATAAAAATTCTCTGTTTTAAGTTACAAGTGATGAGAAACCCAGTGCGAGCTGATGAGAACTCACATCAGGCAGACGACACTCTGCACGATGTGACGCGCCGCCGCCGGGCGAAATACCAAGTTTTTAGGGTTTTTAGTTTTGAAGCGAGGGCCTTCTTTTCCAGCGGTGAAGCATGTTAAGTCATGAACACAGGAGAGAAAACAATTCACATTAAACCAGAAAAAGTATAACCAGAGATGGCGTTTCTCATTTTCCTCTCAGCGCCTCTGAGAGTTTTCGTCGCCGGCTTCAGCAGTGAGACCACAAAGCTCTCTGAAAATAGTTTCTCAAAATGTGTCTCGCAGGGAGCTCAATTTGAGAACATTACATTTCACTTCAAACTGTGCCTTTCACGAGGACATTTCAAATGACTTCGTGGCCACCGGCTGTGTTCTCATAATCAAACTCAGACCTGAAGCATGGCGGATTAACTGACATGTGGCGGTTAAGTAACAAGAAATGCAGAGCAGCACGGTGACAATCATGTGGGGTGAGTTCACAGCTCATGATTGGACGTTCAGTTCCAGTGCATGAAGCTGTGTGGCTGTCGCGTCACGTTATGGAGGTTGAAGAGGCGGATGGCTGCACAGCATACCTGGTTTTAATGCAGGAGACCAGAGTCTGCATCCCGTCACCAGACTTTTTTATTACATGTAACAATGATCTATTCCTAAACAACACCGAGTATTTAAGAACATAGTTTGTCTGCAGTCACCAGGATCTCTCTCCAGATCACACCTTCACCAAACAGTCGATATGTGCAGAAAAAAAAGAAATCATGTTTGTATTTTGGTATAAGTCAAGTTTCTGTTCCAAAGCTGTGGTGTTGAATAACGACCAGAACATTTTTTTTTAACAGAATATTATGATGCCACCTCGAACCTTTTGGTTATCAACTTCATCATTTTTTCTTATTAGACATTTGTTAGCCAAGTCTTATCGTACTTATCGTATGAATTCTTGAGTTATAAGTGTGTTTTGTGCAGTCACAATGGCCTTGACCTCTGACCTCTGGTCACCAAACTGTAATCAGTTCTTCCTTGAGTCACATTGGACATTTGTACCAGATTTGAGAGATATCACGTTCACAAGAATGGGATGCCACGGGGTCACAATAACCTTGATTTTTTACCTTTCACCACCAAAATCTAATCAGTTCATCCTCAGTCTAAGTGAAGGTGTGCATGTTAAGGTGTCCCGTTCACAAGAAAGGGACGGACGGACTAAGAACCCAACAATGTGATGCCTCTGGCCACAGCTTTCGCCGGAGCAGAGGCGTAAGAACTTGTTCAATATCTGCTGAATGTTTTGTACGTTGATAAAATATCTGCAGTATGTTGACACTGAGTAAAAGGTAATGTTACTGAGCGTGACAGAGCTCCACACCGGTGATAAGATCAAGCAGCACAGCTTACGGTACGTAAAAAACAATTATCTGCTGATATATCAGGTTTTCAAGTCTCGAATATCAGTTTCTGTATCGATCCCAGAGATCCGGTTTCAGTCCGCCTCTACGCAGAACACAGAAGATCCATCAGCGGCGACATCAAAGCATCTTACTGATCTGAGAGTCGTGAGCTTTGTAGGTCACGCTGATGTTGGTGGACGGCGCCGCCTCCACTCGGCTGCGGAGGTCTCTGGTGTCGTTCACGGGACACTTGCTGGGCACCCGGCACCAGAACACCTGCTTGTAGGAAGTCCTGAAGTTCTCGGACAGGAAAGCGTAGATGATGGGGTTGACGGAGGAGTTGCTGTAGGCCAAGCAGTGAGCCACCATCCTGAAGACGAAGGAGGCCTGGTTCAGGGGGAAAGAGCCGAACTCCACCCACAGGTGGACGATGTGGTGGGGCAACCAGGACAGGCAGAAGACGACCACCACCACCAGGACCGTCTGCGCCGTCTGTGGAGGAGATATCGATTGGTAGCATCATATTTCATGTGATCGATGAACAGGGCACTTTGGAGGAAGAGTAACATGAGATAATGACAAGTAATATAATAACAGATCAGTGTACAAGATGACAAAACGTGGATTCAACAAAGAGTTTCACTCCTAACTAGACTTTTTCTGCGAGCTCAGCCTTCACAAGGCCTTTTTAAAAAGTATTTTCAGTGAGGTAAAGACAGAATATGTGCAGGTAGGGCTGCAACTAATGACTTTCTTTGTTGTAGGTTAATCTGATAGTTAGTTTTTCTATTAGTTAATTATCTTCAAATAACGACCCAACCAGACTTGATTTTTGGGGTCAATACGGAAATATCGATCCATGTGGAACAATGCAATGATCCCTCGAATGTGGTTGACGAAACACTTGAGACAAGATATGTAATGGAGGATATTTCATAGTTTAACTCCAAACTCCGCTCTCTCTGCGTCTCTTTAATCAGCTGACTCGGGCTACATTTATCATTCGCTCGGATGACCCTTTTCGACAAAGGCGTTCAGGTGCTGGTTCGGAGCCAGTGGGACCAGTTCTTTGTGTTTCAACACCCAGTGGCACCAACACTTTGCCGGTCACGAACAAGGACACACTCTGGTTGGGGGCTGGGGGCGGAGTTATCATGACCAAGGATCGACTAAAACTGCTTTTAAAAACCACAGCTAGTGTAGCTTGTTCTGACTCATCTGTGGGGGAATTGGTGGTCAAAGGTGGTCAAAGGACAAGTCACGTTTGGAGCCCTGGGGCAGTTTGGGGTTCAGTATCTTTCTCCGGGGACCTGGAACCAGCGACCTTTCAATTGCTGGACGACTCGACCCTACAGTGACTGAATGATGTGACTCTGTGGAAAAGCAAACCGGTTTTTAAAAGGTTTTCATGATGAACCAGCCCAGAACCAGCATACTTTGGTCGAAAAGGGGTAGCGAAGTCTCTCCTGATTGAAGTGAAATGTAATTATTATAAATCACCCCAAGAATCTTGAATTATGTTACGATACCAGTGTATTTCTCATAACTGTGATAGGCCAATATCAGTCAGGCTCTGCTTCAAATGTCACGTTTCATCCGACCAACAGTCAAAAACCTAAAGATATTTCATTTACAATCATAAATGACAAAGAAAAGCAGCAAATCTTTACATTTCCGGAGCTGAAACCTGCAAGTTTCTGTGATTTTTTGCTTGAAAAACAACTAAAACCATTATTTTTTTTTTTTCCAATGCACTGATCACTTAATCGCTTCAGCTCTTCGTGCAGCTGTGCTCAATTAACCTTTAAAACTCCACAAACCTGCCAAATACAGATACACAGACAACACAGCAGCTGCCACCGACCTTCTTTTTGGAGAGCTCGGATTTTTTGGAGACGTTCTTCAGCTTTTTGTGCAGATGGTTTAAAACCTGCAGTGATGAGGACAAGATGAAAGATACAGACTGCTGGATTAGATCGTGTTTCCTTGTTTCTCCACTGTGCCAAATTCCTAATTTTTAATAATCAATAGTGCGGCAACACGTTTACATATTAAGGATACATTCAAGACTCTTACTGAAAACCGAACAAAGAAAATGTGGCTCTTATCGGAACTAAATCCACAATTTTCCATCATGTTTAACTTCACTGGCATCTATATTAACTGTTTTTTAATCCAAACCGTGCGTAATTCTTTGCGCACTCCGCTTCGTGCGCACCCACCTTCGCGTAGCAGACAGATATGAGAGTGAGCGGCAGCAGGTATCCGAACACAAAGGTGCACATCACGTAGACTTTCCGCTGGTGGTCCGGCCAGACCTCCCAGCAGAAGGTGTTGTTGTCCTCCCGCTCCACGATGCTCTGGTAGTGCGCCACGGGAGCCGCCATCACCAGAGACAGGATCCAGATCAGCACCACCCCGAGCAGGGCATGCCTCCCCACCCGGATCGAGGAGGACTTCCTGGCGTGGACGATGGCCACGTATCTGTCCACGGACATCGCCGACAGCGTGAAGATGCTGACCAGCATGGACACGGTGAAGAAATAGTGGATGAACTTGCAGATGAAGGCTCCCAGCACCCATGTGGGCAGCATGTAGATGGTGGACTGGAAGGGGACGCAGAAGAGCAGGTAGGACAGGTCGGCCACGCTCAGGTTGAGGATGAAGATGTTGGTGGTGCTCCTCGGTTGTCCCGGTTTGCTGCGCGCCAGCACCGTGATCACCAAGGTGTTCCCGATCACCCCGAGGATGAAAATAAGTCCAAAGACCAGCAGAGAGATGAAGTTATCCACACCCATCCCCAGGATGTGCTGCGCGGGCAGCCTCACGGTGTTGGTGTTGAAGGACTGACTCTGGTTCTCCACCTGTAGCTCCATCTTTGTCCTCCTCTGGAGAAAAGTTACATGTTGGTGTTCGAGACGCGCTTCCTCCACACGGAGAGGAGGGATTCTCTCCTGAATAAAGGCTGGACGGTGGATGGAGCTCGCGCATTGACTGGCTGCTCCCTTGCCTTACGTCACCGTGCTGCGCGCAGCCGAACGCACCGATACCTTCCAGCGTTTCCACTGACCTGAGGCCAGCGAGAGGGGAGTAACACACACCAGTGCATCAAACACCTGCTCAGATTCGATTAAAACAAGTAGATTAACACAGGATGCAACACGTTCCCACAGTGTCTCATCACCAAATGTGTCATGTCTTCATAGAAAAGTGTCAGTTGTTGTTTTATTCTGGAGGATCATAATTAGACAGATAAACTGTTTAGCATGAAAGTGACCTCTGCTGACCTGACACGTCAAATATTCCAGTTTTGTCTGGATTATCAGAAAACTGCAATAAAGAATAAAATATAATCACTTTATTGTCTCTGGTCTCATCCAAAAATACAAACACAAACATGTACAGATGGATTAAAAACAAAAACAAGACACATCACATCAATAAAACAAAGATCTCTCAACCCTACATCTGATCAGATAGATAGATAGATAGATAGATAGATAGATGGATGGATGGATGGATGGATGGATGGATGGATGGATGGATGGATGGATAGATAGATAGATAGATAGATAGATAGATAGATAGATAGATAGATAGATAGATAGATAGATAGATAGATAGATAGATAAAGATAGTAAAATGTTTCGGCAGGGTCAGGGAAAACATCTTGTTTTGGCTCAAAATACTTCGCTTGAGTCACCACAAACACAGCAGGTGACGTCCCAACTTCTTGCCAAAAATGTGGTTGTTGTTGCCAAAAACACAGCTTGAATTTGTCGAGATTTCACCTCAAGGATCTCCAGTGATGTCACGCTTACAAATGTTGCTGTTGACTCATAAACACCTAATGTGGACGTGATATGACACGTATTATTTAAAAGATAATGACACGTTCAAATGTGAACATATCAGCGGTTTTCAGATTGATTCCATTTCTCATCTTAAAGCTGCAGTATCATCACTATTTTGGGGACAAAAATTCCAGAACAACATTTCAGCATATTGCAATTGAAGCGCTCTGAGAGAGAACTCGACCAATCCCAGCTCGTATCAGAGAGAGGGTGTTCCTATTGGCTGTTCTACAAATGCAGACGAACGCCTCAGTTTAAGTGGTGACAGCCTGATTCAAAGCAGAGAATCCTGCAACTTCTGATAAACATCCAACGCCTCCTTCGCCTACGACATCGTAGAGCGGGCTACAAAAACACGTGTGTGAGCCCGTCTCGGCTCCACGCTGAGCTCCTGGCTCATTATTTTTAATGCCAATGGTGCTGACATCGACGAGCGGCTCAGAGGCACGATGACAAACAGTGGGGTTTATGTCTTGAGTGTGCGTCTGTGTGTGTGTTGAGTACGAGATGCCTCTGAAGCCTGCCGTCCTGGGGCTGCAGAGCGATCGAGGGGCGACGCTGAGAGAAGGAGCAGGGTTTTTGTGATGCTCATCCTGTGGAGGGCGAACAGCTGATGTTCAAACTTGTGGGTTTGTTGTGGTGATACAAGGCAGCAGAGAGAGGTGGAGGGTTTTACATACTGCTGCTTTAATAAGGTGGTGGTCCTACTGATGTTTGGTTATCTGTCCCCAATCCAACAATCACCATCCATCCATCGGTTACGGGACATTCAGGGTTCAGGGCTGCTTCGAACACTCCAAGTGCCAGCGTACGGACCCATCACGGAAACAGTTGATCATTCTTTCTCATTTCCATCGACCGTCCTCAGCCCCTCCGTCTGCGTTATTGATCCGCCCTGACCTGGTCCGGGCACAGCTGTATGATCATTAATGCAAGCATGCGAGTCTCAGACGGACCAATGCTGAGAGATGGTGAGGGGGGATAACCATCTGGAAATGACGACGGGGATGATGCACGGGCTATGTAACCCGAGAGCGCAGGCCGATCTTATCTGTCAGCCCCCTTGTCCTCGGGTGATCGTAAACATTTGAAGCTGTTATTGTTTGTACGTTTTGTGAACTCGACACAGACTCTAAACTCTCCGTCAGTGTCAGGACTGTGAGGATGAAGAGTGGATTAATGATGAAGGTGGAGGTCTAGATCAGACTGACTAATTCTCCCACCTTGCCAGTCTGAAAATTAATAGCAGCCATTACATAATTTTTTTTTTCTCCTGATAATGGGGTGATTATTCTTTTTGGGGTCATGGCAGTTGTTTTCGTAATTTTGCAACTTCGCAACCTGAAGTTTCCATGGCGACTCTTTGCTCCATCGACTGACAGAGATGTTATCCCTCTTTCTGCGAGAGAGAGAGAGAGAGAGAGAGAAGAAAAGAGCAGTGAAGCCTTGAGACGGCATCCAATTATGTGAGAGATACATCAATTATACCTGCAGAATCTTGACAATGTGATATCTGTCGCCGGAAAAATAAAGCAAACTCTCGAGTTACATATTCCTGATTATTTCAGCACCATGGACAGCTCGTCTGTCAGCTCAGAACCTGCACAACTCCCTCCAACACAGAGACGATTTCTACCTCCATTATACTTCGTTTCTAGGATATTTTTTGTTATGCCATACCCGAGAACAAGCTTGCAAAAGACAGTGTTCAATTTACAAATAATACCAAAACTATGAGAGTCTGGATGACGACAAACAAAGCCTCGGAAAACAGGACCACCAGGCCTCCATCCTCGAAAGAAAAACAAATGCGAAGACAAAGACGGTCTAAAAACGGTCAGGACTGTTTTGTCTGTGGATGAAAAGAGAGCTCTTCCACCTCCACCCTCCCTTAAATATGGGTCAGGGCTAATTGCCTGATGAGCAGCACCTGAGTGAAGAGCAGGAGAGAACAGAGAAGGAGGAGGGAGCCAACGAGACAACACAAGACACAAGCTTGATGAACAACTCGGTGTTGAATCGAAAAGAAAATCCTTCAAATGTAGGATGATCTCTACAATCTTAAAGCAACATTATGTAGCCTTAAAGTAACAGCTGCAAAACCATTTTTAATGTCGTTGCATTGCAGCAGGTTTTGGTGAAATCATGTTTCAGGGGAAAAAGGGAAGAAAGGGATTTAAGGAGTTTCCTGACAGCAACCTGGGGGCCTTTACAGACATCATGATGGAGGTGAAGAGGACAGTGATAGGAAGCTTAAAGAGAAGAAGAAGAGACACTGATCTCAGACTGGCTTTTTGTCGCTGGCGACAGCTTCTCTAAATAAAAGGCTGCTGCTGAGTAGCATCTCATATTAGCTGTCGTGCTAAGTTATATGTCAGATTGCTAGTTTTTGATCAATTTCAAAAGGAGTTTAGCCGCCAGCATGTTACAGCCAGGTGTTATCGTCTCTGGTTCAGGTAATGTTAGCTTAGCGTGCTGGCATCCGGAGTTGTGTGCAGCTCTCGTGCAAACTGGAAGAAATGTTTTCAGGACATAGACTTGTTAATACATTTCACATGTGTCGTAAATCCAAGACAGTGAGACCGTGTCCATTCTGAAAAGCAAAAAACACGACATTCGTTCTCCAATCGAGGCAGTAAAAACATTTTTCTCGAAGGACTTTGTCCTACGAATCATGAATCCCTGAGAGACAAACGTGTGATTCTGTGCTTTATAAATAAAATGAACTCGACGTGACAAAGAGATCTGCGTTTTGTTGTGTTTGACAGAGTGAGAAATAAAGAAGAGACGAAGCCGTGTGAGGTCTTTGGGTCAACACAGACTAATGGAGCCTTAAAGAGCAGATAATGAAGTCTTCCTCTCATTTCATGTCTGGGCTTTAATACTCAGTGATATCATGATATGAAACTGCGAGCCCGGTGTCGCTGCGTCACGTCCCTCCCTGCCTCTGTGATTTATTTACCAGCCTTATTAGAGACACAAGAAGATAAGCTGCTCCAGACCCTGCTGCTCCTCCTCTCAGGTGGTTAGCCCTTTAGCTCAGACCGGAGTCGGACCTGTTGTTACCATGACACTGAGCCCTGAGAGGAGACCACAGCAACAGCACATCCATTTAGCCCAATAGTTTCAGATGGACCTACCTTGACTGCTAAATAGCTGTGAGGCACAGACTGTCATTGGATGATTCACCGTTGGCAGACTGTGTGTTTGTTCTGCCTTCATTTTCCTTTTATTGTCTTCAGTTAATGATGGCTGTTTCCTGAGGCTGGGAGATGTAGAGGACGATAATGTCGTTATAAAGGGGACTTCTGGTGTTTTTTAAACCCGGGTCCTGTACTGATGTGTTCTGGCGTGTAAATGATTCATACCTACCAATACTTTTGCAACCGCACGTTGTTCTTCAGGGATCCCATAAATGTCAAAGTTACGTCCCCTAGAATTTCTTGTTTTTCTCGCTGACAGGTTGAAGTTTTTAATCTGAGTGTCTGACAACATCACGCAAATGCTTCCGAAAAAGAGAGACCTGTTTGTGGAATAATGAGATCCCTTTTGTAACCAGAAACACGAGCTTCATTCGAGGAGACGTCTCGCTCTTGAGCAGTGGCGTGCACAGACCTTTTGAAGGGCAGAGGCGAAAAGGAAAACAAGGGCACATACAGCGCGTTCTCGCCACTGAAGAGGACACTAAGTCCCGCGTGTTCTCGAGGGCACTTTAGACATGTTTATATGTTATACAAATGGCACATTATATAGCCTAAAACAGACTCACAAGACAGACCACTCAACTGTTTACTCTGTTTGGTTTGTTCATCTGTGTCGGAGGCACACGGAAGCACACGGACGGCGTCTGATCCGACTGAACATGCAAAGTCGGCCGTCTGAGGATTGGACGCCGTCCGATACTTGTTAGCTAGCTGTTCAGTGACCATTCTAATTGGCGGTGTGCCAGCGAATCAGCACGGCGGAAAACGGTGCAGAGTTGCGGACAACACTTCGACGTCGTTATTTTTGGATAAACCAAAGCCATGGCTGTGTGGACCGAGGACTTTGAGGAGCGGCTGATTGCCCTGCATGGTGGAAGAGAGACCACCGTTATACGACAGCACGCAAGTAATGCAGAGCCAACACTGTGTACGCTTTGTTTTTGATAAGCTATGATCCCCACTCCATTCCATCATTTCCTGTTTTATGTGTTGGGTTACTGGCGCCACCCAGTGTTCAGGAGACTTATTGGATTTTGTGCAGAACATTCAGGCTTTCAGGCAGTGTGTTTCAACTTTTCTGACTAACAGGTCAGACAGGTCAGAAACAGGCAGTTTCCTTTTAATTTAAATCTGAATTCATACGAGGGCTTTAATTTTGAAATTCCACATTAGAACTTCCTGATATTACATGAGTGACTCTGAGGTGGAATACTATCAATGTAAATTAAAATTACTCTGTGGAAACAGGTAGTTTCCTTGGAATTTCAATCTGAAATTAAAGGAAAATACTGAAAATATTTAATATTTCAAAGTGCCTTTATTTTGAAATTCCACATCAGAACTTCCTGATATTACATGAGTGACTCTCTGGGATGGAGTACTATCAGTCTGAACTGAAATAACTCTGTGGAAACAGGTAGTTTCTTTGAAATATCAATCTGAATTCAAAGGGAAATGTTGACAATATCTGACACTTTAGAGGGCTTTAATTTTGAAATTCCACATCAGAACTTCCTGTTATTACATGAGTGACTGAGGTGGAGTACTATCAGTCTGAACTGAAATTAGTCTGTGGGAACAGGTAGTTTTCCTTTAACGTAAAACTGAATTTGAGGGAAAATCTGAAAATATTTGACTATTAAATGGGCTTTTATTTTGAAATTCCTCATCAGAAGCTCAAGATATTGTGTTTATTTTCATGTTGGTCTAATTATTCACACAGATGAAATGTCATGGCCTCCATCTTCTAAGGCTTCAATGTGATCAGAATTAGGATGGTAAAACGAATTAAGTAAATAATCAATGAATTAATTCCTTAAATGCCCCATTGATTAATTAACTAATCGTTCAATTAATTAATCAATCAATTAACAGACTGACTGACTGAATGAATTCATGTTAACTTGCAAATTATGTTCATCGGTGGGTGCTTTTATTTTGATATTTTGATCATGATGCTTGTTGAGTTGCAGCTGCTTTCCGACTGCCTCACCATTGTGGTTTCTGCAAAACTGGGCAAAGAGTTCACCGGTGATGTTCAGGCAGCTTTCCAGAAGTTCCTGGCCGTGGAGGTAAACTCCCTGGGAAGGCAGTACAACTAGAGAGCTGCAAGAGAAAACATCACATGATGATTCAATCAAGTAATTCCTTCATTTCCCTCAAAGCTCTTTGTTTTTGTCTGAAAAGCAAATAAAACAATCAGCAAATTGAACAAGTTGTTCGTCTGCAATTGTACATGTCAACATCGTAAGAGGGTGATGCAGGAGGACGATGTTGAGCTGGAAAAAAGGAGTCTGAAGTTTACCTGATTTTGACAAACTAAGTGACTCGACTTGAAGTAATGACTTGGGACTTGCTTGAGATTAAACCGAAAGACTTGATGTTTGTTTTTTGTTGGCGACTCAGCAGCTGTGAGTCAGAGGTGTTGATCACCATCAGGTCTAATTCACGCCTCACCACCTCAGTGAGCGTCTACTGAGGTTCTGGTGTTTCTGATATTCTGTCCACCTGCCGTGCAGCTCCTCACACCACCAGTAGAGGGAGCGAGGGAGGTTTGCCTCAACCTTCATGTCTTTACAATGTGACTCATCTGAGTGACTCCGTGTCAAGTGCAGAGACAATCAGGTCTGTTATCAGATGTTCAGTGCAGCCTGAGAAAACGTCTCTCTGAGCCTTTATTTGCTCTGATAACCGTGGAGAACATGTGTGCTCAGTGTCGGCAGCACACGGCTCCTGAGATCTGCCACCGGAGCAAATGAGGATTAAAGTTGTTCAAACACACACACACACACTGTGCATGTAGGAAGCAACACAGGGTTCATAAAGAATTCAAGTGAAATCCCAATATGTGGTGGGAACATTTCAGACATGAAACATGAAGGATTCATGAGAAAATTCTCATTGGTGGAGGCGTCGTGATGTTTCCAGATGTGCCCGGAGGTACAGTGATGAATACACATTGCGCAATTGTGTTTCAAGGGGTTGTGCAGCTGCTCAGAGTAACGTAATCCCTACTCAGGAGTATAGATTATTGTGAAAAGGAGAAGTTATCGGCACACTGAAATCTGTGATATTTTTATCCGCGTCTTGTCTCAGCTAACAAGGTTCTCATCAGTGTGAACAAAAACGACTGCTGCACCTCATTAGGAGATCCGATGGGAGATTACTTGATGCAGTAATCCCCAGGTGTCAGTATTTGATGATTTGGGAAACCCAGAGCGTCATTATCTCACAAATAACACCTTTAAGGGGAAAATGACTGACGATCTGTTCGTACTTGACAGGAAATCTTGAGCAGACTGTTCAAAGGTTTGAAATAGTAGAAAATGCTGCTTTTTAGATCAAATCACTTGAGATCAGATCTGCTACAGCAACAGTTACACATGAATTACACTGAACATAAGTCAGTAATTCTTAATTTTGTTCTTTTTGCACACAGAACAAGTGTTTTCAGTGGAATGTGGCAAAATAAATTAACTTTTTTGTATGTAATATTGTAATAACTCACAATATAGAGCAAGAAATTCACTGACCAATGCTCAAAATGTTTTATAAGTCTTCTAGCCTCGGGGTGGTCGATTATTACACCTGATCAGATCTCTGTAGATCTTAGATGTGATCGATCCAGCACATATGATACACACAATTACAGGTCTCTGAAACAAAGGCAGGTTTTAAACTTCGTGAAGAAATGGTTCTGATTAGACTGATTTTAGTGATTATACATCTATTTTGGTTTTGTTTTTTCTTCTTTTCTTACTTCCCTCTTCTTGAACAGTCCATCCTGAGGGACGCTGGTTGTTTTTAGGATATTTCTACCAAATCTCTTCTTTTTACTCTCTTCAGAAAAAAAACTGACGAGGTTGTTTTTCGATGCCAGGAGGCTGCAGATGTTAGTTGTGTCAGAACATAATGAAAATGAAAGGCGGCTGGCCCGGCGCTTCCCACCACACTTCACACGAGCCCAGAAAATCATCGGCAAACACAGCGAGAGAAATCTGCGAGATGCTTTTTGGCATGAAAGTTGAAAATATTGCCAAGTTTTGTTACAACAAAAACAATGAGGTTGTACTTTGGTTCAGATCGTGCCAATCTCACAGACGTGTCAGAGCGACGAGAGCCTTCAGCAACTGCAGGACTTTAAAAACCAGGCCTCTCGAGATATTTCAAAGATGAATTCATTGCAGTGAGCTCTCTTCTGTGAACCATCTCGTTCTCTTCAGTGACCTTGGTTGCCTACCAACATATTTCAGTCGTGCAGACTCGAACATCGTAACAAAGCCTGCACGTGCACAAACACCCAGCGAGCCACGTGAGCGTGGATCAGCCTTCAGTCACAGACAGATACAGATTTACTGTTACTGGGTCTCAGCGCTGCGTTCGATACCGTAGATCACGACGCGCTGTCAGACCGACTGGAAAATCAATTTGGCAACTCGGGCCTGGATCTTGCTCGGCTAAAGTCTTACCTTACCTGTTGTGTAGTGTCATATCGTATCGTATCCTATTGTATGGTGTGGTAACTGTTCAGTGCATTTATGATATCATATCGTATCATATTGGATGATATCGTATCGTACCATTTTGTATCGGATCATATCCTGTCATATTATATCGTATTGTATCAATTGTATCATATCATACTGCAAATTGTAACATGAATAGTTTCCTTCACTGAGACTCTGTTTGCCTGAAAATTGTCTTTTAAGAATTTTGGACACGTTTTAGAAGAATACATCCTTCATTATCAATTTTAGCAATTATGTAAAGACTAAAAAGTGACAGGACAACTAGAGGAATATCATGATGGGGTGCCTGTTAGCTCAGTTGGTAGAGCCGGCGAGAGGTTTTGTCCTCGCTGCAGCGGCTCCAGGTTCAAGTCCTGGTCTGAGGCCCTTTGCTCATGTCACACCCCCCTCGTTCTGTCTCCCGTCATCTCTGAAGCTGTCCTATCAGTTAAGCCATACAAAGGCCAAAAAATATATATATATCATGATGTTCTCTGTCAAAATGATATACCACGTCCGACAGAAAGTTGTGATCATTTTCAGATGGCTGCAAAAAAAAGCTGAGCTCCAAGTTTCAAGCTTGTCGCGGCTGCAAAGACAGACAAGGGAAGAAAATGACTAAAAGAAAAGCAGAAAAAAATTTAGATCATCAGTGTAATTTCTCCTCTTTTCTGACCTCTGAAGTCAGAAGTGTTTGTCTGTTTTCAACATTCCTTTATTTACAGCGGCGGTGCCTCGAAAATCTCCTGCAGCCCTCGGTTTGAAACAAGAGAGCATGATATTGTTGAGACGCTGAACAAATGATAGCATTATGCTCGAGCCCTGCGCGGCGGCTCCTGCCAAACGTTGATGGAATCGTTGGCTTTCGACCACCGAGACATTTGCATCGGGTTGTTTACCGGCCAAATAGGATCGCTGTGAGGACGCGCTGTGGGAAAAGAAGCCGTTCACGTCTCACAGTTGATCCCATTAGTTCAAACAATGGGAATCTTCTGAGACAATGAAAACACGAAAACGCCTCAGAAAACCAGCCGTACGTTGAATTTTCAAATGGTTCTTATCATAATTTATCTAACTGTGATCAGACACAATCAGATGTTTCATCGACAGCAGGATGCGAGGAGACCTTTCTTGGCCCGGGGGGACCCCTAGATGGTGACATCAGCTGCTGGGCATCATAGCTATGTTGTCATCTACAGGCTGCGGGGACTGGATGCGACATGAAGAGGTCATCCAGGGTGACATAGACACAACAACACAAAGGCTTTTCACTCTCAAAGCCAATTAGCAGCTCACGGTACAATCGAGTATTCCCTGTTTCCCTCGAGTCCACGTCACAACGCTGGGCTGAAGAGAAAACTGCCCCTGAACTGAGGAGAGAAAAGAAATGTAAAGCTTCAATAATCAACTGAAGGTAAAACCATGTGATATAATCTGCAGAGTTCAAGGCTTTATCGTTTCCATGAGACAAATATTCTTCTTCAGTGACAGAAAATCGTTGAGGGGTTGCAAACATTGAACGAACCGTCTGTTTTTGTGTGGCAGCAGTTTTCAGGGTCAGGTCGATTTCAGGCTGAAGGACCAGGCTGAAGAATGGTTTCGCTGCTTTTGATACCTGCTCCTCTTTAAAGTACACCAACAATAACCTGAATGGATGTGTCACCACAGATGGAAGGTTGGGTCGATGGGTGAATAGACAACTTTGAACACTGCAGAGCTCTCATCACTCTTGTTTTACCTCAGTTTCTATCACTCTGCCTCTTCTCCTTCTTTGCCTCCTCCATTTTCCATTGCAGATATTACAGTTCCACTGTTACCGGGGGTAGCAACAGGGGAAAACAATGCCTCTACCTGTTTTCGTAATGGCAGACGCGCTACCTCTGTGTTGTAGTTCGGCTTGAAAAATCATGCCCGGCGGGAGGCTGAATAGCACAGAGAAAGGGGAACCAATAGTGTAGGAAGGGTTAAATATCTTGTCAAATAACGGCCAAAAGAATATTTTTATATAGGTATATTGTCACAGTTGCATCTCCTACATTGTCATCGTCCTGATAGCTGACCCGTTCATTCACAAACCCCTCACTTGTAGTCCTCATTGGAAAAAGAAAGGGCAAGATCTTTAAGTCAGGCCTGATGGCACGAGCTAAGCTAATGTCAGCATGCTAACATGCTCACAATATCAATGCTATCACATGGAAAGGTAACACACACCAAAGGTTAACTTTTAACAATATCGGTGCTAATGATCATGTTAGCGGGTGTTAACTTAATCACTGTTGCCGTATTAGCAGCACATCAGCATTTTCATTAGCGCTAAACACAGGTTGATTGAAATGTCAGCAGTTAAGTGAAGATGTCTTGTTCCCAGAGGAGACACTTAATGGCACTTAAATACATTTTGTACATTGGGCGACATGTTTTAGGGGCATCCAGGAGGGTATTTTTCAAACATGGTGCAAAAGTGCACCGCTGATCTGGAAAAGTTATAATTTCTATAAGAGGAAAAAAAAAAAACTCCTCCACATCCTCCTTTGACTATTTTTAGCTCAAGTGACCTTCAACACTCTGCAGCTGAAACTGTGACGGCGTCAAATGAATTCTTGCACTTACTCACAGACGTTCAGGAGTCATAAAAACTAGAAGTATATCATAACGTTCTCTGTAAATGATAAAGTGTGTCGGACAGAAATTACATCTTTGATTCGTGCAACATGTTTTTATTTCACATGTCTGATGGTGTAGTTGATGCAAAGACAGAACAGGGGAAAAAATACTAAAAGAAAAGCAGAAGAATTAAAGACCATCAGTGAAATTTCTCCTATTTTCTGACTTTTTAATCAGAAATGTTTGTATGTAAGAGAAACAAACTCTGGGCTCCTTTCTTGACTATTTTTAGCTCCAGTGACCTTCAACACTCTCCGCAGCTGAAGTAACAGCATCAAATTAATTTTTACACTTACTCAGAGTCCTAAAAACTGTTTTTACTCATTAATGTAAAACGAGCCCAACTGTAACTGTTCGTGTTCTGCACACGTGATGGAACAGAGGCTGGCTTTCTTCCTCCGTCCCTCCAGCAGCAGATAGATATTCAGCTGCCTCTCTGGGTGGGCGTCTTGGTCTAGATCAACATTCCTGCCGGGGTTCAAGGATATCTCCCGTGTTTGTGTCCCACAGCTCTGTTGCATGGTCGCTATTGTTTCCCCCTGCGCCCGGCCTCGACCTTCCAGCCGCAGGAACAAATCCAAGGCTCTTCTGGACACGAGGGCACAAGCAGTGTGGTCAGCCCACGATCTGCATTCCTGTACCCTACCTCTGTCAGGCCCGTGGGTGCTGCGCCGAGGGCCCGGCCCTGCAGGGCAAACAGACGGAGCACTGTGCACAGGGCAGAGTGGACAAACATGTCTCCCGATGAGTCTTTCCCCATTTTATCCTGTTTATACAGGAAACTGGGCAGCCATGTTGGCTCCACAGACTTGGGCGCTCATGTTTAGATGAAAGTTTCACCCACTGTCATTGTCAGGATTCCTCAGCAGATGAGTTCAGATAAAGGCCTCATGTCCGCTTTTACGAGGATTTTCATTTTCCCCGAACAATTGGGTCTAATTTTTGTGAATGAGTTGTGTTTGAGGCTCGTGTGGTTGTTGAAAGATGAGTAATTTTATAATTAGTTTGTATTGTAAGGACAGAACAACTGGTTCACATGGTGCTGGACGGTGGTTCAGACGATTCACCAAACTAAAAATATACAAGCGAAGCGACTGAAGCTACTGTGATGTGAGAAATGATAATAAATAATAATATGTCATGTTGTTTTTCACTGAAGAACATTAAATATGTTGTAAAAATGCTTCAAATGACACTAGATTTTGTGGTTTTATTTCCCTTTTGGAGACAAACAGGACTACTGCTATTAACGGAGGGCACCAAGACTCAAACCAACAACCACAAAGTCTACTACTAGCCGGGATCGAACCAACAACCTTCCAATTATTGGATGACCCACTCCATCTGCTGAGCCACGACCGACCTTTAGCTACTGTGACTACTACTGCTCCTGCTACCAGGGGAATCAAACCAGCGACCTTCCGATTACCAACCTTATTGCTGCTGGTACTACCCTGGATGACGCATCAAAGCTCCGATTACTGGATGAGTCGCTCTACAGCCTTCCGATTACCAACCTTTCTGCCATCACTGCTACCCGTCACCTTCCACTTACTGATCACGCTGCTACCTGGAGAAGCCAGGAATCGAACCAGCATCCCTCTGATAACTGGACGACCCGCTCTACCTACCGAGCCACACAGGCGTACTGCTGACTAGTGTTTTGTTTCCTGAATAACAGAAAATGCTTAAATGATTTTAGTAGATTTCCTTCCGTGGTTTATCATATAATGTAACAGGATAATATGAAGACATGCAGCTACACTGATGGTTTATGCAACATGGACATTTTTGAAATTACAGAGTGTTCCTTTGTAATGTGCAAGGGGCTTCATCCGAGGGAGGAAAAATAGGTCCTGACACATCCAGCTCCAGTGCAGACATCAGCAGGGGACTGTCGACGAGAGGAACACGATTAGAGCCTGAGGCATTATCCTGTAATGAAGCTCGGCGACACCGCAGCATGACAGTGGAGGAACGGCTCCTGTTCACAGCCGTGTCTTTAGGAGATATTTCACCCAACCAGAGCGTGACACTTTTCTATTCACTATCTCGTTTTCCACGATTAACATAAACCGTACTTCTGTGAGAGCCTTTAAATGGAAAGAAGGTCAAATATTGAACATACAGCCGTTCACATCAGATGAAACATGTGATTGATTTGGTGCCACTGGACTAAAATTTTCTCTTGTATTTCACTTATTGAACAGTTATTTTTGTTGCAGCTCTACTTCCACCCCTGAAAAGTTCATCTGTCATAATGCTCTGTGATATGAAAACAGTTTCATCTGTCGCCACACTTTTCTTCTCTAAAAGTAACTGTGTGACTTGAAATAAGAAACAGCTCTAACAAAAAGGCATCTGTTCCAAAAATATTAATATTCTGATGCTGCGTGGGTGTTTTCTAACACAACTTACCCTGCAACAGATCCAGCTTTGTTCACCGGCCGCTGCGGGCGACACAACACGTGCACGACTCTCACAATGGCAACTGAAATCAAAAGTTGCACAGATACTTCAAGGATGTTTGAAATTGTGTGTCCAACACAAAGTGACAGAAACCCTCACAATACAATAAATGTTGAGCTTGAGCAGAGGAGTACACAACAATCATCTCTCAAGGTTTCCTTACTCCTCGTGACGAATCGATCGAAAGACCACATGAAGTTCAAACTTTAAATCACTTCAGACGTTTTGTCCCTGTTAGCTTAAATGTTAGCATGGCAGTTCTACTTTTGGCTAACATTCTAATAGTTTGGCGTGTTCACCATGACAACGCTAACATGTTGGTGTTTAGCAAGTTTAACACACAGTTGTGTTAGTTTTGTTTGTTAGCATGCTAACATTAGCTGATAAGCACAAATCACTAGTTAAGCTAATTAGCACCAAACACTGGTTTTTAGCTAATGTTTAGCTTTTTGCTAGTGTAGCGAGTTAGCACTCTATCTTGCGTTGTGTAGTTGAAGTAATGGCGCACACACACAGCCACTGTCCAGCTCGACCCACATTTAATGCTGATTAGAAACACAGAAAAATATTCTTCACAGCCAATAAAACGACATGAAATAAATTCATCTTGCTGCTCAAACAGCTACACCTCGAGGATTAGCCACGACGACATCAAGCTAACAACGTACAGCAACTTGCTCTACAAACATTTCAATCATCCAACATCATCTCAAACACTAGTTGTTGTTGTCGGGAACTTATCTCTACATGTACAGCTAATAAAACACACTTTTGTCCGTAAAATTGATAGTATTAGTCCAACCTACCAAGGTAACAGCAGACAGTTGATTAATGACGCGGTGCACCTGTGAAGTCTGCGATGACGCGTCCGAGTGTGGCGTTCAAACACCGTAGTAAATCTCAGTGGCATGATACAAAATAATAGAAATAGTAATGGAGACAGCAAGACAGGTAGTAATGGCAAGTGAGATCATGAACAACACTAGCTTAGGCCTACAGCTGAGAATGAATGTCATTGATTTAGCAGGTATTTCAGTGTCAGACCATCTGATTACTGGTCTTACCGCTGCTGCTGCTGCTGCTGCTACCTGGGGGAGCCGGGAATCTAACCAGCGACCATATATTGGACAAATTGACATTTATACCTTATGATGGCCCTAAATAAAAAATCCAGGGATCACCAAAGTTAGATACATTCTGTGGAGAACATGAATGGTAAACTTGTAGATGGATAACTGAACAATTTGCCTCTGTCCGGTGCAATAGATACAAAGGCCAATACGCTCCTCGGCCCTCTTTCTGAAATTTAAAGGAACTTAGGTTGCTAATGTTAACCTGTAAAGTACTGTTAGTGACCAGGCAGTGAAGCAGTGATCCTTTTCTTTTGATGGCCTGACTGATAGCTTGAAGTTCTGAACAAACTATTACGTACATGCTTTTCTATCTCCATCAGATGATACTTGAACGCCACTGACGACCACTCATGATGTGTGAGGGAAGTCTTGAAGGGTTGCCTCGTTTCATCATTTCATGGGGGGAAATTTCAACCACTACCCCTGTAACTCTGTTCGAGGGGCAAGGGGCAGTCTAAAATGAAGGTGTAGGGGTAAAAAATTGGAAATGGGATTGAGCCAAAGTCAAGTACCTGAGATGTTTCAGTCCAAAATACAACTGAAGCTCTATTAGTCATAAAGCTCTCAGTCATAGAGCTATTTTGGTTTAATTTGTTTCGGCACAGCGATAAAGAAAATCCGAACATGCCAAGTCACCAGCACTTCATGTCATCACTGTGCAGACACAGACACTTGGCCCGTGTTCACACGGGTTCTCACACAGGCTCGCTCTTTCTTCTGGGCCTCTCCATATGTTAATCTGGGTGACTGTACGTCGAATTTAAACACCATCCATTAAGAAAATACATGAGTCCGACTCAACAATGGGTCACAGTTCTGCGGGCTGCCTTGCATCGGGGTGTGTGAGTGCAGACTCAGAGATAACCCTTGTTGTCCCTGCGTCCGGGGTGAAGCAGATGGGGACAGGAACAATGGCCGGGCCCATGCGGAGGGCGGCAGTGACTGACACAGCCACTGAAGCTCTGAAGAATGCCTGGAGCCGAGCCAGAACCATGGACCTCACTGACACTCCAGCCTCGCCGCACCCGCCCCGACCCGACCCATCCTCATGTCCCATGGTGCCCTGGGAGCGAGGGGGGGCAACACCTTCAAAGACGCGTCAGAAGAGCTGCAAACGACACTAAAGGAGCAGCAGAGACGGGTGTTGGCACCGTGGGCAGTCTTGAAGAGGAGTACTCAGTAGATCACAGAAAGGTCAACTCCACCCAGCCTCAGCGAATACTAGCATGGCCACGGCGAGCACCTCAGGGCAGAGCACCTTCGGGCTCGGGAGGAAAAAGAAGAACCCCGGTCTCATGGATCAGATTAGCAAGTTCTTTGGAGGAGACAAAAAGAAAAGGAGCAAGGTGAGTATTGATGCATTTTAAAGGGATAGTTCAGGGTTTTTTTTGCCTCTTAAAACTAAAATACTGTGCTATGACTTTTGTTGAATTTGGAATTTGCTTGCAACTCCAGTCAGTGGCTTAAAGACTCAAGAACTCCAGTTCCTCCGTAGAAGCGCCTGATACATGAATTCTGAGGACCGTTTTGTTGATTTTGCATGAAAACCAAAATGTCAGCTCTTCATAATGTAGGAAAAATAACCCTTTTTTAGTTATGTGACAGTGTGAAGATTTAGATATTATCCACTGAGTTTGTAAAAGTTGAAATAAAGTTTTAAGATGTAGAAACATTGAAGGAACACAAAATAATGTAATAATTAGAAATACAAATGAACCTGAACTGCGAGAACAGGAAATGAGAACTCAAAACTGCCTCAAATTTAATTTAAAGATAAAAGAAAACAGGAATCTGTGTATTCAACATCGTCTATTGCCCACAAGTGTCGCCACTAATGGAAAAAATCAGGGCTCCACACGCTAAACATGTAGATTTACATCTTTACTTTCGAACTCACTTGCCGTCTGTTCTTGGCAGCTGCAGAAAAAGTACATTTCTCAGTTTGGGGCTTTGCTCGCAGCTGAAGGGATTTGGAGAGAGTCTGTTCAAAGAACCAGTGAGAGTTTATTTCCCAAACCAGACTCTCCTTGATTGTGATTCGAGTAAGCCGATTACCTTCATTCCACTTTGCTTTTAAGGGGATAATGCCGCCTGGCGTGCAGTATTTTTTTGTGAGAAGCAAGACGCAACAAGATTTTTATGTCATTAACAAAAAAGAAAATTCTGCTCAGAACAATTTTTTTCTGGATTAAAAATGGCTTTTTGCAAATGGAGCCTTTCCTTTAGTTTCATCTCGATCTTTTATAAAGGTTAATCTGAAAACAATTCTTAAACTTGTGATAATATTAAAATGTTTAAGTGGCTGTGATTGTTAAGATGCTGAATTTTAAGGGTCAGCTTTGTTAGAAAAGCTGCTTCTTGAGTCTCTTTCCCAACTCGTCAAATAGTGGCGCTCTGGGATTGTAGGTCGAGTCGGCCACCTTCCCAAAGAGTTTAGGTTAGAGACTAAAAAAATCAGCTTTTCTCACAAATATGAGACACTTCAGCAGTACAGACGTGCTGCTGCACGAAACATATGGTAATGTAAATGTTATAGCATCATTCCTGTACGATTTAACACCTGGCTTTTCTAATCTGCAGTCATTCATCGGTTCACATAATTTAAAAAAAATTATCTGAGTTTATAAGTTAAAGAGTAAAACATAGAGGGAAAACATGAGTGTATAACAGATGCTCCATCACTAAGATGCAGGTAAACCGAGTTTGTAACGCGAGGCTGACCCTGAGCTGCAGATAGAAAAACCTCAGACGGACAAAACCTCTTTCAGGATCCAGAATGAACGCGGTGTGATGGGAGGGGCCCTCAGGAGCCGGCGCCGCTCTCACACAGACCCTCTTTCATCTCACACGATGTATCACGGATCACAAATATTTTAGACGGATGAAGACCTTTTCTTCCATCGTATGTTACAGGCTCTCTGTCCTGCATTTGCATTAAAATACCGAGCCAGAAGAGACAGATATCTTTATGTGAGAGGGATCTTTTTTTAGGGCACTGATGGAAGAAAACACATAAATTACGACAACCCAACAGTGTGTTTGTGGTCAGACTGTGGGATGAATCAGCCGTCAGCAGAGATGGTCAGATGAGGTTATTGTGGAGGTTGTGTTACGAAGAGACAACGCTACCTTCGATGTGTACAAATAGTCGGCGACATCAGCCTTCGCCCTCTTACACCTTAAACGATTCATTCTGCAGATTTCTCTCTATTTCATTTCTCTCACACATTATGCGACTCTCCACTCAGCAGGGCCTTGAAACTATTATAATTACTGTAATTATTATATAAGGAGCTACGGCGCAGCTCGCACACGCTTTCAGGAAATAACTGACGTCTGTTCGAGCTCATGCCGAGCTAATCCATCATGAATATACTGCGTGAGGAGTCTTTAGCTACGCGGTGCTTCGGGGTCTAAAAAACCCGATACCTTCTGATTTTTACTCCAATCTGATCTCAGAGCAGCGTTAATCCATCTTGTGCTGTAACTTGACCTCTGTTGATCCTTTACAGGGGTCGTTCAGGGGTCACTCTGCCTCCTCACCCCCGCAATCCTCCACTCGCCGCCGGACCAATGAAAATGCTGTGGTGCATTTCTTCAGGAGCTTTGTAAGTTTCTCTGAATAACTTCTTTACATAACCGACCATACACATGTCGATCCATGTACATAAAGTCACTCATTGTTGCTTCATGCTAACATCCCGAGTTTCATCCAGACATTGTGATGTATTACTCAGAACGAGTTCGAAACAAAGAACAAATACCATTTTCCTCCGATGTCGAACTGTCAGTTTTCCTTTTGATTTGCTTTGGATGCAACTTTTGGCATCGCCGCCGCCGCCTCGGCTCCCTCGCAGATTACAAAGCTGCGTGACTCCTTCATTTGCATAAAAAAGGAAACGGGAGAAGGTTTCAATCAGCGGCTCAATCATTTGTTTGTTTCGCAACAGAGTTTTGTTGTTCTGCTGTCCTGCCCTGCCCAATCAGTCATTCTTGTCGTTTGTTTGTTGCTTGGTGTCTCTCAGGTTTCCTCCCCTCGTCCTAAATCCAGGGTGAGTCTCACTTTTTCACAATATCTTGTTTTTGTTAATCCTTCCAGGGGTGACGACGCAGAGGTGCACTGATAATTCAAAAGAAGACTTCTGATCACTTTTTGAATCATTTTTCTCAATGTCAGATTTAAACAGCTGAAGTTTCTTGAATGATGTTTTAAGCTTTTTTATTGGATATCCACTTTAGGCTTCACTGGGCACCCTGGGGTTGGTCTTTTGGGGGCTTTAGGCCATTATGTGTGGTACTTATAGCTTTGGCACCATCCAGTGGTAGTGGGCATAAACATAAAATTAAACTAGCACTGCTGCTATCCCCAATCCTCAGTGGATCTGACCTGAAGACAGTGTGTCAGATGTTTACGAACAAAAATGCAGGCCATCAATAAAATGTATAAGATGCTATAGTCATAGCTTAGGCTTGTGTGTTAGCATGTTAACATTTGCTAATAAGTACTAAACACTAGTAACAGTAGTTTTAAGCAAATGTTTAGCTATTAGCATTACACACTAGTTAAGCTAATTAGCACTAACAATGGTTTTTAGCTCATATTTGGCTATTAGCACATACAACTAGTTTAATATTAGCTAATCAGCAACAAAAACTAGTTGTAAGCAAATGTTTAGCTATTAGCATTACACACTAGTTAAGCTAATTAGCACTAACAATGTTTTTTAGCTCATATTTGGCTATTAGCACATACAACTAGTTTAACATTAGCTAATCAGCAACAAAAACTAGTTTTAAGCTAATGTTTAGCTGTTAAAATTAAACACTAGTTTAGCCAATTAGCAGTAACAGTAGTTTTAAGCAAATGTTTAGCTACTGGCATTAAACACTACTTTAGCTAGCTAGCACTAACAATGGTTTTCAGCTAATGTTTAGTTATTAGCACTTTATACTAGTTTAGCTAAAGGCATTTAACATTAGCTTAGTAAATTATCACTAACAATGGTTTTCAGCTATTGATTAGCTATTAGCACTAAATATCAGTTTAGTTAATTAGCACTAAACAATGGTTTTGAGCTAATGTTTACCTATTAGTAGCAACTAAACACTAGTTTAGCTAATAACATGTAGCAGTAAACGCTAGTTTTAAGCTAATATTTCGCTATAAGCATTATATATTACAATTCTACCGTATATTGATGGAATTGCATTTTTTCATGGGTGGTGCCCAACCAGTGGGTCACATGATAAATCTGAGGGGTCACAGTGTGTTCTCTCCTCTTAAACATGATTTGGAGAGTATACGTATACGGTGGAAAAGTCACTCTTTTGCACGACAACTCATGCGTCAGGGACCACAAACCAAAAATAAAAATGTTGTTGGCTGGTTTTAGGGAAGACCTCACCTCTTACTCTCATGAATTAACCATCACATCATGGCCTAATCTCACCATCGTATGAGTTGATGCCACCACGCTCTCATCTCATCATGTCACTGTCTGTTTCTTTCTCACCTCCAGTGGAGAGACGTCCTGGGCTTGGTACGTCACACAACCTGACAGAACCTGTGTGTGTGTGTGTGTGTGTGTGTGTCTGCAGCGTCTCCTCTGTGTGCAGTACACCTGTTACCTAACCTTCACGCTCCTCCTGTCTCTTTCTCTGCTTCGTG
Organism: Lagodon rhomboides; assembly: GCA_039737535.1. Taxonomy (NCBI): domain Eukaryota; kingdom Metazoa; phylum Chordata; class Actinopteri; order Spariformes; family Sparidae; genus Lagodon; species Lagodon rhomboides. The sequence goes on from CM077799.1 coordinate 6,657,856, forward strand.
CCTTAAAGAAGAAATATCTTTTATAGCACCAGCATGTTAATTTTACACATATTCACCAGTGTTTACATACAGTAGAAAAAAACACTTTCATTCACTGATTCATCGGTCGAAAAGATTGATTTATTCATTATTGACACCATCAAGTATTGGCTTATTGGTAAATTCATTTTCTTTGCTTCAATCCAGAGCGACTCACTGCTTCTGGATGACTTTGAAACTGCTCAACTATTTATGAACCACAGCCGGTAAACATATTCTCTTAGGACCTCTTGGCCTGCATCACCTCACTCCTCCTCCTCCTCCTCCTCCTCCTTCTCTCTTTCACAACTCTCGTTCTCTGTAACACCTCCATCCTCTCTGAGGCAGAGATGACTCACCGATACATCTGTTTTGCCTTTCACCCTCCTTTGTTTCGTCTCATCTGTCCGGTGACTCCGGACAGCCATTCGTGTGTCATTTGACTGTCGTTGTCCACTTTGTGTGTCAGTCTTTACCTCGTCCTCGCCATCCATTTTCTTCCTCCTGAAGGTTTCCTGAGTCTGGTCCTGTCTCATGTTCGTGTTTTCCCTCCATGTCTCGATCATGTTATTCTCTCAAACAACACAGACGACTCTTCCACATTTCACTGGGAAACCACATAACTGCAGTTTGGTTGTTCTGTCCCGCAGCTTAGGTGCAGTAAAAGTAAAAATAAGGTTATGGATTTTAACAATTTCATGACCCTTCATGTAGGTCTCATCGACCTGCGTTCAAACAACTTTACATTTTCAAGTCATGAGCAATTTTGTGTGCAGGTGATGCATCAGTCCTTCCTGTTAACTTCTATGGAGAGCAGATCAGAGCAGAGTTTAGTTTGATTTCGCAATAAACGCAACACATCCTCATCGCTCGACGACTGAACAGATCAATTCCCAGTGACTCCCAAAACAACATGACTGTTGTAGCAAACCAGCGACAGTGTACCCGACCTTCGTCGTACACTCGCAGTTCGGTTAGGTCGATTGAAATAACTACATTTCTTATGTTACTTAAGTTAGAAATGCACCTAAGTTACATACGTTACTGCAGTTTTTTCCTTATGCACATGATGTAACTTTATTATTTTAGTAAGTTAAAATAACTGATCGTTGAGTTTTTGATGTCACACTGGACACAATCAGCGGTCTCCATCCTTCCCAGTCCTCCACCCTATGTGGAATTTCTCGCTCTTTTTACTACTTCACGTGACTTCCTCCTTTGCTACCCTAATAATGACTACAGCCACTAGAGGTCGCCGTCTAACAACAAAATATAGGTCGTAATAAATTGCTTTCGCAGTCGACCTATAAGGTATTTTTCTACTTGGTTGGGTTTAGGAGGAGATGACTCACGTGATGACACTTAAAAAACCTTACATCCATTAACTTTACAGACCTTAGTTTGAAAAAAAAAAGTAAATGTTGCCTCTCAGTTTCTCGCGGGACACAAACACCAGTCTCCATCCGTCAGCCCCAGTGTCCGACCACATTTTCTATATGTGGTATTTTGGTCTGTTTAAGTTAAACTTAATTAAAAGTTGGATCAGCGTATCACCTGCATGCAAAACTGGAATTTGGCATTTGTAATGTACTGCACATTTAAAAACTCAGTGAAACATAGATCCACACACAGAAAGACTGGCTGATATCAGTGCAGTTACAGAAGATGGAAGAAAGACAAAGAGATATATGAGCAAAATGTCCAACAAGTGCAGAGGTTTGGGTAGTAATGAGGAAGTGTGCACTCTTTTCTTCATATCAGGAGATATTATTTGTGGATATGTTGCATGCATTTTGTCCAACAACAGCAATAACTGTGCCCATAGTCCATCCATATAAAACGAGTTAGACGTCTGGTTGAAGGTTAGACCATGACGGAGCGGCAGCGCCCTGGTTTCAGGTCTCCATCTGTGCTTAAAGAGGCGTTTCTTTCTAGGCCTCGTCGCCGCGTGCCGAGAGCACAAAGTCACCGCTCAGAAGACGCAGAGACCAAAGCACACTGTCCAGACTCTTCAACCTGGTGAGCTTCCAACCGCACGTTTGACTCCTTGTTTCACCCTGATTTCCTTACTTTGTGCTGTAAAACCGAGGCTTCATAAACACTGTTTCCTCTCTGTGTTCAATGCCGCAGTGATGCTCTCGTCAGAGATCAGTGAGTAACGAATAAAAGCAGTATAATAAGTCACCATTTTAGTTCGGTCATCATCTTTCATCGACACGCTTTCACAGCCACGGAGGAGGATCAGGGCCACTGTGAGTTCTGACTTTTTCTTTCACAAGTTCTGATCTTAATCTCAGAATTTGGACTTTTTCGAAGTCTGAGATTAAAGTCAGAATTGAGGGAAAAGTCAGAAGTCAGTTTTTCTTTTCTCAGTGGCCCTGATCCTCGTCCGAACACATCAGCCTGTCATCATAATAAACTAATGAATTAAAGAGCAACATCTTTCATTTTTACAGTGACACTGCATCTAAACACAGACATAAAATCTGTCATACTTGTTTTCATCGATTCGTTTTCTGCCAATGCAAAATCTACCTCGACTCATTTGAGGCTTCGCTTTCAGTGTGGACGATCTCCTTCGCTCCCGATAAATGTGAAGCATTCGACAATCAAATCTTTCAGTGACGACAAAAAAAAAAAAACCACGTTCATCTTACATGTCAGAACAGATGTTTTCTCAGCCTCATCATCCTCTTCCTTCTCTCCAGGGAGATACCAAGTCCCGTCCACCCCCTAAACGCTGGAGCACCATCTTCTAAGCTCTCCGCCGAGGACCAAGCCGCAGATCCGACGCCGACGGGACGAGACGACAAAGAAGAAGAAGAAGAAGAAGGAGGAGGAGGAACAGATCTGCAAGCGGCGGACTCACAACCTCAAGAAATGTTAACACACTAACAGCGGCCTCCTGTATGTTCAGACGGTGACACCGCGTCATGAAATCCACCATTTGTAGGTGTTCACCGTCTCTTTAATCCCGCTCCTCAGCATATCTCGTCTCAGTCGTTATGTAGCTGTAAAAACAAAAAAGAAAATCACCCATTCTTCAAGTATCTCGTTCTGATGGTGCTACTGTCCGCTGTCTGAGGTTTCGTGCGTGGCAGATGTTTTCTATTCGTCTCCCGTCCATCTGCATTTTGTACACGAGTGACGCTTTTCTGTATCCCGCTGACTCTCACACCAAAACAAGCCTTTTTGTTTTTTGTCTAGACGACGTTGAGTGTTTGTGGTCGCCGTGCTCGAGTGAAATGTACGTCGCAAAAACAATAAAAAAGAAATGTATCTGAAAACACAACTGGAAACCTTCAGTGTTTGAGCTTGTTGGACTCTAATGTTGGTTTTTATGTAACACTTTTGTTTCATGACGCTTCAGTGTAATTAAAACCAAAACATGTACAGTATGATGTCATCCAAAGCGCCCTTTTCAAATGCACTGTTTAAACTAAATAATACCAAAAAAGAACGACTGGTCTGCTCTCTCTTTTTTCTTTTACCTGTTTGCATCTTAGATTAAGTTTGAAGTGTTTCTTTGCAGAAGATGATGAATGTTCGTTGTTTTATCTGATGGTCAGACAGTAAGTGGTTCACGATGGAGGCACTCAGACGGTCGAGAGGAAGGAGCAGCATGTTGATTTCAAAATGTTCTGACGTGTAATTTCATTTTGTTCGCGATAAATTACGCCCCGATCCTCTGTCTGTATGTTCGCTTTAACAAAAACCGTCAAAGGAACTGTAAAGGTGTTGTGTTTTTGTTTTTATTTCCTGAGGTTGCTGACATGTGGTGGTGCTACAGGATTAGGAACTGATACTTAGAAAAACTGAGTGTTTTGTTTCCTCTTAATGTAAAACTCTAACTCTGGACTTCTCTCTGTTATTAAATGTTTTAAAATCTGACAAACCTGTTTCCTTGATTGCATCTATTTTTCCACCAAACTGACCAGATCGACCAGATAAGCCAAAAAACCTTTATAGCTTCCTGTTTTTTTCCCTGGTTATGCATAAGTATCTGTGGTGGCAGATATGAAAACTAGGTCATGATCATCCATATGAGTGAGATTTTGGTACTTCCCAGCTCTAACAGTCGATTTAAGCTTTACAAAGGACAGTTTATAATGCAGCCTTTTGCAGCAGAAACACCTGTTGCCACAGATAACTCAAGGTCAGGGAGGGACCCAGGGCAAGACATTTGTAGGGATTTAAGAACACACCAAAAAGTGAGCATGATAAAAAGATTGGCCCAGAATGATCAAAACAAAAAAGGTTCATTAAAAGGGGCGTGGGTCACCGTGAAAACAGGTATAAAAAAGGGAGTTTCGGGGGGAGAGCTCAGTTGCCCCGGGGTAGCTCATGGATGTATGTTTTCTTCTTTGGGAATAAACACCTTTTTGAACTGAAGACCCGCTGCTTTGCCTTTGATTTTGGACTCTAACTTGGATTTGGACTTAGTGCATATTTTCAGAGTCAGATAGCGAACTAATTGGACGGATAAGATAGTTGTAGCCATCCACTACATATCCGAAAAAAGAGTAAAGGGTCATCACGTCACTGAATCTTGCTTTGGGGCCGGACCAAAGTGTCAATGGGAGATGCATGCACGCTAAAACCCAACATCCCTACAGCATGTCATCTGACTTCTGAAGAAGAAACACCTCCAGGAAATGAACGAACACACTTCAGAGAGCCGGTTCACCAATCTCACAGGAAATCATTTGAAAAACTGGAAAGAAACGTCTTCGATAGAAACTTCAGCCAACATTTCTGACATCTGATCAAACGATTCTTGGTCATACACACACAGTGCTGTCTTGTTCTATATTATTCTATTAGTTATCATTTATTATCTATTAAATCTTCCCAATCTATCCCAAAGAAATTAGAATAACATACAGGAACAGGACAGTGGTATGTGGGGACCTACTCTGTCTGTCTGTCTGTGCAGGTATCACAAACAACACCGAACTTGTCCGAAGCAGCCTCGAGGTTCACTGAGCATAAAGCTGAATAACTGTCGAGGGGAAAAAACACGTGTACTGTATTATCCTCCGACTGAACCCACGATCCACCGCTGGAAACACTCCCACGCACATCTTGAAATATCCCCTGGAGGCCAATCATCCATCTCAGGCAACGATCCCGTCGAGCTGCACATGTTGTCCTACATGCAATTACACACTTAAAGATACTCAGAGGTGGGAAAAGCAATGTTTCTCATCACCGGAGCGAACGCCGAGATAGAACTTTTCAAGGACAGCCGGCCTAACACCACAATTAGTGGAGCGCGCCATCTCTCTCTCATGTTCTCACGATTAATTGGCTCATCTTTGTAAAATCCCACGAAGGCGAGAGGTGATGTTTGTCTCCGCCAGACACATTTTAGCATTCACACACAGCGACGGGGCCACCGAGGGTCGTCTCCACGCCAGCGCTGGTCATTCACACGTCAAGTAACAGAAATATCCAAACAAACCTACTTTAAGCATTTGTTCTTCTTAACCGTTTTCCCTGTACTGCGTCTGAATACGACAGGTCACATATAGTGTCGTGTAACACCGTTTGCGCCTCTTTGTCGGAGAACTCTTTGTTGTCACAGGCTCATGTTTGCATTTAGATGGAAATGCCCTCAAGGCCGTCCCCTGAATGCATCTGAATTCATTAAGCAGCAGTCCGTATTAGCTCGGACGTCTCTCACAACTGATGGGGGATGTTTACATCAAACACAGTGAATGTGAAAAACACCGCAGCGTCCATTTCCTCGGATTCAGTTGTGCAAATGAGACCTTTTTTTGCAGCACTGAGCAACAGAGACCTCTGGTGCTCCAACACTGTGCTGCAAAAGTACAGTTCAGTGATCCAGTAACAGTTCTAGAGTGATGCACAGTGTACGAGTTTAAATGAGCTTAGTTTATACCTTCATTCGTGCAGGACGTGGTGGTTGTTAAAGTGACAGGACACCGACTAACAAGATCGGATTACACACTGTCTGATTTCCATGAGGTTCACTGTCATGCAAATGACATGTTTGGGCTCTGTTAACCTGCCAATGTTAGCAGCAGATGTCTGTGAACACACAGCCTCTTTGAACTGATCCAATCATTTAAATAGTAACCACAGTGTCACCAGACTCCCTTAAGAAATCTTGCAATTTTGAGAGACATTCCATGAGGAGAAACTTAACAAACTTTACAACACGGCTGAGGCAAATTCTTAATCATTCATGCCTTCTTGTAAATTCGGCATTGAATGAAGTTGTGACTTTCTTAGAAAAAGTGTCCATTTGTCCCATTGATCTAAGTATTTATTTGCATACACAGCTGAGAAGTGAAATCCCATCACTTATGGTCACTCAAGACGCATGTTGAGATGTATGTTAATGCCAGCACGTATAAAAGGATCAATGTTTTCATTTTCTAGATTCCTCAGTGACCGAGAAAAACCAAGAATGAGCCGCAATGATTCAAAATGAGTCTCGGTGTTCTAGAATAAAACTTAACAGTCCATAAATCAGTCAGAATAAAAACAAAACTGGTTTTATTACTGTATATTCCAAGATTTCTTTTCTTTACATGTTGTGAAGAGACATCAATATGGCATAGAAAACATTTTAAACCCTTAGTATTTATTTCCTAATGCAGGTCAATGGTAAATAATTTATGTGCAAAATTAACTTCATTCGGGCTCCAGAAGTACATTCACAACACTGCTGATCACAGATGTACAGCATCACTAAACAAGAACCGAGGCTACATGGCACTGCACAAAATAAAAAAGGATCACTTGAATGAAGCATGTGATTGTTACTTTACTCTCCAAAATACCAATGACATGAAAAAGAGTGCACATACAAAAGTTAAAACAATAAGTGGCTGCTCAAAGAAGCCTTCAATGATTCCAGTCCGTAGACTTTTAAAGTCACCATGACATTCATTGTCCTTCTTGTGTGTATTCATGTCCCAGACACCAGGAGGATAAAATGTTGGCAGTTAACATTTCAAGTTCACATTTGTGTACATCATCATAGGTTTTCCTGACCCTTAACAAGTGTTTTTTGTGCCTAAACCGAATCAGATCATAAGCACAGCATTGTCAAAACATAATATAGAAAACTGAACATTAAGGAATTTAAAGTTTCCAGATATCCCTGGTTTGCAGAAACATTAACTGCCAACATTCGTTCTGGTAGCTGGGTTGCAAGTTAAGTGCTGTAAAAAATGTACGTTTCACATTAATTTCCACTAAAGCTTTCGCTCGCCTCCTCTTTAAAAACATGACTCCCGGCGGCTACATTTTGTGACTGAGTTCTGAGCTGATCCACAATCCCAGACACGCTGCCCAACAGGCCACCCATCCCGTCCTCCATCTCCCCGTGAAAATCCACCTCCTCCACTTTCACTTGTCCTCCCGCTGCGAGGAAAGCCTCCCCGTCTTCAAATCCGTAACTGTAGCTGTCGTCCATATCGGCTGCTGGTGTGCTCGCGTTGTTGCTGTTGGCCGAGGAGCTGGAGGCGAGTCTCTCACATCGGGCCTGATGCCTGAGGAAGCTGTCCCTCCAGATGACTTTCTTCCCACACAGGCCGCACTCGTAGGGCCGCAGCCCCCCGTGAGTCTTAAGGTGCTTGGTTAGATGGTGCTTCATCTTGAAGGACTTTGTGCAAACGGGACAGCCGAAGGGCCGTAGATTGAGGTGCTGCATCTTCACGTGCCGGTCACGCATGCTCTTCAGGGTGTAGGCTTTGCCACAGTGGCAGAAGTGGACTTTTCCCGTGTAGGGGGCGCCGGCGAGGGACACTGAGGAGGACGAAGACGGGGTCGGGGGTGAAGAGGGCGGTGGAAACGCAGCAGAGGATGGAGACAAATTGCGATTTGAGGTGGGAGTCAGTGAGCCACCTTGTCCCACGCTGGTGGAAGGCCAGTTCACCTCTGAGCCCGCCACGGTGAAGTCAGGAGACACCGGCACCAAAGGCCTCTGGGACACCTGCCCTGTGCCGTCCTCAATCTCGTCATACGTGTCTCTGCTGAAGGTCCCTTCAGTGAAACCCCCAAAATCCTCTTCCTCCTCATCGTCATCCTCGTCTTTACTGCAGCTGCCGGCCTCCCCCTCCTGAGGCCTCTGCTCTTGTTGGGACCAGGGACCCATCTGCCACTGCAGCCGGGTGGAGACCGGACAGGACGGACCTGGAGCTCCTCCATCTGTTGTGCACGCATGAACACCGGGCGGGCCTGAGGAGGGAACACTCTGAACTTTCTCCTTCATCTCCTCCACGCTGGCCTTCCCTGTGATTTGTCCGGGACCTACGCTCTCATTTGAAATTGGGTGGAGGCCTGTTGGAGAAACGTAGAATAAAATCAGATGCAGAGAACTACAGCATATTAGTTTAAACCATTTTCACAGAACAAAGAGATACACGGGCGTATTAGGGCCACTGCAGTCATGGGGGGGTCGGGGATAATATTCAGAGAAAAAAAAACTGTCTTTCTTCTTTCTTTCAAAACTCGGAAATAGTGTTTTTGGTCAAGGAACCACATTGCTTTACTTTGTAAGATAAGATCCACCTCCTATCATAAGCATCCAGACTTTGAAGAGACGTTGCTGTGATTGGACCTATTCAAAAGAAAACAGCACTCGGATTTGGAGTAGGTGATGGCGTTTGTGCATCAGGAGGTACAATGCACTGGAAAGATGAAAGGATCCAGGAAGTCTGGATGCATTACACACCTAAGTGGCAGCATCTGTGATCAGATGAGGTCGATCCAACCTTCCAAACGAATCATGTGGTTCCCCACAACTACCACATGTTTTTTCTCGTATATGTGACTTGAATCTTTTCGTGAACTGATCTATTTAGGCAATCTGGAAGGCACAGGCTACGAGGCATTCTTGGTCGTTGTAGGATGTAAGAGAAAAGTTTTCTACATAAAACTATGAGTGTGTCTGTTTAAGATGAATCATTTCTTTCATGTCATGTTGAAAAATTACTTGTGTTAAAAGTAAAATGAGGCTTTTGTGTCTTACCACAGTGTCCCATCTGTGCAAAGCCTTCCTTCTTCTCCACCGCCTCCTCTCCTACTCCCTCATCGGCCTCGATCTCCCTTTTCTCGCTCTTCCTCTTCTCTCGTGCCTCATCACAGTCCCCGCTCTCTCTATTCTTATCAAGCAGTCTATCAGCGTTCGCCGGCGCTCCCCGCTGTTGAAACCTGACTTTCTGCTTCAACGCGTCACCACCAGGGAACCCCCCGTGGTTCCGGGCATTATGTCCTGGTCCATCATGAACAAACTGGCTTGTTTTGGCCTGGCTCGAGACCCATGCCTCCTCACAGCTGGTGTAATCACTATCCGCATATCCAGGGAGGGTGTCCAGTTGAGAGTCTGCCAAGTGCTGAGCTGATGAGGGCCGTGGACGCCCCCATCTAGGAAACTGCTGCGGGCGTCTCCATGTAGCTAAGGGGGGTAACGCGTCAGGCTTCCTCTCCTTCCTCCTTCCCTCCGTTTCCAGATATAAGCAGTCCGTGCTGCTCGGGGACTGCTGGCGAGAGGCAGTGCCATGGTGAGCGACAGCCGCCTCTCCGGGGATGACTTCCGCCGAGGGCCGGGGCCTCTTCAGGATCTCGGTGCACTTGTCCACGATGTGCCACATCTGGAGGAAACTGGCCACAGTGACGTAGTTAACAATGTCATCGTGCACAATGCTCAGCTGGCCTGTGTAGGCAGAACTCAGGACACTCTCGAAGGCCACTGGGTCCATTACTGAAGGTAGAGAAACAGTTGTGACATTCTTCAGTAGCACCTGTTGAGAGATATGAACAACAATGCTTAAAGGTTTTAGGCAGTTAGATGGAAATATGGGTTCCACTTATTTCTAATAAACTAATCAGTACACACGGCATATTACGCACTGATGTACTCCGGCCTACCTGGTCATGAAAGTAAGGCGAGGATGCAGCGAGCACACAGCGGTGGGCCCTGAACACTTGACCCTGCACCTGGATGGAGAGGTCACACAGCCGGCCCTCCTCCCGCTGGCGGTTCAGATTGTCCAGAACCGCAGCACGGGCCCCGGGAAACACACCTGGACTGTCAGACCAGCAGGAGCAGCTGAAGCACTGCAGGTCGGATCCATGGCTACACAAAAGTAAAGATTGAAGCATTACAAAGTGCAGAATTGGTCAATTATTTGTGATATCTGTGTCTCAACACACTTTGTAGCTGTAGTCTATATTATGCATCTGTTCTGGTTGTTCCTTTTGCTGCTGTGACTTGGACAGGGCATCATTAAAAACATTTTTGATATCGGTACCGATACCTTGACTTTGATACCAGTTCCTGAACTTTTTTTCAATACCAATTTTAAGAAATCTGTTTTAACAAAAGACCACATACAGGTTGTCAGCCCCGTCTATGGGCATAACCTAGTGTTTGCCTCAACAGGATTAGATCTTGGCACAGTAGGAATGTATTGTAATTTGGATCGAACAACAAGACATTTTTCAACACCCAGCCAAAGCTGTGACACTTCCTTCCCCTAGCATTGTATAAATGACTTTATCTCATCTTCAGTACCTTTTGTCAAAGTCAAATTACTTGAGAAACCTTTCTGCCAAGGACAGTTGGTGCATCAGAGCCAAAGTAGCACATCTTTAAATTAGTTTATTTTATTGGCAATCTGACAGAAAAATGCCTGGTACCGATAATCAGAAAATGCTGAATATCGGCCCGATAATGCTTATAATCGGTCAACACGTTTACTCTTGCTCAGAACTTTTATTTAACAAACCAACTTGATCAAGTCATAGAAACAAAATGAGCAAATCCACATAACTGTGAAGCTGGAACAATGTTGGTACATTTGCCTGACATCTATTAATCATTTACATTTTGACAAGAGCTCAACTTTCTGTTACTTACTGATCATCCTCTGTCAGTTGGTTAGTTATATGCGTTTCAGCTGTAACATCAGATAAAACATAAACAGGTTGATTGTGGATAAAGATATTAATTTATAGCCTGTTGTCAGGGCATCAATAACTGAAAGCAGCGAGTTCCACCTGATGCTCAACAGCTAGCTATCACTCAGCTAGCTAATGTTAGCTTCTCAAGACACGGAGCAATAAGTTTACATTGCTCATCATATAATATTAAACGGTTGTCTTTAAAAGCTGTATTTTTAACATGAATTCCGGTTATGACACCTGTCAACACTGCCCCGTGTTTTCGTCAGGGAAGCTATAAGAGGTGCATCCCTGCGTTAGCGCCTGGCTAACCAGAAGACGCTACAAGCTAGCTAACGTTCGCTTCTCAAGACACTGAAGCAATACGTTAGTTAACATAGCTCGTCATATAATATTAAACGGTTGTCTTTAAAAACGGTGTTGTAAACATGAATTCTAGTTATGACACCAGTCAACACTTTCCCGTGTTTTCGTCAGAGAAGTTACAAAGGTGCATGTCTGCTTTAGCGTCTAGCTAATCAGGAGTCGCTACTAGCTAGCTAGCGAACGTTAGCTTAGTTACTTTACCTTTGAGCTGTCGGTACGTGCTGTTTCTATCTGCAGCACCACATTATTATCGTGAGTTCCGGACACGATGTACCCTCGCTTGTTTGTGTAAAGAAAAAAAGAAAAAAGCAAGCTAATTAATGCTAACAGCAGCTTGCCCGGAGGCGTAGCTGGTGCTAGCTGGTTGACAAATCAGCATCAGCATCAGCATCCTCACACACAACATGAGTGGGTGTTTGGTGTGAATACGTGGCTTTAATCACTATAAAATGCCGTCACACTGGCCTCATTGCACAATATAAAATGTCGGGCTCATTTTGTAGAAGCTGGATTCGACATTAGCATGAGAATGCGTTTGTTAATTAGTGACTGATGCGGAGTTATGTGAGGAAAGATGCCATCATTGGATTCCCCCCGCCCGCCCCCTCTGTGGAGTTCACTTAAAGGGCCAGTACACCATAATATCAGAGAGCACTGACTGTTAAACCAATTTTTCTTTTTTTCTCGTCAAATGTGCTGCAGACCCCTAAAAAAAAACCCAGCCTCCTCTGTAGCAGATTCGGGAACAAAGCTAAGCTGCTGTGCGTTTAAAGGAGCAGGAGCTCGCGGAGTCGTCACGAGCAGGAGGCAGCAGCTGCTCGGTCACACACACACGCGCGCAGAGCCGTTTTTTACCGCAGTGCATCTGCAGCATCCTCTGATCGGGGCGACAGGGGCGCCGCTGCTGTGGCGCAGGAGAAAAGACCACATCCACAACGAGGGGAGGCAGGACGTGTTTCATACAAATATATATTTTATTTTATTTTTTTCTCGGGCTTTTATGTAGCCGTTTTTATCTGCAATGCGCGCGCGACCGACGCGTCTCTTCCACGACATAGGTGAACCAGATAGGTGAGGTCTTTTTCCATCGCAGGAGAGGATTTGTGTTTGATTCCAGGAGCCTGGACACAAGGAGGAGGAAGGAGGAGGGAGGCCTGTGATCCATCCAGGAGAATAGGACAACATTAAGTACTGTAGCCTGTAAGAGGTAGCCATTTGATTATCATAGAAGCATGCAAATCAATTATATATATGCACCGGTGTGTTTTTAAGTGTATTGTAGACGCTCAGTCTGTAGCTGGCATGCTGCACCTTATATAAACATCCGTTCTACCCGTGTGTACCTGCTGTCAACAGAGAAAGAGCAGAGCACGCGGCCCCAGGCAGCACTAATGGTCGCTCTGTGCATCTCACATTAGGGACCTCAGGGAACAAGAAGATAATCTAATCTCAGGGTGTTGATCTGGGGAGCACTGTGAGTCACCACACACATCTCTGGGTTGGCTTCCTGATAATTAAAAGAGCAAGAAAGCCCCCAGCCTGGATAGAGTTACATGAAGAGCGTGGGGGGGGATTTATCTCGAAAAAAGCAGCAATACATTTGTGGCAATAAATTCTGTGACCGTCAGGAAACTGTTGCCGGCTTCAGCCAAAGATCAGAAGCAACGAACAGTGGATGAGTTTAGGTGTGAAGGAGGCCTCTGTGTTTAGCTTCAGACACGTGACATTCGCCTGCACTTTACTGACGCACAGCTTTTAGGATTTCACACACACAACAAAAGGGAAATCCTTTTATCTTAAACTGGGAGGTGCTCGGTTTATGAGTGTCACCTCTCGGGGCTCCACGCTCGGAGCGCTGGTGTTAAAGTTCGTCACAAAAACAAGCGACTCCGACATCCGGTGACATGGCAGCGTCACACCTTCTGCTCCTTTCTCTTCTCTGCAGCCTGTTTGGTGAGTTCAGCCTCATCACCTGTCACCTTCATAATGTGTTTCTCCATCATGTCAAACCCGGAGTGATCGTTTATCTTCTATATTTCATGAACAGTGTACCAGTGTCATGGGGCCTGTGCCGAGGTGGACTCTGACACAGAGGCGGTGGCCGGCAAGGGATTCAAACTGGGCTGCATCTCCTGCAAGAGGAGGAGTGAGGTGGACGGCTCCGCCACCGTCGAATGGTACTTCAGGCCCAAAGGAGAAGCCGATTTTGTTCATGTGAGTGGATCTTTTTTTTTTTAGTCAGCACAAAATGTAACTGACGCAGCTCGCCGCAGAGTGCAGGAAGGTTTTGTTCTTCCAGAGGAGATTTTAGTCGTGCAAGCATCCTTAGAATCAAATCTGTCCTCGGCTGCATTCCTCCAGACACAATCTATTTATATAAGTATATGTATTGCACTGCCAAGCTCTGTTCCTTCCTTTGTCTCTCCCTCACACGCTTACGCCCTCGATTGGATGATGCCTCCGAATGTGGAGGTCACTGTGAGGCCCACATGGAATCGATTGTGATATTTTACACCGGCGAGAGATCCTCGACGCTTCGGAGAGGACAAACAGCTGTGCTGACTTCCTGTTGTTGTATATTTAAGTCGGTACGACAGCCAAAGAAAATCCCACATGGGGATTTCTCATAAAAAAAAAACATGAAACAAAGAAACTTCCCAGCAGAATAGCAACAAGATTGAGGATTGAGGTGCGTTAGGGGCTGAAGTGCTCGAGGGCTCTCTCGCGGAGCCCTTTATGGCCACTTTGCGTAAGTCCTCATTTCCGCAGACTTTGCCCGAGGGAATCACCTTCAGTTCATAGTGTAACAACATTAAACAGAGGGTTACCATGGGTTACCAGGAGTCACCCAAAAAACCTTTTAATAAACCAACAATGGGCCGGATGCTTTCATTATTCTCTATTTATGGAACGGAAACTTTCTAAATTCCTGCCAATGATGTCGTCTCCTCGAACCGATTCTCTACTGAAATCACTCAGTTTATCAAAAAACAACAAGTGATGAGCTTTTGGAAACAACACAGAACTTTTTCCATGAGTTCAGGAGTCCCTCAGCCTGAGGAGTGAAGCTGCTGTCAACACTTCTGTATTATTTGTCAGACGGCAGCAGGCTGAACAGACTGTGTCTCGGGGAGGGTGTTGTCTTTTAGTGTCCTTTGTTCTCTGTGCAGACATCTTACTTCACCCAGTGATGTTCTGTAGATGGTACCAGTGATGTTCTGTAGATGGTACCAGTGATGTTCTGTAGATGGTACCAGTGATGTTCTGTTCGGTTTTAATCAGCCGCTGTGGAGCCTTCCTGTCCTGGGCCGTGCATGAACCATGCTAGTTTGTGATGTTTCCAGTCAGGTTGTCAGGTTGCCCCAGATTTTAGCCTTCCTTAGTTCCCGTAGGACGTGGAGCCTTTTTTCTGTGCTTTTTTAAGCAGGATGGTGATGTGTGATGACCAAGATAGGTTCTCAGTGATGGTATTTCAAAGCCAACCTAAAACTGTTCACTTGCTCCACCTCAGCTCCACTGATGTAGACAGGGCTGTGTGTCTTTGCCTTCTCCTTTATGTGTACGTGTTTTTTATTGTTATTATAAGTCTAAATATTTAAAACGTAGAGTCCAAAAGTTACAGGGTTGTCTTCTTCTTCTTCTTCTTCTTCTTCTTCTTCTTCTTCTTCTTCTATCTGGCTTCATATTATTAGCTTATTAGGGCTGCAACTGATGATTATTTTCATTGTTGATCTTATCGATTATTTTCTCATTTAATTGATGTTTTGTTAGATGTTCTTTGTTTTCCAAAGCCCAAGACGACGTCCTCAGATGTCTTGTTTTGTCCTCAACCCAAAGTTATTCAGTCTACAAACAGAAACTATTCACATTTAAAGAACTGGAAATGGAACATTTTGACTTGTTGTTTCTTTAAAAAATGACTCAACTGGATGAATCGATTATACTGTACGTGCAGACGTAATGAGATGTGATCAACCTTGATGTCTCCTGGGATCCAGATCTACACCTACAACGAGGACGGCCCCACCATAGAGAACGAGCACTTCATGGACCGCGTGGACTGGAACGGGAGTAAGAGGAGCAACGACATCCAAGACGGGTCCATCTACGTGCTCAACGTCACCCTCAACGACACGGGCACCTACCGCTGCTTCTTCCACCGCATCCTCTTCTACGACAACTATGAGTACAACACCATCGTCAGCAAGGTGGTCCACCTCACCGTGGTGAGGAAAGGTACGAGGAAATCAACCGCGTTACTCTGTAACTATACGCATTTTAATGGATGGCAGATTTTAATGTGAATTTACATTGTGACAGAGTAAAATACAATTTAAACAGGTCTTGAGTCTGAGCTGGTTTTGCCAATCAAATTTAAATCAGTTTGAAGGCTTCCTGAATAGTTACACTTTGAAACACTTTGATTACACATTTTTATATCCTGTAGCCATCCAGTAGATATAAATTGACAAAATGGAGTCCTTGGTACAAATGTTTAAGCTTTTCTAGACCGTAATGAGTGAATGAAAAGGCATTTCCATCACTGAAAAGCACTCAGTATGGATTGTCTATGAAGTCAGACTGTGGGGAGCCCCATGTGACAGAGCGGAGATCTACTATCTAAAAGCATTTTTTGGCCTCAGCTGGTTTTGCAATATCACTTCCATCCCAACAAAAAATTGATTGATTGATTCCTTCCTGTGTTCAGCCACCAGAGGAACAGCTTCCATCGTGTCCGAGGTCATGATGTACGTGTCCATCATCGGCCTTCAGGTCTGGCTGCTCATAGAGATGATTTACTGCTACAGGAAAATATCGGCAGCCGGGGAGGAGGCGTTACGAGAAGCTGCGTAAGTACTTTGATTACATACGTCTGTCTGCTCACATGCTCACGACACGTGAAAACCTTGTACCTCCAGTTGTGATGATTCAGCTTTGACCTTTTATCAAAGTGTTACAGAGCATTTGATTATGTCTTTATAGATGTGAAGATAAAAAACGCAGTTGTTGAAAAGCAGAATCTGGAGATTCAAGGTTTTCGTGTGTCGTAGAGCCCAAACAAAGTACTGGAGACAAATACCTCCACAGATATTTGAGTCTATAATCCAGTAACGATATATCGACCATGATTCTGGATAATAATGTCTGTATTTACTGAGCAGGTCAATTTACTGTATCGATATATCTCTTTGGCTCTTGCGTGCATGCAAAGCTTGAAACAAGCCGGGTCAATCTCTCACATAGAGCTTTAATTGGTGGGCTTGACCACCAGCAAGCTGTCCTGACAGTTCTGACCTTCGAGCAAACGGAGAGCCAAAAAAACTCCAAACTGAAGGAAGCGGAGTCGCTTCGTAGCTCCACTTTTCGTCAACCCTCTTTTTGTCTGCTCCACAAAAGAGGAATGGTTTTCACACAAAGCTGCAAGACAAGAGTGGACTGTGTAAAATAGAGGGGTGGAAGTTAGCATCGCCCTGGTTTCCTTCAGCAAAAAGCCTGTGGGGATTCTTTAATTGGATTTTGGATGATGGCAGAAAATAAACTCTGTGTTCATGATACTTACACGTTTTGCTCAGTGACATAATCTTCACAGAGTGAACACCACTTTTGTGATTTTCAAAGTGTAAATGAAGTTACCAAGCTCACTAATGACCAAGTTACTGACTGAGTTACCAAGCTAAATCACTGGAAAATGAGCATTTGCCGATTTGGGACTGACTAGCAGTAGCATTTTCCCGGCTTTCTAGCTTGTTAGCTCACCAGCGACAATAGTTCACCTTTTGGAAGCAAATATGTCGCACAGCTGAATGTAGCTGACACTGGGCCTCATTCCCAAACTCACCAATGTGTCCAAAATCAAACATGTGGTGTGAAAAGTTTGCCTTGACAAGTGTGTATTTCCCCATGAATACTGCACGCTTTTATTCATGTTCGACTGCTGAAGTCACACCTTTAATTTCACCCTGTGCTTTGTCACGTCCTCCCTTTGGTTCAAAAGTTCTCCCATTTCTTCCGTCGTCTTGTGTGCTTATTTTTAAGATGATCAGTGTTTCCATTGTGTTTGTGTGTTTTCACTTGTGTCTCTTTGTCACGCTCCGTGTGCCTACCTGTCACGTTTCCGTCTTTTCATCCTCCTCCTTAGTAAAAACCAAAACCAAAACCAAAACCTCCCTCCTGTAAGTCACAAAACAAAGACCATAGCTGTGATGTTTAAGTTTTGCATTTTTTCAACCCATTTCATTCTGCCAAAGTAATTTTTTTCCTTTTTGATGACCTGCCCTTGTTTTTTCTCCTCTCTCTCTAGAAATGCTGAATATTTAGCGATAGCCTCAGAAAGTAAAGACAACTGCGCAGGAGTGCAGGTCGGAGAATAGCACAGGTACGTTGTGATCTCGAAGACACAATACATGTTAGCTGCATTATTCCACCAAAGAAATAGTGTTTGAGCAGTTCGAACAAAGACTCGAATCTCAGTACTTGTTTGGTCCCCAGTAAGATGTGTACAGTATCCAGTTGCCTACATCTCACGGCCGACGCCAACAAGATAACAGATCATTTTGAAGTTGCAATTTAAAAAGAAGTTCCTTTCTTGTAGTTAATGTGAACCTGAGCATGTTCCACAGCTCCTGTGCAGGCTGCAGTAATCTTGTATTCCTCTGAAACTGTAAAAATATTCGCACTGTTTTTGACTCTTAAGTTATCTTCTTCCTCTTTTTGTTTATTGGCGGATCCTGAACCAACTTTTAAAAGTGCAAACCAACACCTACTGTACTAGAGAGTGTAGATGCTGCACTCGTTGAATCAAGTGAAGTGAATTGACTTGAGATTATTTGCTCTATTTATTTAATTATCGGCCGATATTAACACCAATATAAAATTCCCCAAATCTGACCGATAATGTACCGGGCCGATACGTATCGTGCATTCCTAGCAAGAACAAATAAACACATGCTGATGTGATGACATACGATACGTCCTCACAAAAGGACACAAAGAGAGTTGGACACAAAAAAACAAAACTAAAGAAAATGACCATTAAATACAAACTAATTGGCTCCATTCATTGTTCATATAATTAAATTAACAATATTAGTTTATCATAAAAAATGTACTGTGAAACATATTTAGTTTTTTATATAGTCCTGTTTTATATTGTGTTGTGTCTCTTTGTAAAAGTAATCAGCAGTTGTCTTTTCCAAAAGATATCGCCTTTGCAACATAACACATTTCCTACATTATAAAAAGTTTAATTCCAATTTTGTTCTTGATCGAGCTTTAAATCTAAATATGTTACTCATCTCTAATCTGCCTGACGCATTGATTCTTTATCTGACTGACGTCTGATAACAGCTCTTACATATCAGCAGCCTATTGATGGATCCATGATCGTCTGTGCTGCTGAAGTAGCCGATGGATTTCTAATTACAGCTTTTTCTCTCAGTCTGTTTTGTCTGAAGACTCAGTTGTGATAGAATAAACCCAGGATCATGATCAAAGTGACAAGCAGCAGTGTGTAGTCACAGTGTAGTCTTTATTGATGAGCTGGACTTTCTATAAAAACTGGTTTCCATTGAATCCCTGACTCTTGTTGTCTTTGTCTTCAGGCTTCTCCCGTGGACAGAAGACATCCTTCCACCCTCTGACCTGCATGTAGACAACTAGGAGGAGAAGCTCCTCTTTATCTCAAGTCTCTGTTTTACCTTTTCCTCGACAACAACTGGATACGACAAACAACGAGAGCATGGTACCAGCACTGTATATAGTACTCTGCGCGCAACAGCATGTCTTGCACTCACATGAGAACCCATTATGCATTAATGAGCCACATTGTCAGAAGCATCTACTGTACATACAGTATTTCTCTAAGTGTACGTAGTCACACATTTATATGAAATCTAAGCGGTACTCTGGCGGACTCCATGAGGCTGATTGTAAAAGAAAGCTTTTTACTACATCACCACCACCTAATGTATAAATCATAAGACACAACACACGTATGGTAACGTTCTTTATAAAACAGGATGTGATGGAGTATGATAGACCTTCTTTCCAGTTGCTAGTTGTACACTAAATACAATCTTAAGATGTACGAATAAAAAATGAACAAAGTATGTGATGGAGAAGTCTTCTGTTGATGGTAATAACGCATCATCATAGAGATGTTGCTGATTTCTCTCTCGACGCTTGAACTGGACGGCTGTTGATACAGAAACAGTAAGAACGGCAGACTGTAGAGAACATATCTCCACCAAGGTCACTAAATATACCTGATTTCTTTCATCAAGAAAGAAATCTTTCAACCACAAATGATAAAAAACGTCCTACTGTATCTCACAATTTTATAGAAAGTGAGGAAAGTAACTGGATGCGTCCCTTTATCCAGATCTGCACCAAATGTTAATCAGGACTATTCTGGGCGGAGACACAATCTCCATCCAAGTTTAGTGAAAATCCGTTTAGTAGTTGTTGTGTAATGTTGCTGACAAACCAACAAACAAACAGACACAGATGAAAACATTATCTCCTTATCGTGGGAACAAAGACGACAACTTGCAATCATTTTTATTTATAATTTACATTTTAATTTAACTGTTTTCATCAAGCCAAAGCATCCACGATGTGTAATTACAACGCCTTATTGGATTTACAGCACAGAATTCAGATCACAACCGCCGTCATCCACAGAATGGGAATCTGGTAATTCTGACATTCCCAGATTTAAAGGAATAGTTTCACTTTTAGGGAAATAATTTGATATCTTTGCAACAGTTGGAGGTAAAGATTGATACCACTCTCATGTCTGTGTGTAAAGTACAGAGCTGGATTCAAGACATAGTTAGCACAACAAAAAACACCTACACGCTCCTTTAATGCTCCCTAATTATTAATTTATCACCATATACAGTCAATGAACGCACGTTTTAAAAAAACAGAACACCCCAAAATAGAAAAATACATATCAGCTGTAGAGATGTCTGCCTTCTCTTAAATATCATGGGATCGTACATGAGTAGATGCATGATTAGTTGTCTCCGAAACGTAACAAGTCACACCAAAAACCTCTAGATTGATAAACAGGCCGACAGGTAAAAGAGAAAAGGATGTATATTCGATTTTTGGGGTGAACAGCTCCTGCAGGCATGTTGGTATTTGGCATTTGGGAAACTTAGTGTGATGATAAAACTCCTGGAAAAAGTATATTTGCCAAGAAATAACTCATTCGCCTCCAGACTCCAGCTCCGTAATTATTACACATCAGAAAGGTATCGATGGAAAAGGAGATGAGAATTGAGAACTATTCCTTTAAAGACGACACTGAAACCTCGGATCTACAGTTGTAACACACAGTCTGTGCCGGGGTACTGAGGCAGGTTGAGCTGGTACTTCCTCTCCAGGCCCGGTGGCACAAAGCGGCCTCCCAGGAAGTGGTATCGTCCTCTGAACAGGGAGGCGGACTTCTTCGGCGCAGTGAGAGAGATGAGCATGTCGGGCTGCAGTCCGTCTGCACGCCCCTGCTCCACATCCCAACCTTTAAATAAAACAAACACAAGGAAATGAAAAGAGGATGTCACAGTCATGTCCGGCTTCTTATTCCTGTTAGAGAATACACACAGGAGACGTAACAGTAAAACAAGTTTTCAATCATGACAAGACTGGAGGTCATTTTTCCCCAAAACAACCAGAAAAGCATTCTGTTAAACTTATTAACATGGAAGTAGGTTAATATCTTTATCCTTGTGAGGACTGACCTGAGGGGATGTCGATGCTGGCGATGGGGACTGTCGTCTTATCCAACACTTCCAGGATGGATCCGAAAGGCTCCCGCACGGCCCCCTTGAAGCTGAAGCCGAAGATGGCGTCTATCACCACGTTGTAAGCCTCATCGATCACTGCAGCCTGAGGAATCAATGAGTTCAAAATAAATGTGTTGGTTTTTCTTTTGCACTGGCAAACATCAAGCTTTCACGATCACAAAACAACAACCTGATAACATCAGCGCAGCCGCTGACTCCAGCCTCTGCATGTTCACTGTATCAATCAATCCATTACATAATGGACTGATTCCACCACAGGGAGTAATTCAGGCTTCATCTGATCTAAACCGCAGCCTCATTTATCACAATCTAATGTGTGCACTCTCACAGCTTGAGATAAAATGCTCATTCATAAACACAATACGCGGAAGCACTGGACTCATCGCTGTGTGTACAACACTGCTGCATTATTTATTATCAACAAACCTCGGGCATCTCGGTCAGGAAGGGGATCTCCATCTTCTGGCACTGCATGGTCAGACCCTGGAACAGAGGTTTGTTTGGTCTCTTCGGGTAGAGGATGGTGGGCTCGTAACCCTGCAGGAGGACACAAGGTTGACCAGGCAGGTTAATCTCAACTCCTGCACAGACCAGGAGGTTGATAGAATAGTTGTGGGAAAAGAAAATGCCAACTGAGGCGTTCATGTTGCAGAGACTGACCTTACATGATCCTCTGCTAACGCTGCTAAACAGCCTGAGGTCAGAGTCTGCTCTAAAACACTAATGGAGTATTAATCTGGTGCTGTGCAGCGTGGGTGGAGGAATGATTCAAATCCTTTACTTCAGTAAAATAAATATCTCATAATGTACAAAAAGTGCTCGTTCAGCCAAACGAACCCTTTCATGGTGTTATTTTATTGGATTATTACCACTGATGCATCTTTGTTGCAGCTGGTCAAAGGGCAGCTGATTTTAACCACTTCATCATTTAAAAACCTTTATTTATATGATGTGTAACTGTGTAACATCGAGAGCAACGAAAAAAGTGGTGTCATATTCCTTGTATGAGCGCTCGGGATGTGAGTCATTAACCAACTAGTTGATTTAAGGTTCTTACTCCAGAAATACCAGTCGACTGGTCTAAGTTTTAAGTTTAAGTTCTGTTTCAAACGTCGGGGAAGACAGTCGTCAGGAACATCCCTAATGTGTACACATACTTGTCCAATAAAGCTGAAATGTGTCGATATTTTAAAAGAAACTCCACTTGAACTATGAAAACGTTGATTCTAGGGGAAAAAAAGTTGTTTGGCTTTTAAAACAAGTTAATATTTTCCAACTACACTGGCAGAAGTTTCTAATTTTTCATTTAAAAAATGGCTAAATTACAGAATAAAAAGAAGTTTTGGATTAAAAATATATGAAAAATAACCAACCAGAAATGTAATTAGAGTAGAAAAATACAATATTGTTTTCTGAAATGCTGTGTGGTAGAGATATAAAATAGAAATACTCAAGTGAAGTCAAAGTATCTGGAAATTGTTCTTGAAATTAAAATGAGCTGTACTTAGCTACGGGCTCACTGTCACACGAGTGAAGGACACTCACAAAGAGTTTAAGATGTCGGGCACAGACCAGGCCGTCGCCTCCGTTGTTACCTGGTCCACAGATCACCAGCAGAGAAGGTCTGGCCTTCACCAGGGAGGTGAGTGGATACGCCTGCGAGGAAAATAACAGAGAGAGAAAATCTATACAGCAGTGAACTACAACTGGTGTTTGACAAGACAACAAGGATTTTCTTTACAGCAGCTTCTCAGGAGAAAAACTTCTAGTGATACAGATTCAGAGAACGGAAAAATCTGATCAGACTCCAGCCAATAATCTGATTATGTTAATGCAAAACCTGGTTTCCTGGTACCACAACTCCACTTTTTGAGGCGATATCAAGTAGAAGTGACACCTAAAAGGTCCAACCCTAACCCTGTTTGACATCTCACCCTGGTGATGGCTGTGGCGCAGCTGAGTCCGGCCAGCTCCATCAGCTGGTCCACACTGAAGCCGTACTCGCTGAAGAGCTCCTCATCAATGTGCTGGGCCTCCTCCTGCCTGCGGAGCATCGACGGGTCAGTATGAACACTCAGACAGTCAGTAAACATTTTAACTGCTCAGTTTACAAGATATAAAACTTCACCCAAGATATTTGATGGTCTGGGCCATGCTGGATGCTGCCCTGCTACTGAAACAGTCCTTCTTGTGGCGGTTAGCTGCGGCGGACAGCGGGCATGTCCCCAGCTGAGCGAGGCCTGTCGCAGCTCTTGAGGTCACCAGGAAGCCGATCCCAAACAGAGCCCGCACACTCAACATTCAGGTGGATCCAAACTCCTGCAACAGAGGAGACCACAGTCATCGACCCCACACTGATCCCATCCATGACTTCAAGAACTGGCAGAAGCAGAAGTGTAGAGCCAAAACAAGCCGTCTGAGAGGGAGCTATGATTCAGACAGACAACTCCAGTGTTTGTGTACGTTCTCCCTCTAATGAAAGCTCTGCTGTTCAGTCTGCTGACACCGCTGCCTCCTACAGCTGCTACACTGCCTTCACTGCTGACTCGCATTCTTCTTTGCTTCATCCGTCCACCTGCAGAGTCTCAGTCCCAGAGGGGGGATTTGCATTAGTCATCCCTGTGCTCTCAGCTTCTACTCAATATGCTTCACAGGAAGAGACAGCAAATTCTTGATGCCAACGCCAAAAGCTGTCTTCTTTTTCTTTAAAATTTGCATTTCAATCAAGTGCAAAACAATCCTTTGTTTTTTGAACTCGAGTGTGGCATTATAACTGTTACCATCTTGGGTTTTCTGAGCCAGAAATGACCATATTCTGACGAGAGGGTGGAGCTGGGACCTGAATGAAGACACGCTGTGGATGCTACTTGATGCTATATTGAAGAGGTCTTTAAACTGCTATTGAGAACATAAACTCACTAGGAAACTTAATAAGGTAATAAGTCAAGTGAGAAGTAGGGCCATTTTCTTATAAGCGTATATACTCTATCGCCCCCTGCTGGGACCTGAATGAAGACACGCTGTGGATGCTACTTGATGCTATATTGAAGAGGTCTTTAAACTGCTATTGAGAACATAAACTCACTAGGAAACTTAATAAGGTAATAAGTCAAGTGAGAAGTAGGGCCATTTTCTTATAAGCTTATATACTCTATCGCCCCCTGCTGGCCATTAGAGAGAATGCCAGTTTAAGGCACTCCTGCACTGGCTGCAGTTTTTCGACCGGGTAGCCCGGTCTGTATTTTATAAAGTCAATCATGAGAGGAGGGTTTCCTTGTTTATCTCATAGTAAATTAAATATCTTTAGGTCTTAAACTAACTGTCATCTGAAAAAGCTTTTTTAATATCAATTATATTATATGTCAATGTTTATTTATCCTTTGTTTCCCTGGACAGTTGATTTAACTTTTATTTGCTTTGATTGTACTTTCAAATAGTTTCTCTGTTCTTAACTCCAATATTTTACAGACAAAAGTAGAAATAAAAAAAATGGTAGATGTTACATTCACAGTGATTTACACTGATTTGCACATTTGAGAAGCGAATCCATGATAATAAAAAAAGAAAACTTCAGTCAATGATTGACTTTCTGTAATATCATGACAAAATTCAACATAAAAAGTAAATAAGAATCAAAATCTGTAACAAAATGAGGATAAAATGTAATCAACACTGTTTGAAAGCTAGTTTTACTTCATAACATGCAGCTCTATTGAACTAACATTAGCTTGATTATTTTTTTATTAAGTGATGGTGCACATATCAGATTATATGAACACACACAATAACCATGCTGATGTTACTTTAAGTGATATCTGACCTCCACACAGCTCCACCTGCAGCTTTATTAAATGATTTTAGCAACTTTAGCAGAAAAGCAACAAGCTAACATGCCCTTTACGGACAATACAGTAAGTTAAAAGTTAAGTATGTTAATATAAAAGGTTTGTTTTTACAGCTGGACTTGAAATGAGACGCAGAAAGATGAAGTCGCACTTTCTCTACAGTCTGTTTACTTTCTGTTGTTGTGAGCTGCTAACTTTAGCTAACACTCAGCATTAGCTTGACTTTGCTTGACTTCGTGACGAAGCGTTAATAAAAACTCACCAAATGTTAACAAGCCCCTCTTGAAAACAACTTCACATGCAAGTTTGTCCTATAAAACAATGCAGTGACACAACTTACACAACGATAACACACTGATAAAAGGTAGCAGCAGTGAAATGACACTCCCAGCCCAGCGGTGTCACACACTTCCGGGTTTTAAAACGAACATCCGCTCTAATTTCAAAATAAAAGTACGATCTCTGGAATTACACAAAAAAGTAGTATACCAGGAGAGGGCGGAATGACTTTATTATGAAAATGGACAGTGGCGGAAGTAAAAATAGAAATACTACCACACCATAAATACTAAATGTTATAAAACATAATCGTGATCAGTTAAATATTTTCAAATATACTTTCATGTGAATTAAATTCAGTGTAAGATTTAGTATAAAACTATTACTCACAGATTAAATTTATTTATCTTTAAAATAAAGGATCACCACATGATAATGATACTTTATGTTAAAATGAAATACATTAAATTGATGAGTTACAGTTTTATATTGCATCTTATTTAATTGCAATTAAATTATGGAATTATTTATTATTATTATTATTATTATTTTTAAAAGTATATATATTTAATGTATTATTAGTTTTCTATTTATTTTTAGAACATCCTCTGATATAAAACTGTACATGTAGAAGTAAATATTGTTCTGCTTGTTTGTTTTTGTACACTATTACACAGAAGGGCCCTTTTTGGAGTATTATATCATTATATGGGCTATCATATTATTGGAATATCATCTTTGCTGAATTAACATAAACTGTGTTTTAATGTTAATCTGTTAAGTAACTATAGCAGGCAGATATTGTGACAAAAAGTTTTTTTAAAAAGGATATTTTACTCTGAAATGTAGTGAAATAAAAATGTAAAGTTGCATAAAATAGAAATACAAGTGAAGCACAAATAACTTGAAATCAGTATTATAAATTATAAAGTGGCAGTATTGATACTGTTATCATAGACACCTGACAAATGGAAATATATTTAACCTCTCATATATGTTTTTAATAAAGTGGCATCTCAAGTATGTAATCTAAGTGGCACACACTTCATTTTGATGAAGACAAATATGGCAGAATTCTGAAAAAAAGTGTTTATTGTTATCAGTAAAAATACACAATATTCTTTGGATCCGTAACAAGGTTTGGCTAAATTTACTTTAACTCCAAGTAAATTCTGTTCTGAATA
This sequence comes from Lagodon rhomboides, assembly GCA_039737535.1. NCBI lineage: Eukaryota > Metazoa > Chordata > Actinopteri > Spariformes > Sparidae > Lagodon > Lagodon rhomboides. The sequence goes on from CM077799.1 coordinate 6,684,301, forward strand.
AATGTTCAGAGCACAAATGAATGTACTGCAACCCTGCTGCATCAGTGTTCACCAAGAGTGATATCACCAGCTTTATCAATGAGTCCAAGCAGTTGTTTCAAGCTGCTAGAGCGGCTGATCAGCTCTTGATTTACTAATTACTGGAAGCCTGGTAGAAATCTCCAACCCTTAATGTCACTGATACAAAAGTGGCTGCTTTAATCACCTTTTATATTCAAGAACATATGTCAAAGTCATGCCTATATACAATATAAAAAAGCAGTATGAGGTTTTATTGCATACAGTATCTTTAACATAATTCAAAAGTACATGAACTGAACTTGATATCTATAACTGGTAGCTAAAGAACTACTAACTAAAAACTAGTTGCATAGTTGAAGAGTTTCAGGATCCAGAGGCTCACATGATCGGACAGCTCTCCATTCCAAATCCAGCCTGAGAGGACACAGAGTTTTAATCATCACACACACATTCAAAAGAAAGACAGAATAAATGTCAGTTTAACAGTTTTGTGGCTGAATGTTTTGTTTGTTTTCTACTAAGGCTTTTAAAAAGATTCAAAGGAGGGGATATATCGGTGCCCACCTTGCGAGGAGTGCTGGTGCTGAACACGTAGGAGTGCGGCAGTAAACCCTCGGAGAGGCCTCCGCTGCGGAACGAGCGGGAGGCCGAGCTCACCGAGCAGCTGCTGGATTTGTCTGAAGGAAGTCCGCAGGAGCCGCAGACCACCGTCCGGCTCCGCAGGTTGTACTCGCTGTCCCCACAGGTGCTGTGAGCCACCTGCTGAGGCAGAGAGACGGAGTCGGTATTAACATTAACAACGCCTTCATGAGAAAACAATCAGAATCTGCAAATATGTCTCATGTTTGATTTATAATTTGATCAACAGCTATTTTTGATAATTTAACCTTAATTGAGTCATTTTTAAGCATAATTCTGAATATTCCCTGATTGAAGCTTTGGATTTTTAACTTTTGGTCTTTTGGCTGTGAAACATTGTCATTGGAACAGACAATTAGACAAAATGATTAATGATTTAATCCAGAAAATATAGATGTCTGTGTTTTGCATATTACATGTACAGTTTCTCTCACCATGTCATCGTCTTCTTCTTCGAGGTGTGTGCGGGTCACCTTCCTCATCGCCATTTCCTGGAGGGAAAAAGTAGTAAATGCTTATTAATTCATTCATTCAGTGACAGAACTTGACTGTGGCCTTAAAGAAAATCTAATCATAGTACTTTAAATTGAACACACCTCTCCATTGGCGCTGATCAAGGTGGTCTGGAACTGGTCTCCGGTGCCCCAGGAGGGCTGAGTCTTCCACACCAGGTCAGAGGGAGGACTGTGGGTCCCGCCGGCACCAGAGGCCCAGATCTGTCAACCACGATGACAAGGTACAAAGTAGAGAGTGAGATATCAGCGACTGAGCTCATCGCTGCTCATTTATGATTCTGCTGAGCGAACGTACCGTCACCCTCTGTCCGGCCTTCAAGGTGAATTTCACCGGGAACTTGAAGAAGATGGCAGCGCCGGATCCAACCTGCCGCTTCAGCTGCCAGTTCCCCAGGTTCTGATCCTGATGGTCGAATATAAAGTCAGCGGGTCTTTTTCCTCAAAGTAATATTCTCCCTCAGCTGATTATGAATTATTAATCTGGGCTTTTAAAGCTGCATGAGGTCAATCTGTCTCTGTGACTTCAAGTGAAGACGGGAGCTCTATTTTCTGAAAACATTCAGCCTCTGATAGAAATGTGAGAAAACTGTAGACAGCATGTTCGTGTTCATTCCATCATTTATTCATCTCCTCACCTCATCTGCTTTGTTGCTCAGCCTGACATATTTCCCCTCCAGGTCCACCTCGTCCACGGTGACCCGTCCGCTGGCTGAGGCCTGCTGGGTGATGCGAGTGCGGGCCACGGCTCCGCCTGTGAAGCTGGAGGCCTCGCTGTCGGTGTCGTTGGGGGCGGCGCCTCTTGGCCGGAGAGTTCTGGCTGCCGTAGTTGACCGACCGAGAGTGAGCTGACGCAGAGGAGCGACTCGCCGTCACTTTGATGGGCGGGGGGCTGGGGGACAGACGCAGCCTGCAGAGACAAACAGGATGGTGATTATTAACTGAGTGTCTCTCTTATTTGTTGAGTAAACTCACTGTGAGCTCCTGGTCGACAAACCTCTGCTCCTCGCCCTCCAGCAGCTTCCTGTAGGCACAAATCTCCATATCCAGAGCCAGTTTGACATCCAGCAGCTCCTGGTACTCATCCAGCTGCTGCTGCATCTGCTGCCTCATCTCGGCCATTTCCCTGTCCTTCTCTCCCAGCAGGCGGCGTGTGGTGTCCCGCTCCCGAGACAGGGCGTCCTCCAGGTCCCTGATCTTCGCCTCACGGGCCGCCAGCTGGACCAGACCGAAGAATCGCACAGTTATTGTCACGTCAAGATTAGACCACCGCAAAACCTCAAAATCTTACCGAGTGTATTTGTGTCATTTTCCAGTCAGAAACCTCTGAACACTTAAAAGTGCAATGTGTAAGACTTCATACTCCAACATACAGGGGGCAGCATCACCAGTGTAACTGCTAACAGCTGTGAATTGTAGCTGCAGTTAGCTGGTTAGCTCAGTTAGCCAATACAGTAAGCAATCTGAATCTGGAGTTTGGGGTGGTCTTATGAGAAAAAAACACAGTTTTTTGAAGAACACACACTTTTTACTTATTTTATCACGTTTTACTTTTTTAAAAAGTGTCGTTTTAGTTGAATCTTTATAAATGAATAAATAATCTCATGTTTTAAATTTAGAAAACAATAAAGTGTGTTTGTCTTTGCTTGAAAATGAGGAAAACGTCACATTAACCTCCTCATGCTGCTTTATGTTACATGTTTAAGTGTAATAACCCAGATAATAATAATAATAATAACCTGTTTCTGCAGCTGGCTGAGCTGAGAAGACATGGACTCCAGGCGGATTCGTGTCTGCTGCAGCTCCTCGTGTGCTGCTCCGACCAGGTGGCTGCTCCTGTCGGCTGACTGACGGGCATTTTCCAGCTGACAGAGGAAACAACAAGGATAGAAAATAAACAAAAAATGTTCTAATAACTCATTCTAAATCTAATTTTGCTTCATAAGAACCAATTTGTGAAACTGTCCTCCTGACAGTTTGATGCAACATTTTCCGATGTTTTGGATATTTATTCTTGCTGTTTTTCATGTTTCTGATATTTTATCTTCCACTAAAAGCTACGAGAAAGAAGTTTATGTTAAATAGATGCTCTACCTTGGAGTTGTAGGTCTTCTCAATCTCGTCCTTGTACATCTTGATCTGCAGCTCGTGCTGGTTGCGCATGTCCGTCAGCGCCTCCGCCAGCTTACTTTCAAACTCTTGCTGGTGGCCATTGTCCATCTCCACCATACGAGACTCGTGGCGCCTCTTAACTTCCCGCAGTTCCTGTTGGAGAGTCACCAAAACCATCAGCTACAAATGAGTGTTTATTTTTTTAAAGAACTGGCAGGTGCTGATGCGATGAAAGCAGTGTCTTCCTCTCGGTTTGTGGAAGAGATAAGTGAATGTGTTTGGCAGTTTCACATCATGTTGGACCAAAAATCAGGTAATAAATGAACAACACCAAAAAAGCTTGACAATGAAATAAAAATGATGTCATTCTGCCGGGGCTGGATGCTGCATCCTAAGCTTGAAATGTTAGGGGAAACCCTGACAGAAGGGGAAAACAATAAAGAAAGTGCAAAATGAGTCACTGATGATTAAGATGAGGTGTTTTCTGAGTCTCACCTCGGAGTGGAGGTTCTTCTGAAACTCCAGCTCCTCTTTGAGCGTCTGGATGCGGTTCTCTCCGTCCACCCTCCTCAGCATCTCATCCTGCAGCTGCTTCCTGGCATCGCCCAGACTGGTGTCCAGCTGAGGGAGCGCAACAGGAAGTGAATATCGGTACAAAGAAAGGCACAAACGTTCATACTGTCATGCAACACAATGCAAAAACATACAGTAAGAGGACAGGAGAGGCTTCTTGAAGAGTCTTAAAGGGACAGTTCACCCCACGAGATCAAACATCCATATTTTCCCTCTCACCTGTAGAACAGTTCATCCATCTAGATTGTTTTGGCATGAGAGTTTTGTAGATATCAGCGGTAAAGATGTCTGCCTTCTCTTGAAACTGCTCACAACAAGCTCTGTGGGTTATCTTGAGTAACCAGGTCAGGATTTCCTTGAGGCAGACGTCTGTACGCGCTGATTTCTCCAAAACTCAAGCAACTCGCACCAAAACAATCTGGATGGAATCATAAGTAGGGTAAGAGGTGAAATATTTGGGATTTTGTCACTTTAAGTCTGAAGTCAGCAGATGCATCATCTATTTGCTCACACAGAAACAGAGTTCAAGATGTCTCATGTTTTATTTTTACTCAAGAAAAGTTACGTAAGCTCTGGCCTTGTGATGTCTTTACAAAAGCTAAAAAAGAAAAAGAAAAAGTTAGCTACAGGCAACAAGGCAAGCCTAGGGATGTGGCTTTGATAAGCTGACCTTTAGAAAGGCAGAGTGGGAAACACAGAGGAACAAACTATGAGCTGGTGAGCGTGTACGGCGACCGCAGAGAGATGGGGCCCAGATGTGTTTCCACCGAGCTTAAAACTCAGCGTGACTCCGAGTTTACCTTGGCAACCTGCGTCTTCAGGTCCCTGTTTTCCACCTCCAGGTTACGCTTCTCTCCCAGAGCCGTCGTCAGGGACGCATCCTTGGAGTTGAGCAGAGCCTCCAGGTCTTTGAGCCTCTGCTGCGCTCCGGCCAAGTCCGACTCCTTTTTAGTGTTCCTGTAAAGACACAAAGAGCACATATAGAAGGTGAAAAAAACGGGTGAGTCAAGGGGTAGACATGCATTTTGCTTTGTAACTTAGGAACCGAGTGGAGACTGATCTACTACAGTTTCCTTCACGCAGTCCAGTGAAACAAAATCCGAGCTATTTTTGATTGAGGATGTAGCCTGGATGATATAGGAACAGGGGAAAGACCTCGGTGCATATGACTCATAGACCACAAGGATCTGCGTCCAGTCACGTGTACGCGGTAGCCACAAGCCACAGCCGCTGCTGTTTAGCGGAGGCGCTGCCGTGGCAACGGCTTGGCTTTGCCAAACACACAACTGTCTCCGTCTCAATATTTATGGAAAAATAATGGAGGCAAGAGTGCAGGCCCTCCAAACACTGCCACGTATTGTGTGCATAATGATTACTTTTGGTGAAGGAGGAGAAACTGGGGAAAGAGTTAGTCATCAGGCTCTGGATGTGGCAGCATGGGAAGGAGTCGGCGTACAGAGTCCAACGTCAAAGGGCGGTGAGCAATGAGGAGGGTATGCTGGAGCTTGGGAGTGGCCCCGACAGCAGCAGGGCGACAGCGTTCCCCAGAGCGTCTGCAGGAGTCGTGCAGGCATCAGCTACTCAGAGCTAATGAGTGAGAGTGTTGTGCCGCTGTGTGCAGGAATGTTTTAGATATTAACACTACAATCAAGAAAAAAAGCTCCCAGTCAAGCTTTAAGGCACAAATTGATGGTCTTTGGGTGAAAAATGGGGGATTTAAGCAGCCTCGGGGCAGCTGTTCCTCCTTATGATCATGAGATAAACAAGAAAAACTGGATCAAGAGCGTCTTTTCATCTTGATTAAAGGCCCGTATTGTTTTTACTTTGGTATGAAAAAAAACTTTTGTAGTCTTGTGGAGAAGAGAGCTCCCGATCTGTCATGTTCTGTGGTGTCTGCACTTATATTCTAAGTACTTTCCAAGAGGGTTTGGTTATTCTGACTCGACTGTGTTATTACTTGCCACAAGTGATAATTAAGGGATCATAGTAAATGCTCAAATGTTGCGTAACAATAGAACAAGTAGAGAAGAGTCATAAAGACAGTAAACTGACACGGCAGTGTCGGGTAGACAGCGATGTTCAGGCCTATCTGGTTTGTTCATATGGATCCCACTGCTTTTCTGGATTCTGATTGGTCGCATTCATTTGCGGTTGCTAGCATTTTCAGCCAAGCTCTGGGATCTACTGAGAGGCTCCACCATCCGCCATTGTCCGTAAGCGTAAACGGAGATGACGCGACTCTGGTGTGAGGTTAGGTTAACAACATCAGGGCAGCCAATCAGAGACAAAGGAGGGCGGGTCTTGGGATCCATGATGACGCCAGACTGTAACAGCAACACTCCCGAGCGCGAGGTGCATTTCTTCTCTATGAGTTCAGCTTTTTTCATTTGTACGATGAGTGTTAATTCACACACAGTCAGAAGACACCACACGTCACAATGTTTCAGGGGCGCTTTAAAGAAATCCAGGGCCTCTAACGTGCTGAGGCCCCTTTAAACCCCCCCTCCACCTCACGCTTGGTTGTCACTGTTCCAAAAATGTGCCACCATTTTTGTTCCACTAGTACACATGCAAGCATAGAAAACAATAAAGAAATGGGATTTAAAAGTTATTCTTGAATCGCTTTTTATAGCGTCGTCATTTACATATGATTTAATAATCCATGCATTAAAACATTAACTTATAGGTATGTGTTTTTTGTTTGTTTTGTTGTTGTTTTTTCTTCACTATACAGCAAAAATAATATTGTAAGAACATCAGATGTAAGCTAAAGTGACTGTATGTAAGATTTCACATCCCTACAGTAAAGTCTGAAATCAGAAACTCCTCTGGCACCCACCTTGCTTTCAGCTCCTTGTAGTCCTCCCTCAGCTTGCCCAGCTCCAGCTGCAGACGCGCCCTCTCTTTGGCCACGGAGTCCAGAGTCTGACGGGCATCGGCCAGCTCCGTCTCGTACGCCGCCTTCAGGCCCGTCAGCTCCCGGCTGACCTCGGTCTCCGACTCGGTGATGCGCAGACGCAGGCCGGCGTTCTCGGCCTCCAGGAAGCGCACCTTGTCGATGTAGACGGCCAGCCGGTCGTTGAGGTTGGACAGGTCCTCCTTCTCCTGGAGGCGCGTGATGCGGTTGGGGGAGATTGGTGTGTTTGCACCTCGGGGAGTGTTTTTGGGCGTCGCCATTGTTCTTACTCTGCTGTCTTTACAGAAACAGATGATCAGATAAGTTACAATGATAGTTTGTTTTCATGCACAATAAATGTAAAGGATGTTTTTTTATGTACATTACACTTAAAAACACACTTTTTTAGCCATTTTTTCTGTGATTTTGAGGCTATCTCTGTGTGGTTACAGGTTTCTGAATACTCTGAGTGTGTGTTTGCTGTGTTTGCATGTACTTTTGACTATTTTTTAGTATTGTACATGCTCTGTGCTTGTTTTTTTTCATTTCTCTTGTACATAATTTTCACTTTATATTGTTGTTAAAGCACTTTATGATCTGGATTTAGAAAGTTTTACTCACTTACTTTGATATATTGAATACTTTACATAGACGGACGGAGGAAACTGACCATGTGGTTCAGTCTACAAATCTAAATTTAAAATTCACCTCTGTCAGTATTAAAATAAATCCAGAAAGTGATGGAGAAAACATTTCTAACCTTTCCATTACTTTCAAGGAAGAGTGTGAACTTCCATGTGCGTATAACGAGGACATAACTGCAACTTTAGCAGTGAAATTAAAGATAAATCACTGTGAAATATCTACTGTTTCTAGAAACTTCCAACTCTTTTGTGTGCGATGGCATAAAACTCACACAAAGACAAGAATACAATTAATCAAAAGACATGGGAGGGGTTATCGACTCCACCCTGAAATCAAATAAATGTCCCTGCACAAAGGATGCCAGCTGTAACGAGGAGATTTACCTTTTTAAAGCTCGTCAGGTGAAGAGAAAAGGCTGCTCCGAGATGTATTCGTAGACTTTTCTGTGAATTTTCTCTGCTGTCCTGTGATGAGAGTCCCTCTGAGGTCTCCGGCACTGCTCAGTCTGTTACTGCGAGTCCATCTGACGGTGCCCATGTAGGAAAGAATGAGATGGGAGGAGAGGAGAGAGGTTGGCCTCAAGTTTGGCACTTGGTAGGTGGTTGGTCCTCACTCTCTCTCTCTCTCTCCCTCCCTCTCTGTCTCCCTCTATGTCTCTCTCTCTCTGTAATGGGTGTGCAGTCTGAATGAATGAGTCATCCTCCACTCTAAGAAACTCTCAATGCCATGTGATACATACAAGGGGATAATTTTAAGCAGATCTGTTGCCTGCGAGTCGCGATCTACTCGTTTACTTCGACTCAAACCGCCGATACTTCTCCACGAAGTTACATAAGAGGTTTCAGATTGTTTTAACTCCTGAGCTGAAGTTCTCAGAGCTTGAAGCTTCGTTTTATGTGTATTTATTTAAGATAAACTGCTCTAATTGACTTCCTAACTCCTTTAAAAACATCTAAATGGTCTGTTAAGCGTCAGGAATGTGTGTTTCAGCTTTGATTAAACATCCCTGTCTTAAGAGAGGCTCAACTGTAACACAGCCAAGAAGGAAAGCTACTAAAATGCTGCAGCAGACCACAGTAATGCCGCTCTGGTTTTCCTTTGCAAACATAATACTTGTAAGGAACAATTTAAATTGGAAGTGGCCCGCTGGCGTGCAAAGAAAAAGCTACTCAACAGGAAATAAAAGGGGAAACCTGGATGTGTAGGGGTTTTAAAACAGAAAGTTTCATGAATGTGTTTATTTCATTGTTTTCTTCTGCACACCTACAAGAACAAGAACTTAATTTATTTGTAGGTTTAACATCTGTTAAAGTGAAATCAGTCAAAGACACTCACCCATCAGTGAACACAGTAAAATGAGTTATTTGATATGTTGGACCCTGCCGTGTTTTTTGAGACTGTGTCAGTTGTTACTTAATTTGGTTGAAACCCTAAAAGGTCCAGTGTGTCGGATTAAGTGGTTTTGCATATTGCAACCAAATGAAGACTCCTCCCACCTTCACCTTCCTCTTCCAACGTGGAGGACACCAAAAAATGCAAAAGGCCCAGCCAGTGTTTGTTTGTTTGTCCGTTCAAGGCTACTGAAACATGGCGGACTCTGTGGAAGAGGCCCCGCTGTGAGCTCACAAAAACTACACAATTCTTAGTTTCAGGTGATTATAAACTCAAACGAAAACATAATTATGAACGTTATATCAAATTTCTGACATTAGCTCCTCCTAAATCCCACACACTGGACCTTTAAAATGAGGCAATATGTGCTTGTGCGCCTTGTCACAGGTTTGGGTGTCAGTGTGGGCATGAGAAAAGCTTCTTCCTTCACATGTTGTTGTATTTTGGGGGCATTTTATGTCTTTATTGAGAGTAAACAGACAGGAAATGAGGATGAAGACGGACGGAGAATGAAGTCCGGACTCAAACCTGTGAGGTGTGACTGTCAGAAGGACACTAATAATGACAACTGTTTCATTTGAGGGATTTTCACAGATCCAAAGAGGTGAAAGTATCATGAGAGAAAAAAGAGGACATTTAAAATACAATAATCATATTTATTAAAGGCTATGCATACATATACATGTGTGACAGGCATGTTTCTTTCAGGTATATATAACTTTCATGTATATAGCCGTAATAATAAACACATTATGTTTATGTAGACGATCATCTTAACTTCACATGTGATAAGTGAATGAACAGACGGTGGATGTTTATCTGCAGTTATTTCATTTACATGATAGGAAAACTGCATTAAATGTGACACTCACTCATGTAATAAAACCAGATGGAATTTTTACATGTAATTAAAATACTTAAAGTCACTTTTTGAGGCAGAACTATTATTTTTTATTGCTTATTTTTATCTTGTGACCCCTCGAGGGATCCTGTTCAGAAAAACTGATCTCAGGGAAAACCGTCACATGTTGGCGTTGATGTGACCGGAGATGCTTATGTACACATTCTGTAATGATCTCGTCTATTATTTTATTCTAATTAACGTCATATTAAGATGTTTTGACACAGCAGCACAAGGGACCAAATAACCAGAAGTAGCAGGGTGAGGTAGGAGACTGAGGCATCTTTCTTTCACACTTAGGTTTTTATTGAGTTTTCACATATAAACGACAAAAAACACACAAACGGTGAGATGTACACACAGATACAAAGTGTCTGGAGATAATTCAGTGTTCAAACGATTATACTATCATTAGATATTTATTTAGTCTGTGTCCTAAGTCATACAGATATTAAATTTGTTTCCAGTTCTTGTTAAATGCATCCTCATATGCAGACTCTCAGACGGTAGGTCGACTGATTCATAAGAAAAATTTCTTGGATAATTTCCAGCCACTGATCCTGTTTTGTCTTGTTTACATTAAACCACTTCCTTATAACATATATAAATATTATATTATTTTTTACCTGTTTGTTCAGGTAAAGATCTTCTCTCATTAAAGCATTCTCAACATTACACATTGCATCTTTAACTACTCTGTTAGTTAATGGTTAATTAATTAAAGGTGTTTCAGTGCAGATGTTCACCAGCAGCTCATTAAAAACACACAGTGGAACAAAGATGTTGATTAAAAATCATAATGTGAATTAAATCAAACATGTACAGAGGTAGACATGTTGAGATCTCAGTCGTGGTCTGGTTATTTCCTCTCTGTTCAGCTGAGGGCATCACGCTGCTCACACACACCACCGCCTCCTCTGCTCGGCTCAGTCTGACACAAAGCTCCACACTGACGACACACACTCGACTAAATCTCCATTTTTTAACGTCCTCCAGCTCAATCTGTCCTCACACTGATCAATACAAGTGATAGCAGCTGTGCTACGTGACATAAAACGGTGAGTTATGAGCCGCGCGCTGGCTTCGTGGCACGACACGGAGCGTCTCTGTCATGTGGTTTGTGGGAAAACCCGTATTGGATCTCTGCGGTCACCTGGGCACAGGAGCCGGGAGAAGTGTCGCTGACGAGCTGATTGTCAGCGTATGTTTGACTAACACAGCTCGGATCAATACGAGTGCCCGAATAAACACATAAACGACCCTGATATCACAAGATAAAGGCGGATAATCCGTCTGTGTGCGAGTTTTACGCGTGAATAAAGCGAGAAAAACGCGCTAATATCATTTTTAAAGGCCAAACTCTTCACATCCGAGGAGTCACGTGAATGCGACGTGACACAAAATGAAATGTGGATGTTTCAAAGCGACACTTTCGGGGATAAAACGCCAGAAAACAGTCATTTCTCGACGCGACAAACCGCGCAAACTAGTCCACTCCGCGTCTTGTCGCAGCCGCAGCTTTGCGCGGATAAACAGCAGCTGTTCGCAGCGGAGCAACAAAAAGAGAAACCAAGGACACGGAGATTTCACGCGAAGCTATAAGGAAATAACCTCCAATCCGCGTATAAAGAAGTCGATCCGAAAGCCTTTAACGATCCCCGCCGTCGCACCGGAGCCCCGCCGCCTCCGAGCCGCCGCGCACCCGCCCGGGCTCTTCTTCTTCTCTTGTTCCTGCTCCGCGCACACACGCGCACGGCTCCGTCCCGCTCGGCAGCGGCCTCCATTTTAGCTCCTTGCCCGGTCGGCGCCTCACGTGTCCTGGACTGTCTTCCTCACATGACCCGTGTGTTTGTCCCCGTGATCAGCGCTTCCATCTCCGTAAATCAGTGTCGTTGAATATCGGCGTTTTACAGCCCCGCAGAAGGCTTCATGGATATGCTGGAGCAGAGTCTGGACAGCTCGGCGAGGTGAGAGGCTGCCCGGCCGCTTCCTGCTCAGCCATGGCTTCCCACCACGGCCTAAAAAAACCCTCTTTTCTACCCCGCGATGCTCCGAGAAATAACCCACAGATACTTTGAATGTGTTCGCGCTGTTTGGTCTCCAGCCTCGGGTTCGGCCGGTGGCGGGTTTTGGCGCATTTAAAGACGTTTTGGTCAGAATTTGTGCGCCCTTTTTGCAGATCTGGATCATCACGATTGCTGTTTTATTTACATGACAGGGAAGACGAGTGCACAGCTGCAGTTTGTCTGGATGTAACCATCGAGGCATCTTATTGCATTGTGCTGTTGGTGAACCCGATGCGGCTCTTTTAGGATTAAATGCTTAAATTAAAAGCAGGAGGGCGGTGTTGGGGCTATTTTAGTCATTTTTTTTTAAGTTTGTCTCGACTTGTGCAGCAAATCAGAACTCTTACAAGACATTTAATTGTCAGGAAATTATATTTTTCCTCCAGGAAGTTGCAGAAAATCTGATATCTGTCAAGCCTGCACGCCAGTTTATATATCACTTTATTTATGTCTTCTCATCGTCACCGCCTCCTGTGACCACCTGGGGGCGCCCTCCGCCCACTGGGTGTTATTTTTATTTAAGCCTTTTTTTAAAAACAGGCAGCTTCATCAGATCTGTGGCTCTCCATTTAAAGAGAGGCCTTTACAGTTTAAGCATAGACAGACATACACGTTCACACTTAAGATTTCACAGTTTAAAAAACCTTTTAAAATGTTCCAATGACATTTTCTTTCTATTTGTAAGCAGTGTTCAGAGCTCCTGCACTACTCAGAATGAGTTAGCAGGGCTGGATCAGCAGGATTAGTCTCAAAATAATCAAAATCACAATGTGACTAAGTGCAAATACCCAAATCGCATGAACTGCTTTTTTTTTTATAAAGGCAAAATGTGTTTTAATGAGGTTTTGTGGTGCTGAGGAGATGCTCTGGTCTGCAAAGCTTTTCCTCCAGATGTGATAAAACGTGGGAGAAATGCCACAGCATCATGATTTATCTAGTTTTTCAATGACAGTGAAAAAATTGTGTCGTCAGATTTAATCATCAATAATAATCTTAATTTATACCACAATCGCAATATCTCTAAATAATTGCAGTGTCACTTTTTCACCCGGTCGTGCAGCCCTGGTAGTTACGGGGATGTCTGGGTGCAGCTTGTTGTGATTTGGATGTTGCACTTGGCCATATTTCCATTATTTAGCGATTAATTCTGCAGCCCTAGTCGTTCATGATTGAAGTTTCATTTTTGGGTGAACTGTTCCTTTCAAAGTGGCGAGAGCAGCAGGCGTACAGTATCAATATACATCAGGCACAGATAGGTTTTAGGTGATATGATGGACTTTCCACACGGCCTTTTACAGAAGTCTAATCTTCATCTTCAGTTTGCTTGATAGTTGTTCCACATGGGTCGTTATAAGTGAGCCTCGTGTCCAGTCTGAGTCACTTAAAAACATTCAACCATGTCAATTTCAGAACTCAGAAGCAGGTTTGGATGTTGGTAGCAGCCTGGATGTTCTTAGATGACGTAGAAAACAGCGCTTTTTAATTTTTCTAGAATTCAAAACAAGCTCCTGTTCGATGAGGGAGATCTGAAATGTGTCAGAAGCAGACTAGATCTGTAGAGGCCGGATAAAAAGAGGAGTTTGTATATATATGGAGAATAAAAGAGGTCCGACGGCGGACCCTTGTTGTACGCCTAAACTTGCATTGAAGGGACTTGACTTGGAGACGACTGTCTGAGGTCTCAGTCATGAAACCGTTACGAGGGCTCGCTCCACCTCGATGATAAGTTATCATTTCTGAGAAATGTCGAGGTTTATCTCAAAATTGACTCATTGTGTCTCTTTTTTTGTTTTCAGTCACGACAAACAGGAAACAGAAGAGGTGGTGCAGCTACAGGAAGGTAGGAGCCTCGGTTCTTGTCATCCTGAAAGCAAATGATCAGCTTCTTTTTCTGGACATAAAAATCTCTGATGCAAATTTAGGTTTTGACACAGAATGTGAAGAACGTCGAGCGCATTTCTTGCATCGCAGTCTGAAGAAACTCCTCCACTCACATCTGTGTTTTTAGTTTTTGCGGCTCTGCCCCGTCGCAGCGTCGCTGACATGAGACTTGTTGACCCGTGTGTTGCAGGAGAGACGGTGGGGACGGAGGAGCAGACTGCAGTGACCATCACCGGTGTCCCGCAGGCTGCGTTCACTGAGCACAATGTGCAGTACCAGTTCCGCACAGAGAACAGCGGAGGGCAGGTGAGCTGCACATCACTCTCAGCCTTTTTTTCACACCAGCCAGTTTTCGAGAAATTTGAATTCTAGAAAGTAACCACAAACCCCGAGCTGTCGCCTGGAAACAGATGGAGAGGATGTTAATGCCTGATAAGCAGATAGTTGTGGCTGGAGGTTCAGCAAAACAAAATGAAAGCGAGAAGGTGAATCTCAAATACTTAGTGCTTAGGTGAGGTCGGCTGCTTTTTATTAAAGGAGCACTCTGTAGTTTTAGGGAAGACATTTTAAATAGAAGAGAAAAAGATCTTCATCGACTGTCACGTCTAAACAAACTGAATAAATAAACTCTCTTTGTTTTCATGACTGAATAAACAAACTGCCCTTAAAGGACAACACAGTTTCATAGTTTAACTTTGTTTATATGAGGCGGACCCTGCCATCTTTCTAGCTTCAAACTGTGTTCTGGGATCTTTTTGTCCTCTGAGATCAGCTTGTTTATTCAGCTATGAAAAAAAAAATAATTTCTGAGTTTGTATTATGACCTCATTGTATCTTTTATCCTCTCTGTTCTGTCCTCAGGTGACCTATCGTGTGGTCCAGGTGACAGATGATCAGTTAGAAGCGACAGCTGATGGGACCGGCGCCGTCAGCGTCGTGTCTGCTGCGGCGTTCGCCGGAGCCCCTCAGGCGGTGGCACAGGTGAGTAAACATGCAGCGGCTGTAAGGACGCGATCGTCGTCTCATTTATTATCTCTACCTGGCTGACCGACTTGTCCCCGACTCCGCCTCCTCCAGGCTGTTATCCAGAACCCTTTCAGCAACGGGGGCAGTCCGGGCGGGGAGACCGTGGGAGGAGAGACGCGCTTCGCCTATTTCCCCGCGGCCACCGTCAGCGATGGAACAGCCGTGTCGGTGCAGGCCACCGCCGACCCAGACGATCACGCAGGCAGGAGGTGAGGAACCGGCCGTGACAGCGCTCCATAGTCGTCTGTGGAAAAATATGACGTCTTACAAAATGAGCAGCTGAACAGAATAGCTTTAAAAATCTGCCTTTTTTTGTCACATGTGGGCTTCTGTTGATGATTTACAAAACACACGTTGCGTGTCCTGCCGCCCTTTGACCGTAGTCACATTCCCAGGGTTCGTGCGAAGACTTGAAAGTTTGGAAAATGCTTAATTTTAACAGTCATGTTCTCAAGATTAGGAACAAAGGGGCGGCTGTGGCTCAGGGGTCGAGTCTTGTTATCAGAAGGTTCGATTCCCCTGGTCTGCATGTCGAAGTGTCCTTGGGCAAGACACTGAACCCCAAATTGCTCCTGATGTGCTGGTCGGCTGGTTGGACAAAAGCGTCTGCTAAATGCCCTTAAATGTAGATAATAATAATAATGAATATGCTTGAATTTGAAAATAATCCTTGAAAACTGCTCGATTCTTCAGCATAATCTGGCGTTTCATCGACACAATGACTCATATAAACCAAAACTTTCAAATATTTTTAAATAAAACTGCCCTGTTGTCGATTCTGTTTGTTGTTCTTCCTGGTGTTGAGATTAGGAAGAAGAATATAATGTAGTAATGATCCAAACATACAGAAAATCTTCATATGAACAGCTAGCGAAATGAATAAAGTGACTATCTATTGATGCTACGAGTATAAAGGAATTTCATCCTTCTCTTAAAAACCCAGGTCAGTTCTACGTGATGATGAGCCCCCCGGAGGTGCTGCAGACGACGGCCCCTCGCACCATCGCGCCGCGCACACACACCTACACTGCGTGAGTATAATAAAACACACTTCCCCCTCGCACTCATCCCATCCATGAAGTTACCATCTTCCATAACGCTCTCCCCACAATGTTTGGCCGACTTCTCACCTCCACATTCTCTCCACCCCTTCTCCTCTGTAACCTCACAGTCGATCGGATCTTCTTTAACTCTTCCTTACCCTTTTTTTTTTTTTGGAATGAATCATTTTGTTTTGATTAGTTGTGTGTACAAATAAAGATACAAAAAAAAAAAACAATCTATATCCATCATCTTAAACATCCAACATCTGAAAACCACACTCTGTCCTACTTACCTGCCATCCCCAGAGACCTTGGTGAAAGCGAGATGTTGCAGCATGGCAGTTCAAACTGGTGAGAAGAACTTTCACATACGCCCCCACCCTGCCCCCATCATGTGTTGTAGAGACAGACGTTTGTGGGATCACTAATCAATCATTAGCATCCTTGTACTGTGAACTGTATGTTGACAGCGTTGACTGTAGGTAAAGATGGGCGACGTGACGGCTTCAGTATCCGTCAGAAGCCTCTCCATGGTAGCTGATGTAGAGTTTTATGTTTCTTGTCAGTTTCAGTCGTTCTCATCATGCTGATGTTTGCTGAAGGGTTAATCTTCTAATGCGCAGCCTCCGGCTCCAGTGCAAGATGGCAGCACCCGTATCCATCTTTGTACAGTCAGAGGAAGAGGAGACGCGTCGTCCATCTTTATGTACAGTCAATTGTTGACAGACGTAGAACATCGCTAGCTTCAAGCTGTAAACTAAACCCTGAGTTAGCATAAATAAGACATTATACATGTTGATTCAGTGGCCGGATCGGACGAAGCTTTGCCCTGCAGAGGATCTGAAGGTTCCTCTGTACCTGCACCTCCTCTCCACATAATAAAGACCTAAACTAACGGTGCATGTGGGTACTGCTCGTCAGCCAGCCTAAACACATGATAACAGAAGCCAATCCTTTGTTCAGAGCTGTTTGAATACATGTTTTTTTTCTTATCTGGGTCCTAGTTCAGGTGTTACAGATTTGTTTGATATTGAAAGTCGGATATTTTATTCAGAATTTCATTGTAAATATTTGTTTCCGTCTGTTTCTGTCTTTACAGGAAGGTGGAGGGTCCGCGGGCGCCCAGAGATGAGAGGCGACGAGCACAGCACAACGAAGGTACGTGGTGGTCGGTGTCAGGAGAGTTTGAAAACTGCGATGTCTCTGTTAGGCCGTGTTTGGACCAAATCAGGCGTTGTGGCAGTGCAGGAGGACACAATCGGAATAGTTTCATTATTTCCTCCGTGAACTCTGCCTGGATGGCGAGGCAGCTCAGGTTTTTCTCAGAGACGGAGTCA
Organism: Lagodon rhomboides; assembly: GCA_039737535.1. Classification (NCBI taxonomy): domain Eukaryota; kingdom Metazoa; phylum Chordata; class Actinopteri; order Spariformes; family Sparidae; genus Lagodon; species Lagodon rhomboides. The sequence goes on from CM077799.1 coordinate 6,701,345, forward strand.
GACGAGTGACGTTTTTTCACCGCAACACCCAAATTTGGTCTGAATGAGGCTTTAGAGATGTGTGTTGACGTCCCTGTTTCGTTGTGTTTTGTAAATGTTATACAGGCTGTATTTGTGGTTGAACTGTGTTCCATTTGTGTTTCTTTTTTTGCAGTGGAGAGAAGAAGAAGAGACAAGATTAACAACTGGATCGTCACCCTTTCAAAAATCATCCCTGACTGCAGCGTCGACAGCAGAACTGGAGCGGTGAGTGCCTCAGAGGTCGGTCCACATCTTTGTCAAACCAACTCATATCGTTTTCTATAATGCGTGTTTCTGATTTACAGTAAAGATCTGGTGTTTTGAGGTCACACTGCTGACAGCGGCTGCTAAAATTTGCATCTGTGTTACATTTTCTGACCACTTCCAGACCTGAATCAGTGCAGTGTCTCTGCACTCCTCATGCATGGTTGCATAACTGGTGCTGAGAGTCAGATTGAAACACGGCGTGTAACCACAGCCGAGGCATCTCAGTCGCAGTTAAAATGAGGCTCTATTAAGAAATATTTCAACTGTTAATCAGATTTTGCACCGTACTTACCCAACAGTCGGGTCTGAGATGTTTCTGGTGACTGGAGGAAAGTTCAGTGGAACTGTATGACACTTGACACATTTAACACCTCGCTGTGCCGCGTTTCTCAGAGTAAAGGAGGCATCCTGTCCAAAGCCTGCGACTACATCCGAGAGCTGCGTCAGAGCAACCAGCGGCTGCAGGAGAGCTACAAAGAGGTGGAGCGGGTCGAGATGGACAACGAGCTGCTTAGACAACAGGTTAACATCTTTAGATAAACCCGTCATTCTTTGAGGGCAGAATTTCTCTCTATGTTGAACTTTGATTTTGTATAATAAAAAAAAGTATGTTAAGCTGCAGGTCTGAACATAGGTTGCCTATTTAATCTGTTGTATAAGTGGGGAAACATCTAGACAGGAAACGTAAAATGTAAAGCAAAACAATCAAGAACAGAAAGTTAACCTTGCCTCACATATCTAACATGTTAGTACAAGCTTGTGACTGAGGCAGGGGAACACTGACTGCTCTTTGCAGGATCTTCTTGAATAATTTGTCAGCAAAACATTGTGTTTTTGTCTCTATGTCATTTGTGTCTTTTTAAATATAACGTTTAACAATATAACATCCATTCCATCACCGTACAAACACAAATACTCCAATATCATAACATATACTCAGAGTTCACCTTTTGTCATTGTTTCCTAAAATGTCAGTTTCTGCCCATCCAGATGTAAACAGACGTTTAAAATCAATTTTCAGTGACATAAAACGATAGAAATAGCTTTTCTTTTAAGAAATACCCATGTATATTTGGACAGGGCCTTACTATGTCCAAATTAGTGTGATCACAATACTGGAATTTCCAAATTTAATAAAATACCTTGAAAAATATTGATACCAAGAGGAAAAAATGACACAACAGACACAAGATACAGACAGATGGCGGATCATTGGCTGCACTCCAAATTGCAATCTTATTCTCGGACTGAGATGGAGGAGCGAGAGGGTCAAAGGTCAAGGCACAATGTTAGGACGAAGTAGCGTGTTTCAGTTTTATGTGCCAGCGTGTACTCTGTAAGGGCTAAACTCACTGTATTGCTTTTTTTTCTATGTATTTAATGTGTCTAATTATCTTTCTTTCATTCTCCAGATTGAAGAACTGAAGAATGATAATGCACTGCTTCGAGCACAGCTACAGCAGCACGGCGTAGAAGTCAACGGAGATGCAACGCCACAGTGATTGTGGACTTGGGACACTTGTACCATCACAAACACGACGTCGCATCCTCCCACCCACCTGAACAATAACCAGGAAAGGAAATAATAACGATGAGAGACGATTTCCATCTGAAATTGGACCACGAAAAATGCGCGCGGTGCTTCGAGATTGAACACTGAAGGACCTCCAGCTGTTCGACGGCTCTGAAATCCGTTAACTGTAGCTAACTGAACCTCTCACCTCTGCTTCAAGGAAAAAAAAAGAAAAAAACGACCTCTGCACAGCACCACCACGCTTGCACCAAACGTTTCTTTTTATTTTAAATTATGAACCTGCCACAGAGAATTTTCTTTTAATGATTTCACCTTTTTATCGTACCACAAACGCCTACTTGTTCCTTTTTTCTTTTTTTTTTTCTGTTGACATTTGCTGTGTTTGAAACTACTAAATGTGGCATGAATGATAGCATCCATTATACTTTTAATTTATTAGTCTTTAATAAGGAATGTGTACACAGAAAGGAAAGCTGATCTCTGAATTCACTTTTTCCCCAGCAACGGACGAATAATGAGCGGGTCAGATATTTTGATCGTGCTCATCACTGTTTCGAAGGAGAGTTTAACTGTCAGTGGATCACGTGTGTGTGTATATAGCTGATCTGTGTGCAGTTTAAGGTGACTTTTCCTGCCTTTTAACACTGACACACCGAACACCAGGCAGAGCTCACAAACTTTATAAAACACCGTCTGAGTCAGTACATTCAGAAACGATGATACTTTTTTCTGACAGAGTTAAAGCAGCTTTGATAGCACAGGCATGGAGGTTTTATTTTTAGTGCAAGGCCTTAATAGAAGCCTGTGGGAGAATCTAGGTGTTAACATAGCTCAGGTAATTGGGATAGTGCACTGGCAAGTGGTTCCCAGACTCGATGAAGTCCTTACATATAGAGTTTAGCTCTCTGTCGTGTCCCCAGTAGGTGCAATGTACAGATAAAATGAGAGTATGGAGATGATTTTCAACGTGTGAGTCATTTTTAACGGGCATTAAAATATGGTTTGTTTGTATATCTGCTCAATAGGTCACTGGTGTAATGCACTGAAATAGAGGTTCAGTCATGAGAGGTCTCGGCCTCTGTTTGGCCCACTTGTCCTGCTGCATTTTTAGTGGACACCCCAGGTGGCTTGTTTTTTTTCCGCAATCTTCCCTAATTCTTTAAAAACTCTGGGAACCGTTGCTGCTGACAGAAGACCATGAGACGACCGTGGGCAGGAAATGTGCTGACGAGGGTAGTTTGGATGCGAGTGATGATAGTTGTAACTAACCAGCTTTTGTCACCACAGCATGGAAATATAACCACTGGCATGACTAAATCTGACTACAATAAAACTGAAGTGTTTATACCGGAGTGGTGTTTATCGCAGGTGTGTGTTTTTTAAGTTGCCTGTGAGCAGCGAGATGAGATTTTTCTGGGAGGTTTCTGCTCACCTTTGTTTTTGAGAGTGTGGGAAGTGTTTGTTTTATACCATCGAAAAACTTTAGCTCAGTGGTGGAATGTAACTAAGTACATTTACTAAGTAGTAGGATTGCAACAGTACAAGCCTTTTTTACTGTACAATAACCGTCTCAGAAAATATCACGATTTCAGGGTATATACGAACTCACTCCTACGTACATACACTCACTTTTACTTACATTCATACATACTCTTACATACATACATGCTTTTATATATATATATGTATATATCGATAGATAGAGATATATATATACCTTTACATACATACATACATACTTAACTCGCACATATACACATTCTCACACGTATCTATACACTACTGAGAGCATGTATGTGCAAGTGAAGTGTCTGTTTTTGGCCTAAACGGCTTCTCATAATTATGGTATCACATTATTATTATTACTTATATCAGTTACAGTGACACTTTAAAGAATGAAAAAGGGATTTTTGGTTGAATCAATATCAGTAAGTATAACATAATGTCCTCCTGACACTGTCAAATAATGATTACCTGACCGTTGCAGCAGTATTTCAATTATTGAAGAGTTTCAGTTGTGTCGGCCCGTTGCCTGGAGACCGCTTGAGTAGTTGTTGCCATAGGTAACCCGGTCCCGTGAAACCAGCACGCGCCGGCTTTGCGAACATTCTGGAGCACCGGCCGGTGAGTAAAATTCCACAAGAAACGTTAGCATGACATTCAAACTGCTCGCGGTTTTAACGGTTAGCTTTATCAACAGGAATAACTTGCATGACAAGCTTCGTCTTTTTTGAGTAACCTTAGCTACACTGTTGTGGCGTTGCCTTTTAGTTTAAAGTGAAAATACCACGGAACTCAAATGAACTTATACTGTATGAGAACAATGTTTACAATTGTGAATTGTGTCATTTATCCTTATTTTCTTTTAAAAGTGTCCACTAGAATTCGCTGGTTCAAGTCATTTTCTCCTCTCTGTTGCCTCAAAATGATTCTCCCCTCATTGTCTGTCATGGTAGTACACCTGTCAAGATCCATCTCCCTGGGGCTTTCTGACACCTTCACGGCTGAGCGAGCTAACGTGAAATTTAGCTAATTTGCTTAAGCTAGCTTGCATTCAAACTTATGCTTAGCATGAACTGTGCATAATGGAATGGTAACACAACTCTTTAAAAAAACATATGGTCATACAGTATCCAATTATTCTAAGTGTCCAGGTGGTGCTAATTATAACTAGCTTGCTTAATGCACAGTTTGGTAGCTTTAAGTTATCTAACTATAGCAATAAATGCATTTTTGAGTTTGTCATGTGAAAAACATTTAATGCTAATTGATTAACTACTAAATAGCCACCAAATAGTAGACCTACACTGCAGTGATGGATTGTAACTATGTACATCTACTCAAGTATTGTACAATTTTGAGGTACTTTTCATTTTCTGCAACTAACTTCCACTCCACTACATTTCGTCGGCAAATACTGTACTTTTTACTCCACTATTTGATAACTTTAGTTACTAGTTACTCTACTGATTACATGCTTTATCAGGGCAAAGTTAGCAAATTTTTTAATTAATTTATTTGATCAGCAATCAAATATTAAAAACACTTATTCCAATAATCAGAGAAATGCTGAATATCGGAGTAGTACATGCATATATATATATATATGTATACTTTTATTTCTACTTTTAATACGTAATAACATTTACTTAATAACATCTTTACTTTTACTCAAGTACAAGTATGAAATTTCACAAAATGCAAATCCTCAATTAAACTATAGTACTTAACTAAATGTAACATTTCCTTGTACACAATCCCAAAACAACCATGGTTGTTTTATGGGTCATTCAGACTGTGCAGAGGAAATTATGATCAAACTTATACTGTCAAGGACCAAATTTCTTTTTAAAGAAATAATAAGTAGCCTTATTATTTAGTAAAGGTATTCAAAAACTACTATTTATATAATTCTTGAAAACGTGTGTGTTAATTGTACATTGCTGATGCAAATTCTCAGTCATTCTCACTGCTTCATGTCAAAGTAGCTCTGTTGGACCTGTACCGTGTCCGTCTGTGTTTACTGTGAAACTCAAGGCTATAAATATGCTTCTGTGAAATTGTCACCCAAACAAATCTTGCACATGTAACCATACTTGGCAAACTCAGTCACTGTGTTGTTTGCATGTTTCTGCAGCAGTAGGATGTCTGCGCTTCCTGCAAAGCCTGGCCTGCGCCACAGTGTGTCAGAGTGGTACAGCAACAACCACCAGCTGTCTGCGATAGCACAACACGAGCGACATGTTTCTAATGTGCTCCGGCAGGAGGGGAGGTCACTACGCAACGGGACCAACTGTCAGGTGGGGTTCCTGATGGGGAGAATGCCTCCCAGAATGCTAACCAGACACACTCTTTTGTCAATCATTAACAATGATAGAGGAAGCAACTGATAAAACAGCATTTTAGTGAAATAAAGGTCAGCGTAATAGCCTCAGCAAACACTTGTGTATTTTCCCCTACGTAAATCATATTCATTCAGTGTAGTTCCACTTCAGGTTGAGAACCGCTGCTCTACACGATGAAGTATTTTATGTAACACCATGAATGGTCTGCACATTTCTGTATATGTCCACATTTTATTATTTTATTGCTGTTTTTCTCTAGACTATCTGGGATGAGAGCGACACCTCTCACAGGTTGCGTGACAGGGCCTGGGATGTTGCCAGGTGTAAAGAGGCGTTAGAAACCTGCGCACAGAAAGTGGATCAAGAGATGGAGGCCCTGACCCTGGTGATTTGTCCAAAAACCTCTGAAACAACTGAAAGTTTGTCTCATTCAAGTGTCAGACCCATGTTTACCTCATACCTGTGTGTTGTGACAGTGTAAGGAGCAAACCGAGCAGGCCCTGGCTGCGACTGCCGTTCCCCTGGAGGTCAGCAGTGAATGCTTGACACTGAGGGACGGACGGCAAGGGTACGAGCTTGTCGTTGACCCCGTAGACGAACAGCTGAAAAAGGAAGTGGAGCTGATTGAAAGAGTGCAGCAAGTCCTGCAGCAGCACATCGACAAGTCCTTTGAGCAGCTGTGGTAAGGGGCATGATGATGAGATGCTGAGGTACTGTTTTCTGTTGTCCCTTTTTTCTCTCTTGACCTTTCTTTGTTCTTGCTCCTAGTGTTTTGCAGGAGGCTCGGCACCAGCTGACCGCTGACCTCCAGAACAAGATGGACGCCCTGGACATTGATATGTCCTGTCTGTCACTTACAATAAAGTCACCTCAGATCTCCCTGAAGACCAACCCAACTCGCATACCTTCAGGGTTTTTAAAATTAAAATCATTTTAAACCATTTTGCATCACATATATTATTGTAATCCATTAAACAGAATCAGTAAAATAATGTCTCCTTTGTTATAGCTCTTCCACCCCTCAGGAGTGGGTCCAGTTCAGCCAGTATAACATGGCTAATGCCCAGGAGGCCATGCAGGTGTCCTATCAAATGAGGGAGGAGATGAGTCTCACCAGAGCCCAGGTGTGTGTATGATGCAACTACACCTACATGTGCAGTATTTGTATTGTAAATATATGGCACATAAGTTGCAGATATGCTGGTTTTGCGTTTGTAGTGTCCTTTATTACAAATCCAAACCATATGACAACCGAACTCCTTCAGTAGAAAATATCTAGACAATCATTGTGCTCAGGACTGAATGACACACAAATATCATAGCAGAGAATCTTATTAAGGATATTTGAATTCATGTTTCCCACTTAGGGTTTCCTAAATGAATATCACACAAATCTTGCTCTCAGTGTATAATACGGCACATGTGCAATGAACCCCTCCTGTTCTGTATTTCTTAGCTGCAGAATGAGTTGGACACTCAGCGAAGGGCTGCAGAGTTTGCTCTTCGTAAACGTAATCACCACGAAGAGCAGGCCCGCGATGAGCTGGAGTGGCAGATAAAAAATGTAAGATTTCTAATAGCTTATGATATCAGGTATTTATCTTTTCAACTGCAGGTTTCATGTTTTAGAGTTTTCAACTTGCAGGGTTTAAAGCCATCCTCAGAGGACGACTGATTCTGACTGTCTGTATATCTGCCTGTAGACTGAAGATGAAATGACAGAAATGGAGAGCGACATCCACGGGCTGGATGCAGATCTGCAGGCGAAGACGGCCTCACTGAAACTGGCTCACACCCGACTGGAGAACAGGACCAACAGACCTGGCATGGACCTGTGCAGAGACGAGGTTTGAATGAATACACAATGTTAGGTCAGGCTGTCTCACCAGGGTTAATGTTACTTTAATGTTATAAAAAATGTCCAGAGGCCTCCTCCTGATTGAGCTTTTCCTTCCTGATTGATTTCAGGTGCAGCACAGCCTCATCAATGAAGTCCATCAGCTGGAGGCCACGATTACGGCTCTGAAACAGAAGCTTTCTGAGGCACAGTGAGTCAGAAGTTTGTTACTATGATCACCAAGTGGAGCCGATAGATTGTCCATAATTTAATTTACCTGTTCATCAGCAAAAAAGTGTATCATAGAGAAGCACATGCAGGGAAGTCAATCATCATTAAAGAGTAACATTCAGTCATTCAGGGAATATATGGCTTAAAAATATATCTCTATCTCTATTAAAACAAATACACATTTAGGAATACTGTCTTCACTCTAGTATGGTCTGTCCATAATGATATTTTAACTCACTTTGGTCAGTTTTATTTCATTTCTGTCGAATACAGTGTTTTTAAATGATATGCACAGTAAAATTTATGTTTTTTCCAAAGGAGTCTGGTGACTTTGAGGAGAGAGATAAAACGCCTTTTTCTAGTTAAACAAAAAGGACCTTACTGTGTTAATATCGCTCTATCTCTGTAGAATTTTTGTTCCATTATGTTGTCGCGCCTGGCAAAAATAAGACATTTAAGTGGGTGTAACATTATTTTGACAGGCTCAGTTGCCCCCTTTGTTGCAGCTACAGCAGCCTGCTCATATTGGCTCCATAAATACCCTTTAATAAAGTAAAAGGAACAAAATCACTCTAAAACTTTCCTCCCTCACTCAGGCACTCTCTGCAGAAGATGAAGCTCCATCACTCACGCATGCTGCAGGATCTGTACAAAAAACAGGAAGCTCTGTCTCTGGAGCAGCGGAGCATGAACACTCGCGCTCGCCTCACGTCCACCTCCTGCACTGATAAAATCCCGGTGCTGCTGGTTCCGCTCACAAACTCCAGCGGGAGGAGCAACCTGCAGCTGCTGGCTCAGTAAGATGACAACGTCCAGTTTTTGAGGGGAAGGGATATAACTCAAATACATTCGGATTCAAAGTTCAAGAACAAAAACCGCTTCCTGTATTTTGTTGAATTATTTCCTGACCTGTCGAGATTGTCTTTTGTGTTGTTAATTTGTTTTAATCTGTGTTGTGTGAAATTACTTTACCTACAGTGTGGTTAACTTAAAAAAACATCCAAATCATGTTCATGTTCCTGTAGTCTCCACTAAACATTTAGTCATGACAGAACCTGTGGCCTGTGGGTGTATTTATGCATTTAAAGTTACTTCTTTAAGAATTTAAAAACAGTTCACAGGTGCTCACGTTCATGTCTGGTGAGGTCATTATTCTTAACGCCCATTAGCTTTAACGGCTTTGTTTGGCCATGTCATATTGTTTGACCAACTGACGCTGTTTGGACTACGAAGATGTTGATAATGATGTGAACTTTGTCTCATACAGTATATGCGGTTTAGATAAAAAATCTGGTAAACAGGCACTAAACATGATCCCTCAGACAATAAACCCCCATAACTCTCTCACCTGCCTCAGCTGTAAAGTCTTCAAATAGATGTGTTTGTTTGAGTTGCTGCAGGATGTAGATGGAAGAGAAAGATTTGGTCCATTTCTCTTCTCTGTCAAAGACAATAGATACATTTTCTGTTTTGGGAGTCATGTTTAGTTACTGCTGGTGAAAACACAGTGTTTCCTGTAATGCTGCTTCATAATAAAAGGTTTTAAATGACCAAATAAGGGACAAGTTCATCGCTGGTAGCCCAGTTGTGGTGGGCTGCAGCGCCAAGTCAAACTGAGTACTGAGAGAAGAAGCTTTAAAAACCTCAGTACACCAACTGCTTAGTCCCTAATGGAGCACAGACACAGTTAGTGACCAGCTGGTGAACACAGTGGAGCATTTAGCAGCTAAAGACAGAGGTATTTTCCCTCAGGAGGTGGTGGAGACCAAAAACAGAGCAAAAAGAGAGTGAATATTGGATTTTTACATGTTTACAGCTTGTGTCTGCTGCCCCCAGGTGGCCAAAAAAATCATTTATTTTGACAAATATATGAAGTTCTTTGGGATTCTTGCCTCTTTTCAATATGAGCTAAATTAATTATTGAGAGCATCAAACCAGTGTTGTTAAAAGCTACAGTTAGTTGGCCTTCATGTGGGAAAAACCCGCCGCAATCTTTTGAGGCTGCTGAAAACAAAACAGAAAAGAGGTCAATGAAGGCTGTCAATTTCACTTCAACTAATAAACGAGGTAAATATACAGTCAATACTTAGCAAACATTCATTTCAGGATATCAGAGTAGTACCTCCACACACACATTTGTTTTGAACAGTGGGTCAATATACTAGTCAGATAGCAGCCATGTTTTGACCTGCCGCAGGTCGTGTCTTGGAAAAACAATTCTTGGTATCCATCATTCTGCGCCAATAAAATGCCTCTGCAACAAGCCACGGTGATTTTCTGCTCCATTTTCTTCAGCTAAAGCCGTTTGCATGGCACGCCCACTCTCCTCTCACACACACACGCACGCTAAATCACCGATTCTCCGCCATAAAACTGTGAGAAGTGCCACAAACAAGCCCAGCCCGCCCCGTCCTCGCATCGACCATCAACTTCAGCGCATTTATGACTTTACAGCCCGGCCCTCCAGTTCATTTAGACGGCCTCGGCTCTGAGCGGAGGGCCATGTGCTTCCTGACACGCTGAATTATTCTGAATCATTTCACTTAAGGGCCCAGATGCTACCTGTCTGTCGCCCTCCACCGAGAGGGCAATTAAGGCAGCCTGGTGCCTGCTAAATGCCCCCCTGCTTCTGCATGAGCGGATGCATCTCCTTATCTGTCATGATGTCGTGTGCACCTCGCCCCCTTCGTGCCCACATACATCAGCACATTTGTGGCCACCGCCTCTTTTTTTCTTTTTTTTCTTGCTGTCACTTGTCTCAGAGCTGAGTGCGAACATGACGAAGGGAGAAAACTCGCACCGCAGCAGCTCTTCTACCAGCTTGGGAACGGACATTACTGCCACAAATCGAGAGGATTCGAGGACGATAATTCACCAAACTGTTTTTCAAATAATTTGTTTTAGTTTTTAAAGATTCGTCCTTGTCATGGTCAACTGGAGGCAGCGCTGCCGACTTCTTGGACTCCCATCCTAAACAAAAGAGATGGATGTGGCTTACGAAGATTGCTTTGCCCTTTTCGTCTACACCTTCACCTTTCTGCTCGGCCTTCCCGCCAACCTGTTTGTCCTGTTCGTGTACGTGCGCAAGGCCCGCAAGCATGGCGCCACGCCCAACGTGGTCTACGCCCTCAACCTGTGCGTGTCCAACCTGGCGCTCGTGGCCTGGCTGCCCGTCAAGGTGATGGAGACGTTGCTGAAGGGCTGGAGGCTGCCGGCACCCATCTGCCTCGTCTACAGCTTCTTCCTCTTCTCGTCGCTGTACGGCAGCTGTCTCTTCATCACTGCTGTGACAGTGGGGCGCTACCTCAGCATCGCATTCCCCATCATCTACAAGAGGTACCGCCGCGCTCTCCTCTCCTGCTTCATCAGCGCTGCCTTGTGGGTCTTGGTGTTCATCCACCTCAGTTTTGCTCTGATGGCTGAAGGAGGAGGCAACTTTGTCTCCACGAACGGCAACAACTTGGTCTGCTACAACCAGTTCAGCGCCTCCCAGCTGCAGGTCCTGCTGCCTCTACGCCTGGAGATGGCCATCATGTTGTTTATTGTGCCTCTTATCGTGACGTCCTGCTGCACGCTACGCTGCGTCACCCTGGTGTGGCACTCAAATTTGCGCCCTGTGGGGAAAAGAAGAGTTTTGACTGTTGCACTCACCACGCTGGCTGTGTTTGTGGTGTGCTACGCACCCTACAACACCTCGCACATCGTGGGGTTCGCGCTGGGGGAGAGTGTTGAGTGGAGGACGTACGCTATGCTGACCAGCGCCTGTAATGTTTTCCTGGAACCTGTCGTCATGTTGATGCTGTCGCCAGCCGTGTCGAGGGGAGTCATGGGTAGAATCTGCGGGAGGCAGAGCCACTTCAGCCGGATTGAGGGACTTCGGCAACGATTTAGTAGCGCTAATGGTGTTGCAAATGTCAAGGCACCGCCTTCACTATCTGAGAAGAGCCAGGCAGGGGCAGAGGTGATGAAAGAGGTCACAGTGGGCGGAGACTTCAAGTAATCGTGACAAATCCAAAAGGAGAAATAGCAGAGATGTGGACTCGAGTCAACTCAAGTGACTGTTTAGATGACTTGCAACTTGTCTTGAGACTCGACCAGGACTCAGAGGTTAAAGACTTGGGATTGACTTGCCTATTGACGAAAACAAACCTTGGACTTGCTTGAGACTTGGACCAAATCACTTGGGTTACATGCCTGAGAAACAGGATAAATCATTCATGGACAGACTGATCGAAGCTGTTTGTGTTTGCCCCAGAAAAAATAGCACCACCCCTGTTATCTGATTCAGTTTACCTTCAGCTAACAGACGACTCATCAATCAATCTGTTTCATGTCTCCTCGTCAGAATGGCTTCATCACAGCGATCATCACACTGTGTCATCAGCTCACAACTTCCTTGTTCAGTTCAGATCAAATGTTTCTAAAGAAAAAGGATGATTTTGAAATGTATCTCATGAAATATGAATATTTTTGCTGATGATAAAGTGACACATTGTGCTTTTTTCTTGTATTTCACACACTGGGACTATTAACAACCAGGAAATCCATGTGTTTGGACAAAGAAACTGAAAACGTGTTCGTGTCAGACTCCTTAATTACTCTGAAACAGTGAGTTGTGAACGTCATCGGTTGTAAATGGCTCCATCTGGTGTCTGTTGGCTTCCCTTAAATCTGTAACAAGGAATCACTTCAAACATGTCATGTTCTCTTCTGAAAAGTGTTTTTGTTCCAGTGGACCTGTGAGCTTTCCAATGGCAAATATTTTCGACTTTCAGCTTATACAATAATTGTCTGTAATGGAACAGAAGTTATTAATTGCACAGGTGAATAAATAGGTTTCTCACCTAAACGTTTGAGATTCATTATCCATTTTAATAACATGATTGTGCATTAATTGATTGGTTGCTGAACATGTTAATCACTTTTCTCCGTTTAGTCTGTTTGCTAGTAAAATGTTCTAAAGTGTCCTTCAAAATAAAGTGTGATGTTTACAAGTGCATTGTGTATTCTGTCTGTTTTCTTTAAATAATGAAAAAACAAGTACATTTAATGAATATTTGTGGTCGTACTGGTAAATATGACACACACCTGCATTCAGCTGGATGATGAGGTCATGAAACCAAAAATAAAAGAGTTTTGGAGAAATATATAAAGTATACACTCTAAATCAACTACAAGCCAAATTAAAGATTAAAAGTTTGCACAAAATATCCACAAAATATTCAATGTGCAGGATTCCTTCATCATTGATGATTTGTTTTTGCTATTTTCAGAATTTAATTATATTGAGATACAGTGTTTATTTTTCTTATGCATGACTCAGCTATAAAAAGCCCATTTTTTAAAGTTCAATGAGATATCTACGTCTTTAGTGGTGAGCTTATCAGTTTTATGCGTCACAGTCGCTGAATGATTAATCACCACATGGCTGCCAGAGACGTAAACTGACGTCCGCTCCTTCAGACACACACTGAACGCTTCGTGTAATGAAAATGAACCTTGATTGACGATAAGAGGCCTCGTTATCCATCCAACATGTGTTTTAATATGTTACTATATAATTAAAGTAGTCATGAGACTGAACCAGCCTGTCAACAATCACATTCAAATGTCTCGAAGTCTGTAAACTGCCCTCATAGTGACGCAACGTAGGCGCTCAGTGTTCATGAGTACCATCTCACCTGGACCCATTCATGCTCCGGATTCCAAGACTGACTGACTGACTGACTGACTGACTGACTGACTGACTGACTGACTGAGCTCAATATTTGCACAATATTCGACATGTCTTTTAAAACAGAGAAACAGGAAGTGATGCATTAAAGATGTCATAATATAAATCTGTCAATACAAAAGAATATTGGCATTTTTGCTTTACTGATAAAGAGAATTAAAATATGCACTGGTGGAAAGTAACAAAGTACATTTACTCAAGTACATCACTTAAGTTTTACTTGAGTATATCTATTTTAGGGGATTTTATACTTCATTTAAGAGGCAAATCTTTACTTCACTACATTTATTTAACAGTTTCTACTTTTCAGATTTGGAGTTTACTTACAAAACAAACAGATTTGTTGGATCAGTTTGCTAAACAATAACATTTCAAAATCAAAAAGGTGATGAGGTGACTTCAGTTGAATCAAATTGTGACATTAAACCACGCTGCTCTCCTCGTGTTTTGAAGACAAAGACAAGCCCACTGAATGAGTATCGGGCTTCTGTATTTACACACTTTGCACATGAACCACTTTGTAAACACGTGTGTGGCCTTTATGTGTCTCTAATGTTTCGACCTGCAACCGTCTGCAGATCAGCCAGACCTCATTTGGTTCGCTGTGGAGCAGATAGACGGTATATAAAAAAACAGGTTTGGTGGGAGGTGGTGTGGTAAAAACAGACTGACTGACTGACTGACTGACTACAGGCTGCAGACTGATCCATCTGCGACTGAGCCTGAGACCAACTGGAAGTCATGTCAGCAGTGCTAACAGATCACAGGTAGGTCAGCTTGTGTTTTTGTAAATTGCCCAAACTTACAACTTATTTTCAATTATGTCTTTGTTGATTTATTTTGCTTTCATCATCATGATGAAGTTGTGCACCCTCTGAATAGTCGTCTGTGATTGGTTTATACATTGAATTGTCAAAATGTCTGAAACTGTATTCAACTTACTGCCAAAATCTGCAAAAGTAGAACAATTTGGATTCAATTAAGTGTCTTTTATTTGTGCTGTTTGGTTTGATTTGTAATTTTAAATAGTTTTAAAGCTTCCTTGATTATATACAATTGTATTTTTTATTATTTTTATTTAACCCCCATTAATAAAATAAATGTTTTTAGCTACAGAAATTGATTATGTTGAATTTATAAAAAAAAGACAAAACCTCACAAGTGATGACGTCGGCAGGAGTTAATCTAAAACTCATCTGTAAATAAAACCGACAGAGGAAGGTGTCACTTCCTCTTTATAGTCCCTTCATAATTCTTTAAACTTGTGAAAACAAAATAAAAGTCGCAGTTCTTCAAAGGGAACCTGGTGAGAGCACCTGAGCTCTCTGCCCTCTGGTGGGCACAGCAGACGGATCAAATCTGACTCTTTTATGATCTTCACCTGCTGCAGCATCTGTCCTTCACTTTGTCCCCGTCGAGACCTTTCACACGAAAAGTTGTTGAGCCACGGCGAGCTCCTGAGTGGTTGCTGGGAGATGATGTTTGGACAGAGGGGACAACAAAGATTTGCTTCCTGAGGCTTATTAAATTTCCTCTATTGAGGGCGAGATAGCAGCTCTTCAGCGGGACGTGTTATTAAGTGCAGTCTTCTGATCTGATCACACAGTCTGCTGCCTGGAGGCGAAGCATGCTGCTGCCAGAGCGCCTCAGCATCACAGAGGACGGACGCACAGTGATGGAGAGCCGGCTCGGACCAGATTCACTGAGGTGAGTTTGTCACGTATTTTATTTCTTTTCAGCAGCATGGATGGGATTTACTGACTGTATGTAATGTTTCTAGTGGTGGAAGAAATATTTCATATTGTTCATTAAAAGGGACAAAACCACAGTGTGAAAGTCTTTCATTCAAGTGCATGAACATCAAAATATACTTACAATACAAAAAAGTGCTCAAAAGTACTTATATTGTAGAAAAACTCATCTCATAAGAATGTAAAATATACATTTGAATTCTAATTATTGATGTAATAATACAATAATGTTGCATCTGTCAGAGCTGGAGCTATTTTTTTTAACTGTACTCTGCTGGGTAACTTGCTAATTTCAACCTGGGAATAATAATAATGACGCTTTTTTGTTTTTATAGGGACAGTGCACATTAATGAACATCGAAAACATCTCTGTAAACATGCCGGATTATAGCAAATACAGCAAATAAATAGATAAAATACAAATAGAAGAGACAACACACATCATCGATCATTTTATCTTATGCATAAAATGAAGTCATAATGCATTTGTTGATTATATTTTGTATTATTCGTCTGAATCTGCAAAGTAACTCGAGTTATCAAAGAGATTTAGTCGTACCCTCGTACAATATTTGCCTCTGAAATGTCCGGGAGTAGAAGTAGAAAGCACTTGAGTGAAGTGCATAAAACACTTTAGGTTGTTAGTGAAAGTGGAAATGAGTCCGTTAGCAATGAACTGATCCCACCAGTGATAACCATCTCATAAAATATCACAGTATACGATATTACACTACTATAACCAGTTTCAATGACCTTTAAAGAAAAAAAAGAGGGTTTTTTTGTTTGAATAAACGTTTTATTAGAACTTTATGTCCTGACAGATGTGAATCTTTATATAAACTTGAAATTTATATATTTTTTTGTTATTAAAACACTGATACAGCAGAGTTACCCCAGCTGAGCAAATGGGAGCTGCCCTGTATGATAACCGTCGGTTTTAAATCCCTCGGTTAACCTTAAAACCGGCAACTCTATCGTATCTGAAGCCTCAAACTGCAGTTTCCTCCCTGTTTGTCTCATAGACTTCTGTTGTCGTCCAAATATGGTTAAAAACAAGTCAATGAGCAACATCCTCACACTGTGTACACTTAAGAGGGTGAACGGGTTTTGTTGTAGTTTATTTTAATCAGTCCTACAAACACGTCTTGTTAGAGCAATAAATCTGCAGCTGAAAAAAGTCCCCAACGTGTCAACGATTCGCTCCTGTTTGAGGAACGTATATTAAAAGCGTCGGTGCCCAGCTGTCAGGAAATGTTTCAGCCTTTTTACAACTCAAACATGTGTCAAACTCGACCTCGGAACAATGAGGAGCGACACATCTGAGGATATCAGGTAGCATGAAGGGATGAAGGGCAATAAAAGATCTGATAAATAATTTAAGAGCGGATCAATAAAATCTTAAAGTTCACTCTTAAAGCAGCAGATAACCAGGAAGCCAGGATGGGTGTGATGTGGTTTCCCAGTTCACTTTTGCTTTTTAAAACCACAATTCCTGTTTTCTTGCATCTTAGTGTCTGAGAGTTCGTCCCTGGTGTCAGCAGCCGCCATGTTGTGCAGCCGCCTGTTGCTCGCCGTCTACATCGTCACCTTCCTGATGGGGGTCCCCGCCAACATCCTGGCGTTCTGCACCTTCTGCCGCAAGGTGCGACGCAAGGCCGCCCCGATAGACATCCTCCTCCTCAACCTCACCGTCTCCGACCTCATCTTCCTCGCCTTCCTGCCGTTCAAGATGAAGGAGGCCTACGACGGCATGGACTGGCTGCTGCCGTACCCGCTGTGTCCCGTCACCGGCTTCATCTTCTACTTCACCATCTACAACAGCACCCTGCTCCTCACCGCGGTGAGCGTGGAGCGCTACCTGGGCGTCGCCTTCCCGCTCAGGTACTCCCTGTATCGCAGGCCTCGCTACGCCGTGGTGGCCAGCACCATGTTCTGGCTGGTGTCCTCCCTGAACCTCAGCTTCGTCTACATCATCCCCTACGCCCAGTGGAGCAACGGCGAGTGGGCCGACGACACCAATGGCAGCACCGCTCCGCCGCCCACCTGCTACCTGGATTTCAGCGAGGACGAGCTGGAGATCGTGGTGAAAGTCCGGCTGGAGCTCTTCATCGTGCTCTTCTGCGTCCCCTTCCTGATCTGCTGCTTCTGCTACGTCAACTTCATCCTCATCCTGTCCCGTCTTCCAAATATCGGCAGGCGACGGAGGCTGCGCGCCATCGGTCTGGCCCTCGGCACGCTGATCGTGTTCGCCGTCTGCTTCGGGCCCTACAACGCCTCCCACGTGGTGGGGTTCGTCCGTCGGGAGAGCGAGGAGTGGAGGAACGTGGCGCTGCTCTCCAGCACCTTCAACGCCTGCCTGGATCCGTTCATCTTCTACTTCTCCTCGGCGGCCGTCAGGAGCATGTTGAGCCACTTCTGCAGGAACTTCAGGGCGAAGCTGCACCTCCTGAGGTGTGGAGAGGCTCCTCACGCTCCTCAGCAGAGACCCTGCAGGGCTCAGATATACGAGGAAGCTCCCCGTCCGTGAAGGTTCTGGAGGAGTTATTGACTTGAATGTGTTTTTCAGGGCTTGTTTTTTAATTTCATGAGTTAAGAGTGTGTCGGTGCCCTTTGCGATGCTTATTGTCGGTTATTTATCTGCTGATTCTACTGGAGGATCATTCCAGGTCAAATAAAGAGCAACCAAAAAGACAAAACAAACCGTGGCTTGAGTGTACAAGCAATTACAGCGTATTGATCTACGTGACTCAGCACAGGTTCAATATGTTTCAGTGGGAAACTCCGACGTCTGAGTTTAGGCTGCAAAACAGCAAACAGCCCACGTGACCTCATTAGGGAAGTCATTATTGTTATGTACACAGATCATTGTCTAAAATATGGATGGAGAGTCCGTGTCTGAAAAGCGAAGCCAAAGCTGAAGTGCCTTAAACCTGCCCTCTTTCTGATGGCCACCAGAGGGAGACAGAACTGGTTTTAAAAAGCAGTCTGATTGCATGTAAGCTTATGAGAAAATGACCCTTACTGCTCACTTGATTTATTGCCTCAGTTGAACAGTTTCCTGATCACTTGATGATCTCAGTCGCAGCGTGATGTCCCAGTTAGAATAAAATAGAAGATAAAGCAGGGAACGCTTTGACTACTTTGTGATTGATAAGCTCTCAGTCAGATCAAATCAGAAAATCCTCCCCAGCTCCAACCTCTCATCCCAATATGGTCAGTCATGGCTTCCAAAAAAAAAACAAGATGGCGATGGCAGTAATGCAGAGGTTTCAAAACATTAGCCCACAAACCAACGGGTGACCTCACAGTGGGGTTTACACTCGATATAGATGCAAGTGAATGCTGTTCTGGTGTCTGGAAGTTAACCAGCATTTCTACAAAATCCTTTAAAAGAAAGAAATCGTTGTTAAGATACAAATAAATAAAAAAAACAGGGTGAGGACAGTCTGCCCAGCCATGTCTACATTTACATCACTAAAAGGAGATTTTTAAATCATGCATAAAGTTAAAGTTCATATTCATTTAGTTATTTGACTCAAGAAAAATATCACATTACTATTCTTCACTGTATAAATATGTGTGGACCCTCCAGAGGTGATGAGGACGCCATGAATGCGTCAGCTGTTGATTGAAAATCTGAGTTTCTGTGTATCTGTGTGGAGATGTAAAACAGAGTATTTGACATCATCACCACAGTTTACAACAGCTTTGGACCATTTTATGTAAATAGAATAAGCTCCGAATGTTCTTCTCTGGTGTTTTACATATTGTTGACGGAGACTTTATCGCCACCTACTGGCCTGGAAGGCTTGTTTGAGAGTTTGGAATCATTTTTAGGTTCTCGTGTGTGCAGAGATATTTTCTAGAAGGAAGGTTACGTCTGAAAAAACCAAGAGGCAAGCACAGTGTCAAACCTTTGGACATAACATGAAAAACAGAGGAGGGATAATCACAACCTAAACCTACAGGAACATTACACAGCAGACTTCTGTGTTTCATAGTCGACAACCACTTCTTTAAAATAAAAAATAGGTTAAAGTGCCACCAGAACAACATTAACCTGAGATAACACTGATGATTTCCTGCCGTTCCCAGTGGAAATCCTCAGATAGTGAGTCACAGTTTGTTTATGAGATCAATAGTTTGATGTTCTCAGAGGTCTCACCATGGTAACCACACGTTTCACAGACCTTCTCTCTGTGACCTGTGTGTATAAATGAACAGGATGCAGGCAGCATCCAGGTTAAATATCCTTCTCTGTGACGGGACGCTGTTTAATGAGCGAGGGATAAAGCAATTAAAACCCGGGGGATGTTGGACTTCATTAGCAGGAAGCGTCGACCGTCCACCGCAGAGCTAATATGAAGTTATAGGCTCCGACAGCCGGACGTGTACAAACAAGAGATTACAGGAGGCCGCAGTGAGGCGCAGTTATAAGAGCGTCTCCGTCTGATCTGAGGGGACTTCAAACAGGAAGTGAGCGATAACCGCCCTCTGGCCATTTCCTGTCAATAATAATGAAGGCAGCGCTCCTATGCAGGTGGAGTGCATGTACACACAGATAACATCCCTTTATAGTGTCCTGGTGTTTACACTGAAGGACAGACAGACAGACAGACAGACAGACAGACACGCTGTCTCACAGAGCTCTTTGTTCATTTATTAGTTTACCGTCTCCACCTGCAATTTATAAAAATTGTTCAGTGAATCTAATTTACTTGTTTACTCATTTCTCTCTCGCTGGAAACAAATCAGTCGGCTGAAAAATGTTTTTTCATATGAAGCCTGTTAGCTTCCATTAGAATCGTGTGATGACACTCAGTTCTGTGTAACTCTGAAATGCAACTGGGATATTTAATTTAGTTTTTACAATCTGTGTTTCCAGTTGATTAGTGTTGCAGCTCACTTTACCTTAAGAAAAGAAAAGAAGTTTACTTCAAGTCCATTTCATCAGGTGAACTTAAGGACAGTTCAAGTATATTTCCAACTAGAGAGCCGAAGTCGACTACACATATGATGTTTGTATATTTTAAAGATCATTTTGAAAGTCTAGAAAGTCGCAGTTTGTTGTAAATAAAGTAAAATATCATCTAGTTTTGTGTTAAACCGCTCAGTGAACGACATCGTCTCGCTCAACACATGTAACCGACACCAACATGGCCGCCGACACAGGCACTAAAAAGATGAAAATCAAAAGATATGTAATATTATAATCATATACAGGAGCAGCTGTACAATGTTTAAGTTTCAGGTATTGGTGAGCGTTCAATGACACAACTTCACGAGTGTAGTCTTTATAATGACGTCCCTTCAGGTGCACCGGAGAGGGAGTGACGTCAGCGCTCTACTTCATGTAGTAAGTACTTGTGGCATACTTGCAAGTGTACGTCTTCAGTACTTCTTTGGACTAAACTGTCCCACTTTTAAGTTTATAAAATGACACCTGAGTCTACTTTTAGTGTAAGATTAGTCAACTTTGAGTGCACAATGAGTTTACATCTAAGTTTTATTTTGTACTGCAACTATACAGTGAAGTAAGTGAACTTCTAAGTACTGCTTATGTACTTCTAGCCCCTTTTTTAGTTTATAAAAGTACACTGCAAGTTTACATCCACTGTTAGTTTACTAGCAAACTTTTTAGTTTAGGAAAGTATAGTTGAGGGTGCACTATGAAGTTTTGGGCAAGAAATTTTAATCTTCAGATTTTCATCGACTTATTTTTTATATGCTTAACAGACTAAATCAACAAACTCTTTTCGTTTTCATGAGTGAATAAACTGAATAAACAAACTGACTTTCACTCTGTTCTACTTTGTTTATATGTGGCGGACCCTGCCCCGATTCAGTTATGGACAAAAAATCTTATATTTCTGAGTTTGAAACAAGAAACACATTTACAAACGGGAACAAAGTAGAAAAGAAGGAGGTTGTCCGTTTCATTCTCCTCAATTCCCTCTGCTGAAACGGCCTGGGTTAAAAGTTTTTAATGTAATGAAAAGTATTTTTATGTTGAGCAACACACAGAACTATCGAATGTGCTGATTGGTTAAAGGTATCAAAGGGCCACATTTGGCCAGTTGAACGGCTCCGGTCGATGGTTTACAGGCTCAAGCTCCTGATCACGTAGAGATCAATATCAAACCCAAAACTGTTCCATCTTCTTTGTGCAGGCAATTTAACATCCTGCTGTCCAAACATCAAACACACACACACGTTTTCATACATAGAGTATTTATTCAAAAAATTAAATATGACAACCGAATAAAAAGGCTCAACTTAGGACCAGGATCAGATGAGTGTTAAGACACAAAAAAAAAAAAAAAAGGTCTCGACATACAGTTTTACTTCTAAAAAGTGACACCATTTCATAATCAGGCAGAAAAACAAAAACAAAAAAAAGCACATTAATATACTGTGAAACCCAAACATTATTTTTCTTTTTGAGTACGATATGCAGCCAACCACAGAGGTTCAGAGATTTATTATCGTGGGGGAATCCCTTAACATGAGAAACGGGCACTCGTGGAGGAACGACTCGACCGAATAACTATCCCAAATTCTGTAAACGTCTAAATTTCACATTAGAAGATAAAAGAAAAAAAAAAAAAAAGGTGGTGATAATGGCAATGCGAGGCCAGACGAAGTGATTGCACAGAAACTTCATTATTGCCGTCCATCCGAGAATGAACACATAAATTAACAGAGGAACATAACGTGTTCACAGGCAGTACGGGAGGCGTCACGTTCCTATACAGATAAGGATAAATAAATAATGCTACATAAAGTCTACACCGAGCTACTCGTTACCTACAGAGTCGTGAGTGTTCCCCTTTCTCGTTTCTAATCTTTAGAAATGTACGTTTTTTGGGTTGTGCTTGCGAGTGCCCGCCCACTAAACCGATCCCCACAGGCCTTTTGGTCCGGTCAGCTCCACACGGATCAGTTCTGCATATTTTGTGTTCTTGGCATATGTCAGAGGTATCCACACACACACACACACACACACACACAACACATGTACACACACACACACTCTCACACCTTACAGTATTGTCATGTATCAATATATACTTATCGACTTGGGCCTCGCTGCCCTTTCTGAAAGTTTAAGATTTCTTTGATTTATTTTTTCAGCACCATCAGGAAAGGCACAGTCTGTTAACGGAGGACGAACTCTCAACCCTCCTCCGCTCATCGTCAATATGCAAAGAAAAAAATAATATCTTCGTTTGCAGTTTGCAGCACATGCTATGAGAAATATCTTAAACGTCGTCGCATCTTTTGACGAGCTTTTTGAGATGATTTAAAAAGAACAGTAGAGAGGGGAGGTCTTCACAGGTGGTCGCGGAGGAGGGCTGACGGCTCATCGGATCACTTTTACATGACAAAAACAACCCCGGCAATCTCCACGAAGCAGTTTTTCACACAAGTAAACCTATTGCATTAACAAATTTGGAAAAAAAATTATCACAGACCACTACGATTATTATTATTATTATTAATATTATTAAACGCCATATTTCACTACAGCTATCAACGCTTCTGCTCCAAATAGGACTTTGTTAGAAAAAATAAGGTGTGTGCATTACATTAATATCTTTACATATAAATATATCTCAATTCTGACTTAAAAACGCTTTTATTTTTTTTTGAGAAAAAAGGCATCTGATGTCCAGAGGTCCATTTACTGTACGTGGCGTTACGAGCGGGAAAAGGGATTCCTGTAATAAGGCTCTAAATATAGACTGTCAGAAACAAGCAGAGCACTAGCCAACAATGTTAAAACATGCCCACGACTAAATTTTGTTCAAGTAAAATCAAATGCTGGTAATGTCCGACGTTAAGAAACAGCTTCAACGTGACGACAAACACAGAATGGGACAACCGGTTCGGATATTCTTCCAATCAAAATGCTCACAAACGAAAGAATATCTGATCAAAACTTCGCCTGGAAACAACAAACATGTTCAGCATCACGACCGTTCAACTTTAAACACGTGCATCGTTTTTAAGTGCAGTAAAATACCATATCCTCTTCATCTCTCTGTATCAATATATAGCCTATATGTATCTGATGAGTTATTAAATAATGTGTTTTCTTATAGCAGCTTCAGTTTGGTGACTAAGCACAGTTAGCAGTACAGAGCCCATCAGCACGCCGCTGTAAGGCTGTGAGAGTAGAGAGCGAACCCCCCCGCCCCCGAGTCCTCCACCCTCACCCCGGCCAGGCACGTTGGTTTGGTCCGAGCGACGAAACCCGAAGGCTTCGTCTGTGTTAAACTATACTGCAAGACCATGAAGGACCAGGAATCCAAACTCAGATATTAAAAAGGCATTAAAGTAGACGTCCTTTTATGTGATTCTATCGATTATTCATTTGTTATAATACAAGCGTTAGTCTGTTGCCCTCTGCAGAAAGACAGACTGTTTTCTCCACAGTAGAAAGGTATTTTTTTAGAAGCGCTGTCTCTGATTTAGAGTTGACAGAAAACGGAAAACTATTTATGATAACAGATTTATCTTTTTGGTGATTTCTCAGCCATAAATAGATAAATCTGATACATCTCCTTTGAATGCTGGAAGTTGGAACAGACATTTTTAAAAGGTCCCATTTCCTTCTCCTCAATCTCCACTGCGGTGCCTGTGAGAATGTAAAGGCCCTCTGTAGAGTCGGTGTTTGGTTTGTCCTCTCTGGGCTACAGTAGAAACATGGCGGACTCTGAAGAAGAGGACCTGCTTGCTCTGTACACATAAACGGTTCATTTTAAGGTAGCTAAAACACAATAATTATAATTAATTTCAGGTTATTATAGTCTAATGAAAAACATAATTATGACTAATATATTTCATTTTGCTAGTAGATCCTCCTAAATCCTACATAATGGACCTTTACAAAGACATTATATGGGCGAAATGATTCAGAGGGATAATAATCTGCAGATGAACTGATGATGAAGGTAATCATTAGCTGCAGCGACTCAAAACTGTACAATATGAAGAGCTGAAGCCAGTTCTGGAGATAAAAAAGCCAGGCGAGTAGAGCTGCAGCTAATAATCATTTTCATTGTTGATTAATCCGGTGATTATTGTCTTGATTCAATCGATTGAGTAGTTTTGTCTATAAAATCTCAGGGAATGGTGAAAAGTGTCAATCAGTGTTTCACAACCCAACTATAATCAATTCATTGTCATAGAGGAGTACCTCTTTTCCTATAAAAAAACATCAAATTTTATTAAAATAGTTAGCAGTTAATATACGATTTCACAACTAATCCTTCAATTGTTGCAGCTCTACAGGTGAAAAAGACTCAGCGAGCAGTGGTGACTTGATGTCCGCTCAAAAATTCACGTTTTCAAACTGCATCTTACCGAACGACAGAAGCAACGAGTGCGATTATTAATATTTTTGTTGTCTTCCTGTGACCTTAACAAGCTTTGTTTTACGTTTTTTTAGAGCTCATGACATAATAGACGATTATTCTGAAAAGATTATCCGAAGAAGGTGCAGAAGCTCAACTCAGTGGCCACTTTACTGGGTACACCTGTACAATCTACCGCCGCTACAGTGACCCTCGTTCTGAAGTTTATAACACTCAGTTTTTGTTGTCACAGATGTTTAAATTGAACCATGTTTCATTATTGAGTTAATGTGTTAGCGCACTGGATCACGTAATATCGATGTTTCTAATATTCTGTCACATAATTTAATTAAAACCTTGTCAACACCTGAGCGTTATAGGCATCATAAAGTCGACTTTATGGCAGAATGGTTGGTGTGAATTTGACAAGTGTAACCAATAAAATGGCGACCGAGTGTTTAGATTATGAAATTAGCCTGAACTTTTTCTAGCATGTGACACTAAAACTCATTGAAGATCGCTGAGCAATAAGACCGAGATGACTGGAGAAAACAGTTTGTCGTATTTCATGACCAATGTCAGCCTCGTTTTATGTGATGATCAAACTCTGATCACAGAAACTAAGCGAGTTAAGTCGATATGGATGTAATTAAACCTAAACGTCAGGGATAATCACACAAACTTGGCATGCGTTGAGGGATTCTGAGCCCATTTTCACTGAATGCATCCACGGAGGCACCCGAACCAACATACGATTAAAAACCTTCCAACAGTTCACATCTACCCGAATCAGGCACTTTGTTTAATCTCTCCGAACATTAACCTTCCCGCCTCGCGACTGAGCCGCACACCTGCGGCGTCAGTCCTACTTGTTCCCAAGAATGTCAAACACTTTACATTCCTGACTCCAAGCTCATTGTCACCTGCCAAAAACTCACTCGTAAACTATGTTTTCAGCGCGTCAATACTCGTCGAAAAAACATTCACCGCTCGAACCTGCTCACTCTGCGTTAACACCTTATTGCACTGAAGGAGTTCTTGACAACTACATTGGTCAGTTCCTCGAAAAACGTCAAAAGGTTTGTGGTCGTCAGAAGATATAAACCGTCTACTCTGCTCTATTGCTGAAAACGAACGTTAATTTAAGTTAAAATGAAAACAAACTCATAAATAGCAAGAGGAATAAAACACACGAGAAACGTTTGGTATTACACTTTGTACCAAGCTGAACTAGAAGTGAAAGAAGTTTAAAATTGTCCATTTTGTGGCCATGGCATTGTTTTCTAGCAGTCCTCTGTATGCGCCTCACCTCGCAGTAAGGCAACAAGCGATACACAATACCTCATCGATGGCTGTACGTGGCTTCGTTAAAAAAAAAAGAAAAGAAAAAAAAAAATTAAGATTCATTCAGTGTCTGTGTTGGTAGAGTGCAGAGTCATGCTTCCTACTGTCTGGCTGAATGACTGTGAGGAACCATTGGCTTAAAGGGCGACAGAAGAGTAACCGCTGAAAGGCAGCCTGCCGACTACGGGCGTACTCAGCTTAACGTGTTGCCATGGCAATCACACATTAGCGCGACAGAGAAATATAACACATATTGGATCTAGACAAGCTGAAAACCCACAAACAAAAAACGCATAAAAAACCGTCTACAATATTAACCAGCAACATTTAGGCTCAACGTGAGGCTACGGAGCAAGTCAGGTCATCTCTGGCTCTGCTTCATGCACCGAAAGAATCGTCAGTTTTTGTTTTCCCTGCTGCTCCGCCGTCTTTACACACACGAAAGGAAAAAAAAAAAACAGCAAATTAAAACTTTGAGCTGCTGGAAGGCGAGGACGTGACTTGCGAGCTTTAAAGTAGACACAGTCCATAAGGATTTTAAATACAGCAGAGGAGATAGGAGATGCACGAGCGGGAGCACAGAAACGATTGGCTGGTTTCGACTTGCATAATGTGGCTGTGACTCCTCTCTGGCTTATTACATCCTCACGCAGCCTGCGGTCGCAACCGTCGAGGCCCGCTGACCGAAGCTGCACCAGCCCAGCGGGGGGTCGCTCTGCTCGATGACAAGAGGCGGCTGATGGAAGTTGGACTCTGAGACTGGCTGGGAAAGATGGAGGGAAGCGGAGGGCGCGTTCAGGCGAAGTACATGGTCCTCAGTGTGTCGTGGTGGATCTGAACGGCCTTGGCCAGCGCTTGCGGGTCCCTGCCGTTACTCTGCCCTGAGACGTGGCTGCCCTCCGCACTGTCGGGAGGAAACCACAATAAGGATGTGATGAATTCTCAAGACAATTTGTTAATTGATAAGGATAAACCACTTGAGATGATCCACCTTGTTTTAACCACATTTAAAGCTGATTTATAGACAAATCCTGTTTTTTTGAGGCAATGAAGGTCAGAACAAAGATATATTTTGTCCTGTGCATGTAGGTATAGGAATATGCTTATGAGAAGGAGTAAGGTTGACCTACATTTTGCCAACAGGTAAATAAAGACAGTATAGGGTCTACTTCATATACTTTAAGCATTTTAACCTGTAAAATTTGATCAGATTTCAGAAACTGCAAAATCTTAATTTGAAAAGAAACTAGCAACTAGTTTTTAGTAAAAAATAGAACATTTGCCTCTGAAATGTAGGGACACAGCATGACATGGAGAAACAATTGTTCTGAAGTACAGCACTTAAGTGAATGTACTCAGTTACTTTCCACGAACAAGTACAAAAAGTCCACATTAATGCCACTTAGTGCTGTCGGCCCTGAAAGATTAATGAATCCCAACTGGGCATTGATCAAATAAATTCCTGCTATAACTAAAAATATGATATAGCTCCTTCAAGATACATAAAATGGACTTCAATTCTTTAAAAAAAAATGTCTACAGATACATTTGCCGTTTCCATTAAAACAAAAGTGTCAGTTTCTCCCCACCTGTCATGCTCTTTGTCGACCAGGTGGTAGCGAGCACGGAAGGCCACCAGGTGGGCGTAGTAAGCTGGCGCCGGGATGGAGACGGAGCGCGTGCAGCGGACGTAGGTGTGGCACAGCTGGTAGGTGAGGAGCTGGAACTCGTCGCCGGTGAAACAGTTGTCGTCCCACAGAACGTGGTAGTGGGAAGGCCGGCTCGTACCCTGGAGGGAGGCGAGGAAAGCCGAGTTAATCGCACCCGAGAGAGAGAAGCTCCATGGAGAGAGGACAAACAATCAGCGGGTAAAATGACGTGAAGCAGGGAGGAGGCCTGGTTGTTCAACAGAGCGATGATATAAATCTAAAGCCATAGTTCTCGATCTTGTTACTGTTTTTTTTCAGTGAGTTTAGGGTTTTTAGTGAAGTTCACCTGGATTCCAGCGTGACTGCAGAGGTAAAAGTCAAACTCGTAGGGGTGGGTGATGTCTGTGTCCACGGTGGTGCCGGCAGGAATGTTTCCACTTCGTCCAACCTGAGAGGAAACAATTAAACAAAAACATTTAAGAGAGGGTGACACACCTGAAACACGCCTTTAAGAATCAAAATGTTTGACAATCTTCTGCCCCAATTGAAAAAAGCAGCCATAATAATAATAATAGCAATAATAATAAGACTCTCAGTGTTGAGCTCCTGGTGTTACCCACCCGCTCGTTGCGATCTGCACAGAAGAGACGTGTGTGATGGCGTTTCTGTACGACGATGTAAGTAATCCCCGGCTGGTAATCCTTCTCCAGACTGATGCAAGCCTCCCTGATGGCCAGCAGCTCGTAGTACAGAACCTGCACACAGAGATACAGTTAGACATGCTGAGAAAACAATCTGGTCACCAATCCAAAAAAATCAACAACGTATTGGAGTCTTATGAGCAACTTTACAAATCAGAGAGTCAGATGAAGACTTTTTTTTACAACAGCGTGACTTACTTTCATAATGCCTGACAAAACATGGAAGAAATAAAAGATGAAAGCAGTTGTTTAACCTGTCTGAACTGTCCCTCCGACACTCCGTCCCTGTAGAAGATGATCCTGGTCGGCTTGTAGCGGGTCGACTTGTAGAACTGGATCAAGAGCTCTCGCACCATCGAGGCCAAGTCCTGGATGACCTCCTGTCTGGGCCTCTGGACCCGCACTGTAGCACAGTACCTGCTGGGATGGGCGTCCATGCTGCCCACAACCTGCACAGTTACAACATCAGTCAGAGGGGTCAGCAATTATAGAGTTTAAGAAACAATCTTTCTGTGCTTTTCTGCAAACGTATGTCGTCCTTACATATTATAAACAGTCAAATAATACAGAAACTCTGTCCTGTACTAAGTGTCACATCATCAATGAACAACATTGTTTCAGGGAGAGCAAGTGCATTTAAAGGCTTTCTATAAGAGTCGTCTAAGTGAAGAGAAAATACAAGATAGTTGGCCAAGAGTTTCTTTTCCTGAAGTGAAATCTCACCGCTGCGATAGATGGCTTTTTCCCGTCTCCTGCTGGAGGATGAGTGACATCAGCCCCGAGGAAGATGACAGGCTGCTGGAACACAGAAGGTCTGGATGGAAAAGAAGAGACAAAAAAAATCTGTCAGTCAGGCGGACAAAATCATAACAATCTGGCAAAAGAGATGACATTTCTGTGTCGAGGGTACCGTTGGTGAGGAACCAGGATGTTGTTGATTCCTCCCAGTTTGACGTTGATCTTGAGGCAGAGGTTTGAGAGGGTCTGAGGGGACGTCTTCACCACGTTCTTCACCTGCACACACTGAGTGGCCATGCCGAGGAGGGTGTCACCCACCCGCTTCACCTCAGCTGTGGGGCAGAGGTTGAATATTCCTTTAACTCATCATTCACCGTTAACAGTATGCACTTAAATGCCTCACAAACCTCACATGAAGAGAGTTAGGTTTGTCTTTATGTAGGAGTTATGTCGTACCGTAGACGGGCGTCTTCCCAGGCAGGATCACGATGATGAGCTGCAGCCCTCCGTAGGTGTTCTTCAGGTGTCTGAACATGGGCTCCACGCTGTCCGCTCCCTGGGCGTATTTACAGAAACACGGCTGGCCTTGGATTGGCATCCCAGCATCCTTTGAGATTTTACGCAGCTGGTCAGTGAAGCTCCTATGCAAGAAGAAAAAAAGAATTATACGAGCTCATTTCATTTCCAAGTGTTTTTAAATGTGTGTGTTGGTTTATTGTGATTTATGGATGGAAAGTCTGTAATTCTACTCGTCTCTTAAAGGGTAATTTATTGCTCCTCAATCAGTGTTTTTTATTTGAAGAAAACGTGTCCTGTTGCAGTTTAAATTATGAACAATGTATAATTATATAATCAACTGTTGTAACCTAGTTTAATTACCCCAAGAAATGTGTTTAATTTAATTTTTAAATGTAAGATTTTCTTCACAGCTTCATGCAAAAATGTGTGAAACTCGACCAAACTAAGCAAGCCAACTGTCATTTTGTGCACTCACTTCAGGATCTCTTCTCTGCACTGCCTCTGGGTGGCGAAGCAGGCGATGGCCCACATCTTGATCTCCACTCCGGTGTGAAACTGCTTCCCCCTCATGTCCCACACCCCGTGGCTGGGTGTGGCCACCGTGCGGTTCTGCAACGACAGTGCAGGGTTGATCTGCTGGGGCTGACAGTCACACAGACACAAACAGTACGAGGACACGGAAAAAATGTATGGATTCAAAGATTTAAAGGGTTCAGGCAGCCAGTGGGGATCTCAAGATGAAGGGCTTCTGATTATGGCTAAAGGCTGAGAGTGACTGGAGACAAATCAAAGTTTTATCTGTGCTTGCTACTGATTGGGTCATGCATTAATCGTGTCAGGCACTGCGATAAAACATAATTTTAAATGGCTGACATGCAAAACAGGAATGACGTACAAAATTGCCTATATGCATGATGTCTTAGAACAGCATGCATGTGTTGAAGAATATAAAACCACAGCATAATGTCTGTCTAAAACAGGAGAAAAGATATGAGATAAACAAAGTGCAAACAGGGAGAAAAGTATAACTTCAGATTGTGATCTCAGGGTTTCCACACAGAAATCTGTCTAAATGTGTTGTTTGTGGCTCAGTTTAAAATGTTTACCCTCCTGCTGAAAGAGTCCTATAATACTTATGAGGATCAGAATATCAGAGTTTTTTGTTTTGGTCACCAAATGTCAAATTATTGGTCCATCTTGAAGCAAAGTGGAGGAAACCCTGCTGACTCACACCCACACACAAAGAAAAAAGTTGACAAACACACATGCATATGAAGCGTGATTTAAAGGGAAGGTACCATAAATTGTTCAGAGCTCACCCTGCCGCCATATTGCAGCATGGGGGCCGGCAGGACGCGGCCCGTCACCTGCGCCATCTCATCGCGCACGCGGAACTGAAACTCCTGGACGAACGGGTCGGCCTCGTAATTTGCACTCCTCACCTAAAAGAGTTTAAAAAAGGTTTGATGTCACAGGAAAAAAAGAAGCCTAATGCCGTTTAATCTCTGTTTCACAAGATACTCACCAGTCTGCTGATCTCCTCCTGTCGGTCTGGTGCTGAGCGAGCAGTGGCTTTGATCATGGTCGACGTCTGGTTGTCTGTTAGTTTTTTAATGCAGCGCTGTCCAGCTACAATGTTGCACACCTAAAAATGGAAGTTCGGGTTAATCCAGCTCGTAATCCAGCCTGATAATCACACTGAATTCAGAAAAAGATGCTAGGATTTATGTCTCAAACTCCTAAAAACAAAGAAAACTGATTCATTTTACAGTAAAACTGTCTCCTGTGTGTCGGTCCTTACCTCCAGGGGCAGGTAGGTGTGTTTCTGCTCCTGGCCCACCTGCAGACAAGGCAGGTGGGGGTACTTCAGCTGCAGATTGTACTTCTCTCTGAAGTACTGCGCCACTGTACGTTCAACGGTCTGACCATTCTCAAGCTGCAGTGGAAATCTGTGGATTTCAAAGCAACAAGAATCTCCTGTTAATGTAAGCCAACCACAGCTTTGATTGCAGCTTCACAGCTACTGGAGTGCAATGTAGAAAACATACGTCTGGAGGCTGGCAGGGCGTCGTGTTACATTGCAGACTCTGTACTTCCTACGCATGGTTCCACAGTGTGTCACTTCCACTTTAAGACCTGTGAGGATGGCGGAGGCATCGATGTAAATAAGCATCCGGAACATTCAAATAATTGGAGTGGAACGAATGAACACGCTTAAATTCTTTCCTCACTGAGATAAAGCTTTAATCTGTAACTACTTTATGCATCAAATAAAACTGTCATAACATGGAAAATATTTAACTCTGAAGAGCCTTCGACAGCATCAAGTAGTTAAGGTAAGGCTTCGTACTGCAGCACAATGAAAAGAGGCTCTACCTTTCCTCTGTGAGATACCTTTAATCTCTTTGGTGAACTTGACCCTGTGGGAGTCAGCGAGAGGGCGTGGCTGCTCGTCAATGTTGTGAATGTCCAGGACCTCACACATGAACTGGATCACTGGCTGGGCTTTGTAGAAAGCTGTGGCTGACACTGAAATGATACAGGACAAGGTTTGATGTGACTGTTGGAAAGACTGGCAACGATAGTTTTGACGAGTTTCATTTTTGTCAAGTTTGAATGAAGTGTGTTTTTTACGATGATTTGACATTTGACATGACATTTCTGTAAATGGAGTCTGGTGGACTTGGCAAGAGTGACATAGTACAAGTTTCTGGTTAAACAAGAAGGATTTTACGCTTTAACAAAAAGTCCATCTCTGTAGGGATCCATAATGTTGTCACACACTTTCCCAGAGTGCTTACTCACCATCAATGTTGAGCATCATCTTCCACATGGCTGGCCGAACTGACTGATGGAAGCCGAACCAAACTTCTCTACCTCCACCTAGCGGGTGGTCGTAGCCCTCTGGGGAGGAGAAGAAGGATCGTCCGACAGGCGTGTACCTGATGAGGACAGGAGAGTTCACAAAGGTGACAAAAAGGTTAGAGCACCAAAATAAACTCCACCTGAGCTGGGATTTGGTTACACAAGCTCTGTCTGAGTTCCAGGTCTGAAACCACAGGAGGCTAAAAAAGTTTTTCGTTCATGTTACTAAAATCTATTTTAGCTAATGGATTTAGAACATGGCACATCTTAAGATTACATAAAAGATGCTTTTTATCTGTGTCTCTAAGTTGCACTCAAATCACACTCGGCCCACCTAACATACTAAATTTAGGGAAACAAGTGTGTTTTCGTTTTGTGACAACACTGTTGTTTCAATACTGCATGACAAATTCAGGGAGCTTTCCAGTAGCTCCAGGATGGAAGTATGCACTGATAATATTTCATGACCAGAACTAATCAACAAGAAATAATCTTTTCATGCCTAATTCAGTGCTATTTAGATTGTAACTCTCGTCTTTATCTTCTAGTCATTGACACTAAAAACTGTAACATGTTAAAGGAAAACAGCAGCAGACACAGTGATCATCGGTCTTCAATTCTAGTATTATTCTCAAATATATTTTTAGGAATATATATTTAAACTATTCCTAAGAAGAGGTGTCAAAAAAGAGGGAGAAAACAACTTACTTCATGGAGGGCAGGTGTCGAAGGACAACGTCCACGGCATGAACGGGGTTGGTGCTGATGGGTTTCTCCAGGTCCACCGGCTCGGCAACAGCGCGTCCTGTCAACACTTCATGCAGCATGTGCCAGCTGACCAACGACACAAACTTGATTGTGACTTTAAATGGCCGGTCCTTCCCGCCGTCACCTGGCAGGGTGACATCCAGATCGACCTGATGAAGAAAACCAGGGTTAATGTGGCCTGATTAAATATGACTAACTTTGGTTTCACATTTTTTTGGGATGACACAAAAATCTGACTTAAGAGTCAGACACACAACAATTTTTGCCTTGACATTCTCTGACAAACTAAACTGCAATTTTTTTTGGTTCAGACTTCACAGAACACCAGCACCCAAACTTTAAAAAAAAACTACAGTCTTACCCCACCAGTGGCGACAGGAAGTGGGTTAGCAGTGTAGAGGCTTCTCTTCCCATCGTAAACTGGCAGACAGTCACCAAAGATGGTCACCTTGAAATGCTGTACCATGGAGTCCACCACCTCCCTGAAAAAAACACCAGGTAAAGAAAGACACACCACAATCAACATACAGAATGAATGTAGGCACACAAAGCTTACCTGAAGACTTTTCAGGCATAAAATGACATGTTTTACTTGTAAAGACATGAACCAGCTTCAGTCTGTTACCTGTTGACCCGGCGAGGACATTTATCAGGCTTGATGTCCACCTCATACAGGTAGACGTCAATCTTGGGTATTTCCACCTGGAAGCAGTTGGCCAGAAGCTTGATGGGCTTCCCAATGGTGCCATAGCCAGGTCGCCGTGGCAACGTAAAAAGGGCTTGGGCTTGGGCTCCAACGGCTCCTGTAACAACACATGCCAAATATAAAAGTTAGAAAAAAAAAAACAGTTGTGTTCATCAGGATCTTTCTGATCCCCAACATGTGATGTGGCACATAATCCCACAAAATCAAACATAAAAACCGACCTACAGTATCCATCAACTGCGTTTATATAAATTCAAGGCTAAAACAAAGCCCAAACCTCTACTCATGACTGTATGACCTCTTCAAACAAGCTCTGAGAGGCAGACTAACTGTAGGAAGGAAGTGGTTTATAAGGAGGAAAGAACAGCCGGTGGCTGCTGGAACTGAAGATGGTCAGGGACGTTAGAAACTGCCTCACGTCAATCTGACAAAACTGAAACAAGAATCGGATGAAACCGTTCCCCCCCACATCCATCTGATAATGACCGAATAAAAAGGTTACAGAGTTTGGTGACATTTTGAATAAAGACCGGCTCGGCAGTGAGACTTCTGCTGAGTGACATGGCCTTTGCCAAGCGAAAGGAGAAGGAGGCGGGCGACACCACGCAAATTTGACACCAATTTTCAGAAAAGCCAAACTGGAAAGTACTCGATGAAAAAAGACGTGACATCACACAACCACACAATTTCCACAAATGTGAGTCAGAGGATCCACACGCATCGATGACTGACATGACATAAAGTCTGCACAGAGCTCAAGCTGTTAGTGAGAGGTGCTCTGTGTTGTAATGAGAGGGAAAAAAAGCAGTAATGATGACTGTGACCGTGAAATAATTGCGACAGAGCAGCTCGAAAGTCTTAAACTGTTCCAGCTCCTGTCAGGGTCGAGGTCTGACCCTGGACCTGCCGTAAGGAGTCATCTTTCAGGGAAGGGTTGAACTTTCTGCTGAGGCCTCCCTCCCCAGGTCTCTTCCTCCCCTGTGCTGTTCCCATGATGATAGCGCCCATGTTGCGACAGTTTCTCTATAGCAACTAAAGGCATTCTGACAGGAGGAGGAAAAACAGGTGCGAACAGCTTTGTCTCACTCATCTCTGAGCAGCAGCAACTACAGCAGCTATGTTTTACTTTATTTGTAAGGTCGTTATTTGTTTGTTTTTTTAGGATATTAATATTTGATGGCATTGCGATCGCTGTGTTTTCTGGCTTATTAAGTAATGCATTATTGTTTGTTCCCAGTGTATCATCAGAGAATTTTGACATTTTTTTCTATAAAAATTGCTCCAACAGATTAATGATCACACTATCTGGCTATTCATTTCATAACTGACAACAAATTGATTAATTGCAGCCGCTCTGAACATTTTATTCTTTTTGTAAAACTTTTTTCAAACCAAAACATAATAACTAAAAGGAACATAACTTAATATTTCTTTGAGGAATTGTGGGAAAACATTCTCAAAAAAGGTACAAAACAGATAGCAGCTGTAATGACCCAAAAACACAAAGGTTCACTGTACTGATTCAGCAACAATGGAGAGAATTAATGACAACTTATCAGTCTGCTTCATCATACAAAGGCATCACACAGCCGGTATCAGCCCACACATTCATCCCACACACTTTAATAGACTCTTCCACTGATGTTAGATTGTGCAGTCCAGACATCACTTCACTAGATGCTCAGGACTAAAAAAACGTAACCGCTGAAAAGTATTCTGCAGACTTCTTCAAGTGTTAAACACACTTAAACAGATGCTTTTTAAACCCGCTAAGCGGTAAATTTAGTAAACTTAAGATCAAAAAGACCAAACAATTCAGTCCTCTCCTCATTTCCCATCTCAGCTCCGAGTATTTGCTTTTTCTGCTCAAGACTATAAGTCACGCAACACTATTGAGCTCTGTGAATCTATGATGGCTATTTTAAAAGTTTTTCTGAAGTGGTAAAAATATATGTCTGTTGCAGCTCTTATCTCTGTGAGGTGGAGAATTTTTTTTTTAGATCTCTCAAGTTACTGAAAGGGAACAAAACCTGTAACAAAACAAAGCTTGGGGGACTCCAGATGTTTGCAAGATGAATTTTAAGACTAATCAGAGGCTGATCTGTGTGGTTCAGACTTTAAGGAACAGCAACGATATGTAGACTTTTTCTATTCTAACTCTCAATTTGAGAAACAAATATAGACTGCATCAACGTCTCATGTTCACACAGTCCTATAATTTCAGCCTGAACAAGGGGAAGATTGGCCTGTTGAAGCAAGTGGATCAGCTACAAGACAGGAAAAATCATTTCATCCCAAGTCCCATAATGTCCTTTATGCCAATCACACCCACCTCTACTTGCAAATACCCATGTTAAGCAGATTTATGTATAGGCAGAGTGCTGCAACCTTGTTGACATCCGCTGATACATCAGTTATTATGTTCTGAGTTAAATATTCATGAGTCTGTTAATGTATCTGACTGTTTAAAAAACTCTTAATGCAACTCTGATGAAGCCTGGCTGGAGCGGGTGGGATATAAATGGGTTTGAACCAGTTTGGCACGTTTTCTCCCCCTCCTAGTCCAGCACTCGCCCCAACAACATCAATACACAAGCTGTGACTCACAAATTGAGCCCCTTGGCAACGAAGTAAATTGAATAATGTCCTGCCATGCTCAATTGATTTGTAATTATCGCAGGCAGCGGTTAACTGAACATTATTCAATAGCTTGGGTAACTATGGCAGCAGCTAGTGTGAAGGGCTGCCTTCCAAACGGATATGAACACACACACACACAGGCCAAGACACACACACACCTCCCTGAAAGTGAGCCAGCCTCTCAGACTTCACGCACACCTGACGGGATCACCACCTGCCTTTGACAGCCGACAAAGAATGACGTAGACAATACAAGTAACCCGTGAGACTGGTTTGAGGCACACACGCACACACACCGAGGCCAGAAGTGACCAGTAAAACATCGTTGCAACCAGAGATGGGAGTTTGAGTTTTCAAACTGAGCCCCCGGCAGCCTAACAACTCATTTCCCCAGAGTGATGATGGCCTACATCACCCTAAAACACTTGCAGCTCCCAATGGTGAAACATGGGGGAGGTCAAGCGTGCGTTTAGCCCCGCACACCGCCTGCAAATAACCCAAGTGCACCACCTGAACATCAAATTAGCTCAGTTAACCATGGCCGTAAGTCAGGGGATCCCACCTGTTGTTCCGATTTCCATTCATGAGGTCTCTGTCCGGGTGACCCGGCACACAGTGATTACTTCTCCCTGCACCGGTTAAAAACGTGCCGTTAGCTCTGCAGCTCGACACCCCGCTCCTTGGCTTCGCGTCTCCCCGGTCGCTGATGTGGAACCGGGCCGCTTGGGGTCCCCCTCGGCTGGAAGTCTTCTCCACCGACCTGCCTTACCACAAATGACAGCTCGAAGTTGTACAAAATGTCCCCGCTGTCGACGTTTGGAGTTATTCCTCTTGTATCTGGAAGGAGGTTGAGATTATTTTCAGCGCTGTGAATGTTTGTGACAGTTCAGCCTCGGAGTCGGTTGAGTTTTAACTGATAGTCGTTAGCGGCGGTGGTAAGCTAACAGCGTCAGTTAGCTTTAGCCGTCGACAACTAGCGACTTACTGGCAACTCGACACACAACACTGGAAACATATTTACCCGGTCAGCGGTTGAATTCGTCGTCCCTGTTGGTTGAACGTGACAATCCGCTGTTCTTCTTTTATCAAACAGATATTTGGGGTTCACTACCCCGGCGTCCTCCTCGGTATCGGCTAGAAACCGGTCTAAAATCTGCACTTACACCGCCCTCTCGCTCACTCATATAAAGCTCGCGAGAATAGAAATGGCTAACTTCCGGAGTTCCACTTCAAAACAAAAGCATAACCAACGATTTAATTGTGGGAAGTATCTTTTTGTAAAAAGTACCCAACAATCATACATGAGCAAAACTAAAGACATCATGTTCAAATATTACTATGGTAAAAGTGAAAGCCACCCATGCAAATAGTATTTGAGTAAAATCTGATGCTAAACGCACTAAAAGAGGCCTATCAAATGGCAATAATGTTAAGTATCAGAAGTACAAGTAGAAGTAATTTATACATAAATGTATGTTTATAGTACCTGCCTGACTGATTATCCCATCCTTTTTTTTGTATAACTAGGCCTATATTTATTGCATTTTTCATGTACAACACAGAGCAGCTCAGACATGACATGACAAAATTAGTAGCTAAGAGTCAAACAGAAAATAAGAATAGGAATAAATCAAAATTGTGGGCACTATATCCATCCCAAAGCCACTCCACCAGCCTTAACAGAGAAAAGCAATAACTAACAATGTGTGTAAACAAATAGAAAAGTTACAGGAAAGCTGTTTTCTCAACTGTGTTCTCAACCACGTTCATCTGACATCTGTTGTTACTGGTATATTTTTTTTTCTATCTATATACTTTACATACAAACCACACAATCAGCGTGTAAAACATCAAATAAATCAGCTTGTGTACCATCAAAATAAATCATCACAGGTTGCTGATGTCCTTTGGTGGTGATCAGATTCTACATTCTTATTTGAATATTTTCATTTTTCTGGCAAATGCTTGCAATACAAATATTATACAAATTGTTTGTTTTTTAAATTTAATTTTATGTACTTATTTATTTGATTTATCGCTTCTCAATTCTGGAGTTCTGTATACACTGACCCCTCAGACTGGGAACTGCTGCATAGATGATATTAACCCATCAGTGTATAAAGTTTAGCAAACTGGCTCCACAATGACAAAATACACCAATAAAATGCTGCTTACAAGTAAAATAATATACATCACAATGAAAATAAACATCTCTTGAAGGACCATTTTGCATATGAGCACTTCTTTTTGATACTTTAAGTATATCCTTGATGATTTCCAGCTTCTGAAGGCCTTTACTCAAAATATAGTGGGATTTCCGGGATGATCCTGTTTCATTTTGTCTAACTTGACGAAGCTGCTGCTCCCTCCTCCTCCACCACAACCGAGGGAAACCCGTCAGGAAATACCAACTGTAGAAAACAACGTCACTTCCGGGAAACTTTTTTTTCTTTCTCTCTCTCAACTATTTACGTCATGTTTTGAGATGACGCCTGTCCTCCTCCAGCCAGGTGTTACAAGAACAGGTTAGAAAACATTCTGCCAAATTATGACACTCAGTTATAAAAATAACCCGGAGTGAAACTAATATAAATAGTTTGGATGAGAGCTTGAATGTTACACACTCCACACTGTAGATGTCCCCAGAATCCACTGAGAATCAATTTCCCAACATAAAACCACAGAAGAAAACAAGCAGGAAATGTTCCACTTCAGCTCCAGCATGAGGAATTGCAGCTGTTTTTTCTCCTGGGAGAAGTTGATGGAACTGACAGGTGAGACTTCACATGTTCATAATCCTCCCTATGTCTCTTTCTTTGAGGTGAATCACTTTAATTCTGCATGTTATTCCTCTTTTTAGGAGAATAAACTCAAGGCCCAGCAGATGTGAATGAGTTCCATCAAGATGGAGAAGGTGATCAACTGTTTCAAGAGGAGGCCAGATGCTGTGAGCAGGCTGATATGCTTCCCCTGGGCGGGCGGAGGCTCCATACACTATGCACGCTGGGGAAACGTCCTCAACAGCTCCGTAGAAGGTAACTCACCTGGAGGGTGTTGTGTAAGTGCTGCACTTTGCTCTGTTTATCTATGGTTTGCTCTATATTCACAGTTCCTCTGAGGACTGTAAATATTGCTGGTGTAGTCTGTAATGTAATCTACGGTTTAAAATAAGGAATTACGGGGTTCTGATCTTCAAAATTGTGTCATTTTACTGTGAAATCAAGGTTTAGATGTGTAACAGTATGATTTTATTTGTACTTTAAATGTTTTAATCCCTTTTCTGTCCCTTCCAGTGTTCGCAGTCAAACTTCCAGGCAGAGAGAGTCGAGCCAAAGAGCCCTTCTTCCAGAGCATGCAGCAGATTGTGGACGAGGTCATCGGCGCGTTGTTACCGCTGCTGAAAGAGAAGCCTTTCGCTCTGTTTGGACACAGGTGTGACAACACAATACAAGTCTTAAAAGTGACATCATATGTATTTTTTTCTACATTTTCTTTCCTCTGTCCTGATCCGTTTCAGTTTCGGAGCCTTCACGAGCTTCGCCGTGGCAGACGCTCTGAAGAGGCTGCACAACCTCGAGCCAGTTCACATCTTCCTGTCCGGAGCCTCTGCACCTTACGTGAGTTTATTCATCACAGTTCTGCAGGATCGTTTACAAGGGCTGCACAGTTAATGGAAACAATATGTCATCAGGTTCTTTCTATCTATTCAACTGTGCCATGACTCATTTAGACTCTTTAATAGAAGACACAGATTGGTTATATACTAATAATGTTTTTTTCTGTCTTCTAGTCAGAGATGCGCATCAACACCCCGAAGAGAAGCGACTTATCTGATGAAGACTTCCTCAAGTGGATGAGTTCGATCGGAGGAACTCCTCCTGAGCTGCTGGCCAACCCTGAAGTCCTGAAGCTCTTCCTCCCTGCCCTGAAGGCCGACCTGCACGTTGTGGAGAACTACAGGTGAGTCTGCAACCGTGTCAAACAATATCTAGCCACTGAATAATTTCTGATTCAGAATGAGTGACTGCAGTGATTGGAGAGTTGCTGATTTTCTCACAGGCGTGACGAGCCGGGCAGTCCGATCCTCTCCTGCCCGCTCACGTGTTTCGATGGAAAAGATGACATTCCACACGACTTACAAGGTCTGTCCTCTCATATTTACACACTCACTCTACACTATTATAGACGGGGCTTATGTAAGGCTGTATATGCATAAAGGTTGAGTTCAGGTTTTGTTTGTTATCTTTTAGCCCTCATGCCGATGTAAATGTCAGGGCAAGTTTCAAAGGAGTGAAGCAGCTGTTAATTTGTCTTAAAACGTCAAAAAGACACCTAAAGAAACATGAAATGGCTTCATACAGCTGGTCCAGTCTAATCCCAGTCTCTGTGGGACGCAAGATCCCTTAACCTTTAATCCTTTAATATCAGGAGTCATGGAGCATTTGGTCTCGGTCAGTTCATTTTAGTTATGTTGGCAACTTGTTTAGGTTGAAAGGTTGATTCAGTGACAATTACAGACGGTGTTCATCACAAAGTGCCCTGCAGAAAGACACAAACACTCCATGTTCATGAGCCTGCAGTGAAAGGAGACAGTGGAAAAGGGTGATTTTGCTCCAGAATGCTGCCTGTAAGTTGTCCTTACGTTCATGTGTAACAAACTACATTCGTGTGTTTCATCAACAGCTTGGAAAAGCATCACATCAGGAGATTTCACCGTCAGGATGTTCGACGGATCCCATTTTTACCTGAAGGATTCAGCGAACGAAAAAATTATCTTGGACTTCGTCACAAAACAGCTGGAGACATCAGAGATGGACTATTTATAACGACACATGGACAACCACTGTATGATGTGACTTAAGAAGGGTAACATGTTGTGTGACAAATGTACTTGAATACCTGTGAAATGAATCTTAAACAGTAACAGTCAGCTGATTTTGGGGCAGAAACTAACAATTATAACATCACACTGATCCATTTACACGCTTCTGTTCTGATGGTTATTTGTTACAATTCTTTCAAAACAGAAAAAAGTCAGCAAATAGTGAAATATGGCATTTTAATTTTTACTTCATCCACCATTTCTGTGGGCTATTAGATACGTCGCATATTAATTAACATCGGTTTGGTGTAAATGTGCCAGATTTAGCTTAAAAAGCTCATTTTTATCTGCAGTGTGCTTAGTTTTTTATTAATTTCATAAGAATATAAGAGCAAAACTGCAGCTCATGAATCCTGTGTGATTAATCATTAATTCACAGTGTAACGGCACCATGAAGATGCATTTTCTTATTTTTTCTTTCTAAATCCATATAGAATCCATACATACATACAGATTTGAGATGCCGGAGCTGTCCACATAACAACAAACGCACCTCATTTGTGAATAAATATGTCTTTATTATACATACGACTATTTTACAGCGGTCTCGTTCTTCATGTTGAACTCGACCTCGACACTCAACACACATTGTTGACAACAGTAACATGTTATTCCGATTATCGAGTTGGGATTAATTTCAGAACACTCTTATTAAAATCTTTAGAAACAACACAATCCAT
Organism: Lagodon rhomboides; assembly: GCA_039737535.1. Classification (NCBI taxonomy): domain Eukaryota; kingdom Metazoa; phylum Chordata; class Actinopteri; order Spariformes; family Sparidae; genus Lagodon; species Lagodon rhomboides. Next base: position 6,743,416 of record CM077799.1, read on the forward strand.
AAATATCGACATTCTTGAATAAGGTTTCTGCATCCCAGTCAGGTCAGATGCTCCACAGGGACCGACTGGTTTGCTATAAACCAGGAGGAGACGTAACAATGTTCAACGCGTGCTGGTGAATAACTCTCTCTTCGGGTCCCTCTGCTCAGTGAAGGGTGAAGTTAGAGCAACATGTGAAGCTGTGCGGGAGCACAAAGGTTGAGGGATTGTGAACGTTCTGTCTAGAAATTCAGCACTACGACTAAACAAAAGCACGGAAAAGAAAACATTCCCTAGTCAATATTTTGAGGGTAGATGGTGCAAAGTCTGAGGTGAGGCTCTGTGCCTGCTGCTACATGTGGTCTCTGTGAGGTGGAGGTGGAGGTGGAGGTGGATGCGGAGGCGGCGGCAGCTGCTCGTCGTCCCTCTGCTGAGCCGCAGGAGCGTCGGCCAGCATGAAGGAGTCGGTGGAGTGGGTGCTGTTGCGGAGCGGGGCCAGGCGGCGCAGGTTGCTGGGCGTCCAGGGCAGCCTCACCTGGGCTCGCTGCGACGGAGCCACCATGCCGCTGTCGAGCTCCGCCTCCGCCAGCCACGGAGGGATCTGAACCTGGGACATGGGGTCCAGGTCCGGGGTGAAGGCTAGGTTCTCAATACCATCTGCATGATGGAGAGAAACTCAGTTAGTGCTGACAGGGTTCATTTACTTCCCAAGCAAATGATCTGAGTGCTTCTTCTCGTTAAAGACAGGTGGATTTACGTTACCTCCTGGTCTGTACGTGACCCTCAAGGGCAAGGAATTCCCCGAAGCCTCGTAGCCAGAGGCGCTGTCTCCCTCTGAGAACTCAAAATCTAAAAGATAGAGAAGACTTTCATTAAGTATTTGAGCGGTTCATGGCTTACAGTGTATGTCATTTCTTAAAACTGAAGCACAGATACGAACCTTCATCACCAGAATAGTAGGTTCTATTTTTGTCCACTGATTTTCCATTTGCCATCTGCAGGTAGAGCAGTCATTTAATTAGTAAAGTACGTCTGAAAACTAAGTTAGAATACACAAGTAATACATAATACACAAGTTTTGACCTTTAAGGACGAGTAATATTTACATATTTTGGTACTATTGTGATTTTTGGTACGATACTAAAATGTTTTAATACCTTAGATTGTCTGATAAGAATGAACTCTGACCTTTTGCTGCTGGTCTTTCTTTGTGTGCTTGGTGATGTGTTTCGGTGGAGCGACGCCCATCTTTCCAGACTTAAAGGACTCCAGGCGGCTCCTCATGGTCCTCTGGAAGATCTCCTGCACCTCGTTCTCATCCTTGTTGACGTTGAAATCTCTCCGGCTGAACCTGTGTCGGTGCTACGAACCAGGAAAGAAGAGACAAACGTGGGAGAGTCAGAATGGCTCCTCTGATTCTACACATAAAGTTTATTCGTCATTTGAATTACAAAATAGGGGTTTGGGGTCTGACAGAAGTGGGCAATTAGGAGGCAGGTGACATCTAAAGAAAGAAACTAATGTGTTGCATCATGGGAAATGTAGGATACAGCATTTCTAGGGCTTGAAGTGTAGTAGGGGAACTAAAAATCAGGATATCTTGGCCTCTGCTGCATCCAGCTCGCGATTCATCTCACTGGGACTGAAGACGCTCACCTGTTTCCGGCCCTTGTACAGGTGCTGCTGCAGCAGGTGGTGGCTGTTCACGTCCTCGGTTCCCCTCATACCGTTCATGGTCTGCTCGTGCATTTCCAGGCTCACCGATGGCACAGGGTTTCTTCTACACAAGGAAAAATAATCACACTCGGTCATGGCACTGACTTAGGATTCTCGTATAAATGCAGTAGCTGCTCGTGGTCAGCAGGGGGCGGTGTCTGAACAGACATAATGTAAGTAGATGTTCAACTAAAAGAGTAGATTAACCCCAGTTAATATAAATTAGCTCTTCAGCGATCATGATGTAAATCAGGTGAAATTGTTTGCTCACCCAACGGCAGACATCGGGTCGTGATCGTCTGACGTGTCGGCCATGATGTCAGGCATGACCTCCGAGTACTCGTCGCCAAACTTCTTCTTGAAGTCGACAAATGCGTTTTCGTTACGGATAAACTCCAGAGAGCCTCTGCGCTCGCCCTGCAACATCGAGACCAGACGACTTCCTTTAACAACTGCTGCTTAAATGTTTCCTTTAAAGACCGTTAAAAAAAAACTTGTAAACAAAACAGACATATTCTATGGAGGCCTGAAGCGGTCAAAATCAAAAATAATTTGCGAATCAAAAATAAGTACGTTTGAGGAAATAAATAAGGGATATAATGCAGAAATTAATATGCAATAAATACATTAAAAAATGAATACATTAATAAATAAAATGGAAAGTTAAACAGAAAAGTAATGTGGGAGTAGAAATTACTAAAAAAGATGAAGAAATACAGCAAATAAAGCAAATTAAAAGAGAAATGTAATCACATTTTATAAATTAATTAATTAAATAATTATTTTTGGTTCATTTAATGACATATTAATGATATTTATGAAGCCATTTCTTTCTTTATTTTTTATAATATCCAGCATATGACCCTCACCTCAGCCACGTAGCTCATGGCGTCTTTGAGGTTCAGCTGATGGAAGACATTGAAGATCAGGTCGCGGCTCTTCCTCGCCGACGGCTTCATCAAAAACCTCGACATCCAGTTCTCTTCAAAATGCTTCCACCTTGCCAGCGAGAGAGAAGAGATGATTGCAACTGAGTGAAACGCTGAAGACATTTTTAATATTCAAATTGTTTGAAATGTCTTCACATACTTGTCCCTCATGTAGTTGTGTCCGATTTGTCCAGATATGTCTTCTATGGCGACGAGCATGTGATCGAACGCCTAAACAACAAGAACAAAGATTCTGTAAAAGATGAACCGCAGTGTAGCTGATAGTCACGGTTCTTCCTGTTGTCTTGTTCTTTTATCTTTACCTTGTTCTGCACTTTTTCAATGAGTGTGGGCTCAGACACTGCAGCTCTCTTTACTTTAAGCCAGGTGACCAGAGGTTTCATCGTTATTCCCTGAAACAGATTCAAGCAAAAGTTGTTTTTGTGTGTGAGTAAACTGCAGAAAACAAATGAACCAGCTAACTTTTTTCAGCTACAGGATAGAGAGGTTGTTACCTGCAGGATGACGGTGAAGTACACCACGATGAGAGTCGTGCAGACCATCAGGTTCTTCTCCTTGATCTTGTTCTCGTCCAGCATCGCAGCCAGGCCGTACGCAACAGCCCCTCGCAGGCCACCGTAGCTCATAATCACCTGATCTATGAACTCCAGCGGTACGAGCCTGAACTTGTTCAGGATCCAGGTGAGGAAAAAGACACCTGTCGTGTACACACCAACAAACACAGTCTGTTTAGAGATCGGATGGTTTACTGTTAACACGCGAAACCGAAAACAAAAGACACAATCTCACCGATGATTCTGTACACAAAGATGAAGAGGAGTGTGAGGAGGATGAAGCCGGTGTTCCACACCCAGATGGTTTTATCGATGGCCGAGATGCCGAGGAACACAAAGATGATGGTTTCTGATCCGTTGGCTAAAACCTTCATGACATATCTGACCGTGGTGACGGACCTCTCGTCCATGTTCGCATTGATGTACTTTTGGCAGCACATGCCGCAGAAGACGATCCTGCAGGACAAAAACACACATTTCGTTTTTTAAATGTGATACAATCGACACAAAAAAAAAGTCAAATAACTTTGATTTTTTTTTTTTTTTTTGTTGAGTACTCACGAAAGGATGGCAGAGAGTGAGAGCATCTCAGCCGTCAGGTAGGCGAGGTACCCCAAGACGAAGACGAAGCCGGCCTCGATGATCTGGATGTTTTTAGTGCATCTGGTCAGAAGGGAGATGAGCACGCCAAACACGAGGCCCATGAGGGAACCACCGAACGCCACCACGAAGAAGGAAACTGGACAAAGAGAAAGAGGAAACGTGCACTAAAAGTTATTTTCATGTTATTCCGATTGGACTATATTATATTAAATGAACACTAATATCCAAAATAGCTCTCTGAAATCAACCCAGGCAGGATCATCAACACCACATACAGTATCTCTATTGATGGGTAAATACATGTCACTGCTTACTTATTCCTTTGATGATCTCCACAGCGTTAATTTTGGATCCTCCCAGTGACACAAATGCATCAAAGACATTGAAGAGCACCTGAGAGAAGAAGAAAAATAGAGATGTAACAAGAATGGATATGACTGCAGGTCCTTTTTTGTCACAATGTCAACGTTTACTTTAGTTTTTCTGATTTTTCAATTGACCTCCAAATGTTTTGAGGACATTTTAGAACCGAATTTCTGTCTCTCGTAGATGTGAAATGATTGTGCATATCAGCCTCTCATGTATATTGTCAGTCGCACACCATCACAGATGATGCGTGACGTGTCATCACAGCTCATCTACACATGATGAGGACCATCTGGGGTCGAAAAACACGTTCGTGTAGAATGAAATAAGAACTGGGAATGAAACAGCAGCGTGTGGATACTTTTTTGTCTACATATTGTTACTCAGCATCTGGAAATGGATGCTGTTGCATGCACGGATGTGAATCGATTGTGAGAAAACACAAAGAGTTGCAGCGGATGTGCATGCAACAGGGCTGCAACTCTTTGTGTTTTCAATCGATTAATCTTCTCAACTAAATGATTAGTTGTTTGGTCCAAAAACATCAGATATAACAGGAAAATACTGACAGGAAACATTTTACTGTGGATTGAGTACTTGCTGATTGCTGATAAAACTGTCATACTTTTCCTGAGTGAGGTCCTGAATGGAGGATGTTATTTCATAGTGTGGTATTAGTTCTTTGAATTGAGTAAAGGATCTGAATAGATCCTCCGTCACTGTTCTTAAACATTAGAAAGGTGTGGACAGTGGAAAGTAACACCCTTTACTCTCCCACAATAATGAATAGAGAGGAATTCCATGATTCATAACACATACATTAAATATTTCTTATTAGATCAACCGCCTCAAAGAGCGCTTTGATGAGGGATTAAATTCAGGCACATTTAAAAGACCTCAGTCAGGGTCAAGGTCCTCACTTCGCAGAACAGCGTGTTTGCTTTCCCTTAACACTTCATGTCTTTCCAGTGACGGATGTCTCGGCAAACTCACAAACACTTCTGCTCGTTAGGTGACCTCAAAAGCGCCGCAGCATACGCACCACTGTCACGCCGTCGTTGAGCAGCGACTCTCCGAACACCATGATGAAGAGGACCTCGTTGACGTGGACTTGCTCAAACACGGCGATGACGGCGACGGGGTCCACGGCAGCAATCAGACTGCCGAAGAGGAGATACTGCAGCAGGCCGATGTCCAGGTCGCCTACAGCACACAGAGCAGCTTTTATCTGACAGAGCTGAGTAAGAAGTTGAAGGACTTTCAAGACATCAGGCCTTTTCACCACCCTGAAATCCAATGATTGCGTTAAATATCCTATGATCGACCCTTCTGAACGCACCATTTTGGTCCACAACGTAATTTCCCAACAACTATTGGATGGATTGTCATATAATTTGGTTCAGACAATCATCATGAAAACTTATATAACTCCATCTATGACCTCTTTCCAGTCCCTGATCAAATACAAGTGTTTGTGACCTGAGTGCAGTGGTTTTAAAGCCTGACACTGTGGAGATCGAGTGGCTTATTTCCTCTGATTGCCAAGCAGATTTAGGGACAAAAAATAATGACTTTGTTGGAAAAAGTAACTCTCACTGAATCTGAAATTATGTATATCATGTCTGTGTGCTCATATTTGACTGAGTTATTTCTCAGAAGTGTGATTTTTATACAAATTTCAGGCCAAATCAGGGCAAAACAACTAAAACAGCAGCATGCACCTGTGTCAATACGGGTTAGAGATTAAACATAGTCACTCTGAAAAATCTCTTCCAGTCACACCACCCACATATCCAGATGCTATGAAATGACCCTCTTACCCATGGCTCCTCCCATGTGACACCCCCACAGCGACAGGCCCAAGCTGGCGGCGTTCCAGCAGGTCCCGATGACGGCGTAGACCAGGATGGCGCCCATGTTGCTGAAGAAGAGCTTGTTCGGCATGAAGTAGCCGGCGTCCAGGATGATCTGAGGCAGCAGGTAGAAGAAGAACACCGTCGGGGTCAGCGTGAAGGTCTGCTGCATGTCGGCGCCCCAAATGATCCCACCCAGGATGAAGCCGAAGCAGATGAGCAGGGCGCTCTCGGGGATCACGTTGGTCACGTGGTGGTTGGACTCGATGACTGAGAGGAGAAAGGAGGGATAAGTGTCGATTTATCAGACTGAATTTTCTTTTTGAATCGTTTTTTCGGGGCTTTTCGTCCCTTTAATATTTGATAAAGAACAGCGAGGGATTATGACTTCAAAAGATCACCACATTTGGGAATCGAACCAAAGCCACTGCCAAGGACTCTTTGGCAACGACAACAGTTCGGACACATTACCTCATAACTTAACCATAAAGTCTTTGTGTGGTTGCAAACTTTTGCAAATCATCAACTGTTGTGCTCGACTGTGAAAGTGTCGCTTTTGTTCCCGGGCGTATGATTAACCAGCACGGTGGCGCAGTGATCTCTCCAGAGGTGAGGTGAATTAATGGCCTGACAAAAGTGTCCATAAAGATTATTTAATAATAAATAAACCAAATGAAGCATTGCAATAAAGCCATTTCAAACTGCTGACATCACTCTGACAGACACATTTAAACAGTACCTGATTTGAACTAAGAAAACTTTGGAAGAAAGAGATTAAATATTAAACAATGGTCCAAAACTTTTGACAACGTGGGGAATTTCAAATTCAGCACAAAAGTGCAAGAAGACATAAGAAACTCTTCTGTTTCCGGGAACATCGTGTTGAGATGACTGTTCTCTGCTGCAGCCAGACTGTTACAGTGTCAAAGGAACATCACGGCACACGGTGAACGACTATTTTCATGGTGTCCTACAATATGTGAACGTAAACATTTCAGCTAAAGTCAGAGCAGAAAACATGTTATTTTACATTACATACTTCTGCATTTATGTTCCTATTCTTGCTCCTGTCACTGGTTTTAAGCATGTAGGACTCAGCTGAGCAAATGATGTCACATATTTCTGTGCACCAATTAGATTTTAGCAGAGTCGGCAAAAGTACACACATTCTTTAGCCACGTAGAAGCACAGATACCTGTGTAAAAAAGCACTAATTCAACTTCTTTACTAAAGTAAATGTAATAAAGTACAGGTTTAGAAATGTACTATCACGTCATGTTGATATAATTCAATGCCAATAAAAACTTAAAGGTAGAATCAGTAGGATTTATCTGAGATGTCTTATTCCCAGGACGTCAAATACCGACATTTTTGGGTGGTAAAGCATCATAAATAATCTTTAATATTCAATATATTTGAAACTAAAGTAAAATAAATTGAAACAAGCCTGTTTTAAAAAATGTAAGGAGTAGAAAGTACAGATATTTGTGTTTATCAGCTGTTTGATTTAATGTTCTCATCAGTCTGTCAAATATGGTCAAACACATAAATCCTTATAATAAAAATACAGAAATTTCAAACCTCATGTGTTAAGATGAATAAAGTAACACTTAAGTTGAAACAATATTTCAAAGGTTTATAAAAATATAGAAATAAATCTTCACTCTTTTCACAAAACAAACCTTGTAAAAGAAATATTAAGAAACTATGTTTTAGTTTTTTTTGGTAAAAGACAGAATTAAGATCAGAATCTTCCAGCATGTGTGACAAAAGGACAACTTTGTGATTATTTTACATTTGGTGGCCTAAAAATAGCTCAACGTTATCTTCTCTGATAAAGGAATGTGACAGACTGCAACATCCAAACTATGTGTGACGTAACTCTGCACAGGCTGCAGCTTTTGGCTCTTCTTCACTTCTCTTCTTACCTCGTAAGATCGATAATCATATGAGATGAGAAACTCGTGACAGGTTTTCCTGCCTACATCCTGAAAAAATACCTCTGATTTTATAGCCTCAGATGTTTGTTACGTACCCATTTTACCCAAACCAGCCACCAAAATCCATAATGCGATTATATAAGGGGGCTCCACATGGTGCCACTTAAAGGTCACGATGGGGATCCCTGTGATGACGGAGTCGTGGCCGTGTTCGGTGTGATTCAAGCTCGATTTGGACTCTGGTGGCTGCAGAGGGGATTCTTGATCCGTCAAGGCCGCGTCCCCATTCGCCCTCGTGACCCCTGAGATGAGGCAGACCAGCAGCCACAGGTGCACATATCCGGAGCCTCGCATTTCCTCAAATCAAGAGTTGAAAGAGAGGCTGCACTCCCCTCGAAAAAGTCCTCTGTCTTGTGCCCGTGCAACCTCTGATGTCGAGGTGAACTGTCTTGAACCAAAGGCTGAGGTGCCGGACAGCGTGCCACACTTCTGATTCCTCCTTTTTGTTGTGAGATCCACTGTCTTACTCACTTTTGTTTCGTTTCACTATCTTTTTTTCTTTCTGTCTAGTGCTCCATCTTCCTATCTGTGTTCTGTCAGTCCTCCCACAGTCTGTGGTCAGAAGTGTGCAGAACCCTGGACTCAGCCTTTTATATGTTCAGTATCTCCTCTATGAGCAAGGTTGGTGTGTGTGTGTGTGTGTGTGTGTGTGTGTGTGTGTGTGTGTGCGTGTGTGTGTGTTTTAGGTTGAAGGATTAAAGGAGGAGTAACCGATGTCCAAGAAAGGTCTCCAGTTATTCAGTCACATCTGAAACGCTCACTGCTCTGTTTGTGCTTCCGCTCTTAAACACATTCAGTCACGTTTGTCGTGACACATGGAGGAGTGGAGGGTAAGTGATGAGGCAGAGGTCATTTGATAGATGATGAACCAGTACCTTTATCTGTTTAGGAATATTTCCACTGGGTTCATCTCACAACTTTGTGCTTAGTAATGATTGACACTGACGTTACTAATTCCTAGTTAGACTCCCTGGTCTCTTGACGTAGGAGAAACGAGAACAACTGTCCTCTAACAGTCCCTAAATAAACTACCGCTGTGATACAATGGAGCAATGATTCAGTTACTACGGTTATGAAATAGTTTTGTCTCTGAATGTTGATTAACAACTTTAGTTCCAACATGAAAATCTCTATAATGTTTACAAAATGATGCACATTTTTAAAGGATCAGTCCAGAGATATTATATCAACAAGCCAATAATGAACTATGAATAGAGCTGCATTGTTTCCAAAAATCTTTCTAATAAAAAAATGCCACACACCATTGAAATGTTCCTTTATCACGACAAACATGGGCACTGTAGTTTAAAACCTCTGTCCTGGTGCAGTAAATACTCACTAAAGCAACAAGTGCGTATCAATCCGCTGCTGAAACTAGTTCCCAAAAAGGCAGCTCATCCCTGAAAGTAAAACGTTGTGCAGGCAGCTTATTATGACCCATATTTACGTTTAATGTCGGCCAGCGCCCTCTGGTGGTCACGGTAATTATGACGGCTGCAAAGGAGGATGTCAAGGTATGTGACTAACTCACGTATTTTAACCTTAACCCTGATCTTTTCCTTAATCTAACCATCGATTTTAAATTGAACTAGATAGTGAGGCCTGGTTCCTTCCTGGTTATGTACCAGGAACTTAAAAAAGAAGGGTCATGACGTCACTGAATCTCACTTTCGGGGCCAGACGGTGGTGACAGCTGTATTGAAGTATATGGGAGACACGTGGAGAAACACACTAAAACCCAAAATATCGAGTCCAGCTATTTCAGGGTTTTACTGAGGCTTTACCAGAATAAAACCGTGTATTTATAAGACATTATCAAAGATCTATGTGGTCAGTCGTTATCAGCAGACTTGGGCTGAGTGCCACGGACAGATTAGAGAAGTCGGAACATTTTAAGAGAAAGACTAACACGCTGTTGGTTTTTGTTTCTTTTTCATGAAACTTGTGGAGTGTTAGAAGAACAGCGGCCTTATCTTCGAATGACGATGACACATCTTTAAAGGAAGTAAACTTACAGATACACTTCTCTCGAGGTAGTTTAGCCCACATTGTAAAATTATCCTTCTGTAAATACTGTACCGAGCCCATAAGCACTGATTCACATTATTTGTTTTGTTATGACTGGATGTTTTTCCGAACAGTCCCGTCCTGTTTGAACAGAACAAGAGACAATAGTCTCTTTCTTAGATAAACTGGTTTAATGATTTGATACGTCAGCTTTCCCACAGGTACAGGTGCGATCAGTATGTCTTCTACTAACACCTAAGTAACAGAAACATCTAAGGTCTCTTGAAATGTATTACTTGGTAAATCAAGTTATTCATTTCACAGTGAAGTTAATATAATTACTAATGTATGAAAACTTTCCCTAATGGTTTATTAATAATGAAAGCAGCTTTATACCTGATGGGCATTGTGTTGTTTTTAAAGCTGTAAATCATCCTGAAGAGAACATTTATCCACACAGCCTGCACAGTCAAGCATGAAGTTCAGCTCAGCCTTATTAACTAATGACCTAATATATCTTACTTAACAGCTGCTGGCCTTGAACTTAGATCTTTCAATTGTTCTAAAATGGCCAACGCTATGTACACACTCTTAACGGCTACAAAGAGAGGTCAACTTCATGGTGAAAGCGGGAAGTCACGTAAAGGTTCTTTCCAGAATGGGAGGAACAGTACGGTAGCTATGGTTCAGGATTATCGTGTTATTACTCGTGAAAAAATCTATTTTTTACTCAATGAAATGTGTCATTTCTGACCTCATCCGGCAAATGCTTCCGACTCACAAGATGTAAATGTTGATAACCTGTCACGGTATACTCATGTTTTCACCTGATGCAGTCCTTGTGGGAAATGTAAAATGAGTAAATAGAATTATCCTGAATTACAACATCACCACAAAGAACGTGATTAAATGGTCCATACGTCCCTGAACTGAGAAAAATGTAAAGGTCCTGTATCATAGAAAGTGAGATTCAGTGTCTTTTTTTTTGTTTCTGAGCCACTTTACACGCCAGCGTTCAGATGTTTGATGCCTCATGTAGCCAACGAGATTTCAAATATATAAATTATATAGTTTAATTCTAAATCCCTACACTTGGAAATTATGCAAGGTGATGTAGTTTTATGTCTTTTGCTCCTTGGATAGGCTGTTTTTCCACCTAAGCACTTGTTTTTGACTGTTTTATATGCAAAAACTTTACTGTTACTCTCAAGCAGGGGTCACAAAAGGATATTTCCTGAGAAAAACAAGTTAATTTTCATTAAAACTAAGACTAAATGATGTGGACCCATTGGGTTCTCCAGCTAACAGGGGCAGCTACAGGGTAAATAAATAATTCAGTGTGTTCAAACTCCTGTAGATTAATGCCAGAATGCTTTTATACAATTCATCTCTTTAGCCTTTCAAAAGAGCCCAAGACCATGCATCTACTACAAATGGTTCAACAACAGCGTTGAATTTACTTTTGGCTTGGCTGGGAAAGACGTTTTAGTTTTATTTTACACACATTTCCAGGAATAAGAACAGGTTAAAGCATCTTAACATCTTCTACTAGACTCATTATACCTTTAAAATAAAAATGAAGATGGGGAATAATCCCCTTTTGATGGTACAAAAAGTTTCCAGACATTGACGAATGTTTCCGTTATGTTGGTGCACTGACTGACAGGTGAACGGGAATTCATTGTCTATTGTCCTTTAATTAGCACAGAGCCGAGGGAATATACCTGCAGTGAGAAGGATGAAAGGAAGCACTGTAAATCTCTAAAGAGGAAACAAGATATGAAAAGAGGCTGCCTTTGTCTGCACCTCAGCGAGGTACGTTGAGTAAGCATAAAGTCAACATTGATGTACGTGCACATATTGTGTGTTTTCTGCGAGATTGCTTCATGTTACGTATAATCGCAGAGAAATGCACAGCTCTCTCAAAAAGCAGCGTGTATGTTCACTTTCTCAACGTATATAAAGTTAAGTACAAGCTAATAGAGAAGAAATTCATCACGGTGCTGTGCAGACGCTACAATCAAACATGTATGAGTCCTTTTATCTCCACAAGTTTTTTATATCCACAAGTTTAATCCCTACATGAAACAGCAGACTTAGTGGTAACATTTTAGAGATGTCCACTAATCCTTGTGTCAATGTTTGCCTTCTACACAGCCTTTGCTCTTTTTATTGTTTTTGTTTAAACCTGTTCAAGTGTGAACTCTAAATTACCTCGAGGACGTGTGCCGATTCCGATAATGTCTTCTTGCAGTCTTTCTAACTTAAAACTCGCAAATCAGTTGTTAGATTTGAATGAACTTAAAGTCACAGAACGTCATTCCTGCCTTTAGAGGTCTCTCAATCAAAACAGTAAACACAAAAGACGTAGTTTGGTGATGTTGTGAAGTTGTCTTCATCTGACGTGACTCAGGCAATGATGAGGTAATGTTTTGAAGTTTTATTAACGTAATGTTTAGTAACGCTTACCGTCTTCTTTCCTCCCACTCTGACGCGTCATCTGGTCCGCAGAGGTTACAGCGACGAGTGACCAAATGAAACACACTACTACCTTCAAGTAAATTTACGGATTTCCCTGGGTGTTAACATTTTAAAAACAACTCGAGACAACACATTAATGGACATTTTAAGGTAGAAATGTCTTTTTAACTTGCAAAATCTCTTCACAAAAACGCAAAGGACAAACGTCAGTCGCTAGTCAGTTGGAAAAAGTACAACATTTTCCTTTAAAATGTAGCAGAGTGGAAGTAAATTGAAATAATCAAGTATATGAAGGTAGTAAAATTGATCTTGATAGATTTTATCATTGATTTTGATGATTAATCTATTATCAAAATAATCAGTAACTGGTTTTCCTCCCACTGACTGTGAGTCATCTGCAATTTACTGTCGGTACAAACACGACTGTAACATTTTCAGCGAAGGGAATCAGATTAACACTGAAGCTGACAAAGTGACTTTTCCACTGTAACTACTTTCAGACTTTAAAAAAAGTGAGCGAGCCGTATCAGATTTCGTCGCTCGGTAAGCCACAGTCATTTCCTGCATCATGTACCGACAGCAGTCCCATATTTATGTCAGTGGAGGTGTACACAAGCACACGCCAACACACACACACACACACACACACACACACACACATGAATGCATGCTCATTCATTTACATTGTCCACAGCGATGCAACCCATTAGCGTCTGTTGTGTATACATGAAATGATAATGACCATGCTCGGAAAGGACGACCTATTTGGGCTTCATCCAGTGTGATATCCAACAGAGGTCAAGCTCTATTCAGGCCCCTTTTATGTCTGATTCATTATTACAGAAGTTTAATTTGTCTAGAGCTGCGAGGATTGATTGATTAATCAAATGACAGACAATCAGTTGCCAACTATTTCAATAACTGAGTGACCATTCAAGCCATAAGATTTGCTGGTTCCAGCTTCTAAAATGTGAGGATTTACTGGTTTTCTTTTCCTTTTATAACAGCAAATGAAGAGTTTTGGACGGCTGGTTGGACATCTGACGTCAGTTGCGACACTGACGGCAGCTGACGTTGGGCTCAGGGAAACTGTGCTGGGTATTTCCAACATTTCTTTTTTGTTTATACATTTCACAATGATTAACTGTGAAACTCATGGGCTGATTAATCGACAATAACACCTGATTTTGTCCTGGTCCAATTAAAGCATTTGAATTTTTCAAAACACAGTCATCTTCAGCAGCATGTAACATTATATCGGATGACAGTTAGTACCATGAATTGAAACATATCGTACAGTTGCAACCAAACTCTAAACCTTGGAATGAGGTCTGGCAATATGACATTATATACAATGAAATTATAGAGATTTTTCCATCAGTACAGACTGAGAAAGCTTCACCTTAAATATCTGCTTTATGGAAATAGTGGATTTGATATATGTATATTAATTCAATATGCATTAACACATACTCTCATCTGTTTATTAAATATTAATGGTTTACTTGACTGAAATTCAATAAAGAATAAAGATCACTGTATCATCAAAATTTGATACCTATCACGACTGTCAGAAAGCAACTAATTACATATCTACAAGGTGCGTATTATTATTTAATATTACTCCATACCCAAACTTTTCAAGGGGAAATAATCTACACATGGGATGGACAAGATATTAGAAAAACACCTCTTCTTGTAAATACAATGCAAATCAACAGCGTCTCAAATTAGAGCTTCCAAGAAGACCATCACATGGAATCAACACCTCAACAACTGAACATTTTAACCTTCATAAAGGTAGGATTTATTTCAGGTATTTGATGTGTATGATAATATATATATACTCTGAAAGGGACAGTTCTTAATATATTACTTGTACGACTTTTACTTACTGATACTCAGTGATAGAATTTACAGAAACACATTTACTAAAGCACTGTACATCGGCACAACTTTGAGGCACTTGTACTTGACTTGAGAATTTCCATTTTCTGGTTCTTTATACTTCCACTCCACTTCATTTAGGAGGCAAAGCAACAATTAAATAAATATAAAAAAACTCAAGAAACTCATAGTATACAGTTTATTCACACATGTATATAAATGTATCATTACTTTTGATACTTAAGTACATTTAACATCAAATATTTTAACATTTTGAAGTACTAAGTACAATTCAGTTGGGTGACTTTCACTTTTACCAAAGTCATAATTTAACACGGTATCTTTACTTTTACTCAAGCATGACTTTTGGGTACTTTATATAACACTTCTTATACTTTCACTCAACTTAAGTACTTCTTCCACCGCTGCTAAGAACTGGGGCTCGATTTTATAGAATAACATTGCGATATTTTTAGTCTTTAATCTTCAATCTCAGAGTTTACCTGCTTTAGATTTGATTTAGATTTTGTTTCACATAGCTTGTCAATTCATTTTTAGGTTATATTGTGATGCACAATACATCTTGATATTTTGAAATGTCCCCAAAAGCACTTCACAAATGTCAGATGGGGCAAGAAAATCAGATACCACAATATTTTTGAGCAAATACCTCAATATCGATATTGCAATATTTGATAATATGGTACTTTCACAAAATATTAACACCATGTCTGGTAACAGTCTGATGAGTTCAGAAAATGACATCACTTTACTCTAACGCATCTTTTAAAACCAGGAAAAGACGACACTTATCAGGATGTAACGATATCCAAAATCTAACACCATATATAGTCTCATATAACGATATTGATAAAATATCAATATACTGACCTAAACTCCGCCATGTTTACTTTTGAACAACTGTTCAGGGGTACAGAGCTTTATGAGGTGACTCACTGAGTTTGCAGATCCAGCTGACCAGGACCCAGAGGGCCACCAGGTACGGGGTGGTGACATGGCTCCACTTCCAGCTCACAATCGGCAGGGTGGTGATGGGCCCTCCTCCATGACCACCCTCGTGTCCAGTGTCGTGACCATCGTCGTGTCCAGTGTCTGAGCTTGAGTTGGTCCCAGTGTCGCCGCTCGACGGCGTGTCATGTCCCGTTTCTTCATTGGCCAGGCTCGAGCCTACAGACACCATCAGCAACAGGCAGAGAAAAAGTGCAAATCTCCAAGTAGCTGCCATGTTTAGGAAAATGTCTCCACTAAGTATTGGCTCAAGTGCTCAGGTCAACCTCAGACTGTATGTGAGTCTCTCATTCCTGTCCCTGTGTCTGCTCCTTCCCTCTCAGGTCTCTTTCACTTTGTTCTCACCTATGTCCACATCTTTATCTACCCAGAGCATTGTGGCCCGTTCTCTGCTCTGCCCTCTGCCAAGGATACAGCTTTTACAGCAGGTGAGGTTCAGCCCATCCTGATGCTCGTCTGTCTCCTCCCACTTTGCACCCTGACCAGCTTGTTTGGCCATCACTCAATGAAGGACTTGATGCTCTCGCCCTTTCTTTATTGAGCATGAATGCTTATTGAGCAGCTTTTCACTGTGGATACTCAATTTAAGAAGCTATTCCTTGTTTGAATACTTTTCATGGAATCATGATGCCGTCACATATACCAACGTAATAAGAGCATGGTTGAAGTGGATGTTGACTTCAGACAGGAATCAAGACAAAACATGCAGGATTTTTGAAAATAAAGATGGACGTCCTGGATTTTTTCAGCCGATATCGATAATCAATGATTCTCATGGCTGAAACCAATAAGATAACTGTTCATTTCACATTTTTGTACTTAAAAAATGTGTCTCTAACTTTGACTTTTTGCATACATGCGGGTGATGAAGGCCAATAACCGATGGACTGGTCCTTAAATTCATTTTTCCAATAGATATCATGCATCTGTAGTTTAAAACGATACGATATCTGCATTAGATTGTGTTGAAAATACGGAAGATATCAAAAAAACAGATCTACAATCAGCAGGATTACTCAAAAACTACTGAACGGATTTCCACTAAACTTGAATGGAGGATGTAAAATAAAAATCTGGATCTAACAGACTCAAGTAAATGTAATTCTGATGATTTTACATAGAGGTCATTCTTTTATTTATACCCAAACCCCCACGCTGGCCTGCAGCAAGTCTGATCTGGTTCCTTGGATGCCTGACCTTAAAGCTTTGTTGACTGATGCCCTTGCAGAGACCCTCTGATTACCACTGACCTTAGGCACAGGTGTCAGATGTATCTTAAGGGTAGCAATCAATGCAGCCAGTTTATTCATAAACTGTCAACAGAGCTGCCGTGCAAACAGCTCTCCTGAAGTCCATGCCGGTGTCCTGAAAGAGACACCTGCATGAAACTGCCTGTGCAGGTTTCACTATGGTTTAATGTGTTAAATAAAGTTTTATTGTCCGAGTCATGCAGTTCATAGCAACAGGAAGGAAGAAAGAGGGCTTGTTTTGTTTGCCTCTTGTGAATTTCTACAGTCCTGTTTTACTGTTAATGTGGTCACTGATATATCTCAAACACGTGTTGACATATTTCATGGCAATTTAGTGAAAAGGACATGGGATAAGGAGGATGTGATAAGATTTGGACTTTTCTAAATTTCTCAACAATGTAAGATCATTCTGCTATTTTCGTGTTATCTACTGCACTAACACAGATATAAAAATCTGCAAAGTCACATCCAGATTTGAAGGCTGGACATGTATGAGATAGATTAAGAAAACGTGACAAACGGAAGAGGTTAGGAATCAGTGAAAATATGTTCAATCAATTAACTTCACTATCTATCTCCAATGACACAAATGCCAGGGAACAAGTGATAAGGAAATCTAAACACTGTCTTTTGCGAGAATTGCTAAAGCAATTTGACATTGGACTTCTGGAAAATGATTGCACATTTCCTTATTGACCCAAATTTGACTTCTTCGATGACAATATAAGATGACATGGCTAATTTGTAACTATAAGGATTGTGTCCCACAGGGAGGCAAAGTTATTGACGAATGACCCATGGAAACGAGACAGCCCGTCCAAACTAAGGTTCACTTACAAGTCAATGTCGCCTAAACACACATCCATAGCGGCAATGAAGGCTCAACACAGACACTGTGGCAAGAGGAGGGATGTTTGGAGTGCACGCGCCTCTTTCCAATAAGGAAGACAAACGGGTCAAACTGCACTTCCTGTCCTAGTTATTACTGGATACTGGATATTTCTTCTTCCAGAGAATCCGATTAGAGGCCAATCAATACTGGACTTTTGTGGACGCACAAAACTCGGAAACCAGTCTATAGATAATCTGCTGAGTCACAGAGAGGAACAAACATCAGTGACATCAGACACAAAAAAAATAAAGCCTGGAATTTTTGCATTCTTGTGATCGTGATCATTAACAAGTTTTCAGTGTTTACATTAGTGCTTGTCCCAGACAGGAGCTTGTAGACTGACTTTACAGGTTTATGTCTATCATATAAAATATATAAAGGTTAAGATACGTCCAGTGAATCAGCTTTCTCTCTATTTTTTCCTGCACACATGCACACTCCACAAAAGTAATGCTACTTAAATAGTTTTTCCATATTTTATGAATGCAAAAAGGAACATGACAAATTAGTGGGATGACTCTTCTTATCTTTGCTTGATATCTTTAAGAAAGATGACATAGCTGTTGCAAAAGGAGGGTAAGGAGGTCTGTATTCTGAGACTTGGTACAACAAATACAACTGTATTTTTCCCACTACTGAATGTAGCTGTTTAGGGAAAAGTCACTGCATGTTCGTCTGTCTCACATTCTGTTTATGGTGTCAAATTGCAGAAAAGAAAATGCTAAATAAGAGCAGTGAAACCTGCATGGACATCAGTCGAATGAAGCACGTGTTTAGGTTTACACTTCAAGCAAGTAACACGGAAATGTTGAGACAACACAGGATCACTAAGGTCACCTTTGTTACATGCACCAATCTGATATTCTTGAACTCTCATAAAACCTACAATTCTCTGCAATATAAATATAAATAGAATTCATGAAGTGTCGGACCTTGTGAGTTACATCTACAGGAAGAGATCCCATATGGTCTAGCGGTTAGGATTCCTGGTTTTCACCCAGGCGGCCCGGGTTCGACTCCCGGTATGGGAACTCCAGTTTATTGGACAAATACAAGTCCTCTATTTGCTTTGTGCAGTGCCTGTTCAACATTGCAGCTTTCTTGAGAACCACTCATCCTAACTACTTGATGAACCACATGATTGCAGAGGGTTATCAAAACCTTAACATTAAAGCTGAGATACCCTGACGCTTTCTTAGGTATTACCAGCACTTATACTTCGTCCGGGCTCGTAACTGATACGACCATTTAGGTCCAGGTCCAAGTTCAGCCACTCTGTACAGCAAAACTTAACCTATGCCTAGGTTGTTGCAAGTGATCTGATGGCCACTAGAGTCTCCCATAACCTCATAACAAATACACACAAAAATGAGAATGATCAACTGCAGTGAGCATGTACTTCATTTCTTCCAGCCATTTCTCTAAGTTGTTTTCTGTGTTTGCATGACAGTGAGGTGCAAGAATGCCATACAACACACAGAATATGACTAGTCATGGTAATATTAGATGTCTGTAAGCTGCCAGGTTCAGCAGCAGGACACAGGCCTTTTTCTTCTACATAAGATAGTGCTTGGGTCGTAAAGCTACAATTTGACCTGTACGAGTACGTAAAACACAGGCGTAAATAATAAAGTAAATCATGTCTGAATCCCATTTAACTAATTCACTGTTACTGTCAGAGCAAGAGCCGTATATGATGTTATTAGTGACACGTATGATTGCAACAGTATGAGATTCTTAAGGTACAATAATCATTCAGACAATATCACAGATTCACGGTATAGGGTATTAAGCAGTTATTATAATTATTGAATGACAATGTAGCTGACTGAGCAGTTTAGCACGTAACTAGATGGTATTTTACTTATTCAATTATGACACACTGACTTTCTTGACTTGGAAAATTATCTTTTAAATTGACAACCATCATATGTGTAGTTCATGGCACAATTCAAGTGGGATAAAATAATCATTTGTCTTTTGCCACTCACTACCATACATATTTAGTAGTAGTAGATAGTATTTTTGAGCTTCAAAGTTTCCCAGGTGCTCTGAGCTCCCAGCCAGGACCGCTAGCTGTACGGCTAACTGAGCTAACTAGCTAATGGCAGTGACAGTTGGTAGTAATGAGCGGTTCCTCTGGTATGTGAGTATGGATTCAACAAGTGGCCAATTCTTACATATTGCACCTTTAAAAATTGACATTAAAACAAAACATGGTGGTGACATCCCTTTGACAAGTCGAAATTTGGCCAACTATCTTATCACATTGACTAGTATCTCGTAATTTTGACTCAGAAAGCTTGAAAAAGGGCATTTTTGGGCATGATTTTGCTTTCATTTATTTGTTTTGAAGCTCACTATGAAATAGAATAACATTAACACTAGGCTAACATTAAATTACCTTCTGGAACAAACTGTCATATATACAGTAAATTACTGTATTTATCAGATAATCACTCCTACTTTAATAAAACTCATCCAAAAGGATAAAAGGTGTCTTTCTTACACTTTTATCATGAAAATCCCACCGTGGTTCTTAATAACACCCTCCTGTTTATGAGTGTGTATTAGCTAGCCTACCTGTTGATCCATCATGCTAACAGGATCCCAAATAGGCGCGCGCATCGCTGCCTCTCTGCCTCGAGCTCTGCTCACATGACGTTACCCAGCATTCTGCGGGACACACAGACACCGGCAGAACATCAAGGAAGAGGATGCGGGTCGGTAAGAGGAAATGTCTTTATGTACACATATCTGTCGTGTCTGGCTTGTTGTCTGGCGTTTTGTCGCGACGTGGGACGTTCGTGACGAGAATGAGTCGATGTCAGCGTGTTTCAGCGTTTTTACGTGGCTCTAAAACAGAAAGCAACAGGCTGAGGTGACGGTTGAAAGTCCTCCAACTTGTGGGTGAAGTTGTCACTGGTAGCAAACGGTCGCTCGTTAGCTAGCTCGAGCGGTTTTGGCAGCATTTTTACCGGTGACGTTTGTGTGAAGGAATGTAGGAAGTACAACGCCTGCTCCTGCCCAGGAGAGAGAGGTCTTTAAACAGTGAGCGAAGCCGATATCTGCGCTGTAAGCTGATATAGGACATCAGTGTGGGACAGTGACAGAGGCGAGCCTGTTGACAGGTTCACGTCATTATCAGCTGTTTTTTGTTTTTTTGGATGACAGCCCAGGCTTTTTTTTTTTTTTTTTTTTTGGTAAATGGTGAGATTCAGCTGGGAAACAAAAGGGTCTCTGAGTTTTAGCAAAACAGAAACTGAAAACAAAATTAAACCTCATGGACTGAATAAGTCAAAATAACACCTGGCTGCTCTAAATTTTTAATTTGATTAAGCGTTTTTTATTCGTAGCTCAAATGTTGTCTGATACTGCCATTAATAATTGAAAGTTAAAAAAATAACCCTGTTGGAGTTCTGTGTTATTGTTAAAGGTGCAATATGTGAGAACACCACCCCTCATATTCATACTCCAGACAAATAGGGGGCAGCATATCACCAGAGTAACCGCTAACCTCTGCTTACTGTAGATCAAGCCCATAGATTTATGCAGATGAACTAGATACCAGATGCAAAGATGGTTCCCGTTGAAACCAAGCCCCCAGGAAGTGGGTCAGGGGTTGAAGCCAATTTTTCGTAGTGGCTGAAGTGTGTAACTACTACCTGGTTATGAGGCCCATTGAATATGTGCAGTAGTTACCCCGCAGAAGTCGAGCTATTCTCAGGTTCATGCGGCACTGAGCAGCGTTCACTGGAATGAACGGGGCTCTGCATCTGACCCTGTATCAAGGTTTTGATATAACGTCCTTGCTGTAGATGCTGTAAACAAGTTAGCCTTGCAGCTAGTGGTCTAGACTGAGAGCTCAGCTGGTTAGCTTACTACCTTCAGTAGATATCTCTGCAACCCAATATATATTGTAGATGTCTTTGACATTTCCTGAAAACTCTAACTCTAAAATTCTTACCTATTGCACCGTTAATGTCAACAAAACCATCAGTAAAAGAGACCTGTTGAAAGCTGTTGACCTTTTTTTTTGGGGGGGGGGGATATTTTTGGATATTTTACAGTTTAACAATAGGCTTAAAAGAGAAGATGCCATCAGAGATTACAGGGTTGACCGCTGAATCACTTTTATCTCTGCTTTCATAACAGGGTTTCAGAGGAAAAGGGTTTCTGCACTTAATTATAACCACAAATAATCATGCTCTCTGCTGCGGTTCCCTGAGACAGATGTTTATCTGTTATCAGAGCCATAGCAACTCTTAAGGACTGTGTTGTGATTTCTTCAGTATTGTTTGCAGGGATTTGGGGGTATTTAAAAGACGTGAGGAGTTTTTCACATTCTACAATTGTAAGTTTGGGATTAGGTTGAAGCCTAAAAAGCTCCGGACTGAGCCTGCTGAGCCAAAACAGAAAAACACAATTAGGAAGTGTGTTAAAACTGTCATAAAGCCTCCAGTGTACGAACATTGTGACATCAACAGCAGAGTGTCCTGATTTATCTCCCCACTCCAGGCTATGTACACTGCCAGCTGCTGTTGACGCAGTAAAGATTTTTCCACTTTTATAACATTTGCAGCCACACTGCAGAATAAGCAGTACACAAATACTCACACAAGGGTTTTGATGTAGCTTGGTGATGTAACTACTATCATATAAAATCCTCTCTCATGGTATGTGTGCCTTTTTTGGGGGGGGGGGGGTCAGCAAAGGAAATTGAGATTTATGGGTCAAATAATCGTTTCTTGGCAAATTAAACACCTGACAAGTGAATGAGCTTTGTCACACTTATATCATGAACATAAATATGTGTTAGATAATACTGAAAATTTATTTTCTGACCGAGACATTTTAGATATAAAAAATAGAGTCACTACTCTACAAACTATGTAATGGTGACTCTGTATAACCTTAAACTTGTCGCTGTTGGTATTTCTATGCTGAAATGTTGTGTTACTTATCTGCTGATGTTTTTTCCAGTACCAAAACTTTTGTTATAAGCTAATATCAGCCAAAATAATGCTCCAGCTGATTTATAAACTAGAGCCTGGCCAATATGAAAGCTTTTTTTGGAGATTTAAATTCACAAAAACATTCTTGAGGTAATAAATATTAAGAATAAATGACAAAATTACCAGTGAGCGCACACAAGGGTTTGACAACCATATTTGAGGGATCATTGCAAAACTGTGTTTATATTGAAAGTTTTTACTCCGTCGACACCAGCCCCAAAAATCACTGCTCACACAAAATCACTCAGGCTCCATTAGAATTATCTAAAGTGTAAATGATATTGGAAAGTGTCATCATACTGTCCAAGCCTAAACTAGGCTGAAAACACATAATATTCACTTAATTTGTAATGCCCTTAAAAAAGAGACGCTTTGTGTAATAATTTATTCTGGTGCCAGCTTATTTCCAGGAACCTACAATGGGGCCTCTGTGTTTTTGCAAAACAGGCCCTCACTTTCAGCTGAACTGTCACAAAACCAAATGGTGAATTTTCCATTTATCCGTTTGTTATATTGTCGGCTCCACATCAGAACCCAAAGCTGTTATCTTTTATCTGTCCTTTATCTGGAAATTGAATTGATGTTCAAGTCTTCAATATTTTCAATCAATCTTACAATGGACATTCATATTTGAGCACGAAATTCATTTTATCTCATCTTTTTCTTTGTTTTTTACTGACATTCAAGAGGAATTTCTTGTACAGAGCCGTGAGTTTATGCTCTATCTAGACTATTAATGAAAATCCCCTCCAGCTCTCGATGCCATCACAGTCAGCGTGTCTATACGGCCTCTTTTTAAAGTGCTATCCTCAGGCTGTGCTGGGACTTCAACCCTTGACCAAACAGATAAGAATATAATCACCAAAGGAGATGATGTCATTAGAATCTGTGTTTAGGTTACGGTCTCTTTCCTTGAAAAGATGCACAGTTCACATCACATGTCTGCTGTGTCGATAGCTACTCAGGCCAATAAATAGAGGAGGTTAAACAAACCCCTGACACTGCTCTTGTCTCTCTTTCTCCTCCAGCCTCAGACATGGATTACACGGTTGTGTTCGCAGCCTTGGAAACAGTATGTGAAGACAACATTTCTATTATAAGTGGGCCTTCTGAGTTGCCGTACGGCAATGTTGCCAATCGCCTGGTCACGTGTATGAGACAGATTCAGGAGCACGGCCGAGCCCTGGAGCCTGTGGTCGGCAGCTTCACCGCCGTCTACCATCATTATGACTTTGACGCACAAACGCCTGGGAATGGCTACCGCACCTTGGTTAAGGTATGACTGATCCCACTAACTGGATGTGTCGTTCCACTAATGGATGATGTTTGAGATGTGATTGTACTAATGAGTTAAGCCTATCAATGCTTCCTCTGTGAAGGAAGCAGTGGTGGCAGGGCCTATTTTGGTATTTGTTCTACATCCTTCCCTGTTGGTCTCAGTGTCGGTTGTAGTGTGAAATGATTTCAGCACTAATATTGATGTTTTTCATATTTGTTTATTTGATGATGATTGAAGGGCAAGAGTATTTACTGTTTTCATTCATATCATTTGGTCTATTTAGCATCAAAAAAACAGTGAAAACTAAAACTGTAGTTGAATTTTTGATATTTTAAAAATGACCAATGCCAATTAATTTAATGGAAATCATTTCTGTTTATGAAACATTATTCATTCTATGAGAAAACTGTGTATATTTACACTTCACTGAAGAAAGTGTGATTAAGATGATTAGTAGCTTAGATTTAATAATACTTAGTAGTTTAATTTCCCCTGAAACCTGTTGCCTCTCATCTCAACATGTTGATACTTGTGTCTTGGGCTGTATATATATATATATATATATATATATATATATATATATATATATATACATATATATATGACCACCCTGATCCTTGAAATGTTCACAGGCCTATTTGTTTACCTTTCTTTCAGGTCTTGCAGGCTTGCCTTATGCACATCATTCAGAAGGGCCGTTACATCGTTTCTAACTACAACAGTGCCTTCTTCAGGGCCGAGCACAACGCCTCTGAGATGGAGGCGTACTGCAGCGCTCTGTGTCAGCTGCGTGCCCTTCTCCACCTCGCCCAGCAGCTCATCAACGACAACGAGTGCGGCCAGCTGTACTCCCTGCAGGACAGGGACCTGAGCCGCAAGTTTGTGAAGGAGTACAGCTCCATGCACAAGGCCTGTTTCTACGGCCGCTGTCTGGGCTTTCAGGTCAGCCAGCAAAAACTTCAAACCAGTTGCTTTTATTTTGTACCGACAAGTTTAATTTTACCGTGTTGGAGTTGGTTTTCTTCGTGAAATGATTGATTGTTCTGTCAGCTTATTGAGCACCATTCATCTAGTTACAGTATGTAGTTCAACATCATGTCCCAATTCACTTTGAAATTATTTTCAAGAGAGTAAATAGTCAGTTTTGGTCTCATTATGAAATGATATATGTCCCTTATTTTAATCATTTAAACCTGTCCTTTTTACAGTTCTCACCAACTCTACGTCCCTTCCTCCAGACTGTTGTCATAAGCATGGTTTCATATGGAGAGACGTTTGGGAAACAGCAGTCTAGCTTGGGTCAGTCACTGTTTTTGTCTTTATGTATTTCTGGTTTTGATAGAAGGTCATGTTCATGTTTTAAATCATCCATCCTCTTCCAGGTATGGCAGCCCTCTCCCTCCTCACATCAGGGAAGTACGTCATGGATCCAGAGTTGCGGGGTGCAGAGTTTGAACGCATTACCCAGAACCTGGACATGCAGTTCTGGAAGTCCTTCTGGAACCTCACAGAGTCCGGCCTTATAGCTGTAGGCAGGGTCAAATATCCTCCCACTGACTCAAATTAGCTGATGTCCTCTTTCATGTTTTCACTGCTCAGCCTTCTCCTGCATGTCTCTCTCTGTGCAGGGCTTCAGCAGAATAGCCTCTTGCCCAGTGCAGGTGAATTTCACCCTGACGTTGCCTCCTGACACTCTAAGCCTCCCACTGGCCTCAGACCCCAGTCTAAAAGCCACCGTGTCTCCTCCGATAGCCCACTGGGGCCCCGGGCCAGTCCACATGCGCCTTATCTCCCATGAGCTGCGAGAAGGACAGGTGAGACTCCGCAGGTCTAATACAACGGTGTAAGGAACATGTAATGGAAAAAAATAAGTCAGACAGTAGTGACCTTTGGAAATTAAAAGAAACTGAATAGAGTAATTTGCTTTGACACATAAAAGCAAGTATTTCCTAACAAGATACAGTTTGATGTATTCTTGCTCATCTCTGTTTATAACTTTATAGGACAGTGAAGAGCTGCTATCATATTCTCGAGCCGATCCTCCCCCCATCTCCGTGTCCCATCTCCCCTGGGTGCAGAAGCAGCCTCGCTCCCCCTGGCTGCTCATCCACTTCCATGGCGGGGGCTTCGTAGCCCAGACTTCCAGATCGCATGAGGTACAGAACAAAATGCTGGAGAAAGACTGCTGTATTTTAATCTGTATTAGATGTTTGCAAATGTGATTAATGCTTCCAATTAAAATAATACCACTACTTGTGTTTCAAAGTCTGCAAAAGTCCAAATTATTTATCAAATGCAATCAAAATAAGCAACTGTTAATGTTTTCTGTTCTTTGTCCACCTCCTTATGAGTCAGAATTATCTTCGGAGTTGGTCAAAGGAGCTGAACGTACCGATACTCTCTGTGGACTACTCTCTGTCACCCGAAGCGCCCTTTCCCAGAGCTCTGGAGGAATGTTTCTACGCCTACTGTTGGGCTCTGAATAACTGTCATCTACTGGGTATGTTTATGATGTCACACTCAGACAACACAGGATTACAGTAAACCAACAGGAAGTGTGAGGCCTAGTCAAACATACATGGGTATTTATGCAAACTGGGTTTTAAAACAAAAATGATCTCCGTCCTGAAATGGATTATCACATGACCATTCACATTCACTGGGCATGTGTGTTGATGTAAACAGGAAGCAGGTTGTAAACTCTGTGGTTGGTTACATAATTACAAAACATTCAATGAGCCAGGCCAGAACAGTCTTTTATATACTTATTCAGTTATATATTTTTTGATTTTACATCTGCTATCTGCTTTCAGTTTGCTACAGGAAGTCACGTTTGGACTTTTTTTTATAAGACGAAATAAGGAAGTATCAATAACTGAAGAAACCTGTAAAGGTATGAGGAAGTAAGATGGTTCGCTAGAGTAAACTATGAAAAACAGTTAAAATACTGTTGTTTGAAAATATAATATGTACATGTATTTACAGTACATAAGCTACATGGATATATTTGTACAGAAAGCAACAGAGAATCTTTACACCCTTAAGAAATGATCCATGTTCCCTTTGCAGGTGTAGACAGCACATGTACATTTTGTACTCATTTCATATGTGGTGTGAAGCTCCGCTGGGAGGGGCACATTATGTACTGAAACTGGCTTGTGAAGTGTTATCTGTACATAATCAGATCGTGGAACAGGGGAAGGTCTCATTATGTGCCCGTTCATGTGGAGAAAAGAAAAGGAAGATGGTGCATTATGGAACTGATAATAATAAGAATGAAGGTTAAATGGTAATCTGTTATCTTAGTTATCTGTTGAATCAGTCTTTGTTTTGTTACATGTGACATCATCAAATCACTTGTTTTGTCCAACAACTGTCCAAAGTTCAACGGCATACAAAGCAAACAGATTAAACACAGGGAAAGCAGGAAATCCTAAAGTACAGTTCAGTACATAATGGTCGTAGAAAGTGGCTTGGATAAAAACCTTCCTGTTCTACCACCCTTGTTCTTTATGAATGTAGTTGAAATGATCCTTATTATTCAGAGAGCTAACAGTTCTGTGTGTGTGTCTCAGGCTCCACAGCTGAGCGGGTTTGTCTGGCAGGGGACAGCGCCGGAGGAAACCTCTGCATCACCGTGTCCATGAAGGCCATATCCAGCGGCATCCGAGTCCCTGACGGCATCATGGCCGCCTACCCCGCCACCTTGCTCACCACTGACGCCTCGCCCTCCCGCCTGCTCACGCTCATCGACCCGCTGTTGCCTCTGGGTGTTCTCACAAAGTGCCTCAACGCCTATGCAGGTATGTGGGCGTACAATAGGAGAACTGAAGGTGTGTGCTGTGTGATGCCTCATTTAACACAAGAGCACTTTCCGGCGCCACTGGAACAGAAAACAGAGGATATTATGCAAAGACCAGAGCTATTATAGCTCTGTGTTTTTATTTTGTTTTCAATTCAGTTTAGTTTGCTCGTTTGAGTTTAGTTTTAAAGTTTAAAGTTTTGTTGTCATCTACACTATCAAATTCGTCAGTACGTCTGCACTAGATTTATTAACCCACGGACTGACTTGGCCCAGTCCTCACCCCGGTGGCACCACCTAGTTGGCTTACAGGTTTGGCTGACACTATAAAAACTTTCGGTCACTGGGCTTTCTGAATCCCCCTACACTTCATTTGTCCTGATTTTATTCAAGGGAAACACAGGAGATCTCAGACTTCCTTGAATAGAGAGACTCAAACCAGTAGATGAGTAGTAAGAGTTATCTTATCGTGGTTTGATTCTCTTGGAGCCAGTGACAGATTTGTGCTTCTCTGAGCTCACCTCAGATCACAGAGAGCTGATCTCTGTGTAATTATTGTCACCATGTATGAGAGAGAGGTTTTTTTTTCCATTGCCTGCAGTAATAGAAAATTTGCACTCAAATTAATCCAGATAGATTGATTTCTAAATTTGGTTTAAATGTACTGTGTTATACAACACACATTGCCTGAGCGTGTAACACACACACATAGAGACTTACTCATCGTGGTTATGAAAGTGACTTGTTACACTGTCAGTAAGAAATCTAAATATTTAACATGTGTTACAGTGTGTTTAATTATAAGATACAGACAGTAAGAAAAAAGTAGAAGACCGTTCATGCCCTAAAAGTAACAACCTCATCGTGTTGCCATGTGAATTGTGTGTACACAGGATTTATTGCTACAAACATTAAGTTACCCTTTGATATTGTGACCAACAACAAAAATCAAACCAACACATCTACAGTGTTCTCAGTGGCTACTGAAAAGCCTCATATGTAAGCCATGATTGTATCCTGAAGAGCCTCATTAATCACTTCACATCGTCTCCCTCCCAGGTGCCGACTGTGAGACGGTGCAGCCTGCGGTGGGGAACAGCAGCCTGAGCGCTCTGGGCAGAGACACTGCTGTGCTGCTCAGTGATCTCACCCAGGGAGCCTCCAACTGGATCCAGTCCTTTCTGGACCCCATGCGGACTTCAGGTGGAACACGCTCGCTGTCATCAGCGCAGAGGAGGCCTCAGAGCAACGACACTCGCGGATCACCCACTCACGCCTCTACACCAAACGGTGAAGATCGCATGGATTACCCAGGCGGCTTTGAGCCCATGCGCTCTGAGTGCCTGGCTTTTGTTCGGCCAACTCCATCCCCCATTATCAGGAACCCGTTTGTGTCGCCCCTGCTGGCTCCCAACAACCTGCTGAGAGGCCTGCCGCCTGTACACATAGTGGTAAGAGAGAGAAGGACAGTTTAATCACTTTGCTTCATTTACTTTAAACATGATAAACTTCAGCGGATGCACAAGTAGAAGCTTTAACATTGACTTTTTAAACTGATGATGAGACTAAATTGGCATTTCCTTTGACTTTAAGTTAATTTTGATAATTTTATTTAATTAATAATTAAATAAAAAATTAATAAAAAATTAATAATTTTTTTTCCGGATGCTGGTATTTTAAACTTCGTCTCCAGACTATATGCTTGTTTGGGACAAAATTCCTCCGGCCCGGTATCTCCTTATACAGCCACATTTTCATTTTCGTATTCTTTCCTGCAAATTGTGCAAACTTGACCTACAGTAACTGCTATCCATTTTTTTAAAAGCCCCACTTAAAGCTGCACTGATCATCATAAAAGGATTCACCCATATTGACAAACCCACAGATGATTATCACCCAACTCTGCAGTCCCTCTCGGCTCATTGGATCCTATTGTTTCTGGGTTTTTTTCCAACTAGGACACTATCAACAAGCCTGTTTTTTTAGCAAAAGCATACATTTAACTCACTTTCTACTTTAACTACTTTCATGTCAAGTTGTTTTTCAAACAACACTGACATGATTTAAAACCAGAGGCTGATATAGTGGCTGAAACGTGCAAATGTGTTGATTTGTATTAATTGTGCTAAAAAAACTGTTCTGATTAGTTCAGTGTGGTCCAGTTTCAAACACAAACATCATAATCCAGGTTTATTTTCAGACTTGTTGGGTCCATTATAGAGCAAACTGATAAATCTGTCAGGCTGATTAAAGCTCATTGCAGATGATCAGTTTCTGTGTATTTGTCGATAAATAAGCATCAAGAAATGTCAGTGCAGAAACACCAAACTAGGTGTTTTACAACAGTGTTATATAGTTTAACCACTAGAGAGCACTGACGAGTTGATTTTTCAACTGTAAATGACCCACTGCACATATCTGTGGTTCATGTTTATGTAAAAAAAGCAATTACTGTTGACCAATATTTTATAAAGAGATTTTTTAAACTCCCAATAACGGACATCAGTATCAATATCATTCAATCTTTAATCTTTAATTCCCAGCAGAGTTTGTTTTTGCCATCTACTTCTGTAGTTTTTTCAGTCCTTGTTTCCTGATTTCTCCTCGTCTCCTCACAGGCCTCTGCTCTGGACGCCTTGCTGGATGACTCGGTGATGTTTGCCAAGAAGCTTCGAGACATGGACCAACCTGTGAGTCTGACGGTGGTGGAGGACCTGCCTCACGGCTTCCTCAGCCTGTCGCAGCTCGCCAAGGAGACGGAGGTGGCTTCAAATATCTGCGTGGAGCAAATAAGGAAGATTTTTCAGCAAGAAAACCAGACGCCTGCTCTCAGCAAACGGCCCAAGCTGGAAGGTACTCATCAGAGTACGAATCCATCGGGCTGATGAGACTGTTGTTCTTGGGTGAAAAAGAGATGTGAGATTATGTGGTGAGAGATGCAATGAATTCAAGAAAAGGAAGCAATTGAGGGAGAATTTTGAAAATGCACAAAAAACTGTCTAACAGGAGGAAGCTTAGGGACACCGCCCTCGAAACCTTTACCGCACAAAATTCCTGTAGGCAATAATGATCTTTAACCAGTTCTAAAATGATCCTAAAAGGTGACAAAATAGGAAACAATGAAGTATTTTTCTACCATGATCCTGATCCAGACCAAGCGCACAATGACAAAACAACGGACCTACAGAACGTTCACCATAACCAGCCCGAGCAGTAATGTCTTACTGATATATGTCAGAAATGGAAGCTTTTGTGCCTTGAATTTAAAGCGCTGCTGTATTTGTATTGTCTTTGAACGAAACATAGTTTTGCCTACGTTAACAAACTGACCAGGATTAAAGGTTTACTCACTGGAAACACAGTCCAGACACACTGTGGTGTTAAGTGTATTATATTTGGATTTAATGTTGAACCTGGTTGTCAAGTGTTTACATCAAACTGATAAGGAGGCCTTCACGTTGTGTTTACCAGCAGTATTTGGGTGTGAATGTAACTTGTAAAACTGTAAAATAATTCTTATTATTTCTTAATGTCAATATTTAACTTTTTTTTTTGTTTTATTTAAAGTCTGGATTAAATCAAAACTGCACGATGTCTTGTTCTTATTTTGTTGAAGGTTCCTGTTCTGTGCTGTTACCTGATAAACCTTTTGACCCTGCTACTATTGTATAATACATGTGAGCTGGAAATTATGTAGTTTCATAAATAGTGGTTATTCCAGCGTGTTTTATGTAGAAACACTGCTGAATTGGGTTTTCACAGGCAGATGGTTGCTGTTATTACTGTACACAAGCTTGTATTGCAGAGGAATTACCGACGAAGTAACCAAATAGCAACACATTTCAACCCCAAACATCATGATACTTGACCTGACCAGGAAAACAATCCCTGAATTTGAGTTTTAATGTTTCCCAACACTCAACTCCACCAAATGTTTGCCCTTGTTGTTGTCGTCAGTTCCCCTATGATATGAATCTTTCTGGTCATACTTAAATTTGAGGTGTTAAAAGAGAAACCTACGTGTTTTCAGACATTTAAACCAATGCCACACTTTTTTGTGTGCTTTTTTTGTGGTATCAAAGGTAAGTTAACATTTT
Source organism: Lagodon rhomboides (assembly GCA_039737535.1). Classification (NCBI taxonomy): domain Eukaryota; kingdom Metazoa; phylum Chordata; class Actinopteri; order Spariformes; family Sparidae; genus Lagodon; species Lagodon rhomboides. The sequence continues at coordinate 6,775,176 of CM077799.1, forward strand.
ATATTCACTTTATTGTACTTTATATGATACCAGTGAAATATATATTCTCCTTTATCATCTGCATTAATGGACAATAAAGCTTTCGAATCTTGAATTTAGAACAAAATATTGCTTTAGCATGCTCAGGTTAAGAGCTGCAAAAATCAATCAAGTGAAATTAGTGCAACTATTTGATTCTTACTATCGTTATCATAAAGTGTTACCAAAAATCTAAAGATATCAAAGACCTAGAACATCAATGTTAGCTACAGCCCTGATTCAAACACTAACTTAAGTAAAACAATATAGTATAGTATAGTATAGTATAATAGTGCTGTGTTTTCATGCCAGTAGCACACTTTAACTAGTATCACTGCAGGGTATTCTTGCAATGTTTCAACCACTAATGGAGACAAATGTCGTGAATATACAATTGTGTAGTTATGTGACTCTTCCACAGCAGTAACCAGGTGCGCCAGCAGGCGGCAGCAGCGCCGTCCAGTCTCACATGTAATAAACATGAGAGCGAGACGTCGAAGAAGAGAGGACGAAGAAGAGGGCGGACATGTTGATTTAAAGGAAGAAACACAATAGAGGCGATTTATTCCAAGTAAAATTCAGTTATTAAAGCGACTTGCGAAGAAAGTAGTTGATCAACCGCACACCGAGCATCCCTTGTAAAATAACGGAGAAACTAAGGTAGGTTTGTGGTGACCTGGAAGCTGCCAGTTTCCGTTAAAAACATCCGAGTTGCTGTGAGCTGGCTAGCACAAAGCTAACGTTAGCGAGTGGAGTTATTTGTGCTAAATTAGCCTTGAGGCTAACGAGCTTGCTAATTGTGCCGTGTAGCGTTGACGAGAAAATTACAAAGAACATAACGATGTATAATACGACATGTGATGTTATTGTCGCTTAGCGCTTCAGTAACATCGTCTTGTTTTGTGATTTAAAGCGTATTAAAAGTCTGAAATGCGAGCGTTGGACGGCTTAGCGGTTAGTTAGCTATGAGCTGCTTAGCTTAACTCAGTAGCTTGACGTTGCTAATGTTGTTCCCCTTGAGACGCAGCACGAAGGGAAACGTCGCTAAATCACTGATTTACAAAGCAAGTTGAGTAAAACCTACCAAAGCTACACTGGTGTTTTTACCATTTCAACGTTAACGTTAACCATTTTGAAGAAAATATTTGGAAAGCTGGGGGAAAAAAGTAAGTTTAGCGACGTTATTACAGAGACACAAGTCGAATGTTTGTATCCAGAGCAAGTACATCCACATTGAAAGCTAGCATAATTTTAGCGTCAGTTTTTGACTTTTGAGACAAACCGTGATTGTGACATTTGTTTCAGACAAATCCAAAGTCTTTCCTGTGGGTCAGTCTTTTCACTCTTGGCAGTTTTGGCTTCACTAATCTGTCTCGGAAGACTGCCACCTGGCAAGTCCACCTGTGCAACCTTAGACCAAACGATTTAGCGATTTAGCTAAAGCCTCTCGCGGTTGTGAGGTCTATCAGGGTGCCGTTAAACTAACGGGTATTATCACTTTTCACTAACTCTGAATTTAAGTCTGAAGTTAAGTCTGTAAAGTGCACTTTGTAGTTTTTGGGTAGAATTTTTAATCAGAAGAGAAAGATCTTCATTGATTGATTTTGATGTTTAAACAAACAAATCATGACTGAATAAACTGAATACTCAGACTGACTTTAAAAAACAACAGATTTTCATACCGTTTTACTTTGTTTATATTTGGCGGACCCTGCCACCTTTCTAGCTTCAAACTGTGTTCTGGGGACCTGATTTTCTTCTGAGAACAGATTGTTTATTCAGTTATGGAAAGTTATTGCCTTCATCACTATTTTGAATATTACCTCTCTGAGTTTCTGTATTTCTTTTCCAAAACTACACAGAAATTCTAACTCAGAATATCGATATTTACGACATTAACGAGGTAATAATACAAACTCAGATATTTATTTTGATAACTGAATAAACAAGCTGTTCTTAGAGGAAAATAAGGTCACACTGTGTGAAGCTAGAAAGGTGGCAGGGTCCGCCAAATATAATATAAACATAGTACAATGGTATGAATTTGTGTTGTCCTTTAAGGTCAGTTTGTTTATTCGGTCACTAAAAATGAAGAAAGATTGTTTATTTAGTGTCTTTAGGCATTAAAGTCAGTTAATGAAGATCTATCTCTACTGATTTAGATTTATTCCTCATAACTACAAAGTGCAGCTTTAAACGTGGAGCTGATTTTAATGCTGGGTAACTTGTGAACACTCTCCAGGGATCTATAATGTCTTATCTTAATCTGCAATTACACATACATTATTATTTGATTATAGTCTGTAGTAGTTATATGAATATGTAAAGTAAGTAAAGGTATAATTCATATTCCCCTCTGAAATGTTGTGATGGAGAAGTATAAAGCAGAGAAGTACCTTAATTTGCACTAATGTACTTAGTTATCACTGGTTCAATGTGAGCAGTGGCAAGCCCCCTATCAAGAGTTACTAGAGATGAAAAGTGATATCTGTTTTTTGTTTTTTTACTGGTAATTAACTGGTTTTCCACCTGGGGGACAAGATTAACCGAGGGGTTGCAAGATTAAAAAACATGGTTGAGTATTTCTTAAGAGCTGAAATTATTGGATGAATGACATTTTTATGCTTTTGAATTGGTAAGTAATGTGATAATTGATCAATTTAAGTTTTTTTCTCTCTCAATTGAAAGGAGTTGCTGTTTTACACTTTAGTTAAGTCATACCTATGCGTGTCTGAATCAACAACTCCCAAGATCTTGGTGTTCAATTTATTATATAAAACTGAGAAAGCAAAATTAATCTTTGCATTTAAGATGGAATGAAGAAATGTTTGGTTAATTGAGAATTGAGAATAATTACCTTAAATGTCAGTTTTCTGTTGATTTGATCTGTTCAGTGATTAGTCACTGCATTTGTTTTCTCTAGGTGAAAAGTTTGAGTTGTTGTCTGACTTTGAGGAGGCAGCGAGTTGATCACGGACACACTTTACACACTGACCTGAAGACCTGTGGTGTCCGGGGAGAGAGGGTCGAACACCTGGAGGAGACAGAAAAACGCACACTGAGGACTCATCAGGGGTGGAAAGCTTTTTGGCTTTGGACTAGACCCCTTGTATGATTTGTGATTTCAGGATTCAGTTTTTCTCAGACACGGAGCGACACAAATCCACACAGTGGAAATAAACGGCGAGCATTATAGACTATATGATTTTGGGGAAAAACTTGTACAAAGTTGGACATCCTTTTTTTTTCCAAGGACAAGGATATTGAGCAACTCTTATGGACTCAAACAGAAACAGGAAACCTTGATGAAAAAGAAATTAAAGCGTTGAACTAAGATTATATTCAAAAAGCTGTTCCCCAAGTTCAGATTGCCTTAGTTGTTCTATTTCAGGACTTGAACCGCTTTGATACTTGTTCACATATAATTTTTCTATATTGTGAGCAAGTAGATTCATGCATATGAATGCAGATTTCTCTTCATTTTGAAGAGCTCTTGTGTAAAAACGTGTTTTTTTTTTGTTGTTGTTCTTGTACGTCAGTCACTCTGTTGTTGAAGGGGACCGAACTGCACGTACATGTGTATATGTAAATACTACGAATTGACTTCTGTTGTGAAAGCTTTGGACTTTAAAAGAATAGAGAATATTGTTTGTTAATGCTTTATTAAACTTTTTTACTTTTGAAGAGAATTTTTAAAAAGAAAAACCTAAGAGGCAAAAATCTAATACTTTGAAGAAAAAAAAAAACAACAACAGCAAGCAAAACAGGAAAAATGGCAACCGCCAGAACAGAAAACGTTGGCCCAGTCGTCATGGGACTGAACAAGCAGAACGGGCAGCTCAGAGGACAGACCAAACCAGCTTCGGTCCAGCCAGCACCCACAACTCAAGGAAAGGCTTTGGGTGCACCCCAGATAGCAGGCGGTGCCTCTCAGGACGGAGGAGGCATTAAGTTTGGAGATGACTGGAAAAAGAGCTTAAAGCTCCCTCCCAAAGACACCAGGGTCAAAACCTCAGTGAGTCCAACGTGGCAACAGTTTCCCTGATCTTTCTTTGGCTTCAAACTAGTTTTCTACTGTCATCCTAACCTTTCTGTGTCCACTGCAGGATGTGACGTCAACCAAGGGCAATGAATTTGAAGATTACTGCCTCAAAAGAGAACTCCTGATGGGCATCTTTGAGATGGGCTGGGAGAAACCGTCTCCTATCCAGGTAAGGTTCATTTCAGTCAGTTGTTGGGAGCATTATGAATAACTTCAGTATGATACTACAGTTTAGTCAAAGAATGAGACCATGGATAATATTTTGTATTTCCCTGCAGGAGGAAAGCATTCCCATCGCCCTGTCCGGACGGGATATTCTGGCTCGGGCCAAGAACGGAACAGGGAAGAGTGGAGCCTATCTCATCCCACTGCTGGAGAGAATAGACCTGAAAAAGGACCACATACAGGGTGAGACACCACCTGTAGATTATACAGTTACTGTCCTCCAACCTTTACCATCAGCTTCACTGTAGTCCCTCCCTCGTCAAGCTCACCTTTCTCCTTATCTCCAAGTGCTTTACTACCTTTTATTGTCCTGTTTGTAAGATGTTTTGTCTCGTTTGTTCCTCTATAAAACCTCTCACCCTCCACCATTGTTGTAACCTGTGTATTTTTTTATGCTGCAGCGCTCGTCATGGTGCCCACTCGTGAGCTGGCACTGCAGGTGAGCCAGATCTCCATCCAGATCAGCAAACACCTGGGAGGAATGAAAATCATGGCCACCACCGGCGGCACCAACCTGCGAGATGACATCATGCGCCTGGACGAGACTGGTAAGACCTCAGTGTATCTTACTGACATACTTCACTGCCCACTATTCAACACAGTGTCATGTGCTCACCGATGTCAGACATTTGTAAGTCTGTTGGCTTAGTAAGGTTCAGGGTACAAACCATAGTGAACAGACAAATACAATCGGCATTTACTATTTCCTGTTTTCCACATCAGTGCATGTTGTCATCGCCACGCCTGGGAGGATCCTGGACTTGATAAAGAAGGGAGTGGCAAAAGTGGATAGAGTCCAAATGATGGTGATGGATGAGGTAAAGACACAAAGCAACGTGTTCATTATCAGCCGTATGGATCATTACCACGCTCACCACAATTGTCTCCGTTGTCCCTCAGGCGGATAAGCTGCTGTCTCAGGATTTTGTGGTGCTCATCGAGGATATCATCAGCTTCCTGGCCAAGAACAGGCAGATCCTGCTCTACTCTGCAACCTTCCCCATCAGTGTGCAGAAGTTCATGGTGAGTGGTCGGTTAATTGCTTCGCTGCCTCGCCAACCCCGATGGCTCGGGGCCACTTGGCACCGCTCGGCTCACACTGCAGCCCAAGCTGTTCTCACACTGCGCCTGGATCTGTGTTAGTCTGTTGTGCACTTTACAGGGCCGACTTCATCGAAAGTCTGTAAACGTCTTCGCCCTTTGGATCGTGCAGACTAAATATGTGAATAATTGTGATTTCGGTTTTATAAAAGCTATGAGACATCCTACTTGCCGCAAATTCAGCTGTCAGCTTGCTGTTTTAAATTCACTCTGACTGTGTTAAACTGTTAATTCTGTGTCCTTCCTCCAGGCCAAGCACCTTCAGAAACCCTACGAGATTAACCTGATGGAGGAACTGACTCTGAAGGGCATTACTCAGTACTACGCCTACGTCACAGAGAGGCAAAAAGTCCACTGCCTCAACACGCTGTTCTCCAGGGTAACTGACTAACTCTATATTCGCTGTCCGTGAATTTTAAACTACCAGCCGTATGGTCACAAAGACGCTTCTGGTCGTAGTAAATGGTGTAAAAGATTTTTTTTTAAATTATGTATCAGAGCACAAATTGCTTGAGTGGAAAAACAATACAACAGCGTATCTGTAGTTGTTGGAAAAGTACATTTTTATTCAGTCTTTCCTGCTTCAGTTCCTCTTTTAACGAATTGGTCAACGTAGAATTTTGATCACAATCAGACCAAAGGACATGAGGATGATGTATTGATCCATAACATATTCTTATTGTTTTTTTTTCCTCTCTCCGTCACAGCTTCAGATCAACCAGTCCATTATCTTCTGTAACTCCACTCAGAGGGTGGAGCTCTTGGCCAAGAAGATCACTCAGCTGGGCTACTCCTGCTTCTACATCCATGCCAAGATGATGCAGGTGAGGACGAGGCACATTCTGACAAAATGTTGCCATAGATGTCGATCAAATTGGAAATATATTCTTAGACAGGACAGAAAACACCATATATAATCATAATAAATACAATATTTTTACAATACTTTTGTGACATTTTGTCTTGTTTGTTTTCAGGAATATAGAAACCGTGTGTTCCACGACTTCAGAAATGGACTGTGCAGGAACCTGGTCTGCACCGGTGAGTTTCTGTTGTCTACATCTGTTTAGTGTTTTTTAGTTTTTGTCTGAAACATCAGCGTTTCTCATACTGTAGCCAACAAACCTGCAAAAATGATCTCCTCATCATGTCCTCTTAGTCATGGGGGAAAAAAATGTTTGATTTCATTAACAAAACACTACTGAATGTGTCAAAACTAGCGTTCCAGTGTTATCCAGAAAGGCACAGAGGTTATCTGAGATTATCTAATTTTCTGTTTTCTTCCAATAGATCTCTTCACCAGAGGTATTGACATCCAGGCCGTCAATGTCGTCATCAACTTCGACTTCCCCAAGAATGCTGAGACTTACCTCCATCGTATTGGAAGATCAGGTACATGATTCAGTCCTTAACAAACGTGCACCAGATGCATTATATTGAAGCTTCACTGTCTCATTTGTGGAAACTGGTTTGAAACCTCCAGTACAAACACAAGTGATCAGTAGCTTTAATGCAATACAAGTTGTTGACATGAGCTCAGTCACAGTGAATTTGTTTATTAAACACACTGTGTGACTCTCAGGGAGGTTCGGTCACCTGGGCTTGGCCATCAACCTGATCACATCAGAGGACCGATTTAACCTGAAGGCCATCGAAGACCAGCTGGTGACCGACATCAAGCCCATTCCCGGCAGCATCGACAAGAGCCTCTACGTGGCTGAGTTCCACTCGTCCGGTGGCGACTGTGATGTGGAGGAGGTGGAGGAGAAGTCAGGACACCAACAGGACAGCGCCTAAAGCAGGTGAGATGCTTTGAAAGACTTCTATTGCATGAAAACTCTCAGACTTATCTGATTCTGATCGGTTTTATTCTCCCTCCAGGACAGTCGGATACACCGGGCTTTTGCACAGACATCAGCGCTTGCACACAGGCTTCAGGCAACTCTTCAGTTTCATGTTTCTCACTTTGTTTTCAGAGCCTTTCAAACGGATGTAAAGGCTGTTTTTATTTTTAGCATTTCCTCAAAGAGAGCTGCCTCATTCTTTTATTTTAATTAACTGAGAAAGTTAAACTGACTTGTTTTGCACCAAACTCAGAGAGGACCATGCATCCAGTGTATTTTTCCGAAAATGTGTCGTGGTTAGACGGCAGCGCCGATGGTTATCAAGGCTGTTTTGAACCCGTCGTCCTTGGAGACTGTTTTCATTTCCAGCAGCAGGGTTTGGCCTCTTTTTAATGTTACAATGGTGCACTTACACCAGCCATCGTTCTGTCCACTTAACACTGTTGTTGTCACTTAAGTGCCTTACTTACTCCCATGTGCACTCATCCATTCATAGCCTGCTGTCTTCTGTCATGCAGCAGAGTACAAGCACAAATAATATGAATTTAATAGAAACCCAAGTTTATTTAAACATCCATTATGCAAGGGAAAAAGACAACACACACACACACACTCCTGCTGAGGGGTGTGTGTCGCAACACGGCTCAAAACCATCCTGAATGTGAACGTTTATTTTTAATGTGAACGTTGCAATAAAAAAGGGCAGCTTTATTTAAATACTGCGTGACTGTTTTTCCCTTTCACTATGAATAAAACATGAGCGGATTTAATACGAGAAGAAGGCTAAAGACACAAGCCCCTATACCGATTCATGGACGTTAGCCCGCGGCCGCACAAAACGGCGTGGGAACCGGATAACGGCTTCGTGCTCTTACATCATGGCTGCCGCTGTCTGGAGGTTTCTTTTTACATAAAAAATCACATTGAGCTGGTGAATACTGTAAACCCATCGGCCACTGCAGCTGCGAGACGAACAACTGGTTTCCACTAATGCATCGAGACCGGTTCAGAACAGGTTCGATAGCCACGTTTGTCATTACTGAACCGATAATTGAGTATTGATCGGTCCGAGGAGTTAATTGTTTTTGAGGAAATTGGTGCAAAACAACAGTTTAAATTTCTTGTCTTTTTTTCTTTCCCCCCACTGCTTCAGATTCAGTTTTATTTTCAAAGTGCATTTTTGCAAAAATCCCAAGCCCCATCACGACAAAATTGAAGTTTGTGAATGTATATGTTGCCAATGTGTACTCTCTACAGCCCAGTGGGTGGATGCCAAGCTCTTACATTTGACGGTTGTCATTCGGTGTTGCTGCTGTTGCGTAAGAAACTCCTTTTCAGGCTTTGCTTTGATTAAATGGCTTCACGGACCAGAGGGGTGAAACCTGCTCAGTCTCTAAAGGACCACATTGAACTACAACTTAAAGAAAAGTCAGTTTTCTTTCTGCAGCAGCAGCAGGAGGGCGTACGAGGGGTGGGCTCTGTGTATGAAAGCAAAATTGTAGCATCTTTGAACAGGCAGCTGTGACTTCTTTGTTTTTGTCCTCCCCTTACAGCAGTAATGCTACAAAAAAAGACATAAAAAAGAAAGTATTTTTGCTTTTAAGATTTATTTTTGATGTTGCTTAAAGCAGTTTGGAGGGGGAGGGACTGTGAGGCTTTAGCACTGGGTATCTTTGTGGAGGTTTATTTTGGGTGGGTTTGCAGAAGCCAAGTGTTTTATCAGATGCTCTCTGGGCATCTTTTCCTCTCTCTGGTACTTAAAGCGAAGACAGACGCTTTGATTTAAAGTCATTTTCCCCACAAAAATACCTGGTTTTCATCGTGATTTAAGTGCCAGAGAGAGAGAGAGAGTTCTACAGGAGCGAGTTTCTGGGAAGCGTTGAAGCACTGTGATCTTCTACTTTGTGTGAGAGACGATCAGAGCGCCATGATTTGTTCTCAGCAACTCGATCCATTTTTTTCCACTAGGGCAATCTTTAATACGAGGTGTTATGAATCATTTTGAGGAAACAAAATTGTAAATGATTCATTGTTTACTCCAGTCGTTTACAATTCTACACAACAAAAAAAAAATGAAAATACTTTGCTTCATGGGCGGAGGAGGAGGGTTTTTTTTTCTTTTCTTTTTTTTTTTTCTTCTTGAAATAGACTTTCAGGATTTACATTGAAGCAAAACCAAAAAAGGAGAATGTCGTATGAGTGTGTGCGTGAGAGAGATCGTATGTTTGTATGTGTGTGCGTGAGTGAAAGATGGTGTGTGTGTTTTGTGTGTGAGTGTGAAAAAATGCCGGCGACTGTTTGAACAAGGTGTGTGTCTTGAGTGCGAGAGAGAGAGACGTGTGTGTTTGAAGCTGTGACAGGCTGTTTAAGAATCATTACGTTTACATGCAGCTTCAACCGAACTGTTGGACTCTGCTCGTCTTTGAGAAAGTCACAAGTCACCAGAGTCAACGTGGTTAAAATAACCGTCTTGTTAACAGTCTGGAGCTGCATGTAAGCGTGCGTCTTTTTGTTTTCTGTGTTTTCATGTGCAGACTCGTCCTGTGTTTCTCTTGGCGGTGTACGATGTCTTTACTATCGGTATGGATGCTTAAAAGTTGTCAGGGATGGGATTTTTCGTCTCTGTTCTCCTTTTCCATCTCCTGCTTCAATTTTGTGGACACAAATCTGATTTCTAATGACAAAGTTCCACTTTTCTGTTCTTTTTTTTTTATGTTTTATGTCCCTGATCTCATCCCTGACAGTCCTTCCATGATCTCCTTTGTGATTATACATACATTTAAAGCTGAACCTATCAAGAGTTGGTGAGGGTAGTTGTGGAATTTTCCATATTTTTGTTTTTCTTTTGGCTCTCAAAATGCCCCCACAAAGAAAAAATGACCCTTTACTTTTATTACAACTTAGAATTTTTATAGCTCCAGCCATGTGTTTAAATCAGTTCTGATACGATTTTACTCATCAAAGTATTTGCTGAGATCTCAGACGAGGCAGCGTCACTGAAAATCGGCGCATTGTCGCGTTGGAGAGCTCGATCCTGAGTTTTATGATCCACTGTAGAACTGATGGCTGGAGCTGCAAAATTAAGTTGTAATAATCATTTTTTCTTTAAACCAACAAGGTGTAACGTCCTGGACAAAAATAGCTGATTGTTGAGTGAGTGTATTTTTTTCAGGAAGTTACATTTTGTTGCTTTAATTAAACATTAATGTAGATTTATTTTTATTTTTTTGCCTGGAATCTGTTCCCTTTATTGCACTTGATAATTTTTGTAGTATTTCTCCAGCCATATGGCGGATATGATAATTTACTCATCAAAGTAAATGCTGAGCTCTCAGAACAGGGCGATCACTGCTAAAAATAGCTACATAATGACAGCTCTTTGATAGGAACAGCTTAATCATGCACTGTAGAACTGACGACCAGCGCTGCACAACTTTTCTTTAAGCTACGTTCAGCGTAAATTTGACATTTTTGTTGGAGTTAACTTGTGTATTAGTGGTCACAAAGGAGATCATGATGAATGTTGAGTGAATCTGTTTATTTTGTCATCTGGTGTTGTTAAGACGTCTGCGTCTGTGTGTGCACTCTGACCTGTGGAGTCAGGAGTGCTGACGGGTGGGAGGGATATTTGTCAAAAACCTGTTTTGAAAAGGGTAACTGTAAAAAAAAAAAAGAAAAAAAAAAAAAAAAAGAAATTGGAAAGGGTGAGGATTTGGTTGAAAAATGGCAAGAAAAAAGGTCAACACCTTGATTTAAAACTAGTATTAATGGCTGAACTGCCCCTAATACTTCTACTGTGCATAGCGAAATTGAATTGGACCTCTTAATTTGCTGCACTAATGTAGACTCACCCACGCTTTAGGTGATTTCAGCCAACCTTCATGGTGAGCTCAGCAGAATTGTTGTAGGAAGCTGAGGGTAAAGTTACAACAGTATTTCCCTGCAACATGGATAGAAAACAGTGGTGTTACGACCCTAAATTGGCTCTCAAATTTCCTGTTTTTCAGTTTAAATGTCACTGGGGACAAGGTTGCTCCAGTATTTTCTCTACAACATGGATAGGAAGGAGTGGTAATACAGTGATTCTAAATTGGCTTGCAAAAAATGTTGGTTCAGTTGATCCCACATGCTTAAAAATCTTCTTTTCTATCGTCAGTTTTTATTTGAGTTGAGTTTTCTCACTTCTTATTGGTACCTTTTGTGGCCCCGCATCTCCCAAATCAATTTCCAGCCCCATGTCCAGTTTGGACTTGAATTGTGATAGCCTAAAACCAGACTCCATGTTTATTTTCCCTCACTGTCCCATCATTCCCGTTTCGTGCCATTGGGGTAAAACTCAGTAATGATCGGATGGTACTGCAAAAAATGTCATCCTCTCATTGGTTACCTTTGTTGCTTTTGTTTTTCTTTCCTTATGAAACACACTGAAAAAGGCACAAAGTATTTCAACAACTTGTGTTCATCACTCTGTCCTCTACTGTTGTAATGTGGAAATACATGCAGGGGTTATAAAATTCAATAAATTGAACTTAAATTTACGCTGACTTGTGTTCTCTCTTCTTACTCTTCTGGGTTCTTTTAAGACTTTTGTATCCTGTTTTAGAACACAAATGCACACAAATACTGGACATGCACGTCACCGGGGGTAATGCAATACGACCCATGTTAACAACAGTTAGCTTTGTGTTCAGGGTTACTGTTGAAATGGTCCCAAGAGGAGAGAAAAGCATACAAAGGCAACACCGACAGGGCATCAAGCACTGAGGTCTCAGTTCATCTTGCATCTTGTATAGGAGGAAAATTAAAGGTGCATTACGTAAGAAGTTTAGTTTCAAATATTCCAAAATTGACAAATCATCAACAGAATGTGAAAAAAATAACTGCTTTTTTTTAGAATATGAATTCAACGGGTGGCCAAATCTTACATAATAGCACCTTTTTAAAAATGCCCAATGCCTTATGTGAATACTGTTTATCTCTCAAAACAAGCAAAAAAAATCCACTAAGCAAATACAAAAAGTATTATGACACTGGAAAAGTAAGTGTCTTTCTTTCTACATACTAATATAATGCATATTCATGTGTAGTCGCCATTTTTAGTAAAGCATTTGTCAGTACAAAGCAGATAATCCCAGTGAGGATAATTATAAAAGTGACTGATTAACAACATGGGAGTGTTAGGAAGAAGTAAATAAATACTTTGATAATATGTAGTATCCTGTTCAAATGCAATGCACATTTTAACAAAAAAAAAAAAAAAAACATTTGGGGAGAAGATCTGTGTTTGCATATCCTACATGTCCTTGTTTTTCTTCTCTTCGATTACATTACATGATTCAAATAGATGCTGTGGCTCAGCAGAGGTTTTGTGACTCCTGAGCGCTGCTGCTGTGTGAACTGTGGCTGTATGAAGAGAGAGGCGCTGCTGTGTGTCAGCTACAAACTCAATAAACTGGTCTGGGAGCGGTGTGACTTTGCCTTTAGACCCTCAGGCTGCCGTTTGACCTTGAAGGTATTTTATCCGTGACATTCTACCACGACGTATAAGTCGATCCGCCAATCGGTAACCTCAGGCTATAACGTCCCGCCCCTCTTCAACTGATTAGCAAATAGAGTTTGAGTGGGGGCGTGACGTAACGACATATCACCCCGCCTCCGATTCTTCATACATAATAAATGAGTGACAGGTCTTTCTGCCAATCATTCATGAGAGTCACGATTCGTAATCCAATCATAGCGCGCCTTTAGGAAAAAGGCGGACCCTAGCGTCACGCGTCGAGCGTCTTCTTCTTTGGTGCCACCGGTTTCAACTTCCGGCTGCATCGTCCTCTGGATATCACAACGTGAGTAGCTATCGTTACCAATGTGTTTTATATAACAGGAGGTTTCACTGGAAACATATCAACGTATTGGCTGTTTATTCGTCAGTCGCCACCTAACGAAGCGATATTTGTTTCCCTCCGCCGGCAGCAACTGTGTGTTTTAATGCTGTCAGCCGGCTGACAAGCTAGCAAGCAGGTTAACCACTGCACTAAATGGCGCTAAAGAGCTAGCTTAGCTAACTTTTTTATACTGGCTTGTAGGTGAAGCAGGTTCATTTAAAACATTAGCAACATTTAATAAAGAAAGTAGTAAGTAATCCGTGTTTTATCACCCATCTCCCTCACATAATGTTATTGTGTTTTAATATTAGCCGGTGTTTCTTACGTGCTGCAGCTCTAACTTCATATGAATGAGCATGAGCTGTGTCAAAGGTTAAAGGGGCACTCCGCCCATTGTACTCGTGAAGATCAGATTTCTCATAATGGGAGATAACAGCCTTATGTTCTCGCTTGGTTTTAACCCAGACACTCATGCAGCCTCTCTTGCTTTATCCCAGAATGGGCAGTGTTTTGGCTGCCAGCTCCCCCAACCCTCCACCACCAGCCTCTGGTGGTGCTGCCGTCCCGGGGCTGACGGTGCCACCAGGCTTCGGGATGCCTCCAGTTTCCTCAGTTTTAACCCCCAGTGAGGCAGCCGCAGGACAGCAGCCGGAGGCGGAAAGCCCTCTGCCTAACCCGGGTGCATTTGATGAGTGTCATCGCAAGTGCAAAGGTAAATGGAGAAGTCACAGTCTTGCTACTGATAAGACACACAACAGGAAACTGGGTAGACGTAGATATAAAGTTACACTGCAAGTGAACATGTGTTTTTTTGTCTGAAACCGCACACTTGGTTTTGTATGTTTCTTATCTGCATCTGTGTGTGTTTTCTTCTCCAGAGGTGTTCCCTATGCAGATGGAGGGCGTCAGGCTAACTGTCAACAAGGGCCTTAGCAATCACTTCCAGGTCAGTGAAGTTATTAGATTTTTTTCCAACAGAAATTAGAACACTTTTCTTCTCTGTTGGCATTTGCCTATGACTGACTGACACACAGAATTAAGCCTTAAACTAATTCCATAAGATTAAAATAAATTCAGAGTTTTGTACCTCCACTCTGCCTGCTCTCCTCCACACAACACTCAGTAAAGTCTCATATTTTTTTTTACATCTAACTTGGTGAATTAAGGGTTTATTTTGACCAAACCTAGGCTGGTGTTTTTTGGGACAGATTAACAAAATTTAAAAAATAATAATTTTAACATATCGGCCAAGCCTGAATTCCACTATGGATCAGACCAAATGAAGCGAACTGCAGATGTGTTAAAATGACATTTTGATTTAGTCCTTTTTCAACTCTCTATCAGGTGAATCACACTGTGCTGCTGAGCACCTTGGGAGATTCGTCCTACAGGTTTGGTGCAACATACGTTGGAACAAAGCAGATGGGTCCAGCAGAGGTACGCTGCCGTAAAGTCACTGTCAATCTCATCGGTAAGATGTTTGTTTTTTCCTCTTATATGAACTGTTAATTGAATGTTCTCCTCTTTTTGTTCAGTTTTTTCCAGTCATGGTGGGAGACATGGACAACAGCGGCAGCCTTAACGCCCAAATCATCCACCAAATCTCCAGCGGAGTACGATCCAAATTGGCCTTCCAGGTAAACCGGCAACATTTTTTTCCCCTGTTGGACCTTTTATTGCATAACTTGAATACCGCTATAACCATATTATAGCATGTTTTTACTATGAAAGTACATTTTTATTTAATTTAATTTGTTTGCCAGTATTGGCTTGTCACACATGTGTTGTACCAAAAATATATTGATCTTTGTATCTGCCTGTATAAATCCGGTTTCATTCAGGCTTTAATGTTTCTGACTTTGTTCAATTCTGTCACATCTCAGACACAACAAAACAAGTTTGTGAACTGGCAAGGCGATGCTGAGATCAGGGGAGAGGATTTTACTGCAACGGTTACTCTTGGAAACCCAGACGTCCTTGTCGGCTCTGGTAGGTCTTCAGTCCGTGATGCTGTGTAGATCCAGTCTGTGATCTGTTCACATTTTGTCATCCAGAGACTAAAATAACTTCTTATCCTTGATGTTTTAAGCTCGTTTTAAATTTTCTGACGGAATGTTTTAATTTGACCAAAACAAAGATGTTGTTCTGAAGCTGAACACGTCTCGTTGTCCACCTGTCAGGTATTGTTGTAACACACTACCTCCAGTCCATAACACCAGATCTGGCTCTGGGAGGGGAGCTGGTTTACCACCGCAGGCCCGGAGAGGAAGGCGCAGTGATGTCTTTAGTTGGCAGATACACAGGTGAGGCACAGGTTATTTCAAACATGTTGTCTGGATCCAATTTTCTTGGAATTAATGTGTCCATAATGTTGTTTTTTTTATTTGATTAAATCAGTATTGACCTCACCTCCTTCAATACAGGTAGTAACTACATCGCCACACTGACGCTCGGCTCAGCGGGGGCTCACGCTTCATACTATCACAAAGCCAACGACCAGGTAACTTTGTCGCCTTTAACTTGTTTTACATGTTTGTGGCCTCTTGATGTGTTTATGATGATTTTAACTGTGTGCTGCTCTTCAACAGTTGCAAATCGGGGTGGAGTATGAAGCAAGCAGCCGTATGCAGGACACCAGCGTGTCATTCGGTTACCAGCTAGATGTTCCAAAAGCCAATTTACTGTTTAAAGGTACAGTGTTTATACACTTTTTTATTTAAGGGGAAACACGTTCATTACCACAGTGATAATTCTGCACAGGGAGCTGTCTTTAAGTTTTTAGCCAACTATTTTTTGCTGTAGTTTTAGCTTACTGGGGTTTTCGCACAGAGATTCAACAAAATAAACTCACAAAATGTCAAGAAATTAGATATTTTTATACCTCATTTCCTTAATAAGCAGAAAAACACAACCATTGAAACTCTTTTCTCTCTTTACCAAACTAAAAGGAGCTTAATTGCCTCGTTAATTCATCATGAAGCACACTTCATTTAAACTCCACATAAACAAAATAAAACTGACAAACAGTCTTGTTTTGGCTTTCCACAATCTCCTCTGGTTTGGTTGAAATAAATCCTCACTTCACCAAATAACTAGGGAAAATATCACAGCTCTACACGCCACTTTCACCCACTGCTGATGTCTGACTTACTCTCAGTTCTCTGCCCTTGTCGTCCCCCAGAGTCGTAGTCCTGATCAGACCCACTTTAAATCACCTTCATACTGTGTCCTCTGTTGTCCAGCTGACCTTAATTCACCAGTCTGGTGTCCAGCTGAGATCAGTAGGAGGCTGCTGAGCCCCTCTGCCTGAGGTGATGATCAAAGGCCAAATCCAGTCAGTTAATAAGGCCACTAGCTCCACGGTTAATTTAGCCAATTAGCAAAAGATAGCTAGCAAAGGGCAGCAGTTGTCGGTTAGTCTGGTGAGCTACCTTCAACTTCTGGCCATATTCTACCAATTACAGCTTTTTACAAATGATAAACAGAACAGCACACACACAAACACATCTGCAGATATTTTATGTTTCTCTCACTTTTCTTGGAAACTTCATATGTCATTAATTTTCATAATCGACCCGTCTAACATTCAGTCTCCTGTTTCTCTTCCAGGTTCAGTAGACAGTAACTGGGTAGTTGGTGCAACGTTAGAAAAGAAGCTGCTGCCGCTGCCGCTCTCTCTGGTCCTCTGCACCTTCCTCAACCATCGCAAGAACAAGTTCCAGTGCGGTTTCGGCGTCACCA
Organism: Lagodon rhomboides; assembly: GCA_039737535.1. Lineage (NCBI taxonomy): Eukaryota > Metazoa > Chordata > Actinopteri > Spariformes > Sparidae > Lagodon > Lagodon rhomboides. The sequence goes on from CM077799.1 coordinate 6,792,029, forward strand.
TCGGTTAGGCTGACTGAGCGGCGGGTTATCGACCCCGCGGACTGACAGACAGAACAGACAGACTCACTATGGACGAGCAGACTATGCCGTGTACACTACTGTGTCCCATCAACTCAATCTGCCCCATACGGCCATTTCCATGTTATCTGTTTCCCAGATCGTGTTTCATCAAATAGAAGGTAATAATGTAAATCAAATGCCTTTTAATCGTATAACATGCGTCGCCTGATTGATCAGAAGAGTAACAAATAATGTGGTCGATCAGGAAGTTGTTGACGTGGACTCTCGACACAAACCAATAGACAGTAGAAAGACCTAACACATTATGAGACATTACAGAGCTCTTTGTTTTTGTCACTGAGGTCAGTGCCTGTCGCTCCAGTGCTGAATTTTATTCTTGTTTTGTTTTTTTTACTGTAAAATCTGTCTTGGCGTGCGGTGACTGAAGTCGTTGTCATTTGTTTGTTTAAAGGTGATTTATTGGTTACAGACGAGTTTACCGGCTATCTGGAAGGAGTGTACTGTACTGTACTGCATGTTCACAATCCATCACTTGTTTTGTTGCCTTTTTTATGTTACGTACATATGAAACCGTATATATGACCTGTATATACCTCTTGGAAACTGATAAATACCATTTCTTACAAAAACTGCATGGCTGTGGCTGTTTCCTTCAGTCGATCTTGTTTCTGAAATTAGCAAAGTCCCCTCAGCGCTCTGGGCCTGAGGCCTGAGGCCTGAGGCTTGAGGGTGGACTTTAGGACTTGGCCTATGATTCACATCACATGGTTCACTTCTTATACTCATCGATCAGGAATCCCTCGTGCCCTCTGGATGGAGGCATTTTCATCCTGGAACAGACGACTCCCCTCAGGACAGTTTCATCGTAGAATGAAAGTGATCACTTAAAACAACTCCGTGTTGATTTGTAGTGACCCTTTCTTCTAAGGGGAGCCAAATCATGCCGGCTAAATGCCACCTACAGCTATATATGAATATAAGAATATCATTAGTTCTTAAGATTTGGATATCAGGGTTGCATCTTGCCTAAAAATAGAAAAGATTGTCTGATATTTGGTCGGCATGAAAGGTTCTGTACTCCTGGAGAAGAGTCTTGTAGACTAAAACTGAGTCGAAAGGTTTAAGAAATAAAACCTTTTAAAAGTAATTTCAGGGTGAATGTATTCGATAGAGTTTTTAAATACAAGATAACAAGACACTTCTGGCAGACATCAGCTTGGGTTTGGACATTTAAAATGTTTTAAATATTTGTTTTTCATGACCATGTTTATGTACAGGACAGACGCTGTTTTAATATGTGAGCAGATGATAGAAAATATTAAAAACAAACATCAATACTTGGTTGTAGACATGAGTTTTAATGCAACACACAAATAAAACACTTCTCAGCGATGTATTGAGTCAACACAACAACACTGTGATGATATCACACGGACCGAGTCGTGACATTATGTTTGTGTTGTATTTAAGTGCAGCTTTGTAGAATTTGCCGTGATATTGTAACTGGATGTGGTTTCTCATGCTTATCAAGACACCGAGAGTCTGAACGGACCGGTTAAAGTTTATTTAACAAAATATATATCGTGTGAAGTTCAAATAAATTATTTGGTGAGTGTTCTGAGGCGGGTGAAGCAGTTTACTGGGTCTTCCTGGTGAAAGACTCCCACAGACCGGTCAGCTGAGCCTGCAGGTCCTGAGCGCTGGCGTCCAGCTTGGCCTTCAGCTCCTCTCCCAGTGGAACCAGGTTCTGCTGGATCTCCTGGGTCTTCTGGGTCAGCTGGGCCTCGAAGCTCTGGGTCAGGGGGATGATGGCCTTCTGAAACTCATCCACGCTCTGGTCCATCTTCTCCTTGATCTCCTCGGTGTAGGGGACCATCTGGACCTGCAGGTCGGCCATTTTCTTCTCCAGCTGCACCTTCAGCTCCTGGCTCTTCTGCTGCAGGACGGCCTTCAGGGGCTCGGGGTCCATGGCCTCGACGTAGGGGGCCGCCTCCCTCTGCAGCTCCTCCACCTGCTTCTGGAGGTTGGCCACCAGCTCCTGAGCGAAGGGCTGCAGGTTAGCGCTCACGGCGGACATGTCCTTCTCCAGGCGGGTCTTCAGCTGCTCGGCCTCCTGGGTGAAGCGGGTCATGAAGTCCTGGGTGAGAGGAGCCACCTGAGTCTTCAGAGAGACGACGTACTGGTTCACTGTGTCGGCGCTCTGAGAGATCTTGGCGCTGAAAGACACAGAGAGAAACAATTAATAGATCGAAACACGGAGTATTTATAAATGTGACTCGTCTTCTTTATTATTTTGGCTCTTACTTCACTTCCTGTCCCAGCTCAGACTGCCTGATCTGGTTCAGGGAGTCCTCGGCGGTGGAGGTCGCTTTAGCAACGTAGTCCCAGAAAGCATCCTTCACCATGTCCAGGCTGGTCTTGGGAGGCTCCTGCCACAGGATGTTGGCATTGCAACCTGTGGATGAAGAAAAAAACAGCAGATTTAACAAAGAGGTTTGGTGGAAGACGAACGCTTCGGGTCAACGTGGATCAGAACTTCACTCACCAGAGAGAACAGCAAGTGCGAGAACCACGAGGACCTTCATGACTGAATCTGACTGTGGATGAAGAAAACAGATGAACAATTTAATATTTGTGTAATCTGGCATATGATTCAGTCCTGAATTCATGAGAAGGGTTTGAATATGAACAGATGCGTTACCTTCCAGAGGCAGCTCGTCTCTTCTTCACTCGGAGGCTGACCGGTTGTGCTGTTCAGGCGCCCGCTCCTGAGTTTTTATAGCCATCTTGGAGGGTAAAGTCCTCCTCTGGATGCCCCGCTGGACACATTCTTGTCACTGCTGTCACTCCACGTCATGATTTCAGTGTCCTCGACTGTTCTCTGCCATCTGGGCGGGTCGGTTTATACCCTGACAACAGCATCACACCCAGCAGATACACAGACGCCTGTGATTACTGGCCTTAAAAGACATAATTCAGTGACTTACATTTTAAAGTCGCAAAGAAATGGGACAGAAAATTTCCACTTAAAGGTTCATGAAATTATTTTGGGGCATTTTGGCAAACAGGCCCATATCAGGCCGTCTGTGGCCCGAGTCTTGGCGATGTGTCTCGGCCTTTGTTGGCGAATAATCATTAATCACTCTGATTGGCTGTTCAGATAAGCAGAACCAGTGCACAAGAAGGGAAACTGAAATAGAAAGATTAAAGCTTCTTGAGCCTGTTGCTGTCTTATTCATGATTTCACAATCTCCTCGGTTACTTTTCTTGTGCCATTTGCATCTTTTTATCAGACATATTCTCGATCAGTGGCTATATTAGGCAGAACGGTGTGAAAGTGACGGACAAACTGTTTTATCCTCACAGCGGTTTGTATATCCACTAGGTTTCCGTTTTTGAATGACAGATACAATTACGAGTGAGAAGGACACCAGATGAACTCATGAACAAAAAATGAAGAACATCTTGGCTGGATTATTCAGACGATATTAAGATATGTGTATAATTAACACAATATCAATATTTCACTTCTTAATGTCACAATTATTGTGAATATCACAACATAGCGACACCCCAAACTGTAATAAAGTGCTATAGAAGGTCTTGAAGCTCAGAAGCTCAAGATTACAGAGCCACAGCTACGATCCTGTGACAAAAGTGACATTTTGAATGAGAATAGTGCATTTGGGGCGTTGTTGAGAAAACAAAAACACTAAGACTTAAAGTCTGGAGGCTTAAAGTCGACAGGGCACTGGGGGAGGAGGGCACAATATATATTATCCTGTCTAAAGACATCTTCTCTTATGTACTTGTGGCAACATTTAGTGTATTCCCTCTTCACTCAAATGACAGATACATGACAGTTCTTGTTTCCCAGAGCAGGACGTCTTCAGCTCCTCCAGGCCTCCTTACATAACGAGTCTTTGTGTGCGTCATATGAAAACACCTGTGTGTTTATCAGCAGTTTGTCCTCAGAGGAACACTCTGTCTTATCGGTCGGCCCGGATCGAAACACTGCTCAAGGAAACATAGCATTCCTCCGTGGAGATAATCTGCAGGGCTCGATCAAAGTCCTGCTCACATCTCACTGACCTATAAACGTCTGACAACACTGATCAGTCGACATAAAGCTGAGAGCATTAAAGTGAATCAGTGCGTTTACTCTGCGATTCTTCCGAGTGTTCAACAGAAACAGATCAGTATTTGTACTGTCTGACACGACAGAGAGAAACAGTCGCAGCCTCGTCATCTTATCTGCTGATGTTTCCTCGAGTGTTGAGGTTTCTGTGTCACTCAACTCATCGCTGTGTTTACACTTCTTACGTAAGAAGGACCCGAATCTGACGTCTCCTGAGTGTTTCAGGCTCATCTTGATTTACTTTGTTCAACAGATCATGTGCATTTATACTCATGGGTTTACAGAGTCTGACATCATGTGGAAGTATATGTTTTTTTGTAATGTCCTTCATAAGTTTGTCTTTTTTTAATAGTTAGGTTCAGTATCAGTTTATTTCTGATCAACCAACGTAGGAAATTCTTCATTGTATGTGCTATAATATAATTTTCATTATCAGTCTGTCATTCTACCACTTTGCGTTGAAATTTAGTGATCTTCTTACTTTTTCTCAGAAGGTTGGTGTCGCTGTTTCTCTCAATATGAATTTCAGTAACTCTCTGATCCACTGACTTTACATGGAGCAGAATCATCAGGTTAAAACAATAATGTGTCCAGTAACGTTATTCTCTGACAAATTATCTGCAAAGCTGGTGACTTTTCCCATCAGCCTCAGCTGTGCTTTGAGCTTTGTGGTTATAAGCGAATGTCAGCATGCTAACCTGCAAAACTGAAACTGACAAACGTGATGCTAGTTGTCATTGGGAACACGTTAGCATGCTAACAGTAGCATTTAGCTCAAACACAGACTGAGCCAGAGCCACTAGCATCGAGTTATCCTATTATTAGCAACAATTATTCAAATGTTTTTTTAAAATAATATATAAATAATAAAAATAAATAAAATAATGTACAAAAACATTAAAAATAAACCTTCAATGTGTCTTTATGGCTGACCTAAGTCATAGTAGTTAGCCCAGGGCTAGCAGGAGTAGAGTGTGAATGATGTAGCCTTCAGCCCAGATTGATCCCTGAGAGGCTAAAAGTGTGTTTGAGACAAAAGAGGCTAAGTTAAGAGCTAAGAAAATATGAAAAGCACAATAATGTGCTGTGTAACCCAAGATTCAGATTCTTCAGTTATCACTTTGACATGAAGGTATAAAGTCTTGTTAATGCTGAACTTATAACACTATATAATCCTTGTTATAAGATGTCACGCATGATTCTTAACACATATACAGACTTTTATAAAGCTTTATAAATGTATTATAATGTCTTCTGAATGTGCTTACAGATGTGACCTTTGTAGACTGATCTGTGTTTTATGTTTTGACACACATTTGCATCACACATCTAGAATTTTGGCTTTAAAGGGTCTTAAAAGTGCCACATAAAGACACAGAGATTGCAACAGTTACTAAATTAAAACAAATAATGATGATAACTGATGTATGATGACATGATGTGATAATATATAATGTCCATGAGGACACCAGACAGTGATGATGTCATCGCTTACACACCACTGTGAGCCACTGTTGTGATGTGGAAGCAGCCGTGACAGCACGGCACTCAGAGTTTGGACTTTACTCCTGAGATTCCTCCATACGACTCGGCCGCCTATATATACTGAGCCCTGAGCTGTGCAGGACACACACGGTGTACTCAACAGCTCGCTGACCGGACAGGAAGCTCATCCACACAGGTAAGACAGCAGGAGGAGGAGGAGGAGGAGGAGGAGGAGGAGGAGGTCATTATTCATGGGAGATAAATATGAAAAGTAACCACAGAGAGATAATTCTGCATGTTTCATTTCAGCTACACGTCAGTCATGAAGGTCCTCGTGGTGCTCGCCCTCGCTGTTTTCACTGGTGAGAAAAGTTCAATATTATTTGTTGAAGTCAAAATGTGAATCATTAAAGTAGGAACCAGAATTAAGATGATACATTTTTAAAAATCTCTTTTCTTTCAGCAGGTTGCAATGCCAACATCGTGTGGCAGAACCAGCCCAGCCAGCAGGTCGACATGGTGAAGGATGCTTTCTGGGACTACGTCGCCAAGGCAACCATGACCGCCGAGGACTCCCTGAAGCAGATCAGACAGTCGCAGCTGGGCAAGGAAGTCAAGTAAGACCCCCAGAATGATAAAGACGCACTTACTTAAAGGATAAGTCCACCTAAAAATGTAAAATCTAAAATAGGTCTAAAAATATATATTCTATGATTTTTTTGCCAAAAGTTTTTCCTTTTTTTGGAGAAGATAATAAATAAAAAATAAAAAAGAGTTCCTCATGATTCAAATCTTTCTGTGTCTCTGCAGCACCCTCATCTCTGAGAGCACCGACGCCGTCAACAGGTTCACCGACGCTCTCCGCACTGAGGTGGCTCCTCTGACCCAGGACCTCATTTCCAAGTTCACCCAGGAGGCCGAGCAGCTGAAGACCCGTGTGGAGAAGGATCTGACCGCCATGGGAGCCCGCCTGCAGCCCTACACTGAGGAGCTGGTGGCCGACCTCCAGAGGAAGGTGGAGGAGCTGCAGAGGGACGCCGTCCCTTACGCTAACGCCATGGACTCGGAGTCCCTGAAGACCGTCCTGCTGCAGAAGAGCCAGGAGCTGAAGGTGCAGATGGACGAGAACGTGAACAGGCTGCAGGCCCAGATGGTCCCCTACACCGAGGAGATCAAGGAGAAGATGGAGCAGAGCGTGGAGGAGTTCCGGAGAAGCATGATCCCCCTGACCCAGAGCTTTGAGAGCCAGCTGACCCAGAAAACCCAGGAGATCCAGCGGAGCCTGGTTCCTCTGGGAGAGGAGCTGAAGGCCAAGCTGGACGCCGACACCCAGAACATGAAGAGGCAGCTGACCGGTCTGTGGAGGTCCTTCGCCAAACTGATCCAGTAAAAACGGACTAGAACCGTGCTCATGGGACAGATACAAAGTGCAATACCTCATCGTCTGTGTGTTTATGTTGAAAGATGCTCTCAAAGGAAACCTTCTGAACACTGTCAGTATTTCCTCTATTGTGTTACTGTTTACTACTGTAAGCTTTCACCTGTAAAACAGCAATAAATTAAATTAAATTAAATGTATTTTGAGTCATCACTTTCTTTGAATTAAAAGAAATATACATCTTTAAATCCAGGAGTGAAGCTGCTGTCGTCCAACGTTCACAAGCAGAAACATTTACACATCTCAGATCAGCTCACATCGCTTCATCACTCTCGTCCTGTATAATCTCGTCATTGCAACAGTGACTACTGTTCAAAACAAGTCAGAGGCTGTGTACAAATATCCACAATATAATACGTCAAATGCAGCGTGTGCCAAAATAATGTCCCTGTCCCATCTTGCAGCATGCAGCCGGCATGTTTCTCTGATCTTCTGAGCGGTGTCAGACTGGTCTCACTGACTCGAGATAACAGAGAGGCGACAGATCTCCGGCAGATAAAAGTGCATTAATGTCACGCAATAAAGGTGCAATGTTACGACGGGGCAGCAGTAGGCCAAGAGTCAAGAGTCATTTTATTGCTGTTTTGTTTGTGTGTTTGCGTACGTGATAGCACAAAATGCTCCAACCAAAAGACAGCAGTAAATGTGTAAAATGGAAACACAGGTGACATTAAAAACAGAACAATTAGCAGTGAAGCTCTTGGAGGTAAAAAAAATAAAAGCTATGTGATTCAGAACGTAGCAGGGAACATCTCCCTCTCTGGTGCCCCCGTTTAAAAACGAAACCAAATGAAACACAGGAGCCTTACTGTGCTCCCTGTGGCAGATAAACTGGCCCGATGTGGAAGAAAACATGAAGCCGTGCCCTGTAGGTTGACCTCAGTCCTAGAGAAGCGTTTCACCCTAAATGTGTCACAACTTTCCATCTGCTGGAGCCCTTTTTTATTATTTTTTTGACCCCTTCCTCTCAGACAGCCTGAAACTGCTCCTGGTCTTATGTTAACTTTGTTGACAGACGCTTCTCCTGTTGATTGGCAGTAACTATATAATAATGTTAGTTAGATCTGTGAATGGATAAAACACCAAACGCAGAAAGACAGAGCGACCAGAAGAAATGTAACAGGCTGAGGAGAAGATTCCACTGCTGCTCCACCAGAAGAAAAGCTGAAATCCTCTCAATATAAAACAGTTTGACAACGTTTCATCATAATAATACCTTCTCATAATGATGATGATGCCACTGTGTTACCAAAAAGTCATGTGGGAATAAAGAGTTGTGGCAGAAATCCCCATACTTCCACGAGTGAATGTAGAAGTCAAAGGAGGCCAAAACGCCAAAACCACCAAGAACAACTTTATTATCGGACCAACATGTTTTGGTTTTGGTTGAAAAAATCTTGCTGGACAAAATGTAAAATCCAAACTTTTGAAGCAGGTAAAAGCACGAAGCTGATGATGACCTTGCTGCCTAAATCGAGTGGTTAACAACCTTTTTTGGGGCTTGTTACCTGTCAAAATAAAGCAATGTCTACTTGCGACCCTTTTCACTTTCACTTCATTTTCTTACCTCATTTAAATTATTTTTAAAGGTCTGAATAAAAGTCTTAAAAAAGAAAAGACATTTGTGAGGAACAAGATATGTTTTTCCTGCTTTTATATCATTTATATCAATTATTGCACAACCCAACCTGCCTCAATGCTGGTTTGCACCTCATGTAAATTTCTTATTGTAGTTTATTTTGTCTATTTTATTCTATCTGACTTGTTTTGTGTCTGTGTACAACTACTTCACGAGCCTTCCATTGCCCCCTGGGGACAAATAAAGTTTATTTCAATTGAATTGACTTGACTCATCTCACAGCATCTTTGTTTTTTGACAAAGATCTGTTAAAAGACTTTAAATCTGATAAAACCTGATGGTTTCTGATGCATTCAGTGTCTCACGTCTGTTTCTATTAATGTCAGCAGTGAGGGCAAAAGTTATTTCTTTATCACGTCACAGATCAGGATCACTCAGGTGAGTCACAGTTTCTATTCAACTTCTACAGTCATTTCTGTTTATTTGGACTAAACGAGTGATTTAAAAAAAAAATACAGTTGTAATTAAGAGATTTTGAGAAATTCTTCAGTCAAGAACACAAACATGTCGACGATTCACAAAAGGTCTTTTATGTTCAAAGTCATTAATGTTAAACGGGTGAAATGTTCAGCTGATTTAAACCAATTCATTTCTTTTATATTCCAGGTTTCCTTCTTCCTGCTCATCATGAAGATCTTCGCAGTAATCTTCGTGCTGGCTGCCCTCTCGGGTGAGTTCAGAACTTATTCTCACTCTCTGATGGAAGAAACTCCTTCAATCTTTTTTTGTTTTTTAAAATAATCCTGACGCTTATATTTACAGATTTGACATAAAATAACACGAAACTGTGCACAGAAACGTTGCATCAATGGTGCTGTTTCAGGAAAGACAGAAAAAAGAAAGAAAGAAAGAAAGAAAACAAGAAAGAAAGAAAGAAAGAAAGAACGAACGAAAGAACAAAAGAAAGGAAGAACGACACAATGCCACAGGATGTTGGCATTGCAACCTGTGGATGAAGAAATGATCTGGTTCAGGGAGTCCTCGGCGGTGGAGGTCGCTTTAGCAACGTAGTCCCAGAAAGCATCCTTCACCATGTCCAGGCTGGTCTTGGGAGGCTCCTGCCACAGGATGTTGGCATTGCAACCTGTGGAAGAAGAAAAAAAACAGCAGATTTAAGAAAGAGGTTTGGTGGAAGACAAACACATCAGGTCAACGTGGATCAAAACTTCACTCACCAGAGAAAACAGCAAGTGCGAGAACCACGAGGACCTTCATGACTGAATCTGACTGTGGATGAAGAAAACAGATGAACAATTTAATATCTGGCATATAATTCAGTCCTGGATTCATGAGAAGGGTTTGAATATGAACAGATGTGTTACCTTGCAGAGGCAGCTCGTCTCTTCTTCACTCGGAGGCTGACCGGTTGTGCTGTTCAGGCGCCCGCTCCTGACTTTTTAAAGCCATCTTGGAGGGTAAAGTCCACTAATCGGCCTTTGTTGGCGAATAATCATTAATCACTCTTATTGGCTGTTCAGATAAGCGGAACCAGTGCACAAGAAGGGAAACTGAAAAAGAAAGATCAAAGCTTCTTGAGTCTGTTGCTGTATTATTCATGATTTCACAATCTCCTCAGTTACTTTGCCTGTGCTATTTGCATCTTTTTTATCAGACATATTCTCGATCGGTGGCTATATTAGCGAGAACGGTGTGAAAGTGACACAGCGGTTTGTATATCCACTAGTCTCGACGCTTCCGGTTTCCATTTTTGAATGACAAATAAAATTACTAGTGAGAAGGACACCAGATGAACTCGTGAGCAAGAAAATGAAGAACATCTTGGCTGGATTATTCAGACGATATTAAGATATGTGTATAATTAACACAATATCAATATTTCACTTCTTAATGTCACAATTATTGTGAATATCACAACATAGCGACACCCCAAACTGTAATAAAGTGCTATAGAAGGTCTTGAAGCTCAGAAGCTCAAGATTACAGAGCCACAGCTACGATCCTGTGACAAAAGTGACATTTTGAATGAGAATAGTGCATTTGGGGTGTTAAAAACAATAAAAAATCTGGAGGCTTAAAGTCGACAGGGCACTGGGGGAGGAGGGCACAATATATATTATCCTGTCTAAAGACATCTTCTCTTATGTATTTGTGGCAACATGGCTCTCATTTAGTGTATTCCCTCTTCACTGAAATGACAGAGATAATTCTGCATGTTTCATTTCAGCTACTCGTCAGTCATGAAGGTCCTCGTGGTGCTCGCCCTCGCTGTTTTCACTGGTGAGAAAAGTTCAATATTTTTTGTTGAAGTCAAGATGTGAATCATTAGAAGTAGGAACCAGGATTAAGATGATACATTTCTTTAAAAATCTCTCTTCTTTCAGCAGGTTGCAATGCCAACATCGTGTGGCAGAACCAGCCCAGCCAGCAGGTTGACATGGTGAAGGATGCTTTCTGGGACTACGTCGCCAAGGCAACCATGACCGCCGAGGACTCCCTGAAGCAGATCAGACAGTCGCAGCTGGGCAAGGAAGTCAAGTAAGACCCCCAGAATGATAAAGACGCACTTACTTAAAGGATAAATCCACCTAAAAATGTAAAATCTAAAATAGGTCTAAAAATATATATTTTATGATTTTTTTGCCAAAAGTTTTTCCTTTTTTTTTGGAGAAGATAATAAATAAAAAATAAAAAAGAGTTCCTCATGATTCAAATCTTTCTGTCTCTGCAGCACCCTCATCTCTGAGAGCACCGACGCCGTCAACAGGTTCACCGACGCTCTCCGCACTGAGGTGGCCCCTCTGACCCAGGACCTCATTTCCAAGTTCACCCAGGAGGCCGAGCAGCTGAAGACCCGTGTGGAGAAGGATCTGACCGCCATGGGAGCCCGCCTGCAGCCCTACACCGAGGAGCTGGTGGCCGACCTCCAGAGGAAGGTGGAGGAGCTGCAGAGGGACGCCGTCCCTTACGCTAACGCCATGGACTCTGAGTCCCTGAAGACCGTCCTGCTGCAGAAGAGCCAGGAGCTGAAGGTGCAGATGGACGAGAACGTGAACAGGCTGCAGGCCCAGATGGTCCCCTACACCGAGGAGATCAAGGAGAAGATGGAGCAGAGCGTGGAGGAGTTCCGGAGAAGCATGATCCCCCTGACCCAGAGCTTTGAGAGCCAGCTGACCCAGAAAACCCAGGAGATCCAGCGGAGCCTGGTTCCTCTGGGAGAGGAGCTGAAGGCCAAGCTGGACGCCGACACCCAGAACATGAAGAGGCAGCTGACCGGTCTGTGGAGGTCCTTCGCCAAACTGATCCAGTAAAAACGGACTAGAACCGTGCTCATGGGACAGATACAAAGTGCAATACCTCATCGTCTGTGTGTTTATGTTGAAAGATGCTCTCAAAGGAAACCTTCTGAACACTGTCAGTATTTCCTCTATTGTGTTACTGTTTACTACTGTAAGCTTTCACCTGTAAAACAGCAATAAATTAAATTAAATTAAATGTATTTTGAGTCATCACTTTCTTTGAATTAAAAGAAATATACATCTTTAAATCCAGGAGTGAAGCTGCTGTCGTCCAACATTCACAAGCAGAAACATTTACACATCTCAGATCAGCTCACATCGCTTCATCACTCTCGTCCTGTATAATCTCGTCATTGCAACAGTGACTACTGTTCAAAACAAGTCGGAGGCTGTTTGCAAATATCCACAATATAATACGTCAAATGCGGCGTGTGCCAAAATAATGTCCCCTGTCCCGATCTGCAGCCGGCATGTTTCTCTGATCTTCTGAGCGGTGTCAGACTGGTCTCACTGACTCGAGATAACAGAGAGGCGACAGATCTCCGACCGATAAAAGTGCATTAATGTCACGTAATAAAGGTGCAATGTTACGACGGGGCAGCAGTAGGCCAAGAGTCAAGAGTCATTTTATTGCTGTTTTGTTTGTGTGTTTGCGTACGTGATAGCACAAAATGCTCCAACCAAAAGACAGCAGTAAATGTGTAAAATGGAAACACAGGTGACATTAAAAACAGAACAATTAGCAGTGAAGCTCTTGGAGGTAAAAAATAAAAGTTATGTGATTCAGAACTGCAGGAAACATCTCCCTCTCTGGTGCCCCCGTTTAAAAACGAAACCAAATGAAACACAGGAGCCCTGCTGTGCTCCCTGTGGCAGATAAACTGGCCCGATGTGAAAGAAAACATGAAGCCGTGCCCTGTAGGTCGACCTCAGTCCTAGAGAAGCATTTCACCCTAAATGTGTCACAACTTTCCATCTGCTGGAGCCCTTTTTTTATCATTTTTTTGACCCCTTCCTCTCAGACAGCCTGAAACTGCTCCTGGTCTTAGGTTAACCTTCCTCCTGTTGATTGGCAGTAACTATATAATAATGTTAGTTGGTTCTGTGAATGGATAAAACACCAAACGCAGAAAGACAGAGCGACCAGAAGAAAAGTAACAGCTGAGGAGAAGATTCCACTGCTGCTTCACCGAAGAAAAGCTCAAATCATCTCAATATAAAACAGTTTGACAATGTTTCATCATTATAATAACTTCTTATAATGATGATGATGCCACTGTGTGACCAAAAAGTCCTGTGGAAATAAAGAGTCGTGGCAGAAATCCCCCTACTTCCAGGGTGAATGTAGAAGTCAAAGGAGGCCAAAACCACCAAGAACAACTTTATTATCGGACCAACGTGTTTTGGTTTTGGTTGAAAAAATCTTGCTGAACAAAATATAAAATCCAAACTTTTGAAGCAAGTAAAAGCAAAATGCACTGATGACGACGACGTTGTTGCCTAAATCCAGTGGTTAACAACCTTTTCTTGGGCTTGTGACCTGTCAAAATAAAGCAATGTCTACTTGCGACCCCTTTCACTTTCACTTCATTTTCTTACCTCATTTAAATTATTTTTAAAGGTCTGAATAAAAGTCTTAAAAAAGAAAAGACATTTGTGAGGAACAAGATATGTTTTTCCTGCTTTTATATCATTTATATCAATTATTGCACAACCCAACCTGCCTCAATGCTATTTTGCACCTCATGTTAATACTGTACATTTCTTATTGTAGTTTATTTTGTCTATTTTATTCTATCTGACTTGTTTTGTGTCTGTGTACAACTACTTCACGTGCCTTCCATTGCCCCCCGGGGACAAATAAAGTTTTTTTTAATTGAATTGACTTGACTCATCTCACAGCATCTTTGACAAAGACTTGTTAAAAGACTTTAAATCTGATAAAACCTGATGGTTTCTGATGCATTCAGTGTCTCATGTCTATTTCTATTTATGTCAGCAGTGAGGACAAAAGTTATTTATTTATCACCCTGTCTGTGCAGAATGTAGTTCATCTGAAAGATTGCCATCTTATAAGAAGTTCTATAAATGCAGGCAGCGGTTGTTAAAGCAGATATGAACCAGATCAGATGGACAATGAACAGATACCAGAGTCACCTTCGGCCTCGCTGCTGTCGTGCTATCAGCAGCGTTCAGTTGGTTTCAGACGAGAACAGAGTGAAAATCAGAGTTTTCCTGAGTGGAGTCACATGAGTCTGGAGGAGACAGAATCCCTTTTTACCAAACTGTTACCTCTCACATCAGACACCTCCACCTGTGCAAACTCTGATCCCACATTTGGGTGTTTTTACTTCCGTCCTGAGCTTCATGTGCACTCTCAGTCTGCGACGTGGAGCCAATACAACACACGCAGCAATAAAAGATGACAACAGCGCAGTTCACGTCGGGAACTTCGGACACAGGTCAGCAATCCTCCTGACATTTATTGGGTCGAATCAATGCCTCTTAAACTGTATAAATAGCAGGTGAGGAGCTCAGTCAGCCTCGCAGACGTCACAGATCAGGATCACTCAGGTGAGTCACAGTTTCTATTAAACTTCTACAGTCATTTCTGTTTATTTGAACTAAACGAGTGATTTAAAAAAAAAATACAGTTGTAATTAAGAGATTTTGAGAAATTCTTCAGTCAAGAACAGAAACATGTTGACGATTCAGATCTGACTTAAGCAAAAAGTCTTCATTAATGTTAAACGGGTGAAATGTTCAGCTGATTTAAACCAATTTATTCTTTTATATTCCAGGTTTCCTTCTTCCTGCTCATCATGAAGGTCTTCGCAGTAATCTTTGTGCTGGCTGCCCTCTCGGGTGAGTTCAGAACTTATTCTCACTCTATGATGGAAGAAATTCCTTCAATCTTTTTTTGTGTTTTTTAAAATAATCCTGACAGTTATATTTACAGATTTGACATAAAATGACACAAAACTGTGCACAGAAACGTTGCATCAGTGGTGCTGTTTCAGGCAAGAAAGAAAGAAAGAAAGAAAGAAAGAAAGAAAGAAAGTAAAAGAAGAGGGAAAGAGGGAGATAAAAAAAAGAAAGCGTTTACCTTTTAGGACTTTTATTTTGAAAATACAGGTTACCCTATGACCACCAATACTCTCAGACTAACAATGATAATAATGAAGAATAAAAGAACTTGAAGAACTTCTGTTGAATATCAACTAAAAGTTCTCTCTAAACTCAGTTCATGCTCTTCAGGTCCTGAAGTTTCTTAAAGATCTGAGTCCGTCTTCCTGGTCAGATCCCTCAGAACCAGAACTTTGGGCCTCAGCTTGCCAAACTAGAGTCACAGATTTTTATGATGTGGCTGACGAGAAATCATTACATGTAATTAAACTTGCTCCAGTTTGCAGCCACTGATAATCAAACTCCAATGTCCAAACTGCCTCCATCTGTGTTGAGACGTGAGTGTTTGACGTTTGCGTCTCTGTCCCCACCAGGCTGCCACGCCAGAAGCCTGCCCGACAGGACCGCCTGGGAGGCCACGGTCGACAGGTTCAACGACTACGTCACCGATCTGAACACGAGGGCCGACGAGGTGGTGAGCGGCGTCAAGAGCTCCCAGATCGGCAGAGAACTGGAGTGAGTTGATTCAGGTCGCAGTAACGAACAGTTATCAGGTCGTAAATCAGCGATACCTGATAACCGACTGAACATTTGCATGACCTCTGACCTCTATGTGGATATTTTATAGACTTTATGTGCTATAATTACACAAGCATGCTTTGATACACTCACTGACACTGCACTGACACGATACTCCCAGCTTTTCTCTGGGTCTTTGTGTTCTTGTCAGACTGATTCAAGTCTGCTGGAATGATGCAAAAGCTTTGACACGACACTGTTAGACGTTACACAACATATATATTGTGCCTTCAGCTGAGTGTGAGGAGGTTGATCAGCATGTGTCGGTGAGGTGAGACATGTACCGAGCTGCTGACTGAGGCCTGCTGTGAACACAGGTCCACTGTTTGGATGTCTCGTTTGGACTTTTATCGACACTATTGAATCTTTACTCAGCCACTGATTGGACATGGAGGTGCTCGGTACAAACAGAGCTACAGATGAATGTATATCTTTGCTGGGATTTAGTGAAGCCTTATCTTTACATTTAATAAGAAAAAAAACACCAATAAAGTCCTTCGACGTATCCGTCTCGTTGCTCCAACAGCACCCTGATCCAGGACAGCATGTCTGAGCTCTCCATGTACAAAGACGACCTGCAGACCAAGCTGGGCCCGTACGCCCAGGAGTCCGGGGAGCGTCTGGCCGCAGACCTGCAGAGACTGGCCAACAAGCTCCGCGACCACATGATCGAGGCCCGGGAGCAGATGGACAAGTACAGCCAGGAGCTCCAGACCATGATGGAGCAGAACGCCGACGACGTCAGGGCCAGAGTCTCCGCCTACAACCGCAAGCTGAAGAAACGCCTCAACAAGGACACGCAGGAGATCAAGAGGTGAGTGAGCTGCAGCAGGGAGGCGTCGCTGCAGGCTGAAGGACACTCTGTCCAGTAAGAGACAGTTCCTTTAACTTTTAACAACTTTTTATTGTTTTATTGAGAGTTATTGGCTCTCCTGAGAGAATTTGATTAGAAGAATGTAATTTAACATTTTAATTTCTCTAATACTTTAAACTAATCTTTGTTGTACTGATGTTTTATTGTTGGTTTTTAATATACTGTATATTGCCAGAAAGCAGAATTAATAGTGAGGTAAACAGTTCTGATTCTACTAGAGCTCCAACGATTTGTTGATTCGTTTATTAGTTTGACCGACACTCGTCAAATATTGATAAAATATTTTTTAAAAGTTAATCGTTTGAGTCATTTTTAAAGCAAAAATGCCAAACTTTCTCTGATTCCAGCTTCATAAACACGAGGATATGTTGCTTTACTTTGGTTTATATATTTGCCAAGTGAACATCTTTGAGTTTTGACAGTATTTAAAAAAAGAAACTGTTTAATTTAAACATTTTCAATTGATTGACAAAATAGCTGGAAGATTTACTGATTGAGAGAAAATAATTGTTTGTACATGCTTTTTTGTTTTGTGTGTTACCTTTAATTAACCTTGTAAGTATAACTACTTAAAAGTACAAGTGAGAAAGTACATTTTGCAGATAATACTTTACTTTAGAGAAGTTTGATGTCTGAATGTAGGATTTTGCACTAACACTGCATGTATTCACTATGTAACATCACTTTCTTTACACCAGACTTTGTGCTGAAGAGTTAAATCTGATATCTTTGAGTCCTCACTCAGTAACATCTGTCCTGTCCTCCTCTCAGACAAGTTGCCGACTACTTGGAGGAGTTCCAGTCTCGCACCTCTGACAACATGGAGGAAGTGAAGACCCGTCTCAACCCTTACTTCGCTCAGGTGCGCGACAACGCCCAGGCAAAGATAAGCACCCTGAACGACCTGCTGAGGTCTCAGGTGGAGAACATGAAGGAGAAGATCCAGACCACCGCTGAGGACATCAAGGAGCGCTTCGAGACAACCGCTGAAGACATGAAATCCACCATGGAGGACAAGATGGAGGAGCTGAACGAGTGGTTCAAGCCTTATCTCTCCATGTTCACAGCGTAATCTTCACTTTTTGTTTACCCACCACTGTCTGTATTAATAACACCTTAATGGATTGAAGAGACTCAACGGGAAAGTCTCTGTTCCATCACAAATGTCCACCATCAGTCTAAATGTGTCTCTGTCACTGAAGGCAACCTTCAATAAAAACATGCTGCTCATATGTGTAGAAAATCACTGATCATCAATAATGTGCACCAACATGTTCAAGAACAGATGTTTCAAAGTCCTCCTGCACACGTTTCCTCAATTCTTTTTCAACATATACAATTATTGAAACTAGAATACTTCTTTGAGACAGATGATCTCAGAAATGACATAATATACTCAGAAATTCATAATAAAATCCTTCAGTCTGAACATTTTAATCAGAAGGAGATCATCTTTTATCAGTTTGCTATGAAAGCTGCTGCATTCACTCTCTTGTTGTTATACAGTGTATTGGAATGATTTTTAGTGAGATGATTATATTTTAGTTAGCTTAATAGTTAATTCACTGTTAAAAAACAATGAAACCATTTATCATACAATTGTAAAGGTTTATAGACACCCGTTGAAATTTTATAACAGCCTCTAAATTATGTTTATAGATTAACTGCACAGTATTCATTAATCATTCATTAAAATAAACAGTTGCTTTATTGGTTTATTAAGCATTCATTGTTTGCTGAAAAGGAAATAACTATTTACCAATGTACCATTTATTAATGATAGTTATAATAAAATGTTTAAAAATGTTTAATAGTCTTAATAAAATGTGTAAAATTCTGACCTAATGAATTATAATTTTACTGACAAATCGCTTTTATGATATTAATAACAGCACCACATTCAACATTTCCTGCTTTAATGATGAAATAAAGACAAAAACATTTTATTTATATACATATTTAATCATTATTTAGTCATTTGTAATGTTTATTATAGTAAACTTTGTCGGACTAGCTTGCAGACACCGCACGTGAAGCGACGGCACGGTGAAACCACACTATCACGCTGACGTCATTAGCGCATCCAATCACATGTCTTCATGCTTCTCTTCTGGCCAATCACAGGAGCTGTTTGTTATGAGGCGCCACATCCGTTAGATTGTCGCTGTTCAGTGTTGTCATTTCTAAACATGCCCATCATGTGTAAAGCAGAGAGTTTTATATCTTATCCTGGTTATTGAATCCCGTCGCGATGAGTAACCCTTGTAGAGAAGTCATCACTCTTCAGCTGGGACACTATTCTAACTTTGTCGGGACTCACTGGTGGAATCTGCAGGTGAGGAGCTCTGTGGCGGCTAACGCGAAGCTAGCTAGCGTTAGCTTTGCATGTGTTGTCAAACTTCAGGGAGAACTCTCTGTTCTGCTCTGTACCACAAAGGATGGCTAATGCTAGCAGCACCGTGAATGTGCATGTTGTGGGCATTTTATGAGACGCAGGAGGACATGCGGGAAAATAAAGCTGGTAAACAGGAGTTACAACTTCGCAAATAGCGTCAGCCACCAGGCTTTATGATGCTAAAGATGCTAACTTTGTAGTATCAGGTTAGCTGAGTAATGTAATCAGATAAACACACTTTTGGTAAGATTCTTCAGTGGAAGACGCAGATGAATCACTTCACATGATAACTTAAAATAGGTCTAAATAAATATATACATTAGCCACTGCTTAAATGAAGGAGATGTTGATGCCGATTGTGGTAATATAACATACATTCAGTCTCCTGTAAAGGTAGTTGTTGTTTATTGTATAATCCACATACAGTAGTGTGTCCAGCCCGCATGAACGTGTAAGACACCACAGTTACAGCTGCAGTGGTGAAACATTTGTCAGAAAACAACATAACTTATGATGTAAGATCTTATAAGAGCTGTGTCTTCTGTCCAAAGCTCTAATAATATCTGCCACACAAAAGCCTGGCACCCTCTCTGAAACCTAAAACTCTTTAGGCCTTGAATGTTTGGGCTAATTGTCTTTTTAGAAAGAAGTAGCAGAGATGCAGATGCTAACCAATTTTGTTAGTCTACCCTGGAGTTTTTACATGTCTGTTAATTGAATATAAACTGTACACAAGGGCTGCAAGTAATGCTTATTTTCATAATCAACAATTAAAGATATTTTTAAAGATGAATCACTTTGTGGCTTGCTCTATAAAACATAGGAAAACAGTTAAGATGCCCACCACTTTCTAGAGCTCAGAATGATGCCATCAG
Source organism: Lagodon rhomboides (assembly GCA_039737535.1). Lineage (NCBI taxonomy): Eukaryota > Metazoa > Chordata > Actinopteri > Spariformes > Sparidae > Lagodon > Lagodon rhomboides. The sequence continues at coordinate 6,811,856 of CM077799.1, forward strand.
TTGTCTTTTGTTCTTTAACAACAGTCCTAAACACAAAGTATTATGATTTGTACAGAAATCAACAGAAAGATGAGGAAAAGCAGCACATTTTCACATTTGTGAAGCCCAGACACGAGACGGTCTGGATCTCACTCTCATTTCGTCTCAGATGGAGCTGACTCTGTTTTGGTATGTTTTCTTTGTCTGCAGGATGCGTCTCTATCATACGACCCGGAGACGCCTCCGGGTGACGTCCAGAGCGATGTCGTGTTTCGTGAAGGACAGACTCTGGGCGGACATGTCACCCACACACCTCGCCTTATTGCCATGGATCTCAAAGGTAACTTCTCCAACACGTGTGTTTGTCAGTGTTGAAGTAGATGTTGGTGTTTTGATTAAAATGTTCACTATTTTGTGCAGTAGTTGAATTACTTTATTAGGTTCTGTTTGTGTTATTTATATCCCTAAATGTATGTGCAGTAGTTTCATACAGTAACTTGGAAATGAATCTGCTCTCTGTCTGTCGCTCTATAACAGGAAGTCTTCGGACTCTACGGCAAGAGGGAGGTCTGTATGACCCTGGCAAAGACACCTCTGCTGTCTCATGGTAAATAGAGTCTCTGTATCTGAATTGTTGCCTGTGTGTTTACATATTTAAGGACCCAACAGATTATGTCCTTTTTATAGTGTGTCACTGGTAAATTATCACAATCTGTGAAACACCGTTGTTTACTTGACACCTTCTGTTACACAGCTGTTTCTGCCGTTTTAAAAAAATATACTATTCCAGAAGAACAATCCTAGCTGTGCTCACTTACTGTTTGAGAAAGTTTTGGACAGATCGTGGTGTTTTTCTATGTAAAACTGTGCTCCGTCTGGCAGGGAGGGAAACCTCATGATGCACGAGGAAAGTCCGCCTACGAAGAACCCCTTTCTCGAAGATCTGGACAAGTTGGATGTGAGTGTTCATGGTAGAGATGGAGCAGAGCAGCTTCATGAATCGTGATATCATTATATTTTCTTGAGACAATGATGCCAGGTGTAAACTACAGCATGTAACACAGAAGAATTGTCAGCGAAATCTGTATACTCTTCTGTATATTTGTATCCTGATCTTTTATTAATTTCTACTTCCATTCTTTCGATGTTGGTGTTATATATATTTTCTGTTCTGCTCTGTTAGTTCTGTCTTTGCAATTGGTGAGTGTCTCATTCGCACAGCTGTTTTTGTCACCAGAGAGGGGAGATCCTGGGCAACGCAGATTTTTACATCAGTTCCCAGCAGCCTCAGTGCTCAGGTAAGACAAAACTTAAACAAACCATCCTTAATCTCTGTATGAGATTTTTGCGTTCATCATAGCTGTGACCACTCTGAAAACTCTCCCACCAGCAGGTGCCATGAGTGTGGACACTGTGAACAGCCACCTGGACCGACTCCAGAAGGGCTACAGGCTGGAGGGCAGCGTGAAGGTGTGGTCCGACTTCCTCAGGATCCACTTGCACCCTCGCACCATCTCTGTCATCCACCAGTATAACCACGACGGGTAACGAGCAGACTCCCTACACTTTGTGTTTACTCCGACTAATTCTTAGAGTATATGTATATAGTTTATGATGTTGCAGCAGGGGAATTCACCACCTGGCCTTACTGAATATATAGATAAAGCATGGGCCATGTTAAAAAGGGGAAGTCTTTGATTTCATCAGTCTGAGAAGAGGAAAGACTTGTTTAATTGAAGATCAAGACATGGGTTCAAAGGAGGGAGAATCTGGGAGCAGAGTTTAAGGGATTTGTATTCTAGTGAATTGTATATTTTAGCACAGCGTGGTGGGCAAATGATCTGAGCAGTGAGCCCAGACTGATAAGTCACAGCAGGATAATGTTGTGTAAAGAAAAGAAATGCCTATTTCTTCCACACAGACAGTTCATTACCTGCTTTTCTCCAGTAGATGTCAGCCTTTCTCTCTGTGAGCTTTTTTAAATTTGACATCTGATAAGAAAAGATGCTGTTAGATCACAACTTTTCTCTCTATGCAAACATGCTTAAACGATGGATTTTCTTGTTTCTATATTCAGTGGGTTAAGTAAGCTTTAATATTATATGTGTGGTCGTCCAGGGAGGCTCACCGTCTGGAGGCTTTTGGCCAGGGAGAGGCTCTGCTGCAGGGGTCGGTGCTCGAGGAACTGGAGGACAGGCTACACTTCTTTGTGGAGGAGTGCGATTACCTTCAGGTCAGCCATTGTTTTTGGATTACTGTACAAGATTTTTCATATTGTATTAACAATTTTCTATTTATTCTTTTGACTTGCAGTACATGCTTTTGGTATAATATCAAAATGATTTAGTCTATTAAGCTGCACGTCACTCATCTTCTCTTTGTTCCTTTCGTTATCTCACCTCTGTCTGCCTCCTGTTTTCCTCTCAGGGTTTCCAGGTTTTGTGTGACCTGGCTGATGGCTTTGCAGGCCTGGGGTCGAAGGTCACAGAGATGCTGCAGGACTCTTACGGCGGGCGAGGCATCCTAACGTGGGGGTTAGCACCTGTCAGCCACCCAAATTCAGTGAGTCACAAACTTAACTCGTCATCTCTGCGGCCATTTTACACGTTACTGTTGTGTCAAAGCTGATGTTTTTTAAATGGGCTTCTGAACTGATGCCATCGTTTTGTTCCAACCAGACTCCAATGAAGGACATCTACCACCAGTTAAACTGCACATTAGGGACCGTCCACTTGGCCAATAACAGCTCCTTCTTCTGCCCGTTGACCCTGCGTGGAGGGTTCGGCCGACGACCCTCCCCTCCCACAACCTTCCCCTACCTCAACTGCGATGTGAGCTTACATTTTTTGTTACTATTATTAAACTTTTCAAGGATATGTGTTATCATTATATGACGTGATCAGCAACTTTCACTGGATCAAATGTTTGTTTTGAAGACCCGTTCAGTGCCTTGTCTTGTTTTTATTGAACTGAAAACACAAATTGAAGACACAGGATGATGATAAATGGAATTTAAAACTGTTTTTCTGCCCTTTTATTCTAAGTTTTTGAGTTTATAGACTTATATAGTTGCTGTTATTTCTGCATATATGTATGAATGTAAGTAAGATTGAAAACTGACTGACTGTCACTGTCTCTCCTGCTTGTCAGCCAACACTGTGGTACCACTCCAGCTCCGTCCTGGCTTTGGCCCTCGACGCCCTCACTTTGCCTTACAGGCTGAGGAACAACAGCGTCCCCATGTGGCAGGTGGCGGACACACTGGCCGTGTCTGGCAGAAAGGTGATGCACTGATACTGTTCTCTTCAGCCGTGCACACATCTCTTTAACGAAGCCTCTCATGGTGACACGTCGAATTTGAATTCTAGGTGGTGGCTGCTTACGGCGCCCTCCCCTTTCCCATGATGCACGGCAGCTCTCTCCCCGACGCCCTGAGTGCCTGCGCAGATGTGTTGCCATGGAAACCGCTGTCGGCTTGCTCCGAAGCTGAAGACGGTCGGTGCTACGGCCAGTGGGCGACACTCAAAGGCTTCGAGGGCCAGAAACTAATCAGGTCAGCATAAAAGTATCTAAAACACTAAGCATGTTTTTTATAGTGACAAAACTTTATTTATATATCATGTTAAGACAAGCTCAGAAAACAAGTCCAAAGAGCTGATATCTATAATATTTTCAGTGATTAATGTACATTTTTTTATTGAAGAATTAGTGTTACTGCAAATATAGTGTAGTAATATTGTTATATTTGTGTGTATAAACTGATTATATACTTTTTTACAAACTGGAATTGTTCTATAGCGATGTTTTGAGTCATCATCACTGAAGTTTTCAACATTTTTAAAGGCATGGGTGAAGTTTTTCGTTTCATTTTAGATACTTAGTGGCTTTATACTTTGTTTACACTATAAAAGGTACTAAACAAAGACAAAGGTGAATGTATAGAATAGTTTACAGAACTTAACATGGAGTCTGGTGTGTTTTCAATTCTTCCAAAAAAGGAAGAAACAACCACAAAAGGTTAAATATAAACAAGTTGAGTCACAACCCATACGTAGCGTCACAAACAGCCTTTATCAGGGTGTAACCGTCAGTACACAGTTTCCTCTTTTTGTAGACAGAAATAAATTAAAAAAGAAATAAAAACAGATACAGATAAAGATGTAAGACAAAAATTAGATGTATTAACAACAGAAACTCCTCTACAGCTCCATAGGCATCTCAAGACCTCACACAACAAAGCAAGCACAAGAAAAAGGATTAATTACACTTCTTAATTTATGCTTTTAATTGTTTTGAATCATTTGTCAAAGAGTCATTGGCCTTGTTTTGAGCTTGACCACCTTTTTATATTCTGAACTTTTAAGTTCGTTACTGAATCCATGAGAATTTAAGTATTTCATGAAGTCATTCAGTCACATGAGGTCACACATCAAGTCAGGAGTTACACAAAGATAAAGTTGTAGTCCACAGTTTAATGGATTCTCAATGGAGAGAAATATCTTACAGAAACCATGCAGGCCTTCAACATTCATCTTCAATGCGTTGCTGACACATTTCTCTCTCCTCAGCTCTCTGGCTCCAGGGACTAAACCACCCACTCCTCTGCACAGCCTCCACAGTGGGGAAGACGTCCTGGCGGCCTACATCAGCTCTTTCTACCCTACGTCTCCTCTGTGAGTCCCCGCTCCGTCACACATCACTTGTTTATCTTCAGGGTAAATAATACATTTTTACATGTTCTCTCTCTCCATCTTCTCTCCCTCAGAGCTCTACAGTTGGCGTCTGCTCCCAGTAAGCTGACGCCGCCCTTCCCTCAGATATTCAGTCGGTCCCTCGATGCTCAGGGCTTCCTGCAGAGCCAGTCTGCCCCGCCCGGCTGTAAGCACATCTCTGGTTTCACTTCATCTTTTTGTCCATCGTGTCATTGTTGTAGCTTGATAGAGACAGTTCAAAATGCATAGTTTTCCTCTTACCTGTAGTGCTATTTAGATTATTTTGGCGTTAGTTTTAAAGAGATGTCTGCCTTCACTTGAATATAATGGAGCAAGATGGCACGAACCTGAAAAAACTCAACAGCAATGTCTCTTTCTAAAAGAGCCATGGAAGCCAATTTTCACCATGTCCAGTCAGAATTATGATACAAAATGTTGAATAATAATAATTTTGACATTTTATCTCTCTCCTTCCACCGGTTTTTCCCTCCTGTCTCTGCAGCTCCGGCCCCTGTGGTCTCCTCTGTCCCCGTCCTGACGTCCCTCCAGTCGGGGCCCGCACTCGGCCCGTGGCTCTCCGAGCTGCATCGCGGCACCAGCACTTTCGACATCCGCCGCTTGGCCCCCAGCTTCCTCTCCCAGGGCCCCGAACTGGCCGACTACAAGGAGGCCCTGGAGCAGCTGCGCCTGCTGGCCCGGTGTTACCGTGACGACAGCAGCGGGATGATGCGCTCCTCCTCGGAGGAAGATGACGATGACTGACCGTGGCAGTCGTCAGGTCCACAGGCTGGATAGACTGATGGCTGCTGAGCTGGCGTCTGCTTTGCTTACCAGCCTGCATGCACTCATACCGACACAGAGAGGAAGAGGAGCTGAGCCTCTGGCTGGCGAAGGACCAGGACTGAGTTACAGAAAACACAAAGAGGCAACCAGTTTCTGATAGAACCGAGCTGCAAGACGACACAGATGGACCTCTATAAGAGATCCATGTGTCGTGTTCATGAAGGTGATGGATTTAGCATCATATGACTGTATGGACTGTGGTTACATTTCCTCAGATTACTGTTCAAGTGTAAATGTGTTTTATACTGAGTGTACAATATAAAATGACTGTATTTACATGGAGATGTACGTGTCACACTGATTGGGCAGAAGTTCCTGACCATACATTACACTTAAACTTCTCATTATCATATTACAAGCGCCCAAAACAACCAGCAGCTAGAATAATATTTAAGTTGTAATATTTTAGAATCTGCCTCCTCCAGAATTATGTCCTCCAAACACATACGGCAGCATATTACCAGAGTAACCGCTAACTGCTGCTAATCATAGCTGCTGTTGTCTCAGTTAGCCTTTGAGCTAGCATTTCTGACTGGGAGCTTGGAGTGGCATTATGAAAAAGGATGGGCTGGTGCGAGCTGGTTGACATCAGTAGATATCTCTGAATCACACTGATATGACAGATTTATTTCTTCATTCTGGTGATAATTCGCAAATTTTTGATTGTCTAAACTGAAAATGTGTTGCACCTTTTAAAAGAAGTTAAAGCCAGAGACCCTTAAGTGCTTTGTGTTCTCAATTCATGGACTGAAAAAAATTGTAATAAATTCTTGGCAGATGTTTGTTTCAGTTTGAGACGTTTAATCAAGGTTCAACTATGGTCAGAAAAAATCCCTCGGTACCACTGTGACACCTTGAGTGCTTTGAGTAGTTGGTAGACAGTAGTCCAGTCATACAATAGTGTATTTTTTTTAGTTTATTGAAGCATTTTATCAGAAGAAAAATTGGTTCTAATGATGTGTGCAAAACAAGAAACCGCAAACTGAGTTATAATTCCTTTTCAAGTCTTTGTAAATGGTCATGTGCTCCAAATCCCACATCACTGACTTCAAATCTACCAATAAAAAAAAGAAATCCAAAGACAAATGTAGAACACTTTTTTTTTCTTCTTTTTTTAATTTGAAATAAAATGATACAAGGAATTTCACAAAAGGTGAGGCGATGTCAGAACATATTCCCACCTGGCAATTTCGACAAAACAGTATGCTTCTACGTTTGATTAAAAAAAGGCTAAGACACTTACCATACCATCATTGTAACTTATAAAACTGAACCCTGTTATTTTACAAACACCTCCATACAAGACAGCGCTAATGAAAAAATAGGCAGAGTAAAAGTCAAATGAAATGGAGTAGCATGTGCATAAAGACATCGAGTAGAGTGCCACGTATTCTACAGCTACTTATCAAAAAACAGGAGGCAGGGGTAGTGTTGTGGGGTTCGGGGAATGTAAATCGAGGGCAGAGGGACACGGTGGGATTAGGGCTCATGACAAACAGTCCAAAATCTGAACTAAGAGCGGGAACGGGAGCGAGAACGAGACTGGGAGCGGGATTTGGAGCGGGACTCTGAACGGGAGGCGGAGCGGGAGTGGGAGCGGGCTTTGGTGGGTGTGGGGGAACGGGATTTGGATTTGGACTTTGATTTAGACCTGGCTCTGGATTTGGCTTCATCAGGCGAGCGGGAACGAGAGCGAGAGCCCCTCTCGGGCTCGCCTCCCTCGTCATCGCTCTTGGCCTGCTCGCGGCCCTTTGAGCCTGATTTCCTAGAGCGATCTTTCATTCCTGATCTAGAGCGAGACCTGGAGTTAGAGCGAGATCTGGACCTGGACTCGTCCTTCTTGCCCTTCTTCCCGTCTTTCTTGATCTTTTTGCTCTTGGGGCTGCGGCTCCTGCTGCGGTCCTTGTTCTTCGGAGCGCCGTTGCTGCGCTCTTCTTCGTCCTTCTTGCCCTTGCCCTTATTCTTCTTGCTACGAGAACGGCTGCGGGAGCGAGATGCCGCTCTGTGGACGAATCAGATTGAGAAACTTAGTGTTGATTCCGTGCTGTGCTTTTTTTTTTTTGAATAAACAAATTTCCACACACACACGACTTGATATTTTGCTCCATCCCAATTAAAATACTTCTAAACTCCCTGGGGTGTGAACCTAATTATACAGAATTTAGTGATCAATAGTCTTATTCTTGCTTGAAACATTGTTACAGCAGAACTGTTCAGCTTTCTGGCAGTTTGTGAGTCGTGACGAAAAGCACTTTTACACAGAGCAACACAAAAATGGCAAAATATGCAAAAACTGACAGTATATAAATCCTTCGAAACACTAATTTATGAACGCTCTGCCAGTTATTTCGAATGGTTTTACACCATAAAAACAAACGACAGGATGACCTGCAGGCAGTTTTAATATAAAAAGGTGCTAGTCCTGCTTTAAAGACATTCTGACAGCAGCCTTTATGGCAAGTAAATGAACCATGAGAGAGACCAGCCCCCATCCACCTTGAAAAGGCTACATTTCTTCGGCCTACTCAGATGAAAATAGTCCACAGCTATCAAATACATGGAGACAGAGACTGTGGTGAAACATCAGCTGTAAATATTAGGCTACAGCTTGCGGTCCATTGCTATGGGCTACTTGCGTACCAGTGCATGCACCTGTGTGGTGGCCTTGTAAATATCTAATTATAGAAAAGTCATGTGCTCTCATCTTACTGCAAACTGGTTATGAAGTGTCAATATCCCAGCGTGGATTTTAAATAGGCTTCTGCTGAGAGGCTTAAATATGGTCCGCCATTGTCGTTAGTAACATGCAGAGGCTTTCTAGGAACTAGAATGTATTTTTAGTCTCATGGTGCACATCTAATCCATAAATGCAGCTTCTGCAAGTCAGTTTACTCTTAACGTATAATGACAACTCATTTCACTACTTAGAGTTTCAGTTACTCACCTGGAGTGGGAGCGGCTGCGACTGCTGCTTTCGCTACGGCTGCGGCTCTTGCGAGACCTGCGGCTCCTGGAGCGAGACCTGAGAGGAAACAACCCAACAGTTAGCAACAGTCACACTTCTTGCAGACTGACTGCTGTATTGATTATTATGAGTCTATATCAACCGCTGCGCCCGCTTTACTCCTATATTTATTCATTTTTCAATGCGTTTTAAGTCTGTGTGCATTTAAACACCATTCTGTGATGTGCAGATAAACCTCTGCATCAACATGAATCAGGAAGTCATGTATAATTAGGGGTGTGTCTCACCTGGAGCGGCTGCGGCTGCGAGAATAGGAGCGTCTGCGCTTGGCTCCAGGGCGGTCCTCGATGAGGCGGATCTTTCTACCGTTCACCTCTGTTCCGTCGAGCTTCTCCAGAGCTCTCTTCATGTCAGAGTAGAGCCTGAACTCAATCACCCCCTCATTCCTCCTGCCCTTGTGGGTGTCAGCGTAGGTCACCTCCCCTGCCTGCCTCATGTAGTCCTTTAGAGAAATGGAAACGCATGTTGAAGATCGATGTACATTATAGAAGACAATGGCAACAAAAGTGCCCACATGGAGTTGCAGAATCAGCCATCACTTCCCTTTTTACATGCTCGTTAAAAAAATTCAAGATTGTATTCCTATGAACTGGGGATGAACATTGTCTATCTTGCAAAACTTGTTTGACAGTTGCAGTGGATTATACAGGAACCAGACAATGATACTTTGCATGACACTTTTATTAGCTTTGACATTACTTCCTTAACACTTAAAAAGCCTCACATGTTATGAAAGAACAAAAACAAATGCATACCTTCAAATCCTGCCAGCTGCAACGGCTGGAAAGATTCTCAACAATGAGCCGATAATCTGTCCTTATCGGAGGACCATATCTGTCTCTTCCCCAGCGGCCATATCCACCTTTTAAGGTAACAAGGAAAGGACAGGAAAAATGAGGAACAAGAAAAAGAAACAGAGGTGGTGTATTTTTACTAAACTCCAAGCTACACACTAAAAAAAATAAGTCAATATTCACTTGGGAAAGGGAAACAAAGAAGGTGAAAAACAAAGGTGGAAAAAAAAAAAAAGATTAACATAAATGAAAAAATAAAACCCTAATTATTCATTTCTACAAGCTCAGATCTGTATTTAAAATCCTAAACAACACAACTGTAGCTTATTAAAATTTTGATAAAATGTCAATAGGCCTTTTTTTATAAAGAAAAAAGAAGAAAAAAATCAAATTCAAAAACATAACTGATCGAGGAAGTACTTACGGTGAACTAAAGCAAGTTTCTATGCTACCCTATCTAAAAACATTTCACTGTTACAAAACATGTTCTTTTTTTTCAGGCACCTATAAGAGCTGAACCCACATCTGTTCCTAACCCCATGGCATCCTCACCACCCGGCCTGGGCCTAATGGGAAAAGCGGTCTTCATTCACAATGGCTCCCTTTTTTGGTCTGCCCAGGGGCCCAGAATGGTCAAACCACACTCTTGGAAAGGGGGGACACCATGGCCAGCAATAGGGGCAGGCAGTCAGCAAAGGACTCTTTCAATTAAAACATTGAGGTTCTTTGTTAAATCTTTACCTTTAAATTGACAATCATTTTATATGAAATAAAAAACGAAATAAGACATCAATAGCTTACAAGATATTTAACAATCAAATAGTTAGTTTACAGTATTCAAATTAAAACATTTATATCCTTTCCATCAGTAAGCCATTTACCTATCACATGTAACTGCAATTTCAACCCATCTTATGGAAATCCAAGACACTTTACTAAGTCATTGGTGGCTCTGGTGCACACAAATTTAATCACGTTATGTGCCGAGAAGGAAATATCCTCCTGCGCCTACTGTTCAGTGTGTGAATAAACTCTTAAGTGCTGTGGCTCAACTGTCTGCTAGCTTATTTGCAAGACAATAAAAAACAAAGTTGGAGTACTCAATCCAGAAAAGAGACATGCCCATATGTTAAACAGCCTATTGAAAAACAGGAGTGCTCATTGAAACCAGAACAACAACAAGACCTGATGAAATTAGGATGGGTGGTCGTGGATGGGTGTGTGCGAATCAAGGACAATCAAAACTAAATGAAAACAATTAGTTTCACTGAAAAGTGTGAAAGTTAAGAGGACAATAGACTCAGCTGGGACATGAAATGGAGATCAGTAGAACTGGCCAACACTGACCAAAGTAAAACATTACTTATTTTCTACCTAGTGAATTTTTAGCAATAACAAACCCTATTTGTAGTCAGAGACCTCTCTGTCGCTACCCAAATCCCCTTTCCTCACAGAAATTTAGCTAGATAGTGATATTTAAAAGCTAGGTGAAATATACAAAGATGCCAATATTTCATATTTAAGACAATTCAAACTTGATGAAAAAAAAACATTCAACCTGTTAAGACAAGCCATTATTTCAAACCCGTTACAAATACAAACATCAGAGAGGTCAATGTTCCATCACCCCCTTTTTTTAGTTTGCAGTATTATAACAAAAAACACAATCACCAGGCTCAAGGCGTCATCTTGAGCAGAAAATGTTAAGTGTCAAGAGTGTCACCCCTACAATTTCTATTATGAACACTAGGATATAAATTGAATGCACATCAGCCACCAAGGACAAGCGTAAAATTTTTGCCCCTTTGAAATTAAGATCAATGGTTCCCTGTAATGAATGAAATCCCTCAATGACATCATTCATGTGACACTAACAATACTCAGGCTAGACTTACTTCTTCCTCCTCCACCTCCACCACCTCCTCCTCCTCCACCACCACCACCTCCTCCTCCATAACCTCCATCACGACGGGGTCCCTTGGTGTGCTCCACAATGACCCTTTCCCCGCACAACTCCTTGCCGTTCAAGTCATACACGGCATCGTCTGCATCACGGGGGTCGTCAAATTCAACAAATCCATACCTTACAAGAGAAGAGAACAGGTTTTAATGCAGGGATTCAAAAAAGGGGCTTGATTGTGTTAATCATATCAATTACAGTGATGATCACTGGCCAAACAGATCCCCTACATCAGTGATTCCAAAATGGTTTGCCAAGTAAGACTACCGGGCAGTGAGACAAGTATTGGTGTGACCTGGGGTTTTGTTACAGTCATGCATTATCGCTGCAATATAAATCTAACCAACAAATGTTAAGAGGCTGATCACTTTACTGTCGAGCAATTACACTACTCAGTTAGGGATACTGGGATATAGGTGCATCTATTGTCAATAATTACATCCGGGGTAACACAGCACCATGTGATTAGATAACATGCTACATAAAGTCTATTTTGCACAGCTAAGAACACAGGTGTGTCCAGCTTAACGTTACCCTCAGGTTACATTTCCTTAAAAGGGGCTATTTTAAGCAGTGAACCCCCATTTCAGTGCTACAGACAAGTCAATGGTAGGTTTTAACAAGTCAGACTGATCGGGCAAGTTTTGGACTGGTGGTCGGACAAAACCCGACAATGATTGTTGTTGCAAATACATACATTTTAAATTCGAACAATTTTACGACAAAAAGATTAATCGATGAAAATAATCTTCAAATGGAATTCTAACGTTACACGATGAATAATACATAATAAAACAAGCTTCCGCATTATGTAAGTGCCGAGTTAACTCTTTGTATGAATGCAGCAGCAAAACGGTATCTGGTCCAAACAGGAAGTAATGCATGTAACAGAAATCGATTGTGCAACAACGCGTGCACGCTTATTGTACAAAGTAGATCCAGTCCAGCTAATGCTGCACACGCGCCTAGACTTGAGCTTGTGAAGCTAGCTTTAGCTTGCAGTTAGTCTGTGTTACAAACAGCCGCCTGTGACATTGCCACGTCCAACATTATCGCTAGCTAGTCCACCGTTATCCGGATATCGCACAAATCTCACCGAAGCTCACAAACAGCCTTTGCTTTCGTATTTGATCACGAATACTAACACACTAGCACATCTATGACATCGATTTAGCTCACAATCTCGACGGATTATTTCGGAAAATATGAACCGTACTAGCTAGCTAATTTAGCATTAGCGGGCCGCGGTCGCTGCAGCCAACAAGGCCGGTGCGGCCTGTGCATACATTAGCCTCGACGGCAACGGATACCGACAAACAGCTTCGACGTTAACTTACCCGTTTTTCAGGTCGACTTCGAGTATCTTCCCGTAGCCTTTGAAGAACCTCTCCACGTCCTTTTCTCTGGCTCTGTAGCTCAGCCTTCCGATGTACACCCGCGACATGCTGTTAGCTTCAGTGAGCTAGCGAAGTGCGGGATCCGTCGAGCGGCACACAGGAGAGAGGAAGCGCGAGGCTGCGAGGATACATACACGCGCTCCTGTGATACAATAGGTCGCGACTGGAGGGGGCGGGGCTTCTTGTGACGTAGGTTCTACTGGCCTGAGTTTAGTCTCTCAGGCAGCCCCATTGTATCCAGGCAAATTTTCTGGTGTGGTACAAAGAGGCCAAAAGACTTATTTGATTCCAACTAAACATATTATGTTAAAATTTGTTTGATAAAAGTGAAAGTAACCCATATAGTACATACTTTTACTGAAGAAGTACTTAAATAAATGTACTCAATATTATTGTAAATATTAAAATCCTGAGTTTGAATTTCTTCTCCAAAACTGCATAGTGCCCCTTTTAAAAAACAAAAAAAACAAACAAAAAAAAACCTTTCCCAAAATGTATGCATATGCATTAATACAGCAAAAATTATCCAAAACAGAAACAGTTGCATGGGGATTCATGAGGTAACAACACAAACTTCCATAACTGAAAAAACAAGCTGTTCTCAGAGGAATATAAAATCCCCAGAACACTGTCTGAAGCTAGAAAGGTGGCAGGGTCTGCCAAAACAAAGTAATGAAATTGTGTCAGGTACAGACAGATGTACTAAGTTACATTCTATCACAGATATTATTTATCTACCCATCAGTTTGGAGACCATCAATAGATTAATTTATTTGTAGTGACTAATTTCTATAATTACTTGACAGTTTTTAGTCATTTAGGCAAAAACATCCCCAAAATGAAACACCAACACTTCCCTGGTGGTCTGAGCTGCACAGCTAACTGAAAAGTAGTAGTAGTAAAAGTAGCTACTATGAAGCCCATATATGTTGTGAGTATGAATCCAACAAGTGATCAATAGAGGTGTGAAGGGATGACATATTTTTGTACGCTAACCCAGAAGTTAGCATCACCCTGGTTCCCTCAACAACAAGCCCATGAGATTGGATTTGATATTGGTGAGAATAAGCTCTGTGACAAACACAAGCTTGTGATACATATAGGCCTAACCTTTGTTCAGCAAGATGGTCTTCACAGATGAACAACCACATACTTTTGGGATTTTTGAACTGTCAATTAAATCACTAGAAGTAAAACCCTAACATTAGGCTGTAAACAGACTACACTGCGGTTGCATGCTGTAAATGTCACCACCACTAAGCGTCCTACTACATAATTACTGTACATGTTTCTGTAAATTGATAGTTCTGCTAGTTGTGAAGTTAGAGTTAGAATTGTTTGTAACTAAAGTCGGCCTGTAAAGATGGACTAGTGAGTAGATGAGTCTCTGTGTTCTGTGTGTTGACGTTTAATGTCCCTGACAACTTCTGTAGTCTCATTTAGCCACTTGTTAGAAAGCACCGTTTTTAAGATACATTCATAATATCAAATGTGGGACATTTAATTATGTATTTTATGTTGTAGAACAAAAAGTGTAAATATCTTAAGCCAGTGGTAACTACAGACCTTATTTTAGACATTTAAACCAAAAACCAATTTAAAAAAGCCATTAACTTTGAGACGAGGGAACCGGATATGCAAAAATGCTAAGTGATTTCAGGGTATTAGGACCACAAACTACACAACTCTATTCCAACATATTGCACCTTTAAATAATGTTCTGCTGATTGACTAATATATTCACTGACTAAGTTAACTGTCGATGTCCACATTCATATAAAACACTGTACAACAACAAATATTACCTTTAAGAAGCTGGAACTGTGTTTGACATTTATGCTCAATCAATGACTTTCATTAGCATTTTTTCTTAGAAAATTATGTAAACGAGTGATTAAAAACAACTATGTCTCCAGCAGAAACAGAGATCTCCTTTTCTTATTCCACACTTTCTACTTCCTTTTCAAAACCTGGCTCCTACAGTTCCCACAATGCAATTTAGCCACTGAGTGACATCACTGGAGGACATTTATCAAATTATATGCAGCTTTCTCTGGAGACACCAAAGACTTTACACTACTTTTTTTCACATTTCCTATATAGAGTAGTACATTATTGGAAAATCAATTGAAGAATTATTAAAATAACTCATTACAGCATATAAACTGTGTGGAAAAACATGACTGCAAATTCCTCTCATCTCACTGTACATGGTAAATTATACATTGTCATATTATAAAGCTACTTGAAAGTTATTTTTTAAGCTAATTTCTAAACTATCAAAGTTAAGATTTTACTGATACATTGTTTAGGCATTGTTAATGATTCCAGATTTACTTTCTGTCATTTTCTGTTGACAGACACAGACAAAACCAGTAGAAATTCACATTTGAGAATCTGGAACCAGTATTTTAGGCATTATTATTCTTGAAGATATCATAATATAACATGAGCTGATTTTAAAACTTGTTGACGATATATTCTGTCGATGCAAGTATCACTTAATCGAAGACAGTGTGGTTTTTAAACATTAAAACCTGTCCGTCCCGGATTGTGTGACCTGTCGCCGCACGTATGTGTCGCGGTGGGCGGGGCTAACAAAGACTCAGAGAAGCATCATTACAAACACACCAGCTGCTCACCGTGGCGGTTATTTTTTATCTTTCAGGCCGACACTTGTTCACACAAATATGCCTTCAAAGTTTTGAATTTCGTCCCGGGAGCGAGTTCAACCTACTGCTAACATGTGAAAGTGAGGGCGAAGTTTTTGGTCTCCAATGGGTTGAAGAATGTGAGGTCGCTTTGGGAGGGAAATAACGGTACACGGCGTTAGCCGAATGTTAGCTAACCAGCAACAGGTCGGACGGTTGGTCAACTTAAGTTAGCGTGAAGCGACCCGGGCACCGCTTGTCATGGAGCAGGCGACTTTTTCGAAGTATTCCTGGATCGATTTCGCCTTCTCTGTCATCGGGGTGTGCACCTTCTTGGTAGACTGGGGCTCGGACGTGTGGGTGGCCACCGAGTTTTACTGCCGGGGGGACTTCCTCTGGTTCGGGGTGCTGGTCGGCCTCATGGTCCTGTCGTCGGCCGTGGTCCAGATGTTCAGCTGGTTCTGGCTCAAGTATGACCGGGAGCTGCCGGGGTTCAGCGGGCAGAGCGGAGGAGGAACAGTGCTGTTCGGGGACCGAGTGGAGCTCTCCTGCCTGTTGCATGTGCTGCAGCTGGGGTTCCTTTGCAGGTAGAAAACTGAATGTTTAATAAAAATAATGCAGAAAAGTGCAGCTGATCACTTGGTTAGTTGGACAGAGCATACATATTAAACTGGGACTGTAACTGCACTTTAAGGTGCATTTTGTTGTTTTGAGGAAGAACTTTTAATCAGAGGAGAAATAATTTTTATGCTTTAAACAAACTAAATAAACAAACTGACCTTAAAGGAAAACACAGCTTCACACTGTTTTACTTTATTTATATATGGCGAACCCTGCCACCTTTTCTAGCTTCAAACGGGGACCTTATTTTCCTCTGAGACCAGCTTTTTTAAAACTAATTTGTGGAACATACTTTGTATTATTACCTCATTAATGATTTCTATATTGAAATAAGTTTGAATTTCTACATAGCGCACTTCGAAGTAGATATACAGGGAATGTATACAATTATTATAAAAGTGAATATTGGACTGCAAATACTTAATATTTAGTCTTTTGACTTTTTTTTTTTTAACAAGATAGGCTTTGCAGTTAAAGGTGAACCATATAGTAAGAACAATCTTAATGGACTGACTATTTTTTATGCATAAACAGTCTAAATAAACAAACTCCCTTTGCTTTCATGACTGAATAAACAGAATAGACAAACTGACCTTAAAGGACAACACAATCTAATACGGTTTCACTTTGTTTATATTAGGCGGACCCTGCCACCTTTCTAGCTTCAAACAGTGTTCTGGGGACCTCATTGTCCTCTGAGATCAGCTTGTTTATTCAGCTGTGGCAAAGATAGATATTTCTGAGTTTGTGTTATGACTTCATTAATATTGGAAATATTAGAATTCTGAGTTTGAATTTCTACATAGTGCCCCTTTAATATGTGGGAAGTAATTCTGCGGCAGATCACATGAAATGTATGATGCAAACACACTGAAGTCTTGACAAACTGGAAAAATACTCTTGAGACACATCCCTAGGCATAACCACCTCAGCTACAGGAGTATTTCTCGCTCTATCTAATTATTAAAAACCGGAAAGTCCTACATGGTTGTGCTGGCATGCAAGTAGGTAATAACATTTGACAGGCGCTGTGAACATGAATAGTGTCTCAGAAGAGAACTGAATGCTTAAAATGCACGAATAATGAGGGATGAAAAGCTCAAAGTATGAGTGAGTCAGTGCTGTTGAAAACACTTAATGCATCCTGACAGATTGCTTCTCAAAAGAATATGTTGTGAACTGTGTGTCATAACTTCTCTGACATGTTCATCCATGCAGGCACATCTCTGCTATACGTCAAGGCTTCAGGGTTTGGTGGCGAAAACAGGAAGGGTCAGAGTATGCTGTTTACCTGACACATGACCTCAGCATGCTCCGGCTTATCGAGACTTTCTGTGAGAGTGCTCCCCAGCTCACCCTCATGATCTATGTCATGCTGCGCACAAACAAGGCCAGGACTGTTCAGTGTGAGTTCTCTTTAGTTTGATTTGCTTCCTACCTACAGTAAAATCATACATCTGCAAGCGTGGCATTTCAGAATCAAAGTTAGCACAGCTGAGGTTGGGAAAGCCCACCACCTGGGTTCTGAGAAGTCAACACACACCACAGATACGTATCGTGTTCACTTCCTCTTGGTTGCTACACTGATGGTTTGACTTCTGTGTTTGCAGTTGTGAGCATCGCTGCATCAACCACGTCCATAGCCTGGATGGTGGTGGATTACCACCGCTCCCTGCGCTCCTTCCTCCCAGATAAGGCCAAGCAGGGTTGGTGTTCCTCTTTAATCTACTTCCTGTGGAACCTGCTGCTAATTGCCCCACGTGTTGCAGTCCTGGCTCTCTTCGCCTCTGCCCTGCCCGGGTACATCGGTGCCCACTTCCTGCTGCTGTGGGTTGTCTTTGTGTTGTGGGCCTGGCGACAAAGGACAAACTTCATGGACAGCGTCAGTGGGGAGTGGCTCTACCGGGCCACCGTAGGGCTCATTTGGTACTTCAGCTGGTTCAATGTAGCAGAGGGTCGCACCAGAGGCAGGAGCATCATCTACCACACCTTCATCACCACTGATGGAGGAATCCTGCTGGCAACTTGGTGGTGTTACAGAGACCCTGTTCAGTCTGAGTCCTACGCCCTCGCTCTCCTCATCACACTACCCTTCACCTACCTCCTGGGACTGCTCTTCAAAACCGTCTACTACTGCTGCTTCCACCCCAAGCTGTGGAGGCCGCTTGTGAGGGACCCAGGACTTCCCATTGATCTGCCTGATGCAGAAGTGACCTTTAGAGACTTTTCCATCCAGGATGGCATGTCCCAGATTCTCAACAAACGGATGGCCTGCCATGCCACTCATTTTTACTCCGAGCAAGGACTTGTGAGCAACGCTGATAGCACAAACAGAGTGGAGCTGTCAAGATTGTGATGTCTGATTTTGTGTGCGCTTGGCCAGACATGTACTACTGATAAATGGTACCATCTGTGGTACTGATTGAATGCAGCAGTCTCTCTTTAAGCTGTCTCCTATTTATGCTGCACATTCACCACATTCTCCTTAGACTGTGAACCAAAATACAAGCTGTAAAAGGTACTAAAAGAAAAATCACCAAAAGTATGTTTACAGGTCTTGGGGAGGACTGCTGCGTGAAAAAGTAGTGTTTAAGCTTTTGTGGCTCCATAGGAAGCTGCATGTAATACATTTCCTCCAGTGATGTCACTCAGTAGCTCAGTTGTATTGTGGGTAATGTAGGCAACAGGTTTTGAAAAGCAGTCCACTGGCTTAACATTGCACTCCAATGACACTGTTGGACTATTTATGGACAGTTAAACATAACAAATGATAAAAATTGGTACAGCAGAAACAGATATTGACTTTTTATAAATTCCTTATTTTAACCTGGCGCCTACAGTACCCACAATGCAACTTAGCCACCGAGTGACATCACTGGAGGAAATTTATCAGATTATATGCAGTTTACTCTGGAGCCACAAAAGACTTTCCACTACTTTTTTCACATTTGCTATCTAGTACATTATTGGGAAATCTACTAGAATGTTTTCGATAACAGGTCATTACGAACAGCATATAAACTGTATGGAAAAACTTGACTACAAATTCCTCTCATCTTACCGTACACGTTACATACATTGTAATATTTCTTAAAGCTACTTGAAACTGGGGCCATTTATTAAGCTAATTTCTACACTTTCAAAGCAAAGTTTTTTTTAAATACATTTTCTACAAAGCAAGTTTATGTTTTGATATCTTTGCATATGCGTGTGACAACTTTTTTCCCAGACATACAATGTGATTAAAAAGGGTTTTGTTGTTACTGTTGTGAGAAAACCTTGTATTTCCAAAATACAAACTAAAAGGAAGTAAGAAAATTATGTTGTTTCTTGACAACATGGTAAGAAATAAATAACATAAAACAAATACTTTATCTGTAATGTCAGATAATCACAATATTTTAGACATTATCCGGTCAAATTTGAAACGGTTCAGTAACCCCAAGGTTACTACAAGTTACTACTAAACCTCTTGTAGAAGAAGGAGAGGCTTGTCATGCACACATCACGTAGGTCTCCTCATAGCCTCGCACAAACGTGATGTGTGGATTCGATCAGATCCTAATGGTTTTACGTCACAACAAGGGCTATTTAAATGTGTATGTTGTGTTTTTGGGTTGTGTAACAGTTGTTGATATTGTTACTGATTGAAGGACTTTGAATGTAGCTTTGACCATAATCTCTTGTTTTGTAATTCTTATGCTTGGTCACTGTGGGAAACAGTGAGAGCACCTGAAGGGTGCTGTTTTTTTTTTTTTTTTATCAAAATGATATTAATCTACATGCCAGCTACGAATTGTTTGTATAATTAGGGCTGCAACTAATGATCATTTCCATTTAGTCTATAATTTCCTTGATTAATCTATTAGTTGTTTAGTTTAAAAAATGTCAGAAAAAGGGGAAAACGTCCTCAAATGTCTTGTTTTGTCCACAACCCCAAGAAAAACAGAATATATTCACTTTTCTTTTCTTGAAAAAATTACTCAAAGATATTAATCTACTATCATAATAGTTGATTAGTTTAATAGTTGTCAACTTATCGATTAATCGTTGCAGCTCTACATATTCAACAACAGATGTCATCATTGTTGCTTTAGTTGTCAAATAGCTTCAAACACTAGTGTTACTTTGGTTCTTTCACTCTTTCAGTGTTTGCTTGTTGAAATGTCTCGTGTCAATCATCAACTCTCTCGTCTCTCAGTGTGGCGAATGAGACGGTGCTACACTTTGACAATCAGCATGATTTTAGAGAGAGCATGTTTGTTGTTTTAAGTTATTTGAACCTGTCAGACCTCTTTCAGCTCGTTGTTCATTCCTGCAAATGTTCAAACGCAGTGTTTGTGGATCCACTTCTCTGCTGAAACCAAAAGTCAAGGTCACTGCTGGTTGTTAATCTTTTACCTCATTTGCCATGTGCAATTATTAAAGTGGAACGATGTTGTGTTATCTCTTTTAACATGTGCTTCTTTCTGTGACTCTGATTGGGATGGCTTACAGCTCAGTTCCTCCCTTTATTCCGTGGCAATGTCATAATTTAACAGCGTTGATTGTTAAAGTGACAGCTTTCAGTTTGAGTTATTATGTAAGCTGGTAATGAACGCACTACTACGGTATCTCTTTAAGGTGTCAAATATCCCTGAAGGAGGGTCATTCAGTAGGAGGGGTTACACAGGATTTAAATGTGAACTTCGCTCCTTCCTTACTTTCGGTTGCCTCTCAAACCCCTCCGAGGTCTTTCGTGTACACAGCTGTTTCCTGAAGTATGTAGCTGTACTCCCTGCAGGCGCTTAAAGGGGACGTGGAAGAAGCTCATTATGACAGGCACACTTGCTGGGTTTAAGTTGTCCCCGGTGGACTTCCTCTTCACTTGCCTGGGTCTGGTGTTCTTAGTTCTCGACATCGCGCTGGATGTATACGCTGTGGTGACTTTCTACAATGAAAAAGCCTACGTGTGCCTCGGTTTCCTGCTGCTGTTTCTCGTGGGCTCGTCTGTTCTTGTCCAGGCCTTCAGCTGGCTCTGGTACCGCTACGAGGACTTTAAGCGACACACGACGGTTGAGAATTGCCTGAGCGAGGGTCCACTAGGGCTGCTCCATGTGCTGCAACTTGGAATCTACTTCAGGTTGTGTAGCTTTGTATTTTGTAACAATGTTTGTGTTTTTAAATAACCTCAGGCTGCTTTTCTTTCTGCTCTGCTCGGTAGTTTGAGTGGAAAACTGGGTGTGGGTGCCGGGAACTAAAGGGTTTGAAATGAAGCTGTTGTTTCTCTTTCGATGTTTGGCTCTTTATCTGAGAATTCCACCCTGGTTGCTCACTCTATTCATGAAATTCCATTCATGGGAAATGCCAACAAATAATCTGAAAGGAAAACTGTGGCACCATCGTGCTGCACTTCCTACTTCTGTGTAGTTTTAGCATACAGTAAACGGGAAAATCGTTTCAGGAATTGCGCTCCGATATCAAGTAGTTGAAGAAAACACAACGTTATGTAATATTCCACTATGGATTACATCGCTTTTTTCATTTCCTCTTCACACAGTGCATGACACAGGAAGTTTAAGTGTAACGCAGCCTTTTTTTGTGTGTCGTTGGGTTTTTGTTCCCACAGTGATTCAGTAATGGCAGAAATTTGGGCTGAATCACAGTTTCCTTCCTTACAAATGATAATCTGATTATCTTTGCAAAACTGGTTTTGTTGACATCAGGTGGCTCCACATAAATCATAAAGAATATCTTTTCTGGTGTGTATGTCTGTGTTAGAACTGTTTTTCATGTTGATATATGATGATAACGATATTTTTACTGTGTGTTGTAGGCATGCAGGTGTCTTCGAGGTCTCCATACGCAGCTTTTTGACAGGGTTCCGTGACAGCGAGGACTTCGCGGTCTACCTGAGCCACGACCTCAGCATGCTGCGGCTCATTGAGACGTTTTCAGAGAGCTGCCCTCAGCTCCTCCTCATGCTCACCATCATTCTGCAGCGCAACCAGCTCGATCCCGAGACAGGTGCAGTACAGCTGTTACTCATGTCTTGGAATTGAGCCATGGAGATTCCAGGCAGCGCCTTCTATCTTTGTGTAGCTCCAAGCGGTAAAAATAACTGCAATTCCACCTTCAAGAAAACTTTTCTTGGCTATTCTGGATAATTTTCGTATGACTTGTGGAAAAAGATGTCGCAGCTGTCCAGTAATAACAGAAATAAGGAAGGAAGTGACATTACTGGAGAGATATAAACGAAAGCGTCTGCTAAATGCCCTAAATGGAAATGGAAATATGTCACATTGGACTGACCCTTCTTTATCTGAGTCATGCAATATCCTCTTTACTCTGGCTTACTCCTTTATTTTTTCACTTCTGCTATCTGTCGAGTGCTTTAATTCATCAAAAAATTAACTGAAGTGAAAGTATATTTTCGGCTCCATTTATTCATTCTTTTCTGTTGTCGCTTTTCTAATGACATCTCTGTCTTCTCCCCCTCAGTGCTGAAGGCCCTGGGGTCAGCCTTAGCCATCGCCTGCAGTGTCACCATGTACCACCGCTCCCTGCGCTCCTTCCTGCCTGACAAGGAGAAGCAGAAGGTGGCCTCGTCGGTGGTCTACTTCCTCTGGAACCTGCTTCTCATCGCGCCTCGCATCACCGCCCTCGCCCTGTTCGCCTCCGTGCTGCCCTGCTTCATTCTCGCCCACTTCATTTGCTCTTGGATAGTTTTCCTCGTCTTCGCCTGGCGATCCAAGACCGATTTCATGGAAGGCCCCTTCGGAGAGTGGCTTTACCGAGCCACTGTAGGCCTCATTTGGTATTTCGACTGGTTTAATGTGGTCGAGGGGAAGACGAGGTACCGGACTCTGCTCTATCATGCGTACATACTGGCTGATATTTCCCTCCTCTGCGGTTTGTATTGCTGGAAGAAGATGAGCCCAGAACCACCTTATTTGGACACATCACTCTTGCATGCCATAATCACTGCAGCGAGCGTTGTTGGAGTTTACATTCTTGGTCTCTTTTCTAAAATGATATATTATAAGTGCTTTCATCCAAACCTCACCAAGGATGTGGTAGACTTTCCTTTGCCCTCACCAGAAGATGATCCTTCTGCGGTCAGCACTCGTTGTTTAGTAGCTTCAGCCGGTGTAACCCCACCAGCACCCGACATCCAGCGCTGCAATAAGAGGATGAGGAAGTTGGCCGAGAACTTCTACTCCTGATCTGCATCACTTGACATCCAGCCGACATGGAGGTCAGAAAGAGACTGAGTCACGCAGACTCTCAGTGGACCAGCCTGACTGACCAACATCATGGGGTTGTGTGGGAGGGACGACGGTGACCTGCTCTCTGGTCCACCACAGACTCAACCTCACGGGACGACTTGGCTTCAAGCTGAGGATAGCTTCATTTTCACTACTGTGAACCAAAGCACATTAAGCTGTCACTCTTTTTTTATTCTGTTTTCCTTTTTAGAGGATTAATGTATATTATTAAATGTAAACAAAACTTAAGTGGCCTTATGTAGAATGAAATACCGTCTGTGTTTATTGATATTGGCTACTGGTTCAGTTGTACACAGGAAGCTGCTGGGAAGATGAAGGACCCATTTCTAAAAACTACATGGTATCGGATCTGTGAACTGACTCCTGCTCTCGCTGATACCATGTATTTTTTTCCATTCCAGACATTCTTCTGAAACCTCACATGTGCAGTGCAAATGTGTAAAATTGGGGGAGTGGCCCTTTAAGTGCAAAACTGCATTCCAAACTGCATGAAAAATGATTGACAGCGAGAAAAAAAAAACTGGCAACAGCCTCCGCGCTAATATCTTGAAACACTAAAGGAGCATTAAAATACACTCATTTTAAATGGTTTACTTTTTATTCAAAGTTTCAGTCCTGCAGATTCCTGTGAAATCAAACCTAATTTTTGTTACTATTTATGTTTGTTTTAACATATTTTTGTTTTTAATTTATGGTGTTTTTTCAGAAATGTTTTACCAGCTTTTACACTAATGTCCCGAGAAACTATTTTAACTTTCTGTTTAGCCAGCCGGTAATAGTTAAGTATAGATATACTGCAGTAACTGCAGGAGGAGAATCACTCTGTTGTAGTCAGGAATCACTTTTAAGCCATACATATGACCAAAGGAGTGGTCTCTGGGAACATCTTTTCATCAAGAGGACCAGACGCCGCTAGTTTCTATGATTTAATGTATTTATCTCTGTAGCTTTTATTGGCAGTGGTGGAGTCCGCCATTCCGGCACTGGATTCAGATGTCCTGCCTTTCCACTAGGGACTCACAGGATGCATGAATGTAATCCAGGACTTTTATCAATTAAATCTCGCTGACTTTACACTGTCAGAGCCGCCTTAACGTCTATTGCTGCTGCTTCAAATTAAAAGCATTTAACCGGCAAAAACGTGGGGCAGCTTTTATTGTGAAGACGTCACGAGTTTGTAATTCGATCCATCTCTCGTTCACTCTTCCTGAAACCCAAACAGCCCTCGAATTCAAGCACTTGTGTACCGTTTCGCTGCTCAGGCAGAGTCACAGGTCAGAGGTCAGCTCTGTTTAACTTTTCTCTACGTTTTGCAATAAAATCCTCACAGTTTAAGAAGACGGCCTGTGTGGACAGAAGGATTTTTAGTAGCCAATAATGCTTTTAATGTATTCAGATGAACCTAACTTTGTTTGAAATGTTTCGTTTGTTCATGTTTTTTTTTTTCACCAATAAATAATAAACATAAACTTGAGTCTGAAACTTGTTTTACATTTATTTACACTGTATTGAGTGTCTGAAGTACACAGGAAAACCTTACAAGACTGCGTCGAGGTCCCCGAACAGCTACTGTAAGGAAAATAGTGATTACTGTAATTAAATTAGCATTGATTATTATGATAGTGTTCGGTTTACAGGATCACATTCAGGCTCTCTACACGACCCTACGCGGCCTCACAGGTCCTTGAAGATGAGATGAGATACATAAAAAAAAAACACAACAACACAGCGTTAAAAATAATAACAGTATTTGGCATTGAAAAGAAAAAAAGAGGACACAAAGAAGAGTATAGCCCCTTAAACATTGCGTGGTCATTTTTTTTTTTTTAAACAGCAATGGTATACTTCAAAAAACAGACATGACATGCAGACAAAGTGAAAATAAACAGAAAACACGTTCAAAAAGCAGGAAAAAAAGCAAAGTTTGCATATGGATTCTCAGTTTTCTCTAACACGTCTCATTGCTCTTGGACTCACTTAGGTAGTACGACACTGAACGATGGAAAGCGCGCCTCGTCTAAACGGGCTTCTCTGCATTTAGAATACTACGCGTTTTAGTTTGTGATTGTCTCTAAGCGTTGCTAAGCGCTTCACAGCAACAAAATAAATGCAATCTCCTTTCCAAAAGGAAGCGAAAAAAAAAATCTAATACGAAGCGGACGTAAAAGTGATATTTTCACAAGTACATTTATGAGAAAAACGAGAATGTTAGCCATCTGAAGCCCTTCACTAAAATCTTCTTCGCGTTCTACACAGACGCTGCCCCCCAAAAATGGATATATAGTTTTCTAGAAGGAGACCTTTTCGAATACAGTGCAGACAGGACAATCAAATCTAGAAACAACAAAAGTCTCACCAGAACTTAAAAAAAGTATCGAGTTTTTAAAAAAAAAAGTAAGATAACACTTTGGATAATATAACAATGCAGTGATAAATGTGTCGAACAAAAAACATCTTACACGTTTCCCTTTGAGATTATGCATACAGATGATGGTTAAAGGCACAATATAAATATGCACAGTCACGCAAGACAAAAAAAAAAACAAAGTACACACGGAAATACACATTCTTAACGGTCAAGCTGCATGTGTGTAAATACGAAATCTTCTTCAGGCTCAGTATTGTTCACTCGTAATCTCGTACAGTCCGGGGGAGAGTGGGCCCCTCCTGCTTCGTTACATCCCTTTAGATTTACAGTTAATGAGCAGAGTAGAAATGTATTGCACAGTCATCATCCTTGTTTCGGTTTCCCTCGTTACGTCTGCGGAAAAGTCTCGGGGGTTGTCATGTGGCTGAGCGATTAAGTAATCCTGTGGTTGTGGTCATCTGACACAACTGTGAGGTGATTAAACGATGAACTGTTTGACTTTTTGTGAAGTGAAAACTACCAAAAAATTCACACATTTTGACGTCAATATTTGCTTTTTTTTCTAATTAAAGGAATATCTTTGGATTTTGGACTACTGATCGGATTTTAAGGACGTCTCTTGGGGCTCTGAAAAATGTGAGGTGCATTTTAACTCTATCTGGACATTAATAGACAAAATTAGGGCTGCAGCTGATTTCACCACAGATTATTCTGCAGATTAATTTCTCAATACAAAGTAAACATAAGATGCTCACAAAGTCTCAGGCCCCGAAGTGCCGTCTTCAAAATGTTTGTTTCGACCAACAGCCTCAGCAAAAATACTCAGCGAGCAAATATAATCATATAAAACCAAATTATCAGCAAATCCTTCATTAAAAGAAGCCTGAACAACAATTATCAAAACAGTTAAAGATGATTTTTTTTGAAATAACCCAAAAATATTGATCAATAATGCCAAAAATTGTTATTTGCAGCTCTAGTTTTAACTAATTGATACAATGAATGTCAGATAAATCAAACAGAACTTGAAAACCCGAAGCAACTGAGGAAACATGTTGAGTAATGTCTTTGGTAAACGACCGTTTTCACAAGCAGTCGCAACAACAACAAAAAAAAAGCAATTCTGATTTTGCCCTCGCTCTCCTCATCACACTACCCTTCACCTACCTCCTGGGACTGCTCTTCAAAACCGTCTACTACTGCTGCTTCCACCCCAAGCTGTGGAGGCCGCTTGTGAGGGACCCAGGACTTCCCATTGATCTGCCTGATGCAGAAGTGACCTTTAGAGACTTTTCCATCCAGGATGGCATGTCCCAGATTCTCAACAAACGGATGGCCTGCCATGCCACTCATTTTTACTCCGAGCAAGGACTTGTGAGCAACGCTGATAGCACAAACAGAGTGCAGTTGTCAAGATTGTGATGTCTGATTTTGTGTGCGCTTGGCCAGACATGTACTACTGATAAATGTTACCTTCTATGGTACTGATTGAATGCAGCAGTCTCTCTTTAAGCTGTCTCCTATTTATGCTGCAAATTCACCACATTCTCCTTAGACTGTGAACCAAAATACAAGCTGTAAAAGGTACTAAAAGGGTGACCACCAAAAGTGTGTTTACAGGTCTTGGGGAGGACTGCTGCATATGTGAAAAAGTAGTTTTTAAGCTTTTGCGGCTCCATAGGAAGCCGCGTGTAATATATTTCCTCCAGTGATGTCACTCAGTAGCTAAGTTGCATTGTGGGTAATTTAGACAACAGGTTTTGAAAAGCAGTCCACTGGCCTAACATTGCACTCCAATGACACTGTTGGACTATTTATGGACAGTTAAACATAACAAATGATAAAAATTTGTACAGCAGAAACGAATATCAACTTTAAAAAAAAAAAAAATTTAACCTGGCGCCTACAGTACCCACAATGCAACTTAGCCACCGAGTGACATCACTGGAGGAAATTTATCAGATTATATGCAGTTTACTCTGAAGTCACAAAAGACTTTCTACTACTTGTTTCACATTAGCTATATAGTACATTATTGGGAAATCTACTAGAAGTTTTCGATAACAGGTCATTACAAACAGCATATAAACTGTATGGAAAAACTTGACTACAAATTCCTCTCATCTTACCGTACACGTTACATACATTGTAATATTTCTTAAAGCTAGGCCTACTTGAAACTGGGGCCATTTATTAAGCTAATTTCTACACTTTCAAAGCAAAGTTTTTTTTATATACATTTTCTACAAAGCAAGTTTATGTTTTGATATCTTTGCATATGCACATTTTTTTCCCAGACATACAATGTGATTAAAAAGGGTTTTGTTGTTACTGTTGTGAGAAAACCTTGTATTTCCAAAATACAAACTAAAAAGAAGTAAGAAAATTATGTTGTTTCTTGACAACATGGTAAGTAATAAATAACATATAACAAATACTTTATCTGTAATGTCAAATAGTAATGAAACTTACAATAATCACAATATTTTAGACATTATCCGGTCAAATTTGAAACGGTTCAGTAACCCCAAGGTTACTACAAGTTACTACTAAACCTCTTGTAGAAGAAGGAGAGGCTTGTTATGCACACATCACGTAGGTCTCCTCATAGCCTCGCACAAACGTGATGTGTGGATTCGATCAGATCCTAATGGTTTTACGTCACAACAAGGGCTATTTAAATGTGTATGTTGTGTTTTTGGGTTGTGTAACAGTTGTTGATATTGTTACTGATTGAAGGACTTTGAATGTAGCTTTGACCATAATCTCTTGTTTTGTAATTCTTATGCTCGGTCACTGTGGGAAACACAGTGAGAGCACCTGATGGGTGCTGTTTTTTTTTTTTTTTTATCAAAATGATATTAATCTACATGCCAGCTACAGATTGTTTGTATAATTAGGGCTGCAACTAATGATCATTTCCATTTAGTCTATAATTTCCTTGATTAATCTATTAGTTGTTTAGTTTAAAAAAATGTCAGAAAAAGGGGAAAACGTCCTCAAATGTCTTGTTTTGTCCACAACCCCAAGAAAAAACAGAATATATTCACTTTTCTTTTCTTGAAAAAATTACTCAAATATATTAATCTACTATCAAAATAGTTGATTAGTTTAATAGTTGTTAACTTATCGATTAATCGTTGCAGCTCTTCATATTCAACAACAGATGTCGTCATTGTTGCTTTAGTTGTCAAATAGCTTCAAACAACAGTCAAAGATCTCAGCAACATTTCCACCTTATCAGGTTAATACTGAGAAGGTGGAAATGTTGCTGAGATCTTTGACTGTTGGTGGGTCTGCTGGCACAGACAACTTGGATAGTAGGCTGTTGAAATTATCAGCTGTACATATTTCTAAACCAATCTGTCACATATTCAACAGATGTATGATAAGTGGTGTGTATCCAAAACTTTGGAAGGAGGGTAAGATCATTCCTTTATCCAAAGATACAAAATCAACTTTCTGTGGTCCAAATAGTAGGCCTATTAGCATTTTGCCTATTTTGAGTAAATTATTGGAAAAGATTGTATTTGAGCAAGTGCAAGATTATTTTTCTCACAATGATTTAACTACTATGTTCCAACATGCTTATAGGTCTGGTCATTCCACCTGCACTGCAATGACACAAATGTCAGACAGCTGGTTATCATCAATTGATAACTCAATGCTTGTGGGTACAATATTACTTGACTTCAGTGCTGCCTTTGATGTGATCGACCATGACATTTTGATTTCCAAACTTATTAGTTATGGTTTTACTTCCTCTGCAACCAAGTGGTTTACGAGCTATCTGTCTGAGAGGTCACAGAGAGTTTATTTTAATGGTGCATTATCTTGTAGTAAGTCCCTGGACTGTGGGGTCCCTCAAGGAAGCTGCCTCGGACCTCTTTTATTTTCAATTTTTACTAATGATATGCCGTATGTTCTCAGTAAGGCTGCATTGACTATGTTTGCTGATGATTCTACTCTTTATTATGCAGCCCCCACATATTCAGAGCTTAATCAGGTTCTGTCTTGTGAGATCAGCAAATTATACAACTGGATCAAAACTAATAAACTTATTCTAAATATATCAAAAACAACGAGTATAATATTTGGTTCCAAGTATAGATTATCACATAATCCTAAAATGAATATACAAGTAAATGGCAAGACTATACAGCAAGTAAAAACGGTGAAGCTTCTCGGACTTTGGCTTGACTGCACATTGTCGTGGTCTGATCACATCAACAAAGTGGTTGCCAAAATGGGCAGAGCTGTTGCCATAACGCGTAAATGTGCTCCATTCGTCAATTCACAGTTGTTAAGTCGTGTTGTTGGTACATTGGTTTTATGTCATTTAGATTACTGTTCAGTTGTATGGTCTGCTGCATCAAATTGTCTTCTGAGTAAATTACAGGTGGCTCAAAACAAGGCTGCAAGACTGGTTCTTGGTTGTTCATCAAGAACTAGTGTTGCAGAGATGCATGAACGTCTTGCTTGGCAGATGGTCAAGCATAGACTATCGGCTAATATATTATTATACTTTCATAGAATTATAAACACTCAGACTCCTAAATTTCTTCATGATAACATAATTTATTGCTCAAATACGCATTCACATTACACTAGAGGGGCGAACAGTGGACAGATTTCTCTACAACTGCCTAAGTCTGAATCTATGAAGAGGACTGTTTTCTATCGGTCAGCTGTGCTATGGAACAATCTTCCAGTTGTGGTTCGTGAAATTAAAGGGAAAAGTGTTTTTAAAAAGAGACTAAGAATATATTTGTTCTCATCTTGATTATGTGATTGAGCAAGTTTATGTTAGGGGATACCTGAAGCGCATGTTGTTTTTCGTTATTTTATTGTTTTTATTTTAATATGTACTTTTGGTATTGCTGTTGTTGTGTTTTGTATGTTTTGTCTGGACCCCAGGAAGACTAGCTGTCGTCTTGGCGTCAGCTAATGGGGATCCTTTTAAATAAACAAATAAACAAATAAACTAGTGTTACTTCGGTTCTTTCACTCTTTCAGTGTTTGCTTGTTGAAATGTCACGTGTCAATCATCAACTCTCTCATCTCTCAGTGTGGCGAATGAGACGGTGCTACACTTTGACAATCAGCATGATTTTAGAGAGAGCATGTTTGTTGTTTTAAGTTATTTGAACCTGTCAAACCTTTTTCAGCTCATTGTTCATTCCTGCAAATGTTCAAACACAGTGGCCCTCATTTATCAATCTAACGTAGAAACCAGCGCAGAGAGGCCGCTAGGGGGATGGCAATGGAGTAAGCTGTGTTCGACGCGAGCTCCCGTTATACCTCTATTTTAAACGAAAAAAGTAAAGTGTAATCCATATCATGCTACAGTAAACTGTTTCTAAACTCAAGCGGACAGTGAAACTAGTATACAGCGATGCCCAGATGGAAACGAGGCTGAATAAATTTAAGTTTTCTGGATCTTCCAACACAAGGCCCAACACCTCCCGGGACCAGAGTACTGCCATGATCTCAGCTAAGGCAACTCCGCCTTCACCTGCCTCGGACAAGATGAACGTTGAAGGCTTGAAGTCAGAAATCCTTCTCTCTCTGAAAGCGGACATTTCAACGGTGCTGAAGTCAGAAATTAAAAATGCCCTCGCTGACGATTTTAATTTCCTCAAGAACGAGCTGAAGGAGGTGAAAACGGAGATAATTAACAGCACCGCAGCGCTGAAGCGTGAGATCGACCAGGCTAAAGTTAGCATCAGAGAGGTGGAGGGGGGGCTATCAGCATGGTCCGACGAAGTGGTTACTTTACAGGAAACGGTGAGTGGGATGAAGACCGAAATTGCAGAACTGAAAGCGAAGTGTGAGGATTTGGAAGGGCGGTCGAGGAGATGCAACATAAGGATCATCGGTGTACCTGAGACTCCCGACTCCAGCACGACTACATCGGTATCAAAGCTGCTAACTGAGGTGCTACAGTTGGATAAAGAGCCGCTAGTCGACCGGGCGCACCGGAGCCTAGGTCCGAAGAAGCCGGGCGGGAAACCTCGAGCCATCGTTGCTAAGTTGCATTACTACCAAGAGTGTGTCCAGATACTGCGACGTGCCCGCTCCCGGGGACAACTCCGTTTCAACGGGGGATCGATCACCATCTTCCCGGACTACACGACAGCTGTGGCTAAAGCTCGGGCTGCTTTTACAGAGGTGAGGAAGTTACTTCGCGATCAAGAGGGAGTCCGGTACGGGATTCTGTTTCCAGCGAGATTCCGAGTCACGTTCAGAGGGGAGGTCAGGGAGTTTACTGACCCGGACAAAGCTATGACTTATGTCAAAAAAAATATCATCCCATCCACGGAGACTGGAGGAAGTCCATGAGACTGAGCTTCTCGGCTGAATATGCCTTTGTTGACCCACGGGTATGTTGACTATATGCCACAGTGCCAGATGTCTTCAGGTACAATGTTGTAACACAGTGTTTACGTTCTTTACATAATGTTCCGCTTTCTTACTAGTAACGGTATTACTATGGTGGGTCAGTGTGGTCGGCCAGAGTTGGTTATTTGCTGGCATCACACGTGATGACATGGCATGTTAATTAAAGAAGTAAGGCTGTATAGTCTTGTTACACCACATGTGTAGCCTAATACATTTTGTCCCAAGAATCATTATCCAAGTGCATTATGCATAGCTTCAAATATATTACTTTGCACTTTACTATTTCCTACTTTATTTGTGGTTGAGGCTCGACGGGAGCCCGAGCGTTTAGTTTTATAGTTCTCCCAACTACAAGCACATAATGTGTGGATTTTCTTTTTCTGAGGGTTGTCGTTATCACCTTGTTCGGGTAGGTGAGAGGGGGTGGGCAACTACTGGACCTATGTACGTATTGAATCTACTCCACCAGACTTTTTTTGTTGCTTATGTTTGTGTTTTTGTGTCCTTGGGTTTCATTTTTGGTTCTCATTTCTCTGTGTACACAAGATGGCCAATATGAATAACATCAGGGGTTATGATGGTTGCCCTGCTAATTTCATAAGTTGGAATGTTAAATCACTCAATCATCCAGTGAAATTTAAAAAGATATTCTCACACTTAAAACAGCTTAGAGTGGATATTGCATTCTTACAAGAGACCCATATACGATCCTGTGATAGTTCTCGTCTTGTTAGGGGATGGGCTGGCCAAGTGTTTCAGTCCAATTTCTGCTCAAAGGCTCGGGGTGTTGCAATTATGATAGGTAGAGGTGTACAATTCACGGCATCTCATGTGCAGGCTGATTCTGCTGGGCGATATGTGATCGTGGTAGGAAAATTATATTCGCTCCCAGTGATTTTGGCTTGTATTTATGCTCCGAACTGGGATGACCCTACTTTTTTCACAACTTTTTTCTCTCATTTACCAGATATGTCTTCACATCATCTTATACTTGGTGGCGACATAAACTGTGCACTCTCTCCTCTCTTAGATAGGAGTATCACTAGGAGTACATCCCTGTCGAAGTCAGCAAAAGCTATTCAACTCTTTCTGAAGACCTACGGTATAGCGGATGTGTGGCGGTTTCGCAACCCCAACTCCAGGGCATACTCTTTCTATTCCCCGGTTCACAAGACATATTCGCGTATCGATTATTTTTTCCTGGATAAAAGAATTCTGCATTTGACAAAAGAATGTGACTACGGGGCTATAGTCATCTCGGATCATGGTCCGATAAGCATGAAAATGTCCATCCCCGATACACAATCTTCATACCGTCAATGGCGGCTTAACCCCTTGCTCCTGTCAGAAGACGAGTTTACTAAGTTCATATCATCTGAAATTAAAATGTTTCTTGACATCAATCAAACCCCAGGGATGTCGTCATCTACTGTCTGGGAGTCGTTAAAGGCTTTTTTAAGGGGTCAAGTTATTTCATACTGTGCAAATAAAAAAAGGACTAGCACTGAGCGTATCAAAAAATTAACAGATGAGATATTAGAATTAGACAGGCTGCATAGCCATTCCCCATCAGCAGACACACTCAAAAAACGCATGTCATTACAGACAGAGTTTGATCTCCTGTCTACCAGACAGGCTGAATACCTGATTTCCAAATTAAGACATGGTCATTATGAGCATGGGGAAAAGTCTGGCCGAGCGCTTGCTCACCAGCTGCGCCAAAGAACCGCTAACCAAACCATCCCAGTGGTTAATGATGAATGTGGTATAAAGTGCACTGACAATGAGAAAATCAATTCCTGTTTTAAGAAATTCTACCAATTATTATATACTTCATGTAGCATCCCCGACTGAATGGAGGTTGTACTCTCAAACTGATGGTTTACAATGCTTTTATTTGTTGAGCCGTATTCAATGCAAACACACCGTAAGAGCTATAAAGAAATAAAATAAAATACAGTTACTACTTTATATTTGTTCTAATAAACTTATTGTAACTTTAGCAGACTTCATATAAAACATATTTATAGCAACCAAACTGGAGCCGGACACAAACACGGCACAAAATGGCAACAACAACAAACCTTGTGCCCCTTTCTCAGCCAGGTGCTAGGGCATTTTTGTAGTTAGGCACACTTAAACGTTGCAGACACTCTTTTTGTCTCGCATACACACTTTTTCCTTGCCGGCACACTTTCTACTGGCGGTAGAGAAGCACCGGATGTGTGGCGGTTTCGGCAAAAGACGCCTTCAAAATAAAAGCACTAAACATCCGTCTGCTTAAAAATAAAAGCCTGGCTTTAAAGAATAAGTAAACATAAAAACACATTTATAGATATACACTGTTAATATTAAAGGTCATTTACACTCCCACCAAATCATTACTGGTTTTCATCCTCTTATTTGATGTAAAGCATGAATGATTTCTAAAACATGTGACCTTTAATTTTTTAGTGTCTGAGTCAAAAATGTCCATAAACTCTTTATGCTGTAAAGGATATGGTTGTGGAGTGAAGGGGGTGGTTAAACAGTCTCTAGGAGCAGGATCAGCTTCTGCACTGGACGTTCAACGATGGATGGCTTGCCAGAACGCTGTCCCTCCTTTCCTATCTTCTGATCTCCAACACGAATCTTCACCCTTCTCACTAGTCCATCTTTATCAGTCACTGTCTCTACAACTTTAGCCAATTTCCACTCGTTGCGAGGCTGATCTTCTGTCTTTTCCATCACGATGTCACCGACTTTGAGGTTTCTCCTTGGAGTATGCCAGCGTTGTCTGGTGGCGATGTTGTACACATACTCTCTTCTCCACCGGCCCCAGAACTGCTCTGCAAGGTACTGAACACGACGCCACCTCTTACGAGCATACATATCCTCTCTGATGAATCTGCCAGGAGGTGGTAAGGCTGCAGTGGGTTTCATAGTGAGCAGGTGATTAGGCGTTAGCGGTTCTGGACTATCAGGATCATTTAAATTGTCAACTGTGAGTGGACGACTGTTCACAATAGCTGCTGCCTCATAAAAGAACGTCCGTAGAGAGGCATCGTCCAGCCTGCCTGATGAGGGTGAAAGAGTAGAACGAAGAACATTCCTCACCGTTCGGATTTGTCTCTCCCATACGCCTCCAGCATGGCTTGCATGCGGAGCGTTCATGCTGAAGTCGCACTGTTTCTCAGCCAAAAACGTAGTCAGACGATCAGCATCCACTTGCTTGAGAGCTTCATTCAGTTCGTTTTTAGCTCCAACGAAGTTCGTTCCTTGGTCACATTTTATGTCTCGTACTGCTCCTCTTATAGCAATGAAACAACGAAGTCCATTTATGAAGGCATCTGTCGACATGTCGTCTAACATTTCAATGTGGATAGCTCGACAGCAAAGGCAAGTGAAAAGCAGGCCGTATCTCTTTTGTACCTTGCGTCCTTGTTTGGTGAAAAACGGACCGAAGCAGTCCATTCCACAATAGGTGAAAGGTGGTGATGGATCCACTCGCTCAGATGGCAAATCTGCCATTCGCTGTTCCTCTGTGAACCTTCTGAGCTTTCGACATCTAACACATTGATGTAGATGCGTTGCGACAGATCTGTTGATTCCTGGAATCCAAAATCCATTTGATCTGATCTCATTAATAGTCAAGCCTTTTCCTTGATGTTGGACCTTCTCGTGACAGTGAGCAATTATTGCTTTGGTGATGGGATGACTCTTTGGTATGATTACTGGATGCTTCAATGAGGTAGGGAGTGATGCATTTTTTAGTCTTCCTCCCACCTTGAGGAGTCCATCTTGATCAAGAAAGGCATCCATTTGAAACAGTTTACTCTGAGAGGGAAGTTGATCTACCTTACTGAGCAACTTTATCTCTTCTGGATACGTGTGTCTCTGTAAGTCTCTTATGATGATGCAGCGTGCGTCTTCTCGTTCTTGTACGGTGCTGTGGTCTGTTGACTTATCATTTCTGACACGACGAATGAGACGGGCGACGGCCTGAGTTGCCTTTGACCATGAAGAAAACTTTGACAGGCGGTCTGAGAGACTTGACTGTTCCCGTGTCTGTGTGTTTAGAGTCTGAATCCTCTTGACTTCAGGATCTCCAATCTGTATTTCTGCGCTAACATCCGTAGCTGGAGGTATCTCTTTCTCCCATAAGAACTGAGGTCCTTTGAACCAGCTTGATGTGAGAATCTCACTTGCGCTTGATCCCCTAGATGCGATGTCTGCAGGGTTATCAGTGGTTGAGACATATCTCCATTGCTGAGGAGACGAGCTGAGGTGTATTTTCTGAATCCGATTTGACACGAAAGTGTGAAAACGACGTGCCTCATTGTTGATATATCCCAAGATGACTTTTGAATCCGTCCAGAAATACTCAACGACATTTATTAAACCAAGCTCCTCCTTTAAGGTGTTGCTTGCTGTGGCTGACACAACAGCGGCTGCCAGTTCTAGCCGAGGAATTGTCGTGACCTTGATTGGAGCTACTCTCGACTTTCCCATAATCAGAGCACAGTGAACACTTCCATCTTCGTTCACTTGTCTCAAATATGTACACTGTCCATAACCACATGTACTTGCGTCAGAGAAATGGTGTAACTCTTTTCTCACCACTCTTCCGAAACCAGGAGGCACATAGCAGCGTGGTATGGTGATTTTCTCCAAATTTGCAAGATCGTTCTTCCAGCGTTCCCACACTGGTTGCAGTTCGCTGGGGAGGGGGTCATCCCAGCCTGTTCCGTGCCTGCACATTTCCTGAAGCACCCTTTTTCCAGTGAGCAGGAAAGGGGCAACAAACCCCAGCGGGTCAAAAAGGGATGCAACCGTAGACAGGATACCACGTCGTGTTGCTGGCTGGTCCTTCAAACAAACACGAAATCTGAAGGTGTCTGATTCAATGTGCCAGTGGATTCCCAAAGCTCTCTCTAACGTCACATCCTTGAAGACCAGATCGAGAGACTTCACTTCAGCAGCACGCTCAGACGAAGGTATGCTCTCCAGCACAGATCTGTCGTTACACATGAACTTGTGCAGTCTCAATCCACCTGTAGCACAGAGCTTCCGTGCTTCCTGTGCAAGCTGAATAGCATCATTCACATTTTCTACACTAGTGACACCATCGTCAACATAAAAGT
Source organism: Lagodon rhomboides (assembly GCA_039737535.1). Lineage (NCBI taxonomy): Eukaryota > Metazoa > Chordata > Actinopteri > Spariformes > Sparidae > Lagodon > Lagodon rhomboides. Next base: position 6,848,999 of record CM077799.1, read on the forward strand.
CTTTCATGATGAACTGTGAGCCAAGGGGAAACTTACTTTCATTGTCTGTTGCAAGCTGCTTCAGTCCGTAGTTAGCGCATCCTGGCGAAGACGCAGCACCAAAGAGATGCACTTTCATTCTGAATTCCTGTGGCTCTGCATTAAAGTTACTGTCTTTCCACCATAGGAAACGTAGATAGTCTCTGTCAGTTTCATACACGTAGAACTGGTGAAACATCTTTTCGATGTCGCACATCAGGGCAACATGGTGCTGTCTGAATCTGAGAAGCACACCATTCAGATTGTTCAGCAGATCTGGACCTGACAGGAGATGATCATTCAGGCTAGTTCCCAGGTACTTAGCCGAGCAATCAAAAACCACACGGAGTTTGTCAGGTTTTTTCGAGTGATACACTCCGTGGTGAGGAATGTACCATTTCTCTCCTTCCTTCCCTTGATCATGAACTTCTTCTGCCTCACCCTTTCTGATGATTTCCTCCATAAACTTCACATAATGTTCTTTGTACTTGTCATCCTTTGTCAGCTTTCTTTTAAGGTGACTGAGCCGTACCATCGCCAGTTGTTTGTTGTCAGGGAGATAGGGTCTCTCTTTAAAGGGGAGTGGCATTTCGTAATGTCCTTGAATGTTCCTCTTGATCCCTTCCTTTAACACATCCAGGAAGCGGATGTCATCCTGAGACACAGTCTTTCCGTCCTTATTAGCATCCTTGAAGTCAGACTCGAGAACCCTGAGCGCTTCAGCTGGGGTCACTGGAGGGAGCTCTCTGACAGAAACTCTGTGGCACATGTTGCTGATGCTTGGTGAGTTGTGGTGAGGTGATGAACAGCCTACAATACTCCACCCCAAATCCGTCTGAACTGCATATGGTTCACTATCTCCTCCAAGGATTACCTGCCGTGGTGCCAGTGCCCTTGAGCAATTGTAGCCGATCAGCAGACCAACTTCACATTCCAGCTGTGGTGGGATTTCATCTGCTATTTTTACGAGATGATTCCAGTGCCGTGCCGTGTCACAGGTAGGAATGTGTGTTCGATTCACTGGTATACAGTTCTTGGTGTAAGCAGGGGGGAGATCAATGTGGATAGCGGAGCTGTAACCTCTCACTCTCAAACCTGACACTCTTTGACTATGCATTAATGCATCCTTTCCTGTCATGGTCGTTAGTTTCAGTCTTACAGGATGTGTTTTAGTCTGTAAACTACTGCTGACTTCTTGGTCAATGAAGACTGTATCGCTTTGGGTATCAAGCAGCGCATAAACAAGTCTTTCTGTACCTGGATTGCTGATAGAAGAAACCCACACTGGCACGATCATTGAAGTGTTGGTAGATGGCTCCTTCGTTGTCACACTGAGAGCCAATGTGGTTGCTGTTTCCTCTGTGGTACTTTGGTTTGAGACTGACGTGTGCTTGGCTTTGGTATAGGTGTCATCATGGAGAAGCGTAGGATGTCTTGCTTTACATTTGTCACATGAATGTCTATTGCGGCAGTCCTTGGCATTATGGCCCATCCTCAGGCAGCCATAACAAAGTTTCTTTTCTCTCACATATTTCCGTCGTTCCTCCAGAGCTTTGCCTTTAAACTCAGGACAGCGGTGAAGTTGATGTTTATTGTCTTGACAAAACACACATGGTGGCTTTAAACTTGTTTTTAACTGTCCTTGTGTTTCAGTGTCTGTAACTGTCTGTGTATGATAAACACTGGATTTACATTTCTTTTCTTTCAGATGACGTGATGAGCTAGCCTCTGATGAGTGGAGAGCGTGGAATGAAGTAATAGGATTACATGCAATTTCTGCCTCTGTTACAATGAAGAAGACAAACTCCTGGAAGCTGGGAAACTCCTGGTCCTCTCTCATGACTTGAGTGACTTTGCGGTTCCACTGTGATGCTGCCCAATCTGGTAGCTTTTGAACCAATTTTTGGTTTTCTTCACAATCGTTCAAAATGTTCAGACCTTTAACATAAGGCATGGCTTCCAGACATGAGTGTAAGAAATCAGCGAAAGCTCTGAGTCCCTCAGCATCTCTGGGTTGGATCCTTGGCCAGTTTGCTAGTTTTTCCCTGAATGCCTTTTGTACAACAAACGGCTGACCATACCTGTGGTTGAGACGGTTCCATCCATCTTTATAGGCTTCATCATCATTTCTATAAAATATGCCATCAAGTGTCTTTCGAGCTGGACCTGCTACATATTTTTTCAAATAATGCAATTTGTCAGCTGAAGCAATGTTCCTTTTGTCTATGAGGGATGTGAAGGAAGCCTTCCACTCAATGAACTGGATAGGGTCACCAGTAAATACAGACGGTTCTGGCACTGGGAGCCTGTTCAGAGCTATGCTATCTTGGACTGCTTGAGCCAGACAACTTACATCTGTCCTTGCAGGTGATGCTGTCACTGTGATGTCAGTGGGCTGCTGTATGAGAGCTGAAGGAGGAGGATGCACATACTGATGTTCTCTTGTTCTCATCTGATCAGCAAAATTAACACTTGCCTCCTGTATTACTTCCTGATCATAAGTTGTGAACCTCGCTCGTGCAGCTTTAATGTCCTTCTCTGCCTTTAATCTTTCCAACTCACGTTTTTGAGCCTCAAGTTCCTTTCTTTGTTGATCCTCCAGAAGTTGAATCTTTTCCTTTTGTTTCTCCTCTTTTAGTAACACTTCATACTCTGCTTCCTTTGCTGCTAATTCTGCTGCAGCATCTGCTCTTTTTGCTGCTATGAAAGAGTGTTGACTGGAACCTTTACTTGAGTGTTGACTTGGAGGTGAAGCTGTGGATCCATAGATGGAGCGAGCATAGTCTCTGTTAAGAAGCTCATGAAGACGTTGCTTTACTGCTTCACTATCAAATTCTCCATCTATACCTGATATCCTTTCAAAAGCAATTTTAACAATGTCTCTTGTCACTGCCTCACAGGCATCAATACGACGTCTTGTCTCACTAGATGGAGTGAGGTGAGCTCTGATTTCTATGTACAGGTTTATAACACAGTTTTGTCCTTCTTCTAGTGTGTCTATCAGATTTGCAATGTCACTTTCAGAAATGTTTAACTTTAACTGTTCTCTAGCCTTACGTGCCTGGACCTTCCATTGTTCATACAGGTGAGTCAACCTTTTCTCCTTTTTGTGAGCCTCCTCCTTATGATATGCAAGCATCTTTTCCGTGGGATTCCGTATGCGACCAGAGCGACGAAGATCCTCCTCTTCAGTATCCTTCATCTGTTCAGAGTCTCTGTCGTCTGGAGGCGTCTTTACTGATGCTTCCATGTTGTGAAGAGGTACCACAATCCTTGACCATCACATCAGGTCCCTCTGCAGTTGTCCTTGGTCAGCGGCGTGATGTGACGGATGAGGTGAAGCTCTTACTGTAGCATCCCCGACTGAATGGAGGTTGTACTCTCAAACTGATGGTTTACAATGCTTTTATTTGTTGAGCCGTATTCAATGCAAACACACCGTAAGAGCTATAAAGAAATAAAATAAAATACAGTTACTACTTTATATTTGTTCTAATAAACTTATTGTAACTTTAGCAGACTTCATATAAAACATATTTATAGCAACCAAACTGGAGCCGGACACAAACACGGCACAAAATGGCAACAACAACAAACCTTGTGCCCCTTTCTCAGCCAGGTGCTAGGGCATTTTTGTAGTTAGGCACACTTAAACGTTGCAGACACTCTTTTTGTCTCGCATACACACTTTTTCCTTGCCGGCACCCATAGATATATATAAACACTAGATGGCTCACGCACGCTGTTAGCCAATGGAGACCGACGTCCTCGCATGGCGGCCATCTTACCACAGGCAGCTCGCCCACTCATAACATCAGAGTCTATGGTGCATGTAGCATTTAAATAACCATAGATTGCTTAATTTTAAACCGATTTTCAAACGGTTTGGTTTGTTATAAACCTCAGAGTTGTAGTTATGTTCCTGCATACTCAAAAATAATTTTGAGTTAAAATGTTAAAATTATTTTTGCGTATGCCAGGAACGTAACTACAACTCTGAGGTTTATAACAAACCAAACCGTTTGAAAATCGGTTTAAAATTAAGCAATCTATGGTTATTTAAATGCTACATGCACCATAGACTCTGATGTTATGAGTGGGCGAGCTGCCTGTGGTAAGATGGCCGCCGTATAGGGACGCTGGTGACTCCGCCTCGAGCCATCTAGCCTTTCTTATAGATATCTATGGGCACACCTTCTACTGGCGGTAGAGAAGCACCGGATGTGTGGCGGTTTCGGCAAAAGACGCCTTCAAAATAAAAGCACTAAACATCCGTCTGCTTAAAAATAAAAGCCTGGCTTTAAAGAATAAGTAAACATAAAAACACATTTATAGATATACACTGTTAATATTAAAGGTCATTTACACTTCAGATGTGCCCACCAATCCCTTTGTCCTAGAGGACTTTTTTAAATCCCTGAAAATACCTTCTGTAAGTGTAGAACTCTCGGCTGAACTGGAAAGGGATTTTTCAGTTCAGGAGATAGTGTCAGCAATTGGTGCCATGCAAAGTGGCAAATCTCCTGGGCCAGACGGTTTCCCAAATGAATTTTTCAAAAAGTTTTCCAACCAGCTAGCTCCTTTGTTATTGTCAGTGTTTGAAGAATCATTAGTCACCAATTCCTTGCCCCTAACTATGCGTCAAGCAGTCATTTCGTTATTACTTAAGAAGGATAGAAATCCCCTCAATTGTAGCTCATACCGCCCTGTTTCGCTGCTGAATACAGACGCAAAGATTCTTGCCAAGATTTTGGCGCGCCGTCTTGAAAACATTATCCCTTCTATTATATCATCCGACCAGACAGGATTTATTAAAAATCGCTATTCATTTTTTAATATCAGGCGTTTATTTAATATCCTTTATTGTCCCTCTCCACCCGATCCTGGGAACATTGAAGTGATGCTTTCACTCGATGCTGAAAAAGCGTTTGATCGGGTGGAGTGGGACTATCTCTTCAGGACGTTGGAGGCGTTTAATTTTGGCCCTAAATTCATCTCCTGGATTAGACTCCTATACACACTCCCGATGGCTGCAGTTCGCACCAATAATAATTTATCCACCTATTTTGAGCTGAAGCGGGGTACGAGACAGGGGTGCCCTCTGTCACCACTTTTGTTTGCTGTTGCACTTGAGCCACTTGCATTAGCCTTGAGGCAGTGCCACACCATCGCGGGGATACACCGGGCAGGTTTGGAGCATAAAGTCTCACTATATGCCGATGACATGTTATTATTTATATCGGACCCCCTTTCAAGCCTTCCTGAATTATCGACTCTACTCACAAAGTTCGGAAATTTTTCTGGCTATAAAGTCAATTTTGAGAAAAGCGAACTTATGCCTATCTCCTCTGTAGACAGATCATACTTTGGGACGACCCCTTTTAAATTTAGTCCTAACAAAATAAAATATTTAGGTATTTGGGTCACACGTAAGCACAAAGATCTCTATAAGGCTAATTATCATCCTCTCTTAAGTAATCTCAAACGAGATTTGGAGCTTTGGGATCCCCTCCCTCTCTCCTTAGGGGGTAGGATCAATACGATTAAGATGAACGTTCTCCCTAAGTTTTTATATTTATTTCAGTGTCTCCCTATTTTTCTAACAAAATCTTTTTTCTCCAATTTGAACAGTCAGATTTCATCATTTATTTGGCATAAAAAGCAGCCCAGGATTAATAAAAATATCTTACAGAGTCCTCGCTCGATGGGTGGTATGGCTCTTCCAAATTTTATGTATTACCACTGGGCTGCCAATATAAGAGCTTTGCTGTACTGGTTGAGAGATGATGGTTCGGATGTTGCTGAATGGACAGGGTTGGAGAGGGCATCCATCGGATCTTCTTCCCCAGCAGCTCTATTATGTTCCAAATTACCTCTGGAACAGCCTATTTCAGTCTTCACCACTAATCCAGTTGTTATCCATTCAATTAAAATCTGGAACCAGTTTAGAAGGGCCTTTAAGTTCACTGACCTTTCACTGGCTGCACCATTGATAAAGAATCATATGTTTGCTCCGTCAATGATGGATGAAGCGTTTAATGTGTGGGTAAGGAGTGGAGTGGGTGCACTGTCTGACCTCTACATTGAAAACAAGTTTGCCTCTTTTGCACAGTTAAAACAGAAATATGGTCTTCACAAATCACTCTTCTACAGGTATTTGCAACTTAGAGGCTTTGTGGCTTCCAACTCCAACTGTTTCCCACTGAGCCCTCCTGAATCTCTGCTTGAAACTATTTTAAAATGTAAAGTTAACATGAAAAAAATTATAGGCAGAGTTTATACATTACTCAATACACATAACATGAACAGTTTGGATAGCCTGAGGTTAAAGTGGGAAACTGACCTAGATGAAATGATTCCAGAGGATTTATGGCAAAAAATTATTCAGCGAATTTATTCTTCCTCTATATGCCTCAGACACACTGTGGTTCAATTCAAAATAGTTCATCGTCTTCACTGGACCAAAGATAGATTGTCTAGGATTAAGACGGGTATTGACCCCACATGTGACCGATGTAGACAAGCCCCTGCCACATTACTGCACATGTTTTGGTCGTGCCCTACGTTAAGTGGTTTTTGGCATTCTATCTTTGAGGCATTCTCTGAAATATGTGGGAAAACGGTGCACCCATCTCCCTTGATCTCATTGTTTGGTGTGGCTCCGGTGGGTGTCACTTTCTCTGGGAACCACCTAGGCATGATGGCCTTCTGCTCTCTGTTGGCCAGGAGACTTATCCTGTTTAAATGGAAGGATGCTTTCCCCCCGACTTATGGCCAGTGGATTAGGGAGGTCATGAGGCATGTTCATTTAGAAAAAATTAGATATACTGTAAGAGGGACTACCAGGAAATTCTATGCCATCTGGCAGCCATTTATTTCTTTTGTTGAAGACACGGCAGCTATTAACATATGTATGTAACCCAAGTGTTTATGTGTACCTGTATTTTTTTTATTTTATTTTATTTATTTTTTTTTCTTATCTTTGTCTGTGTGTATGTTGATGTCTGAATGGATTGAATTCTGCTTTGTCCAGTACAGGTGGGTGGGGGGCATTGGGAGGTTTGTTTGTATGGACAGGATCTAGACTTGATTGTCCAATGTGTGAATTGTATTTTCTTTGTTTGTTATATTTGAAAATAAAAAAAAAAGACCTTGTTCAAAAGAAAAAAAGAAACCAGCGCAGATCTGAGCGCAGAAATCATCTTACGACAGGGTTCACGTGTGATTCATGAAACGTTCGTATCTCGCCGATCACAGCGTAAGAATGATCGGGCGTTGATAAATGCGGCGGCTGAAAACAGTCGTCATTTAAATACCACGCCCTTAAATATTCTCAGTTTAGAGGCCTCGCCCCTAGAGTTTACGACATGGAGATGCGTAATACGTCCAAGAAGAGGAACTTCTCCGACCTGAATGCTTGAAGCATTTTGGCTGTGTAGCCTATATTTAAATAAATAAGGGTTATTTTACGGTTGCAGTCAGAGTTTATTTCTTTATTTAAATGATGTTTCAGATCAATCAGAGCCAGGCACGAGTGGCGTTGTTCAGGCTGCGGCTGAAGAAACCGGTCTGGAGCCAGTCCCACAGAACCAGTCAAATGCGAGCTGTGTGTGCGGGCGCGTGTCCTCCGCCGCCCGTGTAGGCACACCACCACGACCCTGGATTCTGTCAGCAGAGGTCTTGAGTACAACACAAACCGAAATGTGTCGGTCAATGGCGGAGATAAATCGCTCACTTACAGCAATAAACAACACTTTAAAAGAGAAACGAAAACCTGAAACGTGCATCACATGAATAAAATGTTTGACTAAACATTGTGCATTGTCTGTTTCCCTGTATTGAATAATTGCCAAACATAAGTATTTAACACTTTACATTTTAGAAGCGATGAATGAGGTCCTGTCTCCCTCGTGCAGCCTCCAGTTGGGGCTCTGCTGGCCAGGCTCTCTGGGCAGAGGTTCATCTGGCTGCACCGGGACATCAAATGGCACCCTGTTTTGCGCAGTAATGTGCAGAACCCCTCAGGCTAAAATGATGTTGCAGACTTTCTCTGGAGTGTACAATAGGGTTCCCCCGCGGATCCTAGACAGAGCCATCTGCCCTTAAGCAACCCGATGCAGCGCTCCAACGTGGCCCGTGTGCGTAAATGCGCATGGTTGAATCTGCGCTCCTGCGAGTTACCAGGTATTCCTTGAGGGGATAACCTTTGTCACCAAGCACATGAATCATTGCATGTATTGCTTGTAATTGTGTCCTGCCTCAAAATCTTTCCCAAAATGAAAGAGAAATTAATGTTACAGCAGTAAACTGTTAACCCTGTTAATTGCAAAATATTTGAAACTAGTAGGCTGCCTTTAATATATGGTCTAATAACAATTCTCGGACTCCGCCAGATTTACTACGCTGCACCGCAAATCAACACGACTTGAAAACTTGCGTACACGAGTTGAGACCTGACGTGAGATTTGATCGTAGCCTCCGCTCACGTCCAAATTGATAAATGCCGAACTTTGCGTGGAAATGACCGTACGCCCAGTTTTCTGTCGTACGCTCGTTTGATAAATGAGGGCCAGTGTTTGTGGATCCACTTCTCTGCTGAAACCAAAAGTCAAGGTCACTGCTGGTTGTTAATCTTTTACCTCATTTGCCATGTGCAATTATTAAAGTGGAACGATGTTGTGTTATCTCTTTTAACTTGTGTTTCTTTCTGTGACTCTGATTGGGATGACTTACAGCTCAGTTCCTCCCTTTGTTCCGTGGTAATGTCATAAATTAACAGCGTTGATTGTTAAAGTGACAGCTTTCAGTTTGAGTTATTATGTAAGCTGGTAATGAACGCACTACTACGGTATCTCTTTAAGGTGTCAAATATCCCTGAAGGAGGGTCATTTAGTAGGAGGGGTTACACAGGATTTAAATGTGAACTTCGCTCCTTCCTTACTTTCGGTTGCCTCTCAAACCCCTCCGAGGTTTTTCGTGTACACAGCTGTTTCCTGAAGTATGTAGCTGTGCTCCCTGCAGGCGCTTAAAGGGGACGTGGAGGAAGCTCATTATGACAGGCACACTTGCTGGGTTTAAGTTGTCCCCGCAGGACTTCTTCTTCACCTGCCTGGGTCTGGATTTCTTAGTTCTCGACATCGCGCTGAATGTATATGCTGTGGTGATTTTCTACAATGAAAAAGCCTACGTGTGCCTCGGTTTCCTGCTGCTGTTTCTCGTGGGCTCGTCTGTTCTTGTCCATACCTTCAGCTGGCTCTGGTACCGCTACGAGGACTTTAAGCGACACACGACGGTTGAGAAATGCCTGAGCGTGGGTCCACTAGGGCTGCTCCATGTGCTGCAACTAGGAATCTACTTCAGGTTGTGTAGCTTTGTATTTTGTAACAATGTTTGTGTTTTTAAATAACCTCAGGCTGCTTTTCTTTCTGCTCTGCTCGGTAGTTTGAGTGGAAAACTGGGTGTGGATGCCGGGAACTAAAGGGTTTGAAATGAAGCTGTTGTTTCTCTTTCGATGTTTGGCTCTTTATCTGAGAATTCCACCCTGGTTGCTCACTCTATTCATGAAAATCCATTCATGGGAAATGCCAACAAATAATCTGAAAGGAAAACTGTGGCACCATCGTGCTGCACTTCCTACTTGTGTAGTTTTAGCATACAGTAAACGGGAAAATCGTTTCAGGAATTGTGCTCCGATATCAAGTAGTTGGAGAAAACACAATGTTATGTAATATTCCACGATGGATTGCATCGCTTTTTTCATTTCCTCTTCACACAGTGCATGACACAGGAAGTTTAAGTGCAACGTAGCCTTTTTTTGTGTGTCGTTGGGTTTTTGTTCCCACAGTGATTCAGTAATGGCAGAAATATGGGCTCAATCACAGTTTCCTTCCTCACAGATGATAATCTGATTATCTTTGCAAAACTGGTTTTGTTGACATCAGGTGGCTCCACATAAATCATAAAGAATATCTTTTCTTGTGTGTATGTCTGTGTTAGAACTGTTTTTTATATTGATATGTGATGATAACAATATTTTTACTGTGTGTTTCTAGGCATGCAGGTGTCTTCGAGGTCTCCATACGCAGCCTTTTGACAGAGTTCCGTGACAGCGAGGAGTTCGCGGTCTACCTGAGCCACGACCTCAGCATGCTGCGGCTCATTGAGACGTTTTCAGAGAGCTGCCCTCAGCTCCTCCTCATGCTCACCATCATTCTGCAGCGCAACCAGCTCGATGCCGTGACAGGTGCAGTACAGGTGTTACTCATGTCTTGGAATTGAGCCATGGAGATTCCAGGCAGCGCCTTCTATCTTTGTGTAGCTCCAAGCGGTAAAAATAACTAAATGCAATTCTACCTTCAAGAAAACTTTTCTTGGCTATTCAGGATAATTTTCATACAACTTGTGGAAAAAGACGTCGCAGCCGTCCAATAACAACCCAGAAATAAGGAAGGAAGTGACATGACTGGAGAGATATAAACGAAAGCGTCTGCTAAATGCCCTAAATGGAAATATGTCACATTGGACTGACCCTTCTTTATCTGAGTCATGCAATATCCTCTTCACTCTGGTTTACTCCTTTATTTTTTCACTTCTGCTATCTGTCGAGTGCTTTAATTCATCAAAAATGAACTGAAGTGAAAGTATATTTTCGGAGATTTAAAAACCGGCTCCATTTATTCATTCTTTTCTGTTGTCGCTTTTCTAATGACGTCTCTGTCTTCTCCCCCTCAGTGCTGAAGGCCCTGGGGTCAGCCTCAGCCATCGCCTTCAGAGTCACCATGTACTACCGCTCCCTGCGCTCCTTCCTGCCTGACAAGGAGAAGCAGCAGGTGGCCTCGTCGGTGGTCTACTTCCTCTGGAACCTGCTTCTCATCACGCCTCGCATCACCGCCCTCGCCCTGTTCGCCTCCGTGCTGCCCTGCTTCATTCTCCCCACTTCATTTGCTCTTGGATACTTTTCTTCGTCTTCGCCTGCCGATCCGAGACCGATTTCATGGAAAGCCCCTTCGGAGAGTGGCTTTACCGAGCCACTGTAGGCCTCATTTGGTATTTCAACTGGTTTAATGTGGTCAAGGGGAAGACGAGGTACCGGACTCTGCTCTATCATGCGTACATACTGGCTGATATTTCCGTCCTCTGCGGTTTGTATTGCTGGAAGAAGATGAGCCCAGAACCACCTTATTTGGACACATCACTCTTGTATGCCATAATCACTGCAGCGAGTGTTGTTGGAGTTTACATTCTTGGTCTCTATCAGAAATCCGTTTATTCCCCTGCACTTGCTCACTTACTCCCACTTCCTGAGACACCCCCTATAAAAGGGCGGTCCAGATTGATGCTCACCCTTTTGTTCCTGGTTCCAAGCTAATGCCCTGCCATGTGTCTGTGAAACCACATCAACGTATGTAATGAATGTAATGAATGTGCTGATGTGATGATTTCTTTGTTTGAAGAGTTCATTTACTATTTTTCTGTTCTTGTTTAGAACCATGGCAACCTAAAGATTTGGAACTCAACTTTACAAAATAAACATTTTGTTGATTCAATGGAAGACGTTTCCTGGTGGTGTGTGGCTCCAGCAGAACATTAATTGTATAGTCTCTTTTCTAAAATGATATATTATAAGTGCTTTCATCCAAACGTCACCAAGGAGGAGCTGAAACAGGACACCCCTCTGGATGAGGTAGACTTTCCTTTGTCCTCACCAGAAGATCCTTCTGCGGTCAGGACTCTTTGTTTAGTAGCTTCAGCCGGTGTAACCCCACCAGCACCCGACATCAAGCGCTGCAATAAGAGGATGAAGAAGTTGGCCGAGAACTTCTACTCCTGATCTGCATCACTTGACATCCAGCCGACATGGAGGTTAGAAAGAGACTGAGTCACGCAGACTCTCAGTGGACCAGCCTGACTGACCAACATCATGGGGTTGTGTGGGAGGGACGACGGTGACCCGCTCTCTGGTCCACCACAGACTAAACCTCATGGGACGACTTGGCTTCAAGTGAGGATAGCTTCATTTTCACTACTGTGAACCAAAGCACATTAAGCTGTCAGTCTTTTTTTTATTCTGTTTTCCTTTTTAGAGGATTAATGTATATTATTAAATGTAAACAAAACTGAAGTGGCCTTATGTAGAATGAAATACCGTTTGTGTTTATTGATATTGGCTACTGGTTAAGTTGTACACAGGAAGCTGCTGGGAAGATGAAGGACCCATTTCTTTTTTTTTTTTTGAAGTATTTTTTTGGCCTTTATGGCTTTATTGATAGAACAAGCTGAAGATATGACAGGAAATGGGAGGAGAGAGAGGGGGAGTGACATGCAGCAAAGGGTCCCAGGCCGGGAGTCGAACCCAGGTCCGCTGCAGCGAGGACTTAGCCTCTGTACATGGGACATACATGATACCATACATTTTTTTCCATTCCAAACATTCTTCATCCTTTTCAAACTTGCCCGCACTGCAGCCTGAGCGACATCACTGGAGGCACTTCGTCAGATTGCATGCAGCTCTCCCTGAAATCAACATGAGGCTTTGCACTACTTTATTCACAAATGCAGTGGGTGCAAATTGGGGGAGTGACCCTTTAAGTGCAAAAATGCATTCCAAACTGCATGAAAAATGATTGACAGCGAAAAAAAAAACTGCAACAGCCTCCGTGCTAATATCTCGAGACACTAAAGGAGCATTAAAATACACTAATTTAAAATGGTTTACTTTTTATTCAAAGTTTAAGTCCTGCAGATTCCTGTGAAATCAAACCTAATTTTTGTTCCTATTTATGTTTGTTTTAATTTATTTTTGTTTTTAATTTATGGTGTTTTTTCAGAAATGTTTTACCAGCTTTTACACTAATGTCCCGAGAAACTATTTTAACTTTCTGTTTAGCCAGCCGGTTATAGTTAATATAGATATACTGCACTCCTCCTTGAACCGTCACCTTATCGTGGTGGAGGGGTTTGAGTACCTGAATGATCCTAGGAGCTATGTTGTCCGGGGCTTAATGCCCCTGGTAGGGTCTCCCAAGGCAAAAAGGTCCTAGGTGACGGGTCAGTCTAAGAATGGTTCCAAAGCCCATGATGAATGTTAATACAACGAGGCAGCGTACGTCGCCCGGATTGGCGTTACCGGGGCCCCACCCTGGAGCCAGGCCTGGGGCTTGGGGCTCTCAGGCGAGCGCCTGGTGGCCGGGTCTGTGCCCACGGGACCTGGCCGGGTACAGCCCGAAGGAGCGACGTGGGCCCGCCCTCCAGTGGACCCACCACCCGCAGGAGGGTTCAGAAGGGGCTGGTGCATTGTGGATTGGGTGGCAGTCGTGGGCGGGGGCCCCGGCGACCCAATCCCCGGACGGTGACTCTGGCCATGCGGACATGGAATGTCACCTCACTGGGGGAAAGAGCCTGAACTGGTGCGGGAGGTTGAGCGGTACCGGCTAGAGATAGTCGGGCTCGCCTCCACACACAGTCTGGGCTCTGGAACCCAACTCCTTGAGAGAGGCTGGACTCTCTTCTACTCTGGAGTTGCCCGCGGTGAGAGGCGGCGAGCTGGTGTGGACTTGCTTATAGCTCCCCATCTCAGCCGCCATGTGTTGGAGTTTTCCCGGTGAGCGAGAGGGTCGTTTCCCTGCGCCTTCGGGTCGGGGATAGGTCTCTCACTGTCGTTTCGGCTTACGGGCCGAACGGCAGTGCAGAGTACCCAGCCTTCTTGGAGTCTCTGGGAGGGGCACTGGAAAGTGCTCCAACTGGAGACTCCGTCGTTCTTCTGGGGGACTTCAACGCTCACGTGGGCAGCGACAGTGTTACCTGGAGGGGTGTGATTGGGAGGAACGGCCTCCCCGATCTGAACCCGAGCGGAGTTGGTTATTGGACTTCTGTGCTAGCCACAGTTTGTCCATAACAAACACCATGTTCGAGCATAAGGGTGTCCACAAGTGCACGTGGCACCAGGACACCCTAGGCCGGAGGTCAATGATCGACTTTGTAGTCGTGTCCCTCCGGCCGTATGTCTTGGACACTCGGGTGAAGAGAGGGGCTGAGCTGTCAACTGATCACCACCTGGTGGTGAGATGGATTCGCTGGCAGGGGAGGAAGCTGGACAGACTTAGCAGACCCAAACGCGTAGTGAGGGTCTGCTGGGAACGTCTGGCGGAAGGGGGGTCTTCAACTCCCACCTCCGGGAGAGCTTTGATCAGATCCTGAGGGAGGCTGGGGACATAGAGTCCGAGTGGACCATGTTCTCCGCTTCCATTGTTGACGCAGCTGTACGAAGCTGTGGCCGAAAGGTCTCCGGTGCCTGTCGAGGCGGCAATCCCCGAACCCGATGGTGGACACTGGAAGTAAGGGATGCTGTCAAGCTGAAGAAGGAGTCCTACCGAGCCTGGTTGGCTCGGGGGACTCCTGAGGCAGCTGACGGGTACCGGCAGGCCAAACGTGCGGCAGCACGGGCAGTTGCGGAAGCAAAAACTCGGGCCTGGGAAAAGTTCGGGGAGGACATGGAGGAGGACTACCGGTCGGCCTCGAGGAAATTCTGGCAAACCATCCGGCGCCTCAGGAGGGGGAAGCAGTGCTCCACCAACACTGTTTACAGTGGGGGTGGGGAGCTGTTGACCTCAACTGGGGACATTGTCGGGCGGTGGAAGGAATACTTCGAGGATCTCCTCAATCCCACTGACACGCCTTCCGTAGAGGAAGCAGAGGCTGGGGGCTCAGAGGCTGATTCATGCATCACTCAAGCCGAAGTCACTGAGGTAGTCAGGAAGCTCCTCAGTGGCATTGTACTGGGGGTGGATGAGATCCGCCCTGAGTACCTCAAGTCTTTGGATGCTGTGGGGCTGTCTTGGTTGACACGTCTCTGCAGCATCGCGTGGCAGTCGGGGACAGTACCTCTGGACTGGCAGACTGGGGTGGTGGTCCCTCTATTTAAAAAGGGGGACCGGAGGGTGTGTTCTAACCATCGGGGGATCACACTCCTCAGCCTCCCTGGTAAAGTCTATTCCAGGGTACTGGAGAGGAGAATTCGGCCGATAGTCGAACCTCGGATTCAGGAGGAACAATGCGGTTTTCGTCCTGGTCATGGAACACTGGACCAGCTCTATACCCTCCGCAGGGTGCTCGAGGGTTCATGGGAGTTTGCCCAGTCCACATGTGTTTTGTGGACTTGGAGAAGGCATTCGACCGTGTCCCTCGTGGCATTCTGTGGGAGGTGCTTCGGGAGTATGGGGTCCGGGGCCCTCTGCTAGGGGCTGTACGGTCCCTGTATGACCGGAGCAGGAGCTTGGTTCGCATTGCCGGCCGTAGGAGCCCATGCCCATGCGTCTCTTGATTTCACAAACATCTAATGTCTAATATCACCCCTTTCATTCCTAAGCAGACTGTTTTCAGGACAGGCGCCTCGCAGTCTCATCCCTACATCTGACTAAAGGAGTACGATGTCGTCTTGCAATAAAACCTTCAAGACAAACACTTTCTTAAGTTATTTACGATGATGAACTGATGGTGAACTAACACCACTGGGTACCCCATTTTCAGACAGACACCCTCCATCCTCTCAGGAATCCACTTTCAGAGCTCCAACATGACAGATGATCCGTTTCTTCAAAAGATGTCATGATTAACCTATCCGCAATTATAAATCAAGAGTGTTCTCCCTCTCGTCTTGCTTCGACAGGGAGATGATGGTATCTGGTTTCGTCCTTCCCCCATTGTCAAGTCATTATTTACGACATGCTTTTCTGTGTTCTGTGTGTTAAAGGGTGAGACTTGGATGGATCAGACTTCAAGGAGAACTTTTTGTTAAAGACTTCTTATTTGCCACTAAATGTTTCTAAACATGTTTGTGTTAATAAGTATTGATGTTGAACAGGAAAGATATGTATTCGTTCTCAGTTCTACTGCATATTCACATGTTTTATTTGTAAATCAAATTTTTATCTCTTTCTTAAACTTTAAATGATTTCGTCCCTGCCATATTATTTCACGTAGGCATAATCCACATATTAAGCCATGGTGAAATTCTGGGAAAGGTGAAACACGATCTTGAAACATTAAAACTATAGTTTCTTTAAATTAAGTTTTGTTAGTTTAGACTTAGGCTACAATGTGGTCTAAGGCGTGAACCTATCACTCCTCCCTCCCAGGGAGCCTAATAAAATAGAGAGACATGTTCCCTCTCACTCTCTTACCCTCTCTTACTCTTCATGCCAAGGCTCTAGCCTTGCTCAGGCTCTAGCCTCAGCTCGCGCTCTGGCGCTTGCCAGCGCTCTTGCCAACAATCTTTCCTTTTCTTTTTCTTTTTAAGTTTTTACCTTTTATTTTACTTTGACTATTGCGACAATTTTTTTAAGTATTTTTACTTTTTAAACTCTAGCAGAACGAAGTTCTGTTTGTTTTTGATTTTGTTTAATATATATCGTTAAGTATCACCGCCTGATTCAGAGGAAGTGAATTCAATTTAATTCATCCTCTACTGAGTAACGCTACAGAGAAGGTCAGCCAGACCAGCGTTCATCTTCCAGTTTTTCTTAAGTCAAGCAAGTTGACTGTTACAAATAACCTTAAGACGACCACTCGAAGAAACTAAGAAGAATCTTTATTAGCATCATCATTGATGAAGACGTTGCAGAAACTGACTGCTTCAGAAACCGTAAAAAAGGGTTTCCAACGAAAGAGACATTGTTGCCAAGCTAGACCGGCTTTGACCCCCAACGCTCTCAAGCGGACATCCCGCTGGGCCGTGGACCAAGAGTGTCATCAGCTGAGTACCGGACGAGCCGCAACTTCCCTCGGGTTACTGGACCGACCCTGCAGACGCAGTCGAGCAAAGAGCACCCGAGGAGACCAAGGCCCGGACGTCCTGACTCCCTGACTCCCAGGCTGAACATCTCCATACAGATGAATTCACACACGTGAGATATGAGTTGGTGTCTTAGGTTATGATTCCTACCTCCTGATCTTCTATCTTTTGATCTTAAAATAAATTCCAATAGGGTCTCGTTAGAAATTAAAATTGCTCTCGTAATATTTAAAGACTTTCACCGACCCGCAATTTCACCATCCGCACATTAGTCACATTTTCTATTTTCTGTTGTTGTTCGTCTAAATTTCCATTTCATTTATTTACCCTGAACTATTAGTTAATAAAATTATATAATTGTACGTCGTTGTCTGTGCAAGTTTAATTTAAAGGTGGAGAACCATGGAACTGTGAAAAGAACTTACTGCTTTAGAACATGAGATTGAATTGAATTATGAATTATGAAATATGAAATTGAATATGTCAATTTAAATTGATTAGGACTGTTATAAACTAAACTTGTTTAGTCCAGATTTGAGTAATTTCCTCCGGGTTATTCAAACAGATCAAACAACGGAGGTGGTGCCCCTTTTACGAGTGTATAATTGATCCCAGTGATTAATTACATTTATTAAAGTAGTGTTTCTCCTACACGGCAGTAAGTCAGACCTGTTCCCGGTGCATGTTGGACTCCGGCAGGGCTGCCCTTTGTCACCGGTTCTGTTCATTATTTTTATGGACAGAATTTCTAGGCGCAGCCGGGTGCCGGAGGGGGTCTGGTTCGGGAACCACAGGATTTCATCTCTGCTTTTCGCGGATGATGTTGTCTTGTTGGCCTCTTCGAGCCAGGACCTCCAGCATGTCCTGGGGCGGTTTGCGGCCGAGTGTGAAGCAACTGGTATGAGAATCAGTACCTCCAAGTCCGAGGCCATGGTTCTCGACCGGAAAAAGGTGGCTTGCTCCCTCTGGGTTCGGGGGAGAGTTCCTGCCTCAAGTGGAGGAGTTTAAGTATCTTGGGGTCTTGTTCACGAGTGAGGGAAAGATGGAGCGTGAGATTGACAGGCGGATCGGTGCAGCAGCTGCAGTAATGCGGTCGTTGTATCGGTCCATCGTGGTGAAGAGAGAGCTGAGCCGAAAGGCGAAGCTCACGATTTACCGGTCAATCTACGCTCCTACCCTCACCTATGGTCATGAACTTTGGGTCATGACCGAAAGAATAAGATCCCGGATACAAGCGGCCGAAATGAGTTTCCTCCGCAGGGTGGCGGGGCGCTCCCTTAGAGATAGGGTGAGGAGCTCTGCCACCCGGGAGGAGCTCGGAGTAGAGCCGCTGCTCCTCCACATCGAGAGGAGCCAGCTGAGGTGGCTCGGGCATCTTTTCCGGATGCCCCCGGGACGCCTTCCTCTGGAGGTGTTCCTGGCATGCCCCACCGGGAGGAGGCCCCGGGGAAGACCCAGGACACGCTGGAGTGACTATGTCGCCCAGCTGGCCTGGGAACACCTCGGGGTCCTCCCGGAAGAGCTGGGGGAAGTGTCCGGGGAGAGGGAAGTCTGGGCATCCCTGCTCAGGCTGCTACCCCGCGACCCGGCCCCGGATAAGCGGAAGAAAATGGGATGGGATGGGATAGATATACAGTACTGCAGTAACTGCAGGAGGAGAATCACTCTGTTGTAGTCAGGAATTACTTTTAAGCCATACATATGACCAAAAGAAAAATCTATTTCGTCCAGGAGTGGTCTCAGGGAACATCTTTTCATCAGGAGGACCAGACGCCGCTAGTTTCTGTGATTTAATGAATTAACCTCTGTAGCTTTTATTGGCAGCGGTGGAGTCCGCCATTCCAGCACTGGATTCAGATGTCCTGCCTTTCCACTAGGGACTCACAGGATGCATGAATGTAATCCAGCACTTTTATCAATTATATCTTGCTGACTTTACACTGTCAGAGCCGCCTTAACGTCTATTGCTGCTGCTTCAAATTAAAAGCATTTAACCGGCAAAAACGTGGGGCAGCTTTTATTGTGAAGACATCACGAGTTTGTAATTCGATCCATCTCTCGTTCACTCTTCCTGAAACCCAAACAGCCCTCGAATTCAAGCACTTGTGTACCGTTTCGCTGCTCAGGCAGAGTCACAGGTCAGAGGTCAGCTCTGTTCAACTTTTCTCTACGTTTTGCAATTAAATCCTCACAGTTTAAGAAGAAGGCCTGTGTGGACAGAAGGATTTTTAGTAGCCAATAATGCTTTTAATGTATTCAGATTAACTTTGTTTGAAATGTTTCGTTTGTCCATGTTTTTTTTTCACCAATAAATAATAAACATAAACTTGAGTCTGAAACTTGTTTTACATTTATTTACACTGTATTGAGTGTCTGAAGTACACAGGAAAACCTTACAAGACTGCGTCGAGGTCCCCGAACAGCTACTGTAAGGAAAATAGTGATTACTGTAATTAAATTAGCATTGATTATTATGATAGTGTTCGGTTTACAGGATCACATTCAGGCTCTCTACACGACCCTACGCGGCCTCACAGGTCCTTGAAGATGAGATGAGATACATAAAAAAAAAACACAACAACACAGCGTTAAAAATAATAACAGTATTTGGCATTGAAAAGAAAAAGAAGAGGACACAAAGAAGAGTATAGCCCCTTAAACATTGCGTGGTCATTTTTTTTTTTTTAAACAGCAATGGTATACTTCAAAAACAGACATGACATGCAGACAAAGTGAAAATAAACAGAAAACACGTTCAAAAAGCAGGAAAAAAAGCAAAGTTTGCATATGGATTCTCAGTTTTCTCTAACACGTCTCATTGCTCTTGGACTCACTTAGGTAGTACGACACTGAACGATGGAAAGCGCGCCTCGTCTAAACGGGCTTCTCTGCATTTAGAATACTACGCGTTTTAGTTTGTGATTGTCTCTAAGCGTTGCTAAGCGCTTCACAGCAACAAAATAACTGCAATCTCCTTTCCAAAAGGAAGCAAAAAAAAAAATCTAATACGAAGCGGACGTAAAAGTGATATTTTCACAAGTACATTTATGAGAAAACGAGAATGTTAGCCATCTGAATCCCTTCACTAAAATGTTCTTTACAAACTGAGCGTTCTACACAGACGCTCCCCCCAAAAATGGATATATAGTTTTCTAGAAGGAGACCTTTTCGAATACAGTGCAGACAGGACAATCAAATCTAGAAACAACAAAAGTCTCACCAGAACTTAAAAAAAGTATTGAGTTTTAAAAAAAAAAGTAAGATAACACTTTGGATAATATAACAATGCAGTGATAAATGTGTCGAACAAAAACATCTTACACGTTTCCCTTTGAGATTATGCATACAGATGATGGTTAAAGGCACAATATAAATATGCACAGTCACGCAAGACAAAAAAAAAACAAAGTACACACGGAAATACACATTCTTAACGGTCAAGCTGCATGTGTGTAAATACGAAATCTTCTTCAGGCTCAGTATTGTTCACTCGTAATCTCGTACAGTCCGGGGGAGAGTGGGCCCCTCCTGCTTCGTTACATCCCTTTAGATTTACAGTTAATGAGCAGAGTAGAAATGTATTGCACAGTCATCATCCTTGTTTCGGTTTCCCTCGTTACGTCTGCGGAAAAGGTCGGGGGTTGTCATGTGGCTGAGCGATTAAGTAATCCTGTGGTTGTGATCTTCTGACACAACTGTGAGGTGATTAAACGATGAACTGTTTGACTTTTTGTGAAGTGAAAACTACCAAAAAATTCACACATTTTGACGTCAATATTTGCTTTTTTTTCTAATTAAAGGAATATCTTTGGATTTTGGACTACTGATCGGATTTTAAGGACGTCTCTTGGGGCTCTGAAAAATGTGAGGTGCATTTTAACTCTATCTGGACATTAATAGACAAAATTAGGGCTGCAGCTGATTTCACCACAGATTATTCTGCAGATTAATATAATAATAATCAATACAAAGTAAACTTAAGATGCTCACAATGTCTCAGGTCCCAAAGTGCCGTCTTCAAAATGTTTGTTTCGACCAACAGCCTCAGCAAAAATACTCAGCGAGCAAATATAATCATATAAAACCAAATTATCAGCAAATCCTTCATTAAAAGAAGCCTGAACAACAATTATCAAAACAGTTAAAGATGATTTTTTGATTGACTAATTCACTGCAAATTGTAAATAACCCAAAAATATTGATCAATAATGCCAAAAATTGTTATTTGCAGCTCTAGTTTTAACTAATTGATACAACGAACGTCAGCTAAATCAAACAGAACTTGAAAACCCGAAGCAACTGAGGAAACATGTTGAGTAATGTCTTTGGTAAACGACCGTTTTCACAAGCAGTCGCAACAAAAAAAAAAGCAATTCTGATTTTCTAACACAACCATGACTACATGTACAAGTAACAACATGTAATTCTACAGGCTAACATGTCATTTTTCTTTCTCCCACAATTCAACAGTCCCACAGACTCAAACTGTGCTGGTGACCATTGTGCTGAGATGCTACAACTGTCAAGCAATTCACTAAAAAAAAAAAGAACAGCAAACCTTAAAACGTAACCTCTTGAGTGGACAATGATCCTCCCGACAATGCGTTAGCTGAGTCAGAGGCTGAGAGGTGGGAGCGTGGACGGATTAAGAGACAATGGGTCCCCTGTCCTCCTACAAAGGAGCCACATCCTGCAGGTGAAGCTGCTGTTGGGTCAAAACTTGCAGTTTCCATTCAGAAGCCAGTTCAGATCCTGCGTCCTAAAGCTGTTATCTGTGGTCAGGTTTCCATCCGAGTGTAAGACAAAAGGTTTGAACCAAATTTCCAGAAAAAACACAAATAGAAAATGTTAGTTAATGTACATTTTCATCAACCAGTAAAACAACTGGTGGCCCTGAAACAGTCCTGATTTGAGCTTTTAGTCAAAGAATTAAAACTTTTTCACCTAATTGTTCAAATACACCGAATCTGAAGCCCAGAGCTTTGTGTCCCAAATCCAGTATCCACACTAATTCTAAACAGGTTTTTAGTATATGATCTGTTGGTGACCACTATTCTCCCACAATGCAATGCACAAAAGAAATGAAGGAGCTGTTCGTGCTTATTGAATCATTATTTAAATAAGTTGTGGGTGGTGAAACAGCTCCAGAAAGATCTTGTAAAAAAACACTTTGCTTACCATCACGTTTCAACAACGTGAGAAATGTAACGTCTTCTCGTCTTTCTGCTGCTACTAGCCAAGAAAAGAAAAAACTATGTACCTTATTGTCATATAAAAGTACGGAAGCCCGGGAGGAGAAAGTGAAGATTTCTTTTTTTCCTAGTGATCCATTTTCTACGTCTGATCTAAATTGTTTTCTCTCCTGTGTTTGTGACTTAAGAACTGGTGAGGAAAAGGGTTTTGCCAGGATAATCTAAATTCCTTAATTTATGTTCCATCTGCAGAACCATGAAAATGTATTTTCTCCTGAATTCCCTCCTTCTACCTGGTTAAAGAAAAAAAATATATTCATATTCATATTTTCTATTCCATCAGAGGTAAAAGAAATTTAACGAACTTAGAAATATTATCCTGGCAATACTTTTTGCTCTACTAGTTCTCAAATCATAAACACTGGAGAGAAAATAAACTCAGAAAATGGATCATTATATATAAAAAAAAATATCTTCACTTGCCCCTCAGGGCTTCCGTATAAAAGCCTTGTTTTACTTTTCTTTTCATAAGAATCAAAAAAATTTGTATCGAAGTCAGAAATTCCAGTATTGATACACTTGACGTTATGCTCAAGCACAACCTGATCATGCTTCTACCTTTCATATGACACACAGTCATACAGCTCAGGTTTGTCAGAAGTTTGACCCGAGCCTCTCGTTCTCAGAACTGCTCACTGACCACAGATGACTTGACACATATCGTTTTTAAGAGGACCACACTTCCGTTCTTACAACACAGTGGAGAGGTCAGGACAGCTGACTGAGGCTGTGGCGTTCGGTCAGATCAGGACGGGAAGTCAAGTTACATGGTTGACCATATTTAGTACCTTTAGGTTAAATAGCTGAATGGCTACGTGGGAGGCAAATAAAAAAATAAGAATGGGATCATTTGATACTTGATGACTGTGAGTAACGTGGTTTGTGAGGGAGACTGCAAAATGATGCTTTCAAGTCGCTGAATGAGTGCAAAACAACCCAGAAAGAGGCAAACGAGCTTTGATATTATTCTCTGACTTCCACAGAGCCTAAATAAAAAGCTGCAACAACCCAAAAAGATGAAAACGATAAACAACAAAGAAAGAAAGGCCCTTTGGTTGTTTGAATCCACAAAGAGAAAACAAAAGTCGAGGGATTGTTTGACTGCAGGAGGTTCTGATACTTAAAAAAGGAAATGAAACCAAAGAGGAGAAGAAAAAAAAATGGATGTCTTTCCTTCTGTGTCCAGATCAGTGCCAGTTTCAGCTGTGTTGAGGTTAGCTGCCGTAGAGGACGGGGCGCTGGACGTGAGGAACCTCAATGCAGCAGAACGATGCGTCCAGTCCGTTTCTCACAGCCAGCTCCGACCCAAAGTCTGTCTCAGTACATCACACGTCACACAGTGAGTCTTCAGTCGTCAGTGAGGGCAGATAGGTGTTTGTAATAGTGTGTATCGTTTAGGTTGTGGAGGATTTTTAATCACACAATGTCACTCCACAGACCAACGGGACGTCCAAGACTACATTTTCCCTTTAGTGTGCGGCTTTCAACGCCGCCGCCTTTACAAGAAGTCCAGTTCCAGCGCTTGGTGCAGGGACACGAGGTCGCCGTGGGTGGAGATCCGCCAGAAAGGCATGTTGTGCTGCGCAGAGACAGAAAGACAGACATCTTTGAAACAACACTGCAAATGTAGTCAAACTGAAGGTGGGAAAATAATCTGATAAACATTCAATAGTTAATCAGACTACATTTCCATTTCTTTTCACTTGTTTGATTCATGAGTCTGGAATTAAACAGGCAAAATGGTAGTTTAGCAGCTGAAGACATCACCACACTCGACTTTGTTGCTGCATTATGCACGTGCTCGGACACTAAGCAAATTTAGCAACTGGTCTACAGTGTCAGGCTCCAAACCTGCACTTCTATTATTCAACTTTTAAGTCATGTTCACTCTCATCTCGACTTTTAAGCTCCTTCTTCTGATGTGGATTCCCTTAAAAAAGCAGTGACTGTACTAATTTACCTGCAGCTAAAATCAACTTTATTATAGTAAACTGCCTACAAACAAACAAACACAAAAGGCGGCAGGGGAAAGGAGCACACGAAAACGTTCACGTTTACCTGCTTTGCTGCAAACTCCTCATCTCGACCATCACCTATCACCACATACGTCACTTTCTTCCCAAAGCGAGAGATGATCCTCTCAAAGCAACTCTCTTTCCCTGCGTGAAAGGAAACCACAGGGAAAATATTACATTACATTTTGCGCAGAATCTTAATGTCACTTCCTCCCCCGTCACGTTTCATGTGTACCTATTTTTGTGGCACTGTAGATGTTCTCGATGGGGAAGACGTCTCCCAGGCCGTACAGCAGCACTTTGGCCAGAGCTGGAACCAGCTGAGTGGTGGTGACCAACACATTCATACACTTCCCCCTGTTGGTGGAACATCACACACACACACACACACACACACACACACACACACACATACACAAACACATGAATATGGGAGCAAAGGTGCAAACAAAAAGCTTCATCAGAGCACAGATCATGTATCGAGCCACTGTTTTACTGTTTTACAACAGTAAACAGTTGTATCATCCTCAGAATAAACATTCATCTCACTGCAGAGACATTGATTTTTTTTTAAATAATAACCGTGCTCTGCTCAGACCTGGACTGGATGAGCAGCAGAGACTTGAGCGCCGTGCTGAGCCAGGCGTCTGTGACGTTCTCGATCTCAGACTGAAGCCGAAGAAGAAGATCCCTCTTCATCGGACTCAACAGGCCTGAAAGAGACAACACGGACTTATGCAGAAGATTTGAATGTGCGTTATGAATCTTAATCAGGATTAAACACGTAAAATCTAACATCCTAAATTTAGCGCAGTCTAGTTTCACAGTCTGAAATTCAAAAAGGCAGAAAGGAGGCAGACACTCACAAACAGTTCTGTTTATTTTGGCCACTGGGCTGAAACATTACATTTACATTTAGCAGACGCTTTTGTCCAAAGCGACTTACAATAAGTACATTTGTCACAAGAGAGATACCACGACATCTTCACGATCACCGTCGATAGAGTAAAAAGAACATTACCATTTCTGTTGTTAGAATAAATGGTGGTAATTTAGATCTGTGTGTTTTCCTAATTTTGCCTTTTGGATATTGACTGTAGAACTATTGTTACTGTCCTCAAACATGACGGGAATTCACGTGGCTGAAAGTGCTCGAGGCTTGAAACAGGCCTCTGAAAGCACGGTAAACGTCAAAGTGAAAGAAGAACTTCAGAGCACAGCGTACTTCCAAAGATGGTAGTGTCCCTGAGTGAAATTGTTCTCGTTCATTTCAAACTCCAGATGTTACTACCGATGCCAACTCACCTCCAACGTTCCCTTTGTAGCTATTGTAGATCTCTTTTAGCCGGCGGTAGCGAAAGGCCAGTTTCCTCATCCACTCCACCCCTCCCTGGACGCCTGTGGTGGTTCCGGACGCCCCTCCACCACTGGGCCCGTTAAAGCCGTCCGCCAAGAAGTTGTAGTTACTGAAATAGGAGGAAATACTTTTTGTTTATTTATTTAGATGATGGAAACAAACCTACATCCAGTCATTAAGCTGAAGGCTGTAGTAAGGCCAACATGTGTGTGATGAGGCAGTCGTGGTACTGTAAACTGTGTACACACCTCAGTTCTTGTCCATTGTCATCAGAGGCAACATCCTCAACATGGACTTGATCACACTCCTGAGAGAAAACAACAAGACAGATGTTGACTGACAGCCCCATTGTGTTAGTTTAAGCTGCTGTGACACCAGTCTGAATCTGTACCTCCAGGTCATTGAAGAAGAGGTGTGTGTCTGCCAGCTCAAAGATCAGCTCCTCCATCTGCAAGCCCAAGTTCAGCACTGCTGCCGGGTCCTGAACAAACAAACAAACGAGAACCTGAGTTGGACGTTTTCATATCCTGTCACATGCTCAAATTTCATTTGCTTCACAACGACAAACCTTTCCAAACTTCTGAGCGTAAGAGCCGGTGAGCAGTGAGTGGAATATGATAATGGTCTCGTCGAGATCCCACAGAAAGATGCGCTGAAAACAACATGAAAGAACAATATTACATTTTAATTCTCAACACTGTTTTACCGATTTCTTTTCTGTTTTACAATTAACAAGAAGAAATATATACAGACCATGTGACCCGTTCCAGACAACACATGTTTAGCTTTGTTTTAAACTCTAACGGACATCTTTTCTATCATGGAGTACACTGATGAATCCTGACAGAGTGACATATTTTATGGATATTTCATATTATATTCAATGCATAATAATACAAGAGCAGAACACAACAACTGTTGAGAACCAGTGACTTAGTGGATTGTTAATGTGTGAGAGAATAAGACAGCCGCTGACTTGTTTACCTCCAGGTCGCTCTCAGTAGGTGGAGAGTTATCAGACTTCTTGCCCTTCCCTTTGGCTTTTCCAACAGAGTTCCTGCGTCCAACCTCGTCCTGATCTCTGGCCCCAGCGGGGAGAGCCACACTGGCAGGAAGGGCCGCACCTGCCGGGAGGCTCTCAGGTGGAGACGCATCTAAGTACAACAGAGTCTGAAATTAGTATCTGAATAACACATTTCTGCTTGGATCTCCAATCAAACGACCTGTAATGTGCTATTTTTTAAATCTTGTGCACAGCAGTTAATAATTTATCAGTGACCTTTGTTTCATCCCTCTCCGTATCAACTGTCGTATCAAACATTTATACTGTTAATACTGGTCATATTATATCTAATCGAATAGATAGATAGAAAGAAATAGTAGAAATCAATGGGAGTTTACCTCTGGGGGGCAGTCCAGCTGAGGCAGCCTGCTCCGACTTCACAGCTGAATATCCGGCCGCTCCCACACCGGCACCTTGGTCGTCGCTGCTCGGTAGCCCGGCGGGCACGTAGCTGGGAGGCAGAGCGTAGTACTGAGAGAACTGATTCTGTGCCAGAGAGTTGTAGCTGCTGAATTCCTGGAGGAAGTAAACAAACAAACAAAACAATCGTGATCCACAGGAGAAGGTTGGTAGAAGAAGATAACAATGTACACCTTCCAAGATCGTCTCATATCATCCACCATAATTACATTTTTTCTTTTAAACCTTTTAGGAGATGGAACACATTTAGATGTCTGGGATTTCATGTGTGCTGAAAATCTAACAATAAAATAAACAACACTTTCATCCCTTACACTGCACTGATAAACAGGAGAATCTCTAACAATAAACACACAGAGACATGAGTTTTGTTCTTCATTCCTCTGAGGAAACACTGACCTGGTGGACCGCGGTGGTGGAGGAGGTGGTGGTGGTGGTTGTAGGAGCCGCAGCTGACAGGATGCTGGAGTACACACTGGAGGTTGTGAAGCTCGAGCCTGGAGACAGAAAGCGCTCGACTGACACAGTGCAACGAGAAAAATCAAAGCATCTGAAGTGACCGACAACAAGAGAGGAAGAAAACGGAGCTGTGCCGCTGGAAAACCTCCTTCATTATTTGCAGAGAGTGTGACGGTGTTATCTTGTGAGACAGAGTGAGGTCGCAGCTTGCCTTGGCTGGGGTATGAGTAGTGCAGATGGCCTGGCTGGGTTGAGGTATATGCGGTGCAGAAGCTGAGAAACCCAGGCTGGCCACCAGAGGGCGCCTCAGGCAGCCCTGTCTCTGTTTTAATGCCTGGCCACATAGCACCTGAAGATGACAGAGAGCAATGGAAGCAGAGAATGAAGGAGGCAGCAAGAGGAAGAGTGTCGCTGAGGACGCTGCGGCAAAGTTAAGAAAATCAGGTCTTTCGGTTAAGATGTGGACTGAGTGAACGTGTTTAAGCAGAGATCAAAAGCAAAAAATTGATTCGACAGCGCCAAAGCACAGTAAAGCAAAGTAACAACGGTGTGATGCTGGGTTTTTAGTGAGCAGAGAGGTAAAACAGGCTGCTGGAGAAGAAGCAGGGACTAACCGAAAGGCGGGAGGCCGTAGGTCTGGCCTGTCTGGGGGAAGGCGGAGTACACAGTGGACTGAGCCAGAGGAGGAAAGGCCACCTGACTGGTGTACGACGTCACTGCCGGACTGAAAGAGGGAAAGAGCAGGAGATTCAGTATCAAATCAGGGTATACCTGCAGTATTGGGCATTTAACCCCATCTTTTCTCACTGTAAAATCTGCTATTAAGTGACACATTTATTCCTGCTGGAATTGGAATAAGTTGCAAAAAATTAGAGATGCACAAGATCGGTTTTTGGATTTCACTTGAGTCAAACTGGAACCTGCACTGTAAGTCACATTTCTCGTTCTTATAGGTGCTTAACATTCGAACACAATGAATGATGAGGTAATCGGATCTGCTTAATGCAGCGTACTCACTTGCTTCCTTGATAAACCTGTTGGGTGTATTCAGATGTGGCTGTTGTGTCTGCGGCTGTCAAAAAGACAAAAGACGACACGGCTTCAGTTTGACATACAAGAGCAGCTTTCTTCTCTTTTCACACCTCTTCTGTATGTTGTTTACGATCAAATCGGTCCTTCGGTTCTTACCTGAATGTGCATACGAGTTCAAGGAGTCACTGCACGCTTGAGATGCTGCCCTGCTGTCTGCGTCTGACTGCTCCGGATCACCTGCGATCGAACACAGATTATATTATTATACATTGTATTTTCCAGGAATATTTCTGAGTGGTATCACATTTTCTTTACTTACCTGGATCAAGCTGGGCCGTGGACAGGGCAGAGTAAGAGCTTTCCTGCTCTGATGGACCCAATACAGCCACTGGACTCCCATCGGCACCTAAATCACTGGAGGAGCAGAAAGAATTCATTATAATTACAGGATTTCTGCTGCCAGCACACAGTCACATAAACAAATAAAATCAGGCAAAAAGGCTGAGACAACAATAACATTAATAATACATTTCTTTCTTTAATAAATAGTCTATTGAAAACTCAACATTTGCTTAACATGTGTAAGCAGCAATTCAAAGGATTTTAAAGATCAGAAATTAATCTTTAAAAAAATCTCCATAAGACAAACCTTGGCTCTTTCTCCAGTCCACTGTCTATGTCAAGCTTGGCCTTCTTTGTCTGCACACACAGGGAAAAAAAAGCTTACAGAAAAGGTTTCACCATAAATCCATTTTCTCTGCTGCATCCCAGCTGTGATATACATCTGTTTTCCCTCAATATATTAGCAATTGAAGGCAGATGAGAACACAAGTATGCCAGTGTCATAACAACTGAATGAAATCACTCAAATAGTACTTTCAAACACATTTTATACATTATTTTGTGACACAGAATGTGAACTCTGCATTATTTAAAAGAACACTTGATATCTCCAAATCAACAAAATACCTAATATCAGTCAGCTACTCAAATCAGCAGTGCCGTGAACCTCACATATTGGTCTAAGCTCATGTTTTCTTAATTTGACCCATCACCCTTAAAATCCACCATCAACTTTGGCTGGTTAAAAATGAAAAAGTTACTGCAATAAAAACCTGCAGCAACAACTGGAATATGAGATCTGAGAAGCATAAAATATAAAATACTAATTAAATATTTGCATTAATCTCACAATACAATAAAAGCACCCATGTTTGGTTCACCTGAAATTCACAAGTTCATATAAATAAAGACTTCTCAACATCTAGAGAAAGACAAATGTATAAACGCAGTTATGTATGCAGTCATGTTCTCCCTCCCGTGGTGTGCGTTGGCGTCATTGTGGGTAGACTCACCGGCAGCTCAGGCAGCTCCTGCGAGTCGTCCATCTCTGCAGCAGAGCGACCCGACATATCTGCACGCACAGCCTACTCTCTGCACCTGGAGAGCGTGTCCGGACCCTGCTTTACACAACCACAGGAGCAAAAAACACAAAGAATAAATGCCCGGGGGTTATGCCTTATGTAGTTTTCCGACACGCGACTTCCCCCTCCCCCTGTCCCGTAAACGCTCATCGATGCATCTACCTGCCATTATCGCGGGGTGATCAGCGGGGAGGTGGCGGTAATAAGAGGAACTGGGGCACCCTGGCCTAATCTCCGGCACGAGGTGAGGCACGTGTGGCACTCAAGTTGCCCAACGTCCCCGCCACGCTTATGTTTACAGTGGGATTAAGGAAGCGTGCCACCTTACATGTGACCTAACCTTCATTCAACGAAAACATATTCTACAGAGGCATTAGGTGCTCAGGTGCAAGCTGTCGTATCAATAGATGCCCCGAGGGGATAAGATCTAACCTAATTTCGTCCACGGCTCGCTTAACTGGCCGTTCCCCACCGCCGGGGAGATGGAACATTCATCCAACTGACATAATGCAGACACAGATGGAGAAAGAAGGTCACACGGCAAAATTCAAAGCTCACGAATGTATCGGCGTAGTTAATGGTGCACGTTCTGAATCCAACAGAATGTCACTGAAACTGGTCGGGCCATCGACACATCTGTCAGCACTCGTGATCGATCTCGAAGGCATCTGCAATCTACTAAGGATTGCGGTATTTAATGTTCTCTTACTTCTGTCTCCAGACTTCAAATAGACTCAACTGACTTGCAGAACCGTACCACATAAACAAACCAACTGAGTGATGTAGCTAACTAGATGGCTACACTGACTGGATGAGTTACTTAATGTGGCTCTTCATTGGGTGACAAATTGTAAATAATAAAGCCTGAGTTATAGCTTACAACATGGTGGATGAGGAGCTTGTGTCAATAAAGAACTATCTTTAATGTCATAAATGTGTTTAAATGGTGCAAATGGAGAATTTATGGGCTATTTTAAGGGATTAAATAAATCGTTTTACAAGTTTTTGTCCAGATTGTCCAACCCTACCAACAAGCACGGCTGGAAGCGAACTAATATTGCCACCAGCTGTGAAATTTATCCTCCTAGGATGACAAAGTCAAGTCATGAATAGTTAATGAGCATGAAATGCTGTTCATCCAATCATAACCCTGACCTTAACTGTCCTTGTGTGGAAGTAAAGGGGTCTGACGTCAAGAACATTTGTTTGCTACAGAAAAAAATGACTTGCAAAAGCCTTGAGTTCCAACAATGTGAGAGACTTCACTAGCGGTCCACAAAAAAAAAACACAGTAGTATAAGATAATATACCTTCTCAACTGCACTTACCCCAAAACATCTTACAATCTCATGTTCATTACTTATTAAATCAAACCAGAAACTCCCAGTTTCCACACATCTCTGCTTCTTATTTCTGGCAATTTTAAGAGTCCTGAATTAATCAAAGCAACCGTCCCCCCGGCTGTTGCCACCGGTAACAGAGCCGGTCACAGTCACCTCTTCTCTGCCAGCATCACGACAACAGTCGGGTTAAATAGCGCTACCTGAGGAACAACATCGCCCTGATACAGGATCCTTTGGGAGTCTCTGCTTCAAGTGATTGCTGTCTTTTCCCAAAGGAGGGAGGATCATGTCTGGGGGACACCACAACCAGGGAAAATCATTTAAGCAGCGGCTTTGGGTGCCAATACTGTGATGGACTTGAATTAGAGGAGATTATTGAGAACGTGAGGATAGTCGTTTTTAGGGGCTGACTGATATGGCTTTTTCAGGGCCGATACCGATTATTAGAAATCAAGGACTCTACTTAAGTCAATTTGGAGATACTTTTACATGAGTATTTACATTTTCTGCTACTACATACTTGGTTACTAGTGACTTTGCAGATCCAGATTTTTCAGTGTTGGTGGGCAGAAAGTTGTGCGAGAGGATGATGCGTTAGAGTAAAAAGTAGCTGATACTGAAAGATACTGGTAATCAGAAAATGCGGAATATCGGCCCCGATGATCTAGTTGTTTTTGTACACCAGTCAAATCATTTATGTAATGCTTTTGAGGAGATTTGAAAACAGAGATATTCACCCTTTATTGTGACACAGCCTTAAAATATTTGAATATTATTTAAAGGCCATATTGCCCAGCCCTAGATCCATTCAACCTCTTGTAAATATTAATATAGATTGTTATAGATGCTTTCCTACAAAGAAATCACAGAATCTAACCGACCAGTGCATACGTTTGCCAACAGATAATACCAAGTGATAAGGGTAGACCGATTATTGGACCGGCTGATATTCAGCATTTTTCCTATTATCAGTATCTGTGATTTTTCTGTCAGATTGCCAATAAAATAAACAATTCGAAAAGGTGCTTCTTTTACTCTGATAACTGAACATACTTAAGTTATATATTTTTTAAAAAAAGGAAGAGGAAGTATAAACGTCACTGGTTGTTTGTAATTCTGACTGCAAATGAATATCAGTCCCAAATATCAGTTTTCGGTCTTGATTTCTAATTATCGGTTTTGGTATCAGCCCTGATAAAGCCAACATGGTCGACCCCTACGGAGTAACATATTAACATAAGAATTTGCACTGTCATGTTTGGTTCTTTCTAGGAAATTAGCGGCAAAACATGGGAGCTGTAAAATTAAGCTCTTCAAATAACTGATGTACTTAAATCATTAAAGTTACAAATCTAAAAAGGTTACCTCTAGTAACTACTACTACCTCTGTTAGTAACCTCCAGTAACAATTAAATAACAACTCAGATTACAAACACATTTCTGATGAAGACAGATGAAGCTGTCTGCCTGCATTTTGTAGTTATGCAACCGTTCATTTCATGTTACAGTCTGACAAACTGTGTCTGGCCAGAGACTGGTAATGATTAAATACTTTAAACACATCTGTGCCAGTAACTCTCTTTGATCTAACGCCCATCTCCCCTGAGCTGTTTGTCCTGCTCACTGCTAATTAAGGCAGAAATCTTGGCACAGTTCCTCTTCAGGTCATCTGCAAATATTAGCTGAGCACAACCATTATGTTAGCGAATCCAGCAAATAACCGAGCCGTGTACAGTTAGCTATGAAGGTCCGACATCAGACTAATTCCTGGGAAGCAGTACCTCCTATTGCTTTAATTCAGCCACAGAGGAGCTGAAACATAATCTGCACAAGCATCACATGAAGCTAGACATAGGCATTAGGAAACCAGCTAACATAACTAATAAGACTACAGCAGACATTACTAAAGTGAACCCCCCAGCATTTAGACGCCACCGTGTAAGCTATCCAACATGAACGTTAGCTTCCTAACGTTAGCCGACAGAGTCGAGGTTTAAACACAATTTGCCAGTAATTCTATAGGAAAGCGCGGTGTCATCCGTTGTTAGTTTACCATGCATGCAAGCTAATTTGTCTGTCCTTTATGTTGGTTTAATAAGTAAGCTGGCGGGGAGTTACTTAGTTTGGCCCGGGCATTGAAGTTTTCCGTTCCAGAAATTAGTCGGCACCAGCAGCCATTGGAGTGGGCATTGAAATGGCATCGTGTAGAAGCATCTCTACTCCCGCTTCACCCAACTGCGAAGCCAATCGCACAACAAACATTCCTGAACCACCGAAATGATCAAAACTAGTCTTACCATTGAAGGAGTGAATGAGAAACGCTTTTATTAAAGCGTCTTCAATTGAATCCACAGTGTCAAGCTTTGTCTGTTGTTAGGGAGCACTATTTAGCAGGAAGTTGTCGTTGCTCGGCCTACTGCGCATGTGCGCGGTGTTAATTCACAGATGTCCTTTCTGTGGCGGCGCGACGGGAGACGACAGGTGTGGCGGTCAACACACAGGTGAGGGACAAAACTGCAAACATTTGTTCTGCGAACAGATTAACCCTGCTGTTAAAAGTTGTCAGCTTTGTCACGGGGTGTGTTACTTCTTATAAATGCATGTCAAACAAGTTGTAGGACATATAAAGAAAATAGTGGTTAATTCATTAATTGGTTTGGCTAATTTTAAGCTAGCTGAGTTCAAGTTTATAGTTTAAATTCATACGCATTTGTCATTTTTCACATTGTTAGAAGCAATATTAGCCTAAATAGAATAAGAAAAACATATATGTTTGGGAACAAATTACATTAAACAAAGGCTTTGGGTGCCAGTATTGTGATGGACTTGAATTAGAGGAGATTCTCGAGAATATGTGGATAGTTGTTTATGTCGCCCAGTCTAAGCATCTATGAAGTGCTTTTGAGGTGATTTCAAAATAGAGATACACATCCTGTATTGTGATATAACCTTAAAATATTGCAATATTATTTCAGGCCATATTGCCCAGCCCAATACTGAATGAGATCCATTGCAACCAAGGGAAATACCAATTTAGATGTGTTCAAATGGTTTCTTTCCTGCAAAGAAATCTCAGATTTTACTTTGCTGTCAGGAATTTTCAAGTTATCGGTATCTGAGATTTTTCTGTCAGATTCCCAATAGAATAAATTGATTTAAAAATGTGCTACTTTGGCTCTGACAACTTATAATACTAATTGTATCGAATAAATGTAGTAAAGAGGAAGTATAAAGTAGCAGAAAATGGAAATATTCAAGTCCAGTAGACAAATCAATCAACCGGTTAATTGACTTGTCTGTTTCTTCACTGTCAATTGAAATAATTATAAGCTACCCTTCTATGTGTATTATATGTATTATCAAATTATTATGTATTCAGTAATTATAACATAAAAATAGCATTACAAAGTACAAAGTAAACAGCACACTTGCCTCGATTTAGAGAATTTATTTGCCGTTTCTGAAATTCTGACACAGATTACAGTTCAATATTTCAGTTGATCATGTAAATTATCTTCTTTATACAGTAGCAGTGGCATGAAAATAAATATACATAAAAAATACAAAACAGAAAAATAATGCTTCCAAATATGGAAGAAAATTATCAAGAACTGTGTGTTGCCTTATTTTTTTTTTCTTCTTTTCAGCAGGCT
Organism: Lagodon rhomboides; assembly: GCA_039737535.1. Taxonomy (NCBI): domain Eukaryota; kingdom Metazoa; phylum Chordata; class Actinopteri; order Spariformes; family Sparidae; genus Lagodon; species Lagodon rhomboides. Next base: position 6,883,824 of record CM077799.1, read on the forward strand.
TGAAAATGAACTCTACAGTATGGAGTCTGAGTCGGGCAAAACAAAGTCATGAACAATCTCTCTTTGAGTGAAGATTCTGTCTTAATAACTTACTTTTTTAATAACATCAGATCATAAATTACAACTAACACTTCTGCTAAAAGAGATAACATGATATTATTCTTTCGGAGTTAACAGGATTTTATTGCACTTTCCAGAACCGTATGATGCAGAGCGCCAGTGGCTAAACACAGCTGCAGAAAGCCAGCGCCTGCTCCACCTAGTGGTCCTTCTTCAGAGTTAATGAAGCACTTCCTTAAACAGATTATTGTCTAGAAAAGGGACAAAGAGGTCGGAGGGAAAAGAGATATGTACATAGAATATATATATGGATCAGGCCGCCTTGGACAGGCACAAGACATTCACAGTTCTTCTCTACATGATGCATAAATACAAAAACATCTGTAATCATAGACTCTATAGTTTGTCCGGAGTGTTTGCAATAAAACAGCAATCACTTATATTCGAAAGAAGATTATGTGCTATCATTGATGTGGGCTGTTATTGCTGGTTGAACTTGCCAATGCTCCGTCTCTCCTGATCAACGAGAGAAGTCTTTCATTAAGTTTGCAAACAGCAGATATAGATTAACACGAACGAAAAGACGTTTGAAAAACCAAAAGTAAAAGATATCGCCATACAGGAAATATATATATTTTTTCATTGAATCTATTCAGGTATATTTATATATCATATCATATTTACTAGGAAACATTTATAAATCATTTATAATATATGCAGAACTGTCATAATAAAGAGAATGTTTGTGGTTATTAAAAGATGGAAAACCTTTTGGTTTTGCAATAAAATATATGTAACTCTTTTTCTTCTACACAGTACAGTAAAACCTTGATCTTCAGTTTATGAGGACAAACAGGTCAAAAGAAGTCTTTAAAGCGTAACATAATTAACAGTTTGGTCCAAGTGAACACCACTGAAATGCCGTTATTTCTGCGTCCAAACTACAGATATGAAAATAAACAAAGATATGCAGCTGTCTAATCAGAATCAGTCTTAAGTTGCTGATGCTTAAAGCAGAATGTTTAACTTTTCTTGACCCTTGTTTCCTCAAGTGCAATTGAGCGTTTACATGAAAACAACAGAAACAGTTTTAACATAATGGAGACGTGTAATGAAGGCATTACCCTCAACAGCTCGCGCTCAGGTCAAAAAAGCCCAAACAAGTGACAAACAGATCTGCGGTTTCTGATAACGCTGTTATGCTGCCGTCCAAACTGCCTTTCGAACCTCAGGCACTTCTCTTCACGTCACTTCACCAGTAGCTGCGAGGTCCCGAGTCCTCGGAGAGCGATGTTTTATGACCTCAGAGTGCCTCCATACTTGGCACACATGTATTTTTAATTGTGGGGCGGTTGAGGCAGAAGAGCAGGGCCAGCGGTGTTGTAACATGAGAGTACCCATCTGTACACTTTTCATGCACAAGACCCCCCCAAAGTTTTCACGTCCATCATGTCATTAGATCCTCTCATCCGGCTGTGTAACGTCCCCCCCGTACAGGCTGCTCCGGCGTGGTCCCCTCAGTCAAGAATAAGACTCGAAATCCAGAGATTTTTGTCCTGGTTCTTGGGAGTTCCTCGGACAGATGGGTCAACATCTTGGCGTTCACATGAAGGCGTGATCTGCTGGAGGCCCGTAGGAGAAGCCTGGGAAGGCTCCGGCTGCTTCCTTGACGCTGCTGGTCACGTGCGTGGCGTCCGTGCACAGAGAGGAGGACACGGGCAGGTGGGTGAACTCGGGGTCGAAGTGTCGGAGGTCTGTGGGACCGGACTGTGAAACCAAGCGGAGAGGAAAGTTAGTACTGTAAGAGTTTAGCTTGAAAACATGGATGACATGTGTGAGGAAATATTTCAGGCAATACAAAACTTAATTTAAATTACATTTCAGTTGAAATATTTTGATTTGAATTATTCTAAGTGCTGAAAGTATTATGTTTTTAAATTAACTTATTTAATTCCCCCACGTACCACTAGAGGGAGCTTGCGTACCACCAGTGCAACATGTTCTATAGGTTGAGAAAAGTGGGTCACGGCCCTGGTTTGAACTTACCACTGAGGGGATGAATGGAGGAGTGATCTTCTTAGCCATCAGGTCCTCCCAGTTGATCGGAGAGAAGAAGGAGTGGTACTTGAGTTCAAGCTGGAGGAAGAATAAATAAAAATTTGAGATGAGCAGGTTGATAGAAAAAAAAAAGGCCACACATATCTCGTACAGTTCTTTCTATTCAAATCAGCTGTGCACACTTACAAAGTCATCCTTCACTCCCAGCCTCTGGGTCCGGTCCTTCTGCAGGAGCCCCTCGAGCAGCTCCCTGCCTGAGTTCGACACGTTGGGCTTGAGCACGGGAGACTTGTGCAGGATGTTGTTGTACATCTCAGCTGTGTTTCGACTGTAGAACGGGGGCTATAAAGCAAAAGCAACAACAACAAATTAAGTTAATTCAATGCATGAATGAGCAGCAGAGTCGCACAAGGAGGTGTAAAGTGAGAGATTTCACTTACAAGTCCGTAGAGCATCTCGTAGAGAACGGATCCCAGACACCACCAGTCAACTGTGCGGTCGTACGCCTGCTTCTGGAGAACCTCGGGGGCCAAGTACTGCAAGGAAAGAGACAAGAAAGAGTCAATACAAGTCAGACGATTATAATTGGTGGAGTTTCTGTAGTGAATCCAGAGATTTGTTTTGTACCTCAGGTGTCCCACAGAAGGTTGTTGTTGTGCCGTTGGCCTCAACACCTTCTTTGCAGAGGCCAAAGTCTGTGAGGACAATGTGGCCCTGTGAGTCTAACAGGATGTTCTCGGGCTTCAGGTCCCTGTGATGAAAAAGAAGAAAAAAGCTTTTAAAAAAATGACTCCAGTCCAGTTCATTCAGCATTGATCATGTTAACATAGTCCACTAGGAGGCGCTGTAGGTTCGCTCATTACCTGTACACGATGTGCAGGGAGTGGAGGTAGCCAAGTGCACTTGCAATTTCAGCAGCGTAGAACCTGGCTCTGGGCTCCAGGAAGATCCTCTCTCTCTGCAGATGGTAGAACAGCTGGAGAGAAAAACAGACAAACATCTGTCAGCTACACCTCAAAACATACTTTGATATTCTTCTGACCCGATTCTGGTTCTGATTTCTGAGTGTTGTGAGGTTTGAACTCACCTCTCCGCCGTTGACGTAGTCGAGGACGAAGTACAGCTTGTCAGTAGTCTGGAAGGAGTAGTGCAGCCCGACCAGGAAGGGATGCTTGATGTTCTTCATCAGCACGCTGCGCTCAGCCATGATGTGCTTATGCTGGAAGGAAACATATCGAAGTTAATACGACGTTTAACATTATAAAACGGTGAGAACATGGATTGAGGTGTATGTATGAAAAGATAAAGACATAAAAGACATTTAAAAGGTCTCACCTCTTTCTTCTTCATGATGATTTTCTTCTGGAGCACTTTGACAGCGTAGTATTTGGTCGACTCCTTGTGTCGAGCCAGCAGAACCTGTATTAAAACAAATATTTGAGTCAGTGACGGCGCTGACAGATATGAGGAAATAAAGAGAAGTGAGTTATGTTCTGAGGAAGCAGAGAAGTTAGACACACGTACCTTTCCAAAGCTGCCTTTGCCGATGATTTTGAGGTAGTCAAAATCACAGGGTTTGATCCTAATGTAGAGAAAGGGACAGATGATTAGGAGTTTTATTTAGACTGTGTTTGTTTTAGAGAGTTTTTGCTGACAGCGTTAAACATGTAGATTTTTATAAGGCTACTTACTGAGTCTCCTCAGCCAGTGAACTTCGTGAATTTAGGTACATCTGAAAGATAAGAAATGAGGAAACGTATCAGTACATTGCCGTAGTTTGGAAAGAAGTGAGTCATGTAGTCTGTAAACAGTTTCTGCTGCTCACCTGAGGATCAAGAATTTCATCATTCTCAATCTCCTCGTTTTGATTCTCGTCAATCTTCAGGAAGTTGTTAACTTCAACACTGGGAAAAAAACAAAACACAGAGCTCGGTCACGGGATGAACTTTAATCAGATATTATTGTCTAACCGTGTGGCTTTGTGTTCCCTTTTTTTGGTTCGGTATGATTTATGTGTCACTGAGTTTTGTGGCACAGTGAAGTCACAGGATCCACGGGAGTTTGTGCGACTGAAAAGCTGAATGAACGCTCCCTGCTGGGGTGTGAATGACTGAGACAGGTCAAGTTTAACCGTCTGACCTGTCTGAGAAAAAGCTTAAGCCTGTGACCCACTGCAGGAGGGCTCAGGTGGCTCTGCAGGACTCAGAGGTCCAGCTCAGACGCCCTTTCCTTTTAGAGCATCTGGAGCAGATTCAGCGTTCCAGGTATTTTTCCACCACACCCACGCCACCGACCTGGATGTCAGGACACCGTGAAAGGACGAGCCGTGTATCATGTAATAACTGAATTACCGGTTTATCCTCGTCTAGGGGACAGAGGGGATTTGTGGAAAGGTGATTAGGCGGCAGCAGCAGCGGCAGCGGAGGAGGAGGAGAGGTTGCTAACAGGCTCGTCATGAAAGGACTATTCTTACCCTGGCTTCTCGGACCAAGATTAGACTGTTCACAGAATGTCCTGCCAAACTCAGGTGGCTGATGGGATTGGACCCTGATCATGAATGGGCTAATGATCAGAAATAAATACTAAAGCCGGGAAGTGACTGATGCCAAGAGATGCTCCCTGTGCCACACTCATGTAATATGTTAATTTTAAAAATAGAAATACTCACTGTTGGCAGATATGTGGGGTCGACACCAGCTTCTGGATGAAGTCATTCAGCCCCATCTTTCTCTCCTTGATGAAAGCTGCAGATGAAGAGAGGAGGGAAGAAGTCAGCGTGATGTGATGAAGCCACACTCACCTCACATGATGCAAAACAATTTAGTCTTTCATTAGAGGGGGCAAATATCTGTCAGAGCTGTAATCCGCTGTTTTTTTGAGTTCAACACCGCCTGTCAGAGGGTAGATTTGCGTGTTGTGCATAGACCCCTAATGCTGCGGGCTTACGGGTTATGCAACCACCCGGGTCGCTCGTTCAGATACCAACAGTGGCCAACAAAGCATTTTCCATCCCAGCTTCCCGGCGCAGCGCAATAAATCACTTAGGAGATTTTAAAGCAGATTAACACGCAATTAAAGGCGATTTGTGTGACATTTCCGTAAAAGTGGAGCGGAAGAGGCACTTTGACAGTCTCCTTTTTTTAAAATTTGATCTCTTGACGGCTGTTTTGCTCACGAATCAATACGCGCGTTCAACTTGCGTCACTAATCAATACATCAGCAGGTTAAGTTATCAATATGGATTCTGATAATTGTATTGTGTTGTTTTTTTTTTTTGTTTTTGTTGCTCACCGGTGAGAACGGCGACAATCCCCCTCATTTTGCAGTAAGTAAGATCGCATCCAGCCTCGGTCACAGCCATGTTGAGCAGAAAGGTAAATATCCAATAAAAAGCACGAAGAAGAAAAAATCAATAATAGTCCGTCTCGGTGTGTGAGTCACTGGTCCGATCCTACACGCATCTCTCTCGGCCGCGCTGCGCTCTGTGCTGCCGCTGCCCACCGTCCGCCGGCTCATATATACGGACCACGTGGTGCTCGCGGGAGGCAGGCAGGGCGACGCCCACTTTGTCGTCAGCCGCGTCTCCACGGCAACTGCTGGAGGGGGCGTGACGTCACGGGATTCCGCCGCAGCCATATCTGCCTGCAGGAGGCGGGGGATGACGAGGAGGTCTCACCGCAGAGGAGGAGGATGATGATGATGAGGAGAGGGAGGGAGGAGGAGGAGGGGGGTGAGCTCTCCCACCTCCTCCTCCTCCTCCTCCTCCTCTTCATCGTTTTCTCTCAATGGAAAGCTCCCACTGACTGTAATCACCGTGCACACAAAGGGACTAAAGTCAGATATCAAAGGAGGGGGAATAAACTGTGATCACATGAAAAGATAGCCGCATAGTCTTTCTCCGATGTCTTACAGACCCGCCAAAAATGGGCTGAGATCGTTTTATTTTGAAAGGGTGTCGAGAAATGTATGTCACGACTGCTGCATCCCAGCGTCTGCCTGAGACGGCTGCAGCTTCTGACCCCGATAATCCACATGAAAGCTACAGAAATGCATGGTTAAAAAGAAAAAAAAAAAGATAAACGGCAATCCTATTTGAACAATCCTTTATTTAAATCCGTGCGATTTCCTGAACTCTCCATGTGCTGCATTCTGAATAATTAGTGGATTTCTGCGGTGGGTGGATGAGATCAAGGTCGTATCGGTGACTTTGCACGGCAGAATTACATAAATTCAGAGAAACACACATATGACATCATGCGCGTTTAAGCCGAATCAGTAATCAGTCCAGCTGTCAGAGATTTGGTCCACTGACCCTTTAAGTTACGTAACTGTGCCATAATGCAGATGGCCATACTGCCCGAGGACGAGGCCGAGCGAGTCGCACTGAACGTTTTCCAGTCAGTGAAAGTGATTGAAGTGGGGATCGCTGCTCACAGAGCAGTCACGGCTTTGAGATGAGGGTTGGAGCTGTCTGTAATAACGACACAACATTTCTCTCGTGACTGCTGCTTTCGGCTCCAGAGGTGGAAAGTAATGAAAAGTGTTTTATTGCAAGGTTTATTTACTTGCGATTCTGCAACACAGGGTTGTACGAGGAAAATGTACAACGAGTTTTGAGGATGAGTTCAGTAGCTGTTCTGTAGTCTGGTGGTACATCAGTGGATATTTCTGTATCATTTGTAAGTGAGAAACCAGTGGAAATTGTAGAGAACCCCTTGGGACAATTTCCAGATGTGTTTGTGGCCACTAAAGCAGGTATTTTTTCGGCCTCAGCGTGGTTTTCCCCCTCACCCTCACCACATTTACTTTTGGCCTAAACCAAAAATCAAAACCATAAGACACAACATAAAATGGAAAACCACCAGCATTTATTTTGGTGATTGGGTGAACGTTAATTCGATTATCAAAAGCTTCATTTCATTTTCTGTGGCGCATCTATTCAGTTTATTGACTGACCGCGGCTGCAGCTCTACTACTTTCACCGACGTAAACGATCCGAGTACTTGTTCCACTTCTGTTTTTGAAAACACCTGTTCCAGTCCTCAGAGATTCACTCAGCTGAGCGCTGACAGGCGGGAAACTCTGGGGGATTTTATCCCCAGTTTGACATGTGACAGTCATGCATGGTTTAATGGAAGTGAGACAATCACAGGACCGATGGTTCTTGAATTGCTGAAAGAGGAAGTTGAGCGCCTGAACTGAGCTCAAACAGAAACCAGCCGGTGTGGAGCCTTCGAGTAGTGAATCATGTCACTGGACCCGGGAGGCTCACGGCTCGGCTCCGTCTCTGTTTACACACCGAACCACTCCAGATCCAGTTACATGACAGCGACACCTCTCCCGGGCTTCGCGGGGGGCTTTTTCCTCACCTCATGTTGTCTTTCTGTAAATTATTCAAGCGTATCATGTCGTCATCTCTGGTAACGCGTGAAATAAAGATGACTTGGGTGGTTCCCTCAAGCAGCGTTATTCCTCTTTTAGTTTTGATTTGCATAGTCACTGTTGTAATGGAACAGAAAGTTGGCCGGTGCAGAGACACACAGCTGGTCGAGGTGGTACTTCCTCTTTCTGTAAATGATGCTACAGATGGTGAAGTGTGAAAGCGGTCCACGTCAGTGTGATCTGAGCCTTTCCTGTTGTGATACAGATGATCTTCTCTGCAGAGGCTCAGGGTCAGAATCATCTCTCTCAGTTTCTTTCTGTCTCTCTGTAAATGCCCTTTTAGCACCAGAGTACTCAGGTTTTTATTTAGCTGCCCTGCTTTTTCCATCCTGCTTGTCCAATCTTGTGATTGATGCCGAGCGGACAGCCAGTGTTTCCGCTCGCTCGCCGACAAGCAGCCATGTGAGTCACCTGCCAGCGTGTCCACTTAAAGCCTCTCCAGCTCTCACAGGGCGCCGTCGATCAGCCTCAGCGTGGAGCCACATGACTACAGGCCCCCTTCTGGGGCTGCAGGTCGGAGTGTGAGCAGCATTTCAAATTAACCTCAGCTTGTGCCTCTAACGCTGCATTCGAGAGGGCCAAGCATCCGATTCGTCCGAAAAATAAACACTAGACGATCTTTAGAAAACGCTGCAGTCATGCATTTGTTTTGCTCCTGCAGGGCAGCTGGAACAGGTTGTAAACACAACGCTGACACATCATCACCTTTTATTTATTATGTTAGCAAACAGTTGCTCATTCACACATCCAGCAGTGTCCATGTGACGATATCCACTCTCTGTTTTTGGTCTCCACCATCTCCTGAGGGCGATATCTGCCTCTACAGCCTCTAAATGTTCACTTACTAGCTGCTGTTTGTGTCTGTCTGCTGTGTGATGCTGAGCAGGTTCTGTACAGTCTGCGTAGTGATGCATCATGTTGATGAAGGTTCTCCGTCATCCAGGTCACGGTAATTCTAACCGCTGTATCGTAGGCGACTGCACGTGTTTCAATCTCTTGAAACATCCGAGAGGCGATAATTGGAGGGGAGTTTGCAGGCTTTTAAACTCTGTGTGGGAGTGTCCTCGCAGAGTCGTTAAGGTCACACGTGAAGTCAGACTGTCAGAGTCGTTATGTGTGAGTTGTTGACTCAAAACTGCATTTGTGTGGGTTGTCAGGTGCGTCATCAAGAAACTGAAACACGTCCAGTTGACTACGATATAGCGCCCAGAGGAAGTAATGCATCATATATAAGCTTTTCATATGAATTCTGTGTTAAAACCAGTAACTAGTGCTGGGCAATATATCCATATTATCTTTATTATCATTATATCATGAGAAGTGTTGTCTTGTCCAGGTTTTAAAGGCTTCATCACAGTAAAGTGATGTTCTACTTGTTCTAATACTTCTACCCACTTATTCAATATATCCACATTACTGATGATCTATTTATCATAAATGTAACTTTTTTAAATATTTGAGCATTGTCACAATATTTATATCAAGGTAATTGGTCAAAAATATGACTTTATCGCCCAGTTCTAGCATTTATGAACTGTTTTTTGTGGAAATTTTAAAGTATTCAATTCAATTTCAGTTTATTTGGATAGGGACAATGCACATTAATGAGCATAAAAAACATTTCAGCAAATATGCCGGATTATAGCAAAGCTGCTAGTTTGCATCCGTAGTCCCTGAAAATAATAAAAGGAAATACAAATATTATGATATATGATGATATATATTGTGTATTGTGATAGCGCCTTAATTTTTTTTAAGGCTCTATCACTCAGCTCTACTATATATGTAGTGGAGTAGAAGTATAAAGTAGCATGAAAATGGAAATACTCCAAAAAAGTAAGCTTAATTGCCTTCCACCACTGTATTGTGGGCTTTATACTGTGTACCCCAAAATAACTAACAAGACATATGTCATTTCCATATTTGTTTGGATTAAGAAAAGAAGCTGCAACTTTGGAGAAAAAGATAAAAATCTGTATAATTGTGCAGCGGACCGAATATGTTTCTAACAGATGGTTTGAAAAGTCTCTGAGGATCCGGTGAATGCTGTCAGAACAGTGTTAAGGACGGTTAAATGAGACACTGCCGGGCGTTTATCCGTCAGAAAAATTGGATGCTTCACGCTTTGACTCGAATATAAAAGGTAAAAAAACAAACTAGATGTCTACCTGCCTCGCTGCCTGCTTCCAGCGTTGCAGGTGGGAGGCAGCAGAAGGTGGATGAATGAGTCATAAAGGCAAACAGGTCCTCAGCGACCAACTGTGGGACTGGCAGGAAGGCTGCCGGCTAATGAGGACGGAGGATCTCTAATTACACTGTCGGTCTCGTTGACCGGCTCTCGGGAGCGATCGCGGCCTTGCGAGTTTCACACCCACGCTGTCGTGCCAGCTCCATCGGCCTTCAGATCTCTGCTAACATCGCATCTCCCTCCAGTTCCTCTCTTCTGTGCGAGCCTCCCGCCTCCGTCGTCCTCTCACGCGCTCCTGGCACTTAGCATTACTCATGCAGGGAGCCGCATAGGTGCAGACCGGAGGTGGCGGCCCGGTCCGACAGCGCCGCAGTGCAGCCTCGGGGCCTCAGCGAGTGGGAGCAGATTCTGGCTCATGAAACCGGAGCTTGAATTACAACCATCTTTGTTTCCCTCCTCGATTCCCAGGCAGGAGATGAGACGTGTTTTTTTTTTATTCTCTCTGCAGGGATTAGATGGCTGCTCATGCGCCTGCTTCTCCAGATAAAACGACGGAGGGAATGTTTGCTCTTTTATGTGATGCTCAGACACACACTGCTGCCAATTTCTAACAAATGGTGCGTTACTTTAATATGCTGCCAAGCAAGAGGGATGATCCGGCCTATTTTGAAACCTCAAAGCCTCTATTAATTATATTAATGTGACTGCTATTACTGCGATAATTACTGTCATCATGGCGAGCTGCACTGCTACGGTCTAACGCCGCTCTGCTGCATGTGACTCCATACAGCAGCTTCCCTGAGCTATAACAGCTCAGTGGAGAGGAAGCAGATAAAAAAAGACATTTTCATTCAGAGCAGCAGGCTCTCATTCACTAACCGCACCCCCCGTTTAGGCCAGACATCATGAATCAGTGGACAGCGGTGACTTCCGTTATCGGATGCAGTTCCCGTTTCTCTTCTCACGCCTGCGTTGTGATCACATGAAACGCGACGTGTGGAATAAACCTTTTAAGCTCTCGTCTGTGAAGCGAGCGGTAAACAAAGCGAACACGCTGTCACCAAGTTCATAATTTGATGCGGTTTGCTGAGTGTTGATGGCATCGCAAATCCAGCGTAAAACCTCATGAGCGTCAGTTATCTCTAATGAAATATTCATCTGGAAAACATCCACTTAGATCCAATCGAGTGTGACAGCTGGAAGCAGAACCAATTAATGGAGTGTGTGAAGTGGTTTAGATGATGATGACAACGATCAGCTCTGTTATATAAATTATAACTGGGTGACAACTTGTGGCCTTGCATGTCAGGATCATCGTCAGCAGCAACCAGATCAGGATGTGGATGATCTAACATGTGGCGTGCATGGAAATTTCCCAAACGGCAATCATGTTTTTCCAAATTGAAAACAGGCAGCAAGAGCTCACCGAGTGGTGTGTTTATTGAGTTGGTTAAAGTCTGATCCAATCACCTCCAAAGCCACTTTGGTCTTTGCCCAACTGTGATGCCCCTGATCCAAGCAAACACCTACTGAGCTTCTCCAGACGGCTTTGTGAGGCCGTGTAACACCCAGAACCACAAACAGAAATACAAAAGAGACACCAAAGTTTGGTGACAGTCTTAACCGAGATCCCAGAGCGAAACCAATTTTGCAATGTTGCCAAATTGTGTAACTACATCACATGATGCACAGAGGCCTAAAAAGTCTTTCCCCAATTAGTTTATTGTGAAAAAAGCAGCTGTACAACACTGGATACATTTTTTTGAGCCTTCCAACCCCCATGTAATAATATAATTGGATCCATTTGGTCGAATAACATTTGGAAAGTCTAGAAGAAATTCTATCAGCGAGGGAGCCAACCAGAGGTTAGCCGACTCAGCCAGTGGAAGTCTCCGTTGTTGACGCTCTGTTGGCTGCACCATGTGGAAGATTTGGGTAATTTCATACCCAGGAAGTGAAACCGTTTTAGCTTCATGCTGAGAAATAGAAAAGGAACAGGACTTGTGCATCCATGTCTTAAACAAATGGTTGGAAATTTGGGAAAATCTACTTTTTTGTTGTCTTGCCAAGAGTTGGTCGAGAACATTGATACAGTGGTTAACATTGGAAATAGCTAGCCTGACTCTGTCCGAAGCTCAGGGTGTGTACAGTTTAGGTTATTTGTGGATGAATAACTGCTACATGTAGATTAAGGTGAAGGAGGTTTGGCCCTGGAGTTAGCGACAACTTCAACCGAGAGACCGAGGCTCACATACGATGGAACACCTCCTCCCCCGAACGTGTGAAAACAAGAAGTTGTGTAAGCTGTTTCTTGGTCGGGCGCAGTAACTCCCTGGAGTCTCGTCGTCGCTATATACGTAGGTTCGACAGGCAAAAGTTGAGACTCCAGGACGATAACTTGTTGTTTGTTTAACGGATCAAAAGCAGATTTTGTTTCCCCCCATTGACGATCTTTATGCTAAGCTACGCTAACCTTCTGCGAGCTCTTGCTTTATATTTACCGTACGACATGAGAGTGGTATCGATATTCTCGTCTTAACTTCGGGCAGTGAGTCACACAATCACATTTCCTCATGTGTCAGACTCTTCCCTCAACATTTGGAGGCTATTACATAAAAGCCCTGCTTTTTTTGTTTCCACGCTTGTGTCCATGGGAACAAAACAGTTTATCGGGCTGTCACTGAATGCCAAAAATCATCCGATCCTCTCAGTCCCGGTGACATTGTCAAGGCCCCGGCAGTCGCTTTTATCCTCCCGTGTGACGAATGAGATGAAAAGCAAGAGAGGTTCAAGGCTCTGTGACATAACAAAATGAACCGGGACAGACAGAGGAGTGCCAGCCGATGGCTTTTTTTGAAATTTGGCATCCTGTGGTTTGTGCGGCCGAAAAAGCAAAATCTTAAGCGGTGCAGATGACGTCAAGGCAAACGGAGAGAATGTGGAAGGGAGGAGGCAGCTGAATAGTTAATAAACAAATAATGGTCACATGATTGAATCGGCAAACAACAGGGGATAATATTGAGATGATTGATCTGTCGGATGGAAGCAAATACGTGAACCTGCAATACAGGAAAAGTTGCTCGTCTTCAGGTGCATCCTCCTCTGCTGCGATGCTGAGAGGCTGCACAATATTCCCCAATCTCATAACACGACGGTGAATTAAAGCAGCACCTACCTATGAAGGATTTCTTGCCGGTCTTCATGTCCTCCTACGTGTTGGATAATATCAGCTGTCTGATGAATGAACGTCTGTCTGCTGCCGAGCGTCCAGGTGATGGAGTGCACGGGGAAAAAAAAAGATGTAGTCCTGTAAATGTGCCTCCCTCTCGCTCTCCGTCTCCGTCTGCTCTCTCTGTGACTCCTCGCCGCAGCTCTGGTCAGAAAACTCTTCGATACGCAGGCAAAATAACTTTCCCCGCTGCACTTCCCTCTTCCCTCCGCCGCTTCTTCCTCTTATCAGCCCTGCCCGCGCCGAGAGAGAATAGCTGAAACCAAAGATCCGTGACGCACCTGCTTCTCCTCCTCTATACAACCCCCCCTCCAACCCCATCCACCTCCACCCTCATCTGTTCTTTTGTCCACCTGGAGAGCATCGAACAAAACAAAAGCAGGTGTCTGGTTACGGCTCCCGTGAGCGTGGGAGTCCCGCCGGAGGGGAAGCCGGTTTCCATGACACGGGAACCACCTGAGGAACACAAGCAGCAGCAGCAGCATCGCTGATGAGCGAGGCTGCTGTCACACTAAATTATGATTTAATTGCTTTGGAGGCGCGGACAAGTGAACTACGATCATACTTTATTTGATTTACGTAGGTGATAAGATGTGATAAATCTATTACGTATGTTTACAACCTGAAAACAACGACAGCCTCATGAAAGATCGACTCTAACGGCCCCAACTAAAATCAAAGATAATCTCAAAGGAAGTCAGTATTTGCATTGTATCATAAGGTTTTATTTATTATTTTGTCCACCCTCTGTCTTTCTTCGTGCTGCTTCCGTTTAGAGCTGCAACGATTCGTTGCTTAATTGATTAGTTGAACGAAATAATAATATTTTCATAATGGATTTATTGTTTCTGTCATTTTTCAAGCAAAAATGTCAAACATTTGCTGGTTTCAGCTTCTTAAATCTAAGAGTTTGCTGCTTTTCTTTGATATTTAAGACTGTAAATGAAGAGTCTTTTGGTTTTGGACAGTTTGTTTGACAATTTGAAGGCATCACTTTGGGCTTTTGGAAATTGTGATGAGAATGTTTCCCATTTTTTTGACATCAAACAGGTTCATCGACGATGGAAACTATTTTTAGTTGCAACACTAATTCAGTTCTCTTTTCTTCTCTTCTCTTCTCTTCTCTTCTCTTCTCTTCTTCTTCTCTTCTCTTTAGAAATAGTTTGTGATCAGTGCAGTTAAAGGGGCTTTATGTGTACCAATTCACTTTTTATTGGCCATATGTGAGCGGATTGTAACGTGGGATCTGTCCCCATATCTCTCGGCCACCCATACAAGCCTGTGGATTATATGTTTAAGTTGTTTATCACAGCCGGACTGTGGATCTCTTTGTGAAGGACCTGGGTCAGATATTCCACAACAGTCCAAAGGATGCTCCGTTCTGCTAACAAATAGCAACCATGGCTAACGTAAGAAATGCAGCCTGCTAACATAAACTGGCCTCCACAGAGCCTCTTTAAGTTTACAGCAGACAGATTTTACAGGCAGGGTGTAAATGCGATGCAGTAGAACATATAAGAATGAATGAATTAGTGAGACCTTGCTCTACCAGAACCGCTTCAACGGTTCCTTTAAAGGTTGATATCAGTTCGCAGCACACCTGTACACCTGCAGGTATTAACATGTCATCTGTATCAGGATACAGTATCTGGATAATGACACCCGATGCGTGGGGCTTTTGTGTTTGCACCTGGTCTTCATAAGGGTTCTCTTCATCTCGATCCTGCCCACATGGCGATCAGATTTCAATATGCAAACCAGTTAGAGACGGAGGGCACGTCAACAAACATGGTGCTTCCCAGGTCATTTATTATTAAATCACTTTCTGCCTCAGCAACTTTCAGCTTTTGTGGGGCTTGTTTGAGGTCACAGGAAGAGGTAGAGTCACAAAAATGACATATACATACAATATTTAAATGTTTTAATGCCTAATTCAAATGAGAGGATCTAAATATACAGTATGTACTCTTACATTCTCTCTTTCTTCTTATACAGGGTCGAGTCATGGTGGCAGCAAGCCAAGCTGGTCGTTCCAGACACAAACCTACCTAGCAACACTTTCCAGCTCCTCCTGGGGGATCCCGAGGCGTTCCCAGGCCAGATGAAGTATGTATGTTACTGGTTCTGCTCCCAGCGGCCTGGAAAACCTCCAGAGGGAGGAAGAACAGCCTCTCTACTCCGAGCGCCTTCTAAGAATCTCCACCTTGACGTGGTGAACGGGTTTCTTTGAGCTATGTTGCCAGGTGACGTTGGCTCCTGGTAGGTCTCCCAGGGCGAATTGTTTCCGTGAGCATTTGCTTGTTGGGCCTGGGGCCTGCTGGTGTAGGAAGCTAGGCGACGTCCTGCGTAGACGGGGTCAACAGCAGAATGAATTTAAGCGACTTTAAGAAAGGCCGACCTAAAAAAAATCAGTATCAGTTTCAATGTAGGCTATATTTTGATTATTTTCACCACTTAACCTTGCTGTCAGACAGACAGATCTGTTGATACGAGGAATAGCATCTTGCAAGAGCTAACGTGAGTATAAGATGTACTTTAGAGCCATATGATTACATTTTATTCGTAAATATGAGAACTGGGGGAGCTTAAAACAAAAATGTTGTTTGATTTTAATGATTAGGATTCAGACACCTGCAAGACCTCCAACTTGATTTTCCAAATAAATGCCTCAGGGCTGGTCTAGTGCAGCAAAACAAGCAAATTGACTTGGACAAACCCTCAAGGACATGAGGCCTGGATTTGGAAATGCCCCAAAAAACAAGAACAGAAGAAACAGCAAGCGATCAGCCTCAGTTTCGTGTCTTTATTCCTGCAGTCTGTTCACTCTGCCTTCATTTACACTGAATCTGAAGCCTCTGACGCACAGATTCGTGTCCTGCCGTTGAACTCAAACCTCACAGCGAAATGAAAACGGCTCCCGCCGCCGACTAACAAGCGTTATTTAAATTTCAAAAACCTCAAGGGGTCAAGGAGAGTTTATAATTGTTCGCATCCAGATGAAGTGGGAAAGAGAACTGGGCGTCCTCTTTAAAAACTTCCACTGAGTCATCTCATATCTGCAGCGCTGTGTTGAAACGCTGCAACTTCGCCAACAAACATATTTTTCCAGCCTGCTCATCACCTTGTGAACAACACCGCACGACATAGTTCACAGGGAAAGTGAAAACAAATACAGATTGATATCCTGTAACTTGAGTAACGACTGCGGAGATGGGTTTTTTTTTGATGGAATTACAGCCTGAGTGCTTCACGATGAGGCCGAAGTGCTGAAATGATATGTGACCGGACAGATTTGCATGTAATTTAAATTAGGGCAAGAGGCGAGCAGGGAAATGTAACGCGGATGTGAGCGAGTGTGAGCCGGAGTGACGCAGCTGCAGACATGTGACCGTCACTCACAGTCTTTGGCTTCATTGTTGAGGAGCAGACGCAGAAATGAGGGAGACGATTATTTGCCGTCTCGCTTGTCTGCTGAACTCTTTCCTGTCGGACACAAACAGTAAAACCTAATTTTTTTGTTTTTGTTTGACTCACCTTCACTTCACCCCAGTTAACTGAGTCGTACTGTGTGAAGGAAAGATGGCTGCTGGAGGGAGGAGTTAAGGCGAAATCCAGAAAGTTGGAGAGAAAGACTGAGGAAAGTAACTGGTTGATGTTGAATAATGCCGTCATGATCAGTTGATTAAATGAACTCTCATATCGGTTAAATATAAAGCTGAAGCCAGGAGAGCCAGGCTAGCTGTTTCCCTCTGTTTACAGTCTTTATGCTAAGCTAAGCTAACTGGCTGCTGGTTGAAGCTTGGAACCAATCTTCTCATCTTTCTCTCAGCGAGGAAGCACATTTCTAAACTTTCGCCTCAACTGATCAGTCCATCAAAAAGAGTATTGACCGGTTGCATGTTCCCAAATATTACATTTTTAAAGCTGTAATCTCAAGGAAATTGAATCGAATGCAACTGGATTTGGTTTTTGTCTTTGAAGACGTTTCACCTCTCATCCAAGAGGCTTCATCAGTTCCTGCTCGCTTGACTAGGCTGGGACTAGTCCAACTAGCCGGTGTGGAGGTCCAGCTATTTAACCTCTTAGGAGGCGGTCACAAGGCCACTGATGCCTATGGGTCGTATGTGCTCCATTATTGCCAACGACAGTCGTTAGTATGGTTGTTGGGTATGGTGGAAAGTTGGTTTCGACTTCGTTAGTGCTCTTTTGTGTTGTAACGACAGGCGTTGGAGTCACATGCGGCCCGGGAACTGATGAAGCCTCTCGGATGAGAGGTGAAACATCTTCAAGACAAAAACCAAATTCCAGTTGCATTCGATTCAATTTCCTTGAGATAACTATGACCTGGATGAATGAGAATATTCACAAGCTTTTAAAGCTGTAAGCGTCGTTTAAGCTAACTTCCTGCAACAATCCCCCTCCTTTCTGTTTTAAGAGGCAGCTCTCTTTGCCTCTTTCTTGTCTTCAAGCGTTTGTCCTCGCTTGGCCTTGTTTTGGTGGTATAAGCTGTCACTGGGAAGGCTGGAATTGGTAGCTTTCCCTGTTCATCCATTGCTTTCATCGAATGATCGTGATGTGATGTTTTGCTAGGATCTCTACCAAACAAAGATTTGTTCCTGGAGTCTGTCAGAATAAGACTTGTAGGCTCAAATTTCAACTCAGACTTTTTACTATGAATAAATATAATTTCAATAAAGTCCACCCTAAACATATTTTTGGACAGAAGGCTTTGGGGAAGTCCGGTGCACATATTTCAGTATTTTCCACATTTTGTTAGATGAAACAATTTATCCATTCGTCAAACACATGAAATCAGAACATTAACATTTTGTGGAAAATACAGTGAAGACTTGCTCAGTTAAGACCCTGATATTGAGGACAACATGAATAAAGTTAGAGGAAATCAGTGTTTTCCTGCGGCTGTGCAGTGTGTTTGCAGACGGACTAAAGATTAATTGCGTGTGCTCGTCCCGTCCTGCTGCTACCTGCAGATCTGCACCTGTGTTTGTGTTTGTCCGCTCACTTTCCCGCCTCGGCGTCGTTCAGCCAATTCTCGACCGCTAAGTCAACCGTGCGGACGGCAAGGACGAATCAGCCGTGAGCCGGGGTGAGGAGGCCAGAGGAGGTGAAGGGATTGAGATCAGTCTGTCTGTACAGTAGGTCACTCTGGGAACAGCGCCAGATCACCTGCTGCTATGTTTAACCTGATTAGCGGCAGGTCATGTTGGAGAGAGATCTGCCAGGTGTGTGTTTGTTCCTGCGTTTAATGCCGTGAAAATCTAATCTAACACCGGGACAGTCTCTCTGTAGAGCTGTACGAAAAACAGACTTTCTACAATTTCATGTGTGTCAAAGAGAAACGTTACGTCAGGCCTGTGTTTGAGGGTCACTCAGTAGGTGAGGGTGGATTTAAGAGGATGCTCTCTAGACATGGAAGAGCTTATCACCCACTGTCACAGAAATAGAAACGGGCCGTGCTACTTGAGTCGACTTAAGAACCGTGCGATCCTAAATGTGAAATGTTGAGTCATACTTGGCACGGACAGGACGGACATCTGAAGACTGTCGGGGAACCTTTATTGTTTATTCTTGTTGCTGTTGTTCAAGACATTTGAACATGTTGTAGTGGATTAATAACAAAATGAACGTAGCTGCTTCGTGCATGCTGACTCACTGTCACACCGTCATTGCTTAATGTTATCAGAATCACATGCGCTTGTCTCACGATGACCAATCATAATGTGCATTTTTAACAAGTTACACGTTGAGGTAAGCTCTCAGGACTCACTCACACTGATGTAATGGACAAATTTAGGCTCACCTGTTGGGAGGACAGTGGAGAGCAGTATGGATTTGACGGATGTGTGAGCTTCCTTTCAAATTAAACACAGGGGGAATCCATATTCTCAGCTATCAGAGGTAGATTAGCTGCTGTTTATGAGTCTGATACAACAGGATAGATGAAGTCTCAAATGCACACGGCTTGGTTTCGTCTTATTTGTTTTCAGCTGGCAGCAGTGCAGTTACAGTTTGTTCCACCATGTTGACATTACAAACACCCACAATTTAGAGAGAGGTTATGTAACTAAGTTATTTGAAAGCCACAGTAAACAATTATGTTTCAAGCCCTGATTTAAACAGTTTAACAGACCTCGTTCCACAGGTGGAGAGCACAGAGACTCAAACTGCTCTGAGCAGTAACTGAGTTCACACTGTCGCTCATATCTGCATTCAGGGCTGATAAAAAAAACAAATGTGAATGCAAATTGCTCAAGTGATGTCGTTCGCCCTGTCTGCTCTCAAATCTAGAAGCTGCTTTGAAAACAGATACGTCGTTGGACTTTTTTTTTGCATCGCTCCAATTATGGATGATGCCGTCTAATATACGTTAGCGTGTTCGACGTGCCGGCCTCGTACGTTCCACCGCTCGTACTCTGAAACTTTCTTTACACAGCTGATTTGAGTTCTCCAGCTCCAGTGTCACGCATCACAGTGTCCTCTTAGTTTTCATACATCGTGTTTTCTTCCTTTTCTGCTTTTGTTGTGTCAAAGTGCCCCTTTAATGGTGGCTGCAAACAGCTTTTAGGCGCATTAGTGCGACTTACTGGGTTGGAGTGTGGATCCAAACTCTTACAATCTCACACATCTGCTCTCATCATTTTCCAGTCAGAGGTATTTGTCGTATGACTGTGATGTCCAAACCAACTCGGGTTGGGACGAATACATGTACGGTGACACCACTGCCAGAGACCCTTTAAGTGAGATAAGGAAGCAAGAAACGATGCGTTAGACGCATCAGAGTTTGTGTTTCTTGGCGATCTGCACTTGATCTGCATGTGAGCTACGCATGCTGGTCATTTCACAGTGTGAGATGAGACGGTGTATTTACCAGCAGACAGGAGATGCTTTGTGTTTCCTCCTCACGTCAACACACTGCTTCACACAGAAACACTGACTCTGACAACCACTTGAAAGGAGTCAGACAAGATAAGTGCAGTTTAGACTTAACAGCTCCGTGTCGACCGTGTTTCTCTAGAGAACAAAGACCTGAGTTTGTAAAAACAGCCGAATGTCAGATGTATGATTCTTTAAAGGAGGACATCACCTGGATGTCAGTCAAACAAGGTACAAGTAAGGACAAATCTTACAGTTGAGACTGACCCACTTTGGACCCGACATGAAGTGACACTTAAAGCTCTGAAGGACGGGAGGAGGAGGGAAAGTTTAGGCCCGACTGTGCCGCTGCACTATTAAAAATGCGACAGCTTCATTTCAGTCAGTAATGAGGACACCGGACGATAGTAGGGCATCTGGCCAGTCGGCCCCCGAGGACACAGAGCGGGATGGAAAGTGTAACGTGTAAAAATAGACCACTCAGTCATATGTGATTCTCAGAAGTCCCCTTGCTTTTTTTAATTTATTTATTTTTGAACAGGTCAGAAAAAAGCGGCAGTGAGACACATTACATCACTGTAAAAGGTCAGATCATTAATGTCACCGCATCCTGTTATAAACGTATAATCTCTCCGCTGAAATGTCATCGACTGCCGGTTCCTAGATGATAGCTTATTGTGTAAGTGCATAAGAGGGGCTGCGTGTGTGTGTGTGTGTGTATATCTGCGTGCAGTCATGCGTCCGTAACTCCGCGGGTATGAATGTTCCGCGTGCGTGTGTGCAGCGCTGCAGACCAGTGAGCAGGATGAGTTTAAATGTCTGTCACAAACGCTTTGTTGCTGGGAAAAGTTACACAACACCGATCTCTCTCGGAGTCTTACCTAACTTGCGGCGCTACCGGGGAGGATTACAGGGATGTGGGGAGGATGCTGGGAATGATGCGAGTGCAGGAGAGGTTAAGGCGATGTATGTGTCACATATGTGAGGCTGTTAATCGGTAAATAAAGGCTTTTCGCAGAATGTGCAGGATTACTAAATGTCCTCTATGTACAGGGGACGCCGGCAACCACATCAAGTGTTCGTAGACAGTTTGAACTGAACGTATACGTACCGTCTACGTGGTTATCTGTTCAAAAGAAGCCTTTTGTAAGCATGTAAACTGCGTGTTTGGTCGCTGAAATTGGAACTTGGAAAACTTGATGTTTGGAACGAAGATGCAGACACAAGTTCGCTTCCCAGTTGTTTCTTTTTGTTTCTTTGCAGACGTAAACTCAAGGAGGAATGAGGAAACACGTTATGTGCAGAGTTATATTTAATCTTTTCAAGTAATAGCCGAACTTATAGTTGCAGGCGGACGTTAAAGAGCGCCAAAAATATCCAAATAAACATCGAAAAGCATCTGTTTCAGTTTTTTTTTAATTCAAAGATAATCCTGTGACCACAACATCTAGAAGTTTATATAAATATATAAAATCACAGGCAATTGGATTGCCTTAATTACATCTTGCAGATGTGTTGTCACTTATCCGAGAGGCTTCGTCAGCTCCGTCCCAGTTCTGTCCGATGGCAGTTCATTTCCCTATTTCTGGATGATGATTCAGTCCTGCTTCAGAGGCTCGTCTGTCCAGTCCGAGGGCAGAAACTGATATTGTGTGAATGGTTGGTTGATCAATCTATTGGTCAATCAGAAGAAGAAAACAAATAGACAGTAATTTTTCAAGCTAAAACTGATCTGAATCCAACTTTTTTCATTTTTCCCATTAATTCCTGAATGGCGTTGGATATTGGACTGTTGAATGCACAAACAAAACAAAACAACAAATAATAATAATGCAAAGACACTTTACATGTGAACATAAAATCAATAGACTAGAAACAAATAGCACTAAAGCAACACACTACAAGTAAATCTGAATGAAAAGCAGCACACTAGTCAAAAACTGATTACTTAAAATTTTGGCCTGATAAAAAATTGTCATATCTAAAAATGTGAAATAACAACAAACAGCTTAAATCAAGGAATATGATTTCTAGTATTGATAAAATCATTGTAAACCCTGTATCGCTTGACAACAGCTTTGTTTTGTTGTGTTGTGTGTGTGTGTGTGTGTGTGTTGGTAAGTATTCTGGTATGTGGCAGCACGGCAGTGAGAGTTTGTGGGTGTAAACGTTGGTAGATGGGTGTGGACTGCGTAACTTCCCTCTCAAAGTGAATCCAGTCATTTAATACCAGTGAATCACGTCTTCTCTTCCTCTTTGTTCGGCTACGGACCGACAACGATCAGCTGTTCTTTTCACTGCAGTTTTATAGACGTAGGAAATCATCGTCGCCGCTCGCTTCCTCTGGTCCGTCTTCTCTGTCCTCTGCTCTGCCAAACGCAGCAGGGCCGGAGAAAGTGTTTTAAAAAAGCACCGTAAATGTAAAGGTTGTTTGAAAGATCGAGGCTGGACGCTGAGCAGAGCTCCCGCTGCCTGTGTGAGATCAGTGAGAGCTCTGTTTGGCTTTGATTCAGCAGCCTGTGCAGAGTTTCAGGACAACGGAGGGGAGTTTGAGGTCAGCTTTAAAGGTTGCTCTTTAAAAAAAAGGGAACAGAAAAGTGAAATAATTAGATAATTACTGATCACTTCAACATGAAAGGAGACATATTATGCTCACTTTCAGGTTCATAATTTGATGTTGTGTTACTACTAGAACCGTTTTACATCCTTACAGCAGCATTGTTTCAGTTCCTGTCTCTTTAAGGCCCCTCCCACCAAATACCCAGTCTGCTCTGGTTGGTCAGCTCACACACGCCTGAATCAGCACCGCTCACCTTGTCTCTGCTTCAAGATGGCTTCACTTCAACTGCGAATATAAGCATTCGTTATGCAAACGTGTGACGTGGTGATGTAGCGTGAGGTCACAAAGTCACAGAATTAAAGGCGGGACTCCTGACGAGGAGGGAGGAGCTTAACTTTCAAGACCTTTTACAAGAACCTATAAAACACTGAAGCAAAGGAAGAAAAAGGCTCCTTCAGTAGAGGGATTTACTGCTTTTCTCTTGTTTTCAGTTTTGGTGGTTCCAACATCACTTTGGGGTTGTTTTGGGGCATTTTTCTTAATTTTCACATGTAGAAATACCTCCCACCCGTCCTCCAAGGCTCGAGAGAGAAACAACAAAAAACCCCACAGAACACAGAACACAGGAGACTTCGGGGACTTCCTCTTCCACTTACACATGATGACTGTGTTTTTGAAAGACAAAATAACAGGATAGGCATATATCTGTGTGAGTACTGTCATTACAATCAGGTAAACGGTACATTCAGTGAAAGGAAAACCTTAAATAAAGTCTATGAAAGGATATTTTATATCACAGCACGTCTCAGAAATGATGGGGCTTCATTCGACTTCCAGTTAAAAACAGTAAGTCTGCAAACTAGCAGAGTTGTGGCCCTGTAGTTTTGTGGATGGGACGTCAAAAAATGGTTGTGTAACAATCAGAGGTTATGTTTACAGATAAATGAGAATACATCAATTATATGTCCCCAGTCACTGCTGAGAGAGGAGCGACGGATCTGTCTTTAAAGCTTTCCCCTCAGTTTTATTCCATTTTCCCCAGATAACACCGGCCTCCAGGCTTTTCATGTTGCTTTTACATAACAGTGCTGAGCGAGTGAACTAGTTTCCTTTAATTTGACGGGGTGCATCACGCGCTCCCCAGCCGACAGGAAGCAGAAACGATGCTGCCAAAAAATCGATGTCGGCCCTTCAAATATTTTGAGATGAGTGCCAAACAAAAAACCGCTGCATCACCGAGCGCAGACTTTTAATCCAGATGTGAGGTTACATGTCCGCTGGGCATTAGATGACATCACCGCCGCCGGGGGGTTAGCGAGAGAGACCCGGTGAGAGTTTAGAGGAGGACGATTACGTCAGCCCGGAGCAGCGAGTTTAATATTAATGAGCCCGTCTGCGCTGACTGTGAGTCCGTGGGACAGGCTGCGGAGATGAGAACCAGGGAGCAGGTGCAGGCCTGAAGTGGTGCTGACGAATCGCTGCGCAAGTCCAGAGGAACACGGCCGGAACATTTACATAATGTGAGCGAGTCCGATGACACAGAGGATGTGATGAAGCGCAGTCGTTCACTCAGGAAAACTTTCAGATCCGCTTTTGTTTTATAAAGTTTGGGAAATCCATCGGGGCTGTTATTAGACTTGACAAGCCGAGAGCCCGATGTTGTACGTTAGTGTCACCAGGGTGTCAACACTGATACCAGAACCAAAACCAGTACTATTTTTATTCTGTACTTCCCAGAGATCCAGTGTCGCCTGTTCAGTGTCAGTCAGTTGGCAGCTTTTACGACGCCTCCTTTTTAAGTTTCATCGTCCGCTGTTCTTTTCTTTATTTGTTCGGTGATGACAGTTAACACGAACGTTAACCGTTTACTTCCAGACCAAACAAAACTGTCATTTCGCATGAGAACCACCGACTCTCTCTGGCCGACCAACCAGGTCAGGAAACTCGCCCGTAGATGCATTGCTGTAATATAAATACATCTTTGGTATTACAGCAAGTGCAAGGGCTTTCACCAGAGGGCCATAGGCTCATTGTGTTACCTCATTTGGCGATAGATAGTGACTTAACAGATATTTATTTACATGAAAGTCTTCGAGATTATTACTTTAAATTCTTAATTAAGTATAAGTCACACATATGAGTAGTATGTAGTTGAGTAATGCCGTTTTTCCACCGACAGTACCAGCTCGCCTCGCCTCGGCTTAGCGTGACTCTACTTGGTTTGGTTTCAGACGCATTGTGTTTCCATCTAGAATTAGAATCTCTTCAACATCAGCGGGTCGTCATCAGTGACGTACTTATCCACGCGACACATAAACAGGGCTAGCTGTGGGCTACGCAAAACACGTACACCTTTTCATTTCTTGTCGCACCATCAAGCTCTTTCTGGATGCGTCTTCAGCGACAACACTCAGGAGCGTCTCCACCTCTGCCACGGTCCACGCCGTGTTCCTGCGCGTTGTTCCTTCCATGTAATCGCTGTGTTGACTGAACACAGATGCTAGTTTTTAAAGGTAGCGGGCGTCAGGCTCGGACGTCGCGCTCGTCACGAGTCATCAAGTGGCGTCGCTCTCTGTCCAATCAGTGGCCGGCTGCCAGCTTACGTCACACAGAAGTATCAGCTCAGCTCGGTTGGAACTTATGTGGAGGTGATATGAAAGAAGAACCACATTAGCAGGTACCAGGTACCAGATTTCAGTAGTGGGAACGCAAAAAGGCGAGCTAAGTCGAGGCGAGGAGAGCTGGTACTGTCGGTTGGAAAACGGCATAAAAGTCTTAAAATATCTGATAATAAATGTACTTGAGTATAAAAAGTACCAGTAAAGTAAAGACTGCACATATATTTACTTTTTCTACGGGTCGATTGATTACTGTGTCAAAAAATCAGAGATAAAAAATAAATAAAAGACTTTAAAAAGTCACTAAATATTCATTTCTTTTTGTTTAAAAGGGATTTAAACTAACATGTTTGAAGAGTCGAGAGGCTGGGATGAGGAGAGACAGTGTTACATCATCATTTATCATTCATGCTTCTAGATTTGCATGAAATTTCCCTGTGAAATGACAGAGAACGATGTCGTCCCATCAATGAAAACGATCTGTTGATTGAAAAATCTGGTCATTTCTTCATTTCTACACAAATGTTAGAGGATGTAAGTTGAGTTTGCCCTTTTTCTGAACTTATCTCCGCCGCACAGTAAACAGTTTGAAGCTCATGTATTTTGACTGCTCTCCTCGCTCTCGTCCAGTGGAGGAGTTTGTTACGTAACATCCAGAGACGAGAGGCTCCGAGGAAAGAAGCCGGCGGGGGAGCCGGGCTCTGACCTGCAGGTGCAGCCGCTGTGGGAGGGTTTTTTTTCGGCTGCCGTGACCCAGCGTGCAAGTTTTAGTACCCAAACACATGTTAGATCTATACATTTTGTGCAGAGACACGAGGAGAGAACAAGTGAAAACCCCCAGCAGCAGCACCTCCCGCGGCTCAGAGATGATTTGATTCTGTTTGAGGAGGTTTGAGCTGAATCCTCGTGGGCGGAGACACTAGTTCTGACTTTATCGCGCTGTGGAGACTCATTAGTTTAACTCAAGTGGTCTTTCTGTGCATGAGTTCAGTGCTTGACAACTTAAATAACTCTCATAAAGAAACACACATTTGTAATCAGCAGTATTTTTTAATAGGTCAGTTGTTTTCAAACGTTCTGGTTAAACCTTTAATCAACTAATGACCCGCTTACATCATCCGTCTGGGTGGAGGCGTCGGCTGTGGACTTCAGGGCTCGAGGTGGAGGGGAGTTCCAACGTGCTGGCAGCCGATGACCGGATGCCATCATCCTCCCATTGGTGAAATGCGAAGTTGAGATTCGGGTCCCGTCCGGGTATTGCCACATTTTTACATATACCTGGCGGTACGCGCCTTTGTTGGGGATCTCCGTCACCTCGTCCTGGCCCCTGGCTACGGCACCTGCAGAAGTCCAAATCACTTCAGCCCTGTCCTCCAGATCAAGACCCAGATCAATGGGCACTTTTGGCCACTGTGGCACGTCTTTGTGGCGAAAAAGGCCCTTCGCTAAATGAATAGCATATTTTTCCAAATAGCATCGATGGCACCAGAGGACGGGGGCGACGACCCAGAGGTACCCGGCCCGCTTCGGGTCGGCTCCACAGTAGACACAGCTTTCTGCTCCCTGCAATATAACAACACAAAGTCTGATTGTGGATTAATTGTCACTTTAATAGTCACTGCAGCCAGTTTGATGGTGAAGAAGGCAGCACAAGTCATGAACCGGACCACTATGATTACTTGATCAACTATGCCCAACCAGAACAGGACTGAAAGCATCGCCAAGCCGATGCCCCGGAGAAAAATGGCGCTGAGTTTGATCAGCCAACTCCCTCTTCCTCTTTCCTGCAGGGACAGGGGTCATGGTCATGAGGTATGCTAGCAGGCCCGTCGCCATCAAAGCTTCATAGATAGTGTCAGCAAGTCTTAGTGGGCTGTAAAAAATAGAAGTTGTATCTGGGATCATCCAGAGTAGGACCTACTCTGCTGGTGTCAATGGAAAGGCGGCCCAGAACGAAGGTGACAAACAGGGACATGGCTCGGACACCAAAAAATACATTATTGATGATTAGTTTGGTGCATCCTTGTAGAAGAGCTCGGATCCTGCAGCAGTAGAGGAGCCACGTAGTCAATAGGCTGCAAAACTCCAATGTGTTCACTCGAAAGAGAGCTCTTGGTTCTAAGTCGGACTCGTTTAAACCAACAATAAAAATTAATCCTGGCTCCAGTGACTCAAAATCTGCTTCTAGGTCCTCGTCAAGAATCAGGAACTGCAGTGGCCAGAGGACTGTAACCTTTAAAAACCTTTAAGATATTTTGCACACTTAACACTTAACCTTTTACTTCCATCAAAGAGACATAAAATCAACTTTAACTGTATTATGTTGGTTTTATTGCACAGACTTTAGCAAGGGCAAAGCATACAGCTCAATACTTATTTCATTTGCTATCAATCATTATCAAAAAAATAAAATTTCTCAGATCTGAACATGGTAAATAATCAGTCAATTTATAAGAGCTGAGGCCTGATAAATTACTTTAACGTGGGCGAGTTGAAGAGGGTTCATGGCTCGCAGTTCCCTTCCTGCTGGAAGCTCAAGATCTTGAGATAAATCCCAACCCCGTCCGAGGTCTCGTAGATTTCCTCGAAGTCGAAACTTCCTGCCAGCAGAGTGAACAAAAGTATTCCAGTGTCCAAATTGTAATCCACAGCTTGTTGGTAAAAATGGTTAATCCGTTGTGCTTTCGTTGGTTTGTTGCAGCTGAAGATTTCTTGTAATCCTTGTCGCGATGTTCAGGCTGCTCACGTACTCCGTCTCAGGTGTTGCTTCAAGGCTGGAGTGAGTGGAAGAACGCACTTTGGTCCGTGCTTCTGGTTTACATACTCTCTGACTTTGTTTTTTTGCAGACGGTTTGGATTTCACCACACTCCTGCAGCCGAGGCTTTCCCACTTCCCTCTTGTCCTTAATACTTCATTCTCATTGTGACCGTTGACTTTCAATCATTATCATGTTGAGGCCTGAGAGCACACTTCCCCTTTCTCTCCCACACAGTGCTGCCACTTCCTCTTGACTCTCTCCTCCAACACAACCTCAATATAATGATTTAACATTCCTTACATTACATTTCTTTCGATCAATGGTTACACATTACTCATCTTTTTACTTTGTATAAAGTTAATACTTAATTCTATCAGAGACAGAGTGACAGACAGAGCCGTGACTGTAACACTTTCCCTTTTCTACCAAAACAGTGTTGTTTCACTTCCTCTTCGCCTCTCCAACATCACTGATTTAACATTTTCTTCATTAAGCTCCTGAACTTTAATACAATGCAGTTGGCAGAGCTTTGACATATCTCAGAATCATTTCAGGACCATGTATAATGTCCATTACTTGTATTTGTGTTCGGCAGGAGTAAATGGATCTCAACTTTTCTGACACCCCCAAGATTTATCCAGACGATGGGAACCACTGCTCACAAAAACATCTCCAATGTGTGCTGCTGTTCTCACTTATAATTTGATGCATAGATGGAAAATAGCATTTCGTTATAACTGCAAACACCGTGGGGAAATATATTTTTTTAACTTTTTAAATCATTTTTAAGGCTTCTTCGCCTTCATTGTGTAGCGACAGGGAAGAGGCAAACAGGAAGTGTGGAAATAAATCTAAAGTTATATAAAGAGAGCCATGACTGAATAAAAAGACGGAAGGATTATTGCATCACTGAATCTCGCTTTGGGGCCAGACTGTGGTGACGGCTGTGGTGAAGTCAATGGGAGATGCATGAAGAAACTAAAACCCAACATTTCTACATCGTACGACTCCTGAGTAAGAAATGCAAATTCAAAAATGGAAAGGACAAACTTCATCAGTCGTTAGCCTGCTCTCTGAAGTGTGTTCGTTCATCGAGATAGTGAAAAGGGTAACAGGAAATGGGGAAGAGATAAATCTGAGGTTATATAACTGGAGCCGTGACTGGATGCAGGAAGTAGTTTGTTTGCTGTGACTACAGAGGTTTGCTGTCGTTGTTTGCAGAGGAGCCGGTTGGCACGAAGAAAAGAAAAAACACAGGACAAACAAACATGATTTGTTCACTTTTGATGTAATGTTTAATGTAGATGATATCTAAATGAATTAATGTGTGAAGTGAACCAGACGTCAGAACAAAATTCAATCATTTCTTGTTTAGCAAACTGTCGGACGCTGCTCATTAAAGGAGTAGTTCAACATTACAGTGAAGCAAAAACCACAACTTGTCATTAGTGTGTTTTCAAGGTGCCGACAGGTGGATTCTGTCACCTGTGGACAGAGCCAGGCTGGCTTCTTCTAACCAGCTACCGGCAGTAACTGTATATTTAGCAAACAGAGTGATATCGTGTCGACACAAGGCAGGCAGGTTGAGAAACAAGAGGCGAGCAATAAAAGGCTGGCAACAAAAACTGGAATCTAAGAGAGCAAAAAACTCAACAAACACGTAAAAATCAGGGAGACGCGAGAAACACGAGGAGCAAAACAGTACTGAGGACGAGACGTGAAAATGCAGAAGAACCGACAAAGAGAGAGGGAACAAAAACAGACTTAAATACATGAGGAAGGGAGGGAAGACCAATAAGGGACAGGGTCAAAGAAGGTGGTAAAAGAACACAAAGACAGGAAGTGTTTATCAGAACATGACACATGAGGGTAAAACCTACAAAATAAAACAGGGAATGACTAAACTAACAACCAAACTATGGCATACTCACAGAAAAATAATGGTTCTTAAATGGTTCTTCAAAAGGCTCTCTGGTTCTTTAAAGAACCTTTTTATATAGGGGATGGTTCTTCACATACTTTATGTGGTTCTTTAAAGTACTAAAGGTTCTTCATTTTTATTGGAGTTATTTGCTGGCATGTAATAGCATGAAATCAGGGCTGCAACTAACTATTTTCATTAATCGATTAATCTGCAGATTATTTTCTCAATTAAGACCCAGAAATGCAGCAAATTCTTACATTTTACTTTTTTTGCTTAAAAATTACTTAGACGATTATTAAGTCCTATTATCAAAATAGTTGTCAATACATTTTCTGTTGATCAACTAATCGTTGTAGCTCCAAACACCTCTCGATTGTTTGGGGTGGTTGGCTGACTGATTGTGGAAACAAATAAATACAAAAAATGTCCAACAGATAAATAAATACAATAAATATCAAGCATGAATTTATGACTATCTAATGTGTTCTTTGACCTAGATCTACTTGTTTTATTGTCCAGTTACACTGATGATAATTTCAAAGAATTTCTGTCCTTTTTCTTCACCATTTATGGAGCCTCAAAGAACCATTTGATGGTTCTTTGAGGCACCTTTGGGGTTCTTTAAAGAACCGTTTGCCCCAAAGATGGTCAAAGAACCATCAAATGGTTCTTTGAGGCTCCTTTGGGGGTTCTTTAAAGAGCCATTTGCAGGAATGGCAAGAGGTTCTTTGAAGAACCCCCAAAGAACCATTATTCATAACCATATTCACAAAGAACCATTTGATGGTTCTTTGAGGCACCTTTGGGGGCAAACGGTTCTTTAAAGAACCCCCAAAGGAGCCTCAAAGAACCATCAATGGTTCTTTGAGGCTCCTTTGGGGGTTCTTTGGGGGTTTGGGGGTTCCTCAAAGAACCATCAATGGTTCTTTGAGGCACCTTTGCGGGTTCTTTAAAGAACCGTTTGCCCCCAAAGGTGCCTCAAAGAACCATCAAACGGTTCTTTGAGGCACCTTTGGGGGTTCTCTAAAGAACCGTTTGCAGGAATGGCAAGACGTTCTTTGAAGAACCCCCAAAGAACCATTATTCATAACCATATTCGCAAAGAACCATTTGGTGGTTCTTTGAGGCACCTTTGGGGGTTCTTCAAAGAACCTCTTGCTAAAAGGTTCTTTGTGGAACTAAAAACGGTTCTTCTTCTACCATTTTTGGTTCCAGTCAGCACCTTTATTTTTCGGTCTTCACCTCTTACTCTCAGCAAGAAAGCAAAGTCATAAAATATTCCTTTATGGTTTAGCTCAACTATTAATGAATTTCTTCCGTCTGAGCGTTTCCCTCCTTGCTTTGTGTTTTCTCAGCTCTGCATGGACTGATCAAAGATTTAAGAGTACTTAAGAACTGACACATACAAGTGCATCATTTGCTTTTCAAAGGATGTTCGAGAGCAGGAACATTTACAAAACACTTGGCTTATGAATTCGCCACCTGCATCGTGATCTTTTTAACATGCACTCTAGAGAAGTGGAGCCTTTGTAGACTGCGATTTTAATGTGGAGCCCCGAAACTGGCTGAATGTGTCAGAAGCTACAGCAACATCCTCTTCAGCTTGTGTAATTGAAAACTGTCATAGTGTGACAACAATCCCTGGAGATAAACCGGATAAAACCACTTGTTCATAATTCAGGAGGGGAAAAACTGCCCAGCAGGCTGGATCTGACCGGATCGGTGTCCGTCCTGCTGTCGTAAACAACAAAAACACTCTCAGCTCGCCTCCGGAGCACACGTGAAACCACACGGCTCGTCTCATGTGGTGCCACGAACACAGCGTGTGGACTCGCGTTACTGATCCACAGCGGAGATGACGGAGGAGTTGCACATTCTTGCCGCAGAATGGGCCTGTTGTTTGCTTTAATCCCATGACAGGATGCGCAGGCCTCCTGGGTAAACGCATCCTGGAGGTGTAGTAAAAATGCTTATGACAGAATCAGAAGATGTTCAGCACCTGAAGGGAGATCTTTTCAGGAAACATTCAAGAAATTCTAAGCATTCTCGGCTTTTCAGGGAAACGAGGTTGTGAGAAGTCGGAGGTGATGTAAGAGTTGTTGAATGTAGCGTGAACAAAACAAAACCAGGTTAACCAGCATAGTTTCTGTATGTAAACCAGGAGCATTCAGAGCGTGACTCAGCGGCAGGAACGCACACGCAGGGCTGTTTGAACGGAGCTGACAGACGAGATTCATTTGAATACAGCTGGACGGGAGAGGTTGTCTCGACTTCACGTTCCGTCAGGATCAGGCGTCCCTGTCAGGCGGCTGAAGCCGACGAACTTAGCGATGATTAGTTCGGGTCAGCTGGAGACTCTGAGCCTCCTCGAGCGTGACTGAGGTGGAGAGGTCGACAGTTTGTAGAGGACTTATTGTGGTCCATGTATCACTCGTTCGTTTGATATTCAATTGAGAATCAGAAAGTGAAACGCTTTGTTTTTCGTACTTATGATTTTATGCTCGTATCAAAAATAGGGAATTGAATAAACGATGCCACAGGCTGAATTTGGTTTTTGATATTTAATTTGAGATAAGCATGACCGAGTGAAGGGCTCGAGTGCTATAAAGCCATAATGAATAACCTCCAGTTCACACAGATCACACAATGATTTTTGATCCCAGCATACAATCAATTATGAGGGTTATTCTGCTTTTTTGTTTCTAGTATAGCAGCAATACATGTTCGTTTAGGACACATCGAGACATTTATAGACATCTCGTCCGTCATCAGGTGTTGATTAGCAACATACTGAACATACCTGCTCCAAAGTAAATGTCAGTTAATCTCCTAAATGTAAATGAGCCACACGGTGTCCTGTACATACCTCCTGTGAAAGGATTTAAACTCTCAGGCAGCTTAGACCTGCGGTACAAAAGGTGGGACACACCAGGTGGAAGGCTGATCAGCAGCACGTTGTGAGCTACAGAAGAGGTCGGGGCTGTCGGGACTTTGATACTCAGGCTTTTAAAGAAAACATGACACGACTAACAGCTCTTCAAAGAGCTCCGAGTGACAAGAGAGCAAAGTGATCATCCAAATATGAGCTGTTACTTTTCCTTTAACACTTTCAGCCATGCCGGGTCAAACCGCGTCAGTGTGACTTGACGGTGTTTCACAAAGCTTCTTGTTTGGCTTTCTCAGTCCCTCAACTGCCCCCAAACATGTCCGGTAGGGTTGAAGTCAGGTGACTGTGGAGGAAAGTCCGTGTCAGTCAGGACTCCTCGGCCTTCAGGTAGTTCTGTCAAAGCTCTTTGAGGCGTTTGGGATCATTTTTCCTGCTGCAGTAGGAAAGAGTCAAACCAGAGGGCGGAGCAGGTCTCTGAAGAGCGGAGGGGTTCTTGTAATTGTTCAGGTTGGAATCCCACGACCATGTTTCACTTTGGGTTTGGGACACTGTGGTATCAGACCGTCTCCTGTCCGTCTCCTCACATACACCCTGCTGTTACCACCATCAATCTATAATCTGGTGTATCTCAGCCCACCGTAAGCTTTTCGGCCTTGTTTCACCTCCTGAGAAGTGGTTTAGAAATGACTTCTGACGGGTCTTGTGTTTTTTATTCAGCAGATTCTGTACCTGTGATGAAGTTGCCCTTAGAAACCTTCAGTCCAGCCCTGATGTGATGCTGAGAAAGCCTCTCTTTGCTCAGAATAACGATGTGACTTCTGACATTTTAGTTTACTTTCTGAATCCTCAAACTTCCCTGAATATTTCCAGGTTCCGGGAGATTTTCAATGTGCTCTCAGCCTTTCAGACCCCACTGTATGTTTTTATTGAAAAGTAGCTAAAGATGCCAAATAGATGTTGTGAAGTAGTGCGAGTACTTTTTATTAAATACTTTATTAAAAAAGAGTTTATAAGGATTTCAGGTAAACAGAACAGCAGCAAATACTGATCAAATGTAAGCGAAAATAAAGCTACATAAAAGACATTAGACAAGGATAATAAAAATATGTTCAAAACAGAAAGTAAGATACAAAATAAAAAGGGAAAAACATAATAAAGTAAAGACAGACAGAGAGGTTCATGTGTAGATCAGTATGGACATCAATCGACGGAGGTTTCAGGGTAAAAAGGGTCAAAATTAATCATAAACTTATACATTTTTTATTGACCTAAATAACTCTTAACTTTGACTTATTAACTTGTGAGTTTCATTCTAAAAAAACATGAAAATTTAGAAAGAGATCTTGAATATTTAGCAGAGAGTAGTAGAGTATTAAGACTGCAATATCTCCCTCTGAAATATAATGACATCATCATCATCATCACTAGTATCAAACGGATATACCCGCGTTGTGCAACCCTGAGCAGGTCAGGATCAGGAGCCAGCTGTGGCGACACGTAACCCAGACAAATGTAAACCTCAGATTAATAATGCTGTAATGTGCAGAAACACAGCTGTGGGAGGAGAACAGGAGCGAGGCCCGTAACTCCCTGAAGTTCATCCTTTTCTCCGAACTTCCTCTGAGTTATGTTCACATATTAATAAATAACTTGTTTCCGAAGCGTTAATCAGTTTAGTTTTTAAAATGCTTCCAGCTCACTTTGTTCTGAGTTCATGATTAACTCTGCCGATTTGGACTCGGAGACGAGAATCTGCCGCCTCAGTGGAAGAAATGTTGCTGCTGCTGCTGCTGAGCTCAGGAAACTTCCAGCTCCAGTCGTGGAAGAGCTTACATAACGCCTTTTGTTTTGTTCAAGTACTTACCATATGTGCAAAACAAAAAAGTAAAAATCAGTGCTTTTAATGTGCTGATGCTTTGAACAGCTGGTTGTTGTGGAACAGGAGACTTGACTCTTCGATGTAAAACTGTAACTTAACCATCAACTTGTCTTCACACTTGAATAAATGATATAATGTGAGGAATAAAAAAGCAACAATCAGATAACAAAGTGATTAAAGTGTCAGACGTTATGTGACTGAACAGATGATACATGACGTTACAGTTCACTCATCTTAAGCCGGACTTTGTCTGATTACTTTTTATTCTTTGATTCGCCGCTCTGTCTTCTCTTCATCTGCCCCGGCGGCCGCTGACGTCATCCGGCCTGATTGCCAGTCTTCCTCTTACATAAACCACAAGGCCACTGCAGCAGAAAAACTTCCAAGCCTTGTGAAAGACCAAAGCTCTTTAGCTCACTCAGCTGAGCTGATGCGTGGCTGCCTCCGCCCTCGGGCCTCGCACGCTGCCGTCAGTCGGCCGGAGAAACCTCCGTCAATGAGCGCGGTGGCTTTTTACTTCCACATAACCTCCAGTCATTTTTTTGCTTTTGTTCTCGTCCCCGTCATTCTTCTGGTTCCTTTGTGATTCTTAGGATTCAGACCGCGGGTGATGCCGCCCCGCTCAGATGATGGCGTTGCATAAGAGGCGAGCTTTTTTCCCTACCGAGCCACAACCGGTCTGAATCTGGGTTAATGCTGCCGCAGCCTCGACTGAAGGAGCAGCGCAAAGTCACGCTGATAAGGAGGCAGGAGATGTCCCGATATAAACAGAGCGCAGATCTGATCTCATAACAGCGAGAGTGACCTCGATGTGGCCTTGAAGCCGTCACATTTTAAAGTTTACCGATATGTAAACATTTAATAATTTAGTCCAGCTTCTCAGATGTAAGGAATCGCTGCTTTTCTGTATTTTGCACCACGACGTTCGCCTACGCCGGGGTGCAAGGACGCTGTGGAGATGTCGAGCAGCCAGTGGAAATAAATAAATAAATAAATCAAGAATTAAAATGAATGAGGCGGTTA
The DNA here is from genome assembly GCA_039737535.1 of Lagodon rhomboides. NCBI lineage: Eukaryota > Metazoa > Chordata > Actinopteri > Spariformes > Sparidae > Lagodon > Lagodon rhomboides. The sequence continues at coordinate 6,919,345 of CM077799.1, forward strand.
AATGCTGCTGATTGCTGAAGCACAAACACCCTCCGTGTTATAAGCGGGTCATTTTTGACCCGTGTTTCCACCAAATGCGGCACAAAGGGCGATTTTCACGGCTTGTCGGCAGAGACGCCGACTTAACACGGATCAGATGCTGTTAAAACTGCGTGACCTTTACAGACGCTGCAGGGTGGTGTGAGGACACGATTTTAAGACTTCACAATACAACTTTTCAGTCTTTCTTCGTGACGATCAGGAAGTAGACCGTAGAAACATGAACATCTACAATGTGAATTGTTAATGCATCATGTTACGGCGAAAGTCTTTGCAAGCTAACGCTGCGTCGACAAACTGACTCCCTTTGAAATGTATTTAAACGATGCAAACTCTGTCCAGTCTCTCCGTATATCTCTCCAATTTCCTCAAAAGTTTTCACTTGTATTTTTAGTATAGGTGGATGAATATCTTTTGGACTTTTGGTCGGACAGAACAAGAAGTTTAAAAAGATGAAACCTTCAGCTCTGGAAAATTACGCTCAGCGTTTTTCACAATTCATTAACAAAATGACTAGCTGACTCATTCAGAGAGAAGCCGGCGTTTATCGACCATGTCAGCGCTTCATTGGAGATTTCCTCATCTTAATGACTTTAACGGAACGGTTCACCGAAAAATGTAAATTCAGTCATGAGCCACTCGCCCTCGTGCTGATGGAGAGTCAGATGAGTCCACAGAACATTTCTGGAGCTTCACGGCAAAACAGCGTTGCAGCGTTCTCCTAAACAACTGAAGCATTTGGAGTCTTCCAGAGCTACTGGAGACAGGACGAGTTGTATGGAGTCAGTTTATGTATATTTCGTTTTCTTTCTGCGATTTAAAACAAGTCTCCATCTACTTCAGCTGTTTAGGAGAACGCTGCAACTCTGTTTCGCTGTGAAGCTCCAGAAATGTTTTGTGAACTGAATAATTCCTTCTAGATAATTTAGAGTGAGAAGAAGGAGATCGGAGCCAGCTCAAAGTGAACAAAGTTTAATCTTGTACAAAGAGGAAGTCATGTAAACACAAAAGTTCAGGCAGGGGTGAGCGGCACACAGGAAGTTCAGAGAGGGGTGAATACTCAGTTCCTTAAACTAGGGTAGAAAAACAACTTATTTTAAGAGGTGTAAGACTTCAAATCAACTCGACACTCGACTTTAATTCAGCATGGGAATGTATTTACAGAAATATAAAGTCCTTTGAGTTTATTTAATGCAACACCTGTAGGCAGGTGTGCTGCATGTGTTTCATCTCACACAACAATATGACTTTTTATTAAATCGAATCCTCTTCATATATTTTTATCACATTGCTTCCTAGTAATGTAATTCCAGCGCTCATGATGCTGATGAAGGTCAGTGGATCGGAGTTCCTGCTGTGGCTGTAATTGGACATCAGCTCAAAGACCCGTGTGGGCCGATGCACATATTGACGGCGTGTAATTGGCTCACTGTGGGACTCGATCAGACGGCAGCGTGGGTTTGTTTTTCTCCGTGTGGTATGGAGGTCGGCCAGAAAGAAAAATAAAAGAGACGTCAGCTTAATTGAGGCAGCATCATAAATCAGGGAATAAACAGAGTGAATATATATTCAGCATGTTGTTTAAAGTGTGTTACGGATGAAATCTTGAATTCTGTGAATATGCTCTTTTACCAAATCCCAGCTTCAGTCTTTAATCCCTCAGGGGCTCTTTCACGGAGGTTTCTAACAGGAGATTAACGTCTCTTCTCTCTGGATTTTGAGTGCACATTACTGACGTCAGGACGGAAAATTGAAATAATAAACAAGAATATCAAAGTTAAGTATCAAATACAGATTATGTTTCCCTCAAAAACAAATATGGTTGCATTTTTAAACAAAAGCCCAAAACCCGGCGATATTTCATTTCGTAAACTGGCAAATATTCACATTTCAGACGTCATTTTTGCTATTTATGCTTAAATAATTGACTTAGCTATGAAAATACTTAGTCACTTAGATCTAAATGAATGTTGATAGCTAGTCAGTACATCAACTTATTGTTAAAAAGCTCTTTATTGAATATTTTATAGCCACACTGCTTCTTTTGAGCACATTTTGTACGACATATAACCCAAAGTGAGGTCTACAACATGATCGTAAACACTATTACTTTTGTGTTCATCATTTCTGTCAGTGCTGTAGATACGAGACCATCCACCATCTGTGGATCTGCATGTTTACTGACCTGAGATCAACCTGAGTCGTACGGTTACATGCAGTAGAAATGTTAATCAATCAGGAGAAATTGAACCAGATTAAAGCATCTGCACGGTGATTTATAATGCATGCTTCACCAAGTGTCTGAGACCAACAGCGCTGCTCTCGACCCCTGCAGATCAGTTGCAGAAAGTGAAGATGGTACTTTTATTATTCATGTAGGTTGTGTAACGCTGGCTCACATCCCAAACTCTCTATATATATATTCTTATAATCTTCTGACCCAGCTTGAACCCCTGGATTTATCTAACAGATGTTATAGCAGCAGTTTTATTCACAGACGTGCAAAACTTTTAATATTTGAAGCTCAGTACGTCCTGAGATGAAAGTCTTGATGTCGTGATGCTGAACCAAGGACAAGTTTCCTCAATGGGACAATAAATCTTATATCATAAAGGTTACACAGTACCATATACTGTGAATCTCTCTATTTTTGTCCATCTGTTGACAAAAGATCATTTTCCAGGGTTTGAATTGGGTCAGGACCAACTTTCTGAGGTCCAACATTGTGCGACTCCACTCATCAGCTTGTATGTAAGCTAATGAGGAAATGATCCTGCTTCTCACTTGATTTATAACCTCAGTAATCAGTTTCCTGAGAGGTTTATGGTCTCAATCTCTAGTTTCAGGTCGTCTTTAACACAGCATGATGTTCGTTTCTTAAATTAAGGTCCAATTTAGAGTAAAATAGATGATAAACACCTTGTGTTAGACATGTCAATTGATCTTTTCCAGTCGTGCATTCACCGAGGAAATGAGCAGAAAGTGTTTTTGCGGTGACGAGCTGATACATCCGGCCACATCGGGTCACCGGTGGGAGGTGTGAGCAGCGCCTGTCAGCGCCCGTCTGTCTGAACCTCGAGATCTGAGAGATGTGATTCACTTCCCTCTAACAGCTGATAGATGAGAGCTTAACATTTCACTCTCGCCTCCCACCAAACTTCCGTGCTGCAGCGAGGAATGACAATGATGTTACGAGACGGACGTGACCGGTCTTTGTGAGGGGAAGGAGCAGTTTAAGCTGGCTTTTTCGGTGACATCCCCGATCCGACCATGGAGAGGAAGATAAACTCGCCTGGCAATATTGGCAATGAGATTTATAGCTCTTTGAACAGGACATCCAATGCAGAGAGACAGAGAGAAAAGACTCGGTCAGACCCAGATACAGAGCGAGATGGGGGCAGGTGTAAGGGGAGGTGAAAGTTGGCATCAGTTGGAGGGAGGCTTAGTCTGACGGAGGATTAAGAACACATGAAGAGTTATGAAAGAGGGAACATCATCCTGAGGCAACTACAGCTACGCCATTCCGTGTCAGATACAATCTCATGTCCCTGTTACACAACCCAGCTCGATCAGAGACCTCGGCACACAGCGTGCCCCGACTGACAATCATAAGCTGCATTGTGGGTCGTAACAAACATACACGCCTAATAACACGACTCCGCACTGTTAGACGAAGGCAGGGAAAGTATCTTCTGCTTCACACAAAGCGTCAAGGCCGGTGACGCTGCTCTGATTCAACCCAGTCGCCAAAAGACAATGCTTCTGCAAAGCAAAGAATCTTTTCTGTGCTTATGATCTTGTTAGGTTTACGCACAAAAACGGTTATGAAGAGCTCATGTTTTGGCTTAAATTACTGGTTCTGGTCACCACAAACACAGCTGGACATACATACACCGATCAGCCACAACATTAAAACCACTGACAGGTGACGTGAATAACATCGATCATCTCATCACAATGCGATGTTCTGCTGGGAAACCTGTTGTGGACCAAGTACCCACCCCTCATCACAACAACACTACCCGATGGCAGTGGCCCCCCAGCAGGACAATGTGCCCTGACACACTGCAAACACTGTTCAGGAACAGCTCGAGGGACACGATAAAGGGCTCAAGGTGTTGACCGGGCCTCCAAATTCCCCAGATCCAAATCTGATGGAGCATCTGTAGGACTTGCTGAGCAGGTCCAATCCATGGAGGCCCCACCCCCCAACATACAGGACCCGGAGGATCCACTATAAACGCCCTGGTGCCAGACACCACAGGACACCCTCAGAGGTCTTGAAGTCCATGTCTTGACAGGTCAGAGCTGTTTTGGCTGCACAAGGGGAACCTTCACAATATCAGGCAAGTGGTCATAATGTTATGCCTGATCGGTGTATATAGATTTTGTCGTTACAGACATGGCTTCTTGTCAAAACATGGCTTGAGATGTCCCGACTTCTCCAATAAATGTTTTTTGTCACCACAAACCCAGTTGGAGATGTCCAGAGACCCAGTTTTATTGCACAAACAGTTTGCACATCCTGATATGACAGTCAAGTCATAAACATGTAACGTGATCGGTGGTTTGCAGGAACATTAACTGCCAATATTTTACCCTGGCGACGGCTCCGTCTGACCGGAGCTCTGCTTCAGATCAGTTGCAGAAATATATTATCTATCATTCATGGTAGATTGTTTAATCTCGGCCTCGTGTCCGAATCAGCACAAATTAGATTTTATAATTCCCGGCCGTGCTCCTCCTGTGTCTGCCGACTGCGGCCCAGCTGGTGCCACTCCGACACACTCCAGATGCGGAGGCTAAAAGCTCGTAGCACGTGCTGCAGAACGACTTGATTAAATCTTCTTTGCCAATTTGAGTTTAATTTGTCCTGTTAGCGAAGGCTGCAGAGAGCCTCTCTGGAGGGACGGCTCGGTGTCGCAGCCCTCCGTCGCTCATGTTCCTCCTTATGTAACAGTCCCAGCGGGGTAATTAAATCATCTGTGTACTGTACGGCATTGTGGGCCAAACCTCTGACATGATCCCCGGTGCTGAGCGCCTGCTAAGTGTCGGGTCATGTTACCGTAACCGTCCTCTCTTACGATGTACGACTTTTATATGTGTGCAGCTCGAACGAATGCTTCACCCACCGCCTGCAATCAGTTTACAGTTTGTGGTGAATTGCTACCAGTAAGCCACAGATATTCCCTTACAAGGACTCAGTAGTGACTCAGCGCCGTTGAAGGCTGAGAGCAGTTTAAACAAAACCCAAGGTCGATGATGCAGTTTCTTTTATTAATGCTGCCGAAGATGACGCAGATTCACTGATCTGCAATGACAAAGACTTTACATAAGAAGTAGATTAAATGTCCGTGTAGGGCAGTTTGCTTTTTAACACAACACATCACACACAAACACAAGATCCATATCACCTTGCACTGTTCAAAATGAACTGCTGTCCAGATTTAGGCCAGATGTGGTTTATTTGGGTGAAGTGGCATCATTCCAAGCGGTATGTTGGCCAGACAGACGTGGGTGTTGTTTCGATGTTTTATGGTCCCTTTTCTTTATAACAAATCAGAAAACGATTGCCACTAGCTCTCTGATGTCTTGGTAGCTAACTAGCTAGCTAGCAAATTACACATTCTTATCGTTGATTTGTGCCCGACAGTCCTGCATTTAGACGTATTTCAACACGGCCTTCGTCCCTTGATCGCGTTTTTCCATACTGAACTATGTTCTTCCCTGATCTTAGACGAGTTGACACATACCTCTCTAGCCTTCGTGCGTGCACTCAATCGCTCCGGCGCGCAGCGCTACTTTGCTAGCATGTAGCTTGGCCCAGTACATTCCTTAGGATCCAAACGGGGGTGAAGTTAGAAGCGACCAAGCACTTCCACGTTTTCCCTATTTAAGTACGGTTACGTGAGTAGTTACACGACCCAAGTATGGTTACACAAAATGGAACATGCCAATTTTCTAAGCGGATAAAAAGGATAACTATAATGTATGGCGGAATAACACCTGGGAGCACTTCGACGTCGGAGTGATGATATTACTCTAAGATCAGGGAAGAACATATTTCAGTATGGAAAAACGGTGGCATTTTCCTTTAAACCCGGCAGCAAAGTTGCTACACTTGTTACAGCAGTGACCTTTTTTATTTGATGACCTGATTGATAGCGTGACGTTGTGAATGAATTGCATTCATGCTTTTCTATCTCCATCAGATGAAATAGCAAGTGACATTGTGATAAAACCAGGATTGCCACCGTAACACAAGAGAAGTCACCATCGCTGAGGAATGTTTGAAATCTGATAACTTAAGAAGGTCTTGAAGGGTTGTCAGGTTCACCGTCCGACACTCAAGGATCAAGGTAGAATAGTAAAACCACGAGGTTTGTTATGTTTGTGAAGCGATTTACGACCAGATAGCGAGTTTAAACAGGCCTGAAACGTGGAGGTCACCCGCCTGAGATCTGACCTAGAAGTGGATCGTTTGGAGATTCACTCCCAAGGTTGGAATGGACGGAGTCAGAACGGCAGCTTCGTGTGAAGACGAGAGGCTGAGGGTTAAATCGCAGCTCCGTTATGCAACCGCTCCGCTGTGCGTTGAACATTCACAGAGGGCACTGGGTCACATTAGCTCGGAGGAAAGTCTTTTAATTGATTCTTCCGACACCTTGCAGCGTGTTCTCTTTCTCTCCTTCTCTCTCTCAGAGGAATGCCATTGTGTTTCTGGGATTCCTCAGACGAGGCGGTTGTTCTTTTCCGAACAATGCCAAGTTTTGTCCGGGCGTCTTCTGAGGCCTCACGCTGTTTGTTTGGCCACTGAAGGAGGAATTTTCCACTCGGTGCCTTCCCCGGAGAGAGAGCAGCTTTTCTTCCCGTCTTGTTTTATAGACACAGGTGGAAGTGGGTCACCGCAGTCCGTGTGACAGTGTTTCTATCTGGAAAATATTGATGCATCTGCCATGAGGATGTTAATCTGCACTTTCTACTGACAGTTCCTTCCACGAGGAGCTTATTCAGGCCAAGATGGTGCACTGATTTATCCGTGCGCAGCTAATTTTCTGTCGGCGCCTCCCAGCTCTGACATAAAAGCGCAGATTTGCATAAACAGGCAGACAATGCTGCTGTCAAGACGTCCATACGTTTTTCTTCCTTTGACGTCAGATCGTCTTGTGCAGATACCAGGCTGGGATTAACAGAAGTCATGCTTAAATTAACCGTGGATTCTTCCGCCCTCTCATTTACAGTGATCGCGGCCTGTCAATGCCATTTATAAATAGCACCACTTTGACGCAACAGGCGAGTCGATGGTCTGGCCTTGCCCAGCTGGCTTTTGATGCCGCCAGGCAGACAAAGCAAAGTGTGGGAGAAAGTATTGACTGTGTGTGCAGATAACATGCTGCACTGTTTTTTAAAGTAAACTAAGTCTTTTTACAAGTGACACATAACCACAGCACAGAGCTAATCCTCTTAAACATTCACTCTGTCGGTCTAAATTTACCTGCAGGTCTGACCTGAGCCGAACGATCGACTCCAGGATAATGAAATGTTGGAACTTGCTGCACGGACAAGAGACAATAGGAGCAAATATCGAATATCATGTTTGTAGAACGAGGTGGTTGAACTGGATCGGGGAGGAAATTAAAGGAGGCGTTTCACAAGATTGTTTTGAAAGTGCAGACAAAATGAAAACCAGCTTCATTCTTGCTGCAAACTGTAGATCAGCCACGATCAGCCTCTACAGAACAGCTCTCAGTAGGTGTGTGTGCTCACATCTGCATCAGTCGCTTTGGCTCTGCGCTTAAAATATCTTAAAATCTGAGGGTGTGGAGTCAGAAATAAGTAGGTTAACCAATCTGTAGCTCTTCATCTCTGCTCGAGGCTATATTAGTTTTTACTATTGTTACACACCTGAATCCCTGAATGAACCATCTGTGGTTTCATTGTGGCTCATTTAGGAGTCATATTCTGACCAGGAAGCAGAATGTGTGGAGTTGAAAACACGACATCACTGTTCTGCTGCATCGATTAACGTACCGGAAGCTGTTGGGAGTCCAACAGTGCAGTGCTACATCTGTGAAGTGCTTTGCTGAGTCACACGTCATTTGATAAATGGCTTTTATTCAGAACAAGGATAAATTTGCTCTAGTTGAGATCAGGTACAAACTGTCATGAATGTCATATGAATTCTGCTCAGTCCAGGTTCGTGATTTCCTCGATTCAAAGTCTGCTGTAGTTTGTGAAGAAAACAAGTTATCCAGCAACTCCAGGGAGAAACATGATGCTCAGAAGAGAAAGTAAAAAGACAGGCAGACGGCAAAAGTAAAGCTATATTTTTGATTTATTTTAGGTGCTTTTACTGGTGGCAGACTAAACATCTGCTGTGCAACTTTGTATAAATTACACAACATCTGGCGTTGATAACAAAGCCGTGTCAACTTGAGCAGCACTGTGGAGTGTATGATTTGGCAGAGGTCTATTTTAAGTTGTGGTTTTCTGGGCTGTTCTTGTCGCGGATACCTGGCAACGCCGGCTTAGTCCAATGACACCTCCCATGAGAGTCGGTCACGACCCGGTCATGAGTTATGTAAGGTGATGTAACCAGACTAGCGTGTATGTGTGTGTTTATATTTGAGCCTATTGGCATGAACACACACACACACACACCTTTCACACACGCATGTCAAACTGAGCCTCCTCAGCGACTTCTCAAAGTGAGCGTCTTCCCTTCTGCCTCACTGACCCTCATAACAGCAGCGTCTCTTAATTCATCCGGGGAAGGCAGTGCAGAGACGAGTGGCTCCGTCTTGAAAGCAGCTGGTTCGTTTAAGCAGATCAGAGATCAGAGGGCCTCTGATGCTCCACAGCCTTTTGAAGATCGCAGCCTCAGTTTGAGATAAAAGAGCATCCTGCATCACTTACAGGCGCTCTGAAAAGTTCACCTGCAGCCGGACACCTCGCATCCGCTCGATTTAACAGCGTTATAAGCGTCACCCTGATAAAACAGCAGGCTGGAGTGTGTTTATGTAAAAGAGGAAGATGAGTTGATGTGCTCATGTAACTGTCCTACATCCAAGGAGAGTCCAAACATAGCTCCACTTCTACAGACTCCAAATCATCCAGCAGTGTGAAATACCTCCGTCTGGGCCCGGCGAGCTGCAGGCACCTGTGATACACACTCCACTTCAAAGTGTAAACATATTAAATTATTGCTGAGTCCGTGAGCACACGAAGATCTGTAACGATTGGAGCAGATCCACGTCTGCTGCGAGCCGTTAATATTCAAGTCTGACACAGGAGCGAACATCATTCACAGTTTATAACTATCAGGGATTACATTCGGATCCCAGGAGAACATAGTGTTCCTCTGAGAGCGACACGGATTATAAAATGTAAAGGGCAACAAGTTTCACGAGGGATTATGTGTTGCTGGGGACTTTCATTTTCTTTCTCTGGGTGTGACGCGGGTGGCAGCAGGGCTTAGCAGCAGGCGCTGTCACGATAGATGACTGACAGGTGATCTCCTCTGCTGAAACAAGGAACCTAACGAAGAAGGAAGTCCTACGTCACAGAATCTCGCCTTGGTGCCAGCTGTACACACTGAAACCCAACATATCTACGTCGTTGGACTTCCGATGAAGAAATGCCTCCAGGAAATGAAAGAGAGTAGCTTAGCGACTGATTCTTTGATCGACATGTTGTTCCTTTCCTCATATTTGTGTTGGAAAGGCTCCTGTTGGCGGCGTAATTTCAGTCTCATCAGCGGAAAACGGAACTGTGCATCTCCCACTGAGTTCAATACAACCAGCACCGCAGTTTGCCTCCAAAACAAGAAACCAACACACAATGGTTTGTTTTCATGGTTTTATATCAAGCGCTGGAGGGAAGGAGTGGTGTATAAAGACAAAACAATGTGCATAATCCACTGTCGAAAACACACAGGCTGCATTTTCCCAGAAGCACGCAAACACTTCCTGGTTCCTGATTGGACGAACGCTTTGACCGCCACGGCTGGTTTGGAAGGTTTTCTCTTACGGTAGGATAATGTTCACAGAAATGTGTTCAGGCGAGAAATAATCCATGCGGGAGGTGAATCTTTCTTCGCTGACAATCAACAACGGTTAGTTTAAAGGTTTTTGGGACTTTCCAGAGGCGGCAGGTTTTGCTGGAAGAACCTGATTTACATAAAGTAGCCTTGACCGGAACACCATTCAAGTGATTAGCAGTGGACGTAACACCCTGTCTCTTGAACTTATCGTATTGGCTGCTTATTGATGATGAATGGTGGAAGTGTGAGGCTGGGATAATCTCCAGTTATTCCGATTTGGGGAGCATTCAAAGTTTTTCCCAGGAGATTGGCTTCCCCATTTCTAGTTGTAGTATTACAGCCTGCAGCTTATCAATAAATCTGCATACTACAGTGTCGTTTTTTCTATAAAATGGTGAAAATTTTGAATTATAACAAAGAGTCCTCAACTCAGAAAAGAAGATAAGACATAGAAATGATCATCATATATAACAGAGAAAAGCATAAATCCTGGAAACAAGATGTTATTGACATAATGATCTGTTTCTCATCTAATTGATCAAATCACTTGTTAAAATACACTGCACAAAATTAGTCAGGGACATTTGGATATGGGTGTATACACATTTACGGTCCTTTCACTCATGCATGGACGCAGTGTGACACCCGTCTCTCCTGTGGGCAAACAAACAGAGTAAATCTATCGGCTCCCGCTTTGTGATTTCCTTCTGAACTCTTAGATAATCTTAAGACAAAAGTTTTCATCCCGAAACACTCGAGACACGAGTGAACGATCTCCGCGGCCCACGTGCCTGCAGGAGGCCTGCCAGCAGTTTGATCATGAGAGCTGAGGGTCACTGAGCTGAATCATGGGAACCAGAGGCTGATCACCGGCGCAGACTGCAAACACGAACCGTCTCGGCTCCTGATGTATCATATGACGGAGGTCGAGACTCAGGAGAGGTTTTCCAATATGCATTCCTGACCTGACTTTATCCCTCTCCTCGCTTCTGTATTTATATCGACTGTATACACACATTTTTCCACTGATGCTTCTGCTCATGAGAACCGTTTAGCTGCTGCATTCCTGCACAGAGCCACATGAGAGGAATTAGGCTAATATCCGATGAGGGAGTTATATAATTCTGCAGTTATTCTACAGCCTGTAAACCTTGGTTGCTTTATTTACTCTAATGCAGACGCATGGGACCGCTAAGACGACAGAAATGAACCCTGTGTCACGAGCAAAAGAAGCAGTTCCCTTCAGTTGGACAAGGAAAGGTTAATCTTTTGCACATAAATGTTGTAATGTGTTGTTTTCACATATATTACACCACATTACAGGATGTTATTTAAAGCTCTGTGACCTTTGGACACACAGTTTAAGTTCTTTACTGTTGAGACCTTTGACCTCAGACGAGCACAAAGACACTCCTGGAACATTAAATTACTTTATTATTAAATAAGATACGACAGGCTTTAAATATTGTTATGGTTATGTAAGAATGTCAAAAGGCAACGTCAGGATAACATGAGTGGAAACAAGTTCTGTTCTTCTATCCATTGTGTTCAGTTTGGTGCTGCTGGTGAAAACATTTTCTGATTTTGCTGCCTTTTGCATGTTGAAAAATAACAAATCTTCAGTATTTCCAAATAGTTTTTAGACCATCAGGGGGACACAAAAAAGTTCAATTATTCAGACTGATGGCATTTATTTAAGAGCAGCAGTTCTGAGAGGCTACATTTACAAAATTAATAAATAAAGAGAAAAGTAAACCTGCACATTCTCCTGTTCTTACAGTCGTAGAGTGAAATCCAGTGTATCTGAGGTGGACGACTGTCTGATATTCTGCCTCTCTCTCAACAGCTGGCAGTGGGTGTCGGTTGGATTAAACATCCACTGTGTGTGTAATTTGGTTTAGTTGATCCTCTGTGCATGATTCTGCACAATAATCTGGATACAATACCATCATTGAGAAAAAAAGCCCCCCTCCGACCACAAGGCTTTAGAGAAAATGTAGTGCGGTGGCGTGAAGGGGACGGATGAGGACGGTGCACGGAGGGATTTAACGGCCGCACTTAATATGACTTTATGAATGAATGAGTGGATGAGGGACAGTCAGCAGCTTTATCCTCACAGTGTCAGTGTGTGATTTTAATATCTAATGTTCCCGAGGTACAGGAAAATGGAAAAATAGTTTATCAGGTTAGCAGTCTGGGTCCACAGAGGCCACCTGAGTTTGAGTCCATCCTTTGTTAAATGTATTTCCCTGCTTTCTCTGAACTTTCCTGTCACTCTCTAAACTGCCTTATCAAATAAAGGCTAAAAGACAAAATAATATATTTTTTTTAATTGGGCATCAGGAGCTTGACTCTTACTCAGAAATCCCCATCATCATCGTCGCTAATGATCTCAACTTCTAGCAATATAAAGGATTTGTTCATCACGTTCTTACTGATATCACACACTCATTCCCACACGTTCACATCAGCTGTTTGTCTCTGTGGTCCACTGAATGAACTCTGAAGCTGTCCTTCCTGCCTGTTTGTCCGTCACCACATCTCAGCAACAACAGCTGGAGGAGCCGGGACACAAACAAGCTGAAATCAGGAAGAAAAAGAAAAAAAAAAGACCCAGACACACCAAACTTCAAGAGATTAAAGCCCGGATTGGTACTGACTGTACTGAACTGTCTGTGCTGATGGCGCAGCAGTTTAAGCTGATCTCTCTGCAGCACAGAAGGGCTTAAAGCGGGAAAAAGAGCCACCCTGCAGGTTATCTTCTGGAGACACTTCAGGGCCCGAGCGTGATGCTGCCTCGGGGGCCCACAGAGTATTTTTATGTCACGAGTGTTTCCCCGCAGAGACTTCAGAAGTGAGCCCAGTGTTTCCCAGCAGCACTGTGGAGGATTCGGCCTCCTGCAGATACGCTCTTTCTGGGCTCTGACTCAAGTGTGTCTGGCTAATTATAGCAGCTCGCCGACCGGGACGGTTCAGACATCTGGTGTTATGTGCGTTTGTTACTCCGCCGCGTTCGACGGGCTCCCGCCGAACAAAGTTCACCACGAGACAACACCTTGTTTTTGTCATTTAATCTGAGCTCTCTCGCTGTTTTTTTGCCCGTCACGTGCAGAAGGTCACGCAGCTTACAGTCTCGGTTTGCTGCTGTGAGATGAAAAGCATTTTATCTCTCAGCTGTCAACAGGTTTAGGACTTTTAGTGCTGCAATGATCCATCGTTGGAGCTGCCAGAAAATATCATAATTCAACGACGACAATAATTGTTAGCTTTAGACGGTAGAAGTTCATATTAAGTGAGAAAACTGGGTTCGTGGTTCGTGAAAGTTTGCAAAGAAAGTATGGAGAAGAATTTGCATTTCCATGTACAGCATTGAGCTGATGCTTGCAGATGAGCTGGAGCTAATTACAAAGAGTCTCACAGCAGAATAGGCTTACATTTTTTAGATCAAAAGCAGCCGCATATGCAAACAGAGAGGTGAGAGTCGGGTCAGAGCGTCCTGGTGGGCCATAAACAAAAAAAGAAATGTGGATAAACAAAAGCTGCGGGCCAAAAGGTGAAGAACACCCAAACTAAAATAATTGGTGTTGCGTGTTGTTCCCAGTGTGCTGACGAGTCGACGCTCCAGCCTGTAGTCACACCAGAGGATGTGTGATCAGTTCAGCTCGGCCTAGCGGAGGATCCTGTGGGATTCGGGCTGCAGATAATAGACTTAAGACGGATCTCTGCTACTCTTTTCTCAGCTGAGCCTGCTGAAGTGGAAACTCACCAGACCGGACCGTGAGGGGTCGCATCGATTAACTGTGGTCAGCTGACGAGTCTGTGGTGGAAAATTCCTCCCACAGCAGTTTCATATATATATAAACTGTCCAATCACCTTCATGAGGTCAAACACTGAAAATATATATTACATTCACCTCGTGATGACTGATGGCTATAATCTACCACTGAGCCAGAGCGCAGTGTTCTCATTTGGACTGCGACCGTGTTTTTATTAGCATACATCATACTGCAGACACTTCATAAATCTCGTAAACTAGCTAAGACTTATAATCAATCCTTAATGCAGGTTGTTATAATGAAGTTTAGAGGGTTATTTCCACTGTTTTTTCTCATAAAATACCCCAATTTAAGTAACATTTATTCAGTCTGTTGGGTTGTTCTTGCCTTGTAAAGCCAGCAGCTCACTTACAGTAAGAGCATGGCACAGCTTCAGTAGGTTAGTATTCAGGACATTTTTAGAGGGAGAGACTCAGTAAGATAATCTGATAAAGTCACTGATGCATTCAGAGATGTGGAGTTCACCCTCCCTCCCCACAGCTATCCCTAAAACGTGTGTAAAAGGATTAAATCCATTAGAGGAAAAAATATCTCTGTAGCCATTAGCCGCTGTTAATTGACTCCCCTGTGTCGATCAAAAAAACATCCCTGCATGGCTTCCATTAAAACCCCGGATAGCTTGACTCCTGGCAGGAGACGCGGTGACACCGCGGCCTCGGTTTAAACGACACCCACAGGTAGGCCGAGAAACAAACGACCAATTATGAGCAGCAGAGCAGCATGTTCCGTCCCGCCCGGACGTCCTCCCTCTAACCTGGCCTGTTGTCAAGCTGCTCGTGCTCAGCAGCCCGCCTCTGTCTGCCTCCTCACATCTACTTCACAATTACAGCCTGTCTGATGGAGTGATAATCACTGCAGCAATCAGATCAGGCTTCAGATGCACTCCTGTGCTTCTGCTGTGGCTCCAGTGGGCCTATCTGCCCATCTTCTGCTGCTGCTGCTCTGATGAGGTGCTTGTGATAGAAGCAGTCAAGAATTCACATGTGCTCAAAGATGTATGTGCTCTGCATTAAAATGTCTAAAAACTAGACATTTGTTGTATATTTTTTTCAGAGATCGTGTACGATGAGTAACTTTTCATTTAGAAGGTGCTATATGTAAGAAGAGTAGATGTTTGAGTCTCATTCCCATGGCGACCGCCATCCCAAAGAGTCAGTTTTTGACGAGGTGGGAACGAGACTCAAACATCTACTCTTCTTACAAACAGCACCTTTAAAAAAGCCAATCTTGCAAACTCATTTTCCTATGACCAGGACAATGAGATATCCTATGACCAGGATATGTATACATATACAGTACATATGTGTATATATGTTTATGTGTCAGGGCGTGGCTGTCCAGGTCGGCCCTTAGGCAAGGTTCTTCACGGGAACCAGGCCAGCCTGATGAAAAGTGGGCTGCTGGAACAGGAACAAGACCTACTGGATAACATTCATGGACTAGAGCGGAGAATATGGAACTACTGGATCGATAAGGTGCAACAAACATGCTACGACACGGGGGGAGCCGGGATGACAGGTCGGGGGGGATGTGTCACCATCCCCACACTTCGATGTTGGGTACCAACCCCCAATAACAAGAAGTCCCAATGTCGATGCCTAACATGAGGGCAGCTACCTGGATGTAGACAACAACAAGTACCTTTGGGCCCTGCAAGCAAATGACAGACGGAATGTCCTGTACTGTGAAAAAGGACAATAAACAGTTCAAAAACATCCTGAGTAAAGTGTCATGCAATATAAACCAACTGCAAGGGAGGCTGACCCTTTTTTTTCAGGATGTATCCGAGTGTTTTTCCGTCAGCTGAGCCCGACTGTGACAAAATGAGACGGATCGGATTAAGTGTGTCAACTGCGTGTGAATAAAAGAGCCGCCGTGACCGCGGGATATTTCCACACGAGTCTGAAAGTAGAATAAAGGCGACCCGTGAGAGAACAAAAACCCATAAATCTAACTCAGACTCAAACGTTTGCCTCATTAAGTGGAAACAAACAAAACGTGACAACGCTCCTCGTCACTCACTGAAACGTCTCTGGAATTTTTATGGGCTGTATTTCACAACACCAACCGGTATCGCAATAAAATGTGACAACAAAGCAGTCGTCAGCTCACATTCGGGCAAAGAAATCTGTTGAATTATTGCGAAAGATGTTTGAGCAGGCGACAATATAACTTCTGTTGCTGATCATAAATACTCTTATCGCTAATGCTTTACGCTTGGGAAATTCCTTTTGTGTGCAATCTGCTCTTGTTTCGGCAGCACGAGAACAAAACATTCTGATCTACTTGTACTGGTAACAATCTACAGCACTGTGGGTTGTGAAATCCAAACATGCAGCGAGGCGTCCTGCTGAGTAATACTGCTCAGGACTCACAGTGTCTCTCATGTGTGCCGGACACGTTACTGTAAGAGTTATTTGGACATTCTGACGCCAACAAAGGGATATGATCTCACTCATGATGTGGATTTTCCCAAACCTGTGGACAGATATGACGCTGGGAGGTGAGCTGGGGGGAGACTATCTGCAGAGTCATGAAGCCGGTACACTGTGTCGTGTGATAAGGCTATTAGGGAAGGATCTGGCCTCCTTAAATAACCTGGATTTAAGCCCTCTATTGCGAGTAAAAGAGATGGTGAGGTGGCAGAGAAGGGCACAGGAGGAGGGGGAGGAAGGTGTGAGACATTAAAAAAAGAAGAGCTGAGAAAGCTGACTCAGAGTCGCAGAGGGAGAACATCCTGCGACGGGCGCTGCGCAGCGTTAAGACGCTGACTCAGTGTGCATGCCGGGAAAATCATGTACTGGAAATCTACTTAGTGTGTGATCCATCCCCTGAATCACACCTACACATGCAGGTGACCCCGCTGCACTCTGTCCAAGTGTCCATATGTGTCATTCGAGGTGGTTGTGTGTGTATCTTGAACGGTCGTAAGACTATTGCATAAACAAAATTCTTATAAACACATGTTAGCACCTAGCAATAGACTCAAAATCCCTTCTGTGGTAGTTCACACCACAAGAGGTGTGTCCAGGACCACATTTTATCATGATGACACACACACACAAGGTGAAAACATTACTAGATGATGCCATCACAGCTGATACAAAAAAATAAATAATCAAAAAGCAACATCATCTCTTCCAGAAATCATCAAAATCATGATTCATGATTGAACTCCAGAGAATCTACAGATCGTGTTGTGAGCAGTTTCATGGAGGAACTATTTTCTTTCTACTGAACTACACTAACGAAGTAGCAGACAATGGAAGTAAAGAACAAGTACCTAAACTGATTTACTTGTTGAAAAGTATTGAAAAGAGAAGGGAGGATCATACTGACATTATGGCCCTACACCGCCTTTTGCTCGACCACGTGGAACTGTAAGTATTCCTCCTCATTTTTGGCGGGCCTGGATCAGGTGGAAAGGATTATGTGCTCATTAAACACTGAAGTCTGAATCAAACCTCAATTATCCTCGAACTCTGACATTACAAAGCCCCTCAGGCTCGCTGCGTGGTTTCGTAAGAGTTGCCGGGAGCCGCTGCACCTCAGCTCTGCTCGTGTTTCTGTCAGTGATGTAGCATCCAGATCAGACTGAACTGTGGGTCCACGTGAGAGTGCCCCAACACGGCAACAGCAGGGGCCCTGCCAGATGATGTTAGAGTCAGTAGAGTCAGTCAAAGTAGAGACAGAGCTTGCAGACTGATAGATTAGAAGACAACAAGTCAGTTTATTTTTTAGAGGATAGATAGCATGACTTTTCCTACCAGATGTTGAAAAAGATTAAATTTTGGGATGCAAACATTAAACATTTGCAGGTTCCAGCTTCTCAAATGTGAGGAGTACATGCTTTTCCCATTTATATTGCAAACTAAAGGTGCAATTCAGGGTAAGTGAGCATGCAAACACTAACAAGTACTTATCTAAAAATACAAATAAGACATACTGTATGTCAAAAGACATTTTCTTGTTAATAATTTAGCATCGCCCGCCAGCCAAATGGTAAAATATGTAGGTGGCTGGTAGATTTTCTTCCCTCACCAGCTCCAAACAAAGGTGTTCTATTGAATGGCTGGTAAAATGTAAACATTCATGAGCTATTTGGCACGGTGGACAACACAGTTAATTTTTCACCCTGCTCACAAGTGGAATAAAACCAGACTTCCTTGTATTGTCAGAAATACATTTCTGATGGCGGCAGGTTGAAGAAGTTATAGAGGACAGCAAAAAAGGTGTAGTTCGCTAATTGGAAGTTGGAATAAAAAGTCTTGTAGGCTTTGCTTAAGCACAACAAAGACGTAGTGAATCTAAACAAAGCTGAATGGCCGCAGCTGAATGAAACCGGACGTCAGAATCACCACTCCGTCGGCTAACAAGAGCTGTAATCTACCTAAAGGCCTTTTGGCCGGCGGACAGTTCAGTCAACCCTGTTCCAACTGTCGTCACTGCTCTGTGATTTGTTTAAAGGTGACGCTCTGAGGATCAACGCCAACCGAGAGAGTTGCAAGTGCAACCTAAGAGCCTTTTCTCAGAATCAATTTGAGGTCACGTAAGATACCTTCGCTCCAGCTGTTGAGCTTATAATACTCAGTAGGTTAAACTGCTGGACAGTGGACATGCGGTGGACAACAAGAGGCTGCAGGGTTTCGGTGTAAGATTTTAGTGAGAGTTATGTAAGCGGCATTATACCACACTGAGTCAGAATGTGAATAATGCCTTTGTTTGAATGTGAGCATGAGTGCGTGTGTTGTGTTCTTCTGTCAGCTGATCAACATCGCAGAGAGAACACAGGGGATGCCACCTCGTCTGAGAGGCTGCTGGACTTAAGTGACAAATCAAGAGTAGATAAAAAGATAAGAAGTAGTAATAAAAGAAGACCTTGTGTTAGTTTTGTACGAGTATTCCTCAGGTCAAGAATAACCTTTAATGCTGAACTACCTTTTAATGGCCTGTTGTGAGCAGAACAAGCTGTAAACACATACTTTAGCATCATTTTGTCAAGTTTAGGACAATGTTGTGTTGTTATTTACACATGAAACTGACATGGAGCAGCACTGACATTCATTTGGAGTCACAGGTTCTGGCTACTTGATGAATGTAAGTCCTATATTTGATCTTATTTTTGGCTCAGTTTCATAAATACATTTCTATTTGGATCTATTTCTTTCCATCTACTTGACTAGTAAAAGTGTTCCGAATCCTCTAAAACCCTTGGTCCCCAAATATTAAGTGGTATTATGCATATTTTTCTTCCTTGTTTTGTTTTTTCGTAAACGCTCCTACAGAGTCAGCTAATATGTTATCTATGTGTTTACTTTCACATTATATGCAGTCATCTGATAGATTGTAGATCTTAAAATACTGATTGGTACAGCTTTATTTAGTTGGTCTCATGACATTTACTTTAAAAATAGCTGACTAAATTAGCTTTCTGTAAAAATAAAATAAAATCAGGCTCCTCCATATTTAAGAAGACATGACCTCTCTGCCCTGAGTAGTATAACTAAAGCCGTCTTCATTGCAAAACAACATCTGATATAAAGTAAAACAGACTTTTTGGAGATGCATTTTGTTTTCTGAGCTATTTAAAGAGTCTTCCCAGAGGCTGAAATGTGATAATCTGATTGTTAAAGTCTGGTAAATTATTTCAAGCTTGGCCTGATCTGTTCTGTTGATGTTGTTGTTGGTTTCGTACAGACATGTTCATGCAGCAAAACAGACTCTGTCAGGATTAATCCCACCAGGACCAGGACATGACTGAAACAGGATTATTCAAAAAGATCAATTATGATAAGACGACCGTATTTTGTTTGGTGGAGACTTCAGAGACAAGATAATGTGGTCTTTTCTTATTTACAGCTTCAACAGAGAGGTGATGCTGATGTCTTTTTGAGTTTTGTTTTCACACAAACTTCCAGTAAATCCCTGAAAAATGCGTAAACGAGAGCAGCAGCTAGAACAGCCCATGTTTGTGTCTAAACACAGATTCAGATAGTCAGTTTTGGCTCTTCGGCAGCATGCAAACTACGTCAACCGGGCAAACAAAGCGAAAATTCATGTTGGAC
Source organism: Lagodon rhomboides (assembly GCA_039737535.1). NCBI lineage: Eukaryota > Metazoa > Chordata > Actinopteri > Spariformes > Sparidae > Lagodon > Lagodon rhomboides. Next base: position 6,939,328 of record CM077799.1, read on the forward strand.
GTCTGCTGATGGCACAGGCCACAACAGACGGCCAGGGAGAAGTCTGCTCCTCTATGGTTGGCATTGTTGTACGACAATGCAGTCTGAGTCATCCACCACGAGCGTCCTCCTCGTGGACACAACAGGGCTGCCAACTCCCACCACCAACGGCTGTTCACTGGGCTGTAAAAGCCCTCCTACATAGAAATGGTTTGTAGTGGCTATAAAATCAGTTTTCAAATACCTTAATTATTACTGTGTGGATGTTTTCATTCTAGGAACCTGTATAAAAAAACCTGTCACACATGTTTGAAAACACAAAAACTCTCCTGGGAAAATTCTATATTTTTTTATGTAAATGTCTTATAAATGAACCTTCCTGTCATCAATCTACATGGGGAAACAGGAAGTCATTTTTACATGATGTGATCATAATATAAGGGGATTTTCATTCTGTATGTTATTTTTGGACTGCATGCGGAAGGTGAAGATTTGTTTTTATTTTGAAATTTCCAGCATGAGGAAGTGAATCAGACTAACTTCTTTTTTCCAGCCTCTTCTTAAAATAGATTTGAATAAACTTTATTTACAGTGTGAATTGTTTTGGATGCATTTACTCTACTGGTTTATTTGTTTTTTCCTCGTAACTAAGTACATTTAGTCAAATACTGTAGGCTACTTAAATACATTTTGAGGTACTTACTACTTGATTATTTCAATTTTTCTGCTAGTTTATACTTCCACTTCACTACACTTTGGAGTTAAATGGCCAGATGAGTGCATTTTAGAATTAATGTAGTTTATTGACAATCAGATTAAAAAGAAAGAAAAAATCACTGATTCAAATAATCAGAAATATGCTGAATATTGGATCTGATACTTGTCCAGGCTGATAACCATTCAACCCATATTAAATATATGTATACTTTACTTTGAGGCTACTTGTTCTTTTGCTAGTTTAGTACTTTCACTTTAACCAAGATATTATTTTAGCACGATAGCTTTACTTTTACTCAAGTATGACTTTTGGGTACTTTCCACAACACTGTAATTAACCTAGCTTACATTCAACTCATATTTATCATCATGTACTCCTATAATTTAATCACCAGCCCACATAATGTCTGTGGTTACTACACAGCTTATACATTTAAATTAGTACATTTATATCAGCAATTCAGTATTTTGCCCTGTCACTTTTATTCCTTCCTTCCTTCCTTAGCCTAGGCGAAGCTAAACCTCTGCTTTCAAAAGTGCCATAAATGTAATTTGAATGCTACTTTATTAATATTTCTTCACTTCATACCATTTCTACTAGCTTTGTATTATTGCAGTTTCATTGTATTAATTGTCACGATCACTGTCCATTCAGTTACACACAGGCTTTCATCCAAAAATCACATTTTTAAGAGAAACCGTTGAGATCAGTTGACATACCTCGCCGCCATTTTTGGTATTCTACCGCCCCCTGCTGGGCGACCCCGTGCATCGAAGAAGAAGTAGAAGAAGAAGAGGAGATAAATACGTCACATCCGGACAGTTGGTTCACTTCATCGCGCAGCAGTAGAACAAGAAGGTACGTGTTAATAATCCGCTTCCATCTAACTTATATTATAAATGTATGAAGTTTCTGACTACTTGAAATGTTATTAGAGGGAGATATGTGTGACAAAATGACGGTTTTGTAAAAGTTTCAAACCGTTTAAGTCGTTTAAATGCGGCTCCTGCTAGCTAACAAGTTTGTGTGAGTTTTTAATACCCATTATTCATGTTCTTTGTTTTTTTACAGACTGAATTCGTGTGTGTGACGTTCAGCATCAGGATGGAAACGTAAGATTGTCTTTCATAACTTTTCCTGTCGTTGTCACAACTTATTTAGCAGCAGTTTGTCTTCCAGCCCATGTGTGAGTCTGTTGGACTGGGTTGTGAAAGCTCTGCATGCTGTTCACACAGGAAACTACTTCCAAACACGTTCATTATAAACTTTAGAGACACGTGTAGTATTATATATGTGATTCTGCAGACCTTTTCCAGCGAGGCTCAGCCTGCAGTGGCTCCTTCCTTTCCTGTAGTGTCTGCTAGAGAGATGTGAGGCTGTTTGAGGCCCTGCTGTGTCTCCTCATGGCAGGGTTATAGGTAAACCTCCAACAAACTGAGTGCAAAGTATCATTAACATTTTATTACAAGAAAGGGACCCTAATTCTGGGTATACCTTTTTTTAGAGAATATCCTTAAACCTTAACAGGAGACCATGTGGCATGAGGGGATGAGTGCAGGTTTTCACTCCTGCAGAAGATTTTAGTTCATCTGTTTAAGGTTGCAACTTCAGGACAAAAAAAAAGTGTGCCACAATTTCCAGAAGTTCTTTTAATATTAACATGTATGGTGGACTCGTTCTATCACAGATTATCTGCATATTTGTTGCCTGACATGCAGCGATAAAGAAAATGGCAGCATTATCATCAGTTTTAACAGATGATAATGCAGTAAATGGTGCCTGGGATCACTTGTAATAAATTCCCAGCGAGTCACTGTTTCAGTGCTGTTTTAGTTGGTTTATTGTTAAACTGAAAACATCCTGTCTCTGCTAAATGTTTGTCACAAGTGTTAACCACATTTGAAGGATCATTACAAAAAACTGTCTTTAATGGCCGATAAATCGATGACAGGATTTCTTTTACTTCCTGGCATTACCCATAAAATATTAGGTCTTCTGATAAGGCAGTATATTTTACAATATAAATACACATGATGCATAACTTTAACATCAGATTGGTGAGACATTCCTTATGTTTTTCATTTTAGGAATTTGCGTCATTGTCAGCCATATTCTACAGTATTACTCAAAACTAACATACATGTGACTTTATCTGGTCAACACACATTGCCATACTTTATCATGTGTTTTAAAAATTGTCCATAAAGCTCCAGGCCTTGCAAATGTTTTTAGACCCCCCTATCGCATTATGACACCTTTTATGTGTTAAAATCCTGACTTCTTAGTGTAATGATCTCTTACAGGACTGCAGAGATGAAGCCTGGCCCCGCCCTGCTCAGACCGCCTGACTGACATCTGGTGCTCACTGAAGGTAAGTGCCTCTTACATCTGGCCTGAAAATGGCTGGTGTTTCATGTTGTATGCCTGCAAAACTGCCCGATCTCTTATGTTTCAGCACTGCTTGTGAACAAAATGTTACGCATACTCAAGCCACAGTGAATCAAATGTTTTTGATGTGACTGGATCGTTTTTAGCTCAAATCCAAACACGCACCTCCTACTGCTAGCTAAAGTTCAAGAGGGGTTGGCCAGTCACCCTGAATAACATTTGATTGGATAGGTTTATGTAACCACTCCAGAGTTCGCTATGAGTCATCAAAAGTATTATGTTCAACTGGAAGAGACAGACTTTAATATTAAAAACAGAGTAGGGCTGCACGATACATCAAAATGGCTGAGTGCTGAGTGCAATATCCAAATCACAAGACACTGCAATTTTTGATAAAAGCTGAATATGTGACAAAACAGCATGTATAGTGCTGCAGAGAAGGCCTGGCCTGCAAATCTTGTAAGACAAGAAAATGTGTACAGACATTAACAGCAGCAAAAATAAGAATTGTGATGCAATAATAACATTCCCACTAAATGGGAATCATATTCCAATGACTATCTGTCAAAATAATTTATACCCAGTTGTGCAGCACTAATTGTGAGACGCCTAAGAGAAAATGACAATCTGACAGGTAATTGGACCTTGAAAAAATGTTTCTCATTTCACTGTCAAATGCAAATCACCGACATAAAAAAACATAACAGCTTCAAGAGTCTGCTTGTGGAGTGTTGAAATAATACAACTCAACTCCTGTTTTAGAACAAAGCTGCAACACCTGAGTCCTGTATGAAAAAACATCCCTATATTTGGGCCAGTATAATGAATATAAGCTTTGTGGCGGCTTATCGGACTTAAGGAAACCATGTTTTGATCATACTGATAGGCTTTGGTATGTTGTAGTAGCATTTTGACCAATAATGAAATCATCTGACAGCTAAGTGTAAATGTACCCTTGGTATTTCTTATGGCAACACTATCTTGTTGAGCATTAAACCTGTAAGAAGTGTGCAGACCTCCAGCGAGGCTCAGCCTGCTGTGGCTCTGTCCTTTCCTGTAGTGTCTGCTAGAGAGATGTGAGGCTGTTTGAGGCCCTGCTGTGACTCTTCGTGGCAGGGTTATAGGTAAACCTCCGACACTGTCATCTTAGCTTTCAGATGAAGCTCTTGTTGTGCGGCTCCAGCTGTCTCAGCTTATTGACTGAACTGTTTATGCCTTACAGGAGTTGAAAACTCAGCACTACTTCAAGAGGCTTTCAGCTGCTGAGTGCAGAAGTCTGTCATGTCAAAAGCCCAGAGCGAGGTTAAAAGGTACGTTTACCAGAGCATTTCTGTTTTTCAACAACAAATGTCAAAAGTAATCATCATAGCACATCAATCAAACGTGGATTGTCAGTTCAATTTGCTTATTCTGCTCTACTCATGTGCTGCTTTGTATTTCATCAAGCATCGTCTGGGTATTGAATGGTTTTGAGTCCTTGTATGAACAGATTTGGACACGAGGTGTTGTATGAATTAAACATCTGAGAGCTGTGTTTTTATTCTTCCCAAGGCTTCACCGGTCTCTGTGGATCAGTTCTGGCTCCTTGATGAAACCGGTGTGCTGCAAACTTAAATGGCGAGACCTTGATGCAGGTGAGAATATAGTATTCCACAAAGTCAGTCTGATGGTTCTTGATGTTAACGATAAATGTATTAAAATATTTTCTTTATCTGCAGATTTCATCTGAGAGTTGGAGAACTAGTTCGTCTGCTGAGGGGAAAGAAGTGTCATATTTGGACGTCTGATCCTCAGAGAGCATGGACGTCTGCAGAAAAGTTCAAGTCAAGAGAAGAGAATATTTGTGTCCAGAGTTTTAAAACCATTCGTACAAGTGAATGATGAGAAACACTGTCTAAATAAACATCATCCTGAAGACATTTGCTGTGGTTGTCACTTCATTTATAATCAGAGAAAAGCTGTCTATTGTGTCCCTGAATTACACAATACAAGAAATGCATTCAGACTACAGCTGCTTGTATATTCATCACACAAGAGTGTGTTGATCTGTGGTTTCGTGCAACAGGATTTGCCTGGACTGTGGCCAACGACTAAGTACAGATTTATATAAATTAAAATCCTGAAACAATAAAGGTCTGAAAATGAAAGCATGTTACCTGCGCTGTAATCTGTCTCCAAAACAAAGCTCGTTGCTGATGAGACACAAGTGGTTTCAACAGACTTTTGGATCATAAAGGAAACATGTTTTATCTAACTTAATTTGTGGAAAGCTAAAGTCAAATGAGATCCTTAAATTGAGTCTCTGGTTAAGATCTTCTCTATAATAAGGACACCATTTGAAACAGATGAAATACTGATAAAGATCCACATGGGGGCGATATTGTATCAAGTGTAGGACATGATATCTTGATGTAAAACTATTCATCTCACATACTTTACATATTTTAAAGCTACAGATGTTTTCAAATCTTTAGTGGCCCCTTTATTTGATTCACCTGAAAATCTAATGTGACCCAGAACAACTGCTCAAACACAAATTCTATCTTTTACAAGGTGTTTGTTATTTTGCCTTGCTATTACATGGATATAATCAAATGACTGTCTTTCCTGTTCCTAAATAAATGGAGAAAAAAAATAACTTAACTAAAAAATAATAAACTTTGACTTGAATGTTTTATTGTGTAATGCCTGAGGTGTGAATCAGGAGCGGACATGACGACGTTAGTTTCGCTTTGAGCTGCTTCTCAACACAAACCCTGGTGATCCACCTTACAGGACTGAACTACACAGTAAGTTACAACATTGTGTAGATTGACTTTACATCTTTTACAGTTTGTACATCTGCAGGTTTATAGAAATATGAGCGAGTGAACTAATGAGTCGACTCACGTGTTCAGTTCAGTCGATACTATTTGTAAGAACTCGTGATATTTACAGTTAGAAAACACGAGTTTTTGCATTGAAATGAGTGTTTCTGATGGAGCAGTCAGTGCGTGTCGAACATAAACCTCGTGTAGGCCAGTTTTAATCGAAACCACATCTGCAAAACAGCCTCAGCTAACCAAGAGCAGAATAAGTTTCACTTTCGATGAAACCCCAATTCTTTAAATATCAGCCTGTAACCTTTACCTGACATATTCAAACTGGACAGCGTGAAGTATTAAAGCAGGGTTGGAGCCAGTGAAGCAGTAAAATAAAAACTGACACATTACAAACAACCATCATTTAAATCACATGTAATGTAATTAGTATTATTACAATCGTGATTATAAATAGTTCCAAACATGTTTTCCAGCACCATATTATGTTGTTGTGATCTACCTTTACATACTTGTCGCAAGAAGTTGGCTGCTGTGTTTGTGAAAGTCATGGATGTTGACCACGTAATGAGGTAATGAGTAACGTCAATATCCCAGACTCCCTTACAAATCGCGTGATTTTAAGAGCTGTTGCATCGCGAGGAGAAACTACATGTAATTTGTAAGACAGCTACTGCACATTGTAACTCATTGGTGCCGTCTTGTAAATTCGGCATTAAGTACAATACATAAAAATGTTTCTTTACTTATAGAAAGTGTCAGTTTCTTTGCGGCGTCGCTGTAAAAGCCTCTTCTTTGTAGAAAGTCGCCGGACTCCCTTTAAAACACGCTACATTTTGAAAGTTGTTGCGGAAAGAGAGGCTTTATAAACGTTGTGAAACGCTGTTTACAATACATTCTCAACTATTCAGGGCTACTTGGCCATTCGGCAAATGTTATACATGAAGATGTTTCTGTCTTTTTGTAAAAAATGTTCTAATGAGCTAAGTTTAGCCCTATATTTTCATATAGAGTTTAATGTTAGCCACTGTATTCACTATTATCTAATTTTTCCGTCCTAACGTTGGTTAGGGTTAATTATTTTACAGACCCCCACAAAGTTCAGATTATTACTCAAACCCTGATTAAAAGTGTATGTTCACTTTTACTGTTACTGTGTCAACAACACCAACAGAGGGGGGAGTAAAAGAAGAGGCATGATTGAGGTGCCAGATGTTTCACCAACAGAGGGGACAGTTGATAAAATCACGATTTACTTCCTCAAAACCAAACATGAGGGGAGGTAGTGAAGGTGTTGTGCTGTGTTATCAGTCTGGACAGGCTTTCATCACATTTCTGGAGTCAAGTTGTGGAGCCTCCAGCATAAAGTCTGAGTTCAGGTGGTGGATGAACAAACAGCGGCAGAAGTTAACTCCAGATGTTTTCTGGAAAGTTGAAATCTTCCTTCCTATTAGATTCATTTTGAAGTGCTCATCTGTGGCTTTTAGCGCCCCATGCTGACCATAAGTAGGAGTTGCAATAGTGTGTTTTTCTGTGGTTCATTTGTGTAGCTGGTGCAGTTTCACTACTCTGATGACTGTGGAGACGAGTTGAAGCCTCTTAATGCTCATGTTCAGCTGACGACACCCGTCATTTAGTGGCTCTGTCGGGAAACTCTCCTACAAAGATAAACAAGGTGGACTTTTTTGTTCTTTGAGGCAGAGAAATCACAATTTGAGGTGGCTAATTCTTGACATCCCTGGTTGAGTTAATCACTGAATCCATCATTCAGTAAGTCACGTCAAGCCATTTCTTTGCACAGTTGCTGCTCGAGTCTTGCAGAACAGCCTCCATGTGTTGCTGATCATGTCGAGATAACAGAACATCGCCATCACATTTATAGTTACCCATCTTACGTTCACAGCTCACATTATTCATTTCATTTTTTTGTTTTTTTCTCCACCTCTCATTCTCAGATGGATTTCCCAGTGGAGGCAACAGTACTTTTGAATAAGTTCTCCGATGAGACACAGGTGCGACGAATCCTCAGGTCACATGGCTTTGAGTTGAGGGATCTGAGCAGAGATGAAGTGAGTGTCAAGGGGTCATTTTTGAACCTCAAAGCTGCGAAGGCCTCTTTGGAGCTGCTTGTGAAATCGCAAAGAAAACCGGACATCACTCCGTCCTCCCCCTCGCCGGTACCAACGGCTTCCTCAGGAGCCATCTCCAAATACTACACCAGCAACAGCTCAGATCGTAACAGAAGCCGACCAGGATCCCGAAAACAAGCCTCACCCACCACCACCTCCTCCTCCTTCTCCTCCAACCACCACCCAACTTCTTATTCTCCAAGTCCAGACCAGCAGCGTGGCTCATTCAGGTCTGGAAAAGAGTCCTTCGTCATTGACGCAGACGTGTTCGAGTATGCAAAGAATCTCAGGAAAAAGGACATTGACGGCATTCTGGAAAGCCATATTGTCGGAATAGAATTGCGTCCAGTTGGTGAGAGCTGCAGCATCACTTTACACGGGAGGAGTGCAAAAACAGCCGTCTTTAAACTGCAGAGTCTCCTGCTCGATCTCAGCAAATCGCTCCGCACGCAGGAGGTTTCTCTAAGGGAAATGGATCGAGAGGGCAAGGCTCTACTCGGGACAATTCAGAAAAACAGAAACATTTGGAAATCAGTGCTCGTGTGTCAGAAAGATGACAGACTTCACCTCATCGGACCGTCCCGTGAGAGCTACGAGTTAAAGCAGAGGCTGCTGGGGAGGCCGATTGACCCCTCAGGACCGAGAGGACGGACGTCAGACAGGAGCTCCAGAGGGAGGAGCAGCTCTCTGCCACCGATCAATCGGAGGAACACAGAAAGAGAAAGTGTCACCCCTGCTTATCCGTCTCCTGCCGGAGCTGCAGGTTACACTCCCTCAAAGTACCAGGATGATGAACGGGAAGGTGGTGAACCCAAGCGAGGAGCTGTCGCTGCTATTATTAAGGGACGTTTTTAGGAGAAGAAGCGCCTCTGAGTCCCGCCACAAAAACAGAGCGGAGAGAACTAATGGCAACGTGCAAGAGACGGAAAAGAAGAGTCCTACTCAGAAATCACCCATGAAAGGCATAAAACAATATTTGCTTAATACTGATGATATGATGAAAAAGTTGAAAAAAAAGCGGAGATGAGCTGTGAATGAAAGTTCAGGACGAAGCTGGAACATTTGATTTTTGTCTTTTTTGACCCTGTTAAGTGTCTAAATACCTGATATTTGTCTGAGTATAGCAGGAACAAAGCAACATTACGTAACTTTATGACCTTAAAATAACAGCTACAGAATCCTGTCGATGGTTCAGTAACTTCAGTGAGAGGGTTGGATCACAGCGATACATACTTGTTATGAGTTTTGTTCATAGTTGACACCTGCATTACAACACTACAGTGTTACACACCTGAAATTTCTATCTGTGACAGTGGTGTTGCACTCAGAAACTGTGGGTGGCGCCAAATCACACAAAATGCAGACTCCTACGTAATGCTTCTTTAAAATTACTGATAGGAACTTTCATTTGGTTGATTCTGGTCATCACCTTTGGATAAAAGATGACGATAGTGAAACACAGTGAAATTTGTTTAAGTGCTTTACCTCCATCTTCTTCCATTCATCCTCAGCACTCCAACATAAAAACAATTATTTGAATTTTCTGACCACCTCGAGTCATCAGTGATAAAGGTAGACTGGTTCATCAACAGTTAAAAACTCCTTGTAGCACGTTTAGTTAACCAGCAAATCATTATGACTCTGGATGTTATTGTTTTATTAAATTATCGCCGATAATGGAATTGAATAAAGCCGATAATCTGAAGCCAAATTGCTTTCATTGACTAAACAAGCACAGCACCTTTAAAGTTAGTTTGTGATGACTAAATCAGAAGAAGACCAGAGAGCCGGTGTTGATGGTTTTTATAGTTTTTCAGAGGAATAAAGCAACTGCAGTTTGCATGGGCTGGAACATGTATGTTTACATAAACTACAGCACAGTTTGTGACTCTTTTTACATAGAAAAATTTGAAATTATTGTTAAAATAATGTTGTATTTGATCTTTGACCTGTACAAACATTTTTTTTGCTCTCTATCAGCCGACATGTACAACAATATTACTATACAGTATGAGCTGAAATGAGCAGACAATGTCAGCCCTGTTTTTCAGTGTCGACTCTCTTTAACCAGCTAAAAGGATGAATAATGTAATGTGGTACGATATACTGTTTTTGACTCTGTATTTCCTCTGATGCCTCAGATTTAATATGAACTTCTTCCGTCCTGTTAACAGTCACTTATTTACAGCCCTGAACTGACATCTCTTGCACAGTTATGTTTTATTACTACTAGTTGATTGCACTGTGAATGTAGACGATCTGTACACTTTTCTACATCTGTAAGAGCATCAGTAAAATATAAAAACATCACGATCAACGATGAAGTATCTTGGGTTTCTCTGAGTGCTATCTGAACGTGTTTGTGCTCCAGGTCAGTTGTCAGCATGCCTGTTTGTTGATTTTTTACTTTAACACCTGAATGCAACACCAAGATGGAGGACGCATGAGCAGGAAGTGAAACAGCCTCTGACAGCCGACTGACCTCATGCTGAGAGAGGAAGTGCTGGTGGCTGATGAGGATCTAACAGGCGGGTTCAGTTAGAGGAAGGGACTGAAGGTCTGACTGGACACTGCTGACATTGTACAGTTCAAAACAAGCTTCAGGTTAAAGGCTGTCAGACGCTCTACAGTAGGTAGGTGTTTTGTAAAATGTTTCAGGCTGATGGTAAAATCCCCCTGTACTCAGAATTTTCCAATCAATGCTTTTATTCAATACAGTCCGGGCTGCTGCACGGATGACGACAAGTGTGACTCAGAGGCCTGATACCTTCGAGTCTGATGAGAAACATGTCCTCTATTAGAGCGCTGTGGTTTCCCCTGTTTGTTTTCATCTGTTGTCAGGGTGTCGCAAAAACTGACAAGAAGTCTGATCGTACATGAGATAAAATTTACCATCATCTGTTTTTTATTCCCTTCTTTTTTCTTTTGTCCCTCACTTGTTATTTTCAGTTGTTTATTTGTCCTAAATTGACGTTACAATCACTGTCTCTGCAGTGGCCGCTTGTCTATGTCTATTTTAAAAGTGTTGTATCACTGCAAACAAGCCTCGGCTAGAAGTCCTATATATATTGCATCGGTTGCTTTTCAGTTAGATGTAACAGTGCTTACACGTATTGTCCCTGTCAAATAAATCGATAAATAAATAAATACTACTAAAAACATAACATTCCCAGCTCAAAGCTCTGACTCCCAGCTGGAGCATTTACCCTACACCTCGATCGCAGAGTCTCTGTCAGCGGATGATTTTCTCAGTTGTCATGGAAATGACTCTGATGACACGAAAGCTCAGAGGTTGTGATTTAATTTCAGCCGACTTGTCCAATTATCAGCTTTTTCAGAGATTTCAACCGTGTCTGTGTTGTATGAAAGCCCCGGACAAAGCTGGAAAGTTGACCTTGAGCTTGAATTGTTTTCTCTCATAATGAAACCTTTAATTTACCAAACACTTGCTGGGTATTTTTGAAATATCTGTCCCTGAGATTTACGATGGACGCTATTCACAACACGGTTATCAACGCTAACAGGGACATTTTTCCTTTTTCTTTATCCAAACACATCCTCAAAGCAAAACGACAGATTACATCGTTCCAAACCAGTACGACTGTCGTCCAAGACAACGTATGTGACAGTTGGAGAATACCAGCGACAGGCGTACGGGACAAACGTTGTTAACCGTGTGACAGGGCTGCAGTTTGGTTGCACCATAGTAACAATAATAAACATGTGGTTTAGGTTGTGAAACTTCCCGAGTTTGGTTAGATTGGACTCCCAGAACTACGAGGTTAGGTTTAGGAAAAGATAATTATTTAGGTTATAGTAAGTGCTTTAATTACTTATGTTACATAAGTTTAAATAAGTTAAAATCAAGTTCTGGTTTCATATGGGACACAAACAGTGGCCTCTGGGTGTTTGAACCAGCTGTCATAATGTCTAAAGCCACTATAGGTCGCTAACTCACAATAAATGTAATTATGGATCGTAATAAGCTCCTTACATAGATACATCCAAACATACGTGCATGACTAAATATGACTAGAATAAGGGAGAACAATTATTTAATTTAGTTGAAGTAACCCTTTAAAGTTTAAACAAAAGGAGTGACATAATCAACTAATCATCCGGCACTAGTGAGGCGAATAGGCTGATTGTCCTTATCAAAGACTCCATTCATGAAACAGACAATACAGGCGTGGATTCAGCTCATCATGGAAAAAAAACAAAACTCATCTGAGTCATGAGCTGAGTTGTGTCACTCGGCCTGAAAGATATCCACACGCTGCTGCAACATGTTGGAGAGCTGTCGGCAGCTGCTGATATCACTTCAGCGCATCTCAGACTGCTGAGAGGTGTGCGAGTCGGAGGTGGAGCTCATCCATGGGACTGAATGAGCGTCGTGGTGTTCAGTAATAGTGAAAGATTAGGATAACTAAATGCAGATGAGGGACTTTAGGAGCATGTGACAGAAATGTTTCATTTGGCCTTCAGTAGCACGAACAACACGGGACATGGGGAATTTTTGTTCTTTCTTATTTATCGTTTTGGTTTCTCTTTTGATATTTCCCCATCTCGAACTAAAATAAGACCTACTTCCAATAAAGGCTGAAGACAGCGGTTGGTCTTTACTGTAAGCAACAGTATCGGAACACAAATACAAGAGTCGTTCTCCAAGAGTTGCAGCATTCACGCATGTTATTCAGATCCTAACTACAAGCTGCTGAGTTGGAAAATGTGTTAATGTCAACCTCTGAGTCTTAGTTCTGACTCTGATATCAGGACTTTGTGACAGCTACAACTTGACAGTACAGCCGTTTGGTGAGAAAAACTACAGGAGTGGAGACAAATCGTTGTCAGAATGGCTTCAGAGCCACCATGTTAGCAGCGACATGATGAAATACAGTATTACCAATAATAATACTGATTCAGCAAATATATATATATAAATAAAAAAAGATTTATCAACCAAAATGCTGATAAACCATCTGAATATGTAGCCTATCACGACATAACGTGTATTTCCTGCTTTATTTTGTAGGTTCCATCCTCGTGTGTCATGTTCTGTTTGACACTTCCTGTCTTTGTGTGTTTTTTTCTTTCTGAATGCCTTTATTTGTTTCACCTGTCCCGTGTGAGTCCTCCCTCCTTGGTGTATTTAAGTCTGTTGTTTTTCCTTCCTGGTGTCACTTCTGCGTTTTGCCCCTCTCGCCATCCTACATTTACTCATCGCGTGTCTTCAGTGTTCCTGGTTTTTGTTCCCCATGACCTTATAATTTGTCCTGAGTTCAATTTGTACGTTTCTCTTCTTGTTTTTTAGAATAACCCCAGCCTGCTTTCGTCACCTGCCTTTGTAATTTGGATTTGTGCTTGGTTATTAAAGCTCGCTTGTTATTTTTTCAACCGGCTGTCTTTTTAGAATTGGGTCACTTGTTAGCAGCCGGCTTTTTTAAAGACACGTTAAAGCTTTATAATCGAGGGAGCCAGAAGTGGAAAAAGATGCACGTATTTCCATGTTTTAGGACTCATTCCTGCAGATCTATAAGAAACTTACAATTGGCTTGATAAAAGGTTCATAATTCACTTAAGAAGTGCTGTGAGAAGGGGGTTAAGAAATCAACTGGCTCTGCCTTACTCAGCTTTCCAGTAAACTCTTTCAACATGATCACACACACCTACACGCTGACTTTGTCTTAGATGACGGAGAGCACTGCTAAACCTCTTGGCTCCGGAGTTTCTCAAGTCGCAGCTTGGCTCTTCTGTGAGATGGGAACCTCTGTTTTTGAGACAAACCCTCAGGGACACATTGCGCTGCCAATGCCAAGTTAAGAAAGGAAATGCCACGATCCTTCCCAGGAGATAAAGGCCATTTTCCACCCTCAAATTTGCAAGGTTAGCTGCTCTTGTCTGGCAGTATGTCAGATGCGGTTTCCCTTTTCTGGGAAGAAAAAGGATACACAAAATAAAAACGAGCAGATTAAGTCTGGTAGTGAGAACCGCGCTCTAAGTGACAGTTTTGAAATTTGGAGGCCTTGTGGCAGGAAGAGCGAGACAGAGGAGGATGCAGAAGTGGTGTGAGCTTTTAAAGATAGCCTCCTGCTATTTATACAGAGCTGCGTGAGGGCATGGGCTGACTGACAGGATGACGTGCTGCAGCTTGTAGACCACAGCTTTCTGTGACTTTACTAAGCACACCCTAAACTCCACCAGAGAGCTTTCCCCGCCCACGGCAGACTGTCTACACTAGTCGACCATACTTCTCTTTCTTCTTCCTTAAGCTGCTTTCTCTTCCTCTGCGTCTTGTCCGTCTTTTTTTTTTTTGAATACTCAGTGTGGTCGGCGAACACGGGGCAGGGATGGCGGAGCTGGAGGGCCTGGAGTTCGGGAAGTCCGACTTCGTGCTCCTGGATGAGGTGACGATGGAGCAGTTTATGGAGAATCTGAAGCTGAGGTAAGGCCCGAGAGACAGTTAGAGAGGAGGAAGGGAGGGGACGAGGGTGGAAGCAGCTGGGTGGCAGAGATGCAGAGGGTTCATACAGACCTGATTTGTGAAGGGAAACGACACGATTCTTGAATAAAACATGTTAAATTAAGGTTTAGATGATAGATCTAAGTGTCTCTGACATTCACACACTTCACAAAACTGCCTCTGACACTAACCTGGTGACTTCTATAGAGTAAAAGGCTCATTATGATGAAACATAAAGCTCAGCCTGTTGCTACCCAGCCTCTCCCGTTCACCCCCGAGGGTTCAGACATAAAATTGTGGTTAATCTCATCATCACCACACTTAACGCTGGCTGTCAAGCGAGCCAAATGAAGCACATGGCACGCAACCAATAAGAGCTAGCCTCACCAAACCTGTCTGACTCAATATGTAGATGTAGCTTGTTTTTGTTTTGTGACCTTTCCCGCTCTTTAGGTGTGTAACCCCTTCGGGATATTTGTCTTTGTCTCCGAGTCCAGACAGAGTGTGTGTTGCTCATTTCCTCACTTCCTTGGTGACTTTTTCGCAGGGGCATCGCGTCCTCAGTTCAAACTGTGAGAAGTCACACAGTTTCCCGTCATCTCGGGATCAGCAGAGGCCCCGAAATGTCAAACAACATCAAAAAAGCTCCAGATTTACAGGAAGACAAGTCACACTCTGCTCAGCTGACGTGTGCACAGCAGATGGGCTCGAGATTAGCATTTTTCACATATTTACACCGGCTCAGCGTTCCTCAGTCATCTCTGCTTGGCAAAATGATGCATGCAGAGCTTCATCACGCAGCTTGATCAGACTTGTCAGGTGGAAGAGCGTAAGCAGGTTGTGAAGTCGGTGCTGCTTTGGTGATTGTTTTGTTGGTGACTGATTTGATACTTTTACTTGTGAGTTCAGCGGTTTGCATTTTCAAAAAACTTCTGCATTTGCATTTTCTATTTTTGCACTTGCACTGTTTTTTTCTTTCCGGAGATCATCACTGCTGCCAAGATGAGTATTTTCCTCTCCCGCTGGGCAGGATGTCTCTAAGACTTATGAACATGTATGTGATCCTTGTTGTGATCCTTTTCTTGAGATTCCTCCAGAGATCAAGACTTGATTGGAAACTGGTTTAAGTGCTAGAGCTGACACTTTTAATGCAATATTTACTACAGGCAATAACGGTTTGGTGCTCTTTTGAGTTCCCTCTAGCTCCGATCATGGTCTGAGTCTCCTCTCACCTGATTGGTCAGTATATTACCAGGAAGGTGACTGAGGCGACTTCTCTATTTCTTTGGCACCAAATCCAACTCTGACTCAGAGGAAACCTGCAATTTTTCTGCACCAGTGCTCGGCCAATATTCCTGCTCTCAGGGTTGATTTAAGCCGGTTGTAAATAAAATATATAAATAGCCTCTCTGCGACTCAGATGCAGCCATAACCATCAGCGTGTGTGTTGTAATTCAGATGGCGGGATCCTCCTGCACACTTCCCCTTCAGTGAACCTGAACTCGAGGCTGAACCTGACTTTGCTTCCCAATAAAAAAAGTTTAGCTGCACACAGACTGAAGATAACAGGACCAATAAAAGGATAATAATAGGAGAGTTTATGATTTGAGTTATTAGAGGATTATCAGTGGAGGAAGAATTGAATATACCTCCATTGCCGTTAGAAGTTAAAATGATTTAAAAGCAATGTGAAGGAAAAAGTCCACTGACATACCATACTGTAGTTTGAGCAACACCCTGCTTCACATTTCACTTTTTTTCATGTTTCACTTTCACTCATGTGATGGAGTGAAAAGTTTCCCAGGGATGGAATGTAACTAAGTACATTAACCAGGAGTGGAACTAAGTAATTACAGCTACTCAAATTGCTGTCAAGTCTGTAATTTCACTTGGACTTGAGTATGCATTACACCACGCTAGCTACATAGTTACTTTTAAAATCATAATTGAGCACACTTTGAATTAATATCTCAACCTTTCGTCCTCATCTTTGCAGTGAATGAGGCTGTCTGATCACTAACAGGCCAGTGGAAACTCTCTTTTGGTTTGACTTTTGGGTACTTTTTTACAACCCTGGTGTTCCCCTCTGAAATGTAGCACAAAGTGAACATAATAATATGTCTAATAATAACAGTGAACAGCTGAAAATTGTGACTAAATGTACTTACACTCTTAGAAATAAGGGTTCCAAAAGGGTTCTTCTACAAGGGCTGAGGTTCTACCTGGAACCATTTGCTTCGGGAAAGGGTTTTTCAGAAGCAAATGGTTCCAGATAGAACCTCAGCCCTTGTAGAAGAACCCTTTTGGAGTTAGAAGTGGTTCTTGGTAACACTAACGGTTCCAGTAAGAACTATTTTGATCCAGAGAACCCTTTTTTGGAGAAAGAGTTCTTCAGGGATTGTTGAAAGCATGGGTATAAGATCCTGTGTGGGTTCTTTGTAGAACCTCTCATGGGGGGTTCTGGGTGGAACCTTACACACACAGTTCTAGGTATAACCCTTTATGTTGGGTTCTAGGTAGAACCCTCCACCTTTATAAAAGGTTCTACCTGGAGCCAAAAAGGGTTCTCCTATGAGGACAAGCCGAAGAACCTTATATGGTTCTACTTAGAACTTTTATTTCTAAGAGTGTAGTTACTTTCCTCCTGGACTTTTAATGATTGATTACTGGTTGGTTTAGCTTTTATTATTCATATTGTTAAACTAGTCTTCATCTACGCTCAGTGACTGATGACATCCTGAACACAAACACCTGTGAAATAACCTGTGTGACTATAATATATACATGTGAATATATATATATATTTATACAATAGAGCGATATTCTGGTTGTGTCCTATTGATTCAGGAACAAGAAGGCAACGTGTCTTAATTCCATTTGAGCCTTTGAAATTGTTTTTCGATGGACCTGATGACCCAACTGGCGCTCAGTCACCGACCCTCTTACAACACTGACCGTCTGTAAAGCCAAACACGCAACGTTACATGAAGCTGCGTTAACCCTTGTGACACGCCAGCTCTACCCCTCCCAGCTCCAGAAGCCCTCATGAGGTTTCACAAGGCTGTGACGCGCCCTTTGAACCACAGAGTTTCATTTCCTGCTTTCGGTGTACACACACTTGTGTCACTTCCTGTCAGCCACATATGACATAAAGGTTCTGTGGAACTATCAGCTCGAGGGTTTTTGTCGGGGCTGGTGTGAAAATGCCACTCGGGGTAAATGAGGCTAAACACAGGGAGGATCTTTTCTAAATGATGGGCCACAATGAGCCATTCTCTACACAGGTGGGCTCAGTGTTATCTGGGGAATCTTCAACAGGAAACTTTGAGCATGAGACACTTCATTTCTTGAATTATGGTGACGTCTCTTTGCCCCCTTAAATGAATGACAGAACTGACCCAATTACTAGAATAATTATTGGAATTATATGTTTCTGCAAACCACTGATCTGTTGAAACTTCACATCTCTTTATGCTGCTGTTGAGGTTCACTGTCTATCTTATGTTATGCTTGAAATCTGGTTAGGTTTCGAGACAAATACCACTTGGTGAGGGTTAGGAAAACATCACGATTTAGCTTAATATACCTGTAAAATACATGTCCTATTTTTTTTGTCAAAAATATGTTTTTTGATACCATAAACAGAGCTCCACATTGTCCAGACGTCTCCTTTAAAATATCCAGCGGTTTCCTACTTACAAATGTTGAAACGCAGTCTTGAACTGTGGTCACTGGCTTGGCAGCCTTCTCACCTGTAACTCCACTGCCATCCCCCTCCACCTCTCATTGTTAAAGTCAGGTCATAAACGTGATATGAATGTCACATGGCTCATAGCGTTGACTCAATGTGACTGGGCTGATTGAA
Organism: Lagodon rhomboides; assembly: GCA_039737535.1. Classification (NCBI taxonomy): domain Eukaryota; kingdom Metazoa; phylum Chordata; class Actinopteri; order Spariformes; family Sparidae; genus Lagodon; species Lagodon rhomboides. The sequence goes on from CM077799.1 coordinate 6,957,686, forward strand.
TAAACTTAATTTAACTGATATAAAGCTCATACATGCATCTAACATCTCTACATGCCTACACATACACAGTGTAAATGATTCTGTACACATATGTGACACATGCAATCTTTCTTTTTGACAGGTTTGAGAAGGGCCGTATCTACACCTTCATCGGAGAGGTAGTTGTCTCCGTTAACCCGTACAGAGAGATGGACATCTACGGCAAAGAAACCATCGATGCGTACCGAGGCCGGGAGCTGTACGAGAACCCTCCTCACCTGTACGCGGTCTCCGATGCCGCCTATAAGGCCATGAAGAGGCGGGCCAAAGACACCTGCATCGTCATATCAGGTTTGTCTCTTTCTTTCACGCTCTTTACACCTCAGACCTCATGAGTCAGAGCCCTGCAGAGTGTGAACTGCTGCCGTGTGCGGCCTGAGGCTGTTGGACAGCTTCCTTTAGCCTGCAGGTGACACTTTTCCCACCCTTTAAAAGTCAAACTGCGTTACAAAACAACCACTTCTTGTTTCTCTAGAATGGGGAATTATGTCTGATTTGAATTAATGCCGATTACACACGACAAACAAACCGCTAGAAGGATTTAAAATGGTGAGAAAATGTTGTTTAGATCCTCTAACCTCTGTTAATTGTCATTTTTAGCCTGTCTTATTCACTTAACAACAAGCGCCGCTGACCGTTAGCATGATCTCAACTGTTAGGCTCGTGCAACATGCTAACATTCGAAACGTTATGTTAGCATTAAGCAGGTATCAAAGTTAGCGTTAGCTGAGGTTAACAGACACCGGTCGTTCTTGAACTGAAATGGACAAGTGGAGTCATCTTCTGGGAGACATGGAAGTTTGTACTTTACCAAATCAGCGAGCTCGCTGGCTGTCGATATGTCTGCTCATTATATAAGTGCAGGCAGGAACCCTCCACAGCGGTGTGGATGAAAGGTAACGTCACCATTTTCAGATCCACAGTCGTCATTTAAGAATCAGAATCAGAATCAAAATTTCTTATTAGTTCCACAAACGGGGAAATTTGTGTGTCACAGCGGCCAAAGGACAGTTCAATTAAACAATAAACACTAATAATAGTCAAAAATAACAGTATAATAAAAAGGTAAGAAATATAAATCATACAAATACAATCAGGTTTACGTAGAGTTCTATTAAGGAACTGTATTCTAATACAGTTACTGAGTAAGTAAAGTGTAACAATATGATAACCTTCTGTTACTGGATCACCTCAATACCAAACATATGCAAATAAAGACCATAGAAAAGTCAATAGGATTACTTTTATTTCATCTTTATAACGAGTGCGTCTTCTGTTAGTATTTAGTTTCACTCAACACCAGAGTGATGTTGTGTGAAACTCGTGAAGTGTTGAAAGTATGTCGCTGTTTATTTTAGATTTTAATCCTGTTAGTCATCATCCTCTTTTTACTGAACGTATCTGCAATCTTTTCCTGTAACTTTACAAGAATACAGTCACTTTTTTTGTATCCTGAGTACATTATATACATGTGTGCATCCCCATTCATTACGTCATCATCAACGGAAAATAGATAAGATAGAGGTAATATCTAAATTAGATTCAGGCGCACATAGATGTTCACATTATTCATGCAAGAAAATAAAAAGGGAATGATCTGCATATATTCTGAGCTGTCATCAATGTTGTGACTTCTCTGTGTTTTGTTTCTCAGGTGAAAGCGGGGCAGGAAAAACGGAAGCCAGTAAATACATCATGCAGTACATAGCAGCCATCACCAACCCCACCCAGCGGGCGGAGGTCGAGAGGTGAGTCGAGCCTCATGTTAACAGACGACACCGCAAATGTAAATCCAGTTGGGTTTTGACAAATAGATAAATGATTCATGAGAATATGGTTGTTACCATGAATCACCTCGCCGTCCTCCTATCGTCTGACTCTATTCCCACGTCCCTGATGGCTTCTTTTTTTCTTCTCTCTCTGACGTTTCTATCGATGGTCTGCGATAAATCAAGTGTGAAGAATGTGCTGCTCAAGTCCAACTGCGTGCTGGAGGCCTTTGGGAACGCCAAGACGAATCGCAACGACAACTCCAGCCGCTTCGGCAAATACATGGACATCAACTTCAACTTCAACGGCGATCCCACCGGAGGACACATCAACAACTACCTGCTGGAGAAGGTGAGGATGATGGAGGTGGGGTGGTGGGCAGGATGATGGAGAGGCTTCCACTGCAGACATAAAAACAAAGGAGGTATACGCTCCGTTGAGTGACAATGACCTCAACTCTACAGGAAAGTGCAGAAAAGTTCTGCTCATTTAGTTTTTAAATTACATCTTCTCTCCCGAACATGAATGTTTCATGAGGTGATGACAAAGAGGTGTGAGGGAACATCCACGAATAGATGTGACTGTGAAGCCGGCGCGCGTTAATGAATGGCTCACCTGGGGCTACTTGATGCTGCTGTATTTATCCGCTCCGTTAAACAACCGTCTGGCACTCAGAGCCGGTGTGAATGATGGTGCCGTGATTCATTTTCAGGGGGGCAGAAATTAACCACACTGCTCCTCAGCCGTCATGTTTCCCATCAGCAGCGAACGCGGTGCTGCTGGAGTCTCGCACTTGGTGATCAGGTGGGATTGTCTCCGAGGAAGAAAAACAAATTGTTCTACGTGAACACTGTTGGTAAACCAGCCTGTGGTCATGGATTTTTCTTGTTTCTACAGACACTAGGTGGTCCATCTTGACTTTTAAGACATTTTGAGTGCAGCTTTAGTGCAAATCTGATAAATCTCACACCTGCCAGGGACAAACATCCAGAGACAAATCCATCTTTGACACATGAAAGTGGCTGTCGTCTCCAGCACGAACACATGACGTGCAGCACTTCAGTTCAGTGATGCTTCATCTTTTTCTTTTGGACTAGAAAACTTACTTTGACCTCCTTAGAGCTCTCTTATTTGCTTACGGCACTCATCATTGTTCCTCTTAAGAGAAAGTTGGGGGGTCTTCTGTGTCTGTGAGATGTCATAGGCACTTTATGGCCTTTATCTTGAAGTTTTCATCGTATATAACAGCTTTGCTAGATTGTTCTTCTGGGCCTGATCAAACAAACTCACTGTGAGTACCTGGAGGTCTTTGTAAAACACCCTCAACTCAACACTTTTAGGCCGTTTTGTGAATTTGAATCCACGATCATAAACCTTTCAGCTTCTGTTGCTTCCTGTTTTAATTGAATTGAACTTTTGTACCTCACTGACTTCGTGTTTAAGTAAAGATAATACAAAATTGCTGACCTCTCTGAGAATTACTGCCAACTAGAGTTATTCAGCTGGAAGGAAAAAATGAAATTTCAGTCATTATCTACTCACCTCCATACCGACTGAAAGTGTTGAAGTTTTAAACAAGTAGATGTGCGACTTGTTTTAAACATAAACTGGCTCCATACCAGTCCAATGTCATCCCAAGTTTTTGGAAGCCCTGACATCCTAAATTGATTTGAAAAGACGTTATTTGCACCTTTTTGTGAGCTTGAATCTTCACTGTAGCGGCTGCTTGGTTCACTAACATAATCTGTTCTCCTGTTCAAGTCCAGGGTGGTCCACCAGCAGGAAGGGGAGAGGAACTTCCACTCATTTTACCAGGTAGGCTTCACTCCAGTGGTTCCTACATGATATATGATATAATCATGTTGGATCTGAACTTGTGTATGTGTTGTGTGTTTGACAGATACTGCGCGGAGGCTCAAATGAGATGCTGGAGTCGCTTCATCTACAGAACGATCCTGCTCTCTACACGTACACCAAAGAGGGCGCTGCGACCGCTGTGAGCTCTTCACTTTTTATGATTTGTGTTGAAGCGTTAAGACAAAATGAGCTAAGGCAATTTCTTTGCATATGAGAAACATAAGGAGGAACTTCACCTCATGTTTTTTTTGTACCGACCAACTGACAAACATTTCTTTAATGCAAAATCCTTGTTTTCTTTTCTCTGAAGACCACCAACAATGATCGAACCAGCCACAAAGCCGTGATGAGTGCCCTCAGCGTGATTGGCTTCTCAGAAGAGGAGATCAACTCAATATACCAGATCCTGGCCACCATTCTTCTGTTGGTAAGGTTTTGATATACAGGAAAAATATATGCGTAACTTGTTGTATTTAAAAGACGTGAATATATTCTCACCCTCATCACCGGTGTATATTTTAAAGAGGGGATCCTTCTTTATACTGAGCTGTGAATGGTCTTATTTTTCAGGGTAACATGCAGTTTGAGAGTGACGGTGAGAGCGTTCAGATCGTGGGGCTCGAAGCCGTCAACCACATCTCCGAGCTGATCGCCTCAGATCCAGAGAGCGTCAGTAAGGGCCTGCTGTACCGCACCGTGGCCACCGGGGGCGGCGAGGTCATCGAGAAGGGCCACTCGGAACAGGACGCCTGCTTCGGCCGAGACGCCTTCGCCAAGGTGCTGTTACATCCCACTTTCCTTTGACGTATACTTTGTGAGGATGATTCATTGCTAAGGATTAGAAACATCATCACTGTAACGTGCAGATTCTTTCCTCGATGAATCGTTAAGTCTCGCTGTGCGTCAAAAAAATGCTCATCACAATTCCCCAGAGCCTAAAGTGACGTCTTCAAATTGCTTTTTTTGTCCAACCAACGGTCCAAAATCCCAAGACGACTCATTTATTGTCATAGTTATCAAAGAAAAGCAACAAATCTCACACTTCAGAAGCTGGAACCAGCAATTGTTGGACATGAATAACTCACAACTTGTTTTCTTTTGATTGATTCACAGAGGAATTGACTAATTCTTGCATCTCCACTTATTTCCCCGCTGTAGGCTCTATACGAGAGGCTCTTCGGCTGGATCGTGAGCCGCATCAACAGCGTCATCGAAGTCAAAGACTACAACCCGATGCTTCACGGGAAAAACACCGTCATCGGCGTGTTGGATATTTACGGCTTCGAGATCTTTGACAACAACAGGTCGGGCGTCCTCGCGCCGTGAATCCGCTGCATTTCTCGGTGTAGATGGAAAGAAGCGAGTCATTGTTGACGATGTTGCTCAAGTGTTTGTTCCTCTATTGTTTTGCCAGTTTTGAGCAGTTCTGCATCAACTACTGCAACGAGAAGCTGCAGCAGCTCTTCATCGAGCTGATCCTCCGACAGGAGCAGGGCGAGTACCAGAGAGAGGGCATCACCTGGCAACATGTGAGGCGCTCACACACACACAAACAGTGACACACCTACAGTACGCAAGAGCTGTTGTGTCACACAGAAACACACACAGTTAGAATTAGTCTGGAAGTGTTACTCAGCTGATGTTGTAAATTGATGTTTAGTCATATAGTCTGATGTTCATGTTAAGTGTTGTGATAACAAGGGATGCACATTATATATCTGACCCATAAATTATCAGAGAAGGTGTTATTATTTATTGACTATTTATTGGTATTGGTGAAATTATAGCTGACAGAATAAAGCCACATTTTAACGCGGCGTCTGAATGTTTAGATACAGTCGGCACCTTAAAAGTTGGTTTGTGATCCGTCAATAAACGAAGAAGAAGAAGGAACCGACTGCATTAACTACAGGTTTTAACTTCTCCTTAAAATGCAAAAATGTGAAATTATCTGTTGTCTTTTCGGTATCAGCCATGAGAAGCAGGTGATTATAGGTGAAAAGCTGAAAACAATCCATATTGTGCATCCCTAGTGAGTTGAACTGTGGAGGTAAGGGTGAGGAAGGGATGTTTTGATTGTCTAACCATGATCACAAGTCTTCCCTGACATGAATCAAACCGTTTTAGTTGCCGAACACACTTGTAGGAAAGGCTATGTTATGAATAAATGCAATTTATGAACAATATTTTCTCTCAGTTTCTCCCAAAAGTCACCTCAGAAAACTAATTTATGAGACATCTTGAATAGATTTGTGACAGAAAAGCAAGTCACGCAGAAACACAGACTCCATCATCATCTCGTCTAACAGTCCTGCTGTTTGTTCCTCAGATCGATTACTTCAACAACCAGATCATCGTGGACCTCGTGGAGCAGCCGCACAAAGGCATCATCTCCATTCTGGACGAAGCCTGCCTCACCGTCGGCAACGTCACCGACACCGTCTGCCTGGACAGCATGGACACCAAACTGGCCCAGCACCCCCACTACACCTCCCGCAAGGTGAGAGCAGGAAATAGCATCCTCCTCTGTCCTCCTCACGACTCACCAACATCTGTGGATTGTACGAACGATCGCGTGTTCAGACAGTTAGGGGTGTTGCTCAACATGAAACTTGCAGAGGTGTTAAAAACATTTAAAATAGGATCTGTGAAAACGTGGTGGTAGCTTCACTTAGCTGGTAGGAAGTGGTTATTTCATTACAGACCACCAAATCTTACTTTCAGGCCAGGCTGTAGTTGCTAAAATGTCGTAGGATGGGAAATGTGAATGTTGTTTTACACTTTCCATTTTTAGGTTGAACGAAAGAAACACACAAACAGAAAACCAGCGTAGGCGATTGCTTATGTCCTCTGGTGAAGCAATTTCCTCAGAAATGCTTCATGTGTAAAGTTCAGTGAGTTGTCATCAATTCAGTCACTAAGATAATAAATTCTAACTGTAAATTAAAAGGCATTTTTTTAGTTTTCGGTTATATTTTTGACTTAAAATTACCGAGCTAGAACAAAAAGTCCATCTATAATTGAGTGTAACCTTTAAAACTGACCATAATGCAGGTGCAGTTCTGCCTTTCGGTCAGTAGAGGGCAGAGTTTCTCCAGTTTCTTTTCCTTTACAGTTTTATCAGACATCATTAGAGACTCCAGATGCTGCCACCATCCCCTCCTCTCAAATCTGACACCTGAACTCTGAAAGTTTGCGACACAGATTTAAAGAGAAACCTGTTTATTGTTTCACGTTGGGCTCCTCACTCACAGTGTCTCCCCCTCGTTTCCAGCTCAGCCCCACGGACAAATCCATGGACTTCCAGAAACACTTCCGTATTCGCCACTACGCCGGAGACGTCACGTGAGTTTGCTCAACGCATTTACACACTTATGTCGGGGGGTCGTCCGGTTCGGCCGGACTGTGGCTGAAAAAAGTGACCTGATGTTGTGCAGAGTTCATAAGTGTAAGCCACATAATCCTATTAAAAGGCATTTCAGCTCAAAGTGACAGCTTTACTGATCAGACCTTATTCTGAATTGTTGTTATTAATGAATAAAAGCTTGCTGTAATGGCTTATAACCAGAATTATAATATATAATTATAATTAAATATTCCCAGAGGTTGCAAATATCAAATATATAATCTCGTACCAAATCATTTGCAGGACATAAACAATTTTAAACTATAGAAAACTAGAAAATGTAAACGCTGAATGTCGCCACAACACATGAACACATGTGAACTGTGAGCTCAAACATGCACTGTACCTTTAATTCACGAGGAAACACATGAAGAAGCTCCTCACATGCGTACAGCCAGACACCGCCGTGTACGACACACGTGTGATTGTCAAGGCCGGGAGAGGAAACACTTTTTATCTGCGTTGGCTTCACAGTTGTCGCCTCGTGAAAATGAAATGTTTCACAGAGTCAGTGTTCAAAACGTGCCTCAACGCAGCTGCGGTTTGATTCGCTTCATTTTTCACGGCTTGTTCTGTGTTCTCTCCCTTTTTCACTCTCTCGATGGCTCATGTCGAATCCTATTGGTTGCAGTACCAACAAGAGGCACACAAATTGTACATCATCTAGATATCTTACACACAGATGGAATAAACTCATTTTATTGTTAGAATTAACAGAGCGAAGCTTTTGCACACCTGGATCAACAGAGACCAGATCTCCTGCACTCTGTTCACCTCACTTGAGATAAGGGAAACATTCTAATAACAATGTTTAAGTACAAAAGACCTTCATCAGGTTATTTTAGGTTACAGCGTGCATTGTTAGAATTAAAAAACCCATATAGAACCAGTTGTTCAGGACAAATTGTCATATTATGGGAAAGATCTGATCTGAGATTCAAAAGTTCCAAATGAAAGATTGTCGTTTATCTTTCCAACAAAAGGAACACGTGTTTTTGACACCTATCTGTAAAAATGTGCGTGTTAGAGATCCTTTTTGTAATTTTTTGTTTGAGACAATCACAGTAGACTTCGTTAGAATTAAAGAATTATGTAAAAAGAAATAAATATAGTGTAGAAATATGTGATATTAGATGACAACGACTGTCTGTGTCGGGGCTATACGTCTTGTTAAGTGCTGGGATTTGTTATTTATGTGTCAAAGTTTAAAATGCGACACAGAGGCTGTTTGTTACTTTCCAGTAAACATTTATTCAGCTGAAAACAACTGCCTCGGGCGTGAAAAACAAAATACTTGTCGAGTTCGGGTTTCGATGCCTTGTGTTCTGAGAGATGAAGGAGACACAAGAACAGAATTTGTGGTATTAATTTTATTATAAAACAGATGTAACACTGTGAAACAGATACATGCAGATTCGGGGCTTTTTATCGCTCTTCTGAAAGTACAATAATCTTGTTTGCATCAGTGGTGTTTCGGTTTCTGATTCACCGCCTGAGATCAGTTTGTTCAGTTTCCTCCTCCGCCGCTGCTCCACTTCCTTAATGTGTTCCCTGGATTTAACGGCCGCGTCACAGCGGCCAGATGAGGCTCCTGGCCAGCAGTCACCCGTCATGGCTTTGGTTCCAGAAGATCCCCTCCGCTCACGTGTACTGCTCTCAATCAAGAGAGGCAAAGGACATTAATATGTCAAGGGAACACGAAAGGAGGAGGAGGGGGGGGGGTTTTGGCTCTGTGAGATGTGGCAGCAGCAGTAATCAAGGAGAAGTGGAGTAGGGTTTACCGAGGTTCTTGACGCCGGGAAATCCAGGCTAACACGATGTCGAACACACGGGGAAACACACGGCAATTTCATCCGTCTCTGCAGCTCAAGATAGCTCTGACAGACAATCAGACTGTGTTCTCTCTCCACGACCGCCCTCCTCTTGGCAACGCTCAGTGGTAGAGGAAGGAACTAGGTTCTCCAGTTAAAGTACTACTGTTAGACAAATTCATGAATTGATCGTTTTGGTCAGAAAGTTTAGTTTACTTATTTGACATGGACATAACAGGAACATCGGTGCTGCAACATACAATCATGCACGAGCACCAGACGAGCTGCACTTAGTGCTGATAGCAGGAACAGAAAAACAGAAGGAGAATAAAAATACAGTTACAGTTACAAATACAATACAGGTATAAAAATACAGTACTGTAAAGGTACAGATATGTCTGTCTGAGTGTATTTGAAATGCTCATCACATTTACCTTCATATGTCCTTCGTGATTGTTGCTTATTTAGACAATTTTACACCCAAATTAGCGCTTAAATGCATTAAAAGATAGGCAATTAACTCCTTTCCCACTGTCAGTAGATGAGTTTGTGTGTAATGTGCGATGTCATGAACGTAACGGAAAACAGGCAACAGTAGAAAGCAGCGTGGAGGCCTTACATGGCTTACCTTTTAATATTTTTTTACTCTTTCAAACTTGAATCGCGCCACAAAAGGGGCAGAAATTAACGTGGATGTCATGTTTTTTATGAACTGAAGCCGATAAATGCCTTCGACTACCAGTTCTTCCCTTTTGTGCTGAAACAAAAGCCAGGTGATAGTTGGTGTTCGTGCGTCCACTGTGAAAGAGGCTCTGGTGACCGTGTCATATAGAAATGTGTTTATCGTGCATGTTTCCAGGGACTGTCAGCGCAGCGCTCGAGTAAATGCATGCCGCTGCCAGCGTTAACATGACGGGGCTGTGTAAGAGCATGTGTGACAGACCTGCAGTGGTCATGACAGATGGCTGTCCCTGTCCCTGTCCCTGTCCCTGTCCCTGCGTGTCCCCGTCAGCCTCAAGCTCGCCTGTCTCAGGGCCACATCAGAGCTGCTCCAGCTGAGCTGTCGCCCCTCGTCTTCTGCTTCCTGGTGGCGCTGGCCCCCCATCATCATCACCCCCTGTCACATCTGAGTCTATCCTTACACTGGCTAAATATATACCCCCCCCCTCCACTCTCTCTGAACCACCACTATCACAGGCTTTGACCTACTTCGCTCCCTCCTCCTCATCCTGTTTCCTCTTTTCTTTCTCGCCTCCTTCGTGCTGCGACTCTCACCTGGCTCTCTTCGCCATCCACATTTGAATTCCCTGTAGTGCTTCGGCCTGCACATGCAGCACTTTGAGCAGCCGTACGATATATATCATCATCCCTTACTGCACAACTTTACACTGCAAGGAGCCTCGCATCTTTGTCACCCGGCTCCCTCTAACCTTGTACAACACTCGCCACCTTCACACACGCTACTGTGCCGTCCTCTAAATCATCCTCGTGCCCCCTGGAGAGCCTGCATGTCCTCTCCTGTCCGTCCCGTCCCAGCGCAGTCCTGTCCTGTCCTGCCCTGTCCTTGTAAATGACTGTTGCGGCTTGTTATTGCGTGTTCCCGACTGCTCCCTCTCCTCCTTTCACACTCCGTCTCTCTCCGGCGAGCTCCCTGGGATCAGGTCAGGTGGTTCTCGGCGCCCATGAGCCAAGGGGACACATCTGTCATAGCCGGGCTCTGCTGCTCTGCCTCCAGATGTGACAGTCTAGGACACAGTCACAAACAGGGCCACGCAGATGACATGTGACATGCTGTGTGTGTGTGTGTGTGTGTGTGTGTGTGTGTGTGTGTGTGTGTGTGTGTGTGTGTGTGCTCGTTAGCAAGGGATGGATGCAGAGAGAATATGTGGAAGAGAGTGTGAGGAAAATAAACGTGCATTCACTCGAGTACAGTCTTGAGATACTTGTACTTTACTGTCTTGAGTATTTCGGTTGTATGTTTTATATACTTATACTATATACTATATACTCAAAAAGAGAAACATCTTGTTATGCCTAAACAAACTAAATAAACAAACTCTCTTCATTTTCATGACTGAATAAACAAACAAACAAATTTCACACTGTTTTACTTTGTTGAAATGTGGCGGACCCTGCCACCTGTCTAGCTTCAAACAGTGTTCTGGGGACCTTATTTTCCTCTGAGAACAATTTGTTTATTCAGTTATGGAAAACATAAATATGCCTGATGTTTGTATAATTACCTCATTAATATTATGAAATATAAAATTCTGAGTTTATATCTCTTCTCCAAAACTACATAGTGGCCCTTTAAATAGATGTTTTAGTCCTAAAAAAGTAAAATCTATAATATTTCACCCAGAAGATTAAAGTCCCAACACATTTCAGTGGTTCTCAGGGTTCTCATGGGTTTCATACACTTTCTGTACTCAAACTAGAGCCGGTCTGCTGTATATATATATTGGTCGGCCGATATTAGTCAACTATTCTTGGTCCGACATTATATATTATCTAATATTGCAATATTTGCCGTTATAAATGGCATTCATATTTACTGTTTTCTGTGCACGTATTTATTGTTAAACTGTAAAATATCCTGCGTCCGTTACATGTCTTTATATTGACTGATATTGGAATTTTTTGCTCCCTAATATCTGCATCGGCCCCAGAGATCGAGTCTCGGACCGTCTCATCAGATTGGCGGCCCGGGGAAATCAAAAGGAAGTCCGTGGTCTTATTTTCAGTCTAAGGGTCCATGACGTGAAAAAGTTTGAGAACCACTGTCATCTCAGGACCGCTGAATTGATCTTCACTGTCGGAACCACTGTATTAATCTCCCTGACTGTATCTACAGAACCTCAACCGGCTCAGAACACACATTTCTGGATCAGTATTAACAGTCTAATAATGTAATATACAACAATATAGACCGTAACAGGAGTCATATTTCCAACGAGCACTTTTACTTTTGGCATTTTAAGTAGATTAAGTTGGTGAGACTTCAGTACAAAGTCAGATTCTGGATGCAGAGCAGTGTGGACGTGCCTGTTGTTGCTGCAGTGTGAGTGACACGGCGGGGAGGTGGAAGTTTATTTGAGGCAGCAGTGCTTACACTACAGCGGGCTCTCACCCCGGGGCCGGACGGCTTACGTAACTGTGCCTTACAGTGCGCCCGTGACCTCCCACTGATGCCGCACCAGAAAAAAAAAAAAAAACCCCAGTTTGGAAAAAAAGGCAGACAGATTAGTTTGTAGACAGTTCAGTTTAAAAAAACGCGAGCCGCGGGGGGAATTTGACCATGTTCCTAATTTGTAAATCGTCTAAGCGGCGTGACTGTTGTTCTAATCCTCCGGCCTGAGGACTGTGAATCGTTTGGAGCCGAGACCGGAGTCTGTGAACGGGCAGTGATAGTGACCTCTTTAGTGACGGTTTGAACTGTGTTAATTCCTGTCAGGCTTGCAATTTCAATTTGTTGACTCTTCTCCTGACACTCAGTTTGACTCCTGGTGGAGCCTCCATCCTTCTCCTGAGCTGCTTCTGGTCAGCTGCTCCTGATTCCTCTCACCTCCTCCCTCTGTGTCTGTTGCAGATATTCTGTGGAGGGGTTTTTGGACAAAAACAAGGACATGCTCTTTCAAGACTTCAAGCGTCTCATGTACAACAGGTACCAAATCACAGTGTCCTCTGCCTGTCTTTGACACATCATGATGCTCCTGACAGTTCAGTAACTGGGTTAAGTGTATAAATGAGTTTCCTCTTCGCCCTGTCTGCACATCACTCCTCTGCTAGCCTAGTTAACGACACCCTGTCTTCACTCTTTGCCCTCTTTTCTTGCTCCTTTTCTCTCTATCGCAGTGCCAACCCAGTCCTGAAGGAGATGTGGCCAGATGGTCATCTGGGCATCACGGAGGTCACCAAGCGACCTCTGACCGCAGCCACCCTCTTCAAGAACTCCATTGTGGCCTTAGTGGATAAACTGGCCTGCAAGGTCAGTGCTTTCAGCTCGAGATTGACTTCCTGTCCCCTTTCCTTTAACCCCTGTGGGAAGGTGTGGCTGGCATAGTTTTTTAGACCAATTGAGGATACCTAATTCTGGCAATCGTAAAATAAAGCCACTGCTCTACAAAGGCAGAGCGCAGTTAATATAGAAACTGTTTTAAAGACTTCAGGCTGGCTGGAAAAACTGCCTGACAGATAGAAAGGTTGTTACGCCTCTAATTTGCACCAACATATGGAAACACACTCTCTGCGTTAGATAATCATGGCAGTAAATATTAATATGTGTGTGGAATACAAGGGGAAAATACGGTGAATACAAATAAAATGTGTTATTTCTGCTTTAGTGTCTTTAAACTAGTTTATTTAAGAAAATATACACAGTTGTGACTATTCACAGTCCTTTGTTCACAGGAATTAAATATCTCTGTTTTAATAGGGGACAGTTTAATACATATAATTATATGATTTAAAGGTAGATTGACCAGGAAAGCTAAGAAGTTACTGAGTTCTGCTGAGCTAGTTAACTTAAACTGATGTAGTTATGTGAAATAACTGCTGTAATTGAATTGTTCTACATAATAGTCTACGCTACATGTCATTTTCACAAGTGTTTGATAACCACATTTTAAGAAATCATTGCAAAAAAATGTGTGTTTATCGGCCGACGTATCGATTAAGACTTTTTTGGTACTTTCTGAAATCGGAACCAGCGTCAACCCCAAAAATCAAGCATCGTTCGGGTCCTAGTATATTTTCTAATGACATAAAACTTGTGATAACATTTTATATAGCTCTCTGTTTAACCTCACACTTACTGAGCTAAGCTAGTTTGTTAACTTTAGCAGGAGTTCAACTGTTCAACAGTTAGCTGGATTTTTTAAGCATTTTTTGTTTTTTTTACATTGACTGCCTTATTTATTTGTGTGGTAGCCTTTAAGAAACTGAATAACAGGACTTCCTCAGATGAAGAAAAGAGCTAGGGAAAAATAATCAAGAGTTAAAACTTTGTTTTAGCTTTAGCCTAGCTGTGGCTATCTCACCAGCTAGCTAACACTTACCATAGCTGTCTTTCTTTAGCTGTTTGGTTGTATAAACACAGCCAGAGCAGTGACTGTGGTTTGAGCCGGTTTTAAGCTCTGTTTTGTAGAGTTGTTCTTTGCACAGAAATTCTACATTTTTCCAACAAAATCTTTTTAAATGGTTAGAAACATGTCAGAAATGTCGTCGGAGCTCACTTCAGACTAAATCTAGCTGCTGTGTTTGTAGGGCAGAGTCGGTGTAACATCAAAGTGACTGGAGGCTTGATTATGTGAACATATTCTCGTCTTTGTATTCGGTGCCAGCATAGATGTTCCCCCAGTTTACGCATCATCATCGGGAGGATGCTGTGTACCAGTTCGAGCTGTTCTGCTGCTTGTAAAGCTTGTGTGAGTCACAGGCTATTCTGAGGCAGCCACTGTGTCGGTGCGACGTCTCTTTCAGGAGGACGGTTCGTCATCATGCATGACAGAAACACGTGGAGCGAGAAGCCGTCCAACATGTATAGATAGCAATGTGCTCTTTTAGGTGTCAGAGAGTTTTTGTAGGTCACTTGTCCTCATCCTGTCTGACTGCCTGTGGAGTCTGAAGGGTGGGGAGGGGGGAGGTGGTGCCGGGCCGAAAAAATGTGTGCTCACCTCTCCTGGCCTCATCTCACAGACTGAAGTCTGACATTTCCTGCTGTTATTTCGGGATGGCCTGCTGTCGGGCTGTGGTAGCATCTCGTCTCGCTGTGGCTGAGGTGAAATGAAAGGAACTCCCCTGGCAGGTCACGTTGAAAGAGCGGATGCTTTTCTTCAAATGCTGTTCAGAAGCGCCGGTGCCCAGTCTGCCCACCTCATTCGCTCCCGACTCCCATGAACCGACTCCTTTCTTAAATCTCTGCCGAAGTCGAAATTGGGGGCACGAATGCGCATGAATCATTGATATGATGGACGGTCGGTGTCAAGGAGCGCTCACAAAGTGCTCACTTCGCTCCACCTTGTTCATTTTTCTTGAACGGAGACAGAGAGACGGTGAAAACACAGCAGCTTCTGTTCTGTGACGGGACATCGTGTCCCTCAGAGATCCCTGTCAAGGTGCAGGCTTCCAAGATTGCCTTCAAAAGATGCAACGTGCAGTTAAATGTGCTGTTAATAAGTGTGCGAGGCTCAGCTGCTCGCTGCAGCGTCTGTTGAAATATTCTGCAAGTCTGATTAAGGTCAGTGAACTCAGTCTGCCAGTCTGCAGCTCGGCGGCGGCTGTTTCACAGTCGACGAGCTGAGCGTCGTTTATTTACTTGCACAGTGATGAACACAGCAGCGGTGACAACAATGACAGAAACATGCAAATAACAAAGACGAGTACAAGTTTGTGCAGGTGATAAAACAAAAAAATATCGCCTCGATCATACAAACACCATCCAAGTGATGGAAGTCAGCAACACTGTCTCACTTTTATTGTTTCTGAGGTGTTTCATTGCATCATTACTTGTAATATTAGTGTATATCTTACTGTCAATTGATGATCAATGATGTGATTATTCATCGATCCCTGCTGGGAAGTCCAGTAAAATGTTTTACACCGGATAAAAACAGACATTTTGACAGACGATCTCTCCGTCAGTCCTACAGATAAGCAGCACCGTGACACAGTCAGCTGAGGAGTGACCTGCTTCTCTCTTGTCTCGCCCTTCAGGAGCCTTACTACGTGCGATGCATCAAGCCCAACGAGATGAAGTCTCCGGTGTTGTTCGACGACGCTCGCTGCCAGCACCAGGTGGCCTACCTGGGCCTGATGGAGAACGTGATGGTGCGCAGGGCGGGCTTCGCCTACAGGCAGCCGTACGATCGCTTCCTGCAGCGGTAAGACGAGCGAGACAGCTTCAGTGTGAGGAAGTTGAGAAAAGTTCCGTCTCTTTCAGCAGCTCCTTGTAGCAAACTATTCAAAGTGCTCACAGCAGCTGCAACTATGATGAAATTTTACTTTGAAATACTAGTTTCCAAGTTACATTGAATGTTACAGAAGAAAGTTGCATGCGATCTTTAAACTTTAAAAGTCAGAGAGGACGGAATTTACAAACTTGTTCCTTTTCTTTTAGAGTTAAAGAAGATTAACTAAAACAATTAAAGCCAGATTACTGATCTGTCGTCTCCTATTGAGCCTATAAATGTTCTTGCGGGTGGTTGAGGTAAAATACTTAATTTTAAAAGAATACTCCAGTGATTCAGTGATGCAGATGCAGACTCATCCTGGCTTTTAGTCCCTTAAATCTTACACTTCCCACGTCTTTAACACTCCACACGCTCGGTTTGTCTGATGTGACTTCAGGTGTTTATCGTTTATCTGTGTTTAACACAGCCGGAGATAGTAAACACCACCCTTCTCATCACACTGTAAGCCCTGACCCCCTCTCTCTCCTCCTCAACACTGTGCAGGTATAAAATGACCTGCGAGTACACCTGGCCGCAGCACCTGATGGCCTCGGACAGAGAGGCCGTGGAGACCATCGTCACCCAGCACGGCTTCCAGGACGACGTGGCGTACGGACACACCAAGCTGTTCGTCCGGACGCCGCGCTCTCTCTTCACTCTGGAGCAGGAGAGAGCCGCCCTCATCCCCATCCTGGTGCTCTTCCTGCAGAAGGTCAGCCGTTAAAGATCTCTGTGGCAGTTTTTTAAAGTCGTGTGTGGATCCAAACAGTCCAATTAATTAACTCAGCGTCTTAATTAAATGTCACGGGCATCTCGTGTCATGTGATTACAGCTAATCGCCCGCAAACGTCACCGTCTCCAGTTTCACACGCAGGCCTGTGGGTTTCGAAGCGCAGTTTGCCTCAGCCTCATGAATACGTGGCTCCTGGATATGTTTGACTGGAAATTCATCTGCCAGCTCGAATCCTAATTTCCCGTAACAATAATTGGGATAATTAATGAGATCCGAGGCGCAGTTACATTAAAGTCAATTACCTCACTCGCTCAATGAAACACGCTTCTCCTTTCTCTATCTCCTGACCTACTTCGATGACTCTGCGGAGAGGACTCGCTCTCTAACTGGAGCACGAGATCGTCTCCGGCTCGCCGGGACTCTCTCGTCTTTTAACGTCCCCTCTTTTTTTTTTCTCAAACTCTCAGGTGTGGCGCGGGGCTTTGGCTCGCATGAGGTGCCGGCGGATGAGGGCCATCTACGCCATCATGGGCTGCTACAAGCGCTACAAGGTGAAGGCCCACTTCTGGGAGGTGGAGAGGAGGTTTGCTAACGTGCGGACCATGGCCGACTACGGGAAGAGCGTGGACTGGCCGACCCCGCCCGCAGCCCTGTCCCAGTTTCACAACATCACAATCATGCTGCATCGCAGGTCAGAGCCCACAGAACGAAACTCCAACAACATATTTTACTTGAAAAAACCCAGTCAGCGATGTTAAGAATGAGAATAAATCAGTTTTAAATGAGCCGTTCCTCCTACTGTGTTGTTTTCCGTTGCACCTTCTGATGTATCACTCCGCCCACGTGACGCGCCGTCTCGTTCTCGTCCCCCTCGCTGTCAGGTGGTGGGCGAGGCAGATCGTGAAGAACATCCCGCCGTCGGACACGCTGGAGGTTCGGAGCAAAGTGGCGGCTCTGACGGCGCTGAGCGGGGAGAGGAAAGACTGGGGGGTCAGCAGAGCCTGGGAGAGGGACTACCTGGCAAACGTAAGAAACACGCGTGAACGAAAACACAACACATGACGTGGAGTCTGTGATCGACCGAACATCATATTGAAATAGTCCTTGATTACTTTTAATGCTGATGTGGATGATCAGGGTATTTTTTTTAGGTTGATACGGAGGTAAAGCACCTTTTTTATTCTTTTAATACATCCAAGCTTTAGTTTGTAATTGTTGTGGGAAATGCTTCGAAGCTCAGCCGACCTTTTTGTCAAAAAAAAAAAGAAAGAACTGAATCAACCGTTACTAAATTGGACCCATCTGATAAGAAATATAAAACGTTATAAATAGTCAACGTTTTATATTTTTACTCTGGTGGAAAACCAACAAAAGTTGTTTTTCTCTTCACCTTCTGTTTCCGGAAGCCTTTCTTCTAATCCGTCTTCACCACGAGATGACCTCTTTTCCATCCACGGCTCGGCGTGACACGCCACACAACAAAATGCTCATTATCTCTGAGAAATTAGCTGGGGAATTCGGTCGGCCCGGCAGAATTTTTCACACTACACGAGGCTTGAATGAGCGGCAGTGTGTCCGTTGTTGTGCGTCGCATGTGACGAGCCTCGCAGCAAACAGCATGACTCGAGGAGGACGCTGCTCCTGAACACAGGACTTCCTTAATGAATCCCACAGTCGGCTCATTTACGGGCTAATCTGAGGGTGTTTGGTGGCTGCGGGGCTTGAAAGACGCCTTCGGGGAGCGTGAGCATGACTGCCGCAGAGTCCTGAGTCACTCCCCTTCATTAGCTTGGCAGACGGCCCGTGACTCGTTAGCCTCCCTCCTCCAGGGCTCCGGCTTCACGTGATTGTTGTTAATTCCACAAAGACCTATAGATGAGTGCATGTAATGCGCCGTGCAGTCGGCCTGAATCGTGACTTGTGTGTGACAGACGCCGCTTGATCCGTGAAGAGGTGGAAAAAAAGGGGTCGTTGGGCCAATTAGTGTGTGTCACGTATTCTCAGAAACCTTCAGCAACATCACAAGATTCAACAAGTTCACTTTGGTGTTTAGAATTCAGACTCATCTCAGAAATCAAAGCAGAGAAAAGACATCAAACGAAACAAATGTGCAGTTTCTCGTTTTAACATTTGTGAGACAGTAACTCATCTCTCACAGCCATTTACATCCACTTTTTCCCCTTTACACGACCATAAAGGAGCTTCTGTGAAACGGTGGATACATTTTTCTGACTCTATATTATCAGTATTCAAATCAAATAACATTTGGAAAGTGTAGAACGTATGATGATCGTTTATTTTAGCGTAGGGATTGTAGGTCTTTATCGCCTGATGTTGACTTCTATCAGCCAATCAGCAAATCAGATAGCATTCCCCTGTAGCAGATGTTTATCTCTTGTGTCACATCAACTTTGCTCTGGTACATTCATGAGCTACTGGGTCAGGACATCCTAGCCATTAGTGTGTAAGGTTATTGAAGTACTGAGAAGTTCTTATCGTTCAGTATGTGGTTGTATCGCTGCTCAAAAGGTTTTGAAGTAGTCACTGTTCAAAAGAAGATCATACTAAAGGTTGTTTTTATAGACTTGTATGATCTAATTTGTTTCCTTTCAACAGATCAATGATTTTTTTTAACACAAAAAGGGCATAAATACCAACAAAAACATCTGTGTCTGCTTTTGGATATAAGGCAAATTATCATTTTAAACATCAGCATTGGTTTTTCTCCTGAATTTTATGGTTCAGGATGATTTTATCCACTTGATGTGTGCAGGGAGCGAACAAAAAGTCACTTAACTCGACCAGAGAAGGACTCTACCGATTGATCGATCGCTCCTTAGGCCCAAAATGAAGAAGTAAATGTAAAAGCAAATAGTAAGAGCATCTTTGAACACGGTGTATCATATAACTCAGCCATAAGATATGTAGTAGTTCAATCAACATCTCTTTCTAAAGAGTTTGGAAGGTTTTGGAACCTGACTGGTTGGATTTGATCCCATCCAGCCGCAAGAGCAATAGTGAGGTCGGCCACTGATGTTGGGAGATAAGACCTGGCTCATTGGATTTCATCCCAGAGGTGTTGGACGGGGTTGACGTCAGGGTTCGGTCAAGTTTTTCAGAAAACAACTTCTTTACGGAGCTGGATTTGTGGACGAGGGTAATGTTGTGTTCCTCCACAGACTTCCAAAAATGGCACATTAAGACCAGGAATGCAATGCTGTCCATATTAGATGACAACCGAAATTACGTTTTTGTTATTGAAGAGAGAGTAAAGTACAGAAAAAAGGGTACCATTGAGTACCAGTACTGAATTCCAGGTACCGGTACAAGTATCTGTAGAAACAGGGGTTCAAATGTGAAGGGTACCCAACAATAATTAAGATTTGAAATGTCGAAACAGACCAAAGTTTAGACGGGTTGTCCACATACTTTTGGTGTATTCAGTATGAAAACTTCTTTAATCACATTGTCAAAACTCTGAATGCAGAAATTGTGACATAAAGGAAAGCGCAGCGATTAGGAGGGAGACTCCGACACAGTTTTGGATTTCCTTCCCAGCTGGCCCTGTGTTTCTCCTCGTCTGGCAGCAGTATCAGCCTCCCTTCTCTCTCTAACTGCACGTCAAACACCGTGTCTGGTAGCAGCAGCCCGGGGCCCCGAGCTTTGATCTGCTTCTTATGGAATTAGCGTGATAAAAAGGCCCGAGAGAGGCTGAGAGAGGTCACCCAGAGTTTTACGGCTAACGTCGAGATTCATTCCTATACTTTCCTGTCTGCGCTGTAGCTGCTGGCATCAGCCGGCTGCTCGTGATAACGCCGGCCTTTCATTTCTTGCAGGTGCGAGACTGCCCGCAGACCAGCTCCAACTTCATCCGAGTCTCCAAGGAGCTGAGAAACAAAGACGAGTACAGTCAGGTCCTCTTCTCCGGCTTCTGTCGGAAGGTACAGTATGTGGGGAAAAAAAGAACACGGTGGAGTGAAAACGTCTGATTTGTACAAGGAGTTTCTTTCTTTTGTTGCTTCCTCTTTAGCTCTGGGATGTTTTTCTCACCCGACGCTCTCACTCCCTCGCACTTCTTTCCCTCTTTTGTGTCGGCTCGTCTTTCAAGCTTTCATGTGTTCGGCGGTGAACGCGGCCCCGTCAGACGGGAGCATAAAGACGTGAGATGAGGAAAAAAATAATCACAGGATAAATCATGACAGGAGTTGAACTGTGAATTCACTCCTACAGTTTCCCCCAACCCGTTAAGATTATTATTTAACCTCACGGTGAGCCGGCTCTTATCGTCTCCCTGTGGATGATAGTGGCCGTATTTTCCTTATCAGGTACTGCAGAGGGAGGGCTTCCACTAATTCTGGGTGCAGCTTTAGCCGAAGGGTATTTGGGAGATAAGTGGGCTTTGATTAAGTGGAATAAAAACTGACAAACCCACCAGATCCTCCGTTTTGTTCTGTCTGAATCTGCCTTTTCTTCCTGTTTTGTTTTCTCCTCAAGGAAAACACGTTTCTGAATTGAGAGACGTGATAACCCAAAAGATCGTACACGCTGCGCACAGAAAAACAAAACACAAAGACTCCTAACAGGGCAAAGAAAATGTACAAATGTGATGCTTCATCCTTTTTCTTCTCCCCTCTCTCCCCCCGCCGCTCTCAGGTGAATAGATTCAACAAAAGCACAGACCGAGGCCTGCTCGTCACAGACAAGTACGTCTACAAATTAGAGCCGAAGAAACAGAACTTTCTGGTTTTGAAGAGGCTTCCTCTGGACACCGTGAGTACTCACACGAGAGAGCACACATTCACACACAAGCATGCTGCTTCATCTCAGGCTATAGAGCTCCACACGCTCACACAGTGTGAGAGCTGCTGCTTGATATTTTCCTTCATCGCAGTGACCAGTGTGGTTCAGTCCTCCCAACATCCATCCATCCATCAGCTCAAAGACGTGGCCACTTGGAGTTGAGCACATGTGGATCGAACCGGGTGATCGAATCGAATTAACGTGAAAGTGGTGCGAAAAGTTGAGATATTCAATCTCTAAAAAATCACTAGAAAACAGACGCGCTGTACCGAAGTAATGTTTGTTGCCGTGACGCATTTCCTCGTCTCAGTGGATTCGGCTGTTTTGGTTTTTGTTGGTAATAGTGAAAAATCAAATGAAGCTAGAATAAGACTTCAACAAACAAAACACCTGTCGCCGAGATGTCCCTTCTCTCAGTCGCTAATGTAGGTCAGATCTCAGAAACACTTCTCGAGCACTGTATCTGACGTTTCCCCTCCGAGCATCTTTCTGCGGTGGCGGCTTGTTTTTCCCGTCAGATAAACAAACACATCTTTCAAACTCTATTAGGGTGTTTCCGCTGCGTGAACTTTCCCAGCGGACCAGCCGTCTTTTTGCGGAGCTCAGAAACAAGGAACCTGCGTCTAAATTTAGCTGCTGTGAGACAGTTAAAGGTGGTGAGACTCTCTGCTCCGGACGGTACGACTGTCGGAGACGGGGAAATGAGACCTGCTGTAACTGCAACTTGTGTTTGTTACGCACATTTACAAAACAAGGAGGAACTGAAACTGAGATGAGGATGTGGGTCGGACAGTTCTTGATGTTTATTAAAGTTTAAAACAAACTTAGACGTTGTTACTGACTGCATGACTCATTTTTAGAGAAAGACCAAGAGAGCTAGGGATGGGCGATATGGACTAAAATATTTATCCCGATAATTTCTGGTATTTATCACGGTAACGATAAAAATGGCGATAAATAAACACCAATTCAGCCTAATCATTTTGACTATAAATCTATCACCAAAATAATAATAAAGGCTACTAAACTACATCAATTAAGTTCAAGCAGTACACCTGTACTGCAAAAATGTTTGTTGTTTTTCATTCGTTCATTTGTTAGGGCTGTCATTTTTTATTCGAAATTTCGTTCGAAAGTGGGGGGAAGTTCTTATTCGAATGTAATGACCTGTTCGAAATCAAAATGTACAGTCTATTAGACCGTTTGAAGTAGTTCGCCTTGTGATCCAGCAGAGGGCGCTCTAAAACTTCACTATCAGCTTGACCTATTGCACGCGCTATTGACCCTTGACCTATCAATTCAGCTAGCGTTAGCGTATGTTGTTTGCTACGAAAATGCGACACAAGCGAGCAAAGCCGTCCTGAGCGGCGAACGACAACAAATCTGACCTCACCTGCTAGCTTGCCACCCACGTGAGGCAGCGGAGATTGAGATTGAAAAAAAAAAAAAAAGAGGCAGCGGAGATTAAGGCAACACAGACGAGCGGAGCTGCCGAGCAAAGTCAAGTGTACAACCTCGTTTGTGTGCTGCATGAATGTGATGTTAGACGGACTGTGAAGTTAATAAAATAATGAAAATAATGTCGTGCGGTGTCCAGATAATGGAGGTGGAGCCTTGTTGAGGAACGCGCTCCTCGCTGCCCGGCGTATCTGCTCCGCCTTCCGCCATTGGTGTCAATATTCCATACGTGTTGGGCTGCGAGTGTGTCGCGCGCTTACATACGGGAATTTATCGTTTTTTATCGTGGGATGACATATTCTCACCGTGGGGAATGTTTTTGACGATATATCGTAAACGATAACATATCGCACATTCCTAAAGAGAGCTTGAAAGTGATTTAGAGAGAAGATGTAAATTAAAATGTATTTACTTGTATTTTAATAGTGGATATGATCTATAGCTAAACTCATTCTGTCATATATTCAGTACAAGTTAAACATCAGAGTCATGCAACGATGATTACAGAGAACAACAGACAACGTCCTCGTGTTGTGATTCTCTGGCAGCTGCCCTTTTTTTTAATCTAACCTAATTTCTCAGATCTTTACAGATGTAAAGGCGAACAGGAACGCACGAAAGGAACGTTCAGTTTCTAGTTTCTTTCCTCTGGTTTCATAGAGCTGCCAACTTTTTTGTTTCAGAAAAAGTGCTCATTACAAAATGACTACAACTTCTTTCTGACAGAATCAGAATCAGAATCAGAAATACTTTATTGATCCCCGAGGGGAAGATTGCTTGCGTTACAGCTGCTCCCGTTCAAAAGTCTTAGAAAACAAGCAGAAAAATAAAAACTATATACAAGCAAGAATAATACAACTGGAATAAAAATATAAGAAATGAACATCTATATATACAGTGTAATAAATAATGCTACAGTTGAAATATGGGTTATTATTGCACATTATTTGTCGTAATTATCACACATTAAATAAAAAAAGGGAGAAACAAAGTAAATGAGATCCTCCGCGATCAGTAAACAAATCTTGACAAGTAATATTGGTGAAGTGCTTCCTTAAAGGGGCAGTGCGTAGTTTTGGAGAAGAAATTCAAACATGAGGTAATGATGCAAACTCATAAATATTTATTTTTCCATAACTGAATAAACAAGCTGCTCTCAGAGGAAAAATAAGGTCCCCAGAACACTTGTTTGATGCCAGAAAGGTGGCAGGGTCCGCCACATATAAACAAAGTAAGACAGTATGAAACTGTCGTCCTTTAAGGTCAGTTTGTTTATTCAGTCATGAAAACAAAAAGAGTTTGTTTATTTAGTCTGTTGAGGCATAAAAACAGTCAAGATCTTAAAATCTCTTCCCCAAAACTACATAATGCACCTTTAACCAAGTCTAACCTCTATATTAAGCTGTTAGAAAATAATGAAGCTCAAACTAAAACATAAACAAAGACGCTGACACAAACCAGCACAGCTCCACTTTCTATCAGCTGCCACCAATGTGGGTCAGACCACTTGTGCTTTATCCGGTCTGTCCTTTATTTCTCACTCCGTCCTCTCAGACGAACACAGCCTCTATCCACTTCACACACACACACACATCATGTCCACACATCAAGGTTGACCTTGGTCGCCATCATCCATCAGTGAAAAGTACAAGAGCAATAAGAGGACTGGCGGTGAGAGAACACAGCCTCCTTCAGACTCACAGGGCTTCTGACCTGTTTTACAGAGCAAAGATTGGAGAGTCAGTGTGTGTTTGTGTTTGTGTTTGTTAACCGTGTGTGAGGTGTTTGTGTGGAGACAGTAGATGGCAGCTTTATTCAATCTGATGCTTTAAAGTCCCCTGAAATGGCTTTCAGACTCCACAGTCTGATGCGTCTCTGGATCGCAGGATGCTGTGAGGGGCAACAGGAACAGAAACCAGGAGCCATTTTTGATCAGTATCTTGACAATTGACTATTCAATATGTATTATCGCATAGCACACACACACTTTAGAATAACAGCGGCAGACTTACCATTAAAAATAATTTCCTGACACTGAGGAAGTTGGTTGAAAACTACAGTGAACGTTTTTATGCTCCTTAATTGATTTGCGTTGAAATATGAACCTTTGAGATTCTACAAATGTTCTCAGATGAGCAACACAGAGCTTAAATTCTTACTTTTTATTTATACTCTTAAAGAGTGTGTTTCACTTTTGCGAGAGAAGATGTTTCAAACATTAACTGATTTGATGGGCTGGTGTTTCTGATGCGTTAACGCTCCCAAACCAAACAACGAGCAGCACAGAGCTGCTAACGTTAGCTTCTGATATATTAGCATCTTGTCTCCCACACAGTCGGTGTTCCAGCTCTGAAAGGTGATTTTATTTTAACATTACCTGTAACCTGAATCATTTATAGTGTAGTAAGCTAATCATATGGTCGTTGGCTCTGAACGTAACACTGTGTACTTATCCAGGCAGTAAGCTAGTTAGCTTGGCATGCTAGTGTTTGTGGCTTAAAGCAGACAAAGAGGGGATTCAGACCAGGTGTTATCATCCGTCCTGAGTGATCCAATCAGTTCACACCTGGAATTAACCTGCGTCACCGCAAACGTCTTGAGCGGCCACTATTTTAAACGTGTGCCGAGTTAACAAAAAGGCCCAGATAGTGAAGAATTTGTTGTAGAAAAGTGTTTTGAGCGATTTTGCGAGGACCTGGTCTGGTCGGTCTTGTACTTTTTGTTTTGTTAAGTCTTAAAAAAAAAAACCAGAAGACACAGCCCAACAAACTTTATATAGAGTATCGCTCTCACCACAGCCTCATGCACACTTCAACATGCTGACAGGTCTGCTGCGCTTCGTTACAGCTGCTTTGCTCTGATTGGACGATTCCTCTTAAGTGAAGGGGTTTAACAGCAATAGACATATATTTTGATGTTTGACATTTGTCTCACAGAAGCAGGATTCAGTTTAGGAGTCAGCCACTTTATAGATCTGTCAAGAGTGATTTATTTTTTATTTAAATGTAAAATAGAAACAAATGTCTAGTTTTCTATACAGGAGACACAATTAAATGTTTGTGCTGTAAGCTTCCACTGTTGTTCAAGGACTTAAAACTGGTACTTTACACAATGAGATGTACATTTTGGTGTCAGAATCGCTCATTAGCTGTCAGTTTTAAATGAAACAGACTCAGATGGTGCACTGGTACCGATCTGTTCTCTACTGTATGTACAATGAACCTTTGTGCAAAGGTCAGCTTCACCTACATATCAAGTAATGAGTCAGCACAGCTGGGCGTCCAGCAGTGGTTTCAGAGAGAGCGAAGGAGGGAAAAAAAAAAGAGCTCGAAACATGCCAGAGGGTTAAAAACCATCATTATGCAGCAGCGGAGCGGCTAAAGATAGCTGATGCCATTAAGCTCCGCTGCTCAGACTGAGGGGAATGAATCTTATCCAGGTCAGAAACAGAGAATAGAGCGAGAGAGAAGCAGGGCAGCTCTGCCCTCGCATTGTGTCAGGAGTGTCTTCGTGACGGAGTCGTCAGGTTCGAGTGTCGGGACTGAAGGCCGAGATGTCACACGGGTCACCGACCAACGTCACAAACAGACGGAGCGGCGTGACAAAGTAACATCATGGATTGTTCATTTTCTTCTCCTGAATCGATTGGACTCGTTTAAGTTCGGTGACGCTTTAACGTTTAACATGAGCTTCAGAACAAAGTCACAAGAAACAGCTGAACTTAATGACCCAACAGGCACCTTTGTGACAAACAAGTGCTGACACACGAGCTGCCCTTGGTGATGTGTTTACCACTGTGACAACTCATCTGATTCTCATGTGGAGAATATATTTCATGCTTAAAAGTCCCCATTCGTTTTGCCCACAGACGATGATCTGTGACTCACAGGTGGAGCTCTTCCTCAGCTTAGAACAGAAGATGAACAACTGCATCAAAACAACTATATGTGTGTGTTTTTGACTTGAAGACGCCACAGTGCTCTCTGAGAAACTAATTGGCTTTTTGCTATTTTCTCACATTTCATAGCCCAAACTAGACAAAGACTGAAGAATGACAATAATCATAACAGCAGCTCTAAAAACGACACGTTTCCTCTGAGGTTATGAATATCCCACACACCTTTTCCATAAAGTTACCCTCTAAATGAAGAGTGTATTCTTTCTGTTCATCACATTAAATAAACGAGTGGACTCTGCTGAATAAGCTCGGCGGCGCTCCCGTCGACGGAGGGACAGGTTGTACCAGAATGTGGCCTTGACGGCGCTGCGCGCTGTCGTCCCTGCTGGATTAACCTGCGAGCGCTGGGGGCCGTAAGAGGCTTAGTCCACTCTGTCTCCCATTCACTCTCCAAAATCTGTGACGCACTTCCTCTCTCTCTCTCTCTCTCTCTCTCTCTCTCTCTCTCTCTCTCTCTCTCTCTGTCTATACACCTCTCACACATGCTGATCTGCATTAAGTACAGTGTTGAGGTACTTTTACTACAACTTTATACTTCCACGCCACCACATTTCAGATGCAAATATTGTACTTTCTACCACATTTTCATTTTCAGGTTACTTTGCAGATTCAGATTATCAAAACCAAATATATATGTGTGAGTATTTTCACACTGTAGTCAGTATCCGAGTACTTCTCGCCCCCCGGCCTCAGTAAATCTGTGCATTATTCCATCTGGGTCACACCTCATGACTTTCACACGTGCACGTTTCCTCTCACCCTACATACTCTGAGCAGAAATAATCCCCTGACTTCGCTCACGGTGGGATTCCTGATCCAGGATATATACCGTGCCGCACTGTATTAAATTCACAGGTATTATACGTTGACGTGATAATCCCTGACATCTTTATGGAAATTAATTTCCAGCGCTCTCGTGTCCGCCGGTGAACACCAAAGTCGTTCGCAGCTCACGGTCGGGACTTTACCACGGCGGTGGTGGAGGAACTGTTCAGATCTTTCACCGACCTGCAGTCTGCTAGCAAACGTGACAAGCGAAGGTCCTGCATTCAGAATTAAGGAAGGAGCGCCCCAGTCTATTTTTGACAGGTGTAAAATGAAGCTGCACGGAGCAGTTTGCCACAGGAACAGGCACAGAGCGTCCAGTCAGTTTTCAAAATAAAACACCATGTGCAGACACGAGTCTACAGCACGAACAAAGTTGGAAATAAAAACAATAAACACAATCAAACAGAGAAGAAACCATTAACGATGTAGCCTTCTCACCCATGGAAGAAGCACAAAAATAAAGGAAAAGCAGAACAAAACGTTCCCAAGGCCTAACTCAGATTTGTGCTGAATTACAGTACAGTAAACTGAGTTGTGTCAAACCACTGTTGTACAGGAGGCAGTGATGTGTTACAGTCACTGAAGCAGCCAGAAAACTTTGCTTTCTGATCAGCACCCACACAGTGTTTGCATCCTCACCACAGCCTCATACACTCTTTACCTCGGTGCCAAATTTCAGCCACCTAGAAGGAAAAGTGTGGCTGCCAAATTGTGGGGAAAATGTTGTTTGTGGACCCGAACAAACAACCAACCAACCAATCGCCATAGAAACGGGGCACTCGGCACGCACAACTCATGCCGAGTCGGCATGAGTTGTGCGTGCCGCTGTGTCTAAATATTAACAGAAAAATTCAAACATTTTAAAAACTGTCACCGACTGTGTTTGATGAAACTGACCTGCAGCGCTGAGACGGAAATTTCCACCAAAAAAAGGTCCACAAACAAGAGCCGCATTGATTTCTATTTCAGTAACCCACAATGTCAGTTTACTCTTTCTGTAAACATGTTTCTGTGCGAGAGCAGAAGGAGTTTCACATTTGCTGGGAAAAAAATCCAAGTGTTGGTCACGGAAGCAAGACGGGTGATGAGTTTTTCCTGCCTGAAGACGGAGATGTGGCTGCGGACTTGTTTTGTGTGACCTTGTGGTTTCTCTCCACAGTTTACAGGCCTCAGTGTGACCAGCGGCGTCGACCAGATGGTGGTGCTCCACACGTCCTCCCAGGACGACGTCCTGCTGTGTCTGCAGCGAGGGGCGCTGTGCCCCAACCAGGACCGAGTGGGCGAGCTGGTGGGAGCGATGGTGGACCACTTCACACGGTCAGTTCTGTTTTCTCACCAGGCTGAAAGCTC
The DNA here is from genome assembly GCA_039737535.1 of Lagodon rhomboides. Taxonomy (NCBI): domain Eukaryota; kingdom Metazoa; phylum Chordata; class Actinopteri; order Spariformes; family Sparidae; genus Lagodon; species Lagodon rhomboides. Next base: position 6,986,646 of record CM077799.1, read on the forward strand.
GCTAATTGTGTCCTGTGGCTCCGCTATCTTTGAAATGAACAGCGTGAGGAGCTGAGTAGTTTCAGGGACGTGAGATACTTTGATTCCTGATCTCTTGGCAGGATTTCGCTTCACAAAGACGAATCTCAGGGTCGACGCTGACATGAGGATGTGACCCGGAGACACTGCGAACGCTAAAGCTGAATACTGATCCTAAAGTCCGAGATCAGTTTTTTGTAAAAACTCAACCTGGACCAAACTCTTTTTTGACATTCAGAGAAAACATCATTGGTCGTCAGTTAGTCGCAGGGTTGGTAGTTTCATCCCAGGTTGAAGTGACCTCGAGCAAACTGCTCATAAAGGACAAGCTGGTGTCATGTATGAGAGCTCCATAACCATTCACACCTGATCATGTGTGTGAACCACCGGCTTGTTTAAAGATGGAAGACACGATACAGAAAAATGAAGCCAAAACACCTCGATCACCCGAAGACAGAGCTCGTATCCGTATCCATTTCACACTGGTAGGAGGAAATGTAGACATGTTGTTCAGCTGTTTTAATAACATTTTGTCCATTAAACGTTATAATAAACTTACAAAGTGTGCTAGTCCCACACATTCACCTCTCTGATCTGACAATGGACACGTTGACAGGTGATCCAGTCAGACTGGCACCATTTCTATCTGCTCTCACATCTTTTTCACGGACTCAAAGAGTGAGTAAGCTCGTGTTTTGTGCCGTGTTGTCGGTGTTCGCAGCAGCTGTTTCCACTTTAACAGACGTACAACAGATTTTCTTTATATCAGTCCTCCACCTCAACATGCACATTCCTCTCAAATCAAGTTCAAGGTTGATTAAATCGTCATTCTGCAGCACAGAAATGTCAGCTGTAGTCCCTCTATGATGCACAAGAAAACAACTTCAGGATACGTTCAGGTTGCAGTTGTTTCTGGGTCTTTTCAGAAGCACTACAGTCATGCGACCACTTTTCATACATAACAATTGTCTGCACTTGCTGACCATTTATTTGTTTGCTTGTTCGTTATAAGATGAGACTTGTTTTCATGAGAACAAAACACGGCAGCAGCTGATTTCACTCATTAGAAAACATTCAACAGAGGAGGAGAAATTAATTATCGATTGTTCGGAGGGAGAACCTGCAGCCCGTCGGGTCCCAACAAACAGCTCGGCGTCAGACTCATTGTCACCGGTCAGAGACCCGCAACTAAAACCGAGTCTATTAACGCGGCATAACAATTACGCAAATCATATTCTTGGCATTTATCACTGTCATAGTTGTCGGCGTCCGCGCCCCGCTCTGAAGAGCTGCCGTGAAATGAATCAGTCGCGCTGACATTTATCACATTTATCACTCGGAACCCTGATTTGTCGTCGCTGTTTGGAAAATCTGATTCACATCCACCCACATTTATCTCTGCCAGACTTCATTTGAATGGCTCGACCAGCACGTTTTCACACACGGCAGGCTGTTTCGGTGGCGTCGCTGGGCGTGTACGTGTGTGTTGCAATGTGTGTGTGTGTGTGTGGGTGTGTTGGTGTAAGCATGGCCCGATGAGGCAGCGCCCGGTCTGCTGTGATTGGTCTCCCAAAGCGTTAATCCGCCAAATCCTGCCAGGACCACGCTGAGTGACGTCAAAAGAGGGAAGAATTCACACAAACACACAGTTTCTCCCCGGTGGAAATCCACTGTGCTTCTGCCAAAACCCACCAAATCTTTAAACTTCAGACTCATTATTTCGGGGGGCTTTTATTTTCCAAATTGGAGTTTAGGTGCGCTTACTTAGTGCTTCCGAGGCTTTCAGCCGCTAATTAAGACACACAATAACACACTTAGGCCACACGACAACAAAGCAAACCATCTGCATTTGTTTATTTGTTTACTTGGATCGGTTTTAGCTCAAGGCGAGAACAGAGCCGAGTCTCCCAGGAGGCCATATTAAAATCACAATAAAAACATTTTCGGAAACACACACACACACACACACACACACACACACACACACACACACACACGTACATATGTACCTACAGGACATGAAAATGCAAATTGGATTTTAAAAATACCGTTTGCAGACTCAGCGCTCTGTAGCGCTGCGGCTAACGGTGTCTTCACCATCAGTTCATCTGCAGAGTTCTTCTTCTCGATGAACTGTTTTACTTATAACACGTCAGAAAATGTGTGAAAAACGCATCATCACACAAAACTGGACCATCTCTACTCTTATTCTTCGTCTTCATGTGTCTGTGACTGTCTGTCATATGACACAAAGACAAAAAAAACAAGTGAGTAGAAGAGAGTGCACAGGAAAAAGCGCCCGTCACCTGTTGTGAGTATCTTCATGTCTGTCACATATTCTACAGATACAGACATTAAAACTGCAGTGAAACGTCGAGTATGATGTCGATACGACTGTCTTCAGGTCGGTTTCGGGTCTATTCTTGCAGAGAACCACATGCCTGCTGTGTTCGAAATAGCCACGACTTGAATCTCTTGATGAAGAACCGCTGCGTGAGAACGTGCGATTCACAGCGTTGGTGCGTCTCTAACCTGTGGACGTGGACACCGAAATGAAACGCAAGATGTCACTGCCTGTCGATTAATTACTTTGGCTGTAGTTAATTGTTTTAATCAGTACGGATGCATTTATCGGCCTGATAATGAGCAAATTGATATTATCGGTTATCAGCTGATAACTGCAACATGACTGCTGTTTGCACTGCAGTTCCACAATGGTTCAAACTTTGAGTTTAGACACAGCAGGTCTTATTATAGCTATGAAGTCACCCGTCTTAGCTCCCTCCCTCTTTCGCTCCCTCAGATGTGCACAGACTACAGATCAGGGACTTCAGTCATAGATAATGACTGAATTTTCCTTTTTGGGTGAACTTATCCTTTAAGTCTTTACGTGATTTAAGGCGCCGCGTTGAGATAAAACATCATATTTTACTTTCAGTCACTTCTTTATCGTTCTCGGCTCAGAGGCGGGCAGACGGTAGCAGCACCAGGGTGTGTGTTCCACTTTTACGAGTCGGTCTGTGTGTTTGCTCAGTGAGCTGATCCCAGATCCCCGCTGAGGCTTTTGTGGGTTTTTACGAGTCTTATACTTTTGGTCTGGGTTTGGTGTGTTTTCGGGGGGAGGGTCCCTGCAGCAGCAGCAGCAGCAGCTGCGGGGCTCTGGTTCGGGCTGCGCCGCGGAGGAGAGCCAGCCATCGGGAGTCAGTTTCAGCCCCTCCGCCCGTCTTTGTGCCACCATCTGCGGTGAATGGAGGGGGGTCGCGACCCCTACCAGGCTACTCATCAAAAGGCTCATGGGACAAAGTCAGGGGGCGAGCCGTGGAAGTGTGTGAGCATGTGCGAGGGGGGAGGAGGAGGATGACTACACACACAACACACTCCCCTTGTGCTTCCTTCTGTCAGGAAGTGAGGTCTCGGCCGATGAGAGTCACGCGCACATCATCTCAGTTTATGAGGTTTGGAGGACGGTCAGGGGAGGAAACAGTCAATGGAGCGATTGTGACTCCCGCTGCGTCTCCTCTCCAAACGCCAGAGAGGAGAGATCTGCGAGTGTTTACAGCTCAGAGAGTGTGAGAGAGTTGTGCAGAAAAAAAAACAAAACTGGGTCAGGGGGAGGCAGCGTTAGAGGCACAAGGTAAAGTCTCGACTTCAAAGCCGACTCCGTGTTGTCGGGCGAGGACGGCGAAGACAAGCTGTCTGGTTCTCTGTCATGTCACATCCGCGTCTCGTTCCCTCGGCGGAGCGCGCTCCTCCGCTCGCTTCATCCGTCGCTCTTTCCTGTACGTACCCCCCCCCCACCTCCACCCGTCCTCTCATCCCTGTCTGTCTGCTGCTTTCTCTTCCTGTCACCTGGGCCTGAGCTGTCAGCATGAATGAGGCGTGTGTGTGTGTGTCGGTATGTTTACTGAGTAAGAAGTAGTGTGCTTGTGAGTGTGTGAGTTTGGGGGGGAGGTGGGACCATCTGCTGGGACAGCTGGGGGCGTATGAGCGGGCTAAAGGCAGATTTAAGGGTTTTGATCGGCCCCGGCCTTAAAAGATTGAGGAGGATTCTTCGCTTAAAAGGCAATTTGGGGATTTTGATTGTTTCACTGATCACTGCAGAGAAAAGCTTGTTGATTTCTTAATTTCTTCCCAATCAAAAAAAAAAAAAGTGTGAAATACAAACAAAACCCTAAAATATGAAACCGGAAACATCACGTCAGGTCACAAGTCTTCAACTTCCAGGTCCAAAGTCGAGTCTCAAGTAATTTAATTTCCTGTCAAGTCAAGTTGTGATCAAATTGACTGGAGTTGATTGCCGTTCAGGAGATTATTGTGTTGTCTCGCCGCAGAGTTCAGCCTCGATCGGTGTGACCTCCTTCTCACGGTCTCCTTTTCCCACCTCTCCTCCTCTGCCTCTCTATTTGTTTCTACTTCCTCAATCTCTCCCTCCCGGTCCTCCTCTCTCCATCTCCAGCGTTTTTTTTTTTCTCCGCTCTTCTAAATCAGCACTTTAATTTATGAATATGGAAAGACCTGGGACGGTGTTGCATTAATAGCAATCTTCTGGGTCACCCCTCCCTTCCCAGCGTGGCGAGAAAAAAACGAGGCGAGAAAAAAAAAAACTTGATTTCATTAACCTCAAAGCATCTGTGAGTGGTCTTGTGATGTGGCTGTAATGACCGGAGACGCAGCGAGCGCTACAGATGTCGGAGGACTTGTTGACTTTCCAGTTCGACCTCGTTCGGACGTCAACAGTTTATCGGTTAGCGCAGAAGCGGGCGAAATTAGCGCTCTCTATTCTTAATTCGCTTTTTAGGTCGTGAAAGGCGTCATCCCGAGCCTGAAATAGCCTCCTCTGTCTCTCTGCCTCCCCTCTCTCCTCCTCCCTCAGTGGCTGTCCTCAATGTGTTCGTCTCGCAGTCGGTCCTGCCGGCCGGAGCAACAGGAGATCCAGCCGGTGCTCTGAACTTTCCTCGGTCAGCTCGTCCCCTTCTGCTCACTTCGTGTCCCTCGCTTCGTGTCTCGTTCCACGCCACAGCTTCTGATCAGGTTCTAGTTTTGGTTCGATCTGTAACCACAGCGAACTCTTCTATTGTATATTCTCACAGGTCACGGGGTTCGGTGACTCAGTCCGGCCTGAATCGAGCCGTTGATTGCAGCCGGGTCCTGGCTGTGACCGGCCGCCGTCAGCGTGCGTGTGAATAATTCAAACCTCTGTGCAAAATGTGCTCGTATCATAACACATTCATTATCCTGACATAAAAAACATATCGGAGTTCAGTATCTGTAAGCAGAGCTGGCAGCGACTCGGTGTTTTTCTGGGTCTGTCTTTCATCTTGTGACCAAAACGCTCGTATTAAGATGCCACGGCTCATTTTTTATGGATAAATGAATAATATGTAGGTTGCATAGCGAGGTCAGACGTATTAAAAATGATTGATATTTTTGTAAATAAATAATTTATCCGACTTAAAGAGGAATTCACTGAATGTACTGAACATGAGTGTAAACGTTAGCATGTAATTCTGAGTTATTTAGCACATAATGTCACAGAGCAGCTGCGATGAGCCATCAGTTATAGTCAGAGCAACTGGGGTTGAAGCAATATACTGTTTTCAAGGTGTAAAAAATGGCTTGAAAAGGGTATGAAAGTTGAAAATCTCATCCTGTTGCACCTCAACAACTCTTCTGTAGCTATCCCGCTCATTTCTTTTGCAATGTGTCTGTACTTTCTAACTGAAGTGCGCAGCAGTGCTCGTTTTCAGGTGGTTATACACGAATGAAAACATAATTAAGAACATTATATTTAATTTCTTCCAGTATATTCCACCTAAATCCTACACACTGCACCTTTAATTAATGGATCTGAGTACTTCTTCCACCGCTGGTGTATTACTGCAATCTGTCTTTTGAATATACTTAAATTCAAGTCAAAGTCAGCTGCCCACACTGTTCTGTAGAGAGAGAGATTAAAGTAAAGCTTCAGGATGCTCTGCTGCAGTTTTCGCTCATATTTGAACAAGTCTGTTGACACACAACCTGATTTTACACACAAATTGAATTTAAAGCAGGTTGGATGATGTCTTTCCATTTAAAAAAAAAAAAGGTTAAAATGGCAGCGAACTATCAGCCTTTTTTCTGTTAAACCAACTCTTCATCTATAATTTCGTGTCTTTTTCTGATGCTCATGAAATGGAAGCCACTTCCCAGGTGAAACAAATTTCAGACACGAACGAGGCGACGTGATGTAGAAGACGGATTTAACGGCGTGATGGATGGGTGGGAAACATCAAACGTGCAGATAAAGACTCAGACGGCGAATTCTACATCGTGTTTCTCCCCTCATTCCCGCACGTTAACATCAAAGAGACTGTGGAGGAGCAGATTTTAGAAAGACGTCCTGACTGCGCCTCCCGCTCGGATGTTAAGTCTCGGGGACTTTCTGTTTTTTCGAGCGTCTCGGAGCCTCCTGGGCGCACTCAGTCGGCTGCTGACCTTAAAAACTGCACCGGCAATCAAAAGGCCTCTTTGTGGGCTTAAACGACGCACACGTGCCGCCTTAAAATCGACCTCCGAGTGAGACAAATGGATTCCTCGGTGGCGTTTTCATTCTTCACAACGGCCTCGCTGTACTCTGGGCGCCGCACGGTGATTTATGGGACAGAATATAAAAGTTTTATCTCACGTTTTCGCTGTTTTCTAGTGTTTTTCACTCGGCTGAAGATGTTTGGGCCGATATGATGGCATCAATAACAGCTGACTCTCCCTCGAGGTGCAACACAAAAAAGCTCCAGCTGCATAAAAAAAAACCCTGATGGCGTTCGACCCTCTTCCCTCATTGATAATCGATTCGATGAGACGCCCGGCTCCTCCGCCGCGCTCCATCACCGGCTCGCTGTTAAACTGATTTGATCTTATCTCAGAAACACGTCAGCGGTCTTCAGAATTAATCAGCACGGAGGATATTATTGACGCCGGCGCAGCGAGCGTGCAGCGCACTGAGTGACACACACTTATGATTCAGGACGTGTGCGTGGAAAAGGTACCACTGTGCTGCTTCTGCATCTTAAACTGTAATTGCGCCGTTTATATAAATCACTCTACATGTGTTACAGTATGACTCATTTTTTTTTCCCAGAATGCCCCCTGACGAGACTCAAGACGCAGGGTGCAGCTGGTTGAGATAGGCCCACTGTTACCGATGACGTTGATGTTAATTATAACGGACGAAATCGGTGATGATCAACGCCGTGACGCCGACGCCAACCCCGCGGGTTTGTCTGCTCCCCGCCTGCCCGGTGACCTCACCCAGAGGACTGGAGCGGCCTCGGCCCACGTCGCCCCCGTGGCGAAGGCCGTAGATGCTGCGGTTGCCCCAGCGATGGTTGCCAGGCAGCTGGGGAAGTGCTAATTAAGATTGCGAGGGGAAATTGCAGTCTTCTGGTGAAGAGGGGGTTCTGAGTCGGGTGGGATGGAAGAAAGGGCGGCCGTGGGTGGAGGTGAAGTGGAGGCGCTGATGGACGGAGAGCGACAACACAGACAGCTTTTAATCCTTTTGTTTTAAAGGAGACATTTTAGGAAAAAAGTGTATTTACTCTCAGGTTTATTGCACTCTTGTAGAGTGGTGTGGTGATGACGTTTTTATCAGAATCAGAATCAGAATTTCCTTTATTTGACCCGCAAATGGGAAGATTTCTTCATCACAGCAGCCAAAACGCTAACCCGGAAGATCGCCCTGGTTTCCTCAACAAAAAGCCGATGGGATTTTTGAATTGGACTTGTTGTTGGACCATTTTCATACATCATTTATATTTCATAAACAGCTGTTATTGTTTGTTTACACAGAATGCCATCCAACATTACTCGTTAGCTAGCTACTGATTAGCCATTTCTTTCCGTCAATCAATGCATTTAAAGAACAGAAGTACAGAAATACTATCTGAAAAGTTCACAGTTTGGTTCAGTTCTGGAAAAACCAACAACAGTTCTTTCATTTATGTGAGCCGCCTCTAAGGTCATGGTAGAGCTACTGTGTATTTGGGCAACTAAAACGTCTTGGTTCTGGTCAGGGAACGATTGCGGTCGTGGTTAACGGAGACCACGTTGATTGCTGGTTGGAGACGGGATTCCAACCACAGGGTCCGGTGTCAAACACGGACAAATTGTACTCCCAACCATCCGCCCATCGCTCCTTCCTGAGAGGTTTGGCAGCACGGTGACAACGAATTATAACGCGGCTTCGTTTCACACAATAACCGGAAAGATTTAAAAAGCCAAAATCTTTTGTTTGTTGTGCGCTGACTTCCATTTTCGACTAGATTGGCTCTTGTTTATCACCCATCTGTATCTGAACAGAGGCATTCGCATGAGGAGTGGCGTTTCGTTATCTTTGCCATCAACAATCTGAGCCTCCGCAGTCGTCAGCTCTCCTCTCGCAGCAGCAGGAAGCTTCACGTTGCTGCACCGCGGGCCTCCGCAGCCCGTCGTCTGCTGTCCTCAGGCGCAGCCAGAGGCTTCCTCCAGCTCGCTCTGCTCGGTGTCGGGTTTGACAAGAGGTAGCCGGCACGATGAGATCAGTATCGCGCTCAAATCAAAACCATGTGGAGGTCAGTGGGTTTCTGTGTCGGGTTAGTCGCCGCCCCAGTAGGGCAGGACAGCTGGTTTGAGGGGGCTCAGCGAGGCGGGGTTCGAGGTTGACGAGGGGCCAAGAGGGACTTTTGGAAAACAGAGCGAGGCCACACCTGTTGGAGTGACTTGTGATGAACGTTGACACAGATTTGGACTTGTGCAGTGAGTTCAAGTTCTTTTAACACTACAGCAAATGAAGTGGCAGCTGAAAGACTGAAAATACAGAAGCTTCCTGCAAAAACTGGTGATCATTTTGCAAGAATATTGTTTTTTACCTCTACAGATATGCAGCCTGTTCCTTCTCTGATATCCTTAGACCTAAATTGTCCTGACACAGACCATGTGGTAATTTATTAAAGGATAAATTCACCCAAAAATGAAAAATTCAGTCATTATCTCTTTTACCTGTCTTGAAAAGACATTTTCACTGTAGCGGCTAAGCTAAAAGCATTAGCACACATACCGTCTGTAATGGGTTTCTACAGCTAGTTTTTGTGCTAAGCTAGGCTAAACATGTCTTATTGACATTTTGAAAAACAAGTAGTATCTGTTTCATAAACACAGACGTGGCTCTGTGAGATGTTTAGCCTAGCGTAGCACAAAGAGAGGGGGAAAGGTTAGCTTAGCTCGATTAAAAGTGAATAACTGTCTTATTTACACACAAAGAGGAGTACTTTTACTTTAAACAATAGTATTAATAAGCTTTCAAGACACTATTTACAGTTTTTTACTCATATATAAACTCTATCTTACTCAAACAAACAGATTTGACTCTTTCTAAAGCTCTCACCTGGCGTGTGTGTGTGTGTGTATCTGCTAAACCAGGTATGCCAGCACTATTACATAACATCTAAGAAATTATGTAATCTGCATTAATTAAATTCACCTTGAAGTGAGCCTTCCTCTGCCGTGATTATAATCAGCCATGTCTGTGAAGAGGACCGGTCGGTCTGGGGAGGATTGGACACAAACAGCTACATTAGCTCGCTGCTGCCAAAGCACGCACACGGCTGCCAAGCTGGCCAATACGCGTGAGCCAGCCCCGCTTATTAGTCACATTATCAACATTCAAAGACGTCCACAAATAGCTGTTTGGCAAATAATATTCTGCATCTGCCTCCGAAAGCCTTCACGTCGGGTTCAGACAAAGTGACTCCGCTGATAGAAAAACAACAGACCGATCTGAATACATTCACCAGAGAACGGCCGTCACAAGCCGGAGTATCGACCACGACCTCACAGTCCCCCGAGCCTCCGGACGTGACGTCGGTGGACGCAGGCTCTTTGTATGCAGAGACTGAGCCTCGTGCCCGGGCAGCTTGTGTTTGGAGCAGCGACTGAGGCTGCAGGATCCCCGAGGGCCGACAGGAAGTAGCGACTTCACAGTGGATCATCTTCAGCTGACGCTGCAGAGCCACACTTCCTTCTCCCAGCTGTCAGCAGGAGGATTAGGTGTGTGACACCAACAGCACCTGCATTCTGGACGCGACTGTGATCAGAGGAAATCATCCGGCGGCAGGATGAAGTGTGAAGTGATGAATAACAAACTCTTTTTGTTTGTTCATTCCTCTGGAGATGTTTGAGAGGAGCTGAGGATGCTGAAATGAGATTAATTATCATTTTAGGCCTGAAGATGGTTACAGAATTCAAACACACCTTGAAGAAGACATATATGTTTTAAACCTGGTCTTTCTGTGTTTCCCGCTCGCTGTCTGGATCCTTGTTGGGATAGAGGAGCAGGACGATGTGTTGGGGCGACATGGCCCTCCAGACAGGCTTTTCAGAGGCTTCAAATCAAGGGATGTGAGAACTCAACTTATTTACAATTGCTACTAGTTTGCTGATATCTTGGCAGCTAAAGGCCCTGACACACCGAACTGACATCAAACAATAAGCTGCGATGAAGGCCAACTGTTGCATCGCCTGTGTCTCATCCAGAAAGCTGCACCTGAACGCATCGCAAAGACTCCAGCCGACAGCCAACTAGCTTGCATGTTCTGCGCCTGTATAAAAGGAAATACTTCTCTGCTGGAGACACCACTCTCACCAATACAGCCGCTTCTAATCAAGAATATGTCTGATGAAACGTTTCAAATGGCTCTGGCGAAGAGGCAGACGAGAAAACATGAAGAGAAACCGCACTAAATGTGTGAAGTCGTTGATACAACGGCGGCAGGCTCACTGATACACTGAGCTGAACAGCCAATCAGAGTGATTTCACTCACCAATGAGCGGCATCGAATTCTAAAAGCTCAATAGGCCGAAAAGACTCCGACAAGGGCCGTCCAGGACACCACACCGCGGCTGCTAGAGCCACTAATGTCCAGGACGATGCCGACCATCGGCCTGATGTGTCGGGCTCTGAACTCGCGTCCTGACATTAGACTCCCTCCCTTTCATGTTAAGACGGCCAAAATGTGAAGTTCAGCTGCGATGTTGCTGCACTTAATGTAAACTCTGTCAATGAAGAGCTTCACAGGAATCGTAAAACTAACATGTATTTGTTTTTTCTCTCTTCCAGCATAAAGAAAGTCCAGTTTCCCGTGAAGGTCTGCCGTTCTGGCGTGCAGCTCCAAATGCGAGGCAAGCCGAAGAACGTCAGCGTAGAAACCAAACCCGGCCAGACCAACGCGGACTTCAAGAAGAGCCGAGACGGTTTCACGCTGTTCGTCCCCGGGAACTAACCGTCCGACTGATCCGCCAACAGCAGTATCGAAACCTGAGCTGGTCGAAGCGTCCGTGAGGTTCATGAAGATGTAAATATGTGACTCTTACTAGGATTGTTAAAATATTTTTTTCACAAAGGTTTTAACGTATTGACACGTAGCAGAGTCGCTGTCAGAGTCTGCTTCCTTAATCTGGAGCTGCAGGAGGACGATTACAAAAGTGACGAATAGTTTTAGAGGCAAATTTAAGAAATTAGACGAGTTAATGTAGAGACTCGTGTGATACTGTCTTTGCTTTTGCTCTTAACAAAGCAATTTAAAGATGTTCTTTAATTGAAAAACGCAACATAAACATATAGGCACTTTTTTAAAAGACAAATGTGTACATCACGATGCATAAAAACAATCAGCCGGAAACATTTCAGATATATTTTTGTACATTGAGTTCTTTTTTTTTTTTTTTTGCCGTGTCTTCTCAGAAAAGGCAAACTGTGACGATTATTCCATGTCAGAAGTGATAAAAAGAAGAAAGAGGAACAGCGGAAGAAAAATAAATTATTCAAGATTTACTAAAGCGAGTTCTCTGTGTTTTAATTTCCCTCTGAAGCGCCGCCACATGAGGAGACGGCGCGCCGCAGACGAGCCTTCATTATGCAGAGATTCAAATATGTTTCTCGAATGTGCTCCGCGGCTTTAAAGGGAAGACTAACGACACGATGAAGTGAATGAAACGAGTCAGGAGTCCGTCGGTGTGTAAAAGCTGTGTGTTGTTCCGTGGCGGAGAGGATTTCCTGTACAAACATGGTTAATTTACAGCCTCGGTTTGAGTCCTGCTGTTTGTACGAAGAGAGAAAAACGGCACTCGGTGACGTAAGAGCTGTTTCCTCTCTCGTCCCTCTGGTGTCCTCTGGATCAGATCAGCGGGGATGATAATCACAAACGGACGGACACTACAGCAGACACTTTACAGGATTTCGTCTAATGTTTAAAAGTGTTCAATGCAGTTTAAGTTAAATTGGATTGGTTTCCTATAAAACTCACTTTCTCTGTGTGATTTTGTCCCAGGAAAATGAAAGTGACTGGCAGTAAAATGTACATTTTAAACACAGCTGATAACATCCGCTGTTGTGTACTTGCGAAGGTTTAAATTTAGTCCCTAAGCCGCCTGCTGTGTTTTTTCCGTATGGTGGATATTTCAATTTGGACCGACGCTCTTCATATCTCACTGAACAGTTTAGTCTGAGGGCTTAATTCTGTCGTCTGCCGCCAGTTTTCATCCATCGCTCTCCGCAGTGACCTGTTAGTACGACTTAGTGACGGCCTGCCCTCGCTGTGACTTGGCTTTCGCTGCTCTCTGACACAGTCCCTGCTGTGATTCCCCCAAATCTGACTGCTCGGTAATGCTCTGAGCTCTGAGTGTATGCAGATGTGTGTGTGTGTGTGTGTGAGGACGCTTTGCTGGTTGGCGTATTTATCTTTGATGAGAAGGTTTTTGCATAATGTGGAGCCACTTTGTTGCATCTGTATAATTCACACCGAACTCAGCGAAATCTTCCGTGCGAGTTTAACTCTGCAGACGTCAACGCTGCGCCGCGTTTGTGTGGAGAACGTTCGCACCTGTGACAGTCGATTTAACACGTGCGATCAGCCCCGCACCTCTTCAATCAACACTCTGCAGCTCAGAATAACCGGAGCTGCTAAAAAACACAAACGTACACGATGTTGTGAGAGCGTGATCTGTGAATATGGATCTGTGAAAGTGTCAACATTCATCTCGGTGTTTGTGTTTGTGTCTCCGGCTTTGTGTCCGCGTCTATGGCCCCGTTCACACCTGGTATCAACATCTGTCCTGAGCGATCCAAACACAAGTGAGGGGCTCTGAGTGCAGGTGTGAATGTCCCCGAGGATGACGCAATATCACCAGACTCCCTTTACAAATCACGTGATTTTAGGAGTTGTTGCGTGAGGAGAAATGTAACAAACTTTGCGAAACTTTGCTACAGCAAATTCTAAATCTCTCGTGCTTTCTTGTAAATTCGGCATTAAATGCAATACATTAAGTTGTTTTCTTTCCTTGTAAATATTGTCGCAACAATACAGTACCGGCCTGCCTGCTTCCATGTCTTTAGCAGCTTTTTGAACACACTGTTTCAACGGATTTCACCAATAAATTTATGAAAGGAGGCAACATTTTATTGGCGGTCAAATTTGAGATAAACAGTCAACAGTAGCCACTATAAGCTACTTCTTTGTTGCCAGTTGAGGAAGTCCCCAGACTCCCTTTAAAAATCGCCCAATTTTGAGAGAAGTTGAGTTATGAGAAACTTTATAGAGTTTGTGAAACGCTGTCTACAAAACATTCCTAACTATTAAGGCTTCCTTGTTAATTCGGCAAATGTTAAACAATCAGTTCTTTGTGTATAATATTGTGTCCGTTTGTCATGCGAGATTCACGAGATGCACATTAATGCCCCTTCTAGACTGATGGACTTAAAGCTGTCCACTTGTCATCCGGTCTTTGTCATGTGCTCACCCCCAATCCACAAAAGTGTGTCACAAATGACTGTCATGTAAAGTTAAACTGTAGTTACCACAGTAAGAATACTTGCTTCTTTTAAATACAACCTGACCTTGAGCTAACAGACATCAAACATGTCTGCTATGCTAAGTCCACTGTTTTGCTTGTGGAAATTTAAAACTCAGCTTCCCTTCTCTTCTCTGGAAGCTGCCTTGGAACAATATGACCGCAATGATGCACTCAATTTGTCTCGTGAATGTCATCCAGATTGTAGCCTGAGGAAGCACTTATCAGCTACTTACAAATCCCTCCTGAGACATCCGTCCTCAGGCGCTTTCGACACCAGTTCACACCTTTATTCTCGTAACTCTCATCACTGAAACGTGACCCACAGGTGACACCGACGTGTGAACGACCCCAGAAGAGGTTAAATGCCCGGTTCTCCCCGGCAGTCAGGAGAGAGGACCCTGTATGAAATGTCAAATGTTGTCTAGAACAAAAGAGCAAATCCAAACATAGATCGCATTTTCGTGAATGAGTGAAACAAAAGGAGACAAGTTTATTGAAATACATAGTCGATAAAATGAGCTGCAGGTTTCTGGTGTGAAATTGATTTTAAACACAAAAGACACTTGCTGGATGGTACACACAAGTTGAAGTTAAAGATTTAAGACTTTTTCTTTGCCAGGACAACCCATCCACCTGACAGGTGTGACATATCAAGCTGCTGATTAAACAGCACGATTAGTGCACAGGTGAGCTTCGTACTGGACACAATAAAAGGCCACTTGTGCCAAATGTGCAGCTTTGTCTTGAGAAAAGACATTAATTGCACACAGAGCTGCATGTTTTGGTTACGATACCTCTTCTTCAAAACATCAACATCAGCATCTTGATCATTCACTCCTGTTAGGTGGATTGATTATCTTGCCAAATGAGAAATTGCCAAATTTGTGCCCGAAATCTGAGAGAAATTATTCTGTTTCCTGCATTAAAAAGTCTTAAACTTTTTTTCAAACATCCTCATTCCAGCCAGGATCCTTGTGCATCTTTGTGTTTTTCTATTTTGAGCCTTTTATGTCTGTGCAAAGTGCCCGGCGTTACCCACAATGCTCTTTGCCTTCAGGTCCTAGTAACTAGGTGACCTAAGTCGGCAGCTGTGCAGCAACACATCCATTCTCCGCCACTTCTGGTGTGTTTGGTTATCCTGAGAGCTCATTAGTCAGAGTAAAGTGCAAGTAAACATCGGGCAGAGACAGCCGTCCTCCACTCATCTCACCCGTTCGCTCTCTCGCTCTCTTTTGACATTTAATTGTGTTTAGTGGCAAAATAATGCTAATTGTGAATCTAATTCCGAGTCTGATTTGGTTAAAAGCCCACATATTTCTGGCACAATCGAGTCAAGCCTCTGATGGGGAAGAAAATCCGAACGCTCGCTCCAGCTGCGGAGGGAACTCGTGCTCGAGCAAATGAACGAGATCTGTTTATTGAAATGCCACAAACAAGCGACTCATCCTCGGCCTCGCGCTCATATCTGTTCCCGCGGAGGCTCGAGTGTTTTCTGCGCCAAAAGTGAAGGCCTGCCAATCTCGCTGCCTCTGCAACACCGTCAACTGGACACCACAGCTCGTCACCCAGTTACAGCTCCGCCAATCAGATCCTGTACGTCCTATTCAATCAGGAACAGAGATTACGGCATATACGCGGAATTTGTTTGCATGTAATCCTTTAATCATTGACGTAAAAGCCATGATTTATAAATGAAGTGTGAGATCAGTCTTTAAAAATGCAAATTCCCGCACATCCTCTCCATCACTGATTATTAAAGGCATTTTGTGTGTGTTTTTATACACACACACTTCCTAAACAGATGAACGGTTAATCATCAGATCAGGCGAGCAGAAGCAAAAATCTCCTTCTCAGACAGAAGATTTATTCATCACGTTTTGCTTTTTTTTTCCGGACAGACTGTGATAGGTTTCGTTGGACGGCAGCAGCAATTGTTTTCCCAATCGTTTCCTCATTATATTCACAGCCGCTCCGTGCTGCCAAGCGTCTCTTCCACGTAATTTTTCCACTCATTTTCCACTGTGACAGCTCCGATCACGTCCCTCCTCGCTGTGGATTGAAAAGCACACACTCGCACCCCGGCTGGCAGACGAAAACACAACATCGCAATCAATCGAGTGGTTTGAACAAAGACGCATGTAAATCAATTCTAATTTTGTTTTTTTTATTAAGATGAAGTTTCTTGGTTTCTCCTTGTACAAATGGGATGCTCCTACTTCTAATCTAATTTATCAGGACTGGCAATTGTTGATGCAATCACTTAAAGCGCTGTGCAATTCCATTACAAAAAGACTGGCACCTGGTCGGTCTCTCTTTAGAGATTAGCAGCCCTGCAGCGAGGATTTGGTAATGAGTTGGAGAGGATTTACCAGTGGGAATATAATATGTGTCCCAGAGCTGCTGTGTTTTTCCCTCTAAATCCTCTCAGGGCAGACCGGCCACTGGTTTGGTGAGCGCTGCAGGTTTTCCAGCATCCCCTCCGTCATCAGCCCGAGGGGAGGTCACATGCTGGAGATTACAGTAACATGAGGGGGGAGATTGGTTTTTACTTTGGCTCGCTCTGAATCAACATGCCATCAGCCTGAATGCTTACTAATCAGGAAATATTAGAGCAACCAGAGTGCTCAAACTGGATTTTTTTTTTTACATTCCTAAACCACATTCATGTAAAAACCACTTTCCAGCATGTTAAATGATCCATATTTGATATAAACTGAATCACTGTCACATTGTGCTCACAACAACAACTTCTGGGTAGTTTTGCAACTGTATTGTCTAAAGATTAAACACAGTTGTCAGGCCTCTTTGGCCTTGTTCTTGGTTATCTGCTGCTCGTTGCAACAACCAAAGGGGTCGGTTTGTTTACTGGGAGAACTACAGCTCCCAAAAACGTCCTTACCAACAAAATTTGGTACTTCAATCCATCACAAAGCATCACACATATGTTTTGTATTTAAAATCTAAGCTGAAAAGTAGCTATAGCTTTAACATAACTGCAGTGGAAAGAAAATTCCCATCTCTGCTATAAGTGGATGAACAGAAATACTCAAGTCAAGTATTAAACATTTACATTTTAGTTTAGTATAGTTTAATTCAGTTTAACAAAACCCCTGTTTGCTGGATATAAGTTTGCCTGCTTGTTTTTAGCACTTCATGAAGCTTTAATGAGACCTCTGATTGCTCTTCAACAAACTCGACATCCCCACAGAGTCTTGCGGAGTCCCCCTCCGGTGGTGTCCTTCGCCCACTACTTATGGGTGCATGGCTGAGTGAACCATCTGTTCACTCAGTCAGGATGTGCCAGCAGGCGACTGCACTCCAAGCTCCCAAACTGTACTCATGATCTGTAAAGAATCTCACAGTGGAGACTGACCCCGATATCAAATGATATTATTCCTTTGAAAGCTCTGCGACAGGATTTTGTTTGTCCTGCTGCATTCAGAGGAAACACTGCCAGACTCACATACGTAGTGATGTAATTTATATATGCACAGGTAATAAAGGTAATTAATGGAGTTTGTGTATTTACTGTTTGCTAAGCTCCACTCCACTATCTTACTGTTGCTACACCTGTCAATTCTTTCCAATGGGGCAAAGTTTACACAGATAACTACGGTGGCCCCAAGGATCAAAACATTTCATAACGCACAACTACATCTCCCAAAACAGGTTGGACAATGCTTCTTCTTTGCTATTGGACAAATATGAAGCATTATGTAAGGAAATATAAGGGGAAATGGAAAAATAGGTCTTTGTTGGCTTCTTAGCTTGTTGGCTTCTTAGCTTTCTTGGCTTCTTAGCTAAGAAGCTTGTTAGCTTCTTAGCTTGTTTATCTTACCTATGTGTATGTTTTCACGTCCAATAAAACATGCTTTTTGGAAACACAATGAGTTCGGCTAACATAAACTCTGGTTATGTTGGCTGGAGCTGCTCGAGTATAAACTTACCCAAAATCCAATAAAATGAGGTCGAGAGCTGCTAACGTTAGCATAACCTCGACCAGTTTCATAGCAGCTTCCTCGCCAGTTGAACCATGTGGTAAATGAAAATATGATGGAAGAGATGAAAATAAGAAAACAGCTTTGGTTTTGTTTTGCATTGTCAAGCGAGTAAGTCCAAGTAGGATAATAATGGCGCTATGTCGTCATCTTCGCTAACTGTTTGTTTTCATGTTGAACAGTATAAAAGGCTTTTTGGATGTGAACTAAACAATGAGTTTGGCTTTTATAATCATTGTTAATGTTGGCTGGAGTTGCTCGAGTGAAACCCTACCCAAATCCAACAAACAAAAGCTAAAGTTAGCTTAATCTCTGTAGCATCTAGGACGAGATCAAAAGAGGGAAAAACTAGCTACATAGTGAACGCGTTAGCCCAGAAGTTGGCTTTTCATTTGCGTAACTTGTAACCTTGCAAACCAATGTAGTTATTTAAGAAAATACTCCAGAGAAAAGTTGCTGTTTTACTACTGCGGGTAGCAAACTAGTTAGCCGTAAATGATAGCAACGGCAGCATTTCCTTATACTAGCACCTGTACTTGTGTTTGGCTTGTTTGGACAATGACTCTTCTTACGAACGTCAAAAGATTTTGCATGTTTGTTGAATATTATCTTTTTAATACGTTTTAAATTTTAAAGCTGCCATTAGCAACGTGTGGCGAGCTTGAGCTGGAAAAGTGTCACCAGCTCCAAAACACGGCTTGAATTGATAATGTCTCTGGGTACCGTCTATAGGAAGCATCGACAGAGGGGCTTTTTGGAGCATGTTAGATCCCAGAGGGCCGATAAAAGGCAGCGAGCGGCAGCCAAGGCTTTTAGAAAGCCACTGGGAGCACGCTATAGAGGAGTGACACTGGGAGGCAGAGAGCTGGGTGATTTGTGTTCTCAGAGGACATGAGAAAGCTGGAAAGGACTCAGTCAGGCTGTGGCAGCCATCTGCAGCGATGCCTCTTCATTTCATTTCATCTGTCCTCTTTTTTCCTAATCAAAGCCTCACCTCCCTCACCTCTCTGCCCTCCGAGGTGTCCCCAGCCTCCACGCTGACCCCGGCTCCGACCAGCGCCATATGGTTTTCACCCCGCTGCCCTCTCGCTCCCGTCACTGTGAATAGCTTATAAATGGCATTTAAATAATCATTTTTCCAATACCATCAGACAGAGAGAGCAGACAGACGCATCGAGCCTCCTCAAGTAAGCTGCTTTGACTGAAAAGTCATTTTTGAATAGTTTTACGGCCGACATCTGTTATACGATAAAAGCTAAGATAAGAGAAGATAAAATAATCCGGTATTAATCCCACAGAGGGGAAGTATCAGTGTGAAACGACTGAATCTGTTAAAAATAAAAGCCCTGTGGTTTTATTCTCGGTTCATTGTGGTATTTTACGACAGTATCAGACTAGTCATATAAGCAGATACAACAGTTTTCTCTGACAGCAGAGCGAAATCAGTCTTCTCATCCGTCAACGAAAAAAAAAACATGTCACCCTGCCTCTGTATCATGTATGATAATGATGTGTGTGCACACTCAATGATCTCCCCAGTTTGTGTATTTAATAAGGTATTTTTCCCATCTATAGATTTTGTTCAGCACCCAGTCAATGTTGTGAATGTGTAGCTGACAATATACTTCCTATAATGACCATCGTATGACTAACACTAAACTAATTTTAGGTCTGAGAGGAGCACAGTTCATTGGAAAAGCAATTTAATCAATTTTTTATCACCAGCGCCAAGTGAATCACTGGATCGTTTTATTTAATATTCACTTGTTGTTGTTGTACCTATACTGTACACTTTAATTCTGTTTAAAAGCAACCAAAAAAGCACAGTAATGGAAGACATACTCAGTCTTTCCCCATGTAGGTCTTGATGACGTGCTAACGATGCAAGATGACAATCGACAAAACCATCCAATCAACCACTTACCCATCAAACTTAATGTTTACTCCTCCTGGTTTGCTTGTAAAATGTCACTCAGTACGTTTCCATGCACCCTTACTGCCATTGTCCCAGTACACAAGCACCAGGGGAGAAAAATCGATTTATTGATGGAGGTAAGTACTCGACCACGGCAGGTGGTGATGTGCAACGCTTCAGCTAGTTGCTACTGGACATTCACGCGGTTGACCTGTTACGTCACGTACCAAACAAGTAGCATAGCGAACGGTGAAAACATGGATGACCTTTCAGCGCTGTACATTAATTAATATATATTGTATTAATACCTCTGTCGTGTTCTACACTGCTGTACAGTGTCAGAAACAGGCTGTGATAACTTTTAGGATAAAAAGGTGTGAAAATGTGTCATAAATCAGGAGAAGTACAGGAGAAATGCGACGCCAGGAGGAAACAGGAAAAATATGAGTCTTCCTTGAAAACCTGGAGGATTGGCAAGTATGCCTCTAAATTGTACTGATTCACAGTCTTGATTACATGTTCTCAGTTACGTTTCACCACGAGAAAATGTGAGAAAAAACATTTTCACCGGATTGTGCCAAATATGTGACATTGCAGGAAAAACCACGATTGAATTTGAAATCTGCAGCTGTGTGAATGTGACAGTGGAAGGCGAACGCTCTGCAGAGCAGCGCTACTAAACCTGCACATACAAAACCTGCTTTCCTGCCTTTGTTTTGTATTTTAATCTCCCAGAACAAAGCCGTTTCTATGCTGCACAAAAGTTTCACATCCTTGAGGCTGAGAGGAGGCTGTTGCCGAGCAGAGGCAGCATCACAGCGTTTCCACCTGTGGTCGGAGCAGGGAGGGCGGTGATTGACTGCAGCGACATGCTCAGATGGAGCGCAGCCCCCCTCTGACAGGAAGCCAAAGGGCCATCTGCAGCGCCGGGCTATTGTGCGCCTGTGCATTAAGCTATTTTATGTCCCACATGAATTTACTGCCAGTCTTAAGTTAGCTGGACTGCAGGCGGAGGGTGTTTCATGCGTACCGCGGAGGAGAACAAAGGCAGTTTTAGTTAAGTGTGTGAAAAAGCTGCACGTGTACGAACAGAGGGGAAACAGCAGGTCTGGATTTCAGCTCGATGCTTTATTAAATAATCAACATAGTAAACATCATCATCATCATGAAAAAGGAACAACAAAAAAAAAAACAAACATGAAAAATGAAACAGTCACTTTTGTTTTTTCTTCAAGTTTCCCCAACAACAGTATTTTTTACTTCTTAGCGTCACACACACATTTTAGTGGCTTTACAAAAGTCACTGGAGGTGATGCGATGAACGTAACCGTAGAGACTCGTGGAGATGAACAGTTATATATTTATATTAACATCTGTCCGGTGTTGACGCAACACAGAGAAGGAGGTTGTGATGAATGTGAAGCTGTGAACAATTCGAAAAAAAGCCGAAGCATCAGAGGCGAAGCTACAATCGGTGAAGCCGAGCCGGAGCTGTCTGCGACAAACGCTGCACGTTACAACGGCCGCCTTTGTGTCACCAGCTGGCGCGCTGACGAAGAAAGCTATTGATAGCGGCTAACTCGATCATTTCTTTATGTATACTGTTGTCTTGTGTGAATCCGAGGGGCAGCAGATGACGCATCGTGACCACAACTAAATTAGCAAACAGGCGAGTGAAGTCGAGTTTAAAATAAAATAGTTACAATTCTGTCATAGCTCATATGAATTCACATGCTTTGCTCTGTCAGGCTTGAGAAGATGAGCGTCGATTGTTTATTTTTATGTTTTTTTTTCTGTCTCTATTGTTGTCTAAACATAAGAACAGACCACCATAATGATGATAGTTACACCTGCAGTCAGAAGAGACTTTAACACTGTCGATCACACCACGGCTTCCTGTAAAAAGGGAAACACTCCGACGAGATCCAGGTTTTAAGTTACCAAAGAAACAATCGGTCGTTTTTAAAACATCACATATATAAAAATCAAAAACAAAAGCAGAGGTAATAATAATAATAAAAAAAGAAAAGAAAGGTTTTCTAAACTACCTGGCTGGCATGCATGCTACTACACAGCAAGACAATTTCTTTTTGTTCATTTTTTTTCAGCTCTTTTTTTTTTTTTGCTACACTCCCACATATTTACATCGTCAGTCCGAGGTGTGCCGTTTGAGGTATCACACCGACCTACAGCAGCAGCAGCAGCATGCCGAGATAACACAACTCACAGAGCTGTGGCGAAAAGTCTTCGTATACGCTATAGTTTTCTTATTGTCAACAAACGAGCGAAACAAACACTTGAAGCATGATTTATCTGCTTGGTTGGCGCCATTTTTGTGATGAAAAACACATTAATGAACCACAATATTGCACCGGGGGGACACTTTCCTTCAATTCAATGAACGTGGGCACTGTAGTTTTTTGTTTTATTAATCCTGATTACATCATTTCGCTGCTTTTTAAATAATCAGAACAGCAGATGTGTATTCTTCCGCAGCTGAAAGTAGTTCCCTAACAAATTTGCTTTTCTCCTGTTTGAGTAACATTTGTCAAAAGCTACAGTGCCCAAGTTTTAAAGGGAAGTAATTAGCTATTTTTCAAAATAAAACTATACATTCATGATGTTTTTTTAAAGATGTATGCATGGGAAGTAGCCAAATTACCGTCAAATGCACGTTTGTCGTTGACAGTAAGAAAAACATAGAATAACACAAGTCTTATCCGTTAAATCTTTTATCACATTGTTCACACAAACCCAAACGTCTCCAAAACAGAGCCAGTCTAAGGCCCATCTGAAATATTCTGTAAAGTCCCATCCACAGAGAAGGCTCCAGTTTAATCGCGTGTAGGAGTCAGTTTCCGCAACGATAATCCACAGAGATGTCACAGGCATCGTGTGTCCGTTTTGCGGTCGCTCAAAGAGTTCAGGAAAATCACACTGACGGGTTTGATTGGATGAAGAAGAATTAGCACTGCAGTCGAGATGCGAGTTAATTGGCCTGGAAGCCGCTCGGCTCCTGCGAAAACGATTGGAGGAGCGGCTACGCGGTCCAGCTCGGCGACTGATTGGACGGAGGTTCTCGGAAAAGAGGGGACAGTTGCGTCCAAAGTGCGTCACATTTGACAAATTACGTTAAAGCTCAATTAAGCCTAAGTGACCGTGGTTCCCCTGCGTCTCTGCCAATAACAAGCGTGAAACATGAGCCAAATATGAGCAACAGTTGCTTTTCATTAAACGGTGCTACTAAAGGAAACCTACAGCAGATTGTTCCTTATCTGTCAGGTGAAGAGTTGATACCTGCACATCGTTAACATGCTGTGCTGTATCTTCTGATTTAATTTAACGTCCAGGTCGACAGGAGATGGGTGGTGGAAGCAGCTGTTGCCCTTAACTTTGACCCACATTCACATACAAACACATCCAACCCGATGCCAACAAACAGTCCCATTCTGCCCTTCCTCGTCCTGACAATGGCTGGCGGGTGTGGGGTGTCAAATCTAATGAAACGGGCAGGGAACAACAGCTGAGTGTGTGTGCAAACGGGGTTGGATGGGGTGGGGGGGAGGGAGTGGAGGGGAGGTTGAGTCAAGACACTGGTGTCCTTGTCAAAACCAGGGCCAGAGAGAGAGAGAGAGCCGCACTGACCGCAACAACGAGCCCAAAATGGCTGCCAGTCAAAGCTCCAGAGAAAAGAGACTCTCTGAGCGTGAATCACTGCCGTCACTCGGCTCTGGTTGACTGGTGTGAGCTCATGCGAGGTCCCTCAGAGGCAGGCCCGACTCCAACAAGCCCGGGTGAGCTGGAATGGGCAGCAGGGTTGAGCTCCGGGTCTCTGAGGCCTCCGGTTTGCTGCAGCAGGATTTGATGGCCGAGGCAAAAGTGCACGACAAAGTGTGACACCAAATCTCATCGGATTGTGAACCGTTTGCTTATTTCCTCATGTTTTCATCCCAGTGTGCTCCCTCTCTCTATTTGATTGGGTGGGAGGATTAGCACTGGATTACCCAAGGAGGGGATGTGAACCGCAGTGTGTTTGTTTGCACACAAGGACGAGCGCAAGGCCGGACCAAGGTTGACTAAGGTTTGCCCTCCGAGGCTCCAAGTTGCTTTAATTAGATCAGCCTATCATGCCAACTTTTATTAGATTTTCATGGTGATGCCTCCATGGGACACGGTGATGGTGTGACCACGAGCCGTAAAACAAACAAAAACAGACGTGACGCAGAGCAAAGTGCCCTGTGCTCCGGTTATGTGACCCTGTAGCATCAAAACTTGTTATTGTGGCTGTTGTTTGAGAACTCGGGAAGATTTTAAGTTAAGTTGAAGGTTATAACTAAAAGGGATCCCCTGTGGATGCTACCACAGGAGCCAAGCTTAGCAAGTTAGCTAGCTGGCTAACATCTAGGCAGCAGGGTAAAGGATATTTTTCAGCTCCTTAAACTTTGTGGGAACCAGAGAATGTGTTCCCAATGGACCCAAACCCAGTAAAAATGTGTAAATGATGCAGGTCGGGTTCTTCTTTCAAATTCTTGCAGTGAAAATATAGTAATAGTAGTAAAATATCTTGTCGAATTCATACTCAAAACAAATAGGGGGCAGCATGTCGCCAGAATAATGGCTGCTAACTGTAGCTACCATTAGCTAGTTAGCTTGTATAGCAATGCAGTTAGCAGCCTGGTGCCTTTGCTAGTGTTTACACAGCTAGCATAGGTGATTCAGCTAGCCATTTAGCATGCTAATTTTTGTAGATCTCTCTGTAACACAATACAAAGATGCAAATCGTAATGTCAAAACTGATAGATTTTTAAAATTTGATGTTGATAATTGTAGTTAATTTTTGAATGTTTTGGAGTGCTGAGGTTCGTGACGCTGCTTTGAACGTAACACAGAGGCTGTTTTATACGTAAACTTCAACTTACATTAACTGCATCTTCTTTAATTTGGATTTGGACGTAAAAAGTCCGGGTTGGTGTCAGCGGCTGCTCTCTCAGACTGTTCAGACACTCCGCTGTGCACGTACCCTGTCAGCACATGTGTGTAAAGGTCGGATCCAATAAAGATGCTTGTTTATCATACGACCTTGCGGGGGAGTGCGCGTACGGTGTGCTGCAGTGTCACAGCTGAGTGTGCAAGGACGACTTTCACATGGGGGAGGAGAGCGGAGCGCCTAAACCCCCAGATGCCTGAACACAGTAAGATTACGGCTTTGCTGCATGCCATTGTAGACGTCTTCCCGAACCGGTGGTTCCCAACCCGAGCGCCGCAAGATACATTTGAGGGGTTTGAAGATGATTAATGCAGAAAACTAAGTGTTTTTGATTGAACTAATAACAACCATAGACAAACCGCACTGTCCTATATAACGAGCAGGGCTCACTTTCTCTGAAAAATAAGTAACTTTATCAATTCATTGTCATTTCAAAGCCACTGTGATGCATTATAAGCAGTTAATTTGTGCTTTTGTCCCCATTTTTCTGTCTACTTTTTACTAGGGATCAACAATATGCTTTAAAATATATTTTCCGGTGTCGTAACGACGAACCATGAGCTCATCTGCGACCATGCTCAAACACACATTAAAACACGGGGGACAGAGTGATTCAAGCTACTGAAGCACGAACGCCGACGGTTCATTCAAGGGAATAATTTAGCACGAGAGTAACAGGAGTCGAGAGAAAACAAGCCTCCTGATGGCAGATGAGAAAGTGGGACAGCAACAAACCCGTTTAACCACAACAGCAGTCATCTGACGGGATATCTCTGCTGCCTCCGCGGCTGACCCTGAGCTGCACACGTGTGCCGTTTTTATTCATGCGCCGAGGAGAATCGGGCGCACACGACAAACGTGTGTGTGTGTGTTTGTGTACAAGTGTGTGTTTATAGTCCAGCCCGGTCCAGCCCGGTCGGGATTAGCCACCGAGGCTCTGCAGGGCTGCCGAGTGGACAAGAAGGGGGCAGAGGTTGAGCGAGGGGAGGGGCTGCGGTAATCTGCTAATCTCATTAATACCACGGCTGTGGGTGCCCTGTCAACAAGACGCAGGGAACAAAGGATGGAGTAAACAGCTGATGACCCTGGCTGCCGTCCCACTGCACACACACACACACACACACAGCCATGCCCACACAAAACAGGTCAATCTTAAATCCGCGTTCTGCTCGCACCACCAAACTCTCCAAGATGAGATAACAGAGGGGTCCACTGGCATGTTTGAGTGGGTAAAGAGGAAAAAATAGCAACTGTCCCCTCGGGCCAGACGACCCCCTCAAAAGGCTCCACAAAACACTGCCTGTTCGCTTTGCTTTAGTGATTACACAGCGCACAGCAGGACCAGCGGGACCTTACATGGACCTCTCAGCTGTTCCCATCAGTCTGAGTCACTTTTCACTGCTGGCACACGAGGGCTTAGCCAGCAGCGGATGTCAAGATGTCGCCTTGTATTGTCCCGGAAAATATAACTCTCGGCCTGGGTGGATTATATCGTCTGCGTTTCCG
The DNA here is from genome assembly GCA_039737535.1 of Lagodon rhomboides. Classification (NCBI taxonomy): domain Eukaryota; kingdom Metazoa; phylum Chordata; class Actinopteri; order Spariformes; family Sparidae; genus Lagodon; species Lagodon rhomboides. Next base: position 7,012,933 of record CM077799.1, read on the forward strand.
CTCGGAAGTTCAGAATGAAACAAAATCCGTGATGGTCTCGTGTGAGTGATGATCTTCTCGTCCTGATCACATTCAGATGGGGGGCAGCTGGGGTCGGACACACGAGGGGGGTCTGACGGGGGCACAGGTGGACCAAATGGCTCCTCAATTCAAGTAAACTCAGGTGGATACTCCAGGAAAACAAACACAACTAGGAACCTCTGTTGGCCAATTATCAAGAGGAACTCTGAGGTGGGACAGATGCTTATTTCTATCTGTGGATGGAACGGGACCAAGGCAACAAACACAGATGGGATGATTAAATACGTCTACGTAACTCTGTCAAGGTAGGCCTTCGTTGAAGAAAAAGGTGAGAGGAATCTGTATGAGACAAATGTGTGTGTGCATGAGTGTACAAAAAGGCATGCGGTCAGCAAGGATCAAACTCCCTCTCACCGGTCCAGCACTCGACTGTAGTCCTGAGGCCCACAGCCGCCTTCACTCTTCAGTTCAGCAAATACTTGAGTGAAATAGTGCGGGTCTGCGTTGATGCGCAGCATCTTGGCGCTGGTGGCGTCGATGATGGCGAGGCAGCGGTCCCAGAAGGCCTCCTTGCCCGCCTCCACCAGGAAGGGCTTGAGCGGGTACGAGATCTCGTTGCCCATGTAGGAGTAGGACAGGTAGAGGCAGGTGAGCAGGATGGCCTGCAGCTCGTGCTCCGACGCCACCAGGTCGCCGTCCACGACGTCTCGGCACAGCATGTAGACGAAGACCACGTTGGCCGGCGTGACGAAGGCCTGGTCCTGCCAGCCCTGCAGCAGCAGCGAGCGGTCGACGGCCCGGAGCCAGAGCACCGGGTCGGCCGGAGACAGATGCTTCAGGCGGTAGCAGCGACAGCACAGGAACTCCCCGAGGCAGCGAAGGAGCTCGCTGGTGGACGCCTGGACGATGACTCGCTTCGGGGACGACGTCAACTGTCCTTGGGGGATTTTCTTCACAGAGGAAAGCTGCTGGGACTTGCTGTAGCCACATCCGTGCCCCTGGCCCAACCCCAGGCCGTAACCGAGCCCTAAACCCAGTCCTGCTGGGCCCTCGTAGCTGGACAGGTTGGCACAAGAGAGCGACTTCTTCACATTCTCGCGGTTGAGGTGCAACACGGGGTCCTTCTGGTAGATGTTGATGTTGTTGTTGTTGTTGAGAGGGTCCCCGAGGGCGGCCGGGCCACCTTTCTTGGAGTTGCCCTTCTTCTTCGTCGAGGCCACCAGTCGCTTCCACGTGAGCGCCGGGAGGAAGATGGACTGGCCCCTCTTCAGCCCGCGGTCCTTCTGGCTGTTCAGGGAGCGGCTGCTGAGGCTCGGGTAGTGGCTGAGCGAGCCCGGCCGGTTGTCATAGTAGCCCGATTTCCGAGAGCCGGGAGACAGCGACAGCACAGTGCCCATGGTGAGTCAGTGCTCCAGAGATTAGACTGCTGTTAGAGAGAGGGGGGACGAGGCTGAGCTCTCTTTTATGTCTTAATATCCAGCAGAGGTGAAGAGATGAGCGGTGCAGACATGTCAGGGTGAGCTGGCCGGGAGGAACGTCACCTGCAGCACACAGGGAGACAGGATTTGCAGTCAGATATCACTTTCTTCAATCTTTCTGCCTGTCCGACAAACCCAATCGAATGTCTATCAAATTATCCCGGAGAAAGAGATGAAAGTCTGCAAAAACATCCATGTTTGCACTGATTAAAACATCACACAGCTTCAACTGTTCAACTGAAAGAGGCACAAGCTCATGTGGATACAGTCAGACAGTGTGGAGACGGACGATTTGTTCCGATCTTTCAGGGGGAGAATACGCGCTTTAAAATGGATTTCAGGGGTTAATCATCAGCCTGATTTAATCTTTGTCATTGTTTCTCGGAAATCTGTTCAGATTCCTGGATCCAAAACTAATTAAAGGACTCGAATCTTTCTCGGAATTACTAAATTTAGCAGCCAAGAGCGCACAGGACGCACTTATCATTATCCCCGTTTTTGTGGAAAACTAGTTTCAAACATTCAAATATAACAGCTGTGGCATAAAAAACAACAACATCACATTAATCTTCACATTTATTCTGATATTTCCATCTCGGAGCCGCTCACCTGTGAGTACGAGGTGTCCGGGTACGAGATGATCCCTGCCGCAGTCCGCGATGATGCAAAGATACGAAGGCGCGCAACAAATGCGCTGTTTCTGCAGGCTGAGGTGGAGATGTGTCTGCAGGACCAGAGGCACAGAGTCGCTCTCGCGGAAGCTCTGACCCAGTCTTCACAGGTGCCAAGTGTCGGTCCTCGCCAGGCGGAGTGCAGGTGTCATCCCTCCGCTGCACCTCAGAGCCTGGAGGCGAGGCTGACGCGCGACTCCACTCCGGTTAACCGTCTGTTCACGCGTGTCTCCATATCCACAGCGCAAACTTTCACACTGCCTGAGTCCTCTCGATGTACTCCATGTCTCGGGTCCGAGCGAGAGGATGTCCAGGTTCTGGTTCCTGGTCTGCGGTGTGGTGCGGCTGCTGAGTCTTCACACTGAGCTCCAGTCTCCTACTGACCGGTGAGCGAGCCGGCAGTCAGACCGACCTCTGAGCAGCTCCGCACGGGAGAGGAGGAGCAGCCAGCGAGCGTCACACACACACACACACACACACACACACACACACACACACACACACACACACACACACACACACACACACACACACACACACACACACACACATAAACAAACAGGAGGCGACAGTAAACTCTAACCAACAGATTACACATTAAGTAGGCTACATACATACATCATCTTCATCTTCATCTTCATTTTCATTGACATAGTAGCGGCAGTAGTTGCATTATTTGTAATGATTCGCCTGTAATAAACAATTTATTGTCCGTACATGTGCAGGAAATAAGAAAATAAAAGCCGTAATTATATTATACTGTATTATTCTCTATATTATTAACTTTTTTAAAACCAACTTTTACATGAAATATTTAAATCTTTTATTTTACTGCTTGTTTTTGTATTTTAGTCTTTGTTTTCTTAATATTTTTGCAATGACTTGTAAAAGCACTTTGAATTGTTTGAAAGATGCTTTGATTGATTGATTGATTGATTGATTGATTGATTGATTAATTGATTATGAAAAAAAAATGCCCTTAAATCTTTTTTTTTTTCCACTCGGTTTCAAACATAAAGCGAAAAAAATTATAAAGTAACTTAAAATGATTCTCCTGGCTATTTTTTTCTCCATCAGTTAAAGTCATACACAGAAGAGAGAAAACAACTAAGATCAGACAGAAATACATTTCCTCACTTGTCCCTCAGGGCTTCCGTAGATGTCAATTTCAGTTTCCATTTTTAAGTTGGATCAAATTCACAAAATTAAGTAATTAGACAAAATCTTAAATTAACTTAACAAGTAGATTTATAGTAAACAAAACCTAAAGACTAATAGTTATATTAACTAATTTCCTCGACTTTTTCAATAACATCAGTTTGGATTAATAAGAGTCACCTGATGCGTTCAGGGACTGTTTGACTTCCTCTATGTTCCCGCTGACCTTTGACCCTGAATCGACGCCCAGATGGGAGCAGCGGCTGTGAGATATCCTCACTTATCTGTTCTTCCTCTCTGTGTGTGCAGCAGCAGCGCTGACAAATATATTGCAAAGTTGTTTTTATGTCTGTCCAATCAGCTTCTCTGCAGTATTGACAGTTTTGGAGAGTCTGTTCTGTTCAATGACAAAAACGCTTGCAAACAGGATCCTGCTTGTCATGTCAAGTGTATGTTGGCTAACAGCTGATTAAAAACAGTCACTGATTTCGGAGGTTAGGATGTGAGCAATTGATCACTGATAGTGCCCAGTTACTTAAAGGTGTTTCTCTCCTTATACAGGCTGGTTATAGAGTTTGACAGAGTGGATGGAAATGGTATCACTTGTTTTTGTATTTTGAATTAATTAGTTTTGGTCACATTCATTTCTAGGTGTCTTGTCTGACACCTGTTCTGCAGTAAAGTGACCTGGCTGAAGTAAACCTCCTCATGTCAGATTTCACAATGCAAAATATGTTTAAAATAAATAAATAAAGGAAATAAACTTCAAAATAAAATGTAATAGACCTGATAAAAACAAATGTATTTAAAACAAGTCAATAAATCAACAATAATAGTTAATAATACAAGATATAATTAATTAATAACTAATTGATATTCAACTAGAAAAGAAATATAAAAGTTGTGAGACATTTAATTATCACCACTCACAAGTTTGACTCTTCCAGAGCTTTCGATCATGTTGCATGAGCTTCATCAGCCCAGTTGTCACGGACCTGCAGATATCAGATAACTACATTATAATTACTGATGCATTAATGAGCACTACTGTGTATTCATGTGTATTGATGCATAACTAAAACAATCAAACAAATGTAGGGGAGTATAAGTATAAAATAGCAGAAAATGGAAATACTCAAGTGCCTCAGAATTTAAATGTACTTAGTTACATTCCAGCAGCAGTAGCCATCGACATCTCACATGTAATCAGTAATCGGTAAAGTGTGTATTCAGTCTTTTCATTGGCTCTGCACGAAGAGTCGCTTCACCTGCTGAAGTACGAGCTCGTCTAATAAACTCAAACTGCAAATGGAGCAGAATGTGTGCGGGGCCAATAAAGGAGTCGTGACTCTGAAGAAGTTACGCAACGGTCCCTCAGAAACCTGGAGGTATGTGTGTCAAACACAGGGGAGGGTAACGTAAATGTTCGTGTTGATTTATAGGAACATTAAAGCGCAGATGTTTAATGAAACGTCCTCTATTGAACTCTGCGGCTGCTCGTTTACCTCCTGAAGTCCCTGCTATGTTCACTGACGCTGTGCTGTCCCAGAGACAAATAAAGGTTTATGAATCAAACTATGAGTTGTGTTTGAGATGATGATGAAATGAGAGCGAGTGAGTCTCACCTGGAGTGTTTACTGCAGTGTGTAAGCCTCTCTCACGTGGTGGCAGGTCAGCTCTTTGTTATGCAATTGTCTTCTTGAGTCCATCCTGTGTTGAGGGTCATTGAGACACCTGAGCTGTCGACTATAAGAGGATCAGATACAACGTGTGGAGGACGGCCGGTAAGTTATCAATGAAAAGAAATGAAGATTGATGATGTTATCCTGACAGGGGACACGTGTACCTATTGAGGGTCTTTGTCATGAAGCCTGTGAAACCAATCATGCAGCTGATAAGTGGTTTATAAGTTGTAACCAGGGACTTAGTTACCAGTTAATGAATGATTTACTAATGCTTTATAGATCAGTTATAATCAGTGGTTGAGAAAGTATTCAAATCCTTCCCTTAAGTGGAAAGTATGACAACCCTGCACACTAAAATCAAGTAAAACTATGTACGTATAATCAGGAAAATGTACCCAGAAGTTGTAAAAATAAAAGTCCTGTTGTACTATTATATATGATATAATTAGATTATTAAATTAACCTTCTGATAAACACTAAATATACGACTGAACTGCACTCAGAAAAATAAAGGTGCTAACTGGAACCAAAAATGGTTCTTCGGAGTGATGCCATAGAAGAACCATTTTTAGTTCCACAAAGAACCTTTTAGCAAGAGGTTCTTTGTAGAACCTTTCATGCAAACGGTTCTTTAAAGAACCCCCAAAGGTGCCTCAAAGAACCATCAAAAAATGGTTCTTTGAGGCACCATAAATGGTGCTTTAGCAGAAATAGGTTCTTTAAGGAACCATTTTCAAGAAAGTTCTTTGTGGACCCAACTGGTTCAGTAAAGAACCTATTTTAAATGGTTCTTCAGTAATTTTTCAGAATAAATGGTTCTTTGAGCATTTTAAATCAAATCATTTTGGGTACGTTGAAAAACAAGTACGATAACGTAGTTGTTGGCTGTTTTGTATTGACATTCTTTTTTATTTCATTGCCAGCTATTAAAACACATTATACATTCTGTGGAAAACATGGACATTGCAGGGTTTCAAGTTAAAAGACTGTAAGACCTTTGAAACTACACAAACAGAACAGCCTCCTGCACATATAATCCACTGTTGAGCCATAAAATAATGATACATTATATTATTTCACTGAATGTAAGTTTAAATATTGTAGCTTCAAGCAAAGCAGGATTTTTACTGTTGAGGCGATTATTTCCATTATGTAATAATCTGTCGATTGTTTTGATTAACTGAAAATACTGTAAAATAATGTAAACGATCACAATGATTCCCAACACAATTTTCTGTCAATCATCTTATTGATGAATCGACCGATCGTTACAGCTGTGCTTGTTTTTACAGTTGGTTAGTTTGATTTATAACAAAACATCATATTTTATCAACTCTTCAAAAATCTTCACTGTCAGACGAACACAGTGAAGTAAAAAGTGAAGTAAGACATAGACATAGTAAACAATTAGTAACATTTTATAATCCGTTTATAAAAGCTACCTCGTTTTCCGTTCATCGAAAAGATTTAATGTTTGGATTGTCCCATGCTTAAAGACTCAATGCACAGCTGAAGACTTTTCTGGGAACAGAGGAGGAAGTGTTACCGCAGATTACCGCTCAGCGAATCCCACGAGATGATAACATGTGGGAAACCGGAGAATAAACAAAACAAACAAACCATTATGGGCCGGCGAGATAAGAAGGGTGGTAGTGTGCAGGAGATGGCGAGAAGTACAGAAGATACACAAATACATCTGGTTTTTTTTTCCTTTTATTGAACAGCAAACAGAAACGGAAGCAAAAGATGAGACACCAACATCCTCTCTTCAACACAGTGCTCATCCACAACAGCAGCCTGATTGTTCCTCAGTTTAAAATAACGAAATCAGAGTCTAATGTGGGCTGGAGGTTAATCAGTATTGGCTGCAGGTCAAATGACCCTTTATCTGCTTACTTTTGGTTTTCCAAGAATCAAGTCTCTTCTTCTCACTGTGCTCGGCTCCAGGTAAACAACTTTCCATCACCCAACTTAGAGTTATTAATGGACCTACAAGCCTGTAACCTTGTGCGAGCACAGTCCTGAGTTTGGAAGATACCTGTTTGTAGCATCAGCAGCCTCCAGAAGAAGAAACTGGTCCAGATCTGAGGAGTTGCGAAGGACAGAAAACTCCAGAAACTTCAAGTGCCTCGTCAGCCGGAGAAAAGAGACAAACAGCAGTGAGATATGAGCAGGACGCTGAACACACCGGTGGAAAACACAATCATTAGAAACGTCCTCTGAGGAGTCCCTCTGTCGGGAGCTCTTTGTTTATAACCACTCCTCTGATTGATCGTGATTCATCTGATTGAGCGTGATTCACTTAGTAATAACCTTGCAGAATACGTCTAAAAGCTTGTTTGGCAGCATCTCAGACACGCCGTCAGTCTCACAGCTCTCCACTGTCTTTATTAGTGAGTCATCCTCCTGAAGATCAGAGCCTCTCAGTTCTCAGAAAGACAAAAACTCCCCCAACGTGCGTCCACTACGTTGCGTCATGCAGGCGACTGTTTCATAAGCGTGTACAATACATTAGGTAATACAGCAATCGTAGTATGAAGACGTGTACTAATTCATTTTCCTACTATATTCAACATGTAATAAAAATGGATGAATGCAAGAAAAAGTTGCAATTTTTCACATGATCTTGCCAACAGTTACATGCGTAGATCCACACTACCCTCCTATCTTTGTGATGAAGTTTGTCATCAGTTAGCTTAGCTTAGCATAACTACAGGAGGAAACAGCTGGCCCGGCTCTTTATAACGATACACAACAGGTGAGTCGCTGTTTTTAACAGAGATATCACAATGAAACTTCCCCAGTTTATATCACTGAGCCTACATCAGATTATTTTGATAGATTTACAAGATTTCTGAGCCATTATCTAGTTACAAATTCATGAATACGCATTAATTACCAGAACACAAATCTGAACATTGTTTTTGGAGTGAAAGGTTTTTACCGAGGGAATCTCTCTTTATCACTCCATAAATCAGAAAAGACTGACAGCAGCTATAAATATATATATATATCAAAACCTTCAGAAAACAGAAGTGATTTCTCTGAGAATGAATAAGTATGTCGAACATGTTGAACTATTCCTTTAGAGGAGATAAAGGAAGTGATGTCTCACCATCATCATATCACAGTTCGAAGTCTTACACAGCCACAACTAGATCCATTACATCATCATCATGCACTCTGCAAACAGCTGTGTTTTAAAAAAAGAAAACTATTTAAAAAATACATTGCCTCTTCTTCCACTGTCACACATGGATGGATTAGAACTGGTGGTGCTCGTACCACTTTTGTCCACAGGGGCCGCCAGAATCAACAAAAACTTACAAGCTCCTGGTGCTGCTTTAAAGTTTTCGACGGAGGAGGATGGAGGTTGTGGTGCATGAGGTGTTAAATCGAGCGACACGATCACATGTTTGAACCGTCTCTCTCGTTTAAACCCAAATAAAACACAGAATGACTCGTTTTAGTCTGAGTCAACGACGAGATGCAGACAAAACAAGCAGGAGGCAGCCTCCTCTGGCATAAACCCATCTTTGTTTGCTCTAGTTGGAGTTTTTTTTTTTACATCGGTGTGAGCTGGCTGATTGGCTGGTCGAGCTGTATAGGGGAGATCTCCTCATTCACACACACACACACACACACACACACACACACACACACACACACACACACACACACACACACACACACACCCGTCCTCATTTTCTCTGCTGTTCTTCCCTCCAACAGCTGCAGGACTCTCAGCATCTCCTGCACAGCTGACCCGGATACACTGACATCTATGAAAAGGGCTGTTGTTGTCCACCGATGACCGCCCTCCCCTACTATCCCTGCACACACACACACACACACACACACACACACACACACACACACACACTTTTTTACAGCGACAGACATGAGGCAGGACACTCGAGCACGGACCTGTGTCATCGTAATCCCGTTTTTGATGTTTTATTTTTGAAATCCTGAGATTAAATGTGGATGAACGGCGTACAAACTCCGTCTAAGCATCCGTCACACCGAGTCAGCTGATGTTAGAGACACTCAAAGGGTGTCCAAGAATGTATTTTTCCTTTAAAGTCCTAATTTTGTTTCAGAAATCAGTCATAGGTATCATTTTCTGGTGTTTGACCCACTTGCGTTATGTCACTGGCTGTGATGTGTGCTGTCATGTCCCACATTTTGCCGCGGCAGAAGAAGACTGCTGCTGTCGATAAAACAAATTGTGTTTTTGAACCGGGGGCTTCTGTTACAATCGAAGCCCAGCAGCTGTTTTTTTTCTTTTTTTTTTTTTCTCCCTCTCATCACAGACACTTTCATCCAGATCCAAACGCACAGCGGATCCGTCTTGCCTTTCTGTCTCACACCCACTGATCCTGTTTTATTTCTTTAAAACAGAGCAGCAGGAATCCACTGAAATGAGAGTTTTCTCTCACAGCAGCAGGGGCTCCTGTTTCCTCTGCTTCATCTTAGCTGTTCTTGGTATAATTATGACTCACTGCTTCTGCTCCTGTATATACTTTTCTTGTTATAGTTGAGCTTGGAGGGTCAGTCCAATCTAAAATCACCTGTAGTGCTATTTTTCCACCTAGGTGATGGCCGTAGGAAGCATTTAAAATGTGGTAAAGTCGTATTTTGATGCCATTTAACAGGTGGTTTGATACAAGAATCTGGCTTTACAAGCATGAGGAAATTATGGCCTACATTTTGCAAATGTGTTGTGGCTGCAGATCACATATGTGAAGATATTAAAAAGCTAAATGTATAGAAATTGATTCAAAGACTACTTTATAAAAGCTTTGTTGCACAGTCTTGTAAGATTTTAAATTGCCAAAAATCAAAAATATCTAAATAATTGTGGCACAATTAATCACCAACAATGATTTCATAACCTCACATCATTATGTTGTACCCATTTTTATCACTGGAGTTATTCCCCTTATAACTTTTAGTTTAGTTCACTTGCTCCATCTCTTTTAGTCTCATTTGCCACCTTCCTTTCCTCTTTCCTGTCATGTTTCCCTTCTTCCTACCTAGTTTTCTCTCTTCTGGTGGTGACAGTGAGTGATCCTTCTTAAAGGAAACCTACTTTTTCTGTTTTTTTCATTTCCTTCTGTGTGTTATATAGATTCTCGTGCATGTGAATAAAGGTCTTGAAAGTTAAAAAGCCCAAAGTCAGCGCCATCGGGAACTCTTCTCTCCCACAGAAAACACTGATCCTGAAACGCCTCATTACATCACGCTACGTCACCATGTCACAAATTAGCATAATATATGAATAGCACAAGTAATAATAAAGCTATTGGAACCTGGGAAGAGATCTTTTGTGTAACGTCAGTGGTGCTGACATGTTGACAAGACATGTTTTCTTGGATGTGAACTCAAGAAGATGAGTCACTGATTAAAGTTATTCAGTCGTACAGTTCAAACCTCTTCTTGTGTTTCCATGAATTTACTGAGGAATTCTTTCTGAACCAGCAACAACACATTGCTGGACTTTCTCAAAGGTCAGTCATGATGAAAGACGGAGCAGTTCCCACTTTGTTGGACCAATCGGGAGATGCAGGTGATTCAGGGTCACAACCTGTAAGTTTGCTCTGTTAGTTATGGATTTGTTGTTTGAAACAAAGCAGATATGTTTTGGATGTAATGTTAACTAAGGTGTAGGCCTTGGCTAACTTGCTAGCATATGCTATTGTTTTGAAAGTGTCATCTATCTCCTATATATCAGAGAAAAGGCAAATATCTCTACTGATATCTCCAAAACTCTGCAACTCACACCAAAACAATCTAGATAGATAAATGACACTATAGTCAAGAGGACAAATATGTATTTTTGATTTTGGGCTGAACTGTCCCTTTAAGTTGCCTGAAATGTAATTCTTAATGACCTGACAGCTCGCACAAGTGCTGCAGCCTCATGTCAAGCATCAGTCAGTTCATGCTCAGCAACAACAGGCACACTCATCCCATTCACAGCTCTGTGAAGGAACAAAACAAAACTGATGAACAGCATAAAAAAAAGAAAGAAAGAAAAGCCTCAAAATGAGATCAAGAAATTGGGATCAGGAATGAGAGAAAACCAGGGCAGAGGAGTGGGCGAAAGGCGTAAAAAGGAGGGCACAGACAGACAGAAGGGGAGCTGAGCGAGGAGAGAGATGGCGAGGAAAAGAGAGGAGAGAGCCACGGGGGCTTCAGAACGAGGCCACAGACAGCCAGAGAGGGACAATGAGCTCAGCTGTGGTCGCTGCCAGAGTCAGACAGGTTCACCTGATGACACATCTGTCGGTCTGACTCAGCCAGACTCTCTAATCTCCCCCTTAAAGACCTGCATGGAGCGGCAGACGACACGGAGGGCAAAGACAACACACACACAGCGGGATTACAGCGTGTTTCGGGCCAGTTTCAGGCTTTTATTAAATGTCAGACAATGACCTGCTTTACTGTCCACCGCTGACAGGAAGGATGAAACAGACCGTCTGAGTGTCTTTAGGTACACATTTCAGGTACCTGCACTTTTGGAGTATTTTCCCTTTTATGCCACTTTACACTTTACAGTCCACTGAATTTATCTGACAGTGGAAGTTACTTACAAATTCATATTACCTACATATCTACCTAAGCTTGTAACATGTGATGCATAGTAATGGATAAAACTACTCAGAAGGTTATAAAATAGTTAAATTAGCTCCACTTTAACCTGCTACATGAGGTTAATATATAATATGTTGCAGTGCTACTTCTTTAATTTAAGTAAAGGGTGTGACTTCTCCTGTTTCAGAGACTTTTAATGGGGCCACAGTTCTGGTTAAATCACTGAATACACGCCTTTTAAATGTCCTTATGAAAAAAGTACCAGACATAAACCTGCACATCTGCCACATTTTCCCTCTGTTAGCTGAAATACAGAGATTAAACTTCATGTCACAAGTGCAGAACTCATTCGTCAAGCACACATTTGTGAATGATGATGCTGAATACACAGATGCTATTTCTGTCTGAATGAATGAAAGGGTTTGCTGTCTGCTTCAGCCTACAGTGCATCCTAACATTGTACTGAACACACATGGTAACACTGCACTCTAGTGGACCGTTTAAGTCCATGTTCTCTGTACTGGAAGGCTCTGGCTCCAGATGAAGGGTTTTAATGAGTGGGATTGTCCAGACTGAAAATAAACATTTATATGGATTTATTTGCTTTTTCAGACTGTGGTGCACTGAAATGATCTTTAAGTAGAGTGACGCTTAATTGAGACTAAACCTGGTGAGTGAATGTTCAGTGATGAAGTACTGCCATCTTACTTAAAGTAAAAGTAAAGCTACTGCAATGAAAAACACTTAATTTCAATCAAAAGACTCATATTGATAATTTTACAGTGCATAAATATTAAGTAGACTGCAACTGCGGCATTAATGTGTGCATGACGGGCATTTTGACATTGAAGCCGGCTGCTGTGAAGCTAATTTTAACTAGGCCTACTTTACAATTAGTTTGGCAGTTTGATTTATAATTCATAATAATTGTTCTGTTTTATAGGCTCATTATTAGATTTGTAAGCTTATGCTATGTTAAATCAGGCTGCTATAAATGAATGTGGTTAGTTAATAGAACAAAATGCTTTGTGCCCTTAAAGTCTAGCACAAAATGAACATTTAGTACAGCTTAGGCCTACAGTAGTCTACATGAGTTACTTTCCACCACTGTAGATACTGTAATGAACTGCACAAACTTTAATTATATATTGTAGCCTACTTGTATTCTATTTATAAAAAGGTATAAAATAAATGTAGTGACATAAAAAAGGCACAATAAAACAGCAGAAACGTTTATATACTCAACTTAAATAGGGTATTTCAAAATAGTAGCCTACTTTAACCTCATTACATAAGGCTACTTCAGCAAATGTAGTCTACTTGGTTACTTCTAGCAGAGCACTCTCATGAGAGTATCTCCATTTAAATGAATGCTGTTGCCATGGCGACACCTAGAGGCCACATCACGCGGTGCACCTTAACTGGTGGCTGTAACAGGTTGATGGGGTCGGTTTAATGTGTCCTAAAATAAATTGGCGAACACAGTAACAACAACATAAGGTGAGTGTCTCGGTATTTTATTTCATGTTTCATGTGAAAAATATCGTGACATTTGGACGGAGACTTGTGGAGCTTGTTAAAAAAAACAAAAAAAAAAAAACAAAAACGTTTTAAATGGCGACCGTTTGTTTGGCTAGGTGGGAGTGGGCGTGGCTATTGACGGTGTTCTACGATTAGCCTAACATGCTAACCGACAAACAAAACAACACGAGAGATTGAAAACAACCTTCTGGGGAGAGTTTATTAATTAAATTAACCAAAACCAGGCTGACTGAGGCGCTTCAGGAGTCCACCTGAGATTTAATGGCGAATTCATTCATAGTGTCCACCTGTCATCCAGGTAATATAACTTGCTAATTGAATTGCTAACTGTCGCTAGCTTAATTTGTTTACACTGTCCAGACACTATTTTGACGCTGTCTCCTCAACTTAATTCGATTTATCTCTCACTTTATATCAATTTTAACTCATTAGAAGCAGTTTTGACATCACTGCTCAGTTGATTGTGGCTGTGGCGTGAGAATCAGGGATGTTGGGATATTTTATTGTTTCACTTGATCTGTAACACACCTGCATGTTTATTTTGTGTTTCGTGAATATTTCTGGTCCCCAAAAATAATGTGACACCTTTCATTTGACTTTTATTGCCTATCCATGCACATGCATATATGCACCCACACATCCCAAGATCCCTAACAGATTCTGAGTAGTGTACTTTTACAGCATTATTAGGCTTTTTACAAAACTACATTTCACTTGTTGCATTATTTAATGTGGATATTGTTGGGATGCTGGAGGAAGCATACAGGTAAGTGCAACTCTTGCAGATATTTTATATACAATTCAATGAAATTGATAATAATGAATTGTTAATACTGTTGGTTGTATAAAACTAGGCTCTAAGATAATTTATGTCCATTTTTCATTTTTATAGACCAAACAGTTGCTTTACTGGGCAAGAAAATGAATCAACAGTCTAATCAGTGAAGAAAACTATGTTTTTTGCAGACTTACATGGGGAAATGTGCTAGTTTACATGAAAACTAACACGTGGTTGATATTAAATACATAGATTCCAGTGTTTTTTAAGGCAGAGGAGGAATTATACCCCACCAGCATTGTATGAAATATACAGACTGTATTAACTTGAACAATTTACTCATGGTGGCTTTTAAAATGAAATGTTTTGTGCAGGATTTTGCTGCAGCTGGTGTTTTCGCCTGTTCTTCCAGTAGAGGGCAGTAGATACACGCAATTCTGCTGTCTGCTTCTGGCTTCATGCCTTTGCTGCCTCTCTGTACTCTGATGTTAAGTGCTTTGGTTCCAGTTTGGTTTGGATCTAACTTGTATTGGCAAGATGCTGAATGGTTTCATAAGGGCTTGGCAATGGTAGTTCAACTTAATTGGCTGTCCTAAACTAAGTTTGCAGGGCTGTTATTACAGGCTGCACTGCTGCTATCAACACTGACGACCTGGTTGTTTATGTGTGACAGTTGCTGAATGAGAATAGCCCACAAACACTATGTTGTTGGAAATGATTGACCGGCGTGACTGCCGTGCTAATGCAGCGGAACTAACGGAGGGTCCAGGGAACCCCAGGGGGCCTCTGAGGGACATCGGGAGGGACCCCAGTAACATGGCAAAGAGTTTATTCTGATAATGATTAACATGAATTTTCCCCTATTGGAAAAAAAAAAGCTTTAGAAAATCAGTGATTTGAATTCTGTTTTTATTTTTGTCTGCATTCTCATCTCTTCACACACAATAAGTCAGAATAATTAGATGGTGGTTCTTACTGATGCTCAAACAATTAGGTCTTTAATTGATTAGCTGATTGACAGATAATGATATGCAACGTTTTTACTGACTACTGGTAACAATTAATAATTTAATGGATTTAGCCATCGCTTAAATGTGAATATTTACTAAATTTGGGTTTTTGGGCTGTTGGTTTGGAAAATAAGTCAGAATTTGTCACCTTGGGTTCTGGGAAAATGTGATGAATATTCAGACATTTTAAATCCCCAACAACTAATCAATTAATTGAGATAATAATTGGCTGGATAATTGTTGCGGCCCTACTTGTCTGATGTTAATGCAGTGGAATTAAACTATGTTCAACGCATTATTAGATTACCATCTGTAGTGTGAGCTACATTATCATATTACAATAAATAAAAAGCTTTTATTAAGTACTAGAGCTAAATGAATAAGTAGAGTAATTGATTAGCAGGAAATGGAAGTTCGGGATTGACTGATATATTTTTTAGCTATACTATACTGATTATTTGAAATCAAGGAGACCGATAACTGATATTTCACACTGATTTACATTTGCAGTAAAGATAAAAAATCTTATAATCAAAGTAGCATTTTAATTAATCTTATCAGCAATCGGACATAAAAAAAGAAAAAAAAGAAAAGAATATTAGCCTGGATGTCAGTCTGTCCCTAATGAGCGGCTTCTCTCAGCCAAGAGATTGCTGGTGCTGATAGGTGGACAGCTGTTATCCCCTTCTTCCAGCTTTTGTGCTAACGAAGCTAACCATCTAATACAGCTTATTTACCATATTATTTTACTATACCTACCATACATCCATGACTGTGGTCTCTCTTCTTATAATCTTTCTTGCAGCGAGACAGCAAATGAGCCCATTCCCCAAAATGCCAAACGTTAGCTTTTCTCCTAACTTTTCGAATGTGTGAATTAAGTTTAAAATCATTGTACGTTGAACACTTGGGCTGTTAAAACAGACAAAACAGACAGTGTGAATGTGTCTCGTTGGGTTCTGGGACACTGTGGTGGAGTTTTGTAATGGATCTTATAGACCTACCAAGATCATTTGACAGAGTAATCAATTATGAAATCATTGTTGTTTCAAGGGTGAGCTGTGACTTTAAAAAAACTGCATACACTGTATGATTCAAAAAGGGATCAAATGGGGTCCTTGGTCCAACATGGAACTGTGACGAGACCCTTGACTCAAAGAAACCCTTAAACCCTTAATGTTTTTCCTGTTAATTGTTTATCAGATGATGTTTCTTTACATCCTCCACGCCGGCGTCTTGTATGTTTGTGCGACGGGCCAGCCTGTCTGTCTTTGACCATCATGCCTTCGAGGGGGGGGAGGTTGAGGGTCAAACCTGTTAACCTCTCCATTGAAGAACACATCATCGGGGGGACGTTGTGCCGTTCACTACACCTTTAGGCACACAAGCAGACACCCTGATCCCACAGGCAGAACGTAGCTTTCAACACCGAGCAAACCTCAGATCTGTCAGCGGATCAGCTCGCTAACCCTCACCCCCCATTAGCCCGCCGTGTTTCACTCCATTGCGCTCCATCCTCACTCCATTTTACGGTGTACGGATAGAAGAGATGCAGCAGATTGTAGGATGACGTATGCGCCACCAGCAGGCAGCTTCAAAAGAGACATTTACTGTGTGCGAAACTGAGACATTAGCTGTGTGTTTATAGTGCGATGGCATTTATAGGAGCAGAAAGTGAAGCCCCTGTTGTGGGATTTTGCGGACAACTTATTTGTTGTTGTAGAGCAGCCGGTGGTGTTAACCCCTGACCCGGCTGCCCTCTGACCCGCGGGACGACAGCTCCATCCACGCGTCAGGGAGAAGGGCTGTCAAAACAGACACATCCAGAACACGGGGAGGAAGGGGACAATCAGGGCTGGTGTGGCTAACGCAGGATCAAAACCGCCGCACGAGTTAAGAGTGTCAGGCTACCGGATACAGGAAAAGTGTGAATGGACGCCACAGGCCGGAGAGGAGAGTCGGGATTAAGAGCTCAGCTTTGTTAAAGGTTTCTGGGAGCAAGTGATGTGTTTAATGACTGATTAAGTCTGCAGTGTTGTCAATAGCGAAGATAGTCATCCGTCCAACTTCAAAGGCAGAGCTTGGAATGTTACACAGATTTAGATTGTATCGATTGATCTATCAGAGTATTTCCTCATTTCTCATCGAGAAAGGCTAAAGATCATGTTGATGTTAGAGGCTAAAATCAACATAACAGGCAGCAGCTTAATATTGTACTCATGGATCAAGTAGAGACCCACACATGTAGATTTTTGATTATTCTGACACATTGTCTGCAAATGTGACGAATTTGCTGTTTCTCTCTTCAGGGTTTTGGATTGCTTGTCAGGAAAAATCCGATCTTAAAAAGTTATCATGGATAGAATATGTTCCCAGACACATCTTCGGTATGCTTGTTTTTTTTGCGACCAACAGTAAAACTTCCTTTTATTTTGAAAAAACAAACTTATTTTCATTTTCTCTCTCACAATGTCACGAACACCAACGACTCCTGCCTTCCAGCATCTCAGAGGGGTCATGTACTGTTTTGGTGCTCTCTGACGGGGCCTTTTAAATCATGTTGTCACATCACGTTGAAATGTTTCAGGGCTCAGTAGTCGATGACTGTCAGCCGATGGTGATGGACGATGTCGTCGCCTATCGCCCCAACCCTAGAACATATAGAACATATAGAGAACAATGTCTTACAGTTTGGAAAGAACGTTAAGCCAAAGCTCAAGCTGCTCAGAGGGAAACTTCAGGGGTACATTTGGGTTCAAATGGTCGAGGTTCCTGCTTTTACATCGGCTGTTTATTTTATCAGGAACTCTGCATCCATCAGATAGTGAAGGCTCACCGCATTTATCACTGTTTCTGCTGATAACCACATTCCACTGAGGTTATAAGTTGCACATTTGTCTTGTACATTTTCAGGTGACAGTTCCCATCTACAGTACCTCGCCGACGTGACCAAACACCGCTTGAGCAACTGCTGACGGAGGTTTTCTTCCCAGCGGTGAAGCCTTCGGGCTGTCGGAGGAGAATGTGGAGGTGGGTGACCACAAACATCCGTGTGCCAGCACGATGTAACACATGTATCACACAGGGTCACATTATCTTCAAAGCCCGTCGCCTCCAACATGTGATATGACTCAGACCTGAAAAAAAAAAAAATAATAAAACGAACGGCAGACATCTTGCATTCCTGAGCCCATTCCACAAAGTACAATAACTTCCTTGAATTCTTCGACCCTCGACGGCGGAGCCAGGGCACATCCTGTTGTCCTCGCAGCACTTCCTGCTCATGCAGCTCAATCAGTCTTCCTCGTTGCCATGGCCACTGGAAAACACTGTACTCATGCTTAATAGGCACGCTGGCAGGTAACGCCGGGATGACAATGGAGCTGGCAGCACATTATTTTGGCATCATTTTGCGAATGATCGATGTGATTTCACAACGTCCATGACCTTTTAGAAACGTTACTGTTGATGAAATGATCTTATTCTCAATCAGCTGTTCCCTTCTCTCTCTTGAAGCTTTGTGATGTTTGACCGAGAGATACTCTAGATGTCATTCTGCATCATTTTATGACTGTTTCCCCCCATTGAAGCCCAAGACAACATATATATAACAGGAAGAAACTTTGAGGTCAGAGATCCGTAGAGTCATTATCTTTTCACCCCCATGCTGATGGAAAGTCAGGTGAAGTTTCATAGTCCACAAAACATTTCTGGAGCTTCAAAGTAAAGCAGCACTGCAGCATTCTCCTAAACAGCTGAAGTAGATAGTAGGGGACTTTGTTTGTCTGCCATAATTCAAGTCTCTGGAAGCTCCAGGATCCAAAATTGATTTGAAAAGATGTTATTAACACCCTTGATGTGCAGTTATAGTCAACCAAAACATTGTTTTATTCTCTCTCTCTCTTTAATTGTTGATTTTTTTTTTTTAAGTGAGGTGCAGACGAGTGGGGGCAAGTCCACTGAAATCACTCGAGGTTATAATTAGGCAGCAGAACCGTTTTGGTGAAGGTCAGGGGCGGACTGTGGTCTTCTGAACACGTCATTTCTCAGGTCACCGCAGCCTCCAACCTTAACCAAGGGCTGAGCACCTAAACAACACGCATAATGAAAGGGGAATATGTTCGACTCGACAGATAACGTTGACTGACATTTCCTCTTCATGTCAACAAAAATCCTGTTTCATGTTTATTTCAAAATGTATTTTCTCTTTCAAATGACATGTATATAAACGTAATTATAAGAGACGGGATATTTATGTCGATGCAGGGAGGTGGAAAAGCGGCGTGTATCTATGTTTTGTTTCATGGCATACATCAAGTCTCTGGTGTGTTTTCCTGTTCAGTTTTTAGAAAAATGTATAGTACAGCCTGAATAACAACAGTATATCTTTAATAGTCTGCAGCACATAAGTGTGTGTCGTGACAGTGAACATTGTATAAAGTTTGCCTGTTTATCTGGTTCATCTTCATAGTGTTTGTTTGCGATGTGAACAATGCGAGCGGAACTGTGTGTCTTCCAAGGAAATCTTGTTGTAGCGCTCAGCCCAAAACGAAAATCAAACAGTGCGCCTGACGAGCTTTACTGAATATTGCATGGCTGCAAAAGCACCGAGACAGTTTGGCCCAAATATCTCTGCTCACTTCTCGACAGCCTGTAGTAGCTGCGTACTGTATGTTTAATTTCTGGATGAGTGCTGCATTGAGCTCAGATTGTTTCATAATCGCGTTCTTGCTGCCAGCCCGGCGCTCATTTGTCAGCCTCCAGCACGCCGGTCCTGGCCAAACTTTAATCCTGCTTTGTTAGAGAGAGACAGAGGGAAGGCGAGCAGGCTCTCCTGGGTATAGACTCAGCCCGGAGGGATGCATTGAATTCAGCTTCCTGCACTGCTGCGTCTTTGCAAGAATCCACAAGCCAGAGGAAGCCAGCCTGGCAACAGGCCCGATTAATGGGATGTTTGGCAGGTCATTTTTTTTTTTAATACTGCGTTATATAAGAATTTGTGTTTATTTTGCATTATTTAGTTGAATTTTATTGGCTTATTTTTTAATCCGCACTCCACGTGAAGCTCACCTGCAAAACATCCCGTCACTCAACGCCGGCTTTGAAAGCGGAGGAGGGATGTTACAAGCCCTCATACCCTGATGGGACGAGGATGAGTGGCCATTCGGAATGGACGGAGATAGCGGACGGAGGTGGCGGTCCATGACATCATGCGTCAGGAAGGTGATACCACCGCACCTTGGCTCTGGCAGAGTTCGACCCGTATGCCAGGAGTTTAAACGCCACACCTCCGTCTGCTGCCTGTAAACACGGAGACTGACAGCAGCTCTCGTTGCATTTAGCGCAGGAATGTTCAGAATCTCCAACCACTGGGATTGGGAGTGCTTGGAATGAGAATTGCTTTGCTATTTTCCACCTATATCACCCAATTTATTGTCTTGTTGTGTAACGACAGTTATGACATCTGAGCCAAACAGGTTTATGACATTCGTCAGACAAAGCTTGAACGTTTAGGGCGGCGATGCAGGTATTCGTGACTGTACACTTTTCCTCATGATTCACCCCGTATCTTGTCATGCTGAGGAGTTTTCACGCCTCTCGGATTATCCGTATCAGATGGCATACCGGATGCATGCGTCTCGACGGGGGCTTAGGTATGCTTGTATATTTGTAAGATCAGGTCGTTATCTGAAACGCCCCTACACGACCGATCCCAAACATACAACAAACATTATAACGCAGACACAGGAATGTACGGACGCTCCTGGTTCTCTGTGACGTCTCTTTGCACCCAAAACCTGGGTAAAGTTTATCTTCTTTAAATGTACGTCATCACGATGCATCAGTGTCAAATTCTCCTCTCTGTGTAAATGAAGTTATGGAGGTAGACAATCATTGGAGGTGATCTCTTATCACAGATGGTGATGAAATATCTTGTGTCACATCGGCTGTGACTGTCTTGTGTATATAAAGACGCTCAGAGTACAAGTTATGTCTCACATGTAATTCAGTGAAAGTCCAAAGGCTAAGATGTCATTTTAGCCGTCGTTATGCCTAAATGTCTGGTATGTTTTTGAGGTTAAGTTTCAAGGCTGACATAAGAACAATATCTGCTCCAATATAATATTGTTAGCATGCCCGACGAACCAGTTTACTGCTCACAGGAGCAACTGAGAGCATGACTGCCGACCATCATAATGAAAAAATAGTTTGTCGATTACACATCCATTGTTGGCGTGTTTGCACCCTGATGAGGAACCTGGATGTTATCAGAGTTTAGGTTGAACTTAGCAGCTTTGTCCTCAGAGGTTTACACTACACATTGGTTAGTCCTCATCCTAAAAGCCTTTTCTTTTCTTGTATAAGTGACATAAATCAAAAGAAAAACTTGCAACCGCTGCCTTTTCCGAAGATAAATTAGAAGGAACTTTAGCGTGTGCATGCTGTGCCTTTTCGTTCCGTCAACGTCTTATTATAAGTTAACCTATAGAAAAAAAGCATTTTTGACATTTATGAATTGATTCTTAATCGTAGGAGATAACGATCAAGAGTCTGTGAATCTATTTTCTTTACCTCTGCATAGAGGTGCAACAAGTGTGACCATGTGTCTGACTTTACATGGTAAATGAACTTGCATTTCTATAGCGCGTTTCCAGTCTACTGACCACTCAAGGCGCTTTACAACACTTGTCACATTCACACATTGATGGCAGAGGCTGTCATGCAAGGTGCCGACCATCCGGAGCAATTTGAGGCTCAGTCTGTTGCTCAAGGATACTTTGACATGCAGCCAGGAGAATCAGACTGGTTCCCTTCTGATTACTGGACGACCCGCTCCACCTCCTGAGCCACAGCCGCCCAACACGGGACTGCACAGCTTTTTTTTTTTGCCCTCTCTGTTGTCCCACATATTGAGGTGATGACACCTTTGACACACTTTTCTAAAATCTGGCTTTCATCCAATGGCAGTGGTGAGGAAACAGGGAAAGCTGTCATCACGGGGATTTGTTGTGTTTTCTGTCAATCAAACAGCACAAATGTGGTTGAAAGTACTGGTTAACCTGTCATCGTCTTTGCTGCTGACACTACGCCCCAATGCGAATATGATGGAAGCAAGACTTGTAACAGACGCTGAAATAACTAGCATTTAACACATCGCAGCACTCTCAATCATACAGGTCAGCAGTGTTGTGAGCTAGCACAAGTCATTTTTCTACACAAAAAAGTGAAAAATGGGGCGGCTGTAGCTCAGCGGGTAGAGCAGGTCGGCTAGTGATTGGAAGGTCGCTGGCTCAAATCCTGGCTCCGGGCTGGGCTGAGCTGCATGTCCAAGTGTTCTTGAGCAAGATACTGAACCCCAAATTGCTCCTGATGTGCAGTTGGCACCTTGTATGGCGGCCTCTGCCATCAGCGAGGGCCCTGCGATGAGCTGGCGACTTGTCTGGGGAGTACCCTGCCCTCGCCTGGAGACAGCTGGGATTGGCTCCAGCAACAAACCCCAGCAACTGGTATCCCTGCCAAGTTTATCCAATCAGGACAGAGATCTCCATAAAGAGGCGGGCCTGTGTTCTATGTCTGTTACCGCTGAGTGTTAATGTGTTGACGTAGAGCGGAACGAGGAGATTGCTAACTGTAAAGCGGACAGGAACTTAGCTAAAACGACGATAATGCGTACAGCAGCCTTAATCACGTCCAGGTGTGCATGTGGCTGTGAGGAGACACATCACCTCTGCAGGCCTGCTATTGGCTGATACGGCGTTTGAGGGAAGGGTTGTTTCTGGGCAGACATGTTTGTAGTCCTTATTCCTGACACTTAAGAGCCACTTTGCTGAAGGTTGCTTTTGTCGTCACTCAACAGAGCTTTTAAGTCGTGCTTTCACTAAGAAGTGTTTGTGTTGACCAGTCTTACGAGCTTTTCGTCAGTGTTACTTAAGTCAATATTGTTACGGGCCCCGATGGAAGATTTCTGGCGAGCATCCGTTGTAGTTAAAGCATAATTGCCTTCACATACCTGGAGTTAAAGCCATTAGACTGCTGTAAAATTAGATGGGATTAACACAAAGAAGAGAACGCCAGGCTCCATTCTGTGTACGGTAACATCGGACATGTTGAAACAGATGACATTGGTGGGTGTTTTCGATGTTAGAATATTTTTTTAATGTGCTCCACTCTGAGCCGAACACCGTTTATTGGCTCTAACACGATCAGCGAAATCCTCCTTAAGCCTCTTCCCCTCAGCTCTGCACGCTCATCAAACTTCACTCAAATATGTTATGATCTTCTAACTGCTTTCCCCAACAGGGCAGCATGTAAGGAATGCTGCTTCATGTCACCGGCTGTCAGTCCGACTTAACGCGAGCCGCTCTGTAACACTACGAATATGTTAAACCCTGTGATGTCATGGCGTGAGAGTCGGGGAAAGAAAAACAGCCGGCACGCGATGTTATTAATAGAGATATGTACATGAGTGGGTGTCTGCAGCTTGAGCTTGAGCAGATTTCTCTAATCAGGTCTCCCAAAGGTATTTTATTAGAGGTGCAGATGTGTGTAGAGATCAATACAGATTAAAAGCCTATGTAAGGACTCATAAAGGATCTTCATATGGAGTTTTTTTTACTTTAACTGTAACTGCTGAGTGTTTTTCATGGTTTTCTTGCTTGTTTTTCGTGTCCGAGTTTGCTTTTAAACTAAGATGAAGTTGAGATGTCAGGTTTGCTCCTGACTTTCCCACCAGAGGGTTCACTGAGTGGCTGTGCTGGAGCTTTTCAGTCACATCAAACAATCCTCATCAGCAAATACTTGTTACAATTATTTCATCTGCTCTTTCCAAGTCATTAAATTGACTTTGGAAGCCCAGAAAATCCTGAAATGTGTCTCTCTGCAGTGCTGTTAACATAATACTGATATATTATAGAGTTACAAAAGATAAGAAGCGCCATTTGAAATATGTCATACTATATATAAAGTTTGATTCTTCTCAGATGGAGCTTCCACGTCCAGGCCCTTTTATGTTTGGATAAAGTTACACACAGAGCTTTGATTCCCTCATTCTGTGAACTTAGTAGACGTAGAAGTCAGCTGCATGGTCGCCTGGTGAGTAAACAGTCCAGGGGTACGTGTGGACGTGGGGCATCATATCTGATAACAGCCGCTCGTCAGGTGATAACCTTGATGAAGATGGCTCCTCCACACATCGTGAGGTTTGTTTTCATGGATTTAACATTAGCCGCGTATGCCGAGGGTCGAAGGTGGAAAGGAGAAGATTGGAAAGAGACCAACAGTCCTGTGTGCAGTCAGACCAGGTGGATCCACAGTGTGTTGGCATTTTAAACGGAATAACATTTGGTGGTTTATGTATTATGGAGTATATAATCACTCCTCGGGCTGTATTCCACTCCAGTAATTACAAAAAAAATGCAATGTTGATTGCACAATGTAATGGCTTTAGAATTATGACACCATCAGCATTTAGATTGGCTCTCCATAAACCTTGCTGCTATTTTGTGTGCACAAAATCTCTGGGGAAAATGAAGTCAGACTGCCACCGTTTCTATCTGCTTCCACGTCTCCATTATGGTCTAAATAAATGAATAAAAATAATGTTTTGTCTGAGAAAAATGGAAACCATCCAGCAGGGCAGAAGTTCTGTTTAATTCAGGTGTATTAACTGCTTTGAAATTGGTGTTTGTAAGCCAGTACTGAATGTAGTCTTCACATCCAACTCATCAAATCAATTTAGTTTTCACTTCAAAATTTGAAGCAGCACAAGTTGTGAGAGCTAAAACTCAAGTCGCAGCAGATCGATTACTGTCACATTTAGCTAAATGACTAGTTGCATTTCAATCTGGAGAGACTTTAAAGAGTGGAGAAATATTTTATTGACTTTCAGAAATGAGAATTTTTTTCATTAACTTTATTTCAAATCGTCAGCAAGCAGTAACAAAGGTAAACATGGAATCACATACATACAGATAAAGCAAATTTAACAGAAAAATAAAGAAAATAAAAACAGATGAGAGCACAAAAAATTATCCTTAAAACTTCTAATATATTACATACATGACTTTGTTTCTATAGTTTTTTTGTTTGTGCAGAGATTGTAGATATGAATCGCTCCATTTCATCCTATTTGTTTGTGAATTTTCATCTATATTTGAATTTGGGGAGAAGTAAAATCAGCTTGATGAGGGAAAATGCATTATTGACAATGCATCGACCATGTCACTATGATCAGAAATGACAACAGTCTTTGAGGATTGGGCCCCTTTTGTGACATCATCGTCTTTACAAGGGGTAGTGCGTGGTAGAAATATTGTGTGTGGCATAGTTTAAAACCCTCTGATGGAGTCCAGACACTGGTAATGGTGGTGATGGCATGTAGAGAATGCCTGAGATCTGGAGGGATGTGAAGAGGTGTCTGGTGAGCTCAGACCTGGGCACTGGCAGTGATGACACTTAAGGTAAATGGGCAGAAGGAGGGTCATGGTGATTCTTATTGAAATGAAAGCTCCATAAAAGAGAACAAATTCAAGGTTTAACAACAACAATATGTTAAGCTGATAAAGATCGTGGCATAATCTGGTTGGTTTCAACTGAAAGAGTAAAACCTGCTGATGACAAAGAGAGTGGGAGAAGAAGGAAAGAGAGGGAGCAACCCGGTATGACGACAAACTGTGTCATGGATGCTGCAGTCAGGTTGATAAACAGGAGTGAAGACAAATTCTTTTAATTCCAAAAGTTAAAAAGTAATCTCTGAGCTGGCAAACGGAGCAGGATCTGATGTGACTCCGGGTGTTTATCCCTCCAGAAGGTCTAGCTCTGCACCAGACACTCTGCAGCGATGCCTCCTTCTTCGCCCGGCCCTCCACGAGCAACTCTCTGCAAACGTTTATTGTTTAAGAGCCCCATGGCACTACGAGTTACATATTGTGATTGTCTCCTTGTCTCGTACCCTCTTCACAGAACTCCGTTGTCATTTAGTTTCTGTCAACACTCTAATTAGAGAATATATCACCTCCCTCCTTCCTTTCATTAGGTGCTCATGAAGATTTACTATAAACCAAACTGACAAGTGCCGCGGTTCATTGGAAGGGCTCTTGCTGTGACTTGCAGTCCACTGTCAGAAGTAGTAGTAACGTCTAACCACTCTGGGAAAATGGCTCAGGTTCAAAGCATTTGCGTCTGTGTTGGATGCACCACCAAGTTTGCCTTATTGCTCTGGGGTTGATTTTAATTGATGAACCAACTCGTTCAGCTGAACTCGAGCGCTATACATTAAAAAGACTCGACTTGGCATCTTCGAGCTGAACAACATTAGATTAAAAAATGCCAAGGACCAGGATTGAACTTGAAACTCAAGTGACTCACCTCCAACATTTCGAAGGAGTGTCTTGTTGTGAAAACCATTTGGCCCATAGCAACATTTTTTTCTCACAGCTCGCATCCAAATACAGTAGCAGCCAGATCAAAGTCTGTTTCTTGCACAGACCTCAAACATAACAGAACCTGTCAGCCAATCACAACAACCTGGCGTGCTTCCTTGTCCTCATTGCGGACTCCGTGATTAAGAGAAACACGTGTTCCCGTCCAACCTGAAAAACAAGCAAACAGCACAACAGCCGCAGCAGAGCCAGAGAGTGAGCGCGAGGGAGCAGGGAAGTGCTGGAAATGCTCATTGTTTTTAAGTGTTAGAAAGAACCGATTGTTTCTCTGAGTCACCAGACCGCTGGGACCCTCGATCACTCTTTTATTTTTTTACCTAGATTCTTCGACGACCCTCGATTTGAAGTCCTCCTCTTTTTTTACTTCCTCGAAGCACAGTAGCTGTTTCGATTTGTCGGGAACTCCTCGTGGGGAGTGGTGAGAATGTGGCTCATTTGCCAGAGGCCTCGGGGCATCCATAGTTCAGACAGATTGATTCTCACCTTAAGTTAATGCTTGACTGACTGAGTTCACCATTAATAAGGTGCTTCTGTGGAACTTCTCAGAGGACAATTCCAATAACAGCTCTCATATTTTTTTTTTCCTGCTATTCCCTATCTGCACAATCTTAATATTTAGGGTCATGATACTCAAATTTAGCAGGATTGTATTTTGACTATGCATTTAAATTAAGTGGTTTAAGGACGAGAAATATAATCTAAGCAAAGTAATGTAATGCCAGCTGGGCTTTGGTTTGTTTGCCCAATAGTAATTGCTTGTAGCTACGTAAGCATGATTGACCCTTTTTTGACATTTTGGGAATTCCTCTTATTCACTTTCTCGCCAAGAATTCGATGAGGCCAGTCTCATGTCTGCATATGCATATGGAGGCTAAGCTAATATCCAGGAGGCTGTTAGCCTTGCTGAGCATAAAGACTGGAAGCATGCCAGGCAGCTAGCTAGACTCTTTTTCTGGAGCCAAGCTCAGACCAACGATTCTTGACGAGTTTAAACCATTTTAGAACGTTGCAAGAAAAAGTTGGAGTGGAAACCTTTGCAAATGCGACTGTCGCAAACGACTACCTACCACTGTCCTCGGTTCGTATTTCAAGGCAATGCGAATTTTGATCCAGCTAGAAAAAAGGCGGTGCAGAGAATTGTTGCTATAAAGGCGATACACCATTTCGTCACGTTGCATTCGTGGGATCTGGCAGGTTTTCAAAATGTGACAAGTTTCAACTTGTCCTAAAGCAAATCAAAGCAGTTGTTCTAGTTAGCATGAGATTTGTTCCTTGTAAAAGTTGCCTTCGCTGTGGAATTTTGTCAGCCACTGGGTACGAAATTTCCAAGGGTAAAGGAGGCTCGATTGACGGTACAACCCTTTCTGCTCTCCATTCATGAATAAATGCCTGTAAGCAAAATGAATGAATATATCCATCATGACAGTTTTTTTAATGAACAGGCTTCTTTTCTATTTCCTGATTCCAAAGTAGCGTTGACTGTTTCATAATGGAAATCTGGATAGAAATATACACCGATCAGGCATAACATTATGACCACTTACTTAATGTTGTGAAGGTTCCTCTTGTGCAGCCAAAACAGCTCTGACCTGTCAGGACATGGACTTCAGACCTCTGAGGGTGTCCTGTGGTGTCTGGCACCAGGGCGTTTTATAGTGGATCCTCTGGGTCCTGTATGTTGGGGGGTGGGACCTCCATGGATCAGACCTGCTTCGGCAAGTCCTACAGATGCTCGATCAGATTGGGATCTGGGGAATTTGGAGGCCTGGTCGACACCTTGGGCCCTTTATTGTGTTCCACGAGCTGTTCCTGAGCAGTGTTTGTGGTGTGTCAGGGAACATTGTCCTGCTGGGGGGCCACTGCCATCGGGTAGTGTTGTTGTGATGAGGGGGTGTAGTTGGTCCACAACAGTGTTTAGATGGATGGTGCGTCTCAAGTCGCATTTACATGAATGCCAGCACCCAAGGTTTCCCAGCAGAACATCACATTGTGATGAGATGATCAATGTTATTCATGTCACCTGTCAGTGGTTTTAAAGTTGATCGGTGATCGGTGTATGTTCCATGTTTTTGGTAGTTGCTGGCAAAGATGCAGTTGTCTTTGTGATGGTGGGAAAAGCAATGAAAGCACTTTGAAATGTTTGTCGCTTTGAATTCTAAAGAAGTCAACTCTGACTTTAAGAAGGAGACAGGATGTTTTTACTTTTTCAATATCTAACCAAAAACACAATCTTTTCCTAAATCCCCACGTGGATTACCAGGCATTTTCGTAGATTTTACATAGTTTTTGTTTTGGTCTTGTGATTCTAATTACTGAATTTTCTTTAGAAAAAAAGGCATATAACTGGTGTTGCAATGATCAGACTGGGACCATGAATCATTCGTGAACACACTCAGCACAACTGACTTCTGTGCAATACGAGAAAATGACATTGCCAAGACTGGAAAAAATATTGCTGTTGAACAAGATCCAGGGAGCAATTACATTTCCTTCAAAATGTATTTGGCAATCGTTTAGTAGCATATAATTGTCATTTCTAGCAGACAGGGTTGTTTAGTCCACGATTTTAGCATTTAAAACTCAATTTCAGCGAAAATGATACTTTACTGCTTTACTCTAATTGATGTTTATGCTCCAATTTCAGCAATTTCCAGATATACCTGCTGTATCCTCCTTTTCTGTCATGTTATTTTTGTGCAGCATGAGGAGGCTTTCATGTACGAGCCGCTGTCTATATTTAAAATGATTAATCTAAGTTTGGGATGATTACGAGTCCCTGAAACTCCAGTCGGTGCAAACCACAGGTTTGTTTATGACAAGTATATCCTTCGGAGGAACAGATTCATTTTGCGTCGTGTAATCACAGAGTGTGGTGTCTACATCCAGCTCTGCAGTTTGTCAGCAGGAGCACGCCCATCACATACCAACTTGTTTTATATAATAAACAAGATATTAAATCGGATCAACGCTTGACCTCGTTTTACAACAAAAAATGGGACTTATTAGGATTACATAACACGGGGCAAGGCCCTGTCCTCAGGCCTTCTCTGCTTGCTGATTGTAAAAGTCGATAAGTGTGTTTGTTTTTGAAATACTGGTTAGTATTTTCATAATATTTTTACTGGGAGAGACTAACAGCCAAGACATTTGACATAAATTGGAAGTTGTCCCGGATTCTCGTCCAAAAATGGTCAACCAAGCCAAGTCAGCATTCGATTTTTGCACCTTTACATTCATAACGACTTCCTGGTAAGTTTTACGAGTTTGGGAGGGCGGAGAGGCACAAAAAGGATTTAAGGTGAATGGCATTCCAGAAGTTGTTGTCACCATATATTTTCCATTGCATCAGAGCTGCCTAAAGGACATAAAGAACAGATGATTGCTGTCAATTATCAGGACAAATGGGTCTCCTCAACGTGCCATCATCAGCCCAGACACTGTCTGTGACAGAAGAAAGAAGTGATTCCATGATGCACACAGCACGCTGCTGAAGGTCGCTGCTTTGATGTGTCACAGTCTGAACATTTTTGGCTTTGTCTTCTCAGATTCCTGCCTGTATATTGTCTTGTATAGCTAAATATTATCGGCGTTATTCATTTCTGGAGCTCTTTTATGAGGCAGCTCGAGCAGCCTCAGGTCCTCATTCAGCGTGGCTCTTATCTGCAGCGCTGCAGGAGCCACTCTGTGGTTCCTGTTATTGCGATCCTGCGTCGTGCAGGCAGATACTTGCACCCAGTCCGGCTGCGGCCAAGATCTCGCCTTTTCCACTGCCTGACAATTCAGATTGTATAAACCTCGATGGCAGAAAATAAGGATTGTTTGTTATTACAATGCCAGTCTACAGTGGCTTGAGCGTGCGTTGTTTTGACTCTGAGAACAATCAACTGTTGCAATAAAAGAGCGTCCCTCCCTCGCTGCACAGCTCACCTCCTCCCCTCTAACCCCCTTCCCTTCCCTGTTTATTTACAGCAAGGATTCCTCTAAAACTGTCACTGCAGACTTACTTTTACTGGAACTGGGAAAACACCTCTACCTTAACAATCCTTTGGAATAAAACCAAGTTTGAGGAATTTCCTGTTGCTGACAGTTGTCCGTCAGTAGCTCTCATTAACCCGATCAAGATTTACAGGTGTGTTATGTAAGACTGGAATGAGGGCATCATAAAAACCACAGTGCAAATGCGGTGAATCAGAATGTAAAAATGGAAGTCCTGGAAAGAGTTCAGTAAGAAACATGCAGGCTGGACTGGACAAGCTTTGTATTCTGCCACAGCACACTTGCAGTTTGCCTTGATAACTGTTGCAGGTTTGCCATTAAGTTCCTTAAACAGTTAGTCGTTGATTTCAGCTTCTAACGTCTCGTTCTAGCTAGCTCGCTAACTAATGGTGTTTGGGTACAGAGCCAGACCTTGTGGAGGAATCAGCACCCAGAGTCACATCAGATTCTGCTCTGATCAGAGCAGCTACAGAAAGGAGAAGAGCTCGGAGATTGCTTTTAAACTTTTGGGATTAAAAAGTGGATTTATCTTCACTCCTGTTTATCAGCCTGACTGCAGCAGTGATCTACAGAGGTGACCTCCATTGTCGGGAGCTGGAGCAGAAATGTACTTTACGACATGAACGCAACGCTACAGAGTTCATTGAGAGGCTCAACTGAATTCAAGCACGAAGATACTCACACAAGCTTGTTGCGTCCTGTTGCCTGCTAGCTTACGGCTAATGTGCATTAAAGTATTCTGGCATTATTGAGCGAGTAAACACTCAAGTGTGTAACTTGAATAAACACAAATCATCCTGCGATGAAAGTCTCACAAGTGACATGAGGTGAAAATTGGCTTTGTGAGTTGTAATGCGGTTTTTGTCTGCCCCATTTATATCAATGAGGGTAGAGCTGCAACTATAGCTGATTGGCTGATAAATAAATAATCTAACCTTTTCTGGTTCCAGCTTCTTAAATATGAGGATGTTTTTCATTTATGACATTGAATAAAGAGTTTTGGGGGTTTTTGGATGTTGGTTGGACAAAAGAAGCAATTTGCAGACTTCACTCTGGAATTTGGTTTATTGTGACATAACTGAATGATTAACTGTGAAAACAATCAGGAGTTTAATCGTTAATGAAAATAATCATTAGTTGCAGCCATAAATGAGGTTGGGTTACAATTCAGCAACACCACAAACTTCATCCTCCAAAAGGACCATAAAGTTGAATCAACACCTATCTAAAAAAATGTCCACAAAACTGAACACTTAAACCTTAGGAATTGTTGCAGGTCTGTTGTATTAGACTGCATTATTTCAGGCTAGATGTAACTGATAAACTGATTTAGATTCTTCTTACAGATACTTCATGAAACTAAAACAAGTCTGGTTTCTTCCTGCTTGTTAGAATAATTGGTGGAAGCAATAAAATAAAATGAAAACCCTTAAATGGCACTTAACTGTAATAGTAACAGGCATGGTAACAAATCCATCACCTCACAATGTACTGTAGCTTTAAAAAGCTGCCGTGTCACTGCGGTTTATACCACTTGTACTTTGGAAAGTTTGGAGGGAACAACAGGAAGCCGAGCCACATGTTTATGGAACAGGTAGCTAACACACGGTTACGTAGCTTTGTGTGAGCAAGATAAAACACAAAAGCTGTGAAATACGTCTGAAATGGAAAACTACTTACTGATGGAGACCTTGAGAGCTTTTCAGCTTTTCCCTCCAGACTTTCCATCCTTTTTTCTGTGTGTGTGTGTGTGTGTGTGTGTGGTTCAGGGGGTTGTAGGTGGACGGTGGGTGGTGGAAAGGTGGGAGTCTCTCCTTTCAAAAGGGCCGAGAACAAAACAGGAAACCATCCCCTTGTTTTGGCTCGTGGTCGCTACAAGTGTTTGGAATTTAGAGGAGGTGGATTCACATGTTATGTTCATGTCTGCGCTCAGGTCAGAGCATGCACGCACAAACACAAACACATCCACACATTCACATTCGCACACAAACACACACACACACACACAGCGGTGGAGGGAATGTCTGGCATGCCTCAATAAGCAGAGACATGAAGACTGTGAACCCCCCGTGGATGTTATGAGCAGCGATCGCTGAATAGACTAAATACCCGCCGAGATGGTTCTGTGACCTCGCTCGAATCTGGACTCATGTTCAGTGTGGGTCAAAGTGCTGTCGATGCTTGTGTCTTCATGATTTTGGCTAAAACCAGTTAAAGTTATGCGTGTCCTGGAGTTTTATCCGCCATGTATTCTTCAGTATTTTCTCAAGAAATGGAGACTTGTTGTTCTGGAAGAAATCTGGGAGCTGTTGTTGATGTTGTTGTTTCTACTTAGAGGGGGCTTTCCTACACTTCCTCGGGCATCACATTGTTTGTGGCATAGTTGGCATCCTCGTGCACTTTGTGTTTTAATCAGGGACCCTCTGCCTCCACGAAGTGACACCTATTCTTCTCTGCTCGTGTGAGGGAACCTCCCCAGCGGATGCCTTCCTGTAGCTGTCAGTTTTTGACTCCGGCCCCGATGATAAACAACATCTGAAGAGATGCCTCTCCAGATATTAAAGCTTTTTAATGCTTCCTATTATTGTGTGGAACAATGCAGTTACATCGAGGTCAGAGCCACAAAGAGAGAAAAAAAGAAGGTTTGCCCTACAGTTGATACATCGATTGTTTCAGTTCTGGTTAAAGTCATCAATCAAAGTTTTTCCTTTCTCTGTCACATTATTCAAACAGCACACTTCTCCCAATGGAGGGTTTTGTGGTTATTTTAGGATTTATGTTATTTTAGGGCTACTGTGAGGATGGATGGATGGATGGATGGATGGATGGATGGATGGATGCCGGTTTCATCACTGTCACCAGCGTCATACTCTGGTACGACATTGAAGTGTACAGCGATATTGTGGCTGTGACAACATTCAGTTTAATCAGAGAACTTCAGTAACATCCAGTCACTTCTGTTTCCCTCTCTCATGCCAAGTTTGGTAACACAAACATGTGGTAGGTAAGGAAAGCACCCACATTTCTTTGTTGCTGTCTGCAAGGACCAACACAAACATCTCATCATCGACTCCCCCATCAGAGGAAGCGGATTAACCCAGTGGATTAACTGTATTTTAAAGGAAACGTCCCCACAACAACTGGAACACAGATTTTGTCTGACCTGCCGATTTAGACTTTCTGTCTAAGAACATTAGAAACATTTGTAGGTTGGTAGATAGTTTGGTTGGTAGGTAGGTGAGGCAGAACTACGTTTGAGTGGGCAGGTAGGTTGGTTGGTTGGTTGGTTGGTTGGTTGGTCGGTTGATCAGCTGGTCGGCAGGTAGATACGTAGGTAAGTAGCTTGCTAGTTAGAAAGGTAGATACAGTAGGTTGGTAGGTGGGTTGGTAAATAGGTCAGTAGCCCCAAATCCTTTCTCTTGTGCAAATTGCAGCATGGTGTGTAAAATGGATGAAATTATAATTATAGGTTATATGTTAAGCGGCAGAAAGTGGAATTGTAAATCCAGTCAGTAAGTCCAGTTCTCAGTAGCCTCCCACGTCACTGATGGGAGTTGGGAGACTTTGGTCAACTCGTCCTCCAATGAATGAGCCGGGCTAATGACTGCAACCAGTGATTATTTTCATTATCTGCTGATTCATTTTGTTGCCAGTGTATAACATTGATACTAATGAATGTTTTATAGCGAGCGACTCCAAAGTGACGCCTACAATTTTCTTGTTTTGTCTGAACAACAGTCTAAAAACAGATTCACTTCGCAAAGACCCCAAAACATTTTTACATCTACATTGCTTGGTTTCACCGTGTTGCTATAATTATTGCATTCCTTGTCGTCTTTTTTTTTTTTTTTCTCCGTCTTGTTTTAATTTGTTGTTAAAGCTGTTCACACAAACACGGGGATGCACCGTGCCACACACACACTGCCACACACAGACACAGGGGCTGAAAACAACAACAGCCAAACACACAAAGCAGGTATTTTCACCTCTGCTGCACCAAATATTAGTACATGGACAGTGCAGTTATTTATTTATTGTGAAAGTATAGAATTAGTTGTGAAAAAGTCCCAGCTTTTATTTTTATTGTAAAAACCAACAGTCCGACAGAGTAATGAGGCGAAGAACGACTACACCTTCTTTGTTCCTGTGAACTCAACATTTCTCTCATTACGCTCGGTGTTTCTTGTTTACATATAGATGTTGTCACTCAGGTTCAATAGCTTTGACCTTTGACCCTGCAGAAGTACTTCCAGGTGGAGCCTCTCTGGTCTCGCCCCGACACCGAGCAGAGACCTCCTGCAGCGACACACGGATCCTCCAACCCTAAACAAACAGTGATCTGACCGCTCAGCAATGTCGCGTGATCTCCGCGAACATGCCGCGCTCAGTCATGCGAACTCTGACATGCCTGGAAAATCGCAAAACCACGTCGTCCAACTTTCTGCCGCTTTATTGTTCCCGATGTTGCGACACTACAGCATGTTGCTTTTCTAATTAAACTAAAGAGAGCGAGAGCGACTTTGCACCACAGGTTCCTCGACCACATCAAAGATCTAATTACATACCGGCAGAAGTTTACTGTCACGCTGCTGCTCCTTAAACAGAGAAGGCAAACAGTGTTTCAGTCTTGTCTGATTTTACACAACCTTTTTATTTTGATTTAAACTTTGGATCACTTCTTATTACAGAGAACACAGAGAGCTCAGGAGACGTGCTTGTTATGTATCTACATGGTCATCACTGTTCACTAACCTGTAGAGTTATAAGGAAAGACTGAAGAGTGACGTTGCATAAAATAGTCGGAAAATGAAGTGAAGCTCTAGTTTCTTGCTCTCTGTAGCTCTTTGTGCATCTATTTTCATTATAACCCCATGAAACAATAGGGTATCGTTTTACGGGACTTCATTTTATGAATATCTGAAGATTTAAGTGGAGACACAGCAGCTGAATTGTGCAAACATTTTAACTGATAGATGACATCATGAAACCTCCCCAGTGGAAAACCTATAACGAGGCATATGTTTTTTCTATTACAGGTTTTCTGAAATGTAATGTTTGCATGTTTGCATTTATTTGCAACACCTCCAGAGCACACATTTTGAACTAGAATAAACACCTAAATGTGTATTTTGGATGCTTTCGCTCCACTTTCCACTGAAAGAAGACAGTATGACGGGGTGGGCAACATTATTCTCCAAATATAAGCACACAAATTGGGCGTTTCAATCGAGACAGACCGTCGTTCTCTAATTGACCTTTGTCGTCTGCGCACAGTTTGCCAGCTGCCTCCACCATGCAGTGTTTCAGAAAGTCACCCTCAGAGAAAGGCTTGCTCTGTTAGGCGAGCTTGTATGACAGCACGTAGCTAACTATGTTTGAGGACATTACAGGCCGGATTGAGATGGTCCGCAGGCTGTGTTTTGCCCATGTGTGTAGCCCAAAATCTCTAAATTGACCACTGCATGAAAAATGGCCCTTTCACCTGTTTGTACATTGCTGAGTCAGTGTAAAAGGGCTGTAATATTCCCCTGCGATCTCTCTTGACTAGATTAGCATATCAGGCAAAATAACAGTTCATCTCTTGACAGGACTTCCTGTAAAGTAGAGAAATTATTACTCTGCCTGCAGTCCTTCCCCTTAATGCTTTGACAAGGAGCTTATTTCAAGACGTGTCGTGTGAGGACAAGTGGGTTTAATATAGAAATATTTTCGAATGAACTCGTATAAATGATTATGTCATCACCACAGTGCAGTTCCATCCGTTTTATACCAGGTCATCCAGTGCAAGTTCACAGGTGGTTATAAGCAAGAGGAAGAATGCAAAGCAAAGAAGCTGAGCATCAACAACTGTGAGCGCAACAATCTACGACTTTAATCCGACTCTGGAATGTTTGTTTCATGTCAGCTGTCAAATAAAGATGGACAGACAGTCGCTGCTCTGGGCTGCTTAGAAATTCTTGTCCACCTGTCCTGTGTGTCTCTGGGCTGCTGTATGAAGCCCTGCAGACTCTACAGTCTCCACTTATAAGTCTGCAGTCAGCCCGCTCAGGTTCACCCCCAGGACCTGTTTTGCTGTGAGGTAACAGAGCAAACCAGCGAGCGACTGCACAACCTGACGCCTCATTCGTCTCTTACATTACAAAGGAGCTGATCAGAGTCACTTCTGCACGATGATCCGCCTGATTTCACCTCTTTCCATCACAAACTGCGCCGCTCGTGTCTGCAAACGTCGACGGTGTATCTGCCTGCCTCCTCGTATGCAAAACACCCGCCCGTGGCTCCAAACATCATCGTCTAAAGATCAGCTGTCAGGCCAATCGTTACCCAAATCTGCTCCATGTGTCAGAGGAATGCGCGCAGGACAAAGGCTGCGGCTTGTTGCATTAGTGAAGCTGGAAAATAATGATCATGCCTTCCTCCAGTACCTCAGGAATGCTGGTGTGTGAACCGAGGGGTCAGTGTGGAGCACACCGAACATGATAGGAATTTCTTTTTCCAAAATCCTTAGCAGGTGCCTGCAAGCGTGCTTACTGTACATGTAATCGTCCCTGCGGGGACTGTGGCGCCCCTGATATCACGCAAGTCTGTGTGCGACGTCTTAGTCATTTAATCCCCCGTCTGCTTTACCTGCTCTCTGCAGAGCGTCTGCGTGCGGTTAGCGATCAGGACGACTTGTACAACACTGTCTAATGTTCACCCCAGATGCCACCTGGGAAGCGGATTCCCAAAAATATGGAAAACATCTCGGTTATTGCCTCCACCTGCTATGTGGAAAATGTTCCAGAGGAGCTTTTTTTTTTTTTTTTAAAGCATGAAATGTTCACAATGCGCTAAAAAGAGTTATGCAAGCGAATCCATCCACCTTTTCCAGCTGATTCCACTCAACCTGAGCGCAGCGGTTCATGGAAAG
Source organism: Lagodon rhomboides (assembly GCA_039737535.1). NCBI lineage: Eukaryota > Metazoa > Chordata > Actinopteri > Spariformes > Sparidae > Lagodon > Lagodon rhomboides. The sequence goes on from CM077799.1 coordinate 7,050,223, forward strand.
TTTGCAGAGCTGCAGGGAGGTCTGTCAGCTGTAACGGACCAGTGCACAAACAAACCCGGCTGCGTTAAGATGATGCTGAGAGAGGACGGCGGGCTGAGGAAGAGGATGCTGTTCCCTGTGTGTTGGCGAATGAATGATGCCAGGTGCCACCTGCACTGCTCAGACCTCACAGGCTGAGTCAGGAGTCCGATTCCTCACATTCAGCCTGTTTATGTGACCGAGTTCCAGTCAGTGGGCCAGGCATTACCGGGCATTCCCGCCAAGGGTTCCTGTTGTTCAACGCCATCTCTCCCTCCTCTTCCTCCTCCTCCTGTTTGTCTTCCTCTTGCCCTGGCTCAGCAAAGGGCGGTAGAATTAGTCAGACTGTAGTCAAAATATGTCTAAAGTGACCATTATGATGACACAGAATTTATTTCCAAAGCTTAGTTAATCTGAAAAGTGTTTTTACCGTCAATGCTCGCAGCGATCATATTACTTTTAATATTCAAGGGTTTAAACAGGCCACTCTCAGAGCAGCCAAGTCTAATGGCGCCGGTACAAATTGCATGTCACACTGTGGGAAATGGATCTAACAAAATCCTCACAATTTGTGTTGGATTACCACGACAGATTGTGCTATGAATGCACGGTGAATCAGCACTATGATGGGAATAAAAGTTAATAAGCAGGTCATCTACCAGAAAATTACGTGTAAGTGGAGCCTGTCGTGGCAAAAGATGAGGAGGCAAAGAGGGCAACATGAAATTCCAATTCTGCAAAATCCCAATTTCTCTCAAGGTGACGGTGCGTTTCATTTGTTCACTGGTGGCGGTAACTTCCTGGGAATCTATCGGCTATATTAGCAGTACCTGACTCCGCCTAAACAAGCCCACAGAGCTGAATTTGAATCCTAAAGTTTAAAAAACAAACTCTGAGTTCCTCCAGAAGGTCCAGGCTCTACCCTTGACTGTCTTCTTGAGAGCCTGCCAACTCTAACTGCTGTCTGCCGGTTAACGCTAACAGTCGCTTCTTCATCTAAAACAACGGCGTCTGTCCCTCCCCTCCCGTCTGTCAGTACAATCAGAAAGCCATATTATTTGTCCAGTATTTACGTAACAAGTTCCCGCAACTAGCCGTCACTCACAGCGACCATGTCTTCGATTATACAACTTTTGGTTACATAAAAATCTTGTTGAGCCTTGTTTCCATCACTTTATCTATTGTAGATGATAAAAAATCTGTTAGTAATCTCTTTATAGCTCTGCTTTATGAATTAAGACTATTATTAAGTAATATTGAGATGTCCTCCCTGCTCCCTCTGGGCATCACTGCTGTCTCATACGTCTTCCACCCTGAACCCTCCCCACACTCCCCTCGACTCATTCACCCCCCTCATCTCCCTGAACTCCGCTGTGAGCAGCAGGATTACTCCAGTAAGAAGCTGTCTGTCGACGCCCGCGGCCTGTGGCAGCGCGGTAATGGAGCAGTTAAGAGTGTTTTGAGGTGCGTATCTGTCAGACGCGGCGGTGCTGCAGGCTCACGGCTCTGGGATTAGCGTGACAGAGGGGAGAAGGGGCTGTTTCCTTATATTAGAGCTGACTGGGTGACCTCATTGTCAGCATACCATTAGCCTATCTGATCGCCTCAGCAACACTCGAAAATATCTCACGGTGCACGCAGTGAGAGGGAAACTATAAAGTTTATTGCATGTGTTTGAGTAGCCGTTGTTTCCGCAGCGTCTTTGATGGCTTTAATCGGCCCACCAGGGACCTGAACTCTGTGACCTTGGGGTCCAGCTTTGATCCGCGCTGTTGTTTCCCGGGATCTCCGAGGGACGGGTCAGGAATTAGGAGGGAGTCAGGCCCCTTCGACAAACAGGCGGTGTCACCAGCACTTTGCCAAGATATTTCATGCTTAGCCAGACTTTCCCCGAAGCTCATTACCTAAGTAATGCGAGGGGGGGAGGCTGCCGGTGACACCAGCATCAGGTCGAGATGAAGAATGTGGATAACGCTGTTTGTATCTGCCTGCAGAGAAATTTAAAATAACAAATGGAGCCCGTCTGGAGTTATGAACTCTATCAGCAGGTGTTTAAAAAGGATTTGATGGTTTTTTCTGTCACTCAACAGAAACAACACACAGACATAATGACGCTGTCAGGGGAAAACAATGTAACTCCAAAATACGGGTCGACCGATACGACTTTTTCAGGGCCGATACCGATTACTAGAAATCAAGGAGACTGAAATACGATATTCGGGACGGATATTTGCAGTAAAAATGTAAAAATTTCAAACAACCAGTGATGAAATCAACCTGAATACAATCAACAAAGTACTGTTCTTAAACACAACTTTGAGGTACTTGAGTATTTCCATGTTCTGCTCCTTTAAATACATTTATTTGATAACTTTAGTTACTAGTTTCTTTGCAGCTTCAGATTATTCAGTGTTTATAGGCTATTAACTGTGACGTGTTACCAATAAGATATTGTTGTAGGTGGGACATTGTGTGAGAGGATGCAGCATCAGAGCCAAAGTAGCATCATTTTAGATTTGTTTCTCTTATAGGCAAACGGAAATAATCGGAAAAAATGCTGAATATCGCTCTGATAATCGGCCAGTGCCAAAAATCTGTCTACCATTAGTCCAAACTATCAGTATTTTCCAAACTGGCATGTATTCCTGTTTATCTTCATCCGTCCAGTAACGTTCTGGAGCTTTCAATCGTGTCACGCAGTTTTCGTCAGCAGATTAATTTTGCCTAAATATCAGTTTTTCTGATCTCTTCTCATCCACGTTGAGATTAGTGTGTATCAGGGCTGCTTAAAGTGGAGCCTACAGGCCAAAGTGAGCCTGCCAATAGGTTTGATTTGGCCCGGCAGATGTTTCTAGTGGGAAAAAATAAAAATCAGTGAGAAAAAACTGTAAAGTTAGTTGTTGTCTTTTTATTTTGTGAGGTAAAAATGCTCTTTGAATAGATCGGATTCCTAATAATCATTTTTCATAATCTGAGCACGGCGGGCAGAGGGTCACTTGCTTAGTCATTAGGTACCAAAACTACTTTGCTACTTTAGGAACTCACGTTACAATTATGTAATTAATTATGTATTTTACTTACTTATCTAGCATAACTGAAAAATCTTATCAATCACTCAACCATCCCCGGCTTGGACTTTATCCTTCATATGTAAAGCCGCTTGTCAGGTCGCTTTATTTGACACGTTAGGAATGTAAACGGGCTGTTCGTGTTCAGTGAGCAGACATGAATCTGTTGCCGATCTTGTTGTTTAAAGGGATATTCCGGTGTAAATTTAATCCATGGTCTAACACACCTTGACACCGAGTAAGACTCCCCCTCGAGAGGTCAAGTTAGCCGACCGCTAGCTTAGCTAGTTTTAGCAACCTCAGAAAAGACCGCACGATAACAATACACTGCCGCTTATGCCTCCATTTAGAAACCGCCATCAAAAAGCCACAATTAATGGTGAGAACAGCACCAAACTTCAGCAACAGTACATGTACAGTCCCAGCACACAGTACGAAGCATCAAACATCTGCTAGCTTTGCCGGATTTGTATTAAAAACACAGCTCAACTCACCCTCTCCTCCAGCAGCCTGCCTGTGTGGGGAAGCCCTGACGAGTCGATTACCGAGTGCAGTAGATTTCCGCAGCTCAAGGATGAAAATGTATGATTATTACTCCATTACTTCCGTTCTTTTGCCTGTCAGCTCTCGATAATAAGAACTGAGCATTCTATGGAGTAATAATCATACATACAACTAGCTAAGCTAGCGGTCAGCAAACTTGACCTCTCGAGGGGGAGTCTTGCTCGGTGTCAATGTGTGTTAGACCATGGATTAAATTTACACCGGAATATCCCTTTAAGTCTAAGCGAGAAAAAGCAAGTGAACATATTAGCCAAGATTTTGGACTTTTCCTTCACAGCAGCATTTGTATAGATTTCTGTTTGCTGGTATCTAATAAACACAACACGTCAACAGTGACGGTAGCAACAGAGCTGTTTCCACCAGGTGTCCAACTGTATTGAACAAACACATCAGAGTCTATTCAACAAATCAAATGAGCTGGAAGAAGTGCAGCTCAGTGGATCAAATGTGAGTAACGTTTCGGATTAGCAGCGACTTAGCTCTTCAGTTGAAGTTGCATCATTTGAGGCGCAGATCTTTAGGATAAGTGCGGCGCGAGTGGAATGAACGTTGGTTTCTGTAGGCGTGTTTGGATAAAGACAGACTTCAGGATAACAGCTCCGTCTGATACTATCTGCATTTTCATGTCTCCCACCTCTATTTGTCTATTCCTACCATTGCATCTGTTTTATCAGGACTGGTTGAGACTTCACCCTGATTTAGCGAAAGCGAGGCGATAACATCATTATGGTGAAATGTATTGAGACAACAACAGGATTCTGGCGTGATCTCGCCACAGCATGCTCACTGTAAATCCGCCCGTTACGAGCGACGTGTAGGTGTACTGTAGTCCGACTGTGAGCCCACTTGGTTCTACTTCACCTCCTGCTGCCTCCTCCTGTGCTCTCTAACCTTCCCGGACAACCTTTCTCTTCTCTTCATTCGTCTCTGTCTTTCAGCCTTTTGTCCCCGACTCTTGTCTTCCTCCGGCCTTTCAGGAGAGCGTTTTCTCGTTTCAGGTTCAGTGACTAACAAGCATTCAGCACAATAGTCTGAGTCTGAGAAACAGGGTTCAACTCGGTTTCCTGTGAGGGGGAATCCAGTTCCTTCCAGTTTGTAAATGACAGAAAATAGAGACATTTTCCTAACTGGGTCTAATGACGTCCTCGTGGGGACAATTCAGACCAGTCTGCTGGAAGAATCGTGAAAACTTTTAAGAAATACAATTAATTGATCATCTTAACAATGACTATATGTGCAGCCAAAGCCTCTGTGCCATAGATTAAACAAATAAATTAAACATATCAATCAACTGCATTATTGCCATGTAGGTTTTTTTTTCTGCTGCCAGAACTTCTCATGAACACCTAATCTGCAGCTGGAAATAGTCCCCTGTAAATGCACTATTTAACTGCTGAGCCTTTTTTAAAAGTAAAAGTGTTTGTGTAGAGATTAAACAATTGCAATTTTATGATTCCAATTAAAAAAACAAAAGCAAACTTTGTGTTGAAAAGTGGCGGGGGGACAAAAGGGCTTGGATGAAAATGTAATGTGAGGATTATGGCTAGACCGTTTATCAGTATCTGTGTTACTAGTGTTCAATCGCTGATAACATTTTTAAAAAGCACTACTCTGATGCAGCCGCCTCTTTCTGTCGGTGGTCACTAATCTGTAGTCTCACTCAATGTCCCGCCCACAACGCAACGTCAAGTAAAAGCCTATCAACACCAAAAAATCAGAATCTACGAAGTAACTAGCAACTAAAGTTATCAAATAAATGTTACGGGGCGGAAGAATAAAGTGCAGAAAATGCAGAAAACTGAAAATACTCACAGTTCCTCAGCGCCAGCACCTTTTCTTAATTGTTCCCAATAAGGAGCAATCGCTGTGGCAGAGAAGAGGCTCAGTGCATCATCTGTTTTTTCCCGCTCCGAGCACCTTGAGTTGAAAATCTCTCAACTCTTCGGAAAGACGCTGGTGACGTCACCGTCGCTCTTATTTCTTTTTCCTGGCCGAGGCGATTATATTCACTGTTTTTTTGTCTCCTATGGATCATGTTGTGAACCCACATCCTCCTTGCTCTGATAAAAAACAAACGGATAGTAAATCGCAAAGGTGCAGCGTCGATCATACGGCGGCAGGTGTCAAGCTATTGTTGTCAAGACGCATGTGCAGCATTTTTCTTACTGCATTTTTCTTCTGCAGCAAGATATTAGTTTTTACTTTTTACTGTATCGGTTCCAAATATCAATTTTTGGTCTTCTTGCTTTCTGATAATCAGTATCAGCCCTGAGTAAACACCATCAGTCGATCCGTTGGGAGGATTATGTGAGGTCAGAGTAGATAATCACAGCAGTTTGTTGACACATTTGTCAAATAAACTTTATTGGCTGTGTTTACAACTTGTTATGGTGACACAAAGCGTTCACGCTCTTCCACTTAACCACCAGTCCTTTTCTCTACCTCAGTCTGGCACAGCATCAGTCGACTTTCACTTCCTCTCCAAGAACAACACCAGTCACTCAGGTGCGGCGAGATGCTGGCGTGCAGCAGTCGCTTCAGAAAAGTGGCGGTTTTGATTCTGGCTGCGACTTTTCTCCCGTCGACAAAAGAGCTCCAGGGAATTTTCTTTTAGACTCCCTGGTCCCTAAATGCGCTGTTAAGAATAACAAACAAGCTGCCAAGATAAATCATGCCATGTTTTTCCCTCCCAGTTCTAAAGGCTGCCATTTCATCATGCTGCTGTCGTCCTCGCGGGCAGATAAAGGGTCAGAGACTAAGAGGGTGTAGAAAGCCATCCGTCCTTCGGCCTCATTTCACTCACACGCAAAACACACCGGCCGGTTTGCATCCTCCTGTCTGTGGCTTTTGGCAAGTGAGCATGAAAGGGAAATTTACCATGATTTGTCCGGATGTCTGCATTGCACAGGCCCGAGCGTTGATACGAGGTGTTTTACTAAGGAGATAAAGGAGGCGGAGGAGGCGGAGGAGGCCGCGCGGCGGACTCAAGAACACAACAGCACCGACTGACAGGATACACTCCGCATTGATAAATGTGTCACGCTGCCGTTATCACTTCCGCTCACTCTGACAGACAACGCAAAAATGTTCCATTTTTACCTTCTCGGAATGCCAAACAATCATAAAGGACCATACCGCTCTTTATGTATGTCACTGCTCATTAATCACACACCTCTGACAACACAATCACCAGAAAACAACAGCAAAACCCCAGATTACACAAATCCTTCAAAATAAAAAAGACCCAATACATTGTTTGTGATCAGTCCCCATAACAACACGTGTAAGAGTTTCCTCTTCTGACATCTCTGTCAACAAGATCGAACAGATTGGAAAGCCCACTGAGGGACTGTGATTGTGATTTTAGGCTATATAAATACAATTTACTTGACTTGACAGGATGACATAACTTGTCAGTGTCCTCTAAAAATGATCTGACGTTTGGTTGGATTTAGGCACAAAAACAAACTCTAAGATTCGAGATGCACCTATTGCAAATTCTTCTTCCTAAGAACCATGATTAACAATCAACACAAACATTTTTTTTAATGGAAAATTAATTTGTATTTTCGTGACTTTTAAGTGAAATAATCCCTCAAATAATCCGCTCAATGTCCCCAAAACTCTCACTGAATAATGAATTGAATAGTTCAAAATAAATATGAAGATGCTCTAAGTGTACAAAAGTGTGTGTGTGACTGTCGGCTAAGACAATAAATTGGGTGTTTGCAGTGCTGATAATAGTGCGGTTGCTTTTTCTTGTTGTTATGATTATAATAATGATCAGATCTGGATTCAGTTTGTGCTCCTGTGTTGGTCTTTTCTCCTCACTGAATTTTCTGTGTGGAAAAGAAGCTGCTCAGGCTGCCTGTGTGGTTCTAATGTTACTATGTCTCAGGATATTTACAACCGATACCAGACGTGCAGCTGGTTGGGAAGCTTTGCCACTTCTTGCATACTGTTTCAGATTATGACATTCCTGGAAATTGAGCCCCAGCTTTACATAGAAATGTTTCAGCCTGTTGTTGATGTTCCCACAATCATTTTACAGACATTACAAGTAGCATTCTTGCCGTCTTTCTTCGTGAAATGAAGCCATGCTTTGGACAGTCTCATCGTGAAATTGCTGACATCGATTAATGACATTGATAAACTCGGAGGCATACGATTCAGATGGATCGAACAGTTTGGAACTTCATTCACATACTCGTCCTCAGATGGTGTCTCGCTCCCTCGTTGCTGGTGGTCTGATGCCGCTGCTGATGACCTGTGTGGTCTGAAAGGTGGATGTCGGGGTCAGAGGACAAACCATAAAGTCTAAAGGATTTATACAGCCCAGTTAGAGAAACTGTGCACTGTGAGAAAGCCGTGGCGTAACACTGCTCACGCTCAGTTCGTACGTGAGTTACTTGTCAGAGCTGATTAAATGATTTGCAGAGCAGAGTGGCAGATTTGTAGCACATCATTTAAAAACCAGCTGAACAAGTTGAGTAACGTCTTGCTGATGTGTATTGGCATTAAGCTCCATTTACCGTGATGCTGGGTGAGGCAAAACGATCCTCCTCTTAGACTAATTATTTTCAATTTGTCTGATATGTATTCAGGAGCCGAAAGGTCAGGATTCACCTTGAATAGCAGTTTTCAAAGTTGTGGGTGTAGATCACCGGCTGAGCTTCAGCTTATCTGTCGGTGTCGCTCCTGAGAGGAAGACGGAGAGCAGTGCCAGTTGTCCGAGCTGTTATCACTAAATAAACTCAGAGTGACACAGAAACCCTGCTCAGCGTTCAGACGCACAAACTGGACTATTTTTGTGACACATGTTTCTGGTTATCACCTTTTTTTCAGGGCCGGAAAATCTATTTATTTTTGATTAATTATTTGCAGTTTAAGAGTTTTTTTCTTCTTGGCGGTCGGTCGGTCCATCCGACGCTTCAGGTTCAGAGCGAGGTGTTGTGTGACGTACAAACCAGATTGCCTAAAAATATGATTTTTCAAGGACAGATACAGTTAATATAGACAAACTGAAACAGCCGTCAAGTGCAGGTATCATAGTGTTTATAGCAGATGCTTGATTGCAACACCTGTCCCCTAGAAGCTTTTGCAAGAATACGGTTAAAAAGAGACATTTTTGGTGACATTTGACCTTTATTTAGTGTCACAATTATGTCAGAATCCCCCCTAAAAAACACTTCTGCCTGTAGATTATGTCATGTCAGATTGAAGTCTGCATTAACTCAAGGACGAAGGGCCAGCTAACTTATGTAACTAAGCTAGTTACAGTTACAACCTCATTAATGTCAGTACATCCCACGCTGTCTCTCGTCCACTGGTGATACAGTTAGCAGGTGTAGTTCGCTAGAAAGAAAATAGTACCGACATGAAACTGCTCACAACAAGTTCTGTGGATTCTCTTGAGTAACCAGGTCATAATTTCTGTGAAAGGACATTGCTGTTGAGTTTTCCAGATGTAATTAAGGGAAAACTTTTACCTGCCGGACGCGGTGGTTGTCGATAGATCATGACTCCATAAACGCATTGCATTTGTATATTTATTGCAGATCAAAGACAAACAACTGGGCGATTTCATGATCTTGAATATTTCCATGCATCTTGTTTGACTATCAGGCAATATCAAAGCAAACGAAGCAAAGTGAAGCAAAGCGGTCAGCAAAGTAGGACTTTCCCCACTCACCCTCTCAGTTCATTCAATCAAACCCTGCCAGGTGAAGAACAGCTGATTTTACTACTGCTGACGTAACGCGCACACCATGACGCATTTCCCCGTATGTGAAAAATAATGAATTCGTAAAGGCATGCACCCAATACCACAAACTATGAGCTGGCACCTACAAGCGCTTTGTGCACTACAGTGCCATCTAGTTTCATTATATTCAAGAGGAGGCAGACATTTCTCCAAAACTTTTATAACTCACACCAAAACCAAGAAACGATGTGAACAAATGAATTTTTGCTGGACAGGCTGGACACAGGCTGGATGCGTGTGCAGCGCTGCTTGGCGTGGTGTTACCTCTCGCTTTTCATCTCGCCGCCGATGTTAACAGGTTAGACCGGCCGCACTGGATGCACGAGTCGCTCGCTTCTCACGCCCGCGTCAAGCGAGGCCGCTTCGTCGCTTCATCTAGAGATTCGGAGTCTCGCCCTTTGCTACCGTCACGAACACATTTCTCTCCCACGAGCAAAATGAGGAACCTACTTAACACTGCAAAAGTTGAAACACATTGCAGATGATTATAAGACAATCGAAGGTACAGAAACAAATACCAAGTCATTAGAAAAACATTTTTCTTTGCAGCGACAGTCCAAAGTTGCAGTTTGACATTTGCTGGCACACGTTATTTGTTATTTCCTGTTTGTGCAAAATGGAAAAAATACATAAAATTCTTCTAATCATTGAAAAGCCGACATATTTCTACCACTCGGTCTTCGTCAGGGCTCCAAACAACACGATACGGCCTCACCTATACTGTCGCCACCGCCAATAAGAGGCAATCACATGACCAGATAATGAGTTACCAGGAGAAACTAATAGAAAGTGATTAAAACAAAGAAACAACAAGAGATGAGGTGACATAAAGGTTTTACTGTATATCCTGTAGAAGTAAATCAAGACACAGGTTTGAGTTATGGATCACAGTGAACTCTGCAGCCTCACGGGGACGCTGTCCGATCGTTCACCTTTCTTGTTTAGACATTTTTAACTGTGCTGTATTTACAAGACACGTAATAGTAGAAGTTCAATATTATGGAACATGCTGCCCGGTGTTTACAAGCTGACAAGACATGAGTTTTATTTGGAAAGGAGCAGTGTTTGGGGACAGGGTGTGATGCGAGGGTGATTACTACAAAGCACTTTTCAATATTTAATGTTACTGCAGCACCCAAACATGAGTAACGTTCATCTTTCCTTTATTCCAGACCAAAACATAAACCTCAAGAACGAACAGTAGCTTTATCTACAGCCAGCTTAATGTCAAAGAGTCACATATAATGAGCTGTTTGGGGTCACACCTGCTAACTCTGCTACTACTACTGTACCACCTGCTAGTTTGCAGCTGGTTTCTCCACGTTGCAGCTGGTTTCTGTACGTCGCAGCTGCAGATACTGTCCCAGCTGTCAGATGGTGACCAGGAGCAGTTTATATTCAACATACAGTAAGAGTTCAGCCTGTAAGAGACCATCAGAAGTTGTCTTTGCCTGTATACCTCCGAGAAAGCCTGACATGTGACCTCTAACCCTCATCAGTTGTTTCCAAAGAGCCCTCCTGTCTGTTCCCAGTGGTTGGCCGTCACACACGTCATCAGCTTCGTCAAACTGAGCCCATTCAGAGCAGCAGAGGTTTGGTTTGACCCCCGTTGTTCCCCTGCCCCCTCCCACTCCGCCCCCGAAGGGTGAATGGTGATCCCAAATAGCAGTCATAAAGGCATGGTGGGTGCAGGACCCCTGTAGAGATCAGGTAGTCACCCCGGGGTCCCACAGACGGGGCGGGGCCGACACATGAAAAGACCGGCAGGAGAGGAGGGAGGAGATCTGACCCTCCGACACTCATCAGCAGCCATCGTGAAACATGAGATCAATCCAAAACCAAAAGTCACTCTTGAGAGATCCTATGTAGATTTTACAGATGTATTTTCTACCATGAAAGTCTCATACTCTTCTTCTTCTTCTTCTTCTTCTTCTTCTTCTTCTTCTTCTTCTTCTTCTTCTTCTTCTTCTTCTTCTTCTTCTTCTTCTTCTGTCTCATTTTTAAAATCCGTACAAGAACTGACGTAATGACCTTTTCTTGGCCGGTTCCAGTTACTTCCTGGCGTTGCCACTTTTGGCCCGACGACCTCACAGCAATGGCACGACTTCCAGGAATCGGGCCTTTTTTTCCAAAAAGGTCAAACTATTCCTTTAAAATCCAGCCGCAGACAATGGCTTCACATATCGCCCTCCCAGTTTCATTCTTAGCGTGTTATGCAACATTCCCCCCACTGTGATTGTAAATGGCACATTTACTGTTAGATACATGAGTCTAGGCGGAGGTTCACTCCAGGCTGCGATAATCTTCCGTGTTATTTGGGTTAGAGATGTCTGTGGATGTGGCGGTTGACAGCTGGCTCACCGGCTGTTGACAGAGTTTGACTTTTGTTTGGGAACGGCTGCCTCAACACGCTGCAGGTGCACACAATCGTGTTTGGTTTGAGGGGAGATAGCAGCGAAGTAGTGAGGGAGAGGGTATATTGTTGGACGACGGGGCGAAGCGACATCATCAAGAAGCTCAAAGCAGTCGCAGAGAGTCAGGGGTGATGGAGCGATAGCCGAGTTGTGTAAACACTTTCCTTTTGTGACTGCTGCTCAGTTTGTGTGGAAGTCAGTAACTGGCTGTCGTCTGCGATGACAGGCCGCAGTGAGTATCGCGGTGACCTCCTTTCACATCGCGAAGCACCAAAGAAAAGGGATATTTTACAGGCAGCGTGAGTCCAGACTACACTTTGGAGTCTTGGGCCAGTGCAGACAGACAGTCACATAATCAAATTAGCTGACTAAGTGGGGTATTTATATGAATTTAGGCTACACGTGGTTGAGTCACAAAAGACAGCTCAGCAGCTCAGACCACAAAACGGCAAAAGGTTCAGAGTTTTGCACAACAGCACAAAATGAATGCCCACATGGTGTCTGTGTTTTGTCCAGCGGTTTTGGTCGAGTCACATAAAGACAGTGTTGTATAAAGTACCCGAAGGTCATACTTGAGTGAAGGTGTTAAAATACTATGTTGGTTAGAGTGAAAGACACCCAAACGAGTAGTACTTCAGTGAAATACTTGAGAGTGTAAGTATTATATTGAATGGAGGGAGGGAGTGCAGAACAGTTGGTGTGGTGAAAGTCTTCCAGACAAAGAGAGGTGAGCTGGTTTCAAAGTCTGGGTCAGTGATGCTCTGAATGAAAAGAACAACCCACTTCTTTCCTGCTGCTCTGGGAATATTTTCAGTCATTTATTTAAGAGAAGGAGTGTTTGACAGTCTTTACTTTTCACTCCTGTCTTGTGTGACTGCAGAGTTCTTCCTCAAAACATTGTGATGTTTCTGTCTTTTTGGGGTGTCATGCGTTTATTTTTAGATCTTACCTGGTTTCCTTCGATTTGATCAACCCTTGCGATTCTGTCTTTGCTGTAATTGCTGTGGCTCACACATCTATCGCTCCGTGATCTACGGTCTCTCACGTGATGGGACCGGAGGAGCTACCAGCTGCAGCGTCCACGCCGCCGCTGTGCTGCGACTGACTGTGGTATTCAGTGTTGAGTGGGGACGTGTGGGGCCTCGGCGCAGACTGACAGATGCTTTGGGAAACGGGACAAAGTCTCAGAGAAAAATATGTCTGGAATGTGTAACAGATAGAAGGAGAGAGGAACTTTCATAACCAAACCAAATGCAGGTTAACGGTTACGGTAATCTGCCAGTTCATCAGTGATGTCAGCGTTTAAGCCCTCGGCCTTGTAGATAACTCTCAAGGATATTAGCCAAGCTGTGGACATCGGGCTCATTTACAATATGTGCTGTAATTTAGTTAAGTAATTTACTTAAGCTTATTGGGGTCAAGGCAGTGGGTCATGTCTGCTGTATGCATGTAGTTCATTCTCCAGTTTGTGGCAGTGTTGTAGTTAAAATGTGAGTTGATTTAACAGGTTTTCTTTGGACCGGATTAACTTCTAAAAGGTCAAAGTTATGAAGAAGAAGTTTGGAGTCAGTTGTGTAGATTTCCAACCTGAATTCTTTAATGCAAAAAGTATTTTTTACTTACTATATTTAGTAGTTCTTTTCATTTAAAGCCATAGTTTGAAATTTGGGAAATATGCTTTCTTGCATTCTTACTGATAGTTAACTGAGACAGTTGATACGACTCTCATGTCTTTTGTAAATATGAAGCGAGACAGTTCAGTTCGACTAGCCTAGCTTAGCATGAAGACTGGAAACAGCTACCATCAGACCATTCATTTGGCTCTACATTCCCTTAACCGTACAACGTCAGTATTCCTACGCACAAGCTCAGCTGTGCCAATGTTCAAAATATAGCATACACTTAAACAATATGTCTTGCTGTCGGTGTCGTTGAGCAGTACAATGCTCTGCTTCCCTGTCAGTGTTAGTACTGCTTCTCCGGAACAGTCATCTACTGCAGGTAACACTCTGACGAGTACCTCGTACGACCCCACATCAGAAGACCTGAACTATCTCTTTAAGGGAAAATCGATCTTTTCCTCATAGGCGGTCTGTGATGAGGAGGAACAAGTAGGCATTACTTTGTATTAAGAGCTCCCACTCATGTAAGAGACCTTATTTGACCTTATCAGTTTTAGGAATATTCCCCACAAAGCCCAGAAGCCCTCAACATACAGCTGGATCATCTCAGAAACAGCCCAGATTTGAACAGGTTGAGTGCCAGCCGTGGTCGTGTCAATAAGGGCTCACTCCCTGTGAGTGCACTTTGCTCAGACCTGTTGACCTGCACTGCTCGCAAGAATATTTACATCCACGTTGTGCCAGTGCTCACACGTCCGCGGTTCTCGTGGGCTCCCGTATTTGTAGAACACATTCTGCAGCTCCTCCCGTATTGTTGTAACTCCCTTATTTCCCGCCTCAGGATGGGATTAAATCTCTGAACTTCCACTGAACTACATCAATCCGAACAATCCGACACATCAAAGAAATTGGATACAACATGTTGAAGGATGCTCAAACCAGCTAATTTGTTCTGTTAAGCCCACTTGTAACATCACAGCTCGAAGTGACACGATGTTATTGAGCTCATCGTTACAACAAAGGCTTAGAGAGAGTTCGGAGTCTTCCAAAGAACATTTATTGTGGCGCAATCTGATTGGCCCGCAGTTATCAGTCGCTCCTTGAGAACGACTGACTGACGATAATTTTCACGAGACTGTATCAACAAGAATGTCCAAAAAACGCAGCTCATTTTAGGAGGTTATAAAAATATCTCCAGAGATACGAGAACTGCTCGTGCAGAGCTGAATCACACTGGGCAGCACCATGTGTTATTGTTTTGGCTGAGACCGCTGTCGGATCCATCCCAGAATTTCTTTTTTTTTTTTTTGACAATAGAGAGCGATGCAAAATTCGGGATTCCAACATAAACAATCAGCTTGGCATGACCGGATACGGTGAAAGGCAGAGCTAAAGAGGACGATGGAGGATATAAAAAGACTCGACACAATGAAGTTTATCACCTGGCAGCCATCTCGTCTAAACATCGACCCGGACTCGGGGGTCCAGACCCGCTTTACATGCCAGCCTCGGGATGACTGATGCATCATGTAGACAATAAGATTTCAAAATTCAGCAATAATTTATATCAGTTTATGTAGTTTTATGTGTCCTGTTCTTTGTTTAGGCTGTGTTTTTCCACCTAAGCTTTTGTTTTTGACTATTTTATGTGCACAAAGTGAGTGGACTACTATGTATTTTTGCCCCTGTTACTTTCAGGCAGGGGTATCTTGAGGTCATAAAATGGCATTTTTTGCCAGGCACCTGAATATTTCCTCAGAAAAACATTCATTTTCAGTGATATTGTGATCTAATGTGAACTTGGACCGTCTGAGACTGTATGATGTGGACCCATTGTGTCTCTCGAGCTAACAGGGGTAGTTCCAGGTCACCGCAGGCTTATTTTTGCATTAAGAAATTTAAGCGGGGAAAAATGAATAAATAATTCAGTGGGTTTAAACTCCTCGAGATTAATGCCAGAAGAATTTACAGAGCCTCTGACAGCTTAAGTTTAGTTTATACCCTTTCAGAAGTGCCCAGAACCAAGCCTGTACACCAGATGGTTCAACAACAGCTTTGAATTTAAACTGGGTTCGACCTTGTAGGAAAGTTTTACATCAATTATCCAGGAATAAGAACAGGTTAACTTTGCATATCATAAAGACCAGAAACAGTAGGAAAGAGTTGGTCTGGCACCGTCCAAGTGTACAAAAAAAGAAATACCATGACTTTTAAAGCTTAATAATTAACTTGTCATATCTATTTTGTGTAAAATGATAGTTGTGGTTTCCACCGTGGGTATCTGCCTGACTCATTCTTAGCCGGGAGCATGAAGTGACAAAGCTAAGCGGCTCCAGTTTCATACTTGACATGCAAGTTTGTGAGTGGTTTCATCCGATTATGTAACTCTTGACGAGACAGGGAATATGTGTAATCCCCGGTTTCACTTGTTTCCCCAAAATGTTGAACTGCTCCTTTATTGCACAGTAATGACACAGATATCTCACTCTGACAAAGCAAGAAAATGTCCTTACCAAAATGTCAACCACTACTTAAAATCGCATTACTATCGGTATTACTCCGGCTGTTTAACTCGTGGTTTGTTTTTGGATTTCATTTAAAAAGTTACATCTTATGCACCTGGTTAAAAAAAGGCCACCATCTTGGAATTTCAGTATCCTTTCACAACCCATTTGTTAATTTAGAAAATACTTAAACAAAAGCAAAAACCAAACAAGGCTCTTTTCTTTCTGCCCAAGTCGCTGACATGTCATAAACCCGAGCTATTTACGGCACAGTAACCTATAGAAGGTAAAGAAACGTTGGCTTAGACTGTCAGAGTGCGTTACGAAACAGTGGAAAAATGCCCGAATACCTCAAACAAAGAAAGTTGTTGTTTTAAATCCACTTATTCTAAAGACAGATGCGCGGCTTTGATATGTTACATACATTAACCAATGAAAACCGAGATAAAGGCATTGATCTCTGATGAAATGTCCTTTTTGAAGTGACTCTCACACAAAGGTAAAGGCTTCACCACTTCATACACGCCAACATTTACCTTCGGCATCCTTCAGAAGGGATTATCATCACGTGTTGAGAGACCTAGGAAAAAAAAAAAACCTAATGACAGAATAAAAGCTTCACCTCCACCTGCCTACCAGTGTAAACAAACACAGTGACTAAGGAGGGCAAAACAGAACAGGAACGCAGATGCTCTTAATAATACGTCTTACCAGGCATGTTACTGTAAGTGAGCGTCCCCATTTCTTAATGTGTTTTTCTTTGGAATTATCTTTGCAAATCCAGCGGCGTTGGCTCCGCACACTGTTCTCTCAGATAGCGACATGTTTGTTCAAGGTCCGATGTATCAGCTCCGCTTGTTGACAATTATAGTTGTGAGAAAAATATGGGTCACAGTCCTCAAGTACAAAGGGAAATTCATGTCTCTGCCACATTGTTATTGGAATAAGATAACTTTCTCTTATGTTTACCGCGTGTACGTCAACTTTTAGCATGCTAACACTGGCTTATTAGCACGAAACACACAGTACAGCAGCTAATGGGAATTCTATTTTGAAGATTTTTGGCCAGCAATTTTTGATGGCGCAAGATGAGTGTCAGGGTATCAAAGTTATCATGATTCATCCTGAGGGGACCCTGAATGGATCTACCAAATGTCATGGCAACCACCCAGCTGTAGTTGGCGAGATTTTTCAGTAACAAATCAAAATGGTGTACTAATATCTGTACCAATCCACTGAGTAGATGTTGAGATATTTCACTGAACGAGTAAGAAATTTGACTAGATGGTGGCACTAGAGGAAAGGTCATTAGCAGTTATCCTCTGAGGACCTAAGATATCTATAGGAGATTTTATTGATCTCATCCTGTAGTCAAATATTTCACTCTGAACAGCCATCTGAAGTAATTAACACCCAGACTTACATCAGATTCTGCTCTGATCCAGATCTGTTTACTGACGGGAGGAGAGCTCAATGAAAACTTCTTGGATTAAAAACTGGATTTATCTTCATTCCTATTAATCAACCTGACTGCAGCAGCGGTCCACAGAGGTGACCTCCATTATCAGGTGTTTATATTCTGACTGGAGCTTGAGGGGAAATGTGCTTTACTTCATGGAATATAAATGTCTGTACACAATTTCATGGCAATCGATCTACTAACAGAGATGTTTCAGGACCAAAGTGGTAGACTGACTCACTGACAGTGGCCTCGAGCAGCGCTGCTAGCGTGACTATACACAACTAAAAATGTGTCCCTCTGAAGTTAATTATGCTGTTTTAAAGCTTTTGCCAAGACTACTAGATAGCACACCCTCAGGCTCTCTCTCGTCAGACATTGATTAATGTTCGAGCGGGTGAATTATTCCATCTGGAAAGCTCTGAGACTTAACACCTGTTAGCCACTATGACAGAAATGCAAATAATTACCTCAAGTGCCAAATAAATGCATTTTTCTCCATGCATTTATTATCTGTGTGCATGAAGTGTGTATAATTTGTTATGCAACGTATATATTTTTAAACATCCTTGGAATATGTGTTTCTCATCATGCCTGACTTTGACGGAGCTAATTTTGGAGTTGGGCCTGTTCCTGAACTTGTTGTACAATTCTTTGCATTCTGAACATTCCCTGCAAATGTGCATATGAGCGGTGGGTGACAGGGCCCCCCACTCTCTCTTTGATTTCAAAACTGAAGTTGAATTAAGCCAGGGAAGAGCAGAACCGCAGACACCACTCATCCTCACATTCGTGTCTGTCAGCGGAGCATTTTTTGAATATCTCGGGGATATTCCTGTAATGCTTTTCGGTATCTGTTGTGCTCCCGGCAGCGAGGGCGGCAGGAGCTGGTCTGGGTTGGACTGAGAGTGGGATTACAGGCTGACAAAGTGCTGAGAGATGCCTGCAGAGATTCCCATAATCAGCCCACTGAGAAGTGTGTCATCCTCTCCCGCCCAGATGATGACAAATCAGATTCAATGACACGGGAGAATCAAGTATCAAGACTTTCTCTTGCAAAGCAAAGCAGACACTAAAAGGGCAACTTCTTCCCCCCACCTCCCCAAGTCAACCTCCCTGACAGCGTTCTCGCGGTGCTCCGTCACCCAGCTGACTCCTGGTGACCTTTTCAGCCAAATCTTGAGTTTGACTCAGCCAGCACAGTAATTAATCCCCTCAGGTCGGGCTGCAGCAGGGTTTCGTGAGATGCTTTGGCACAGCTGGGAGTGCTGGTTGGAAAACAGGGTGTGTGGAGGTAGAGTCGGGCGTTGGTTAGACGTCAGCAGCCGAGGCCAGTCCTCCCCGCCCAGACGTTCCTCGCAAACAGTCCTATTGTTCGGCTCCTGGGCTCAAGAATTCCTGTCGAGTGGAGGAGATTCCTTGCTGTGTAATGGGGTATTATGTTCGCCTGCTCTATTCAATAGGCTAATGAGTTATGCCAAAAGCTAATGTCTCAGGGGAGTTCCTCGCATAGAGCTGCATAGTTTATAGGGTAAGTGCCATTGTGTTGGGTCCCGGGCCCGTCCGCGTGCTGTTAACCTCTTCAGTGTGCAGGTACATGGAGGCATCTCCTCTCAGCTCCCACAGAAGCTTAATAAAGCTGCGGTCGGCTCGTGACGTACGGAGCGCGCGGCGATTGTGAAGATAAGACTGAAAGAGCCAAGTCACAGAGGCAAACACGCAGCGGACACTTTGATAAAGGCTATCTGATAACAAGTACAATTCTGAAGTACTTGAGTACATTAGAGCACAATTCAGAGGGAGATCCTGTACTTTATACTCCACAACATTTATTCGACAGCTTAAGTTACTTTTCAGATTCCAATTTTACAAACAAAACCTATAAACTTATATATAAAAAAATGCATCCTTGTTGATTAAACTACACCACGGTATTTAAAAATAGCTCCAATTAGCTTTATTTTGATCAACTACATCAGGGATCTTTCGCGTCTTTCATGTCAAGGACCCCTTAGATGATAGAGCGACGCAGCAGGGACCCTGTTATATATTATATATTATATATATTGTACTGTATGTGAACATTATTATACAGTTGTAGCAGGCACATGTGACGCATTCACCCCAGAAACCACCAGAGAAACTGCAGAGGGTGAGGCTGAGTGTTTTGTTGGATGGGTTACAACTTTTCCAGGATCCATTGTGGCTCACAACATTGTCCGTACACTCAGTACTAATGCTAATAATAATGATGGTAATAATGTTGATGTAATATAGCACCTTTCACAGAGCAAGTTCACAAAGTGCTTGACAGGTGGAGATCATTTAATCATCACTTGAGATAATAATACAGTTAACTGGCCAAAGTGTTTTGGTAATAATTAGGTGGCTGCTTCGCTGGTGTGGATAGTTGGAGCACAGTCATGTATCACTGGCAGCCTGTCGTCACCTTTCAATGATATGCACCATTTTACTGCAAAAGGAGTTCTGTTGGAGTAATGTAACATGCATCTTATTCATTAAACTACCCAAAAGTATGTAAAATAGTTCCAGTAAGCTGAATTTCAGTCAACTACAATGTTAAAATGCTGCTTAAAGTTAATGATCCGTAACAATAAACTAATATATGACGTAGCATAACGATGATTTAGACCATTCTGCTTCGTATTGAGCACTTTTACCTATAAAACTTGATGTACATTTTGCTTAAAAAAGAATCTGAATACCTCCTTCCCTGCTGAATTCTGGTCTAAAAGGATAATGGTATGGGATCACGCACGACGAGGTGTCTATTATCAGGAATTGCTGGACGATGTGGAGGCCAGACGTGTCCGATGCACAGCAAGTAAATAAGATATCGAATCTGTTTGCAGTCAGATGATGTTTGAGTTGGTTCATAGGTGTAAATATATCAGGAATATTAACAAATATGGCGTAACTTTACATAACGCATCAGATTAAATAAACGTGCCAGTGAAGTTTATGTGATGGAGCCACTTTTGAATGTGAAAGCATCACTATTGTTGTTCACTTTCACTTGTTATGTAACATATGGCGGACAAAATAAGTTTCTGTGCCGAGCATTATTCTGGTTTAATTTCCTTCACGCTCCCAGGAGAGTGCGACATCAGGCCGTACTTCCATTAACAGGAGGTTAGCTTGGCTTGCGAGGAGTAGCGTGCACTGTACCTGCATCACGGGATCGACTCCATTTCTGGCGTGTCATCGAAACCGTCTCCCTATTGTCGCCGGACTGTCTCCTGCAGCAGTCGAGTCTTCGAATTGTTTTGCAAACAAAAAGTAGGAGGTCTGTCTGGAAAATCTGACATCAGTATTATTATGATTGGAATCTGCACGCAGGAGGACGCAGCAGTTTTTCCTTCTCTGAGCCCGCGGCACAGAATCCAGCGGGGATTTGTTTGCTAAATGGGCTGGATAGATAAGACTTTTTCAACCGATTTGCATTGGATTGTTCTCCGCTGCCAGCTCGAGCAGCGCTGCGATGACTGATGGGAGCGCGTTCCAGGCGCACCAATGTTTGAACTGAACCCAAGAACAACTTGTTTGACATATATATTTCATGTACAGCTGAGATATAGAGGGGACCGGTCTGACAGATTGATGCAGCATGGCTTTAATCTCGTAAAAATAAAAGTGCTTGTGATGATGGAAACAACTTTATAAGATCTTAAATCATCGTCCAATAAAGAATCTTATTTTTAATCCATGCTTCCTGGTTATAAGTGAGGGATTTTTACTTTGCTGTCCACGTTTGGTGTCGACATTTTCACACAAATTGAAGGATTCTATGCTCGTCTACTGGTTGAGAAAACCTTTTTAAAAACACATTTGATCGTGCGTGTCTGATCTCCTGCGAACTTATCATTTTCATGATACAGGCTTGTCTTTTATCAGCAGCAGAATTAGCTGGATGAGTGATTAACCAAGTCAAATGAAGTTGATTTATTAACCAAGGGTAAATTAAAGATAATTGGGAAGTTCAAGGTGTTTTGGTTTCATTACAGGAGCAAAAACAGAGGTCGAGGAGTGGTAATGAGTGATTGTGTAAAGAATGGCCCTTATCTGCAATAATCATTACAGGTGAGCGGAGAGGCCGAGGCAGGTAGTTCAGAGAATAACTTAAGAGTGAGTCAGGCTCTGCTGCATTTCAGCTGCGTCACTTTTCAGCTCGGAGACAGAAATGCTCCGGCTGGAAGGTGGTAGATATTTTAAAACAAAGCAGGTCATTACAGAGCTGAAAACAAACAACGTGCTGGATGTGTCTTTGAAATCCGAGCCGCTGATGGAAAACCTTAAATCAACTTTCAGCTGATTTGGAAATTGCAGTGTATAGTCTGGTTTGGCACGCAGATGAAAGGGCAGGGTGAGCTGGGTTTTATGGCTGTTTGCCTCGCTGTCCTCCACATCAACACTTTCTTGTTATCGTCTCTTTCCTCGGCCCCGTCTCTCGTATTTTATCTCACTTGTTTGTGTGCCTTTCAAGTTAAAGGAAAGGTTCACCCAAAAGTTAGAATTCAGTCGTTATCTACTCATCCTTCGCGCCTGTGGAGAGTCATGTGAAGATTCGCAAAACATTACTGGAGCTTCGCAGCAAAACAGCGTCGTGGACTTGTTTTAATCCAAGTCACCGGAAGCCCCAAACTTTGACAAGATTTTATTTACAGCCTCGAAGTGTGGTCGAGCTCATTGTTAGTTGTTAAGGAAAAGCCTGCAACGCTTGCTTTGCTGTGAAGTTCCAGAAATGTTTTCTGTACTACGAAACTTCAAGATTTTCCATCGGCAAAGATAATGACTGAATTTTACTTTTTTTTTTAGCTAAAACTTATCCTTTGAAGGTACAATATGTTAGAATTTGGCCCCTGAAAAAAAAAAAATCATACTCCAAGTAAAAGACAGTATATCACAAGAGTAACCGCTAATTGCTACTATATGAAGTAGCTGTTCGTTAGTTAGCACATTTAGCAATGCAGCTAGCAAACTGGACCGAGAGCTTGGAACACCAGGAGAAAAAGTTGGTGTTGTTCACACAGGGAACTGAGGACCTGATGTTTCTTCACATCCTATTGATAATTTTAGTGTGTTTTAAATGTAAATTCTTACATACTGCACCTTCAAAATCCCTTAATACTGAGCTCATACTTCTGTTACATCTTTGATTTATAGAGCTCAACGTTCACGGAAAAGTTTAAATGTTTTGGTGAGTTATTCCTCCAACTTTAGCCGAAACATGTTTTTCTCATGTCACAATCCCTTGCACATACAACACAGCAGGATAAAGGCGCTGACTTTTAAATAAATGTGTACAAATTTATTTAAGATTTGCCAAAACTTGGCACCTTGGTGACAAAACATTTCACAGAAATGACAGACCAAACATGCGACGGACCAATATGGCCATCAAATTACAACATACAAAAAGAATAAATAAATAGTGGCATCAACGTACATATATAGCATATTTAGTGGACAATTAAATTATGATAAATGAAAGAACTCCCAGCAGCTACTGTACTGCACAGCTACAATGACCTGTGTCCTGACACACAGGGGACGACCTGTTACGTAAAATGCAGTAAATAGTTTCAGTCGGTGAAAAATCGCCTTGTGTGAAGCGGTGACACGAGGCACATGATCCCTTCTATGTAGACATAACAGTCTGGTTCTGCAACTTTGTGTGAGGAAAAATAATGGCATCTTTAAATATAATGAGTAGGACTGCCCTCATCCGTATACGGCAGTGGAAGGAATCACTGTATGTCGAATCCTTCCAGTAATGTCAAGTGTTTGAAATGCTCTTTGGTGGTTTTTTTTTAGTCCAAAGGAGGAGCGGTGATTGAGTCTGACCCCGACACCGACAGGATCAATCAGTGTCCTTGGCCGAGTCCTCCGCTCAGCTTATCTACTTTCACCTGAACTCCTTGTCTACTGTCTCTGCCCTCGTTCATCTGTCTGATGAAGTGCAACCGAGTCGAGTCGTGAATGCCCTCGAAGCCAACATGGAGGAAGTTTTCCGGCCATATCTGGGCTCTCCTTTGTCTTCCATTGGCTGTAGAGAAGGGCTCGTGAAACCCTTTCCCCCTCTGTATGACAAGACGGAGGTTATCTGTCGTCTTTAGGAGGCCACGCTCTCGCCCTCCCATGCCCTCGCCCTGTGGCGCTGTCTCGCCCTCCATTTCTTCAGAAGCAGGCTGGTCTTCAAGGCGGCCCGGATGGCTAGAGGCGACACCCGTTTCTTGTTGCCATTCTTCATCCTGAACACAAAGACAGAGAACGATTAGACATCCGAACCATCGATCTCTCAGGTTATGTAAAAGGTGAACCTACACCTGGGTGGACTTGAGCTGTCAGTCAAACATTCAAACCACTAAGTAGGCCAATTGTCAAGCAGAACACTCTGGAGTGGTTTGAGGAGTCTGAATGTTATGTTTCCAATTATTAATGTGTCAGACAAATGGCGCCGCAAATTTGGGAGTCTTAAACATGATGGTACATGAGTGCTGCTGCAGCACAGGAGCTCATTTACTCCCTCAGATAAGCGAGGGAAAGTGATGCAGCTCACTTCAGGTAAATTCCACACAATCCTAGAGCTTTTATGGAATTCATAATGTTGCTCTGTCATCAAAATGTACAGGGAGTGTAAAGCTTTAGGGACTAATCTTGAAATCCCTGCCTCTGAAACACGTGCTAGCTGTTTTCATCTCAGGCTCACAGGGTTGACACATGCAGAAATTAACATTTTGCCCTGCAAAAGACCTCAGTGCGAGTGAGGCTATAATTACCACATCCATTTATTTATTTTTTTGTGCAAATACGCTCTGAGGTATTCAGCCTCATTCAGTGTGAGCAGGTCGTCTTACCTTTTAATCCTGCCCGTGTCAGCTGCCAGCTTGTGTTTGCACTGCGTCTCGGCACAACCATCGCCCTGGGCAGAGCGGATCACCGTGTCTGGCAGCGTCTCATACCTGAAACAGCGCACGATGAGAGCGGGATCCCATTAACATTATTCATCAGGCAGTTTCGAGACATTTGACTGAACGAAACTTGTCCTCACATGCACACAAAAATGACAGACTGAGGCGATTTCGGGTATCAGCGTTAAAGACTATGATCGATGTTTGGATTGTTGTTGTTATCGCGTGCTCACGAGACTTTCTCAAAGTGGGATAAAAGTGCAAAATTACACACCTGAGGTGTTTTTCCATCCGGCAGAAGTTCCTGCATGTGTTGTCTTCTTCGTGGGAACACTGACACCGGGGTCCGCCGCTGCTGCTGGTTGCCATGGAGTCCACGACCGCGCGCCTCGTCCTGGGAGCGTTGCCCAGTCCGTAGGAGACCACGCGCCTGAGAAAGTTGACACAATTCGAATCAAACAAACTGAACTTAACGGTCGAAAACAAAAATGTCTTTTTTTCCCACGCTAAAATGCGTTAAAGTTAGCTCGTTTGACTTATAACAGTACAAGGGAATGGTATCGAGCGCTAACAAGGTATGAAAAACAAGAGTTTATTTTCAGTTAAACTCGCGAAAAGTTAGAAAAAAATCGACAACGTAGCCTACTCAACATGTTAGCTTAACGTTACTGTTAGCTAATCATTCGTCTAATACGTCTTGTACTTCAACGTCTATCTAATATTTAAATGAGTAATTCGCCGAATATACTTGTTTTCTGTGGACACTTTCAGTCTGTAGCCAACTTAAGAACGGTATAACACTATATCACTGCTGTTTAAACATTTAAATAACTGTGACTTACTCAGGTGTGTTGACCCATATGATGTCCAGGTGGCAGAAGTAGACGCACTCCTTGTCCAGGAAAGTGGCGCAGGAGCAGCGCTTGGTCCGCACATGGCGCCCCTGGGTGGTGGTGGTGGAGGTGGAGGCGGTGGTTGTCTCTCCAGAAGGTGCTGCAAGTACTGCAATTAAATACTCATTATTAAAACACTGCATATAAAACATAAACCATTAAATGTCAGGAATGTGCATAAAGCTGACGTGTTATCTGCGCAGTTGCAGCTAGATTGTGCTCTGCAGCTTTGCAGATAGAATTCCAACTTTACTTTATATTAGTAATTCAACTATAACTTATATTATGTATAAAAACGTAATAATTAATTAATGTTAATACATAGGTAAAATAGATAGAGAGAAGCGTTCGGCAAAAGTTACCTGTGCACAAAATCCAGGAGTACATCACTGATAACACGGAAATCAAAATGTGTAAATCCATTTTCAGGTTCGCCTTAAACAGAAAAATATCGCTCGGCAAAAGTAATAATAATCCTCCAGAAGTGGAAAATTAAAGATCCAGTGATTCTCTCTTGTCTCAGTGTCTCGCTGGTCGTCCTCAGAGATTCACGCAGGAGCTGCTGTGCAGAGTCTCTGTCAGTGTGGCCCCACATGTTCAGCCCTTTGACTTTATACAAGCGCGTCCCACCTCCCCTCCTCCTCCTGCGGAGCCGCTCTCTGTTGTCCTTTGGCTCGTACCCAGACAATGATGTTTGTTAGTGGTCGGCGGCTGATAAGCAGCCGTGCAGGCGGAGTGGAAGACTTTGAGATGCCTTGGCTATGAGTGAGTGGATGATCGGGGAGACGCCGGGTGATTGAATGCGACCTGCACCACACTTCAGTCGGACTCTGTGGCTGAGCTGCAGTGGCGGTAATGAGCCGGCAGGTGGCAGTCAAGCGTTGTAGTGCTGAACTTTACATAAAGAAGTATAATGTGGAGAGTATAGATATTGAGTGTTACTTAGGTAGAAGTAAAACATATCTTTTGCTTACTCAGATAATTTTTAAATAAGTAGATGGGCAATAAAACTGATAATGACAAATTGCAGTGTTACATCACATCATGTTTTTTGAGATTTATTTTTATTTCACCAGCGAGATCCCTTTGAGGTTGGAAAAAAGCATAAAAGTTCAGACAAAACCATTCAAAAGATAAAACAATACTTAAAAAAACAACGGCAAAAATAAACCAAGAACAATTAACAGGAGGAGGAGTCATTTACTGTAAGATTTACATTGTTTTGAATTTGGCAGGAGAAACAGAAATTCCTTGATTTAAATCACAAAGGACATCAGGAAGGAAGAAGGTAAGAAATAACATTATTAAAAACCATTAAGAAACACAATGAGAGTAGAGACAGAACTTAATCATAGCACTAGTATTGTCAGGAAACAGGAGTTTCTAACTTTGATACAATAGTCTGAAAAACATCCATCTTCAATATCATTTTCAATACCAGAGGGACAATTGGCAAAACATTGAGGGCATTAAACTTAAAATGTCTATCAAAAGATGAATGTATATCTACATAGAACTTTTCTTGGTTAGTAGCAGAGAACAGCAGAAAGACTGTAGTTAACAATAAATATCAAACTTTTTTCTCTTTTTCTCTATTGAATCTGATTCGGATCTTTTCTTTACTCTTGACAACTACATCATAGTGTGGAGTACAAACATAAAACAAAAGCAAATATAAAAGTAAACAACCAGAATAGATTCCCAAGTTCTTTCTGTTATTTTAGGTACTCTGAGATTAAAAATAACCTGGGCACAACGCCGATTCTCAAAAAGTAGATACTTTGATAGCTTAAACTCCTCTTTCAATTCACTCAATATAGCACTTCTATGAAGACTGAAGTATGGTAATCTACTAAAATAAAGTGAATAAAAAGTATGCTAAAAAATTGTCTTGATTAGCGATGAAAGTATTTTTAGTTAGCAGCAATGTTGTCAGATAGTGAAGTTTGAACTTTGAGAGCCAGCCCACTTCATGTACAGACAAAGAGGCTGCCAGGTAGGAGGAGCGTTTGTCCTTTGCATGGTCTGGACTGGAGCAGTGAGTTGGAATAAAACTCAAAGTTTAATACTCCTCATTCTTGCTGGATGTTAAACATTTCAACTGGTAATTAAAAATATAATGTGTAAGCATAATATCACATAATCTGTCGTCCTATAATGTTGTCTCACATCATCCCTTTGCAATAATTACAACGTCCTGTTTGCCCTTTTGCTCCACAACTGCTGTATTTTATTAATTGATAAATGAAAGTACAAACAAACTTCCAAGTGGCCGTTGAGCTCATGCTTTCCTTCCACTAGTTGTAATAAACTGTGGAAACCGAGAAGTGCTTCATTTCCCTAAATCACATCAGCAGTGGAAAACTGACCTTACTTATGTGTTCACGCATGCTCCGAGTGGAAATGTCTTCGGTAAAGTTTCCTGACATACTGCACCTCTGAGGCCTTCAGTCACAGGCTGCTGCTGAGACTTTCCACCGGTCAGGAGAACAGCTTGTGCTCATGACAGAATCAGACAAAATCGAGTAGCAAAATATGTTTAGGTTAAAATATGGATACCTTAGTTTAGGCATGTTGATAGAGATTTTTTTTGCTGATCAGACTCTTCACTTCATCATCCTGCTTTTTGTTATCTCAGCACTTGCAGATAATGACCTCTAGGTGTCTCTGTTTGCTTTACTATAGCTTCCCCCTTCAGGTTTCAGTCAGCTCTGAGGTAGAGGAGGGGGTAGAGCGATGAGGGTCTGTTCTGTAGATGGATGAGTCACCTTCTGAATGGGGTGGAACAAGGAGGTTATCACTGTAAAGCCTCTTGAGATGAGAGCGAAGTCTCCCTCATTGAGGCCAGATTGCTATGTTTGGTCACGGTCCTCTGGGAGCTCATTACCCTGAACCCTCCTGTACAGTAGGTGTAAAATAAACCAGAGTTTAGCCATTTATGAATAAAGTGCCACTTTTGTGATTGGCAACTAGAGATTTTTAATTAAGAGGTATTGTTGTAATAATTAGAGGATCCCGAGGTTGTTTCCTGAGGAATAAATCTCACTGATGTTTTCTGCACAAAAGATCACCCTTATCGTAGGTGTGGGATGGTGAAGCAGGTTGAATTGTTTTACTGTATACTGCATGAAATTCTTACATTATTTTACCGTCATATAAAACAAACCAGTGATGCTGAAGTTCCTCCCTCTGTTGAGCTTCATAGAAACATTATCAAGCAGAATAGCACTGCTGAAATCTGCTGAGAAAATTACACAACCAGGTATTTATGTAAGAGCCCGACCAATTTATCAAGCTTTATTGGCTGACATTGGCCTACCACAGATATATTTATATCTGCATATGTTGCCTGATATGCACTGAACTCTTGTTTTTAGAGATTGTATTGCATCTGGGATTTCCAGTAAATTCACTGTTTCGGTTAGAAATGTACAATATGATGAGATGCTGATACAGGTGAGATGAAAAGTAATTTCCATTTTTGTGTTTTAAAGAAGCTCCTGACATGTAGTTTAGGCACACCTGAAAGTAAGAGAGGGTGCGATGTAGTGAGCAAATCAAGTATTGGTATTTCATCAATGCCAATAAATAACCCATAATATAAAGACATTTTTCGGTCCGATGTATATTATCATCTAATGTTATTTTAATCAATGAAATTCATTTTTAAACTGTAAAATATCCTGCCTTCATAACTTGTCTTTGTCTCAATTGTGTGATAAACACATTTGAGGTTTTGACCCCTGAATCATATCAGTTTTTTTTTCACTGAGCTGTGGTTGCTTTGACATACTTTCTATGTATTTGTTTACCTATCATTGACATTCAGTGACACCAAATTAAACTCATTTTGGAGTTTTTTAAAATTCATTTTTCTATATGTATTTGAAATTCTAGTTAGGGGATGCAACTACAGTAATTTCGTTATTGCTTAATTCAAAGTATTTTCTCGAATGTCAATTCTGTGTTTCGTGCAAAATGTCAGCAAATTGTAAAAAAAAAAAAGACATAACAGCTTACCAGAGGCCATGATGATGTTTCTAATGTCTTGATTTTTCTAACCAACACAAAGACTGTGTTCATATATGAGAAGTGAATTTTGCAATTTTTGTTAAATTAAATATCAAAATAGTTGAGGATTAATTTTCTGTTTGATGATTAATTTTCTCTCAATCAGTTATTTGTTTTAGCTCAAATTCTAGTGTTATGTTTTGATAGGAAACAATATGAAATATAACAAAATCAAGAGCTTATGATAGTTGTATTAAAAAAGTGATGAGTGTGAATGTCATCGGTAATATATTTGCAGTCCAGAGTCAACCTGAAAATATCTAGGGACAACCTTTCTATTGTGTAACTAACAAATCACAGTGACACCACTTTAATGTTTGTAAACAAATTTTTACTGATACAGTTAAGAATATTGATACAGCAATGTAAAGCTACCATAATGCACATACCTATGGACTTATGAATCATAATGGGCACTAGATGGATTATAATAAATAGTTGAACACAACATCTGTACACAGAAACATTGCCCGATAATCCATAGAAATGTACATATACCAGTACAACATTTATAATTCCATAAATTTACGAATGACAAATCCTCCAAAATAAAACTGATATCCTCCATTGTTCTGCCTCTCTTTACTTTTATTTTTTTCTGAAATAAACACAAGCAACTACTGAATTTATAAGGAATTATGTACAGGTTCCTAAACAAGAAACTCCATAAAGGCACAATTGTCTATACAACATGTACAAAAAAAAAAGAATTGTCTGGAGCTGACAAAAAAAGTAAAAATAAAATGATTGGTCATCATTATAATTATCATATGATTGCACATACAATATGAATGTCAGCATCTGTGCTTTGAAAGGTGATTTGCAAAGAAACAAACCCCTGAAAAGTGTTTTCAGTCTTACAAAGTGACAAGAATTACAAAAAGAGAACAAGAAGAGCTTTCAACTTGGGGTCTTCAGGTGGCAATGACCAGTCTGTCTTCATCATCACTGGATACCTCATTATCGTCATCAATTACCTTCTGCCAGCTGGTCACTGGTGGTGCTCTATGTGGTGCAGGATCACTCGCTCCCTCGACTGATGACTCCTTAGCACCGTCTGCTCGGCCCTCAGGAGCTGGTGATTGATGCTGCTGTGGGGATTTCTCCCTCTCTTCCCTCTCAACAGTCTGTGTGACCTCAGCTCTGCTGCTAACTCCGGGGCTCGCCCTGCTGCCTGAGGTCACTTCTGGAGGGCTGCTGACCTTCAGTGGGGTGGGCGATGAAGCAGACATGCAACTTCTTGAAGAATCGAGCCCGTGTTCACTTTGAGACGGCTGTGCTCCCGGAGCTTCAGGACTGCCCTGCCTCTCTGACGACCCAGGCAGAGGACTGAGGGTGGAGAGAGGGCTGAGAGAAGGAATGATGGCAGGCAGGGCGATGTTAACTATCTGCAGGCCTGGGACATGTGTCTGGGGGCCAGTGCTGCTTTGAGAGGTGGGGTTGGCAGTTAAAACCTGCAGCCCGAGGGTGGCGTTGAGAGTGAGCCCTTGCTGGTTCAACAGATGGGTGGATGCCAGGCCTGTGTTGGTCAGCCCCATGAGGTTAAGTGTCTCCAGACCGACTGGCTGTATCGTTTGAGCCTGCAGGCCAGCAACCTGCCCTAGAGGGAAGCAGGGCAGGACACTGCTGATTGGTTCCTGGACCACAAGTGGCTGGGCTTGCAAGCCCTCTGGTTGGGGTGAAGAGTTGGGAGCTGGTAAAGGGCTTGTGTTTCTGTGAATGACGCTCACTGCTGGGATGGTGAGCTGGACAGGCCCAGCCTGGATTGGTACAAAGGTGGAATAAGCTGCCAGGCCAGCGGGCACCAGCTGGATCCCTCCAACTGGGACCATGCTGTAAGAGGAGCGAGAAGGTTGCTGGGAGTGCAGGGGCAGGTGACTGAACAGGTGGGTCTGGGTCTCTGTTCCTAGTGTTTGAGATAGACCCTGTGGGGGAAAGTGCATGGGGCCTTGAGAAACATAGGAGGAAGTCTGAGTGCTCCGGTCCACTGGTATTCCCGATTCACTGGTTACCACAGCAGGAAGGGCAGGGGAGGTATCCTGTGAAGAGAGAAAAAAATCAATATTGAGTCATCATTCTTGACTTGAAGGGAATTCTGGTATTTTTAAACCTGGACCCTATATTTTGATTTGCAATGGCTTCCATGTTATCCTTGGGGCAACTCCGACCATTAAAGTTACATCCACGTTAAGTGCTTGTTTTTTGCCACAGACTGAGGTTATTATTAGCCATGGAAAAGATTCCTACAGAGGAATACCCTTTTTTTGAATACTGTAAGATCCTTTTTGTAACCAGAAAGTCTTGCTGAAGGAGAAGTTTCGCTCTGAAATCTCGCATGAGATGAGTTGTTGCAAGGAGAAAACGTTAGAAACGTGAGTCAGAGAGAAGTTTTGAGTTTATCTGGAGGAGGTGCCAGCAAGATAGCTGAATATTTTGACAATCTATGTGAAGTCTGTGTTGTTGTGATTCAACAGCCATGATTAATTAAAGGCTTTTTAACTCATTACCCTCTTGAGTGCATTAGCCGTTTTCATGATTCTAAAAGAACAAGGTCCCTAAACTGATGAGCACCAGAGGGACACCATTTTCCTCAACTGAGCAACACTCCTTGCATCCTGTTTTTTGACCTAGATGAAGTCTAGTTCAAGAAGTTTCACTCAAATCTCACTTGATCAGTTGTTACAGTTGTTGCCTTATCTACTTTGACAAAATCAGTTACATATTCAGCCATCTAGCTTGCAGTTCCTCTCTCACACTCTGTCTTATACTTCTACTGTTGTCTTTTAGTGGATATACCTTTGATGCTCGGAGTTACCCCAAATAATTACATTGCAGTCATTGCAGCTGAGGCGATCTACTGAACCGATTCCAAAAATATTGGTAAGTATGAATTATTTACACACCATAATATGTAAATAAAGGGCCAAGGCTTAAAAATACTGGATTTTCCCTTTAAGTGTAGCACATTCTTAGAAGGTGAAATGGTGTTTGGATCAATCTACGAAAGTGAATCAGGATTATAAACACTATTCACCTTTTCAGAGCATTCACGGGAGCTTTGTGGAAGTGCCTTGCATGCAGGATTGAAAATAAGAGTATGGATAGGAAAGAAAGGAGGCAGGCAGGGAGGGGTGGAGAGAGACACAATGAGAATACTTGGGTCTCACCTGGCCTAGCTTGAAGCCCTTGCCTGGCACTGGGGGACTAGGGGGCACATCAAAGTCAGGGTAGTCGATGGACATCTGCCTGCACGGTGACACTGGGCTCATCATGTGCACTGACTCTGTGTCTGAGGTGTAGGAGTCTGATGTGGTAGCAACAGGTGGAGGAGAGTAAGGGAAGTGGACTGGACCGCATGATGACCCAGAGATGGATATCTGCTTGCCCAGGGACACAGGGCTCATCATAGGAACAGATTCTGAGTCGGATGTAGGGGGTTCAGGAGCTGGAGGCTGGGAGAGAGGTAAGGAAACTGAGCTGATTGACATCTGGGCGAGGAGGGCGCTAGGAGGGACTTCAGCCTCTTTGGAAGGGATGTGCTGCGGGCTGGCGGAGACAGAGGGGTTGGTGGACAGGCCTGACTCTGCCTGGCTGTCCTCCTCTTCCTCCTCATTGTCATCATTCTCCTCATCATCAGGCCCATCGGAGTCATCGCCATCTGAATCTTGACGGTCAGCACTGCCCACCTGGCTGCGGTCTCCTGTAGATGAGAAAACTTGTAAGATGGAATCTATTCTTGGTATTCCACAGAACATATGAGTCATCAGAGCTGGTACGAAAATAGATAAGCCCTTTGGTAGTATATACACTTTCATTCATTAAACATCTTCTGTTATCACACAGTGAGAAAATCCATAGCTAAGAATGCAGTTCAGTAATGTTTTGTGCTGTTGCTGCATAGTTTCACACCCTTGACCACCATACGCCCCTGAGCTCCATCACAGGCAGAGGAGGAAAAACAAATATGCTGGGACCATAGAATGCTTTCAGGCAGCTTCTCTCTCTCACTCTCTCTTTTTTTTTCTAAAATTAGACGCAGCAATTTCCTCTTTCTAAACGCTGTGCATGCCGCCCACATGTGCTTTGAGTTAACAGAGGAAGAAGCTGCATTTAGAATTTCTAATTAGACCGTGGCAAAGCTATTGATCAACCTAGCAACAGAGCACAAGCAGGGACAATCAGGGTTTTATATCTCATGTCATGAACAGGAGAACTATTCTGAAAAGGGCATTCCTGTTGTTTGAAATAAAAGCAAATGGGGTAAACAAGACCTATTACATTTGCAACAATATGCTGTAAATAAACCCTTAGAGAAAGAACAGAGACATTTTTGCTTGTTTTTATCAGTTATAGCTTTGGAGCACACAATGATCCTTCTGTACCTGAATCCTCTGCATCCTGATCTTCAATGAGACCTTCAGGAACCCCCATCTCCATGCATTTCTTACTGTGGGCCTTGGACTTCATGTGCTTGGTCAGATTTCCTGCAAGAGGAGAGTCAGTGAGGTCTTACAGGTGGGTAGAGCCTGAACAATAGCACAGGAGTTTATGTAAGAGAATGCGGTCTTTGGGCAAGCTGTATGTAAAGGGTGAGTAACTGATAAAGACATTTTTAAATGAACGTGGGTTGCTGTGACACCAAGTACTGTTCTGCAGCGTGGCGTGGGTAGGCAAGTTCGATAAAGAATGGTGAATCATACTGTCTTGGTTTAAGAGATGGTGAAACACATCTTGAATTTCAGAGCTACTAAAAGGAAGAAGTGAGCTGTAGCAGTAGAAGGCTACATATTTAAAATATAGGTAACACCTAATTTTACAGGTCCACGAATTAAATGGTAAGTAGGTGGTAATTACTAAGCAACATATTTGAAATTTCATGGAAAATTACCCCAGTAATTAAATAATAATAATATTCTGCTATTTTCAAATTAGCAGTTTTGAAAGAGCTGGTAAAATCATTTTGGGGGCAATTTTTGATACATTTTGAGGTAATGTTTGTGGTAATTTGGGGGTCATCATCAAGAAATTCTCCAGTTACCAGAATATATTTTTTCAAATGTAAATTGTGAAAGTACTGAGACTCACTGAGAAAATTTAAGAAAATGAATCAACAAATGTGAGTTTGACCATTGATCTACTGAGTTCTAACCTTTTGTCTTGAAGGAGAAGTTGCAGTGGACACAGTGGTATGGCCGGACATCAGAGTGGGTGCGTATGTGTTTGCGCAGCATGCTGGGCTTCTTGCAGCGGATCCCACATTCCTCACAGATGTATTTACCACGTCCACGCCCACGTACGTAAACATACTCCTCATTAGATTTGTATCTGTGGGGTTACAGTAGAACCATGAGGGACACATGGACGCACAAACATGTATAACCAAGCAAATAAGATTTGTAACTGCAATATCAAATGTTTTTATTGTTTTGAACCATACCCGCCATCAAATATTTTGACCCGTCTTGGTTCTGTTTTAGATGCCATTTCCTTCTCTGACTCAGTGCTGGTCTGAGCTTCTGGTTGCACTTTACTTCTGGTTTCAACAGATGTAGACTTCTGGGATATTGGTACCTGCAGAAAGTCAAAGTGATTGATGCATTTATTGACCTGTTTCAAAAACAAGGCAGCAATAAAAGACAGAAAACTTTGTAGAAAATGTATTCGTACCCTGGGCATGACATCTTTCAGCTTGCTTGAGTAAGACAAGATGTCCGATTTCTCGCTGGTTTTTATGGCCGAAGTGTAGTGTATTTTCTTGGAGCTCTGCTTGGAATCGAACAGAGACATGACAACCTTGGTGGGCAACCCAAGTGGGTTTTGGTTGTTGGGGTTGACTGTCCAGGCAGCATACGCTGAAGTCTTCAGGTCAGTCTGTGGAACATGAAGAGGCTTCCTCTTCATCAAGAAACACCATGTGAAAGTGGTGGCAGTCTTCAGGCTAGGGAAAGACAGGCGATGACTGTCTTTTGTGTTAACCACAGACACCGATGTAGTCAGCTTCATCTGACTACCTTGGAAACTAGAGGGCCTAGTTGGGGATTTGGCAGGAGTCCATCTCTGTTCCTCAGCTTTCTCTTGGGGTTTCAGAGTGTTATTAGCTGGTATGGTGGTACCTTGGCTACCAGATGTAGTATTCAGGGCGGGGCTTACTTCCCCATGAATAACAATGCTTGAGTCTTTTTCCAGTCCAGCACTGTCAGGTGACATAGGCTTAACATCATCAGTAGCCTCTGAGTCCTTCTCCCCATCTGCTTTAACCTGCGGCAGAGGTGGTGCTTCAGTTTCAATGGGACTGTCCACTGGTTCAGTTGTGCAAACCTGCCTAACGAGTGTTAGCTTCCTCTGTCGGGTAACCTCTGACATCTTGGAATTGAGATAATTGACTGATCTGCCATCAGTGAGACACGCCACACCATGCTCATCCTTAGCCCGTTTTTGATGCTTTTCCATGTAGATGTCCAAGCTGTTTGCAGGTGACAGCATTCGTTTACTTGAGGCAGTGGGTTCCTGCTGTGGGCAGAGAGTTACTGATGCCAGTTTCTGTGTGCAATGTAAGGACCCAAGAGAAGGTGCTCTTTCTCCAGTATGGTTATGAGTGCTAACAGTTTGAGGGTGAGTCCTATCCTTCTTTACAGTTGGAACAGCTTGAGTATCACTATCTACACTGTGAGTGGATGAGAGGCTATTTTTATTGGACACAGAGGGAGCAGGGTTCATCTGCTCATGAGTGATAAGGATCTGTGGCAATGGTACAGCACCTGCTTGGGTCTGATGAAACGGGTCCCTTCGCTGTTCACCTGACAGAACAACCGTCTGTGTCTTAATGTCAGAGGCCTGTTGATTGTGTTGGGCAACATATACATTTTGGAGTACATCTGATGATTTTGAAATGCTCAAAATTGGATTGGCAATAGGTATTGTTAAAACTGGCAAGGCTATCTGAGTCCCCTGTGTGCTGGAGAAGGAAAATGTTTGGCTTGCTCTTAGAGCAGGACACTGCATTTGGTATTTGGGCACGAAACATTTATTTTCTTCAGAGTTGGCTGGTTTGTTTTTTACATTCTCGCGACAAACTAAAATCTGGCTCAGCGGTTGTTGTATCTTTTGGCATATTTGAACCTTTGATGTTTGGTGCCAAGGATGTGGAAGGCCGTGGACTTGAGGCTGCTGAGTTGGGCTACCCAGATTAATGCTTTGCACCATTTGCTCATTCTTTTGCAAGGGTGAATCTCCAGTATGCAGAATAAAAGGCTGGGCCATGGTACGCCTATTGGCGATGTGAATCTGCTGCGATCTATTCTGAGATAAAGAGCTAACATTTGTGATTGGAGGTTTATCGTGAGGTATGACTTTTCGAACAGGTTGCTGACTCTCTGGGCCTATCTTTAAAGACATTTGGCGAACTAATGGCCCCCGCCTTCTTTCAATAAGTGGCACCTGGGCAACTTGTGAGATTTGTCCACTTTTTGGCTGTCCAATTGGTGAGAGAGATCTGCTGGGAGATACATTGCCACAGTCAAAAGACTTGCTACGGTAGTCACATGATATCTCAACAGAGGGTTGAGTACAAGTGATCTGTTCAGACGCGGCACGCCTCATCATTCCAGGCACACCAAGGGTGTTGAATGCTGTTGGCAGACCTTGAGGCTCTGGAATTTTGCTGACACACTCCCCTCGAGAAGGACTCTCTGACCTAGATGGCTCATCTCTGTCAAAAGAGGCTGAGATGCTGGAACAACGAGAAAGACTGCTGTCCCTACTGAGGCTTCGCGAGAGGCTGGACTCAAAGCTGGATTCACCCGAGGAGTGGTCCATTTGAGCAAGACGAATTCTTTTCTTTTTTGGTGGAAGTTTCTCTGCTGGTAACTTTGACAAACTTTCACTTCTCTGAGGCCAGCTAAACTGATCTGCAGGCTTATCTGCTGGCTCAGTAGTCTGTGTGTCATGTTCTCTGTCGGGCTCTTCTGTGACCAGAATCTCAGGAACTTGTATGTTATTTTGACGAACTAGACGAGACTGATGGACAGGAGTAGAGTTTTCACCAACTGCTGCTACGGTGGCTTCAGTGCATTGTTCTGTCCTTTGCTGTCCATAGTCAGTACTCTTGGGTTTGGATAGTTTTTCATGGTAGCTGTCAGCTGAGACATTGGCTATTGCATCTGTTTTGAGCTTGTTGAGGGGATCCTTCTCCATACTGTCAACAGGAGAGGCCCTGTCAATGGATTCTGTCTCAAATGAATTGGGTCTGCTGAGAGAGTTGGTGTGTCTAATGACTGACGTACCACTGCCTTGCCTTTGCAGTTCACCTTTAGCAGAGGTGCTGATCTGGGTCTCTCGTATTGGTGACAGTCTGGAATCTGGTGTATTAATGCCTCTTGCTATGAGCTGAATCTGAGGTAGCTTTGACTGGTTGTTTTTGGGCTGTATGTCGACTATTACATTATGCTGAGGATACGTTCGATTTGCCAAAACTGTAGGTAGCTCAAAACTAACTGAACAGGGTGGAATGGTGTCAGTAGGAGATTGATCATCCTCATCGCCAACACTTTTCATTTTCCTTCTCTTCCGAATTGAAGTCTGTTGATCAAGTATTCCTGAGCCAGTAGTTGATCTTGGGACTAGGGGCTGCATTATGTTAACGTGAAAAACATCTTGATCAGATTCTTTGACAGTGATTGGCTTGTTTTTTGGACCATGAAGCTCAGAGCAATAGAATTTCTTGTGAGTTTCAAAATTCTCTAACTTTCTGTACCGGTTACGACAAGTTTCACACTCATACATAGTGCCTTTATTCTGCTGAGGCTTTCTGTTCCGGTCCTGATGGTGCTCAAAAGATCTGCTTCTTCGCATTAGTTCTGCGGCGCTGCTCGGACCATGATAGCCATCATCCATGGAGCGAACACTAGGGAGGCCATGCCCCTCACTGGTGGAAAAGTCTTCCACAGCTGCTTGTCTGACTAAGGTACGAGAATGTATTGCTGGATTTGGGGTTGATGGAGCTGATGAAAATACATCATCATTCAAAGAACTAATTTTTTCATCAAATGACTGACAAATACGCAAAGGGTGTGGGAGGGGGGCAACATTAAGGGGAAGAGCAGAATGTCCCGGTGTAGTAGGCATAGAGTTACTCCTCGTTATTGGCAAACAATCCATTGGTGGGTATTGAGAAGGTACAGAGAGAAGAAATACTGGCTTTGATTTATCTGTGGGGGTGAATGGGGACTTGGGGATGTCTGAGCTGGAACTTGACCTTCTTCCCATTGGTTTAAGATCAAACTGAAAAGAGTCTTTAAATATGTATGATTTTGGAGAGTCTATACTCCCTCTCCGTGAGAGAGATGTCCTCCTCGGCTTTACGCTGTCCAGCTGCTTGTTGTCAACAACTGCTTCATTATCAGATATCAGCTTTGAAATTCGTTCTTCCAGAGAGAGTGCTTTGGCTTCTAATGGTGGACGCATCTGTCCTTCTGTGGCCCGCTGCTTTTGCTCAGCTGCTACATGCATTACTGTGGCGACCACAGGAGGGACATTGGGAAGAATATTCTTGGCAATGTCAATGTCCACTGGTGGAGTTATCTTAACAAATGGACTTGGTGGACTCATGGCCTGGTCTGCACTTTCAGAACGTGAGAAGTAGCCAGAATCTGTACTCCCCAAACTGCGAGGACTGAGCAGACACTTCACCTGCTGTTGTTGAGAATAGTCTGTTGCTTGTTGCCTCTGAAGCTGAGCATGTCCACCCAACAGCGGAGACTTACACTGATGGTCTTCATCTTCACTCACAGTATCTAGTGAGGGATTTGTACCATCTACCTCTTTCAGAGATGACAGGACTGTGATGCTTGATCTTAGATTGGCAGTCTGGAACTCTCGTTGCCGTTGTGCAGCAGCTTGCTCAGGCGCTGTACCTGTAACTCTCGGGCTGTCTGCCCTCAGAGGGGAGACATTAACTGGATATACAACAACTTTTGGGAGTGCAGCTGTCACTTTGGGCTCATGAGCCCTCTGACCGGAGGCTGGTTTCATTGACTCAAACACAGCTGTTGAGTCAGTTTCCCCATGGCTTGCTTGGGTTGTACCTACACTCTGTAAACTATTTTCAGACAAAGCTGCCACACTGCTCTGCGATGAGTCAGGGTCCAAGTCAGCAGTGCTACCTTCCTCATCACTGTCCCCACTCTCATCCGCCTCTGAATGTGTACCGATGGCTTTGTCAGATTCTTGAGAGAGTGATCCACCTCCAGATTCAGAGCGTGCGATGAGACCCAGTTTTATGGCATGAGCATGTGACTTCTTGTGCTTGTATAAGTTGCTCTTGGTTTTGAATGAGAAGCCACACGTAACACATGGGTATGGTCTTTCTCCTGTGTGAGACCTAATGTGTTTGAGCAGCACACTCGGTTTTGCACATGCTCTGCTGCAATATTCACAAACGTACTTTCCTGGCTTCTTCGGCTTTTGGTCCTTGTATATCTGCTCAGTGCCAAAGTTCATTACTGTGGTCATCTGAACTTGGTTTCCACCAGGTGTAACTGGGACCTGGATGGTGCTGGGGACACTTGCTGAGAGGGACTGGCATGTGTGCACAACTGGTGGTTGGCTTTGTGGCAAAGTATTGGAGCCTGAGGGAACAGGTGCGTGAGTTATAGTGGATGGCCCAGTGTTAAAGCTCATGTGCAAGCTAGGTTTATCTGGATTTGAAGCAACAGGCATAAACTGTGGTGTAGCAAGCGGGGAGGACTGCATGGGAGTAACCTGTGTAGATGTCTGCCCACTTCCCTGTAGTGGTGCTGCAATGCCAATAAAGTTGCCTTGTTTGTCAATATAATAAGTCTGCATGTGGGAAGGTTGAGTCTGAAGACCAACATTGACAGCTGGCATTGTTCTTAATTCACCACTAGATTGAGCAGTGAGTGTGGAAGCTGGTTTTCCAATGGGCTGCAAGGAGTTTTTCCTCTCAGCCAGTGTGCTGAAGTCAGGCTCCATGGCTTTAAGTAGAACATCAAGTGGAGCACTGCTGTGGTAAGGATCTCCCTCAAAATTGGGGTCTTGGCTCTTGCCGTCCTTGGGCTGAGACACTTTAGTAGTAATCAAAGAGCCCTCCTCACCATCAGTGGGCTGAAGCGATGGTGGCCGAGGAGATGATTCTTCCTGTTTCAGCCTTTCAGTGTCAGCAGAAGGTGACCCCTTGTGAGGGGATGCTGCAACTGGTTGGACATACTGTTGATCTTTTTTCCCACTGGGTGATGAAGGATTGTGAGAAGGACTGTTGGAGGATGAGCAGCAAGACGTAGTCTGTCCCTCAGATGGAGCTCTGTGGAGTGCAGTTTCAGATGTTTTCAACTGGAGGGGCTTCTTGACTGGAGATTTTGGAATTTTCTCAAGCCGATTCTCTGCAACAATCTTTTTCCTCTTTAGGCCTTTTATGTTATCTGCATTTCTTCGACTGCTTTCAGATATCCCTGGAGAGAGGGAGAGACAGAGAAGCTGAGTTGGTACAATAACACCATCTTTATCCAAACCTTTCCCAACACTCTGCCATGATTTAAAAATAGTGCCCATTTTAAAATTAGTTAATTTTATAACTGCCATTTAAACATCAGTAACATTTAATTTAATTTTCAGTCTTAATTTGCATCAGTAGTTAAGCACAGGGACAATGGGTACAGTTTTTCTAATCAATAATGAATAAACAACATGTGATTTTCAAAGCATCGATGGATCAATTATCAACTCTAATTACTATGCCTGTCATTTATCAGTCACAGTCACAACAAACAGATGACAAAATGAGGACATAACATTACACCAAAAAAGTGTCTAAAGTGTCAGATAAAATTGTTTTAATTTCTACAGTATTTTGAATTATTATATAGAAGCTTCTAATTACTCCTCCTCCCTATTGAGAAATATTCATAAATTTGATTTTAAATATTCAGATCAGCAATTTCATACTTATCAACGTACAAGAGATGTAAAATAATATAGTTTGATTTTAGTGCAGTACAATTGCATAATTGATAATATCTATGGCCTACATAAAACAAAATCTTTGGCTCAGCTGCTTTTTAAGTGCTATTAATTTAAGATAAAGAACTTCTACATTCATATTCAGAAAAGCTTTGATGAAAGCTGAATGCCTTAACTCTTTATTTTCTATGGTTTTGTCAACAACTCCTTTTGTTGAAATTGGAAAGGGGTATATTCTATCATTTCCACACATTACTTGTACTTTTATTTATTTGCTGTGTGACTAATACTACAGGTGCCCACGCTTCATTACATAAGTTAACGATCATTTTTCCTTTTTCTTGCTGTTCATGTACGTAGGCTTTGCTGACAAGTTGAAGACAGTGAAGAGAAACAGCATTACAATAATAAAGCAGCATTGTTTTTAAAAGGGCACACCCATACCATGGTGTCCCATAATTGGTTGTGTTGGCCCTGCAACAGTGATTCAGTCATCGGAGTGCTTTAAGGACATGTTGCATAAGATTAGCATTGCCCTGTCACAGTTTCCTGGCTTATGTAGGTATTTCCCAAGATGAGGTCAGGGTTCCTTCAAAGCCTCAAGCATAATTAGATTGAGGAACGCCTTGTCTTTACGTAAGTTAATCCGTTCTCCACACAAACATGCAACCAATGAGCATTTAGAGGAGCACACAACCAGTGTAACATGCACTCAAAGTAAACCCTGTGACTTTTAATAACTCAATCTAAAACACTGCTCACAAAGAAGCACATTTGTATCAACAGCCTCTGAGAGACATGGGAAAAGGATTAGTTCTTCCTTCCCACTACTGGAACAAGTCTTCAAAAGAGATTCCATGACTTCACCGCAGCTTTTCCATCAAAACAAAAAAATACACTGCATAAACAAACATCATTTGTAAGTGTCAGTCTTCAGCTTTAACTTCTGTTGTTAGGAAAAGCTGTTTAGGCGTCTTTGGATAAAATTAAAGTCTATCCAATCAAGATTTAAGCTTGACATTATTTTACTCTCTTCTCGATGATCACACATTTTAAATCCTCTAACTTTTTCATTACCGTACGAAGAATGTGATTTTAATGTTGAGCCTCAATGATGAAGTGTCTAACCTCAATTACCATGCATGATTCAATCAAAGCTTGCATGTCCCATAAATAAGCTGGGTGCTTTTTAAAAGGACAATGTTGCAGCGAAGCTTAAAGGGAGACAATGAAGCTGCTTCGGCGCAACAAAACTGGTTTCTCTATTTGAACAAAGTTACATAACAACCACTCAACAAAACAAAAAGTTCTTTATGTGTGTAGAAATGGCATTACTGTAGTGTTACTGCAATGTGGTGTTCTTTCCATATGAAAACACTACTGTGTTTGTATATCAAATTTGGAAAAAGATTATTTTCTGTGAAACAAAATAGTCATTAACTTGGTGTTGCAGCATAAAATTATAATTATGTCAGGTCACTGCTGAACCACAGGAGCACATTCAGGGTGAAAGATATTCAAAACAAAGTTTGTTCCAGCACTGACCTAAAACCCTGCTGCTGTTAAATATTCACTCAGGAGCGTAGAAGCCAAATAAAATTTTAATAGTGCAAATAGCTTTCCTAAAGCAGAAACATTAAGTGTGAAGGCTGCTGCAAAAATCCAGACGGGATCTGGTTTACTAACAACTAGTAAACAATTATTTGAACTCAGTTTGCCTATAAATTAAAATTCCTTCAAGGACATGATGAATTAATTCATAATCCTGAATAATTCTTCTGATGAACCAATACTACAATCATACACGCAGCATATAAACATTTTTCACACCACTGACAAACACTTCGCATTCGAAAATGAATTGTATTTTTTTGTACTTTTAGTGAAAAAAAATTTTTTCACCCTATCAGGAAATTCTATAAGGAAGTAGTGAAGCTTTATTTTATTCTCCCTTCTTTATGATCACACATTTTAAATCCTATAATTATTTGATTACCCTATGAAGCAAGTGATTGTAATGTATGTAGAGCTAGTAAAATAATTATCAGCCTTCAATTTGTTCTGTGCTTTTGCTGTAAAAACTATTTCAGGTTTAATCATACATTTATTCATTCTCAACTGCCAGTTGGTGAACGAGAAAACAAACAAACTGCCATGCAAATGAGAGATAAAACAAATATTTCCATGTTAAATATCTCTTACCTTTCTGTGCGGCTTTGGGATCTTTAAGCTCTTTCTGTGCCTCCTCAATTTTATCTGTAAGACAAGAACAGAAACCATTTTCAGCACAGATGCACACACACACACACACACACACTCCTGCTCCACAGTGAAGGCAGCGCAGAACGTAACTAATGATACTGGGGATGCTTCCCACACGGCTGCAGCAGGATGAAGGTCTTTCAAATGAAAAACAGATATTCTTCCATAGCTGAGAGAGTGCGCTATTCCATTATGGAAACTATTGTAATCATGAGGGGGGCAAGCCTGTGTGCACACAGTCAACGATCAAGTACACCCACTTAAAGAAAGAACAGCACGAACGTGTGTGATATGCAGGTTAAGTTAAGCAAATAAGTCAATATGGTGGGTTCATTCTCATTATCACAACCTACAGATATATTTGCATATTGAAATGCTGTTTACACCCCTCAGGGAGGTCAAATTCATTCCTTTCAGGTCCTCCACCCGTCACAATCCAGCAGGTGAAGAACCTGTTTCTGTATGAAGCATATGGACGAGTGGGAAGTGGCGCAGGATTCGCTGTGTGTTACTGTAATCAATATTAATTATATACACTGCTTAATGTGGCGTGAATGGGTAATACACAGTGGAATAGAGGCAGAGAGACGAGGTAAACCCTGTTTTCCTGCCTCTGCAGGGTCACTACCTCCGGCTGTGGGAGGAGGTGCGGACACATACTGAACATGTCCAGGGCTCATTAGGTTTAGTTCTTGATTTAAAAAAAAGATATAATTAACTTTTTAGTTTAAACAACATGTGAAACTGTGAAGTAGATTACAAAAATGATACAAAAACCCATGCACACTTTTCTCCTTTTTTGTCTTTTCACTTTCTATCATGTGAAACATATCCTGAGCTGCCAGCATTCAGTTTAGTTTACTATAAAGTCAGGATTGAACATGACGATTTGTATAA
Source organism: Lagodon rhomboides (assembly GCA_039737535.1). Taxonomy (NCBI): domain Eukaryota; kingdom Metazoa; phylum Chordata; class Actinopteri; order Spariformes; family Sparidae; genus Lagodon; species Lagodon rhomboides. The sequence goes on from CM077799.1 coordinate 7,094,664, forward strand.
AGTAAGGTGTTTTTTGAGTCCAAACAGATACACTAAATAAATTAAAAAATGCTCTACTTCGGCTCTGCTGCAGCATCCTCTGTGTCTGAAGTATCACTGAATTTGCAAAGTAACTAGTAACTCAAGTTATCAAATAAATGTAGCGTTGGCCACAAGAATCCAGTATTAGTTGGGCTTTAAATGTGTATGAAAATAATCTTTCTTCTGGTTGAAGAAACAGAGAAATTTATGGATGAGCAAAGGCATACAGGAGGAAAAACAAATCTGCTATGTTGAGAAAAAAAAGAAGCTTTTTTGTGTAAATTAGTAAAAACAAAAAGCAACGAGCCTCCTACATGTGGATGTGCATGAAACACACATTAGCCACAGAGGAAAATGGGCGATTACTGGAGAAGCCTCCCATGACCATGGAAACTGGATGGAAAAAATAAACCCACTGTGGCTTCGGTGCCCTGCACATGACATTCGAGTGCAAGACGAGTCCTCGAGGACCAATGGTAACATTTTTTGCCCCAGATTGCACAAATGTTAATGGACGGTGAAAGAGGATGTTCTGTGGTTCCCAAAATCACAGTGCGATGCCGGGAATACTCGGGGGAGGGGTGGACGCGAGCGGGCCACAGAGGAGGTCAGTAGATTATGTCATCATATGTGTGTGTGTTACTTTAGTCACACCCTTCTCCATCTCCCTCTCCCTCTCTGTTCCTCTGTATATCTCAGGCACACGCCACAGATTACATAATGCGTCCCCACCCCTGCGCTGCCGTGGAGGAAAACAAAGGCACCCTGCCAGCAGAAACACAGCAACCGAGGCTCATGAGGAGAGGGCAGAGTGTTTGTTTATGTGCATGTGTTTGACAGCGAGGTAGACAGAGAGGAGAGGAGAGAGAGCCGTGTGACCATGTGAACGCCCTCGCCAACAGGAATCAGGTAGGCTGTGTTTTCCTGGCAGCGGCGCTGGCATGGTGTTCCACCAAACAGAGAGGAGCTTCCCTCAGAATTACCGCGGCTCAACCTCGCAGCTTCCTCGAGTAAATGGCTCCGTTATTGCAAACCAATTTGAGATAATAAATGCTTATTTTAGTGGTTAGAAGATTTGAAGGTAGATGTTTGCTAGCATACGCTTCATTGTTTGCACAGCTTGATACATATGTCTTGTATTAGACCGCACTGGCAAACCGAGGCGTAAGTGATTACTGCCCAACAAAAATCTTATTAGTGGTTCTCTATGGTAGAAGCTGCTATAGATCAGATTGCACTTCTTACATAACAAGCCACAAACAGGACCCCTCATACTGAATGACACCCATGAAGTCGAGCACCGAAGCATGGAAAAGAACAGGAAACACCAGCCCAAATGAGTGGAAAGGGACGCAGCAGAGTTACCCTCAAAAAGGACAGAAAAAATATTCCATCCACAGCGCCCGAGTTATTAAGACAGCAGGGAATGATTATAGGGTCGTTCATATTTCCCTCATTATGGTTGTTGGGGTTTCTGAGGTGGTCTGGATGATGGCTACATATTTCATCCGAGCTGTGTGCAATTGTCCTGTAACCACAGGAAAACAAAAGGAATGTACACAAATGTTGCGTGTTGTCGGTGATGAAAACCAGCGCTGATTGTGGAACATGACCACGAAATTTGAGGGCAGGGAGAGAAAACAGTGTGAGGGTGCTGAACACAAGAAGGCCTCGCTTAAAACAAAACTGTTTACTCTCTCCTGAACACACTGCAGTAATCCTTTCCGCCAGAGTTAAAGCTGCTTCCAACCAATAAATGACACAAAATATTACCCAGGAACCTGCGAAGCGCATTGAATCTCTTGCCTAAGGGGCTCGGTACACTTTTACATAAGGTAAAAGCAAGTGAAGTGTCTTTAATAATTTAGTAGAATATGAGTCAGTACGCTTAAACATGTGGTTGTGATAGTGCATCTTGATCAAATCACAAAAGAAAATCAATCCACATCTGTAACCATTTGTCTTGTTCAATCTTCCTTCCCTACTTTATCTACCCGATCTCCCTAACAACTCTCCTCAGTCCTATAAATGTGGGTGAGGACAATCAAACAGAGCGGCGGTGAAGCGTCTCAAGATGTCCGACTCATGATCCCTGATCCGCGCAACGTGATATCTAACGATACGCGGGGATCAGGCGGGGAGGGGCCGCAGTGGGCGTGTGCATGTCAATTAGGCAGGTGGGCGAGGGATTCAGTCTCCTCGCCGGTCGCTGTCATGACAACCACGAATCTTTAATGCAAACGCCCTCCCTCCCTGAATCTTCCAGCCCACTCCTCTCTCTCTCTGCGCTGTTGAGGATGAGCGGGAAATGTGATTATTTGTGCCCCGAGGACCGAAGGTGACGTCACCGCACAGGAAACGTGCGTGCTTTTTGATTCCCAACGCCCACCTGATGTGAATTTACAAGACATCAGTTGTGGCCAGGGGGCTGTTCAGTAGGAGGGGAAGCCCATCTCAAGTCCATTAAGGCGTCTGACAGTATATTATCAGTCAAGACGTGGACGCAGATACAAACACATGCTAATGAGCTAGAGCACCATATTCGCCCTTTGGAGAATGGACCTAATAGACCTGTGTGTGAAGACCCCTGCCTGTCTAATGAATAACAATATTACATTACAGCAAAGAGGCATCTTCAGCACCACTGCCTGGCACTGGATCCCCCCCGAGAGCCCGCTCTGCCTGTTGGCTGACAAACAACCACCAGGCTCCACACACCCTCCTCCCCTTACTGCCAGCTTGTAACACATTCATATTTTGCTCAACAGCCTGCCCTGCTGGGCCTCAACATGCCAAATGGCGGCCTTCAACAGCATAGTGGCAGCTTTTCATGGAGTCCATATGCACGCCGTTCACATGGCGCTTTGGCTTCTGCTAGCATCAAAGATATATGTTGAAGGACCGCGGGGAGGATGAGTTGTTTTGCAAAAACAGCATCTGTGAGGGTTGACGTGCAATCAGTATGCACGACACAACACCAGTATACCAGCAACAGGCCTGAACAATGCCAGTGGACCTCAGTGTGTGGGCAGATGGGCGTCCACCAGCGCTGCAGCAAACCAGTTCACAGCGAGCAACTTTATCACAACACGTTTAATACATCGGGACAAATGGCAGCGCAAGTGTTAAACCTGTGGAGTAAGCTCACACAAACATACAGTGAAGCTGGAGCAGCCAGGAGGATTAGGTTTGATGTTTGGACGATAGCAGGTTGATGTCTGGGTGCGCTGCCAGCTGGATGTGGACTGCACAGTGTAGCGTGTTGTGTTTGAGAGGAGAGAGGAGGGAGAGATGCCTCAGCAGGCTGAAGATGACGAGATGGGAGTCGGCAGCTGCCCCCTTCCCTGTCACTGTGCGGGAGGGAGATGGAGATTATGTAACTCGAGCACCTCCACCAGCCTGCTGTACACGCCCGGCTGTGTGCAAACACACGCACACACTCACATCAAACACACCCTCGCACTGGCTGATGCATTCTGAGAACAGTCACTAACGAAGACGATTTTCAGTAGACGAAAACAGACACAGTGGGCAGATAGAAACATTAATGTAGAGTCGAATTATCAAATATTAATAAGCAACTATTTTGATAATTCATCAGTTTAAGTTATTTTTCAAGAACATATTTGCTGTTTTTCTTTGTCTTATAATATAGTGAACTGAAAATGTTTCAGATATAAATCTTCCCGATGACTTCTGGGCATTTTTCAACGCTTTCTGATAATATAATGAGCAACAAATGAATCAATACTGACAATAATAGTTAGTTGTAGCCCCACCAATGTTGTCATGTGTGGGGGAGTACGACTGCAAATATGAAAAGTAGTACAAAGCCTTTTTTGTGACTCCACAGGAAGCTGCATGTAACCTGATAAAATGCCTCCAGTGATGTCACTCAGTGGTTAAGTTATCATTTTAATAATACACATATGATTAAATCCTGTCAGGAAATCCAGCACCTTTTACATTTTTTCTGTTTTGTTTTGTTTTGTCATAGTGGTTGGAAATAATGCACCATAACGCTGGTTGCTTCCCACCATAAAATGGAAACTGGAACAGCCCCAGATGCATTATGGGTAATATACTGTGGGTGCTATGGTTTGAAAAGGAGGAAGAATGCATTGAATAAAAAGGGCAAAATCTCTGGTTCGATTCTGATCATTTGATTTTAAACTATGCATGAATCCAACAGTGTTACAGGAGTGCAATGAAAATCAAAACCTGGTGCATACATTACCCACAATGCATCTTAGTCACTGAATGACATCGCAGGCAGACAGTTAATCAGATTACAAGAAGCTTCCCCTGGAGCCACAAAAGGGTTTAAACTACTTTCACATAGACCTGTAAACACTTGTACAAGTTGTGTGAAGTTACCCTTTAAATGAAAACTGTACATCAGAGCAGAAGCGACCAGCAGGGAATCGGTTAGCTGATGAACATTAAGTTCATCTGCAACAATTATGGTATGTGGATTAATTGAAGTAAAGTTAGTTCAGTTTAGTCTTATGTAACAGAAGCTTGAACATGTTTTGGTTTTGAACTGAACTCAGACAAAACAATCTGAAGATGTCTTATCAGCTTCCGGGAACTTGTGATATGAAGGATGTTTTCTAGCCCAAACAAATGATGAGTATTTTGCAGATTAATCTCGAGCTGTGATAGAAATGTGTGAATTTATATAATTACAGTTTTATATAACATTCATAGGCAACTGTGAAAGAAAACCCTGCCTCACTCACTGAAAAGATGCAATCATATGACAATGACTCTATTATTACACAAGGACGTCTCCTCCTATAATAGTCACAACAACAGCTGGGAGAAGCATGAGCTTTGCAGAATTCCCTGTCACCTTTAAGGGAAGTCTGTTGATCTTATCTCAGCTTTCTTCATGTGGCCTGTGGAGGAGACGCAGCATTTCTGCAGCCCTCAGCAGCTGACCCATGCAATAAGTGGCCATAAGGGTTACCGTCAGCATCTGACACATTCTTTATCTTCACGGACACGCCCGTACAAAGAGGCCTTGAGGGAGATGCATCCGTCTGAAAGCAGAGACGAGACTGAGAGCGCTGCCACAGGAAGTACGATGCGCACTCCCTTAGTAATCGTGGACAGACGATGATGCAGAGCAGAGGAATCCCCCGACATACCAGAGTGTCCCATTACCCTGCAGTCTATCATCATCAGCTGGCTAAGAGGGGAGCGCAAAGTGACTTCCCTCTCCCTCTCCTCCCCTCGCTCACATTAGGTGGACTGGGAGCTGGAGTGGCTCGCTCTATCAAATCTAATCAACACGGAAGGACGGAGAGAATGACGTGGAGATGAAAGATGGAGGCAGAGGAGAGGGTGTAGAGTTACAGATAGAGATAGATACGATGTCAGCTGAAATGTGTTCCAGGAAACGAAGGAATCAAGGACATTTTTTCAGCAATTTTGATAATCCATCTGTTCGAGTTTGCGATACTGAGATTTCGTGACAACAACGCATCTCTCGCCTGCTGACAGTAACTACAACAAACAATGGCGACAATGTTTCATTTGTTAATGAAGGAAGATGTAGCACAGCGACAGTAGCCAGTGTAACCTGTTCAAATCAAGCCCTTTTGAAAGACGTGGACGTGGACTGTAAAACAGAGGATACATCTTTTTGAGCGTCACAACCTCCGCGATCTATTAGGTGCAATAACATTTGAACAGATTTTTTTCACAAGAATTTCAAATCGGAATTTTTAACTTCCTAATATTGTTATCGGCATTGGTCCCAAAAATTGAGCATCAGTTGACTTTAGTTTAAAAGGCAAAGACCTGACCTTTGTTACTTAACCTGTAAGGCAACGGTATGATATAAGGGAAATCCTCCTTGATAAAGTTGGGGAGTTCAACTCTCTCGGCGTGATGTGCACATGCCGCACGGAGAGAAGACCCTCATTGTCCTCAGCAGAACAGTGGTTACATGCCTCATGACAGCTGTTAATCATGCTTTCCCCACAGCGCTGACCCTGTGATGTTTGTGTCGACCGTGCCTCCCCCAGGGCAGTGACCCTCTGATGGTTTACAGGACAATAACTGTCAGCCTGTCTAACTTTCTGCCAACACTTTAAGCAAAGAGAATTACCCCTCCTATGAATCCTGACCTGTTCTAACCCTGACAACTCCCCTCGCCTCAAGCCAAGAGGATCTCCCCTCCTCTCCCATCCATTGATTTCTGAATCTGGAACCGTTTAATTCCTACACTGTTTCAATTTAATTTAATTGCTGTCGCTTCTGGGGAAACACCAGATAATACATCAGAGAGTGAGAAAAGAAATCTGCAAACTAGCTAGCCACTTTTTTGTTTACTATTAGTGGTGTTGCAAACTCAAGATGGAGCATGATTGTTCATCGCAGTTTGCTGCACATTCTGCATAACAATGAAGACAACAACTCAAACACAACAGCTAACTGAGAAGGTTTGTGAAGGTTTTCTGTTGTCCTCTATTTTATATTGTAGTAAATTAAACATATTTTGGGTTTGGGGCTCAAAAACGTCCCACCACATTTAAAGATGGCAACTTGTGATGGAGTTTTTTGGGGCTGCAACTAACTTTTTTAGTTACAAAATAATGAGAAATGCCTTTCACAGTTTCCAATTCCAAGGTCATGCCTTGAAATATCTTTATTTCTTTTTCTTAGTTTTCCTTTGTTTCAGTCCAAATCTCTTAAAAAACATCAAGACCTCTCAGACTGAATTTGTGACCCGGGGTTGGGATTAACTGAGACAGAGAGAGAGATTTATTAATAATGAAAATAAGTGCTATCTCCTGATTCTATTCTTACTTCTCTTGGAAGCTCGTGATTTTCTTTTACTACGTCACAAACCGAGCTTCACACCTTCCACAATTTGTGACTGCGAGGGAAGGAAATCATTATTTAGTGTTTCTTGGCTCCGCTGCTCCGTATTGTCTTTGCAGTCTGACTGTTTTTTTTGTCTATTTTGGTGCAGGCAGATTTTCGGGGAGGAAGGTTAAATGTGTTTGTGTTCTGAAAATTATGTTGGAGGGTAATATTCACACTCACGTTCAACTCCGCCCGCACCATTAAACCCCCCTACACACACACACACACACACTTTTCTACCCACCCAGTAGGTTTCTCGTTATATCAATTTTTCACAAGGGTGCCCACGCAGTCCCAATAATCAGTGGCCTCCAGTCTGCTGCTTCTTCCACCTACAGTTTCCTGCGGGGGCAGCAGTACTGTACAGATACAGCACCAAACCACTGTCTTTGTCTGTGTGTGTGTGTGTCTGTGTGTGTGCGCAGGAGGGAGTGTGATCAATATTTCATTTGCTCACTGGGTGTTTGCAGCCTCGTCACGAATTATTACGAGGAAGGAGTCGGAACTTCACCTCTAAACACGTCCTCTAATTGTTGTGTTTATTAAAAACACAACAGGTAACTCAGACATGTGGTAACATTGCATGTACTGTTCGTCCTGTGTTTGTTGCTCTGTGTACAAGATCTGCATCTCTCTCCCTTTATAGCCATACATTATTAAAAGCTACATGCCCGGAGCTCTAGTTAATGCTGTATTTTTTTTAACTCGTACCTGCCCTGGCTCCAGCATTACCATTCAACGTGCAGTTTAATGCTGCAAATAAACATTCTCCCCCAGTGGAGGGTAAACAGCTCGACTGCTGCCTCCCTCCCTCCCTCCCTCCCTCCCTCCACCTTGATGCTTAGCAGTCAGCAGCTGATCTCCAGGCTGCAGGGAGAGCAGGACCAGTCTGAGTGCTTTGTTTTACATTCCTCCTGCTTCACTTGCATCATTTTAAAATGCTCCGTCCTTGTGCTGTTATGTTACATTTGTCGTCTTGTCCCGATACTGGAATTTCTAACTTCGATACAGTCCCTTAAAAATATCGATATTCGATACAACACTGATGGCAACAGAAGTTTAGATTTTTATTAAAACAAGGCTGAGCAACAGCAGGAGTAGATGGGATCATGTGGAAACTATAGCCAACTCGCAAAAAACGGGCTGGTACCAGGTATATTTCGCGACCCACCTTAGGGTTTTATTCTTTAATTTCTTTTATCCATTCCAGATAATGATGACATCCGCAATCAATTAGCTGTACCCTCTGTCAATCACACATGTTTGCATAAAGAGATGTTCTCTGGTGATACGTCCCTCCTGTTAACACATGAAGTGTTTTACACTGTTGTCGTGATGTCGTTCAGTGCACAACAATACCAATGAAAACAAGCCTCCACCACATGCGGCTCACCTGCTGTTACAACAGAACCGCAGGTGATAAATTACGAAATGCGAGATGCAACTTTATAAAACGTAATGCTGATGAAGACAGCAAATAACACTGGTGGCTTCAACATGATCTGATAATTCCTTCTGAAATAAAGTAGTGAAGTTAAAGTGTAAAGTAGAGATAAATGAAATACTCACTTCCTCTACTGATGTGAGAAACTGGAACTTTGGCCTTTCTTCAACATTCACTCCATCATCAAAGTCATTGCCAATTATGTTTGTACTTATCGTTTCAGCTCTGGCACACAGCTTTTCACTTTTAATTTCAGTCGGCGTTTGAGCCTAAACGTTTAAGAACAGACGTGAAACAGTCACTGCGATTCAGCAGCGACCCCTCCACTGTACACAAACACCCACTTCTTTCTTTGCAGAGTTAAAAAAAAAAGTGGAACTAAAACAAGCCGCACGTCAAACTTGATCCAGTCAGCGTCTTGAGTTCCCCCCTGGGCCGCGAGGGCTGTGACACATAACTAACCGAGCTCAGCGACTGATGGCCAGTGTGTCGTCAGACGACGCCGCGGCGGGCCTCTTGGGACAGGAAGCACATTTGAGTCGGTTCAGGGCAATAACTAATTTTAGTAGACATACAGTAAAGCTCTCTGCGTCAGTGAAGGAGGAAGAAGAAGAAGGTGGAGGGAGGGAGGGGGTCGTTTGCAGCTTTATATTGAGTAATCGTGTAAATTACAGCTGAAAATCTGCTTTTAATAGAAATTTAATCTCCTTAAATTCCTATTAAGATGAATTGCTTGAATTTAAGAAAATGTCAAAATCTCAATGGTTTCAGCTTCTTAAATGTAAACCTCTCTGCTCTTTTTGTGTTATCTGATAGTAAACAGAAATAATCTGCTTATTTTCACAGTTACAGGGAAAATTAATATCTTCCTTTTTTCTTATGACTCAGATATCTGATGAAACTTGCTCAGCATTTATTGTAAACATATTTGTGAGTTGTTTATTTGTCCAGAATTAGAATTAATAAATAAATAAAAAATTAATGTATCTACAATTTCAAAAATTTGTAAACACTGTAATTCCATGTGCTGAGAAGCTCCTGAACAGCCACTCAGTGGACCTTGTGGTGAGATTGTTTTGACAGCTGCAGCTCCCAAGATCCAAACACTAAACTGAATATATGTTGCTTTCTTACAAGAGTTAACGTCTGTGCAGTAAATATGAAGCTACAGCCTGCAGTCGGTTAGCTTAGCTTAGCATAAAGACTGGAAATAGCAAGCAGACTGTCCAAAAGTTACTGGGTTGCATAATGAAATAGAAGTTCATGCTACATAAATGCTACATAAAAGCAGCAAAGTTATGGTGATGATGATGTGATAGCATCAATGTTATAAACACCTCTCCTTGTCACGCTGTCGTTGTAACTACACTAAATAAATAACAAGCACATCGCCCACAGAATGGCAATAGACAATTTGAATGACGCCTCACAGTAGAGCGCATACCTCTGCCAAGGCCCAATTCTATAAAGTCTAAATTTAAATGTGCAAGATTCAGATATTTTTGAGGATTCAGATCAAATTGTACTGACTCAAACTCACCAGCCACATAGTTAGGACTGATCAATGCATCATTCCCTGAGAAATTAAGGGGAAAAAAACGCCTCATCTGGCATTGTTAAGAAAGTGAGAAAGGATTTCTGGAACTGTCTCTTTATGCAACACTGCTGACAAACCAAACCAACAACAACAACAACAACCGGACCCAGGTGAAAACACAACCTCCCTGACAGCAGTAAACACTTTGCCCACTGGTTCCCATTATTCTATGCATTTCAAAGATACAACATTTATTTAAGAGACGTTTGCCAGACACACAACCGGTAGAGCAATAAAAACTTCGTCACAAATTAAACGCAGGACTTACGCATCAGTCAGTTTCTATTGAGCGGCCCTGGATTCCCGCAGGGCCTGTCGGATCAGAACTGAAAGCAGCGCCGCTTCAGTTGAAGTAGCAGTACTTAACAACAGTGAAAGAAGGAAGGAACACTTTCTTTCTTTCGGTCCCCGAGGCTCGACCGTCCCTCTGCCCACTTGTTGTTGGTTGCCGTGGAGCAACGGTTGAGTGACAGCACACTGACTGCTTCCTGTCTGTGTCGCTCGCTTCTCTGACGAGAGCTGCCACGCTCAGTTTGACGACAGAGGAGATGTCGCTGTAGAAGTTTGTAGAAAAGCACCACAAGAAAAAACAAACTGCAGCCGCGCACACATCTGACCTCAACCTCACCGCTGACATGCTCAAACCCCAAACAGTCGCCTTATCGCTCTGAATAATGCAGCATACATCTCTGGGAACTTCCGAGTGTTTCACAACGGTCTATAGGACAAAATGTTCTTACCAGCTGTTGTTTCATGGCACAAACATTCAGAGGCTCCTTTTGTTCGCAAACAAAAGGCAACTGGAGAAAGAACAACAAGTGCACACATACTCCTGTGTCAACACAAGCAGTCACAAGTCTGTGCTTCCGCCCTATCAGCTGGGGCTGTGCGGCGGGGTGTGGCCAGCGGTTTCCTCAGAATAATGTGACGAGGAGGGGAATTCCTGTAAGGCCCAGGAAGAGCGGGGGGGTTGGGGGTGGGGAGGGAGTCGAAGGGGGAGGAGGAGGGCCTGCCCAAACAGAGCAGGCCGGGTGACGTCACTTAAACCGGCTTTGGCACCCTCCAGGGGATCCTTCTCTCTCTCGCTCTCCCTCCCTCTCTCTGTTTGTGTCGGAGGGGGAGGAATTTAACGTGCCCTGCCAACTGCTGGTTGCCCAACAGCTCACTCACCGGGTGAGGACGACTCACAGACGCTTACTAATTTTTTATTACGTCCAACTCTGGTCCGACGGCTTCTCTTTCTGTTCCTTTTCGACGATGATTTTACAACTTAACCGCTTCATAGTTTCAGTTTGCCTTCAGCGTGCTTCACATGACCAAGTCTTCTGAAAGTGTCTCGGTATTAAAATGTCTGTTAGACCTTGTTCAAAATCTAAATGTTGACAAGTTTTAGCATGTAGGTATGTGTTTAGACACTTTCAACACATCTGAAGATGTACAAAGATACTCTGAAGGACGACTCTTGATTTGATGCGACTGAATTCTTAAAATATATTAGAAAACACAAGTACGAATATGGGAATATATTTGGTTTCAGAGGTTTGGTCACTTGGACACGAGACGCCTCCTACTCCACTGAGAAAAACAGTTCCTCTGTGTTTTGACCCTGAAGGCTTCGAGTTCCCACATCAAACTTCTATATGTTGTAGAGCAAAAACAACCAGACAGAAAGACAATAAAGTGTCCGACCAAGCTATCGGTGACCAATATGAAAACTTTGTTGATTTGTGGTAAATTCCCAGTGAAGTTTACTGTTTCAGCTGGCTGATGTCGATTTAGAGAAGCAATTAGAATTATTAATTAGCGCCAAAACTAATAAGGGATTAACTGAGAAGATAATAGGTAGATTTACTTTTTGTGATTTGCGTTTTCTACTACAATTGGCCTCCACGTTAGTTTATAGCATTAAAAACACGTACATTAGTTCATTATAACATTAGGGATGCTTAACAACAAGCTAAACATATTTCTTTTAGCCGCCACCTCAGACCAAATGAATTTCCCTCTTTGAATAAAAAGGTTCCGTTTTATTTGATTTACTGTAAGGCAAGTAGAAATGTCCTATATAAATAAAGTCTCCCGTGTTAAGAGTTAAAAACAGAAAACCGCTGCTGTTCTCTATCTTAACAGAGGAATTCCATGGTAAACGGAGACACCCAGCAGCAATATTGTTTTTCTTTTAAACTGAAAAAAAAAAAAGACATTCAAGGCTGCGTGTGGGCGTTAAACCAAGAGTCTGGAAGTGGCCGTGAAAACTGCAGGATCTAGTGAGAATTTTTAAAGTCAACATTCGATTGTGCCGCTCAGTCGTAGCTCGGAGTGGCGGAGAGAAGCCCGGCTGGTGAACACTGAGTGAGTGACAGAGATGTTGACAGTGACGGGCTGAGATAAAGCTGCAGGCTCTCCGGCACATTGGGCCTGCAGCGGGTCACTGCGGGGGGTTCACTGTGGCCCACGTCGATATTTAAAGGAGGGGAACACCTCGCTCAGGGCAGACAGGCCGACAACTGACAAGCGCTCAGTCTGCGGCGGTACATGAACATGACTAGGCGTTAAATGACAATAGCATCTTCCCCCCCGATGTGACGGCCGCCTGTACGTTTCACCTCACTGTACTGCACTGTGAACAAAAAGGGAAGCTCCCTCCGCTTTATTTTTGGAGCGGCCGTTATGGGGAATTCTGAGGGTTTTACAGTTTGGCCGCAAAAGAGGTTCAGAAAATGAGACAAACATTTACCCAGGCCAGAGACAACAAACGGTGTGACCGAGCACTTTTTGCAGTGTCATTGCCGGGGTACAGAAGATAAATACTTGACAGGCAGAAACTCCAGGATCAACATCGCGCTCTGTAATTAGGGCCGGCCAGAGCGGCAGCGTAAAGTTGGTGTTGGCGGGTCGAACGCAAAAATAAACACTGACTCACATAAACGGCTCAGAGCAGAACCTCCGCTGTCCTTAAAAATGACAGCGAGAGGGACCACTGTGCAAACACTGCCCTGTGTACGAGTGTGTGTTCGCCGTGGAGGACACACCGCCTCATCCCTGTGGGAACATCTGAGTTAATGACAGCTGAGCTGGTGATAATGCAACAGAGCCTGAATGAACTAATCCAGCTAGTAACCTCTAATACCCTGCCCTCAGTGTGTGCCGGGTGTCCATTAGGTTAAAGATGTCTACAAACACACACATAATCAGGCTAACGCACACACACACACATCCTCGCAGTCACTCAGCCTGAAAATAGTCATGAATTGAACCGACTTTGTTGCCAAAAAATTTCGATCCTCTCTCTGAATACAACCAGACGCCCACGCTGACCTCTTCATACTCTGAATACCAAACTGAAACCAATCCAAAACCACGTGGGGAGGGCCGATGAATAACAAAGCTCAATCGCAGCGCTGGACGCCTTTTTTTTTTCTTTTTTTTTTCCTCTATTCAGGAAGCTGCCATCATAACCTTCTTTTCACTCCACTTCATCTCAACACTTTAATGCATACAGTCGTGATCAGAAGTGCATTCAGCCGCACACAGAGGCCACATTCAGACGAGGTCTGTTCGTTTGAATCGAGCTGATTTTTTGGCCAAAGGCTGAAACCAGCACAGCCCCAGTACATTTACTCCAGTACAGATTTGAGGTACTTTTACTTGGGTGTTTCCATTTTATGCTACTTTAAACCTCAAATCCACAACATTAATAGTTCACGTTCAAATTTTAAATCCAATGACCACATGGACTTTAATTTAATGTAGTGTTTTTACAAAGTATTGTACTTTTACTTCAGTAAAGGATCTGAATACTGCTCCCACTACTCCCGGCGGTCCAACCCCTGAGGACCATCTTTGGTGAAATCGTCAACGATTCCAGTGAAGCCTGTACACAACCACTTACCATCAGAGACAGATTTATAACTCGGAGCAGCGCTGACGCAACCGTGAGTCCAATTGCAGGAATCTAGCACAATTCTGGCCAATAAGTTTCATCCGGCTGACAGATGTTGCTCTCGAATCTCCGAATCTAATCACAGCGCCATCCTCACTGCGGGAGGAGAGACTATTACAGCCGCCGAGCCTTCTAGGAAAGAGACAACTTTTAATTAGATCTGGAGCTTATGAGGCTGAGTACAGTGAGAAGCAGCGAGTGTAACATAAGGCGGTGAGCTTAAACAGGAAATAAGCATCTAAAAGGTACGCAAGGTCACTGATCGTGTTTACAAAACAGCAGTGAGATCCTTCTCAAGCTCGTCTTCTGTGTCTTGGATGACTCGGACTTATTCTCTGCTGTGCGGATTTCAACACAAGGCTCCTCTCTCAGCCACCACACTCTCTCCATCCGCTGCCTCCCACTGCTCACCCCTCAGGGGGGAGATGGTAATGAGGGCTGGTGTGATCGTTGTAAGAGCATGTAAAGTGTTGTACATGGAAACATGTGAAACATGTTAGCAGCATGAAATCCATCGTGATTTAATTTAAACAAATGTCTTCATCCTCTTGTGTCGGTTATAGAATGAAGACACAATTATTATTTCAGCTGATCCCAGTTGAGAGCTGAAATAATGACCGGCTCAGTCCAACAGCAGCCGAACAGAGCGCTGTCACAGTGTTTCTGCCTCACTGTGCATCTTTACAGTGTGTTGTTAGTGCATTGTTACAGATAATTGTTACATTGTGTTTCTGCCTCACAGTGTGCTGTGATAGTGTGTTGTTCCAGTGTGTTGTTCCAGTGTGTTGTTCCAGTGCAACATTAGGTGTGTTTTTGCCTCACAGTGCGTTGTTACAGTGTGTTGTTTCAACATGTTTTTAAGTGTGTTATTACAGTGGGATGTTACAGTGTGTTGTAACTGTGTGTTCCTGGCTTACAGTGTGTTTTCAGTTTGTTCCTGCCTTGCAGTGCCATGTTTCAGTGTGTTGTGATAGTGTGTTGTTACAGTGTATTTTACAGTGTGGTGTTACAGTGTATTTTACAGTGTGCTGTTACAGTGTGCTGTTACAGTGTGTTGTTACAGTGTGCTGTTACAGTGTGCTGTTACAGTGTATTTTACAGTGTGTTGTTACAGTGTGTTGTTACAGTGCGCTGTTACAGTGTATTTTACAGTGTGGTGTTACAGTGTGCTGCTACAGTGCATTGTTACAGTGCGTTGTTACAGTGTGTTGTTACAGTGTGTTGTTACAGTGTGGTGTTACAGTGTATTTTACAGTGTGTTGTTACAGTGTGTTGTTACAGTGTGTTGTTACAGTGTAGCTGTTACAGTGTGTTGTTACAGTGTGTTGTTACAGTGTGCTGTTACAGTGTGTTGTTACAGTGTGTTGTTACAGTGAGCTGTTACAGTGAGCTGTTACAGTGTGTTGTTACAGTGTGCTGTTACAGTGAGCTGTTACAGTGTGTTGTTACAGTGTGTTGTTACAGTGTGTTGTTACAGTGTGCTGTTACAGTGAGCTGTTACAGTGTGGTGTTACAGTGTGTTGTTACAGTGAGCTGTTACAGTGTGCTGTTACAGTGTGTTGTTACAGTGTGTTGTTACAGTGTGTTGTTACAGTGCATTGTTACAGTATGTTGTTACAGTGTGTTGTTACAGTCTGCTGTTACAGTCTGCTGTTACAGTGTTCTGTTACAGTGTGTTGTTACAGTGTGTTGTTACAGTGCATTGTTACAGTGTGGTGTTACAGTGTGTTGTTACAGTGTGCTGTTTCAGTGTGTTGTTACAGTGTGTTGTTACAGTGTGCCGTTACAGTGCATTGTTACAGTGTGCTGTTACAGTGTGCCGTTACAGTGCATTGTTACAGTGTAGTGTTACAGTGCATTGTTACAGTGTAGTGTTCCAGTGTGCTGTTACAGTGTGCTGTTACAGTGTGTTGTTACAGTGTATTTTACAGTGTGTTGTTACAGTGTGCTGTTACAGTGTGTTGTTACAGTGTGTTGTTACAGTGTGCTGTTACAGTGTGTTGTTACAGTGTGTTGTTACAGTGTGTTGTTACAGTGTGTTGTTACAGTGAGCTGTTACAGTGTGTTGTTACAGTGTGTTGTTACAGTGAGCTGTTACAGTGAGCTGTTACAGTGTGTTGTTACAGTGTGTTGTTACAGTGTGTTGTTACAGTGCATTGTTACAGTATGTTGTTACAGTGTGTTGTTACAGTCTGCTGTTACAGTCTGCTGTTACAGTGTTCTGTTACAGTGTGCTGTTACAGTGTGTTGTTACAGTGCATTGTTACAGTGTGGTGTTACAGTGTGTTGTTACAGTGTGCTGTTACAGTGTGTTGTTACAGTGTGTTGTTACAGTGTGCTGTTACAGTGCATTGTTACAGTGTGCTGTTACAGTGTGCTGTTACAGTGCATTGTTACAGTGTAGTGTTACAGTGCATTGTTACAGTGTAGTGTTCCAGTGTGTTGTTACAGTGCATTGTTACAGTGTGTTGTTACAGTGTGTTGTTACAGTGCGTTGTTACAGTGTGCTGTTACAGTGTGCCTTCAGCTCGCCCAGAGGGACCGGTAACCAGCTCTGTAGACTCCCGCAGGGCTTTCCTGCAGCTGCTCTGAGGCTTTCTCTGGTTTCTCTTTCTGTGGATGCCGCCAGACAACCATCTGCCTTCATAGCTCATTGAGCACATACACGCTCTGACATATACTGTACATGTCTGGTGCTGCATGTAAACACAGAGGGACATGTTTTCGACAGTGGCCACAACAGACTGCCATGTGTGTGTCAACCAGAGAAGCGTTAGCACCAGTGTCAGGAATTATCCTTTAAAACACCAACCAAAACAGAAGTGCAAAACATAACCTCAGAACATTTTCTCCATTTATTTTTACTGAAATAGGCCTCAGTTACTGTGTGGTGTCCAACATGGGCCAAAAATGTCTGCGAGGCATTTAAAATGTCATCATCTTACAGTTAGCAGCCAGAGTGTAATCGTGCCCTCTCACAACCCTGCCAACTGTCTGCCAAATGACACATTAGTGCTGCAACTAACCATTATTGTCCTTGATTAATCTGCAGATTATTTTCTCATTTTCGCACAGAAACAGCCCTAAATCCCACGTTAATGTCCCCAAATAGCTTCTTTTGTCCAAAAATCCAAAATCATCGATTAACTATCACATGTAAGTCAAAGAAAAACAGCAAATCTGAAGCATTAAGAAGCTGGAACCAGGGAGTGACTTTTTTCATGTTATATTATCATCACATTTTGGGCAATACTGCTTTAAAAAATGACAAAGAATTACATGATTAAACCACCCGGTTGAGACTACATCCTTGATGTTGTTCCAGGCTTCGACGGTCGGGCGAACAACACCGATCATCAGTAGCGGGTTGGATTCTGGGAATTACAGGGAGGTAAAAGCAAGTTTGACCTTTGATATGCTTCTGATGGATACTGCGGCTGCCTCTTCCTCTGAGATGTTGTTGTTGCCACCCACCTCCATGCCATTCACTGCTGTTACTCTGTGCTTTCCTCTGCCATCAGCAGTAGGCAGGAGGTAACGTTACATAACCGCACCGAGCACCAGCGACATGGCGTTCCCTCGCTGTCTTTTTCATGTTCCTCCTCCTACTCCTCCTCTCATGTTCTCAGTCCTCAATTTCCCAACCTTGTCTTGTTGTTCTCCTCCCTCTCTCTGCCTCTTTCTATCATCATCACCCTCTTTTACTCCTCCGATATCTCCCATTTTCTCTCTCCCTGCCTGCTTTTTCCCTGCCTCCACTGCCCACTCCCCTCTCCTCCGTTTCTATCGCATCGGAGTTTAAAAACAGTACAAGGACGTGGTAGCCAACAGCATGTCTGTGTATTACAAAACCACACTGCTCGCACATTCAGCCGTCCGTCAGAGCACAAAAAATGACAATTAGAGCTGCAACTAATGATTATTTTCATCATTTGGCCAATAAAACATCGGGAAACAGTGAAAAACGCCCACCAGAGTCGAAGATATCCTCTTCAAATGACTTGTTTTCACATTTAAGAAGCTGGGAACACCAAATTACTCAAACAATGACTTGAATTACTAATTGACAGCACAATCGCCAGGATAAAACTGTTGGCAGTTAATCTTTCTACGTGCCATAGGCTAATTACAATATTGATATTTCCACAATACCCGTCATATCACTTCACTTTACATGTTTATGACACGACTTTAATACGGTGAGGCGGAGGGGACGGTGGTACAGTTATGGAAGAAGGCTGCCAAGCCAGCGACCGCAGCTCAAGACTGCATTCAACAATTGTAAACGTGAAACCACTGGATATTTTTAAGGAGACCTCGGGAGAGTTTCAAGCTGTGTTTGTGGCGACAAAGACTGATATTTATAAGGGAAAGTCTGGACATCTCCAGCTGCATTTGTTGCTACACTACTGGGTGTTTTTAACAAAACTTTGGTCCAATTTCCAGCCATGTTTGTGGCAGGAAAACCAGATATTTCAGGTCAAACATGAGCTCTTCCTGACACTAACGAAGTGGTTTTGGTGCCTAAACGTAACCAAACTAAAACATTTAAACGTTTTAACATATCTCATTCTCGTGACTGGGCTGTTAAGATGCAGATGTACCAACAACATCCTTCTCTCTGGGCTAACAATCAAGTTTTCCATCCAATGCAGCACAAACTTTAACCAAATTTCCAGAAAGAAAAACAATATGAGAATTGAAGTTTCCATCCTCTAAAGTTATGTGAATATTGGGAGTTGGTTTATTCTCCAATCAGCTGCCGTTAAAGCTCTGCAGAATCTGACGCGATGACGCACCAGTCAAACATCAAACAGCGGAAACTCGTGAGGAAATATGTTTGTTTCATGCATCAATTATGAGGACGGTTACTTTTTGTCACATGCTTCATGTGTGTCACGATGTATTTGTGAAGTCTGTTTCCTGCGCGCTTCTGTTTTTATTGATACATCAGCTTTTCCACTTCAGCCAAGCGCAATAAACTTGTCGTATTCTGAATTTTCAGATTCCTGGCACCGATGGAAAATGCACTTCACGAGCAAATGAGGCAGACAGGAAATCCTGCAACGTCGAGAGGATTACCTGAGGCTACTGCTGAGGTGGATGTTTCCAGGACGGCGAAATAAGATGATGCATTTAAAAGAGCGTAATGAAATTAAAGCGGCAAAGACAAAGGAAGAGCAATTAACAAAAGGATGTAGTCAGGAGTGCAAGAAGCAGCCTCATAGCTGACCTCACAGCGCTCCTCCTCCTCCGTAAAAACAACAGGTACATCTATTCTTGCATGGACGCGTTGGGAGGGAGGGAGGGAGCTAAAGTGAGTGTGATGATCTCATGCTGTGTGGAAGAAGAAGAAGTCAGAAGTGTCGTAAGTTCAGCTCTGCTCTATCTCTGGACCGAACTGTTGCATAACACCAACAGCTTATCCTGTCCTCCTGCTCATGTTGTACGTCAGCTGCTGCCGCATGGAGGAAGAGGACCAACACGCCGCCGCAGACGAGCGCTGGAGCGTTACTGGTCGGCGTTTTGGGGGGTTAATGAGCTGCGAGAGGCGTTAACCCCGTGACCAACACTGCTGTTACTCAGGAGAAACGTAAATAAGACAGATGATGGACGACGGAGGCGGAATTTAATCATTTAATGACAAAAAACTCAAGAAACTTCCATAATATGAAGCTTTTTTTGTGGTACAGTTCCATAATTAATTGATTAGTGGGTCAACAAAATATGTGATTCATCCCAAGCAAAAATTCCAAACATTTCACGGTTCCGGCTTCTCAAGTGTGACAATTTTCTGCTTACATTATAGAAAACTCGTATCAATGTACATGTGTCTGTGTGTAAACAAGCAGACTGAGGATCTTTAAGGTTTCAGACTGTCGGTCGGACAAACAAAGACAACCTGAGTACGTCATCGTTGGCTGTAGGAGACAGTGATGGATGGACTTTTGGTGCCATTTTCTTATCACAAATCAAGACAATAATTGGCAGATAATCAATAAAAACAATAAAAGCCCCTTTCAGCCTTTAAATGAGCGAGCAAAATGTGAATCCTGATCAATTTAAATGACTTTTTCCCCTCACAGCAGGATCAAGCCCCCCGTGAAGCAACACTAGACATAAAGACAGAGGCAAACTTTGGCAAAATTAAGGAGGGGTGAAATTATGCAAGGACGTAAAGTGAAAGAGAAAAAGCAGGAGAAAGATAAAGACAGAAACAGGCAGTGAGAAGCAGCAGAAAAAAAAGCCTGCAGCGAGGAATGAAACACAAACTGATCAGCACAAAGACGAGCTCTCTCAGTACCTGTTAGGAGGGAGAAGTGCGCCAAAGAAAGTCGACACTTTCTCAGAGAGTCGCTGCCGGCGGCTGGTTTTCCCTCCCGGAGTCAGACGCGCTCACGGGGGAACACCTGACGTTCCCGAGCCAGACACACAGACAGACACTTCCCGACCAATAACCGCTGACATTCCTGAAACTCTCTCTCTCTGTCTCCCAAAACAAAAAAAGTGAAAAGGGAGGAAACTGAAAAATGCCACAGCAGAGCGGAGAGCCGAGCGTCTGGCCGCCTTCTGTGTGTCCTCACACACTAACACACAGCTGTGTTTCTGTGCCGCGAGCCGAGCTTTCACTTCTCACTTCTCGCCTGGTTCCTCCACTGTCTGTCAGCGTAGCAACCACGCTTATTTCTCCTCCCTGCCCGCCTGCCTGCCTGCCTGCCTTTGTGTTCCTTCTCCCCCCTCCTCTCCTCTCCTCTCCTCTCTTCTCCTCCCTCTTCGTCTTCCTCCTTCTTTTTTTTTTTTTTAAATCCCTACTCCAAGTCAGGGAAAGCCCTCCCTGCCTGCCTGCCTGAGCACTGACTTCCCCGAGCCGAGCAGCAGCGCTCGCTCTTTTTATAAAAAAAAAAAGCAAAACAAAGCAGGATGGAGGCTCTAAAAACAGCACAGTTCTCTAATTCCTCAGCAATTCGCTCACGTACACACTGTCAACATCAGATTAGCAGCTAACCTACTTGTGGCGTGCAACCTCACACACCCCCGCAGAGGCTATAAATACCCATCTATCCCTTCTGTGCATTGATCCTATCTGGGCAGGGCGAGCAGCGCCGGGGACACACAGTCGGACTAATGAAGGCGCCAATAGGAGAAGACACTTACTGAAAGGTGTGTGACGTACAGTAGAGAGTTAACCTGCACTTGAACGCAACACCGCCTCCACATCGACACACAGGCGGGAGGCTGCAGAGCGTGAATGCAAGTCATGATTATTTTTGTGGGTTTTTTACCTTAATACCGCTTCTTCTGATGATTATTTTTTAAATTAATAAATTAATCTCAGTCTATAACTCAATAAAATAGTGGGAGGACTTTCTAAATGTCTTGTTTTGCCTAATCAACACGATATCCGAAGTTTTATATCACGATATTTTCCTGCACCATTATCGCGATATATGATATTATTGTCTTAAGGCAGAGATGACATATAGTCATGTTTAAATCCCTTGTCTTGCCCTTTTCTCCCGCTATAAACCCAAATTATTGCCAAACTGACAAGATGGAAGTCCTCAGTATCTATATGTTAAAGTGCTTGCATGCCGCTTCATCAGGCCTGTCTTGATTATTCCCACTTTGTTGAATATCGACCCGCGCCGCCTCACAGCTTTCTTTTCAAAGTAAAAGCCTTGAAGATGCCGTAACAGCTGTTCGATATTCGAAGAAAACGTCATGGAAAGGATGACCACGGAAATAAAAGGGGTAGGATTCTTATCATTTAACCAGAAACAGACTGAAACAAATCTTTTCGAAGCAACCAGACTCTGTTGACAAAAACAGCAATTTTAGTTGGACACAGGAGGTGCTTCTCCTCCGCTGCCTCTATCTGTTAGTTTGTTTGTGTAACCGTGTGATCTTCTTGTTTGAACGTGTTGGGTTGCGTCAGAACTAATTCAGTTAAAAGTTTTTTTTTAAGAAAGTAGATTCTTGTGTCTCATTCCCAACCCAAGTAGTTGCTGTGTTTGGATGAGACCCAGAAATGGACTTCCTTGCAAATTGTACCCTTAAAACGACAGCAAACAGCGGGAAAACAGCAAATCGTCCCATTTGAGCAGCTGGATACAGTGAATGTTTGGCAGGAATGGTTTTAGTTTTTTTGAGATACACTTACTGAGAAGATCGACCCCAATCACACGCCTGTGCGATAAATATGGAGCAGGAGTCACGCTGTGGTTCGACTCAACGCTGCGCCCGACAGATGTTCACCAAAAAAGTCGTTACACATCTCCGTCTAAAACCACAAATTTGGCTTCTTTCCATTCCTGCGTTTTCTATGAATAAAACAAAGGAGGTGCTAAGCTAAGCTAAGCTAAGCTAAGCTAGTCGACCTCCTGACTGCAGCCTGACATTTAAAAAAGATGAGAGTCGCTTTGATCGCATTTTTCTCATCAATTAATCAGCGGTTCATATACCGACACTACAGGTGAGGATCCTTCATCACTCGCTCTCTGACAATAACACACAAACACTCCCACACACACACACACACACACACACACACACTGACTGGACTGGACTGCAGCAACACCTGCACACACAGCTGAGACTCACTGTTAGTCACGCTGTGAACATGGAAAATAAAATCCTGGGTATAAACAATGCCTGGATTTCATTTTACAAGGCACACCTGAACCAGCGCCTGAGTCACACACCGACGCCCTGCAGGTTCCCACACACACACACACACACACAACTTCTGACTCTCTCACACAGTTTCACATCGCAGCAGCTTCCTTTTTTGTGTGTGTGTTTAAGATTTGGTTTGGGGGTGGCCGGCAGCCTTGCTTAGTGCTTTTGACTGAAATCATGCAGAATGCGAGGTCTAAAAATACCACCAGAGGATTTTAAAATCTCCCTTTTTTTCTCTCTCTCTCTCTCTCTCTCGGCGAGCGCTGTTAGAGGAGGGAACTTGGGGATCGTCGCAGCTCAGAATTCCCCAGAGTCTCTCCCACCGTGAGGCATCGGGAGCCCAGAAACCCCCCCCTCCTCCCAACATCTCTCCCCATGGCAACAGCGGCTAAAGGAAGAGATGGCCCGTGTTATGCAAGAGGATGAAGCTTTGCCAGCAGGCAGGCACCCCTTCCTCTTCCTCCTCCTCCTCCTCCTCCTCCTCCTCCTCCTCCTACCTCTTACACATATTTTCACAGCCTCCTCATTAACCCTCTTTACATTTGTCCCTTCTGCTCTCCTAACCTGACATCATTCTCCGTCTCTTTCACGCTCTCTTTCACACCCTTAACTCTGGCGCTCTGCCATCTTCCCCTCCGTACCCATCCTCTATTGCTCCATCGCCCCCTTTTCATTTTCCTTTTCACTCTCTCCTCGAGTCTTTTTCCAGGCATTTATCTTTGTCCTGTAACTGCAGAAACACTGCTGCACAGCTGAACGGCTTTTTCCATTTCACCCAAAAAAAAAAAACTATTACTACGGCCAACTGACCGGCATGACGTGATCACTTGATGGGAGCCTCGTTGTGAACGCTTGACCCCGCCGAGGGGAGCGGAGCAAGAGTTTCCCATCGTAAAAGCCTTCATCAGATCATCAGAGTTTCTCCAGGGTTCAAGTTATATTTAAGACATTTAAAGACCTTTTTAATAACACGCAGAATGAAATTTCAGCCTGTAAGATCAGAGATTAAATATCAAAGTGTGATGGAAACCCGGCCGGGAATTACTTTTTTATCATCACACATTAATTCAGTGCTTTCTGGCAGCATAGAGCAAGAAATCATAATGATTTAATTAAATTAATGCAGAAAAGAACCTGGATCTTTGTTATGTAATCTGTTGAGTTGTCCACTTCATGTCCAACCCTTTTCTTCAGGTAATGGATTGTTTTTCCTGGTCGCGTGTTGCTCTAACCCTCTGGAGAAACATCAGGTGGAACATCAGCGAGTGAGGAAAGACTGCAAACGTGACCCAACATGAAACTCTAACAACACTGTCGTGTCCGTAAACATTTGTGCCTGAGTCACATCAGATAGCTTTTCAACTGTCACGGTTGTTGTGAAACAGTGAAGAAGAAGAATTAACTCCCATAATCCCTTGCTACTTTGCAACATCAAATTATGACATTTGTTTTCATTGTTTTGATTGAGAGACCCCTCGCGTCGGAAATGAAGTGTTTGCTGAAATCAATGATGAGTATGCTAATTATTATAGCTACAGTAGCTGCTGAGTGGACTGTGGTGTCACCATGATGTCACTGATACTGATATTTTAACAGGAAATAGATCAAATATTTTCTCAGTTGATATGTCCAGTATTAATATTGATGCAACTTACATCAGTTACAGGGTCTCTGAGGGTCAAAACACAAACACATGTTAAAAAACACCACTGAACTGTGATGTTTTGTTGTGTAAATTGTTCCCTGCTCAAAACTTATTTCCATTTTGACAGCAAACTGCAAACCTTTGACCCTCTGGGCCACCGTACTTAACATAACATCAGTCAATATCATGTTAATATAAAACGCAATCCGTTTTCCTTCAATACATATTTTTTTGCTTTTGCAAAATGACTTGTTTATAATCAGAATTTCTAGGAGACGCGGTCGCCTGGACGATGCATCACCGTCCTACACCTGTCATCCACCTGTCACTGCTGTCTCCACTCCTCGACCTCCTGACCTCGCTCTAAACGTGTGTGTGTGTGTTTATGTACAGTATTGTCCGTCAGCTGTGTGTCCGTCTTCAAATTATTGACCTGACCTCAGTGACCCCGCTCAACCTTCCTGATGACTCACGCTGTTTGTGGGCTTTCAATCTTTCACCATCGACCCGCTCGGAGTCCACCGAGTCTGGGCAGCCAAGGACGAACAACCCCCCTCCTCCCTCCCTCCCTCACCCATCCTCTCCCCTTCCCCTTCCCTTGACAGACACTTTAGGGCACATCACACTCACTTCCTCCCACTCCTCCTCCGCATCCTCGCTCAGTCGATACCTTACAAACACACACAAACCGCACAGACGAAACAACATATTTCCTGCTGATGGCGACTGGCCTACACGAGCGGCGAGGAAGCGATCAAAACAAAGAGCGAGTTTATGAATGAATCGGCTTCGTGATGTGAGGCAGGCCCGTGTTTTCTTTCTTTTTTCTTTTTTTTTAAAGAGGCCCTACAGAGGGAAGTTGTTTGCTGACATGAGAAGGGTCCACTGATTACTGTAAAACGCCCACAGTCTGGAGTTATAGCTTTGGGCTCCATTATTCAGCATCCTGCTTTCTGCTGACTGACTGCTGAGGCCTGTGTGTGTGTGTGTGTGTGTGTGTGTGTGTGTGTGTGTGTGTGTGCAGGAGAAGAAAGCAGAATCACGTCTTCGCCTGAAGCGAGTACACCAAACGATGTGGTTTCATTCTTAATCTTTTTGTTTTATTTTTCGAGCTGAGTTCATGATTTCATTTCAAAGTGGACAATTTGAGGCTTTGTTTAATTTAGGTTCTTGCACAACAGCGCGTTTTATTTTACATTTGGCTTATTCTGTGTTTTATTTTATTTTATTTTGCAGCTCAAACTAATAACTGATCCATCAATTAGTCAATCGACAACTAAACTATGAGTCATTTATCAAGTAAAACAGTCAAACAGAAACCAGGATATTCTGTCATCCAGGCAAAACCATACATTTGTTTTTCACTACTTTCTGGCATTTTATTTACAAAACCTCTTAAAAAGGTCCAATTTGTAAGTTTGTTGATTTTTGAGTCTCATTCCAAACTTCCCGAATGGATTCTAGGTCGGGTCGGACCCGGTTGGGCCTTGAGAAGACGTAGCGGGCTCCAATTTGTCTTAGTTGACTTGTCTTTGATCTTCTTTTAGTCCACACCAGTGAAGTAAGACAGTGTCACCTGACACCACTTTCTCTGAGCTAACACTTCCTCATTACCTCCGTCTCACTCACACTTGTCTCTCCTAAAACAACGGCAGGAAGGAAGTAATATTCACTCTTTGACACGGGGACATAGGGTCATAATGTAAGTACGCAAATTGAATAATATAAATAATTACTGGCTCCAACAGTGAGGGTGAGGAGACAATGACTGAATTTTCATTTTTAGGTGAACTAATCCTTTAAAAAATATAGGCTGAGTACAGATCTGGAGTCACGACCATAAAGACTTAAAGCAGGTGGGAACAGATCTCGTATTTCATCTTGTTTTTAAGTGAAAGGCGACGAGATGTTTTCACAGCTCTAACATCAGACTATTGTCTCAGCAGCGCCGTATCAACAAACACGGAGCCCAACGCCACAAAAGACTCAGCGCAATTTTCTCTAATCATTTCAAATTGCTTGTTGTGCTCCTTTCTGCAGCTCCGTCACTTTTCACGCATCAACAGAAAAAAGTCAAAGCTGTAAGAGGAGCGGGGAGGCGTGCGACAGGACTGCTGTCTTCAGATTCTTAAAGAAAAGCAAACTGACACGTCTTCTGACGGGGTCTTAATGTGTCGTGGAGGGGGAGCCGCCTGGAATCAAAGCACAAGCCTCCGTTCCCATGAGGCCTGGTGGTTAGTCATCCCCCTGCCTGATGCATGTGACTGTGGGAGCCGCGCAGCTGCGCTCTGATTGGCCGCTGTGCTGCAGTGATGATGGCAGACGTCCCACGCAGCAGAGAAAGTGTCAGTGTTGATAAATACAGCCCACGGCCTGACCTTAAGGAAGCCGCAGCGCCAGCCTCTGCCTTCTCACCCATCTGCCCACCTGCCCTCTCCTCCACCTCAACATCTGTTGTGCACGGCGGCGCGCGACCCGTCGCTTCCAGTCAAGGACGAGGTCTCCTGAAGGCTGACTGGGGCTGACGAGCTGAGACTTTAATGTCATTTATGATCTGTAATTCTGCATAACGACTGAAGAAAAACACATCAAGGTTAACGTCCCGGAGGCCGTGAGCAGAATTAAGACGCCAACATTGAATTAATTATGAACTATTATGTTGCTGCGGCAAACTGCTCCCATTAATACTAATAGCAGGGTGTTCATCAACATATAGAAGGGAAGTCGGAGTCAGCAGCTCTGATAAACGGCCTCATGAATCAATGCATGATCTGACTGGACCAGACTGGAAAGAGGATGACGAGCAGAGCGGCGGGGATTCACAGCCGAGCGGAGGAATGTGCGAACGTACCTCCGGGCTTGTCACTCAAACGAGGGGAAACAGCGGCTTTCCCCGCCTGATCTGAGCCGACATCCACCACACATTCAGGGAGATCGTTAGGGAGCGACCTCCGCCCATTTTCTGCGTCAAACCTCAGACCTCAGTGCCACGCTCGCTGCCAGGTTCCCGGGGTGAATTGACAGTATTGTTGCCTCGCCTCGTTCTGGAGCGACTCCTTCTTTTTCCCTCTAAACTGCTCTGACAGCACGGGTGGTGTAAAAAACCTCCACTTTGGCCCTTTTCAGTCATGGAAGATGTAACACTGATCTGTTGAAGTGACTGATTTTCCCCACCACTTTCTCAAATGGTTCCTTTTGTCCCCGTTACATTTTTAAAAGCAAATCTTCTAAAAAAATATCTTGACACGAGAAATGTTAACTATCAAATGAGAACACACGCTTTGCTCTCCATCAACACCTGCAGGTGAAACTGGACGCTGCTGATTCTGTAGTTGTTTCCCATCCACCTGTCTGGAAACTTCGTGGTGAAAACTGATGAATCCATAAAAGCAAAACACAACAGAGTACGCTCAGTGGAAACAGACTTGCGCTCTGGCTGCATTGAACACGTGAAACGTACGTGGACCGTTAGCGGAGCTGAGATGGAAGCGGAAAATATTTTGTTGCTGGCTTCACCTGCAGCACACATACAGTGAAGGTTTGTATGAGTCACGGGCAAAACAACACGGTGAGCTTTCATTTGTGGGATTTGTGTAAAATTGTTAACATCCACAGACTAAAGTAAGATAGATAAAGACACTAAACAACCATCAGCTGATCGTTAAAAGCCAACAGGGTGATCAAGACCCCAACGTGGAGGTTTGATTTATCTCCTGAGCTATTTCACGTATAACGGTAGTTTAATTTAATACAATAAAGACACTTTAGACACATAAATTCAAATAGCAGGCTGGTTTATTTTGACATTAGCCTACTGATTAATAGCTCTCCTGGTAAAGTGTGTGCCTCATTCAGACTACTGAGGTTGAGACCTGAGGGTTCAAATCCACCTGTAGCTTCTGCTGCGTCAAGTTAAATGTATACGTCATAAAAACTTTAAATTTGAACCACAAGAAGTTCTTTAGACGTCAAAACACTTTGATTCTGGCTCTTCTACGCCATCAAAGACATCGAAATGACCTCTTTTAGCGACCTCAAAGCGCTATTTGCAACCATTTCTTACCAAAGATACTCCGAAGCTGAATGTTTGTCATCTTTAATTAATCAATTTAAAAAAAGTTGAAGCTGATTTTTCGATTAATTGACGAATCATTTCAGCGTGAGTGGAGGAACTGTTTTTAGAGACTGATCTGTAACTTCTTCTTTGTGCTTCCTGTGGATGTTTCATCTCGACTGACTCTTGAGGGGCGTTTATTCAGACAACGAGACCAACAGGTTAAATTTCCATCCAATTAACGAAACATAATGAAACCAGGTGCACGACTGAACCCCGTCCTTCGCCGTTTATCCCACTTTACCGTCACAACAATAAACTTTCCGGTGTTTTTACTGTTTGTATCCGTCGGCTTCTTCTTTTACCAGTTTCCTCCGAGCCGTTTCCCCCAGAATGCTTCTCTGCCCTCCTTCGTCTTTCTCCCTCCCTCCCTCCCTCCTCACTCGTAGGAGGTTCCAGCAGTCGGACACAAGGAACAGCACCTGCAGACCGAGACTCATGCTGCTCTGTTTCCCTGGCAACCCCTACATTGGGCTTTGCGTGTGCAAACCATTAAGCAATGCCAGCTCTGCATACACACACACATGCAGCTGCACACATACTTGCACACACACACACACACACAGAAAGCGCCCCCACACAACAACCCTTTTAAGGGTTTCCGGCTGGCAGGCGTGAGCTGCTTCTTTTTTTAATTTGAGTTTTTCCAAAGCTTTTTTCCCTTTTTTTTTTTTGATTCTCTACCTCCGACTCCAGCAGCTTAACTCGCGTCACATTTTCCCCACGATCATAAAAAAAGGACCCCCTGGGAACGAGCAGCCCTCGTCTAACAGAGGCAGGTTTTGTTGGGGCTTTTCTCTGACATATATCCTCGGTGCGTACAGGAGCTCTCCGCCTCCTCCATGTGTCATGAGCACGCCGCCAAATAATGTGACATCCAGGCCCGGCTTCGGTCCTGCGTCGCCACCGCAGGGAGAATTTCTTCCACTGCTCTGGGTCTCTGTGCTGACGCCAGCTGAGGCAAATCCTGCCGGCCCCCGCCCTGATTTTTTCCCCCCCTTCGTCATTCCAGCTCAGACGCTCACCTTTCGGAGGTGCCAACATCAATGCTGCTCAACCAAGTTTCCAGGAAGTGGCTCCGCAGGCCGCGAAGGCTCACCTGTGGAGGGAAAAAGGTGCGTGTGTGTGTGCGTGTGCATGTGTGTGTGTGTGTGCACCTCAGGTCACCGTTCGTTAGCTCCAATTTAGCTCGGCCTGCCTGAGCCCTTCACTAACGCTTCGGTTTGAAAAGTTTAAGCCCAATAATGTGACTGATTGGGCAGCGGACACAAGACGAAGCCCAGGACGCACACAGGAGGCCGTAAACAGCCAGGTCGTCTGTCTTCAGGGGGTCGTACGTAAACGGGCGAGTGGGTGGCGAGCTTACAGTGACACACCCACACACACACACACTTCTACCTCAGCCGTGGACGTCAGCAGCGACAGGTAAACAAGGCTTTGGCAGGCTGTTGATGAACGACGCCTCGATCGTTTGTTGAACATTTTGTCTCGCATGAAAATTCATCTCTGCCTCCACAGAGCGACGCTCGCAGCTCGGATGAGAAGGTGCGCGACTCGACAAACGACCAAACACACGAACGCAGTTGAGACACACGCGTGCAGGCGGCTGGTGTGAGCCGTGGTATTAGTCACCAACGTCTGGTAAACAGGCGAGTTTGACAGACATTCAAACTGAGAGTCTGCAGGACGGTTTTAGTCGAGGTGGGAGGAAGAAAGAAGAATTAAAACTAGAATGGCACCCAGTAGAGTGCATACCTCCGCAAACAGTCCCCTTTAAAGGAGACCTATGACGCTTTCTGTTTTTTTTTCTAGTGCATGTAAAGAGATCTTGCAAGTTAAAAAGGTCGAAGCCCACACCAACAGCACCTCCTCTCTTACAGAAAACCCTGCTCCTCGAACGTCTCGTCAGTCGCCCCGCCTTTAACTCTGTGACTGTGAGCATTTACGCATGTAAACACATTCATATTGAAACTTACTTAAATCTGCTAGATCACATTGAACTCACTCATAGATACCAGCCACCTAAAAACACCTGGTGTTTGTCATCAAGATACACATTATTCTCTGAGAAACTGACAAAATGTCAGGAAACAACGCATCTTGCACCGTCAAAGAGAGCAAGAAAAAATTCCTGGATCTGCACCAAAAGTTAATGAGACCCATCCTCCATCCAAGTTTCAAGTTGACAAGTGAATTTAGACTCACCGTTTGATTGAAAATGGTTGGAATGTTGCTCATTTATTCAGTTACAGTCTGTCCAAAGGTCAAACTGGTTGACCTTTCCGGTGCAGTTTATTAAAGAGCCACAGTCGGAGCGACAGATTGTTCAGTACGAGGCCTTTGGTTTAGCTCTCAAAGACAAAAGGAGCCGTCGTCACAGGAGACAAATGTCGAGTCACCGCAGAGCAAAAAGCAAATCATTATCATTCTGAGCAGTGTTGTCGTCAGGACCAACTAAACCGAGGCCGAGACGTGATCAAGGCCTGGGTGACTCTCGTCTTCCAATAGAAACCATCATTAAGTACAGCACACATCGAACAAATATTTAATGCAGGGACATCCCTGGAGTCCTCTTTGTCTGAGACCGAGACAAGAACAAAGACAAGATGTGGTCGATTCCGAGAGACCGAGACCAAAAAGTGGTTGTGCGACTGGTCTAGAGACCCGAATCAATCACATGTTCTGCAACACTGATTATGAGCAATGAAAATGAAACTGGCAAAAAAAAGGTATCTCGGAGCGTTAACAAGATCAAAACGTGCTTAAAGAGGAAGAAAAGTTATTAAAATATAAAAAGTTTAGAAATGCTAGCGTACGAGGAAACAATCAGCCCGACCACAGACTCAACATTCGCCTGGTGGTTTGGTTAAAAAAACAGTTTGTGGCACATCTTCAACCCAAATGTAAAATAATAATTAAATAATAATTACATAAACCAGCTGCCGTCTGAAATTAGCCAACTCACAAATTGGTTTCCTCAAAACCAGATGTTGCCAGGTGTTTGGGAGGTTCCCGTCTTCCCCACCACGGCGCAGTTACCCCGAGGGCGGATCTGTCACGGAGCGACCGCCCTCCACTTAGCCGAGGGCCCGCGGTGGTGAGGAACACCGCCGTTTGTGAGACGAACCTCACAATTAAGAGTTCACACTAAATGGAAAAAGTCTCTGCACCCTGATAATCACATTTTCCATCATTAAAAATGTATTCTGCATGAGCCGATGTGCCGGCCGTTAAAAAAAAAAAAAAAACCCAGCACACGGCGAAGAAGCACTAAAGCATCTGCTTTTTTATTCCTCCATTAAAAAGCAGGAATAGACATTAACCCACATTTCGGGATGGCAAAGTGAGCAGCGGCCATATTCAGTTTCATTCACACAAGACGAGGCCGTAAACATTCCTGCGTCCTGTCGCAGCGCTGCCTCTCCGTCAAAGTGAAAGCTGCTCTGAGGTTACCACCAAGTTAAACAGACATCCCTGAACTAGTTTCAGCCTGTCTTGTTGTAGTTACTGTTGCTAAAACCGCGCTCTCTTCCCGCCTCTGGGAGAGAAGTTCCCTTTGTGTGAATCTCGCTGCATTCGCACACTGTAATTTGAAGGGGACCGTACGGAAACACTGGTTTGGCTGCCTGAGCATGACACAACATGTAAAAATCCATTCAGTCAGGCCAGAGTCTTAACTCTTTGTGCACCGCTTACATAAGCAAAGTGTTTTCTGCAGTCTCGCAGCGCTGACACCGTTTACGGGGACAGCGCAACTAAATGTTTGAACAAAAGATTCATCATTAAAACAGTGTGTTGTGATGCACGATGTGCTCCTAAAACATTCAAGCGTCGGTGCTACTGCTGGAAAAAGTTCAATCTGCAGCACATTTAAAGTCGAACAAGAATTTAAATTCTCACTTTTTGGTACAGAAATCTGAACTGTAATGATTCTGCAGCCCGTAGACAGTGTCTGAGCTTTAAGGAAGAAGCTAGCAAGCGAGGCTAACTAGCTTAAAAAGAGAAAGTGCAGCGGTGGAAGACGGAGTCAGATGTTTTAGAAGAAGCCTGATGCTACAGTGCAGAAATACACATTAAAGTTATGCATCAAAATGTACTTAAAAGTAAAAAAAATTACTCCAGAATACTATATTTAGTCATATAGGCTGATTTACCTTCTGTAATACTGCAGCAGGTAAACGTGCCGTTATAATTATAACATAAAGGATATGATATGTGCAATAACAGTCAAATGAAATGTGTTGCATTATTTTATGGGGGACCAAGATTATTCACAAAGCACCAAATAAAAATTCAGAAATGTCAGAGAATAAACAATCGAGTGAATCATTAAAATGTCCCCCCGCCTATTCTGAGTGGTGTTTATCTTACACACATCGCTTTATATCTACCGCTCGGTGGCCTGTGGATTCCCCCGTGGGCATCGATAAGGTCTGACGCTGTCTGCCCACGGAGCTGAAAACGCTGCACAACTTTAATGTTTTTAACAGAGATGTAGAGTCACTGTTCTCACACCTGTGCCTTTAAAATACTGTGTTTTTCTTTTTATACCTGTATTGTACTTTCTTTTCTTCTCTCCACTTCAGTTGTTGTGCTATAAACACTCGGTGCAGTGCATCATTTCAGAAATATATCAATTAAAGATGAGATGTGCGTCATGATTTAATCAGATAATGTTTTTTTTTTGCAGCAGCAGTGTCGTGGGTTTGCAGGAGACCCTGACCTGCTCTGACAGTGAGATTTACAGGCGTTACGAGGGAGGTGATGGAAGAAGCATCGCACACCTCTCTGACCTTCATGAGACACACGACACATGACACACTTCTGAAGGTTAAAAGCTCAGCTCGGCGAGAAAATAGGGCAGTCGAGGCCAGAAAGCAACAAACAAAAACCTCAGCGCTGTCGTCTGCTCTGACCCTGGATGTTTAACCGCGGTCAGATGTGCGGTTGATCATTAACAGGAAAATGTTGCCGTCAGTTTGTTGCAAATTACTGAATAACGTGAGCTCTGAACCGGCTCGCGAAGACAATCCCGCACCTGTTTTAAAACACGAATCCACATCCAGAAGCAAATGAGAACCGCCGATCATTAAAAATACAATCAGGTTAATGTGATAAAACACACAAAGACGTGGTTGTCAGCAGAGTGGAGGATGTCGACGGGATGAGAAACTCCCGTCTCCCTGCTTTCGGCTTTACAGGGTAAACATTTTCCACCTTGTTAAATCTGCCCCCCTTTTCACTGCAGTTGTTCCCCATTTATCACGCAGCGTGTTCTCGGCTGGAGGCGGGAGAGCCGACCCGTTGGGCTCCGGTGTGAGGAGCCTTTTATAAGACACCAGGAATGCAGACTCAGTTCTATAAACGCCGGTGCTGCTAACAAGTCTGGGCATTTTGAGGGGCGAGAGAGGAAAATAAAAAACCCAAACGCCATGCAGACATCGCACATCGACCACTGGTGATGAAAACACACACACAACAGAGACGTACAGAGAGGGAGAGAGTGTGAACACAGCTCAGCGCATGTAGAAAGGTTAATGAACTGCACTCATTTCTAAATCAGTGGGTTTTTAACTTCGGGTCACAGTTTTCCGTTGCAGCTAACTAACTAGGCCACACATCCTACAGAGCTGCACCGCAGTGGCTTCGTGAATTCAAAGCAGAGGTGGAGGTGTAAATTTAGTTCACAGCAACACTTCAGTAGGAATTCAACAACAAAAATCAGGTAGAACAAACTGAATTTTACAAAAAAAAATGCATACAAAAGCAAATATTAGAGGCTGTTTTGTTGTGGAAGACGACACTGATTCTCCAGTCAGGTGAAATTACACCCGTGTAGAAGAAGGGGTTAAAGAATGAAAACCTCAAAGGGGGGAAAAACGTAGAAAACGTGATGAGAGTGATAAGATGAGGCAAAAGTTCACTCAGTCTTTACTCAAAGTAGAAGTGCAGACGCTTGTGTGAGAAGAAGAAGACTCTGGTCAAAGCAGCAACTTCTTTACTCAAGTAAACTCAAAAATAATCGATAATTCCCCTCAAATGCATTAAATTAAAGCAACAAGCCTGTTAGAAAAATACCAGAAAACTCTACTCAGGATGACAAATCTCTGAGGGAGTTGATGTTAGTCTCGTGTAATAATTTGAGTAAGATCTCCTCATCGTGCCACACTGATCCGGTGTTTTTTGTCACATGTTTCGTGTACGTCATGATTCATTTGTCTCTTCACCGCTCTTTGGTGTATTTTGCTCTGCTTTAAAGAAACTTGTCGGCTGAATTAACCACAGATTTGTTTCCTCCGTGGCAAAAAAAGGCAGTGAGACACTTTGTAAGCTGATATACTTTGTCGACATTTAATTCAAGGTCTACTCATGAGCAGCTTTTTTAATTACATCTCACGCTTTTAATTCCGAAAATAGAGTTGAGTTGTTTTGCTCAGAGGTTTATTTAAAGGTGCACTCTGTAGTTTTAGGGAGGAATTGACTGTTGTTTTTTTTTTTTATGCCTGAACAAACTAAACAAACAAACTCTTTGTTTACAATTTCATACTGTTTATATGTGGCGGACCCTGCCACCTTTCTAGCTTCAAACAGTGTTCTGGGGACCTTATTTATCTCCGAGAACAGCTTGTTTATTCAGTTATGAAAAGGAAATATTTCTCAGTTTGTATTATTACCCCATTAATATTATAAATATTAAAATTCTGAGTTTGAATTTCTTCTCTAAATTTACACAGTGCCTCTTTAAATTTAATTTAAATGTACTTAAATTTATAAAATAGTGCCAGAATTCGAAAGTATGTTTCTTCTTGTATCCTTTTGTGTATTGTTGTTTTTGTATTTAAGCTTCTAGATGCCTCAATCAACCAGGATCAATAAATGTTTTATTTCAAGCTGGTCAACTTCAGTAGATGTTTTTGTTTCCTCAGATTTTGTTGATAATGTTTGTTCAATTCTTGAATGTTTTAAACTAAGATTTTGGCCATATTTGACTTAATCCTCCCTTTAAACACTAAAAATCTTATTTCAGTAACACAGAATCAGGAAAATACACTAAAGAATTAAAAAGATAAAGTACTCGTTGCCTCCCTGTGACTCTGACACGATATTATCATCGTTAAAGCTCATGATGTATGAGCAGGATGTTAGTGTTGTAGCTGCTTGAGGTGGAGGTAATATTTAACAGGTGACTCACGCTGAAGAAGATCTGGTGTGTAGAAACCGTCTGAATAAACTAACCTTTAGTTTTTACAGTTTGTACAGTGAAGAAACCCTGATGTTTGATTTGATTACTTCATAGTTTGCCTGGCAACAGTTAGTGTTGTGTGTATTTCTGCTGATGTCCACAGACAGAGAGAGAGAGAGTGTGTGTGTGTGTGTGTGTGTGTGTGTGTGTGTGTGTGTGTGTGTGTGTGTGTGTCTCTGAAGGGGAAACCACTGTGTATATCCCGTTTGGAGCTGCTTAGAGACCAGCTGTTTGAGAAAGGTAAACAGAGTCAGAGGAGGGGTGGGACAGGAGTTCCTAACTTCCTGCATTGTTGCCCACAAACTGCGTCAGAGGATCATTCCTGACGAGGACACACACACACACACACACACACGCAGCCTTCGTGGTTAGAAATCAGAGTATTCTCACTTAAAAGATCTGTAAATTAAAGACTTAAGTTAATAAAACATTTCACCTTTTATGCACTTTGTTTTGTTAAACTGTCAAAATAACAGAAATTTTAAAAAAAGATTTGACGAGAGGAGAAGAAGTGTTGCGTTTACAAGACGGACCTGCCTTCAGCTTAAGAGCAAAAGAATAAATAACAACACGAAGCTGTTTTAAATAGTCCTTCTCTCTCAACATCACCACTAACTCACATAACTTTAACAAGTAATAACAACTTGTGACAGCCCGTTTTACAATAGATAATTAATGACTCTCGGGCACAGTGCCAACAGAAACCGATTCGTCCAACCTTCTTAAAGCTCAGATTTACTGCAGGGCTGTTTTATTGGATGATATTCGGTTCTATCTGCTGACAACGACAAGTGTTTAATTCTGCAGGAAATACAGTTCACACTGTTTCTTTTGTTGAAATTGTATTCGAGAAGTCACAAAATATTCACTGTGAAAACGAGAGAAGATAGAATCTCGTCGAGGCTCGTAAAAAAGTTTTGTCGAGCTCAGATTTAAGCTTTACTGACAGCGAGCTTGTTCGAATGCGCTCAAACATAATTCACCTGATGGATGTCAGCCGAGCGGCCGGGTCGGGACGGCGACAATGAAACAATTCATTCTCCGTGTCCCCCGACAGGACGAAGTGTCAAGTCAGATTTCAGACGATCAGGAGGGAAAATGTAAGCGTGGTTTCTGTTTTAGTCAGACGGCCGCCGAGCCCCCCGAGGCAGAAAGGACCCGAGAAGACCGGAGGATCACCGTCATCGAGCCACGACTCTGAATACTGAAATAAATACCACGTTTTCATGTGCTGAGATTAATTAGTGCTCTTTTATAATGCAAAGAAAATACTGTGTTAAAGATCACCGAGCTCCAAGCGGAGTGTTTTTTAAAGCAGGTCTTGGACATTAATCATCATAATGTTATGGCCCGAGGGAGTGTGAGGAGGGCCCTCTTAAGTTCTCAGGAAAAGACATTCTCCACGGCAAAGTTTAAGCATGTGATAGCATGCCGTGCAATTATCATTTCCTGTCTGATGAAGGGAAAGCCTTGAGTGCGGGCCAGGAAGGAGAGGTGATGAACTGGGTTAAAAGGCAAAACAAGAAGCCAAACAAATGTCTCAACAAGTTATCAGATGATGAGGAAGTGAGCCGGGCTCTCCCCACAACATGCAGAGAGGTTTCATGAGAACTGGAGACAGCAAGCTAGTTCACGTTGACACCTCGGTGATACCGCACTGTGTTCAGGACTAAAACAGAGACGCCGTCGCTGCTTCTACTGGATTTAAATGAACTGTTTCAACAAATGTACAACATTGTTGGCTCTTAAATTTGAACTGATCTCCTAAAAAGATAACATAGAAAGAAAAATAACCTCTGGCAAAGAAAGGATTTTTTTTTAATCACAGCTAAGATGGGGGTTCAAAAAGACAGCCACAAGGATACACAAAACCCTACGTTAGAGACACGAAACGACCACAAAGGAGCGCAAGGCAGCCAATAAGAGACAGAAAACAGCCACAGAGATACAAATGACTACAAAGAGACACATTAAAACCACAAAGACAAACAACCACAAAAAGACAATAAAACACTACAAGGAGACACAAAACAACTACAAAGAGGCATAAAAAAACACAAAAATACGAAAAAAGACACACAAAACAACCACAAGAGTTTCAAATGACTAAAAATAAATGAAAACAACCACAAGGATACACAAAACCCCTACATTAGAGACACAAAACAACCACAAGGAGGCACAAAACAAATACAAACAGCTACAAATCGACCACAGATACAAAAAAAAAGACGCACAAAACATCCACAAATGACCCCTCAGAGAACGACTACAAACAACCAAGCTGATTTGTATCTTGGTCTCTGGCTCTTCTCATTATCCGCACATAGCTGAGGGCTATTTGGATTGGAGACACAAAAAGCTGCTGTTTATTGATATACGTTCATTGTAACAAACATTCACTGGCACTCGTTCAACACACTGAATAAACAGCGTGGAGAGCATTACTGCTGATGAATCTGAACCATAACACACTTTTAACTGTACAACTGTGCCCCCTCCCTCTCAGATGAACCAGCCCTGAATCAAGGATCTTCCATCCCGATCAAATGACCGTCTATTATCCTCCCCGAGTCCAAATCTTTGGCCCTCAAGAGAAAAATCCCCGAACGCTGCAGCAGCTGCAGCCCTGCAGTCTGCACCGGCAGAAACAAGGAAACAGTCACCATTAAAAATAGAATCGAGTATCATTTGGAGGCTGTTTCTATCGTCCTCTGTCGGGCGATGTAATGAACTGTTCTAAAAAACTTAATTATTTATGTTGTTTGGCCAAATAAGCTGAATGAGAAAAAAAGGAGTGTTTGTATGATAAACAAACAGAAGGACTCTGGCTCGCTGCTCGCAGAGAAACGAGGAAGTCTGCTGCGTGAGGAGGATCGACTGCTGGGGAATGGCAGTGATGCACATTTTCACACCCAGCATGTAATGCTGCAAATTCGTAGATCTGTGAACTGCAAACGTCTGTTGACACGTAAATCTGTCAATTCTCAACATAACACGAAATCCCTCAAGCCAATTGGTGTCGTGCATAAAGCATGGAGGGAATCTGCATCTTCAATATGCCCTCAGCCCGGATACGGACTTTAAATGCATTCAGTAACATTTCTGTGTTTTCTGCTGCAAGAAGATCCCCACAGATTCACCTCTCTCCTCACACACACCAAATACAAGTCAAATAAATATGAATATTAAACATATTTATTGTAGTAACTGATGAGAGATCATAAACAAACAAGCAGCCACGACTCTGCTGTATATCAACACACACGTGCATCAAACACCTTAAAAATACAAGCAGACTCCTGACGTTAAATTAGAAAGATCCTGACATATAAGTTGTACTTTGGTTAAAATGTCATGTCATTATTGATCAGTTTTGTATTGATTTATGTCACCATGATTACATACAAGCATGACTGGAAACAAGGTTGCTAACAGCTTTACTCGTGAGGTGTTTGCTGCATGGAGACTAATTAAATCCCTCAAACCCATCAAATCATGTTGAAATGTTTTGCTTCGGACTGTAGAGAATGTTTCTGCTCTTTTAACACATTTATCTATGACTTTATACTAGATTATATAAAGTAAAAGGGGGTCATGACTGTCCAAATCCACAATTCAGTTTAAATTTTGAGTTTGAGCTTACGATTCGGTTCAATTTTGGACTTAAACATTTCTTCCTTCAGCTCCAGCGGCTATTCTTTCATTTTTATGCCCTGGCAACTGTTACTTCCATTTTTAAAGTCTTCTTTCTAAATATAGGGGTATAAACAGCTGAATATAACAGCTTGACTTTATCCTGGTGCAGGTTTGGGTCAGGCAAGTTAAAATAACGCTCACCAAAAATAAAGATTCCAGAGTCTAACAGAAAAAGAGTCCGGCCATTTGAGGATTCAGCCATGAACAGCAGAAAGACATCCAAACTTTCAAAATCTGTCCCGAGTAAACCCTCCTCCGAAACAAATCAATAAAGGATCTCCGAGGGAGAAAATCAACCCAACACCTCCGATGCTGTCAGCTGATCTTCACGCACACGGGATGAGTGTCTGACGGTGCGGCTGCAGGCTAACGGTGAGCTAGCATCGAGCCCCTCTGATACGTTCTGTGGCAGCAAGCGTTGAGAAAGCCTCCGCTCTTCCGTTAGATCCACATCCATACATAAAGTTCAACAACACAAACGCCTTCGCCCTTGTTGAAAAATGCAAATCTATGAATCAGGGTTCCTTCACCTCCATCACGGTCAAATTCAAGCACTTTTCCAGCCAGAGTTTGTACTGTTAATGTGACAGAATAACTACTGGACACATGTTTTAATGATCCACTATGACAGCAGATAGTGTCGTCTTTTCACAGTGTGTCACCTGTGTGTACGTAGACCTTAATCAGGCTGAGCCGATATAAAACAAATCAAACATTCACTCGACAGATAACTTCCGTTACAATAAGAGCACATCAGTTCTCCGCCGCACCGACTTCTACGGAGCCGACCTCTTCAGCCGGATAGACGTTTATTTCTGACGCAGTTGCAGTTTCAAGTTTTCAAACCTTGAAAACATCACATTAAAAATCAAGCGTTTACAAGGATACCCGGCCAGCCCCCGTACAAACCCTCATGAATACACAAATAATGTGCAAACGTCTCCTTCTTCACCACAAAGTGTTGCATACTGGACCACAAGCCCACACGAGGCTTTCACACTCGTGGCAACGTAGCCAAACCATCTCACAGGTACTCTCGTTGAATTCAGATTTATGTTAAGAGAAACTTCAGTTCCCCTTCAGCCGATAAAAGCCTTCCAGTGTCGCACTCTGCACCTGCTGTACGTCACTCTGCTCGGTGACGCTCAAACATCCAAAAGCAGTAGCAACGAGGAGCGTCTCCGCCGAGTCTTCATCAAATCTAATCAATCGTCAGACCACTCTGTTAATCTTCTTCAGCTTCTTAAACGTAAAGCCCTCAACATTTAATCAGGGAGACGGTCGAAGTCTTACTGTATTTATACACTTAAACATGAAATTGGGAGGGAATGCTCCAATCTGGCAACAATCCACAATCCACTGATGTGGAAGGTCAGATCTACAAGTGTAAAATTGGTGAGGAAACATGATTTCTCCGTCTCGTGCAGAGGACACCAGAGATCACATCTCTGTCCTGTGAAAACTGAGAATTTCCATGACCTCAACTTTTAACGAGCAAAGAAAAACAACCCTGTTCACGGCTCAGACGAAGCATTTCTCTGAGCATCTAAACATTTTCATCTCCATCCTTAAATTCAGAGAGACGTGGTTTTCACTGGTCCTGTTTCAACCCCTTTTCGGCCAAAGAGAACCGAGTGCTGGTCAAAAGTTGGTTCAACTTGGGAACATTTAAAGAACCGGTTCGCTTTTCCACAGGCATGAGAGCCACCGTAGAGTCACATCATTCAGTCCCTGTATACGTCTCCAATCTCCCAGCATTCCTACAAACAACTGTGGTGAACTACATGGACTCAAAACATGACCGATCCTCGGACCACTGTTGCTTCGATTAGTGAAAAACGGTTCTAATCTTTTATTCATCCTCCCGTGGATGAGTCAGAACATGCTACACTAACTCTGGGTTTTAAAAATGGAGGTCATGAGTGGTTTGAGTCCGTCCTTGGTCACAATGACTTTGGCCTAAGCCCCTTGTGTAAATGGTTGTTTGTTCGAGATCAACATCCTCTTGGTGCTGCTGGGATCCAGTTCTCTGGCTGATGAAATGCAAAGAACTGGTTCCAGAGTAGAAACTGGCTCTGAACCAGCACCTGAACCGCCTGTGTTTTCTTCAGTATTTCATCATGTTACCATTAAAATATCATATCTATTCTGTAATATTATGACATCATCATTTTTAGGTGAAATCGGCCACTTCCACGACAAAGACAGAAAACCACCTGCTCTCATCCAAAGTCTCTTCGTGTTTCAGGACACGTAGGAGTGAAATAATCACACTATTTTAAGCCAAACAACACTTCTCCTGCCAACAATACGCAGTGATCTAATTGCTTTGTGGTCGGAAGAGACAACTGAGCAGTTCCTCTTTACACTTGCATCCAAATCAACAAAACCCACCAGCTGACAGGAAATGCGAGACGTCAGACGGACAGCGAAGAGCAGACGAGTGATCTTACCTTTTAAGTTCTTCGGGTTGTTCTGCTTGGTCCGCGGCATCTTTCCGCCTCGGCTCACAGGTGCATCTTGGGGGAAGTGGGTTCTGGCGCTGGACCTCGAGATGAGTCGACTCTTGAGTTACAGTCTGGGTACATCTGCAGAAGACACACAGAGAGTCAGCGTCGGCTGAACGCGAGAGCTCACGCGGATCAATAAGCTGCAGAGTTGTCTGTGGGGTCCAGGAAGCGGTCGCTGATTGAGTTTCTTTTTCCTCAAACAGGTGCTCTGAGCCGCTCTGTGACGGTGTGTGTGCAGTGCAGCTCCGGATCCTGTCAGTGGGAGGAGGTGTGATTATGTTCTCCACATATCAATATAACCTCTGCAGCAGCTGCTATCTGCCACCCTGATCTCAAACAAAAAAGGGGAAGACGGAGGAGAGAGGAGGTGGAGGAGGATCGGATGCTGAGTGACATGTCAGCCACACTGACGGATGATGCCAACAATGAGGTCCTATGTGTGTGTGTGTGTGTTTGTGTGTGTGATGAAGGCTCGGGGGCAGCCGGGCCACACCGAGGTTACTATCAGGAGCCTCCTTCGCAGTGGAAACATCTGATCTGATGCCCTTTTCGGAGAACGAAAACAGACGCTTACACGCGAGCGTCATGCAAATCCTGCCGGTGGGAGTTGAAGTGCAGAGACTCTCACAAAAATCATGAACACATATCTTTTGATTTTCAGCTTTCTCGCCCTTGCATCATCCCCAACATGTCCCCACAACACCTCTACCTCCTTGTCAGAGAGCCGATGCGGGGAGCAGCACAGCTTCAGGAACCAGCCTTTGTTCACCCCCCTCCTCACCAATATTACATAACACTTACTACAACTGGATGATGGTGTCTGTTTTTTTTTCTCCCCCTCCTCTATACAGTTGGCACATGTGGCGCTACAGCAATGACATCATCTCACGGTGGATTTCGGTACAAGACCGCCTGCCTGCCTGCCTGCACCACCGGGTCGCATGAAAACATCCACAGAAACACGAAGAGAGGCAGCTCACCTGGATGATCACTGGCGCACGGGTTTGTTTCGCTTCGACGTCGCGGATGAGGAGGATGATGAGGAGGAGGAGAGAGAGATGTGCACATTTCCTCTGGCGTGTCTCTCAGTCTGTCTCTCGGCGTGCGTGCGTGCGTGAATGCGTGCGTGTGTGTGTGCAGATATGTGAGGAAACACCCTGATACCGGTGATTCAAGTCGATGCTGTAACGCAATGTCCTCACCCTGTCAGGCTGGAATGCAACCTGCAGGTGACTGATGAGGGAGGATTTTTTTTTTTCCTCCTCTCGCCTCACACCTGAGGATCAAGCACGCACAGTCACGCACCGACGGCGCCTGAGAGTGTGTGACATAATCAAGCGATGAAGAGGAAATATCAGAGTATGAAATAATAAATAAATAAAAGTGAAGGGGTTGTTTTTTTTGGATTTGTATTCACGCTGCAGCGGAAGGTGACACCGCGCAATCCGTGGCCAAAACACGGGGTCGATTCTGATTTACCTGCATGCAATGAAGTCAGCAAAAACAATGCACGGTGATAGCGTATTTTGAGCCTGTTGCAACACGTGAACGCCCTGTAAGTGAGGGAGGAGCCAGGGAAAACCCCTCACTGTCTCCGCAACAGCGCTCCAACGGGACGCTTCCCCCCCCCTTCTCCTCCTATCCAACAAAAACCAAAACCTCCGAGCCTCCACCCGCGTGCACGTTCACCACACCATAAGCACAGAGGGGTGGACACGCGAGCACCCCGGAGGTGACACGCATAACGCCCCGGCTTCACCCCCCCTTAAAAAAAAAGAGCAACAAAGAGCGGCGCGAAGAGGAGCAGAGGGGAGCTCAGGTTGCGTTCACGGCGCGCTGCACGGGAAACACTGCGCCAAAAACAAAAACAACAAGAAGAAGAGAAAAGAGAGGACGACACGCGTCCCAAGCT
Source organism: Lagodon rhomboides (assembly GCA_039737535.1). NCBI lineage: Eukaryota > Metazoa > Chordata > Actinopteri > Spariformes > Sparidae > Lagodon > Lagodon rhomboides. The sequence continues at coordinate 7,138,350 of CM077799.1, forward strand.
CACCTGCGTCCAACACTGAAGCGGCAAAGTTCGCGGCGGGTTCAAACCGGACACCGCGATGGAAGCATGTCCGAGTCTCTCAGGCTGCAGCCGCCGACAGCGACCCGAACCACAGTGAGACAGCCGCCGCTCCACGCGTCAGGAAGCACGCAGGAGGGCGAGCCGGGCGCAGTCACCGCGGGGCGGCGGGTACTCACAGGTGCAGGGTTGTTACACACCTTTCGGTGTAAAGAGGAGGGGGTCCGGCTCTGTGTTTTCTCCCTTCACCTTCTCTCTCACTTTCTATTGCAGGAAACAGACAGGCCCTCTGACGTCAACGGGGGTCCCGTCTCCGCCTCTCAGCCACGGGGTCTCCTCTCCGGGCAGCGGGGGGATCCCGACGGGCGGCGATCCTCGTTCTGACACCGGAGCAACACATTCAGCCCTCGAGTCGAGCTGTGTTCGCGCAGCTGCACCTCCTCCTCCACCTCCTCCACCTCCCGCGGTCGGACCGTGCTAAGACTCCCTCTCAGTCGAGTTGCACGTCGTGTCGCTTGTCGCACGCCCCCCTGGCGGACCCCCGCCCGCCCTCTCCTCTGCACATAGTTTAGGACTGACGGTTTTCCCGGAGGTTCCTTGTTGTCAGGTCACGTTGTGCCCCTCCGCCACTACCGACCGGGCTTTCCCATGCACAGACCCGCAGCAGGGACACAGCAGCGGGCCCGCCTGCACCGTGGTGGTTAATAAAAGAACATGGATGAACTGTGGCCTCCATTGGTGCCAAACTGCCGCTCAGACACCCAGTAATGATAGGAAGTAGTCCATTACTCGTTAAAAGAATAACTTAAAGGTGCAGGATGTAGTTTTGTGGAAGACATTTGAATCAGAAGATAAATATATTTTTATACCTTAACACATTTAATAAATAACCTCTCTTATGAATAAACTGAATAAACAAACTGACCTTAAAGGACGACACAGTTTAATACCGTTTCACTGTGTTTATATGTGGCGGACCCTGCCACCCTTCTAGCTTCAAACAGTGCTCTGGGGACCTTATTTATCTGTGAGAGCAGTTTGTTTATTCAGTTATGGAAAAAAAATAATAATTCTGAGTTTGTATTATTTCCTCATTAATATTGTAAATATCAAAATCCAAATCTTCATAGTCCCCATTTAAAAAAGGGGGATCAATTAAGTCTTACTGATATATTATATAAACAAAAACAAATTATGAAATTTATAACATTTTCAAAGTGATCAAATAAATGTACATTTTGTACATATTTGGCTTTAAAACATTAAACTTATTTGCAGCCAGCTAATCAAAACGTTTATTTTTCAACTCGATTTGCATTCAGCCTCAACTGTTAGCGTCCTGTCTGTGTGCAGGACGGCTAACTGACAACCGCAAACCAGTCAAAAACACAAACATAGTAAATTACATTACATTTATAACCAATATCTTCATGTCCTGAAGTACTAACACATAATATGTCTGTCTCCTGGCTTGTTGGCAAGCTAGCAAACAAATATCAGTTTAAAAATCTGCTAGCTAATGTCATTTTAGCTAGAATGAGCTAAACTAGCTAACTAAACAGCTTGAAAACTTACAGAGACGTGTTAAGAGCGGCCTTTTTAGATGCTTAAAGGTGTTAGACATAATTTTCAGTATCACTGTGCGAACATAACATGATCTGTCTTTAACCCAGTGAGCTAGCTGACAGTTAGCAAAGCAACCGTCTCACTGCTGACTCTACTAGCAGGAGGCTAAAGGAGTTAGCTGTCTAAGGCAGAAACATTTCATGTCTTCCCTTTTTGAATAAAATAACAACAAAATTGAAAACTTACTTTTACATCCTTTTGGACAGCAGAAGACACTGATGAGTTTTCTGAGGGTTGCCCCAAAACAACACAGGATAGCTAAAGCTAATGTTTCCCCAATCAGGCTAAAGTCAACAGTTAGCTCATCTAACATAACGTGTCTGTCCCCCTGGCTTGTTGAACGAGATATAGCTAACTGGTGCACAGTGAACAGCTTGACAACTGACACAGAAGTGTTAGGAGCTGCCATTTAGATGATTAAAAGTGTTCACCATAATTTTCAGTAGCCTATAACTGCTAACATAATATGGTCCGTCTTTAGCCCAGTAAGCAAACCGACAGTTAGGAAAGCAACTGTCTCACTGCTGACTCAGCAAGTAGGAGGCTAAAGGAGCTAGCTGTCCAAAGCAAAAGCATTTTTTCTTCCCTTTTTGAATAAAATAACAACATAAGCCTAAATTAAAACTTACTTTCACATCATTCATGAGAGCAGAAGACACCGATGAGTTTTCTGAGGGTTGCCACAAAATTCAAAACAGGCTAACTAATGCTAATGTTTCCCAGTTAGGCTAAGGTCAACAGTTAGCTTATACTTATACCCCCTGGGTTGTTGAATGAGCTAGCCAACAAGTATCCATTGATAAAGTCTGCTAGCTAGTGTCATTTTAGCTAGAATTAAACTAGAAGACACAAGAAGTGTTACGAGCTGCCATTTTAGATGCTTAAAAGTGTTAGACATAATTTTCAGTATCACTGCTAACATAACATGATCTGTCTTTAGCTCAGTTAGCTAGCCGACAGTTAGCAAAGTCTCACTGCTGACTCAACCTGCTAGTAGGAGGCTAAAGGAGCTAGCTGTCCAAACCAGAAACATTTTATTTATCCCTTTTTAAAATAAAATAACAACATTAGCCTAAATTAAAAGACACTGATGAGTTTTCTGAGGGTTGCCACAAAATTCAAAACAATGAATGCTAATGTTTCCCAGTGAGGCTACAGCTTGACAGTTAGCTAAACTCTTCATCTTCATGACCGAATAAATTGAACAAGCAAACTGGCTTTTAAGGACGACACAGTTTCAAACTGTTGTTTATATTTTGCTCCAGCTCTCTGTGAGTGCACACACAGAGTCGACTTGTTTTCAAATGACCTTTACGAATTCACACACTTTAGTTTCCCCTGCGTTCACTCACACTTTCCACGGCAGCTTTTGACTTTAGCGAGCCGTTGTGGCTGTTAAATGCTCGTGGAGAGAGAAACGCAGCAGCATGAAGGGGAAATCTAACTTCCCGCTCGGTTTCACCTTTCCCCCGAAAAAAAACATGTGAAAATACCACGAAACGAGGCCAACCTGTATCCTTCCCAGCCCACTCACTCAACTGTAAGACAAGACGACTCGCTTTATAGCAGCTGAGATAAGTCGATGTTTTAAAAATGATCCTCATTACGTCTGCAGGAGGAAGACAGCGGGTTCTCTGGGTGCACCGGTGCGTCCGCTGCCAAGACACCATGAGGTTTATTTTTATCCCGTGATGGTCGAGCTGTGACACATCACCCGGCGAAAAAAAAAGGTCATCGCCGGAAATAGCTGTCGGACAAATGCGTAAATAAATCGAAGGTTTTTTGCTTTTACCTAGCAACAACAGGTGACTGAGAATGTACACGTGCACGAGAGGACGACTGGGCTCGTCTGAATCTGACGCCGCTTCAAAAAATAACCGCAGGGAGAACAGTTTCTTATTTTTCGAATCAAGTAGCTGCAGCTTCTCACCTAAAAAACTTTGCTGCAGTGAGGCAGATCTCCCCATTAATAAGTGATTGTGTGACAGCCGCCCACCATCGCATCACAGGCTTCCTGCAGACTGCAGAGCGGGACTCCTGGCTCAGTCGAGCTTTATGACTCACCTGTTTCAACTGCAACAACTTAAAATGGCACATTTGAATAGTGGAACTTTTCTCTCTCTCTCTTTCTCTCCTGCAAGAGTAGGAACGAGGTGTTGTCTTTTTTTTTCACGTCTCCGTCCGTGTGGAGGATTTATTATTGTGTCAGGAGACTAATGAGGGGTGTGGGTGACTCGGCGCGTGCAAAAGTGACTCAGTTTTTAAACGCGACGCGGCTTTTTGACAATTAGCATCAACGCAAATAGCAACTTTTGTCACGGATGCTTCTCGTTTTTTTGTTTCTGAGAATGAGAAACACTGCTTCTTTTTTTTCTTTTTTTTTTGTTGCATTCTCTGCTGTCTGTACGCCCACAGAAAAATTGAGATGTTTTTGGTTTGTCAGCGCCAGATGAACGAGACGAGGAGGGGGAGGGGAGTGTGTGTGTGTGTGTGTGTGTGTGTGTGTGATGTGAAAAACCTTTTTACATAACCACATTTTTCCTGAGAAGACGGCTTGTTTGGTTTGAGCTAATGCGATGCCAAGAGCAGAACAATTGTTTATTAATTGAGCCCTCAGCTGCCATCCAGGCAGCCAAAGTCAATACGAGCGCCGATCGAATCTGGATTTTCTTTCGGTAAAGTGGCCGGAGCTGGACGAGATCCATTTGGGCCGTTGAGGTTCAGCAGAAATGTAATATTACTTCTGGTTGTGAGAAGATTTGGAGTAATGAAGTCTGTGACGGGACTCCTCTCTGAATAAATTCTCTCTCGGCAGGGAACAAACCTCGGCCGTGGTTACTTCTGTCTTCACCAGTCTGATTATTCCCAACAGACAAACGTACGACAACGTACGTATACACATGACGGTGGCCTTCGTCTCTTGCTGCTCATCTTTCCAGACTTTCCACCTCTTCTTCATTCAGTCGACTGTTTTCGCTGCAGCTCGCAGGATTTTGAAGCGGCGCCGGCGTCAGTGACATTATTTGAGAACAATAAAAGTATTCTACGTAAGAATTCTGCATTAAAACGTCAGCTAGTGAGTTGCGTCGTGTTCTTACATCAGTCCAACAATGTTCAAACCAAAGAAACCACAAGTGAGAGGAGCCACTTGTGTTACTTTATACACTTGGACACACGCAACCTGGCTCGATAGTACAAAAATTTGACCTTTAATTAATGAGTTTGTATGTGCAGCAACTTTCACCTACAACGTATAGCGGAACAAGACCAGAGGACAACTTAAACTTTCACCTACAAAGTACAGGCACACGTGTTACGTGTTGTGTGACTCTGGTCTTGTTTCGCTTTGACCTCAAGATTGTGGGTCTTAGTTTTGTCGACGCGGACGTGCACTTTGCATATTGAGAAATATAAATAGATGCACTGAAATTTGTGGAAGACTTTCAGAACAGTTGATTTGACGCTGAAGTAAACAGGAACAGTCTTCTCATTTTGTTAGCTGCAGCTAGCCGCTGTAAGCTAATGCCGACACTTAAAATCAATGAATTCAACTTCTGTCGCCAGCTGACTTTATCTAATGTTTCCAACTGATTCGTTTCAATATAACACGCCTCTAAAATGGTTTTAAATATGCACATGAATATTACTTAACTAGCGCTAAAGGCCTGAGGCTAAAGTCCCTTACAAAACGCTAACATCCTCACCAGCTAGCAAGGATCCCAGAAGACGAGGATATAAAGGAGCAGCGGTTTCAGAGTTTGTGTCACAACAGAGAAGGTTTCTCAGGATGACAAATAAAGCCCGAAGAGTTTGGCAAATGTAACCCAAACACGTATTTGGCCGGAGTTTTCTGGAGTGTAAACTTCCCCCAAAACCGAAATGAAGAGCGGGACGGAGAGCTAACGTTGCGTAAGCATCTCTTAGAGCCCGATGCTGCTTCTTCATCTCGTTTGTCTATTTACCCAACAGTGTCAGTGTTTCTCCGTCGTTTATTGTTACTACTGTTGTTTCTGTCTTCTTTGTGCATCTGTTGCATGAAGCTGGAGCCCTCCTCTGTTGCTCTGCCTGTGGTTTCCTCCATTTCTTCCCCATTAAAGGATAGTTTCAGGGGTTTCTTCTTATCCGAAGAGTCAGGACAGGCTGTGACTGAATGTCCAGACTGTCCAGCGGAGTCTCGAGTCTGAGTCTCGAGGGCTGTCCAAACATACAATATCTCCAGTTCACAAGGGCTCTCAAGTGGACTTCCAGAGAGTCCTCATGGTGAGTGGACCTCACCGGACTTTATTCAGAAGTCACTAGGCCAGAAATATAATTTAACCACATCACGATACAGAAATATGTAGAGGTAAAGGTCAGAGAGGGAAGCAAATTCATTTTATTCTTGCAGTCTGTCAGCGGTGTGTTCGCCTCACGGTCTCACGCACTCGCAGCGTTGACACGATGACAGCAAACACGTCACGGTACGTATGACTGGGCTCGGTCGGCGAGTCCGGAGGGTGGAGATTTGGATTCAGCCTGTGTCTTACGTCGTAGGGTTTTAAAACCAAAGATCCAAAGTGCTGGACGGCTCGCAGAGGAAAACAAAATATAACCAAAACAAAAAAAAGGGACAGACACAAGAAAGGAAAATGAAATAAGATGATGACACTGAATATCATTACTGATAAACTGTGTTTTGGAACAACTCCTGTGATTTTAGTTTCGATTAAATGTAACTGACTTGATTCACTGATGACAGATCTGCACGGAAAATCACTTCGACATCCCCAAACTCCTCCGTGTCAGTTAGACCTTTTGTCAGCACGGCAACATAATCTCAGTTCAGTCATATCAAAGACAGGGGACTTCCTCAGCTGCCCCCACAGCAGTGGCGCTGAATGGCGGTGGGGGCTATTAATAACCCGGAGTGGTAACAGAAAACAAGCACAGCTGCCCGGCAGAACTGTCCTCCAGAACAATAGCCTCTTATGTGCTGTTTGTGTCCGTCGTGCAACGATAACTGTTCGGGGGGGGTTCTCTTAAATCTTTGTTTCCTCTCGTATCTAAAATAGATATTTATTGAACTTCTAAAGAAAGACGGTATTCATGAGGGGATGCCTGAGTGTCCTATTTCTCTTGGCACCCAGCGAAGCGTTTGGATAAAGACTGATGTTGCTGAAGTATTTATAGGGTGGCGTCCTTTTTATCCTTTTTTTTGTTTTCTCTGTACACTTCCTATTCGCTGCAGATATGCAAGGAGCTGGCCGTGAACCGCCCCCGTATAAACACAGTACAATGGCTTCGGCACCCCGGCTGTCCTGTGTAGATAAGCTCTACCTCACACACACATCACACCGGACAGTTTTCCATTCAAACACCGTTACAGGACGGAGGAGCGGGAGCGCAAACAGCAGCTTCGCTCCTCAACAGAACCATATTTCAGGGCTTTCAATTAGAGGCGGCACACGAGGTTGTAAAAGGTAAATTATGAGGCTATAATGTCCGGCGCTCTCGGCGTAATTTGTATCCGTAAAGTGGGTTTTTGTTTTATCATCGATGCAGCGAAAAGCTCCAGAGAGCCTCCCCGACCGCAGTTCAGATTTAACTGCTCTGTTCCTGCGTATCCTCCACAGCTCTGATAAAAAAAAAAAGGGGTCTGCACACATTGCTGGATGCGTTTTGTTTACACCGCACCGTATGATGTTACATAACCGAGGCTGTTGCCTTGGCAACACAAGGACTCCACCCCCCCCACCCATAGACACACATATAAACACAGCACATACACGCCCTGCCGAGGCAACAGGACATTCTCCGGCCACATGACTCCAACCGGTTGATTTACAGTCACGATTAACGAGACGGCCTCTCTCTGGCGTCCGTAAACGGCGCTCCCTGAGAGATGTTTCACCGTCACCTGGAGGGGAAACATCTCCGCTCTGACGGCCCACTCCGGTGTTGTTTGATCAGCAAATTAAACATTCACAAAAAATCTCACCGCCTGCACGGAAACAATCCTGTTATTTATGGCCGTCCGTCACGGCGATGTGATGTCGGCTCTCAGCCAGCTGCGCGGCACAATGTACATGTTATCAGTGGCTGAGTGGCGACGGCGTTCGTCAGTTTTCATTACTTTGTGTGAGCAATCAGCGCCGCTCGTTGAATCCAAGGTCAGCGAGGCTCTCCTGCCTTACCGAGCCGCACAATAACAACACCAGGCATCCCCGCACAAGAGCTGTCTCTTTGTGTTGAAGGGCACGGCGCTGAGTACTCCTTCAGCGCTCGACGCCGTCTCAAAGCGCCATTCACATGCCATCTGACAGTCCATCGAATCAGCCTCTGGTGCGGGAGGCAGAAATAGAAGCCGTGGGCCTTCCCTGCTGCCGCGTCTGTCAGCAAACTGATCAATTTAAAGACCACCTCGCTCCCCGGACGGTTATTTCAGCCGGCTCCGGTTTCAAATAAAGCAGCGCAGAAGAGAAAAGTTGGGATCTGCAGTGCTGCTTTACATCTTTTATATGAAGACGAGCCAGCCACATTATTATTTCAGCTTCTATAAAATAAGTTCTTAAAGGTGTAGAAAGACTTCGGTCCTGACTGAAATATCTCAACACTTGACTGAACAAACTTTCTACAGACATTCATGGTTCCCTGACGATGAATCCTGATGTCGTTGGCGTCCCCGTGACTTTTCGTCTCGCTCGCATATTCAGATACACTTCTTAGGATCTACCGTGTTGATTGCCGTGAACATTTGTACAGACGTTCATGGTGCCCAGAGGATGAACCCCAGTGAGTTTAGTGTTTTCTTTACTGCCACCTCGAGGTTAGCATTGTGGTTTTACGTGAAATGTATCAACAACTGTTGGTTGGATAGCCCTGAAAGTTGGCACCAACAATCACGTTCCCCTCAGGATCCCGATGATATATTACTGGCGATGTCGCAGTCATAGAGACAACGTAAGCAACATGGCTACCGCTAGCAGCCTGACTATTGCCCAAACAAAAAACAACATCAACTCCAAAAAACCTGAACGACTTCCCCTCAGCCTCAGTTGCAGACTTTGTTATCAGATGTTAACTAGTTGACCTGTTAATTCAAGATGTTAAACAAGGTTAACCATAGACATAATATACGTAGACGCCTCATAGACTTCCGCTGCCTACTGGAGCTGACGTATCGGCGCGGCCGCCATCTTGGATGGGTCTCTAATGCGCCCCCCTGCATTCATTTCTACTGAGGAATCATACAATAATCATCATAACTCCCCCAATTTTTACCGGATTTTCACACGGTTTGGTTTGTTACAAACGGCAGAGCTTTAGTTATGATACAGGACGCTGTCACAAAAAATATTTAATTTTTTTTTTTTTCAATCTTACTTGTGTAAGGTAATCCCACGTGATCTGGTAACAGTACTGCGCCGGTTATTTCAACCGTAAACTGCACAAAATACGGGCATAGTTGCTCACTCTCCGTTGACTCCATTGACTCTGGTGCAAGCCTAGAGTGAGGAGACCCATCCAATATGGCGGCGACGCTGGATTACGTTCCAGCACCTCATGAGGCGTCTACGTATATTATGTCTATGCAGTTAACATTATACCTGCTAGCATCAGCGTGGTAGCTTTGTCATGGTCGAGTACAGCGAGCAGAGCTGCAGACTCTCAGTCCTGATAGCTGGCTCCAGTGTTTCAAATCGGAAAGGAAAAAAGGCTCAACTGGATTTTTTCTCAGCGCCGTGGAGAAGGCATGTGTGTACAATGTGTTCGTGTCATCTTCACACACACATAAAGAAGTTAAACCGTGAACTCTCGAGGTCTTCTGGCACGATCAGATGGTAAGAAAAACTGTCCCAAAGTATGCAGCCGGGCTCGGATCCAGATGTGATTATCAATAAACAAGAGTGCATTATGTGTTCGAGTGAGAAGACGTGATTGTTGGTCTGCAGGGGGAGAACATTTGAGGGTATTCCCAAGTCGGCCATCGTGGCTGTGCGCTGAATACATGATGTGGGCAAGTCGGAGAGCTTCAGCTGGCTTTGTTTCAGCTCCAGACACATGATGCACAAGAGGGAAAAACCGCTGACATTCAGACCTCTTTCATATGGAGATTTTGTGTGTGTAAATCTTCTTCCACTCAAGCTAAAGCCACTAAGGCAGACTTTAAGCATCGTACAGTATGTGGATTTGATGTTTAATCAGCGGAGCAGAAGTGGAAAGATGTCGTTAAGTGAAAGATTTTACGCCCCGCTCTAATCCCTGGTGAGAAAATCACTTCGCCAGCTTTAAAGCGCGGCGCTTCTCGGAAAAAGTGTAGCTGAGGTAAACCTCGTCTTTCTGTGCCCTGTTTGAACCCGCGGCGGCAGCGTCCAGCTCTCCGTGCCCCGCGAAATGAGCCTTTAGGAAAAATAAATTCCCCCTTTTTTCACAGTTCCCGTGTGACCCACTTATTGTCCAGAGGAAAAAAAAAAAAGATATAATGTTTTTTAAGCCTCTCTTTTAAAGCACAGCCAACATCCTTCTTCTGGGATTTTTTTTTCCTGCCCTGCATTGAGTCACCGCCGCAGACTCGGTGCCAGTGAATTTACTACAGTCCTGCAGCGTTTCCATTCAGCTGCAGACACAAACTGCAGGCCGGTGGGTACGACACCGGGCCCGGAGCTGTGACGACATCTGGACAGCGCCGCGGAGGAGGATGTGAGGCGAACGAAGGCCAGACTGAAATCCTGGGTCCCGATGAAGGAGGAGAGTGTTTTTCGGGAGAAGCCTGGTGTTGTGTCAACATTTCCAGTGACGTTACCGCAGGAGGGGAAAAACCCCTGCTGATGGGAAGGCCGCGCTGTGCTAATAAGGGAAAACGCTTTGAGTGTCTTCTTGCGACAGTAAATATACACCGTGTGAGAGGAGGAGAGGGAGCAGAAATTCAATAATTCCTTTTCCAGGCTGGAGTAGAAAAGAAATATTGCAGGGAGCAGCTGTAGCTCCAAACCTGCATGTGTGTTTGTATGAGCAGGGGTTAAAAACAGGGTCATATGAGGACACGGACACGTTCTCTGTAGTGTTTCTGAGATTTTGATGCTTTGTCTACCTACAGGTTGGTGCATTAAGTCCTTTATAACTACTAACTCGTCTTAAATTAATGGTTTATTGGCACCACTGGAACTTAAAACACGCCCTAAGAGACGAGCAATATGTTGACGCACAAACCTCAGTCCTTTGTGAACTAAGGTGAACTGTTTTATGCGTAAATGTAGGAGAAGTGGTTCAGAGTTAGCCAACGTATCTGAGTCATTCAGTGTGGCGTTATCTGTTTTGTAATAGTGAAATCTAATTTAAAATCTTCCCAGTTTGCATCATTATTAAGCAGCAGTGTCCGGTCAGATGCGGATCACAGCATGCTAACGTTAGCTTTGTCAGTCGGTGCAGTTAGCTACGCCGTTAACGTTACATCTGGCAGGTCATGAGTGTAAACATTCACATTTGTAGGAGGAGAAATTATAGATTAAACTTAACTGCCAGTCTTTTGTAAATGTAGCGAGGCTTATGTGACGTTGTGGGAAATATCGGATAATGCTAACCTAACCAACGCTGTCTAGCTAGTTGTTTAGTCTGATGTTACTTAATTTATAATGGTAAAATCTAATTTAGAAATCTTCCCGGTTTACAGAAATTTTGAATTTTGTCAGTCCAGATGTGTTGAAACAGATTTTAGCATGCTAACGTTAGCTTTCTCAGTTGGCGCAGTTAGCTATGCCGTTACATCTGCCAGTAAATGAGTGTGAAAATTTACATTTGTGGGACAAATTATATATTAAACTTAACTGCCGATCCTTTTCAAATTTAGCTGTGACTTTGTTTTATTTATATACGAATGAGTGGGAAATATTACATAATGCTAACTTAGCCAACGCTATTAGCTCATCACTTAGTCTGACGTTATTCGTTTGTGATGGTAAAATATAATTTTAAATCTTCGTGGTTAGCAACATTATTAAACAGCATATTGATCAAGTGTCAGGTGAGATATGATGAACGTACTTGACTCCTGAGCCTAAATGCATCATAGCATGCTAACGTTAGCTTTGTCAGTTGCTGCAGTTCGCTGTGCTGTTACACTTGAATCTTGATGAAAAAATCTGTTGGAAGGTGTATTTAGCTCGTCATCTATAGTCTGACATTATTAGCATAATATAATGTAATTTAAAGTCTTCCATGTTGAATCTTTATGTCTGAACTCGTCCTACGTCAACAAGCTAACGTTGTAGCTCTGTCAACTGGTTCCGTTAGCTACTGAGCAGTCACACATATCACACGTATCAGCCTAAATACTGTATTTACTGAGGATTACTCTGCATGAACTAGTTTATGTGGCACAAGTCTAAAACTCTACTTATAGCATATAAAAATGTCTTATAAAACTTATTAAGGGCTGGTGCAGCTGGCTCTGGAGCGAGATTTCCTCGTCAACAAACATAAACAAATGAATGTTGACAGGTTTTTAAGGCTGATTTTCATAGTTGTCAGACTCAATATCTTCAGGTTTGCCTGCTTTTAGACACAAAATACAACATAATGATGAGAACAAAATGTGAAATAAGAATCTAAAATCCCAAAGAAAACGAATCATTTCCTTGGTTGTGATTCATCCAATTCCTAAAGGTGCGGTGTTGTAATTGTATTGTTATTCTTCACAAAGGATTGCAGATTACTTCCAGGAATACTGAAGTGAAAGTTAAAAAAAAAGGCTGTCTTAAAACCAAACATGAGTACAAAGCGGACATGAGAAAATGATCTGAAAGTATTTTTGCACATTTTTCTCATCTATCTAGAAAGTATGACTCAGCAAAGTTCTGGGTATCGTAAAAAGATCTATCCCAGCGTTCAAACTGAAGCCGTTGTGCCCTTTTCCACTTGTTTGCACTCTGAATGCCTGGAAGACATTTGCGGGAAGAAGACGGAAAAAAAAAAAAAGAAGCGGAGGGAAAAAATCCTGTCAGCTGTATTGTTGCTACTTTTAGACCCCTCGCTGGAAAAAGAAGGAGGGCAGGAAACAAAGAAACACACTTGGAAAAATGCTGCATTAGTCAGAGAGGAGAGGAGAGGAGGAGCCGGATGCAGCTTCCCTGGTACTTCATACATCAGCTGATTTATGGGTGACACGCAGCGCTTAATAACTCTCTATTGTCCCTGCGAGCGGGGCCCTGGGGAGCGTCAAAGTAGTACAACGCCTGAGGCAGCGAGGCCGGCGTGCTGAGGAAACCTCCGGCATTCAATGTATTGATCCGTTAATTGTTCTCTGAGTGCTCGGAGGTAAACGTGTGGTGCCTGCCTTCAGTCCTCTGATCCAAACCGGTGGACGTTTCAGGTTTGTTTCACGTTAAAATTACCACTTGATTCTTGGTTATTTGCCGAGAATCAGCACTCAGAGACGACCAGAAGGTTTTAAACAAGTCAAATCTAAACCGCTTTATTTGAAGGTAAAACTCAAAGTGAGAGCACCGAGACGGTAACTACGGTGAGAGAAGTGGGTCAAAGATAAACCACGGAGGCCTGAAACTGTCATGGATGTTAAAAGTAAACAGTCTCAATACGTTTCACCTTTGTTTCCTTGTCTATTAATTAAATATAAAGCAAGGGAGACAAGACAGTTAGCCTAGCTTAGCATAAAGACTGAAAACAGGGAGAAATAGATCGTTTTAGACAGCTGCCATTTTCCTAAACATCATGCTAATAGTTCCCAAAAAGGAGATCGAACACTTCTGGTGATTTAAAGGTTCAATACGAATTATTTTAGTTTAAATCAATCCAAAAATGTACTAACATTTTCAACAGAATATGAAAAAAAAGAAAAGAAAAAGTTTTGACCTTATGACATCTGTGTACTGTGTTGCAGGGATATCTATGGAAGTTAGCACGCTAACTAGCTAGCCTGTCCTGGTCCGAAGCTCCAGTGCTGGCAGTTGGGAGCACTAGCTGCGTGGCTAACTGAGCTAACGGCAGCTACATGAGATCAACAGGTGGCCAGTTCCTACATATTGCACCTTGTAAAAAAAAATAAATATAACATGTTAATTAGCAAACTTTAGAGGTGCTGATAGGTGTGCTTTGTTAGCTTTGGACAGACCCGAGGCTAAGCTAAAGCTAACAGTCCCTTAGCTGCAGCAGTTCTTACATAATGTGCCTTTAAACAGCCGTCCTGTGTGTCCCTGTGTTCGTCTTGTTTGTGTTAGCGGATTGACTCAGTCTGGTTTGTTTGGATTGATTTGCTCGGTTAAACTGGTTTGTTTTGGTTTCTTCATCCTCTTAACCGTTCGTCATCTGACATTAATTTCGGAAATGAAACTGGTCGCTGTTGTTGATGTATGAAATGCAGTGTTTCCCCAGAGAACCGTGTGTGTGTGTGTGTGAAACTAGGTTACTTCTTAATGTCAGGGTCACACAGAAAGTCTCGTAAAACTCCTGCAGCTACAGAAGCGAACAACATGTTTCATATTTTATCTCGAGCTGTAGACGGAGTTTCTTCTTCAAGGCTTCTCAAAACTTCTTTCACTCCTTCTACAATCTTCACTGGGAATAAATCACTCAAGTCTGAGCGCTGCGGACTGGAAACATGGGAGTTAAAGTAGTTTAAGTATATTAGATGTAATTAAAATCAAAATCAGGCGTTCCCCGTGGGCTGCGCTCTCACAGTCTCACTGCTCTCTTCATACGACTGCTGGCAGCTTTTATGCGTTTCCTTTTTTTTCTCTCTCTCTGATCTGATAGACGGACGAGTTAAAAGAAGCGGACGTATCACACGTGTCCTCTGGATGAAGAAGAAAAGTGTTTTAGGATGACGCAGCACACATACTGGATCCTGTTAAAGGGGTTTAAATGCTGTGGTTGTGTGAGGGCTGCAGCAGAGACTCACACAGCCGTCAGTGTGTTCTCAGCTCTCTGACGCCCCCTGTGGACAAAACACAAACACACCTGCAGCACGAACGCACTCTGACTGAACTCTGAGCCTGAATTAATACTGATAACGCACATATATCTGTAATATTTATAAAGAAGTTATCCTCAGTCTGTTCATGTTGATGCGTCTGTAATCAGTGATGGAATTTAAAGTACATTTACTCAAGTACTGCACTAAAATGTTGAGGTATCTGTTTTTTACTTGAGTATTTCTGCACTTTGGAGGCAAATGTTGGATTTTTTTATTGAGTCAAAAGTCAAACTTGAGTAAAAGTAAAGATATCGTGTTAAATATTACTTTACCCGAGTAATAAATCTTCAAGTATTTGATATTAAATGTACTTAAGTAGTATAAGTAACAATAAATTATACATTGTGTATCATACATATATGTTTAAATGTATGTAAATATTGTATACGATGAGTTAAATGATCATCAGACATAATATTCATCATGTTTCTGATTATTGGAGTCAATTTTTTTTATCTGATTGCCAATTTAAAAATAAAATATTCAAAAAGGCCCTATTGGCTCTGATGTAATGTGAAAAGTAAAACTTATGTAACTAAAGTAAAACGTACAGTATTTGTCCCCAAAATGTAGTGGAGTGGAAGTATAAAGCTGTAGAAATTGGAAAATACTCAAATTAAGTACAAGTACCTCAAAATTGTACCTAAGAAGTTACATTCCATCACTGCTTTTTACTCCACTACATTTATTTAATAACTTTAGTTACTAGTTACTGATCAGAGCCGATGGGACATTTTTATTTACTTTATCTTCATTTACTGCCAGAAAACTGCTTCTGAGACTTTAGTACGTTAATAATATCAAATACTTTAAGACTTTAACTCGAGTAGTGTTCGTGTCGGGTGACTTTCACTTTTACTGAAGTCATATTTTAACACGATATCTTTACTTTTACTCAAGAATGAACAAAACACACGTAATGTGACAGAACCCATTTCGATGTGTAACGAGTACTTTTACTTTTACTGCATTTTGCTGATAATACTTTGACTTTGACTTGTAACAGAGTATTTATAAATTGTGCTGCTGCTACTGAATTCAAACATCTGAACACTTACTTCCACAGCTGTGAGTGTGTATGTTTTATTATCTATAAGACCTAAAGCCTGATGTTAACAGCACTTTAGACATAATGAATCATGTGATCACAGATATTAGTGTTTTAGACTCAGTCAAAGGAAAAACTCGACCTCAGGATGTTTATATGTTGAGAATAACTGTCTTAACTGTGTAATTAAAGTAGCAGGGTGCAACTTTTTTGAATGACGTGGACGTTAGACGACTGTGTGTGTGTGTGTGTGTGTGTGTGTGGTGTGTATTCTGGGGGGAATATAAAGAGAAACGGTCCGGCCTCATTATGAGAAGTGCAGAACGGGAAGTTGAACTCATTTGAACTGTTTTTTTTAAATCCTCTCTCACGACTCAGAGGATGTGATGCAAAGCAGCGTTTGGTCGCACGGATCAGTCACGACGATACCTCTGAGTTTTGTCTGTTCGAGTGTCGTAATCACGACAGATATGAGTCGCGACGTTGACTGAACGATCTCAACGCGAGATCCATCAGCAGCTGTTCGGCTTCCAACCATGTGACACAGCTTTTCCTCGGTAGATAAAGTTCACTGAGTTGTTTTGTTGTTCTTTCCTTCCTCTGAACTTTAAGGACACGTCGTCTTAAAGGCTGAAACTGAAATCACCATGTAGTCGTGATGACGTCTTGTATTATCGGGCCTGTCCTCATCAGAAGGACGATCACACAGGTGGAAAAGGAAAGCAGCTTACGGCCCATACGGACATTTGATGTTAGGCGGCGTCCTCTAGCAGCTGTAGTCAGAGGAAGTTGCATAAAAAGTGAAGTGTACGTATGGCAGAGGAGGCCGGCGATGGACGGTCGGGTCAAACAGATCGCTGTTTGTGTCCAGTGTGACACCAGAAGTCAACGGTGCCTCCCTTAAAGCAAAAACTCTCGCCAAAATGCAACCCAGGGTCTTTTTGTGAATGTACCTAAGTCAAACTTTCGTTTAAAAGCACAACTACGATGAAAGCGCCACTTTTAGATTGACCACCATCTTGCCAGTCGAGAAGTGTCGATCTTCGAATATGTAATGTACTGATAACAGGGAGGAGAGTAAAGGTGTGAAGGCTCCTAAAGCTTAGTTGCTGTATAGATGCACAGACTATCATTGACCTTGTAGTTAGCGGAAGAAAGGTATTGACCTCATATGGAGTCTGAAAATTCATTTGCATTCAGAGATCGACGCTTCTCGACTGGCAAGATGGCGACGACGGAAAAAACAACTGTGTAAAGTGAGTTGTTCAGAAACCTTCTTTTTAGTAAACTCTGTGTACATAAACAATGTTCTCACAGCTCGAGTTCACGTGTAGAGACCCTGGTGATTCTACGAGTAACGAGTTTCATGTTGTGCCGAAAATACGGTCAATCTTAAAGGCCGGCACACACCGGCTCAGACGTCGGACGTCTGAAGCGTTAGGAGAGAGTCGGACGAGTTCGGGAGCTGCTCTGTTCGGTGTGTTCAGCTGTGTCTGATCCGCCTGAACATGCAAAGTCGAGACGTCTGAGGTCGGACGCCGTCAGATACTCTGATTGGTTGTTAGCTAGCTGTTCAGTGACCATTCTGATTGGTTGTGTGCCAGCGAATCAGCGCGGCGTGTGGGAGGGGCGGCGGAAGTGACGATGATAAACAAACCACATAAACAGAGACGGCACAGAGTTACAAACAACACTTCACCGTTCGTTATTTTGGGGATAAACCAACGTATGTTTGGAAGCCATGGCTGTGTGGACCGAGGACTTTGAGGAGCAGCTGGCTGCCCTGGTGGAAGAGAGACCACCGTAATACGACATCACGCAAGTAATGCCGAGCCAACACTGTGTGTGCTTTGTTTTGATAACTACGGTCCGCACTTCGTTCCTGTTTTTATGTTTTGGGTGACTGGCACGAGACTAGCGCCACCCGATGTTTAGGAGACTTATTGCATTTCACGCAGGCGCAGAACGTATACGCTACTGTGTAGCCGGGGCGGTGTGTTTCAATGTGACTTTTCTACCGAACGGATCCGACGGAGTGGTCGGAGAAGGAAGTCGGCCTTGGGCGGTGTGTGGGCCTTAAGCGGCGCTTCACCGTAATTATGCTTTTAAACGAAAGTTTGACTCGGGTACATTCACAAAAAGACCCTGGGTTGCATTTTGGCGAGAGTTTTGCTTTAACCCGACCGAACTGTGACTGTACGACAGAACAGTCATCTCGTTTCAGGAGACACTGAGAATCCACTTATTCAGTCATTTAAGGTATGAGGATGTGTTTTGCAATTATCATAACAATCAATCAATTAAGTCTTTATTTTATACCTTTACGACCTTCGTAGAATAAATTCTGCTCAAAGGGATTTACAGACTGATTGGAACAACAGCAGGTGAAGATACGGAACGACGCACTCGTTCGCTGCTCTGAAAGCCACATCAGAACATGTTAAACCTGCTGTGAGGAGCAGCTTTGGGTTGTTCGTCTAAAATTGTATTAACCGCTGACATTATTTGGCTGAGCGAGTGCCCAGTGACTCAAACTGCCAGAAGTGGTTTATTTTAACTCGCTCCCCCGTCCTCGCTCCCGCAGCTTGTTTTACATTTCCAAAGGATCTCAGTTATGTGTATGAAAACATTTAGCCGAGGGTTTGTTTTAGCTGAGGTTTTGTGTGATTTTTGGATTTTGCATTTTTCACTCCGACGCCTGCGAGAGAAGAAAAACGCCACTCGGGGAAGGTTGAAGTTTGTAATCGATACTTTGATTAACTCCTCATGTTTCTGGAGACGAACTGAGTCTGAAGAGAAAAAATTTCCAAGAAAAGATCGCTTCAAGTTTTTAGTATTTCGCCCTGAAGGTCTGTTTATATGAGAGAAAATGATCCTGCAAGAGGCCGATTGAACTTGATTTATTTTAAACTGGTTAAAATATGTCTTTGTCTTTGGGCGGAGGAAGATGCAGCGATATTATAACAACACTGTACAGTTGGGAAACGTCTAAACTAATACTCCTTCTGCTCCTCTTCTTCTTCTTCTTCTTCTTCTTAGAAATAGGCGCTGGGTGGGTGGGTGGGTAGATTGTGGGGTAAAAATAAAGAGCAAAGGGAATGAGTCACCGTTCCCTCAATCCCAGTCTGGATATAAATACATCCACATAGACACTCACGTACGCATACGATTCTCCACGCGTGGCTGACATTACATAAGCTGGAGCGTGGGAGGTGTGATGCGAGGCATGTATAATTCATCAATGTGGGACTCAGCTGAGGGGTAGCTCTTATACCCAAGCGAGCCCCCGGAAACACATCACCGCTGTTTTTTGGGGTCGAATTTGGTGCGGACGAACCTGAGAGTCGAGACCGAGTCGAGCGTTGAATCAGTCAGCGGCGGCGGTGAGTGTTAAACTGACAGACGGCCCAGAGGCTTCACACGGCAGCGAGGAGCGGTTATCAAATGTGACAGAAAGTGTGGAGAAAGATCAGATTGTCACACGGCAGCGAGCAGAAACGGAAACATGCTGAAAAACCTTTAGAAAGGAAGTTTGGAGATGGAGGAGAGTCGCATCAGATACACGAGAGTCAGTTCAATAAATCCAGGTGATTCTTTAGCTCTTAACGCAACACTGGTGTATAATGACGATTTAAATTGTTGTGTTGCTTATTTCCACATCAAGCAGTTGTGTTTCTGTCCACCTGATGATTATAAATCTAATATATGCTCTTTTTTTAGCTCTGCTTTTGGTCTCAACCATATCTGACGGAATTATCTGTTTTTTAATAGATAAATGCTCCACTGTGTTCGTCAGCTCGCCACCAGCTGTGTCCTGTACGTTACCCTTCACACTCAAGTAGTCATTAATTTCAAATTTGTCATTTGAAGTGAAGTTTATTGCTGCTTTAAACGTACAAAAAGTAACTTCTGCACTTCTAAACTGTCTTTCAAAACAAAAGACAGAGTCTTTTGCAGAGAGTCCAGGGCAGAGCCAGACCTTCTGGAGGAATAAACACCCGGAGACGCATCAGATTCTGCTCTGATCTGGAGCTGATGACCGACGGGAGGAGAGCTCATGTACTCATGCTGACCTTTATATTCAATTTGAGTGTTTTTTCATTTTATTTATTTTTTTATCACTGTTTTTGAGGAAAAATCATCGTAAGGATCCAAGTATAATCATCACACAACCCAACAGAATATATAACAAAGGTCGATGTTTCACCAGTTTAACACACTACAAACATCAAAGCCAGACATTTAACATTTAACAACTTATTTCAGCTGGATAATCTGCTGATCATCATTTAAACTTCATGTTAAATTCTAGTGGAGATTCCAAAGATACCAAACGTATGAATTTGCATTTGTGTTTAAGATGACGAACAGCCACAGAGATCAATATCATGGAGTGAAGAGTTGACGACAGAGTGTTTATATGTGATACGTTCAGACAGGCTGGAGTTAAATTAGATTTCCAACCTTCCAGCTACTTTGAGAGAAATATAACGGAGAACTAAACTTTTACGGGTTAACGTAGAAAGTAAAGAGTGGCTCGTCTTCCTCATGTGGTAAACACATAGTAAACCACTCCGTCTCCTCCCCACGCTGCCTCTGATCAGATTTGGTGCATCGTCACTATTTTAAGACTCTGCAGTCAGCACAAATCCGGCATTATGTTTCATTACATAACACACCTGCCTGAAACTCTCTCATCCGGCGCTCGGCAACCTGCAGGCTCGGTTCACACCTGCCAGCACATCATCGTCACATTCCTGCTCAGCACAACAGCACTAATCGCCATTTACTTCCAAACCAACACTGGCAGAAAGGTCAGCGTCCCAGCCAGCAGACTGAGAGTAATGGCCGGGATGAGAGTCTCCCCCCGTCCCCTCCCCTCCCCTCGCTGGGTCAAAGTCACAGGCTGGCAGACGAAGCCCAAATCAGCAGCGACATCTCAGCGGTGGCTTGTTACCGCCACCGACCCAGCGTGCTCAATCAAAATGTCAGGGCCCGGGGCCCGGCAGGAAGGCTGAGGTCCGGGGAGGCAGGTCTGGAGCGGGCCTGATAGGGGTCCACCATTGTCCCCTCCGTGCTGAAAGAACGCCATCCTCCCTGTCTGTGGCATTAAACCTGTCAGCATCGTGCTGAACAGGGGTGGAGCTGAGGGCGGGGCCATCCCCGGAGTCCTCCCACCAGAGTCGGACAACTGGAGTAAGTTCGCTTGTTGTCATGTGGATGGATGACTAAATGGGCCCACCAGGTTCTGAAACCAGGGGCCTAAAAGAGACACAAAACGACAGACACAAAGCAACAACCAAGAGACACAAAACAACCACAAATACATTCAAATGGACAACCCACGTTTAACAAACACCAAGAGATGCAAAATAGCCAAATTTTGACACAAAACGACCACAAAGCGATGCACAATAGCAACAAAGAGACACAAAACAACCACAAATACATTCAAATGGACAACCTACACTTAACAAACACCAAGAGATGCAAACCAACCACAAACAGATGCAAAAAAGCCACATTTTGACACAAAACAACCACAAACAGACGCATAACAACCACAAAGCGATGCAAACTGGCCACCAAGAGATGCAAAACAACCACAAACAGATGCAGAATAGCAACAAAGAGACAAAAATGAACCACAAAGAGATGCAAAACAACAACAAAGAGACACAAAACAACCACAAACAGATGCAAAATAGCCACATTTTGACACAAAACAACCACAAAGCGATGCAAACTGGCCACCAAGAGATGCAAAACAACCACAAACAGATGCAAAATAGCAACAAAGAGACACAAATGAACCACAAAGAGACGCAAAACAACCACAAATACATTCAAATGGACAACCTACGCTTAACAAACACCAAGAGATGCATACCAACCACAAACAGATGCAAAACAGCCACATTTTGACACAAAACAACCACAAAGAGATGCAAAATAGCAACAAAGAGACACAAATGAACCACAAATACATTCAAATGGACAACCTACACTTAACAAACACCAAGAGATGCAAAACAACCACAAACAGATGCAAAATAGCAACAAAGAGACACAAATGAACCACAAAGAGATGCATAACAACCACAAATAAATGCAAAATAGCAACAAAGAGACACAAATGAACCACAAAGAAACACAAAACAACCACAAAGAGACGCAAAACAACCACAAACAGATGCAAAATAGCAACAAAGAGACACAAATGAACCACAAAGAGATGCAAAACAACCACAAATACATTCAAATGGACAACCTACGCTTAACAAACACCAAGAGATGCAAAACAACCACAAACAGATGCAAAATAGCAACAAAGAGACACAAATTAACCACAAATAGATGCAAAAAAAGCCACATTTTGACACAAAACAACCATAAAGAGACGCATAACAACCACAAAGCGATGCAAAATAGTAACAAAGAGACACAAATGAACCACAAAGAGATGCAGAACAACCACAAAGGGACGCAAAACAACTGCAAAGAGATGCAAAACAAACACAAAGAGACGCAAAACAAACACAAAGAGACACAAAACAACCACAAAGAGACACAAAACAACCACCAAGAGATGCAAAACAACCACAAAGAGACGCAAACTGGCCACAAAGAGATGCATAACAACCACAAAGAGATGCAAAAAAACCACAAAGAAACACAAAACAACCACAAATAGATGCAAAACAACCATAAGAGAAGCAAAAAGTACTACAATGACAGTTTGTAGCTAGCTTGTTTAGTTTCTCTTTTTGTCTCAGTCCGTCGCTCCTAACGAGGGTTGGGGCGTCTCTTTTTAAATGTCCTCGTCTCATAATCTGTTCATTGCTGTAAACTATTTGTGGGTGCAGTTATCGACTATTTATTTATGTTATTTCATGTTAAAATTAGAGTTGTTGATTTGTTATTTTAAATGAGGGTGAACATTATTATTGTCAGTCGCAGGGCTTCTGACATCTTTACTAATTCAACACTACAGATCCACCCCCTCCTCTTTATAAAGCTCTGACCCAGTCTTACCCTCCTTTAAAAGTTTATAAACCCGCCCTGCTGTTACATAACTGTTCTGGTCGGCTGTGGAGGTCCTGAAGAGCAGGGATGACAAACGTTTTTACGGTGGGAATCAATTATTGACGAGGACGAAGCTTGTTTATAGCACAACTCATTTGGATCAAGAAACCACCAGACACTTTGCAGTTATAGCCGATGCGAACACATTACATAACAGAGCGGCAGAGTGGAAGAAGGAGGAAATCCTTTCGTCTTGTGTCTGAAAAGCATCCGACATACTCCGACTGTGCAGCGCGATGCTATCTCAGCCCGCCTTTATCACCACACTGAGTGAAAACGTGTCATCCTCACACAGACACGTTGCATCTGATAGAGATTCTTATCACGACGTCAAATCGCTTCGGTCCGTCTGAAAAGAAAAGAGAAACTAATTCAACCAGAAGGGAAAGAAAGAAAGAAAAAAAGACATTCAATTCGAAGGATGGATGACGTTTCTGCAGCGTGTTTGCAGAAAGGTTTTAGAGGCAGACTGACCCGAGCAGCTCATTCAAGTCCCAGTAAAAAGACTCAAATGCATCCGAATGTTCAGCTCAACTGGTCAAATCCAGTATGTATCTTTCAGTTATTGTCTTCCTATGACTGAAATTCTGGAAAAGCAACCTAAAAAATGACTGGAAGAGTTATGTAATGCAATGACTTTGAAGAATATCCACATGATTTGTTCTCTCCTGAAGCCTCAGTTTGGATGTGAACCAATGAGTTCACTTAGAAAGACAACATGACTGTTTCTCTGTGTTTGGAGTTTACATGTTCTCTCACTGCCTTTGTAAGTTTCCTCCAACGTGTAAATCAATCATGACGTCTCCAATTGGTTTGTGGACGACTGTTTTAAAGACTTAAATTTGGTGTTATGGTCGCCATCTTGTTTTTTGGCAGCTCAGTTGCGAGAAAAAATGTAGGTCGTAAAACATTTCTGCAAACTATTATTATGTTCACACCATATCGAGATATCTACAAAATGTGTCATATCACATTCATGTTACAATGGGTCTTACCTGATTGTCATATGAGGAGTCGGAGGGGATGCAGGCGAGAAGACTGCCGAGCCAGTGACCAAAGTTCAAGACTGTGTTTCAACATTTGTCTTAACGAGAGCCCAGCAAAATTTCCAGAAAGGGATATTTCTGACGAGACCTCAGGACGTCTGCTACCTGTAAAACAGGTATTTTAAGCCAAAACACAATCTTTTCCTCACCTTAACCAAAACCCTAACCAGAGCATTAAGAAAAAATAGTTGCAACATATTTTGCGAACATTTATTCTGTTGATTTGGTTGTTTTTTTGGAGCCGGAAGTGGCGATATTTAGACGAGAAGGTGGAACTGGGGAGGTCTAGTCCTTCAAGTATAAAGAGTCGCGTACCAACGGAAGATCGTGGAGCCTCTCAATAGATCCTAGAAATTAGCTGCAAACACAAAGCAGCCCAGTACCTTAAATCAATAAGTCATGTGCTTACTATAATCTGCCAAACATCGTTAGAACTTCCTGGAATTATCTGAAGTCTCCATGAGTCACTTGACGATCTTCATTTTCAACTTCTGTTGTCGCGACTCTCCCTTCTCGAGGGCTCTGGACACACCGTCATAGCAACTTGCCAATCCCGAATTCACCACACACAACATATCCTCCTGATCTATGGTCCATTTTTCTGTAAATGACACCATCATTTACAAAAATGGACATCACGCTGTAGTGGAGAAGACTTGAAACTAGCGAATGAGACCATGAACTCAACAGGAAACTGTTCATTGAGGTAAGAGCTCAAGTGAGAAGTAGGGTCATTTTCTCATAAGCTTCCATGCAATTGGACTTCTTTTTGAAACCACTGGAGTCGCCCCCTGCTAGCATTAGAAAGGATACAGGGTTAAGACGATTCTGCGTTGACTTCGCTCTTCAGATCCTGAAATCTCCGTCCATGTGGGTTCGTAGATCTGACGGACCGGTTGGTACCTTGTCCTGGAGGACTCCACCTCTCACCCAGTGTGAGCTCTGACAGACTCCCTCCTCCCTCGTGTGTATATGTAGATAATAGACGAGGGATGGATGGATAATTACCTGTCAGTCAGCTCTTACATCTGGCAATAACATCTACTTTACCTGGTTGTCACTTACTCACAGGTGTGATGTGCGGAGCTGTCAGTCATTTTCTCTGAATAAACACGGTTGAATAACAAGAAATAAACCGGTTTGTTTTTTTTTCCAGTTCAGATGTGGGAGCAGGCCATCAGTCCCACCGCGAAACCTCAGGTGAATATAAGGCTAATGCCTCATTTACAGGAGATCATCCTCGCTCAGATCGGATATTGACGGGCCGAATGAGTGATGGGCTCTCTGACACAGTCGTCGGTCCCCGAGGCTCTGAGGATGAATCACCGTGGGGATCCCAGTGGGTGATGTAAGAGGGAGCTGGATGGACACAGAGGGAGAGAGGAGGGCGATGCTGCTCTCTGGTGGCTTTAACAGAGAACAACATTGGATGCAGCCTCTCATAGACCATAAAGTACTGATCATTTATAATCTCTATAACTGTTTCAGGAAGCTACAGCAGCTCAGAGGTTGAAAAGCTGATTGTTGTTTTGAACTTTATGACACCTGGTCAGAGACTACAGATGAAATGTCTGGCATATTCACAGTAATGTTCATTAATATGCCCCGTCCCTGAGAAATAAACTGGATCGATGAAATGAAATAAATTGTAAAGAAAAAAACAAACTGTAAGCAAACAAACTGATAAAAGTTGATCGCCAAAATGTGTTTTGATCTGAAGGAGTTGTAACAAATGACCAGATGTTGGTGTCAGAATTCAAAAGAAAGACTCACATGATTTCAAATTCATGACAAATTTGAGTTCGAGGCGACACACTCACACCACTCGCTTTACCTCTTTTTGTGGTGCAGGGAATCAAATCGCCCCTCAAAATCTCATTCGAGTAAAAAGGAGTAAATGAAACACTTTTCATCTCTGTATCGAAAGATTTATTATAAACGGTCAACATTTTTAGACAAAACACTCACAAACTACTCTGTGTTCACTTCAATTACATAAATGACAAACAGAATTTCAGTGTAATTCAATTACATGACTTCTACGTGAACTATATCCATATGTAATGGATTACTTTTAAGTATAATACTTGACAAATTGCATTAACTTATATTAAGGAGACAAAGTTCATCAATTGATTCTCATCAACTCAACGTGACAGAAATACTTTGGTTTGAATGATAAACTTTATGTTGAACTTATGTAACTGAATTACATGGAAATCCTATATGTCATTAAAAAACATAAATTTAGTGTTTGAGCGAAATAATTTTTTTTAGTAATTTACAATTTTCTCCTTGAAAGGTTTTGTTTGATGCCAACAGGAAAAAAAATTAAGTTATGTTATTTCTTTTACCTTTAAATAGATAAAGGATGGGCCAAAAGTATGTTTTTGGGTGTAAGTGCCCTTTAAAAGGCTCCATATTGAGGGTTTTTCAAGGTTTCCTCTTCAAAGTTCACAGTCCTTCCTGTCTGCCGCTGGAGACGGAGCCGGACAGCCAGCAGCGTTTGTCACACCGTCCCTCACACGCGACCACTGTTGGTCAGGACAATAGTCCCTCATCAGAAAGTAATCACGGACGAAGGAGGAACGCCAGCGGGGGATCCCACATTGTTCTGATCCGAGGAGGAGAAGCAGGGAGTGTCGAGCGGCGAGCTGCAGAACAATGGTGGCAAAGAAAAGGGCTTTTTTTCTTTTTTTTCTGTAGCATTTTATATTAAAGGTCCAGTGTGTAGGATTTAGAGCAAGCCCCCAGGAAGAGCGGCACTGTGTAATCACATCGTCACGTGATGCGCTGGGGCCCAAAAAGACTTTTGTCCATAAGCTTATACGGTAAAATGGTGGATAAACTCATTTGAGTGTCACAAACCCTGCAAAATGACTCGTTCGACTGTCATAACTGGAGCCATTCGGTCCGATAAACTAGGAAAGTCTAGAAGAGCCACATGATTAAATTCAAGTTAGCCGGGCGCTAAACCAGAAGTTAGCAGTCTTGAGTTTACACGCTTTATGGGCCCCAAAACACTGAAGATCTGGGTATTTTCAGACTTCTATGGCTTCAAAACACGACCGAGCAGCTTTCGTAGGAATGAATGTGTCCAGATTTAATATAACGTACTTGTGATGCACATGAACGAAGTGGGAGGTGGGACCGTCAGAGGAGTATGTGAATGCAGCGTCGAATGCCGTTTTTCCACCGACAGTACCAGCTCGCCTCGCCTCGGCTTAGCGAGGCTCTACTTGGTTTGGTTTCAGACGCGTTGCGTTTCCATCTAGAATTAGTATCTCTTCATCAGAGATGTACTTATCCACGCGACACATAAACAGGGCTAGCTGTGGGCTACGCTAAACACGTACACCTTTTCATTTCCTGTCGCACCATCAAGCTCGTTCTGGATGCGTCTTCAGCGACAACGCTCAGGAGCGTCTCCACCTCTGCCACGGTCCACGCCGTGTTCCTGCGCGTTGTTCCTTCCATGGAATCGCTATGTTGACTGAACGCAGATGCTAGTTTTTAAAGGTAGCGGGTGTCAGGCTCGGACGTCGCGCTCGTCATGAGTCATCAAGTGGCGTCACTCTCTGCCAGCTCACGTCACACAGAAGTATCAGCTCAGCTCGGTTGGAACTTATACGGAGGTGATACTAAAAAAGTACCACTTTAGCAGGTACCAGGTACCAGATTTCGGTAATGGGAACGCAAAAAAGGCGAGCTAAGTCGAGGCGAGGCGAGCTGGTACTGTCGGTGGAAAAACGGCATATCAGTGACGGCAACAACCAGCAAGTTCACTTCTTCTTCTTCTTCATCTAGTTTCTCTACTTCTTTGAGTTTTTAATATTGGTAACCAGCTTATAGGTGCATTACTGCCATCTAATACGACCACAGGCTGCTGAATTTTTCTATGATTCATCCATCAAAAAGATCGTTATCGAGTCAAAAACCGAGAGCTCTCTTTGAAATCACATCAACAGACCTAAAGCTGGAGTTACTGTAAAACTACAGAGACATTTTTGGCATTCTTGTGTCTGTAAACACTCCGGCTTTACTCAGAATTCATTGTGTTGACACTGTAGGAGAATATGTTCCATGTTTAGGATATTGGGGTCCAGAGGAGGAAACCCAGACAGAGATCACAGCTCGGTCCAGACGGCAGGCGCTGCTGTGACAGCGGGCCGGGCCTCTGATGGAGACTGGCCTCATGAACTGTTTGTCTGTTGTTTGAGCTTTATATACTGCACATTATGAGCAGTCAGCCAACACAAAGGCAAGGTCAATAATGTGAAGTGATCCGCCGGGTCAAAAGACCTGGCCCGCTTCCAGCCATTGTTGAAGGGGTGTTTTTTTCAAAGCAAGCATGCAACCTCCTTGTCTGCACTCGCGCTCAACTTTTGAGTATTTCCTGTGGAGGAATCAATAAGACAATAGCAGCGAGTGGCTCCGTGGTCCGCATGAAGGGACCGGTCCCACGTGTCAAGGATCTTTACTTCATGATTGAATGCTTGGATATGCAAAGTGGCTGCAAACAGCAACATTTCGCGAGAATTAAGGACATTTTCAGGAAGTTTTGATCAAATAAAATTGTTTTCCACTTGCTTATCTTGTTGTTGGAACCTGAAGAATCAATTGTATGATGCCAGCATTTCCTTTTTTGAATACAAATAAGATAATCATGGCTTCCTGCTCATCTTATCTCAAGGAAATTTATGAACTGATGTTTTCAGGAATTTAAACACTTTTCAGTTCCTCACCGTGGCTGTTAATCACACGACCCCTCCATCCTGGGAAAAATACGATTTATCCTCCATGATATTTAACTGTCAGAACGAACCATGTCATTTAAATAATATTAATGATATGCTATAAAAGCTCTTGTGCTCCTTCAGCCCTCAGCAGTGGCTAATGATGCAGTTACAGTACACAGAAATTAATCAAACACATTTATAATCGTCACCAGTCTTCATTTTCCCTGCACTGACTCAGAGGTCGCTCTTTATGTTAGCTAGCAGTTAGCTGACATTTGCTAGCAAACCACAGTAACAGCCATTGTTTTCAGCTGTTTGAATTAGAGTCAATAAGACAAGCTGGAAAAGCAACCCACTGAGCAAAAACATGTCCAAAAGACGCCAATTTAACATCTTTGCTTACGTCTTTTTTAAACGTCTTTTCAATGTTCACTATAGATGTCCGAGTGACATCCTTACACGGTTCAAAATAAAGTTTATACAATGTAATTTCGACATCTTTTCAACTTCAGTACGTCTAAAGAACTTCTTGTGGTTCAAAATGTAACTTTTTATGACGGACAAATTTTACTCCCATTTTACTGTCAAAAAACTTGGTCGTCTTTTCAACCTACAGACGGGGAAAGTTGTTGATGCTCTAAAAACAGCTGTTTGGGACATTTCACAGGGGATAGTATCATGATTGGGTATGAAAGGGAAGTTGAGGTTCACCACTTGGTGAACCATGATCGTATAAAGGATATTACTACATGGGCTCAGGAACACTGTGTTCAACTGATGTCGGTAAACACAGTTTGTTTGCAGATGACTGCACACTGTTTTTGTACAATTTGTACGGGTTGCATAGAACCAAAAGTAGTGATGAATTAAAATAATTAAAAATGCAAAAGGTCTCACACACTGCAGTGATTCAATGTGACTGAAGGTCAGTTCAAATCACAAACTTTATTGTCTCTGCTGTGTTGTGCACTTGCATTTTTCCCCAAATAAACACCTCGGCTTCATTCCCTGGCCTCTTATGAAACACTTCCTGCCCTCGTCGCAGTCGCTGACCTCTTATCAGCTCTGCTCAGCCTTTCTCTCTTATTGGTTATAAAAGTCCTGTTCACATCGCTGCTGCTGATGAGTGGAAACCAGGAGCTCAGTCCCTGGCTCTGTTCTCCGCCATTAAAGAATAGAATAACAAAAAACAAGGTGATAACAACTCGAGACCTTTGTCCTTACAAATCCACAAGGATGCTGATTAAATTCCAGCTCAGTTATTCATACCTCCTCCTCCTCCTCCTCCTCCTCACATTATATTCACTATAGACGGCCGGCTCTGCTGAGGTTCGGGTATGTTATCCAAAAAAACCTTGAAAAAGTAGCCGGCGGTCAAATCCTTTCAAGCCAGGGAGGAAAGCACATCACACGGCTGGAATGGCAATGAAATGTCAAATCAGATATGAGAAGAAGCGATTGTGTTTGGTTCAGTCGTGGAGTCTCGGGTGCAATCAAAATGCTTCAGGAGGCCCTGCCCCTGTCATTACAATGATGAGGCATCACGTACTGGAAGCTTTTTTTGGGTATCTTACCACCGAATGAAAACAGCCCACTTCCTCCGAGCCGGGGCAGACAAAACACAACTTTAGTCTCTCTAAAAATGGTTCGTGGAGGAGAGCACGTACGGCAAAGTGAAGTGCTCGAGTGGCCTCTTTTTCGATCTCCGCCCGCCCCGGTGCCACCCGGAGACGAGTCGTGAATGGGTGATGGCGCGTCTGACCCAGAGGACAATAGCAACGGAGACACGGTGAATAACAATGATTCACAAGCCGGGCTGTGTGGTGCCAGCTTGATGCACAAAGGGTCAACACAGCAAATACTAATGAGTTTGATTCTCTACTTTCAGAGTCGAGCAGACAGTTTGGATTCTTAAATGATCTGTAAGAACAATGCAAATGGAAAATAACCTCTGCTGAACGTGAAGAAGGTTAATCTTTGCTTTAATTAAGTTAACACACAGCAAAATTTGCGTTTATGTTAATCACAGGCAGTGGTGGACTTGGGGAACTGAAAAAAGAAGGAAGGTTCATTATGTCACCCAATTAAGATGCACGTAGAAACGCACGTCAACCTAACATCGCTACGTCGTTTGACTCCTGATGAAGAAATTCCTCCAGAAAATAACAGAATCAGAGTCAGAGTACGTTAACGACCATCCTGCCCTCACATTTGTGATTGCAGTCTCATCAGTGGAAAAATCAGTCGGACCTGCCTTGCTTGATCACAAAATACCCTGGGAAAAAAAATCAGTGGTTAACCTGCTCTCTGACGTCTGTTCGTTCATTTTCTGGAGGCGATTCTTCATCAGAAGTCATATGACGTAGATATGAGTGTTTCTCAGGGACGTAATGACCCGTTTTTTAGGACTCAGGATATATATGAGGGGAAAGTCGTGACATATTTACAGTGACGAGAGGGTACCTAACCACGCTTTGTCCACTGGAAGGGCTCCCTATAGGGCACGTTATCAGGTTTTATTCAATAGGGGCATCCAAGGGTACGTTTGCTGTGGGTTTTTTGGCACCAAGGCCCCCCCGTGGCAAATTTTGACCTGATAATAATGCTACAGGAAAGGTTTAGGGATCAACAACTTTTTGTAATATCATCAGAGGCAGCTGAATCACAGAAAGAATATGTTCATTATGAGCAATCAGGACACTGGGTGTGAGTCCTCCAGCTGTGTAAAAATCAAAATGCTATCCAGAACACACACATAAATGTCATGGAAATTGATCCAGTAGTTGATGAGATATTTTACTGAAAAAAAATCATCTGAAGTAATCATCAGAGTGACAGTAATTCATCCTCAGACTGGATCAATGACCAAATCAACAGACATCCCTTTAGCCACAACTAATAACGACCCAACAGTGTTAACTCTGAAGGCTGGTGATCACCAGTGGACTTAACGTCCGTACCACAGACTGAATGATCTGCTGATGAACCGGGCTTTAAAGACTGCAGGCTGATGAGCTGATGAGCAACAGGTGAGCTGACTGATGCACTCAGGAGGAGGAGGAGGAGGAGGAGGGTGGACCAGGTGAGATGAGTTGAATCGCCACGTCCAGAGACACACAACTACACACCACTGTGTTGTAAGAAGTACCCAAAATTCATAATAAATGTGCTGATTACATGAATGTTTAGGTCGACTGATTAGCAGAAGTTAACTAATGAATGCAGTTGAGTGAAATGTAGAGGAGTGGAAGTATAAAGTAACTCAAAACTGTATTTAATTACAACACTAGAAGGCACAGAACGGAGGGGAAAACAAAGAAAAAGGGAAAAACTGGAGTCTAGTTGAAGGCCACGACAAAGATAAAACTCCTGAATCAACACTCGTCAACTTTAAATAAAGCAGATCCTCCAGCTCCTTCCAACAATTATCTGAAATAACTCAAATGACTCTGCTGAATGTGGACTTCTGGAGTTTAACAAAACCGGGAGAACATTTTCTGTTCTTTCTAACGCTCTTTCACCTCGAAGTAACGACTGGAAAGATGAAGGAGGCGAACGGACGAACCAGAAACTGCAGAAAGAGGAAAAGGTCACTCCTGAGTGTTTATACTGCAAAAGATTTTTATTTCAACTGACAGTTGAGTATGTACAGGAGAACAGTTTGTACATAAATAGGCAATAGTTATAAATATCAGCAGATCGGCTGGTACAAAATTAAAAAAGAACATATTGTACAGTATCTACATGTGCCACTTTGGGTTTTTTTTGTTTTGTTTTTTTACATCATTGTCTCTTGTTGGATTGTCCGTATCGTCCATTCACACGTTGTCTTGAGCTGCGCTGCACATGCGCTCGCAGCGGGTACACAGTATGTGTCCGGGGGGGATCTGTGGCATTTGGACGACAGCAGACTGAGGGGGCAGCTTTTAGTTAGAAGCCTGTGAGAAGAGACGGGGTTTACTGAGCTGGGCGTCTCGCTGCAGTGCGATGGCATTTTTTTTTTTAAAGTCTGGAGGGGGAATATCAGCTGCTGGGTGTCTCCTTAAGATACTGCAGCACACACACACACACACACACACACATGATCACACAGCCAGCTGGAAAAAAAAAAAAACAGTATTCATCAGGAGCGATCATGGCACTGGGTGTGAATCCTCCGACTGTGTGAATATCAAAATACTATCCAGTGGTTAGTTTGTTGGTTACACCTATATACAGCTCAGGATGTTACAGTAAGTGCACTCATCTAACAACGTCAAAATAAAAAAAGCTCTCCCCGACACATTATGTAAGACGTTTGCTCCTCCGTCACTTACGATTAGGCCCTCAGACCTTCTCTGAAGCCTCGGGGGTCGGCTGAAGAATGCGAACAGCCCCCGCTAATGAGAGAAAAATAAAAATTCACATCCTGTTTTCTACTACTCGACACCGAAACACGACGACACTCACAGGTCTCCTATGATTTGCACACACGCACACACACACACACGCACACGAAACATGCAGAAACTGCCCCGCGAACAGCTTCACAGAGATATCATTGCTTCGACGGCAGGTGAGTCATCAGCAGCAACTCACATTTGGTCCCTGATAATTGAGCGAAAAAACATTCAAACGGGCGGTGTGGACGATGTGCAGAGCGCTGAAAGAGGGATTCAGGTGATTTATCTCTGATTTTACTCTGATTTTTGGGGGGGAGAAGAAATTTCCTGTAGCAAAACACTCCACAATCATCTCTCAGGCATTCAGGCTCCTGCTGCCGCTTCATCTCTGTGCAACATCGCCCCCTCGTGTCCTCGGCCGGTACTGAAGGTGAGCCGAGTCGATTACATAACTCCTATAAATACACCGCTTACCTTTAGAGCCACAGAACCACACACCTAACGACACAAACATCAGGTACTTCTGTCAGATTCATATCAGCTGTTTTTTTTGGAGCCAATGTGCAAATGTTTCTAAAAACTAAATGAAAATTAATAAATCGTGGCCGTGATGTCGATCAAAATGAGACAAACGTGTTAAATAAAGCTAGAATGTGAGCGGTACTTTGGCATTTCAAGCTCTCACCCTGCACAAGACAATCTGTTTGACTTTCAGGAGGACTTCAGGGCCAAGTACTGAGCGTTAAACCGAAATAAAAACCAGTGTTTTTCTTTCCATTCTTTGAAGGGTAAGTTCACCCAAAAATGAAAGTTCATCGTGCTGATGGAAATTCAGGTGAAGTTGCGTCATCCACAAAACATTTCTGGAGCTTCACAGCAAAACAGAGT
This sequence comes from Lagodon rhomboides, assembly GCA_039737535.1. Classification (NCBI taxonomy): domain Eukaryota; kingdom Metazoa; phylum Chordata; class Actinopteri; order Spariformes; family Sparidae; genus Lagodon; species Lagodon rhomboides. The sequence goes on from CM077799.1 coordinate 7,172,150, forward strand.
TGCAGCGTTCTCCTAAACATCTGAAGCAGATGGAGAAAACATAGAATGGCTCCATACAGCTCGTCCAGCTGTCTCCTGAAGCTCTGAGATCCAAAATTGATTTGAAAAGATGTTATTTACACATTCAGACGGTTAGCTTAGCAGCTACAGAGAAGATTTCGGCTAAAATAAAAGTTGTATATAGCGTCTTTCCAATTAAATTTGGGATCTCAGGGCCTCTGGAGACTTGGATTATGCCCGACAAGCAGTATGGAGCATCTTTATGTTTACTCTTCAGTTGTTTCTGACACTTTAAAACAAGCAGTGTTTTGCTGTGAAGCTCCAGAAATGTCTTGCGGACTAAGAAACTTCCCCCGACTTTCAATTGAGTTTGACTTTTTTCATGAGAGTGAGTAGATAATGACTGAACTTTCATTTTTGGGTGAACTTGTCCTTTAACAGTATCAGTAAAGAACGGTAAACCAGTTTGAGTAGAATCAGTAGTCATCACATTTCTTCACAGACGATCTTTTACAGTTTGATTCACCGGAACAAGAAGATCAGCGTCTCGTCTCGCTGATCCGTGTCTCGTACAGTGAACACTGGGTTGGTAGTTTCATCGCACGCTGTGCTAAAACAAGGCAGATTAATCTCAGTGCAATATGCAAAGATAAACTTAAGGAACATGGGTTAATAAAGGAAACAAAGGAAAAGAGGGAGCCATAGAAGAATGGCTGTCTGAGCAGCAGGATCTGTCTGGATGGCTTTCCACAGGGGAGCTCGCGCCGCCGCGGTGCAGACGATGTTGGGAATACTACGGTGGGCCGAGGAAGGCTGGATTCCAACATTATTACAGGAAGTCTGCACCGGGACTCACAGACACACAGTTTGTCTGAGGATGTATCAGAGCTGACCCTCGAGCAGCAGAACAACCCTTCTTATCACCACAATGTCTTTTTTCTGACATGAACGAGAGGAGCTCGATTCTGATCAACACGAACCGGATCTGAATCAAAGCAAACTGAAACACGCTCGTCCAGCTCGCACGTCTGTGTGTGTGACATGAAGCTGGAAGCAGAGACGGTTAGCTTAGCTTAGCATAAAGACTGGAAACTCCTCCATCCAAAAGAAAAACAAAATCTCTAAAGCTCATTGATTGACATGTTATATTCACAGTTTTCCGCTGGGTTATGTTGCAGATTATTTCTTAGCTAGGATCAAGAATCAAGTGCTCTCGACTTTTGACGTCTCAAAGTGAGTGTAAACCGTCCCAAAATCAAAATGTTGTTTCTTTACTTTGTCATTATCACCTAAAGCTGTTAATTAACATATTTAACTTTCAGACTGTGACACATATTGCACGTGTTCTCAGTACACTTATCTAGTGTGAACATAGCTGTGATTAGCTGTGCGTTCAGGTAGCCGAGCACCGTCTGCTAACAGCTAACAGCTAACGGCTCACTAGCTCTTCTCCTGCTGATTTCAATTGTTCACTTTGTAGCATTATCAGGGAAAAACGCAGGGTGCTTCCCTCTTTGACAGCGAGTTTACTGCATCTCTTGGCATTTCATATCATATTTCTTTCATATTAAAGAATATATTTTCTACTGTTTGTAGCGGCGCGTTCTGTCTCGGCCTCGGTAGAACCGCGTCATTTATTGCTTGGAATGATTATCCCTAATAGTTATATATACCTCTATATATCTATATCACATTTTGTATCAACATCAAGCCCTGTTCTGAGGTGCCTAGGAGGACATTTAGTTACTTTCAGACAGAGCCGGGCCATCTTTTTCACCTTCTTTCCAGTCTTTATGCTAAGCTAAGCTAACCGTCTCACGCCTGCAGCTTCATATTTACCGGACAGACGTGAGAGCGGCGTCTTCTCATTTCACTCTCAGCAAGAAATCAGATAAACATACTTTCCCAACGTATCAAAATATTCCTTTAACTCCACTCAGAGTTCTTGTTGGCACTCGACGAAGCAACATTTCAACAAGACGAACCAAATGAAGCTGATGCTGGTTTTCTCCTTCCACTGATTCCACGCCTCTCCGCCTCCAACGCTTACAAAGTGCAAAACTCAAAGTCGCATCCCGCTCGTGAGTCGGACGATGCAGCTCTGAAACATTTCAGGAACAGGAATGATGATGATAATCTGGAGGTGAGGCTGATGTTTAACACTGAAGAACAGCGTTTTTGTTGCTGATGAACACTGTTTGGGGTCTTCGCTCCCTCGAACACCCCTCACTGCTCAACTTTTGTTCTGTCGCTGATCATCAGATCATCATCAGAAAAGAGGGTTTTTTTTCTTTCCCCCACAAGTGTAACGGAAAGCCTTCAGAGTCAGCGGCCACAAAGGCATCTGGATGTCCCAGAGAAGGCTGTTGGCACAAAACAGAGATGTTACTCTGGAAACACCCCACACATGGCTTTTCGTGTCCAGAGGCTGAGGATGGCGCCGCCTCCGCCTGGTGCCGCTCGCCGACACAAAGGCAGCCGGTCCGCATTGAGTTCCCTCTGGACTGCAGTGTGATGGTGGCAGTAACAGAGCAGAGACACCGGGGGGCGCTCTCTCCTGCATCCAGCCTCAAAAGGTCCAGAGCAATCCCTGCCTCCTCTGCCCTCCACAAACCGAGCCACGATGAGCTCAACAGTCTCGTCCGCTCTCTCGGCGTCTGTCCTTCAGCTCGTCCAGGGGTTTTTCTTCCTTCACAGGGTGGCGAGGATGCGCGAGAAGGAGATGACGACGGAGAGGGTGGTCTGGCCCACGCCGAACACCAGAGCCTCCAGCGGTGCCATGTCCTTCCCCGCCACGCGGTACACCCCCGCCACCGCCGCGCCTGAGGGGAGAAAACACACATCGGCAGGCGTCAACACACACAGCAGAGTAAACAGATGGGCGGGCGCACAAACACAGCTGTCTGTCACGGCCTGCCACCGCTGCCACAGAGCGTCCATTCACGACGAGGAGCACAGAGGACAAACACGTCCTCCCTCGTCGTTTCCATCCATCCGAGCGAGATTCACGAGTTTTTTTTCCTGTTTGCGTGTGAATATTTATCAAAACACGGCGGAGCGTTCATGTGAGCCACCACACACTGCGTGGACCCGCCGCGCTTCACACAATGGTTCGTCACGCTCGGCCTCACAATATGATGCTCGGGCCGTTGTCAAGGCAACTGACAGGAGGAAGTTTCTATGAATTTCTTATCATGAAATCAGACTTTTGTTCAAACTAAACAAAACAGAGATACAGCTGGATTTAAAGGCCCTGAACACTAACGATGATGAGAAACCATTTTATGTTGTTTACTTGGCATCAGATTTATTTATGTCCTTTTCTGTCTGGGCTTTTTTTTTTTTATCAGGTTTGAAATCGGTGTTGGAAAAAGGTAATGTTGACCTCAACCAGCCAGATCTTTGCCTTTTGATTTCAGAACAGAGCAGCGATTTTGATTTGTGTCTTGTTCAGTTATGTGATTTGAAACGAAGCACTCTGGGGTATTAAAGATTGATGTTTCTCCTCCGAACGCTACCTGACCTTTCCTTCACCTCTGCTCGGCTGAGGCTGTTGTTCTGTCCTGCCACAGGCTGGTGTACACAGGGAGGGTGGAGGGTGGAGGGTGGAGGGTGTGTGCTCACAGTCAATAGTCTGCTCTCCCCCTGATTGCTTCACATTAATAATAAAGTGTCTTTCTATTTCGCAGGGGGGGCCAGCTCGGATCGACGATGGAGAGTGATTAATTCCGGGCGCCCTGCAGAGCTGCTGCCCGACGCTCAGATAGATTGAGGTCTATTTACACTTCCTGTGATCACACTGTGCTGCTGTGAGCTGAAGGTAATGAAAGACAAAGCGCGGCTTGGATAATGTCTGGTACGTCTGCGTGTGGCAAATAACAGTAAAAATCTGAACAAAGCGCACAGACGGAAAATCATATAGACTCAGAAAATAAAGGTGAAGCTTAATTTGGGAGACGATACCAATACTTATTTATATTTATATTGTTATATATGTACAGTATATCAATACAAGATTCTTATTGTCATCATCATAATCTATATTTACAGCCATAATGCCCCATTTATTCTAACAGACCACATATAGGAATCTGGGAATTGGACTTTTAGATAAATCCTCTTGAGGCAGCAACAAAAACGGTTGTTTATATTATCAATAATTCTGCTGATTATATTCTAGATTCATTAATTAATCAGAAAAGGTTCATTCCAGAGTCTCAAAATCCAAGTTGAAGTCTTTAAATGTCTTGTTTAGTCAGTCAAAAACCAAAGAACTATCAGTTTTCGATGACATAAAACAGAGAAATTAAGGAAATCCCCATTTTGAGGGGTGAAAACAGCATTTTCGCTTCTCAACATTTTCACATTTTTATAAACTGAGGTGTTGAAGCTCTCTGTGCTTCATAAACAAACACGAAGGTGAACAAGAAAACAGTCTAAAACCTTTCCCTCCCTCTCCGTCTCTGTCAACTCCCGTCTTCCTCTCTTTGACAGGAGTCGACGCACCAACTCTCCTCCTCTTCCTCCCTGTCACCTCCCGTCATCTCCCTGCTTGACTGAACGCTGCCGAGGTCAGTCTAAAAAGAGAACTGATGGAAGAAAAAAAAACAGAAGTTGCTGGACTTACTGGTGATGACGCCCCCGGAGAGGGAGGCCAGGAAACCCACGCTGACCAGCACCAGGGTGATGAGGCGGCCCCTCTTGTGGCGCTGCAGCATGACCAACATGAGCAGCCCCACGGCCCCGTGGACGAAGAGCGAGGAGAAGAGACACCAGAGGAACACCCAGTACCACATCTCTGACGGGGAGACACAACACAGCGCAGGTTTGATCAGATACGACCTGACAGCGACCCAACAACACCACTGTTCTCACAAATGTCTGCCCTGAAACATCAGCTTACATTCATTCATCGGGGAAATAAAGGTTGAAGGTTGAACGCTGAAATGATTTGTCACATGATGGATCATCCAGAGGCATTGTGGGAAATGTAGGCTCCAGTGCAAAGTGAGGCTATCTTAACCCTAACCCTCTGCTGCTTCTATGTGTTTAATCCGTCTCTCAGGACTTTATGTTTAGTGTGATAGTAAGTCACTGCAGTGGCCTTTAAGCAAAGATGGAGTGAAAATGAATCGATCCCAAAGGATCTTCATCACAGTGACGGGTGAGACGGATCCTCTCCGCCTCGACGGGTAAACACACAACGTCCTTGTCGCGCGCACGTTCTCAGGTTTCACCGCTCAGACAGAAACGCTCTCTCGCTCCGTCGGCCACCGGCTGATTTCCTGATGCAGTTTAAAGATTTACACACAACAGAGCTCGTCTGAGAGCAAACTGCAGCTCCAGATCCGAGGGAGGATTTCAATCCACGGCCGCCACGGTCGCAGTCAGGGCTCATGGAGGAGGCAGCCGACCGCGGTGATGGACCCGAGGTGAGATGTAACAAACTGCTCCGGTGTGAGACTTCAGATGAGCTGCTGCGAGCGAGACGCTGAGCAGTAAATGGGATGCGTCGTCTGAAACAATAGCCTTCAGCTGGACTGTAGATGAATGATTCAACATTATGAATCAGTAATCACAGTTTTTCACTTTGGATTCAGAATTAAAAAGGAGGAATTTGTTTAATTCCTAAACTGACAACAGTCACACTGAGCTCCACCAAACACAAGAGTGAACGCTACGAAGAGACATCAGCAGGGATCAGACTCTGCTGCCTTCACCACTGATTTCATGACTAAGCTGAAACTATTATTGATTATTTGTCAACTTTTTTCAAATAAAAAACAAAAGGTCATTTTCTAGCTTCTTAAAGTTTCCATTAGATGGCTAGCGGAGTTTTAATTGCATCAGCTCACGTTCTTGTTGGGTAGCAGCAGAGATTTGTGAACACGTCTGTTTCAACTAATTCAAGGACTAGTAAGCACAGTGTCCACAAGACTCCCTCCTCTTGTCCGGCCCGCTAGATGCACAGCTAACCGAGCTAACTAGGTAACAGCAGCAGTTAGCCGCAGTTAGCTGTTACTGTGGTGAGATGCTGCCTGCTTGTTGTTTGGAGTACAAATGAGCTTTAAGAACACCAACTTTTTTCATTATTAGGCCCGACGCTGGTGTACAGGTGAGATATACAGACATTTAAACACTGAGTTTGACCCTAAATGTGAATATTTTCTGATTTCTTTTCTTCCCTATGACAGTAAACTGAACATCTTTGTGTCGTGGGCAAGTCATGACATTTGAGGACATGATCCTTCACCATTTTCTGACATTTCATCGACCAAACGACTGAAGATAATCAACAGAAAATGACAGACATCATTAGCTGCACTCCTGAAGTAAACATCTTTATATGAGCTCGACCAAATCGGACGTCAGCACCGTTTCAAAATCTCTCCCATCCTCTTCCTCCTCGTCCGCTCTCCCTCTCTTTCCTCCTCTCTGTCTGACAAACAGGTTTTACATAAAGAGCTGTGGCCTCATCGCACTTCACCAGCGAGGGGCCTCGCTGCGAACCACTGGCACCGTGGGAGCAAAGAGAAGCCAGCTGGCCGTGAGATCATTCACCAAGAAAAGAGATCGACTGAGGAGGAAAGGGGGGCGCCGAGCTCGGATAAGAACGACAAACCCAAACGCAGGAATGTTGTGTAAAAGCCCAAAGCCTGTTTTGTTTGGATGATGAGACATAAACAGGAATTGTGACATTGTTGTGCGGTGTAAACATCTGAGGGCCGAGTATTTCTCGAGCCCAGAGGGAGCGCTTTAACATATTCATCCGACCTTGTTGTTTTCACGCTCGACCGGGCGCCTACGTCTACGTATTGATCCGGCGATCAGCTGCCGAGCCGGGCGGAGAGAGACGTGATGGAGCAGCTACACAGCGGCTCTTTGTCACGCATGACCGGACGCGTCACACTGTCGGATCGTGTGTCCAATCACGCCGCTGTTGTTCTACAACCACCGACGTCCGAGTGACGGGACGGAAGAGTCAGATAGATGGAGAGAGGGAGTAGGAGAAGACAGCGCTGCTAATGACGCTCCTCCGTCCTCCAGCCCGTGACCCGGAAATCAATGGAGGTCCTCCATCATCAAGGATGTCCCGATATCTTAAATGAGTCCGAGGAGACGAGGGAAGAGGATTATGCAACATCACTTCATATCGTTTGGATCGTAATTATAAGCAGCCGAGTGGAAAAACTCCACATCAGCTGCCGACTCATTAATTCGAGTCGGAGATATCAGGGATAGCTGACTTAAAAAGGGCTGTGTGTAGTATGTTTGTTCACATCGGCCTATCTGCATCGTTGTTGGATATGATGTTTTACACAATGTTATGCAGAAAAAGATTGTAGAGGTATTTTAAAATCATTAAATTTGCAGTGAAGTATCTTTTTCAGAAGTGTTTGGTAACCAGATTGCAAGAAATGTCTGTTAATGTTTGTATTCTGTGTATATGAGAGTATCAACCGATATATCAATATTGGAATTTCACTGGAACAATATTGGTATCAATACCTCCAAAATCCTGTATCCAATCATTTTGAATGTTCCTTAAAAATCTCTGTCGTGAGCAAGGATGTCCTCAGTCGTGACTGACGTCAGCGAGCAGCCATGTGAGCCAAATGGAAAGCACCCAGAGACGTCACTCCCATCTCCATTAGGATCCATCACTGAGTCCCGGTTGCACAGGCCGGGCATCTGTCGCCCAACATAAGCCTGCACGGATTAACACGACGCTCAGCATAGGAGCATGTCGGGCCACAGGAGGACGCGCCTCGCAAACTACACCGCCCTAATGTCCCGAGAACAGCACGACTGGCACCCTGAGCAGAGGTGGAGAGTAGTTTGAGTATTTCTATTTAAAGCATCTTTTATACTTTTTACTCCATTTAGCTAACAGGTAAAGCTACTTGGCACCTTTCAGATTAAGACCTGACATAAAACCACATAAGCTTATAAATCAACACGTCTGATTGAGTCGTAAAAGAAGTTAATGTCGTAAAACCTGTGCGCTAGTAGAAGTATAACCTGTAGGAAAAAAGCATTTTAGTCTTCATTTTGGAGGAAAGTCGCTGAAGTTTTTAAGCATTTTCTTATATTCTTCTTAATCAGATTTGACTGGTGAATCTATACAAGCAGTTTTTATGTCCCGGTGACCATTGAGAGTGAACTTATGGCTCTCCCCCAGTTCATTTAGATCGGGGCCTGGTCCTTTTAAGCCCAAAATAACTGCCTGGGGGCTTTGCCAAGATGGCTGCCGAGTGCCAAGATCTGCCTGAGAGGACTTTGACCGGCCAAAAAAATTGACAGAATTAAGATGTCTGTGATTAATTAGCAGCTCCACCAAATATTTCCTCCCCAAACACCTCAGATGGTTTCCTTCCTGAATGATCATCTCCTGGTCCTCCCTGGGTAGAAACCCACTGGACTTAACTACCCAACTATAATTATATATCACTCAAAACAAACAGGTGGCATCATATCACCAGAGTAACAGCTAACTGTAGCTGTCGTTAGCTAGTTAGCTTGATTAGCCGTGCATCAAGTGGTGGAGTGTTGGACTGGGATAGGCTGTTGCTAGCTGGTTAGCATGCTAACTTCTTTAGATACCTACATGTCATGTCATCAAAACTTTTATTTCTTCACATTCTGTTGATATCTTACATACTTCACCTTTAACCATCTAATACTAGCAAAAATACTTAAATACTTTTGTATTTTAACTTTGTGATATTTGTACTTTACTTAAAAGGTGCAATATGTAAGACATTTTGTTTAAAACATTAATAAATAACTAAAATTCTCAACAAAATGTGAAGAAATCTGTGTAGAAGACGCCTATACAGTACGTTGCATAGACATTTATTAAAGTTAGCATGCTACCAGCTAGCCTGTAGCCACTTTGCACCTTAAGAGGAGACAGTCCGATAGTAAACAACACCGACACCGCCTCGATGCTCTGACCATTCTGGACAGAATCAGCTAATACACCCGCTAGCTGCACGGTTAACTGAGCTTACTAGCTAACGGTAGCTACAGTTAGCAGTAGTTAGCGGTTGCTCCAGTGAATTGCCGCCCCCGTTTTGTTTCTAGGATGAATTTGATTTACATATTGCACCTTTAAGTAAGTGATCTGAATACCTAATCCGCCTTCGCTGAGCACAACCACTGATGGCGGGGTCTGACACCCGCTGAGCACCAAATGTCAGTAAAATCTGTCTTCAGTGGATAAGTAGGTAACAGTTACCTGCCGTGCTGTACACATTTACATTTACACGTCTTGTTTAAAAGGATTTCTGTTGCACCTCTTGATGAATTACCAGCTTGATGTAGTGTGAACAAGATTTAAATGAACAACTGGAGAGAGAAAATTGATAGGGCGAGGTGCAGCGAAAATACACGGCTCATTATTTACTCTGGCTGATAGAAACGACTCCTGGCAGCTCATTTTTTTTTAGTTTAGCAGATGTTGGAAGCTGAGTTGGACATTTAATTTCAGGGGACAGCGGTGCAGGTGGTCACAGCTGAGAGACCGCACCTGACGGGGTGAGCGATGGTTCGACTCCAGCGCTGCTGTGTCATGTCGAGAGATACGAGAGGCCGAATCACAGTCACAGTGCGGCATTAACTTCTGCTAATCCGCAACTACAGGCCGAGGTCTTTGTCAGCACGACAGCTTTAGAGCTCGCCCGTCAACACTGGAGCATTAAAAAAGCAGGGGATCATGTTTTTTGGGCCGCTGTGATAAGAGGTGGGAGTTTTTCGCATGAACTCACAGGCCACTGCAGAACACGAACAGGTCGAAGTGGCAGGAGCTCTGCAGAGGTGCTGAGTTCATCCATCAGGAGGAAGAGTGATGGATTTGTCCCAGAATATGGAGACAGAGGGATACGGCCAGCTGGTCGTGATAAAGCTGGAAGGTGACCGGGCCTCTGCGGTCAGGGTCCTTCAGCTTTGGAAATCCCTGCTTGTAGAACTGAGGCTGCTGAATCATCCTTTAAAAGTGCAGTGTGCAGGATTAAGGGGGATTGATTGGAATATATTGTTCATAATTATGTTTTCATCCTTGTATATTCACCAGAAAATAAGAATTGTTGTGTTTTTGTCACTTTAGAGTGAGACTTTTATATCTACAGAGAGAGCAGGTCCTCTTCCATGGAGTCTGCCATGTTGCACCTGGTGACGCGAGGGGTATTCGGTTGGTTGCAGTCGGGATCCACACTGCTAGATCGCACTAAATTCTACATACTTGACCTTTAAATAACTTCTTAAAAAGCTCAATGATTTTTTTGTTTATTTTACAGTTTCTCACTTATTATATTCTATTTCCTGGATTTTATTTATTTGAGGTGCTGTTCTGTTATTATTTTGCTTTTCCTGTGTAAAACACTTTGTAATGTTTACTAAAGGTGCTTCATAAATAAAGCTTATTATTACTTGTTGTGACTTTGTTGGCAAGCAGCTACACATTTACACATCCAGCAGACACAGAGCAACAGCATTTAGCATCCTAAGTTCTGTTTGTGTTGAAAAATCTCTCTTTTAGCTCCGTTTTTGGTCTCCACCATCTCCGAAGGGGAATATCTGACAGGGTCGATGAGAGCTGTGAGACTGAACCAAAACCATAAAGCTGCAGGGCTGAAAGACAAAACATTGAGCTACAAGGCACAAAACCAATCAGCCACAAACAAGTCCAGAATCTTTAACTGAGAGAAAATAGTGTAATGATCTAAAACTTTTCGCCTGACGTTTGGTGATCGAGATAAATGTCACAAATACTGTGATAGAAATTTCCTATCATTTAGTAGCATAGAGACCAAATGTAAACACGAGAGTCGGGGAAACCTGGTCAAAGATTCAGGGTAATTACAGAAGAGATCGAAATCAAAATATATCTGGACAAGCTATCATCTTGCACAGTCATTTAAAGGGTCAGTTCACGTAAATAACAAGAAAATATGTTGTATCTTCTTCTTGAAAGTAATTCCAATTATTACTGTTAACAGTAGGTCTGCACAATCAATGGATATTGTATGGCCAAGTACAATATCCACATTGCAGAAGCCTCATTTTTTAGATTCACTATCATGAAATACTGCAGCGCTCTCTACTAACATTGCATACTGCATTGTGCTAAAGTTGAGGTTCACATTGTAAAACCTGTGAACACGAAACTGATGTTATCTAACCACGCAGACGTGTTTTTATAATACGGGTCGACAAACCCTGTAAAGTTGACCTTTTGAGTAACTCTTAGTTCCTACAGAGTACCGCAGCACTTCTTCTGCACCCATTTGCAAACCATAAAACAAAGTGTGTTCCTTTTATAGTTTGCTGAAGTGAAACTGCAGCGAGCACACAAATCATAAACAGGAAACCCATTTGTTTAAGCAACACCCCGGGGCTGCAATGAAAAGGTCAAGAGGTTGACCTATCTAAAAACTTTACATCTGCTTCTGGACTGCATTTGTCTTGTTGTTCCCGGCTCACACGCTCTCCCCCTGACCTTATCTCGTGTCTCAGGAGGTCGTTTTTCACCTGGTTGGTGAACTGTGGGGTTGAGGGGGGGATCGGGTGGCAGCGTTTATGCACCCTGCTCTCTAAAATCCGGGCGTCAGCTGCTCGCAGCTCTCTGCAGCTTCGCTTCCGCAAAACTTCTACAAGCGTTGCAGCTTCCTGCTGACTCAGGGTTACTAACTACCTCTTTTTACGTTCTCGCCTGATGTGTTTCTCGGCACAGGATGTCAGCTGCGTTTCATAAGATGGGCCTGTGCCAACTCAGCTATGACCACTCTCCGCAGGGAGGAATTCAAGAATGTCTATAATCTGGTGTTTATACGACAGAGGAGGGCTGTTTTTCCGGTATACATCACCCCTCTCCCCTACACTTTCTACTTAATCTAGATGAAAATGTTCTGAACAGATGGCGACAAGCACTTTCTTCTGTTAAGTTCCTGCTGAGGAAGTTCAGGCTGCCTGTAGAGGAAAAGATAAAATGCCCACACATTGCTTTTCTAATTCCTACATTCTTTTTTTTATTTCACATGAACTTGATGACCCTACATCGTGTACTCGAATCTCCTTAACATGGATCTGTGTGTGTGTTCATGTGTGGATCATCGTCTTTACTTGAAAAAGGACGTCTGTCAATCACGTCCATGTGCCCACACTATACTGTCATCTGTATCGACAACTGACACATCAGCTATCAACCCATCATGATGCTCCAACCACATATTTAAGTCTCAGTTACACCGTTTCATTAAAGCTTTTTTATCGCCTGGCCCCACCATTCAAAACTCCATAAGCAAAATCATGGATTTTACTTCATCCTCAATATTCATAGAGTCTAGACCATCCCAGACATCCCTGCCCAGAGTGGATGATGCTGGCTCTAATTGCCCCTTCATCGGGCTACTGGACTGCAACACAAAGGGAGGAGGAGGAGGAGGAAAAGGAGGAGGAGGAGAGGGTGGAGGGGCGCATTTACTACACAATCAAGGCGCATTCACGCAGCAGAAAGATTAATTAGCCGCATGTTGTGATTATTTTCATGTCGTCCACTGACTCCGCACGCGTGGAAAGAGGAGTGGCATTTTTCTTGTGGCCCAGCCGGTGTTCAGCAGCTGGAGGTGGTGGTGGAGGAGGAGGGGGTGGAGGGGCTGAGCTGGTACAGATGCCCCGTTTTAATGGGAGCAGCTCTGCCCTTTTTTCCGCTGAGGATAAACATCACATTTGTAGGTTTGTTCAGCGCGTTAAAATGCCATTAGCCGCACAGTGCACCCTGGTGATGGTGATGGCTTCAGTGTGAACAGATGAAAAACATGAAAGCAACATTCATACCGCATACCTGTGAAGTGCTGCAGCGTCGTGCCGTGCACCCAAAGGCTCAGCACTTGCTGCACCGACAGATTAACAGAATAATCCCGGTTCGTTGTCATGTTTCTGCCGCCGCTGCCGCCGCCGCCGCCGCCCGGGTTCGCACCCCTCTTTATCGAATAGCTGTACTTGGCTTTAGACGAAGGCATGGAGGAGACCGGGGTGGCATGGGATGTGAGGCGGCTCTCCCCGGCGCGGCTCGCCTCTACCGGTGCCTCTGCTTCGGCTTGACGTCCGTCTCCGCTCCGGGAAGGGAAGGGCCGCTGGCTGGTCGGTTCATCCTCGGTGGTGTCGGTGGTGGCTGTGTGGAGGCCATGATGGGGATGGCAGCGGGAGCGCAGGCAGGCAGACGCACGGTCGGCTCGTCCTACATCAGCTAGCCCTGCTACATAACCCTTAAAGGGCCAGGCGCCCGCTCCGTGAGGGGGGGTTTACGGTGTACGTCGACACATCTCTCCGGGGGACGATGCTTCATGAATGGGGGACAAAAAGGGAGGAGAGCCGTTGTTATAGGTCCACGGAGGAGAGCGGCGTTTGCGCAAAAAATGTGCGTAGTTGCAAAAAAAAAAAGAAGAAAAATTGTTACGTAGCAACGTAATCACGGCACAATATTAGCATATAAATCAACAGACTATTATTTTAATCATACACTTCATTTTAACTAGCTAAAATAACATGAAAGCATTATATTGTATTGTTTTACTGCCAACAGTAAACAGTCATCCATTGACTAGCAGCCAAACAGGGTGGTTGCTAAGCAACACACAAGAACCGTTAGCTTCGGTGTGGTTGCTAGCTTGTTAGCGCAGATGACACAAGCAGAAACTGTGGAAATAAAAATAAATAGGAACACTTTATAATTTTCACTTTAATAATTTTTTGTTTAGCAATTAACATCAGTTGCAACTTTATAATGGCCATCCTAATAATGTTATCAGATGAACTAGGCTACCCAGTATTCATTTTAATATTAAAGGTCCTATTTATAACATTTCTATGTAGAAATAATTTAAAAAATAATAATAATACATGTACAGAGAAACAAGATAGGTGTAGAATAAAGTGTCTCTTACTTAGAAACATTAAAATGATTGTGAATTAATCATTTAAAGATGTTTTTTTTTATCCGTGTGTAAGAATTCTGACAATTGGTTCCAGCTACTAACAAAGTTTGTTAATCAATAGTATAATAGAAGTATCTGTGTTTCAATCAAGAGTCTTGATTGTTGCCAGATTGTTGAAAAGAATGTAAAAATGGCTGCCCTAACGTTAGCTTGTTGGTGACATTAACGTGAGCTAGCTAGTGTTAGCAACAATGACTGCATTAGCAGCGATATAACAGGATCTTAATCTTAACCCTTTTCTTAATGTTAGCAACGTTAGCTAGCTCGTGTTAGCAACCAGGGCCAGGTGATTTGAACAACAGCGGCGTTGTGACGTGAAATCAACGGAAGGGTGGAAATTGAATTCATTTAATGGCTGAATGTAATCAATAACCTTTAACTAATCATCATTAAAAAAACTGAGGTGAAGGTCATTTACATTATCTAATATTAAAATGCACTTAAGTATCAAAAGTTAAAACTTTACAGACATTTACATTTGTGTATATACTTGTATGCGCTGATTGATTATCGGCCTGGATGGTGGCTGTGACGCAGCTTGCAATGACCAAAGTAACAAGTAACTAAAGTTGTTAAAATGTAGTCAAGTAAAAAGTACAATATTTGCCTCAAAAATATAGTGGAATGACAGTATAAAGTCAAATAAATGTGAGTGTGTGAGGATAAATATTGTTATGACATCAAGTGCCAGCCTCTGCTCCTCATAAATAAAAGAATATGGGGGAGTTGCCCCTGATGAATGTGGATGCGGGAGCTCTCCGTGGTGCTGATTGGCTCCTGCCATGTCACCCCAAAAACGCCTGTTAGGCTTTAATAATAAATAATAGAACAGGATGTATGTAAGCAAGGCACAAAGCGATGCTAATGGAGTCTAAGTGGCCGGTTTTGAGGGGGAAAGAACAAAAATGTCTTGACGAAGGCTTAAATCTAAGTGCAAAAAATGTTGAAATAAACCCGAACATTTAAGTTAAGTTGAACGAGAATATTCCATGTATTCAGGACAAACTGAGACCTGAACCACTCTGTCAGCGTCTGTTAAGTTTAAGACAGAATATGAGAACAGATGAAAGCTATTTTGAATAGTGTGAAGCTTTACACTGGTCTGACATCTTTTCTCACATGGTTGAGTGTCAGAAAGAAAAAAAAAAAAAGGAAGGTGTGGGGAGGCAGGGAGGAACCTGAGAGTTATGCAGACACTGAATGTTCTGGTACATTTCTCTGAGGAGTGCAGTATTTTAAGAAGTGGCCCAGTTCAGAGGGATGAGGGCGAGGAAACGTCTGACATTTGACATCTTTTGTGTCTGTAGACATTTTTCTCTTAATGCAGAGGTTAACAGAGCCGGTTTTAATAGGCTGTGAGATCACGAGGGAATTCACGCCCTCACATCGTCTTATATCTCAGCTGTTTATACCAAGACCAGTCAAGAGCACAGCTGCAGGGACGGAGAGCAATTTTCATTTGTCTTCTTGTGAGTGTTTTTATGCAAACGTGGATCAGATCAGAGTGCCCAGGTTCTTCATTTTATTATCATTTATGCTTTAAGTCATGTAAGGTCATGTTGTCTTTGCACGGTAGACTCAAGCGAGGCCGGCGGTTAACGTTTCTGTAGAACGTGTCATGTTACATTTTATGAGTTGACTTTCATATCTGGAGGTGGAGGGAATGTCGACGTGTGAGAAAGCTGCCGAGCCAGTGACCACCGTTCGAGACTGCGTTTCCACATTTGAAATTGTGAAACTGGATATTTTTAAGGAGACCTCAGGACAATTTGCAGCCGTGTTCATGGTGATCACAACAGGTAATTTAAGTCAAAACGTGATGTTTTCTTAACCCTAACCGAGTGTTTTTGAGGCTAAAGCTAACCAGAGCTACCAAAAGAAACGTCCGGTTGCAACAGAAAGACATGCAAAGTTTCAACATATCAGTGGTTTGCAGGAACGTACATTGCAAACAGTTAATCTGTTGACAGGGTTGGGAATGGTTGACTGTTATTGTTAATACGTACGTATGAGTACGTGAGATTTGTGGTTAGCGAGCTAAAACACTGTCAGTACAAAACAATCCTGTTTAAATGCTTCATCCCTCATTTAAGAGGATTACTTTGATAGTTTGATGTTTCACCTGTGCGTTTCCAGGTTATTGCCAAAACTGGTGAAATACTCACTCTACCTCTTTCGCTGGAGTTTCATCACAACTTTTTAATATCTTCTCGCAGCTTTTCTTTTCCCCGAGGGCTCAAAGGAGACCGACTCGTCTCAGGTAAGATGCCGAAAAACAGAGAAAAACACAGCGTGGGATTTGTCACTTCTCACTTTTTCATTTAAACTTTAAAACTTCATTGTATTTCATGAGATTCACTGTGTTGTTTTCAAAGCTCCTAATCGTGCGTTGAATGAAAGTATCTGGCATTGATTTACATGTATTACTCTATGAAACACAAAAGAAAAGAGATGTTCCGTCTCTCTCTCTGCGGACTCTGACAGGTGGTCTTTGGGGAAACGGGCCGACAAAACAGCAACGAGTCAATGAAGGCGATGTTTGGTTTGCAAGGCAAATGCCATCCTTTGTTTGCTGTGAAAGCCTGACTTTTCAAACAGATTGACCACCACCATGAAATTCTTTAGAAAGCCTCTTTTCACTTGACCACTTCACAGCAAACCTTTCAGCATTAATCTGAGCTGGCAGCGAGACGTCCTCTACAGTACAGTGTTTACATCATTTTTAAATGGATCCATAAATGCATCAGAGACACATTTAATGAACCTGATGTTATGATCATCTCAATTCGGGCCAAGTCAGATAATATATAACTTCCTCTGGGATCATTGGGCTGATGTGATGACCATCTGTTATTAAATTCAATATTTTAATTATGAGTTTCAAAGATCATCCGTTATCTACGCGTCCTCACACCGATGGAAAGTCAGACGAAGCTTCACAGCAAAACAGTGACGCAGCATTTCTCCTAAACAACTGAAGTAGATGGGGATGTGTTTTAAAGGAGCACTGTGTAGTTTTGGAGAAGAAATTCAAACTCAGAATTTTAATATTTACAATATTAATGAGGTAATAACACAAACTCGTGATTTTTTTTTCCATAACTGAATAAACAAGCTGTTCTCAGAGGAAAATAAGGTCCCCAGAACACTGTCTGATGCTAGAAAGGTGGCAGGGTCCGCCACATATAAACAAAGTGAAACAGTATTAAATTGTCATGAAAACAAGGAAAATTTGTTTGTTTTAGTTTGTTAAGGCATCAAAAAAGATATCAGTCAATGAAGCAACTAAGATTTTATAGTACGGCTTTAAAAGAGAGAACAACTGGAAAAACAACTGGAAAAATAAACATAAAATCGCTCCACACAGCTCGTTTGGCTTAATCCAAGTCTGCAGAAGCCCTGATATCCCAATTTTGGAGATGTTACACCCTTTTTTTAAAGCCTGAGCTAAACATGTTAGCGGTGTAATTATGATTTTGAGGTACTTGTACTTTACTTGAGTATTTCTAGATCTTTCTACTTTCACTTCACTACATTTGGAGGCAAACAACGATCTTTATTTAATTTATTTAATCATCAATTGGATATAAAACAGTCGATAATCAGACCGACCGAGTATTGGTTGACCCATATACAGTATATACATGCAGCACATGCAGATATACGTATAATTTACTTTTACAGTACTTGTACTGTCGATACTTGGGTACATTTAATATCAGATAGTTTAAGACTTTTGATCAGGTACTATTCGTATGAGTGACTCTCACTTTTAGCAAAGTAATATTTTAACATAATATTTATCGTTTATATATCTTTTTACTTTTAGTCAGGTATGACTTTTGGGTACATTTATCGGAGACATACACTTTCAAATCTTGTTAATGGAGACAAATATAATCCAGTGGACTCTACAGAAATGTCTTATTCCTAATCTGATCCTCCATCCATCGTGCCTCCATCTTTAGAAGCTAACCCTCTCTTTGACAAACGTCTCAGTTCCCCTAATACATGACACACTAAATGGGTTAAAATGAATTATTTGGGACGTTGTTCTTTAGTTGGTCCTCTAAACTGCTGCGGAGGGTCAGCAGGGTGAAACGAACTGCGTTGAGAGAGGTGGAGCGGCGTGGGTGGAGGAGATGAAGGAGCAGACACATCAGTGGTCATGGCAGTGGGATGAAAGAGTCCTTTGACTCTCCCACCGGCTCGCTGCGTCTTTGAATTGATCCCAAACTGTCTCAGATGTGAGAACAAAAGATGGATTCACTTTTCTCTTTCTCTGTCTGCTAATAACCACAAACACAAGCTGTGAAATATTTGCTTTTTTTAACCCCTCGAGAGACTCCAGCCACGGAGACGTGGAAAACAAACAAGTGATTAACATATCAAATGTGTTGTGTTGGTTTTAACGAACCGCTTGGCTGAATGCTAAAATAAAGGTCAAACATGAATTAGGTCAAAACATCATTAATGATCCTCGCTGAATTAAAATGTCATGTAAAATGTCTCCTCTCTCTTCCAATTAGAAAGCTGCCGGCTTTGATCAATCGGATGATTCCTCCGGTCGACCAGTAGGTGGAGCCCTTCTCCTAGTTTTCTGATCGCCTCCCTGCCTGTAGTTTTCCATCACAGAGCCGAGTTACAACCAATATCTGCACAATAAAAACAGCACAATGTAAGTGTGTTAAAATGTAATAAAAATGACTTCTTTATGAGACATTATTTGACTCACTGCTTCTGTCGTCACACTTTTGAACCTTCGGTCGCGAGTAATGTGCAGAGGTCATGTGGATCTTCTCTGCCCATGAGGGGCTTTGACAGATGTTTTTGTCTTGAAGGGGGATTTTTTGGGGGGCAACATGAGACGTCACTGCATTGTGAGTCAGCCCGAGGTTCTGAATGGACCTGCAGCATTTTGGACCTATTATCTGAGGAGTTTTTGATCCCCTATTGTGCTCATTTCTGCCTCGGTGAAACTGAATCTGCAAGGTGAGATATCTCCCCCTCGATGCTATTCATCAGCGGGTGCCGTGGTCTCCCTGTCATTCTGTCTCTCATCGTGGGTTTTTTTTGTGGATTTTTGCCTCCCTCGGGCAGATGGCCTCGACTCAGGTGAGTCATCAGCAAAGCCCCCTCATCTGGATAACATCCCTGTCACAGTGGGGACGTTAAACTGGAGCCAACCGGCTGTGTGATGACTCAAGGAGCTGCCGCCACACTATCAAACAAAGACAACCAGTTGTCCTCCAGCTGCTTTAGTCGATCGTTGGACCGTATGTTTCACTCGGAAATAAGTGTCACAGGGAGCAATTTATGTCTGCAGACACAAGAGCTCACAAACAATCCATTCACATCTAAAAACACAAAGAAATTATAAGAAAAAAGCTGAAATACACACAGATTAAAGCACAACGGTCAGTCAAACCCAGGCTAGCTGTTTCTCATCGATATGCTAAACGTCTTCAAAGTATCTTTAGTATAGAGGTGCATCGATTAGTCCAGTAATCGTTTAAAAGAAGACAATTATTTTGATACAAGATTCATCTTTAAGTCAAACATTTGCTGGTTCCGGCCAATTAAATGTGAGGACTTGATGCTTTTCATTGATCATTTATGAGGGTATATGAAGAGTCTTTGGGTTTTGGACTCTTGGTTGGACAAAAGAAGCACACTGACGACGTCGCTCTGGGCTTTAGAAAATGGTGATTACCATTTTTTACTTGACAATCTTTGATATTTTATAGACAATCGTGAAAGTAATGGGCATGGTCGTTATTTGCAGCCCATTTTTAGTCTAACATTTCCTTTGTGTGAGTTGTGGGGACTACATTCTGACGTATCATCTGGTGTTTCTTGTGTTTTCCTGAAGAGATAAAGGGGGTGTGATGCCATTGGGCAACCAAATGAAACCACTGATTTGACATAAAGTTGGATGATGCGTCTCCATTTTATCCCACTGAACAAAACTGAAGTTACGAGTGTTGCCGTACCACATCTGTTGTCTGTGGACGTTGTTTGGAGTCTGAGTTTGGGTTGTCTCAAGTGTTGAAGCCACGGTATCAAGGTCCAGCAAGTATAGCAAATAAATAACTACAACCAAACATGGTAAAATAAAATCAAAACATGAACATATCTCAGAGTGTTAAGAACTACCTAAAATGAGAAACCAGCTTTGGGAAAATGTATTTGATATGTACTTTTCATTTTCAGTTTGGTCTAGATCCCATCTGCTAACATGGATGGGTGGGATTTATGACCTATTCTGCAGAGAGATTGAAATGTTTTGGCTTCACTTTTGTGGATCTGTCATGTCGTCCATCTTTATAAACAGTCATTGAATGCAACGTATCGCTATCTTTGCACAGAATCACAGATCTCTGGTTTGAAACTTTGTTGGGAGACATTTGGGAAACAAAATATATGACCTATGCCTGGAAATTTTAGACACTATAATACAGAAATGTTATGCATCCATACATTATGTCTTTACGCAGTATAATTTCAGAGCTGAGGCGAACAAAACATCCATATACCGAAAGGACTGAACATGAAAACAACACGATTGTATAGTTTAACAGTTACAGGCTGCCGGACCTTCATCTTACGCTCACAGTTTGGTTTTGGCAAAGAAAACTACTTGTGGTAAACATTGTGGTGTCAAATGTAAAAGTTCAAACATTATTTCATGGAAAAGGTTTTTAAATGTTGTCAGTATTATCTCTTCTCATCTAATGGAGTTGTATTCACGAACAAAGCAAAGACACTGCCGGGCTTTTGTTCACAATGCCGCCTGTCATCAAACTCAATTTCCAGGTATTTGCAGGTCTGGATGATTTCAACACTTCCTTTGTGTTACCCTGAAATGATCGACTCATCAGTCCACAAACTTCTTGCATTATGGGATCATGTAAATTGATCCGAGTGACTGAGAAGAGACAATAACGCTGGCGTTGGCAGGACCGACTGTATGCCTGACAAAAGGTTTAAGAAAAAAACATTGAAGCTCTGTTGTTTGATGCTGTCCCGGTATATAAATCTAAAGTCAACCAGAGTTCAGGAGGGCAGGTTCTCCGATTCTCTTTGTAGTGAGAACAAGGAGCTCCCAGAGACTCCCGAGCGGGGTTATTGTGGCTCACCTTTGATGGCTCTCTGCAGGCAGGTGTTCACAATCACAGTTTAAACAACAACCGTGTTTGAAGTGGCACGAGTTGAACCGAGGGAAACGAATGAGGGTTTGATCTCTCCTTGGCTCTACATGAAAATAGCTGCACCTGAGAGGCCTCCTCGGCGCTTGACCACAACCGACAGCTCCACCTGCATCTGACAAAATCTCCCCCCCAGGATCTCTCTCCGCGTTTCATCCTCCTTTATCTGCCGATGAAAACTTATTTTAGTGCTCATTTCTTATTTCTATCCTTCAAGCAAAATACCCCCCTTTGAGATATTTTTGTTTTCAGCTCCCTTTTTGTCCTGGGAAATGACAACAAAATGACAGAAGTGATTTACGGCCTCGTATTGCACTTGGTAATTTATTGCAGCGAGCGGTAAGGCTCATGTGATTAGAGGGATCTTGTCTCTTTGAAGGGGTACATCAAAAAAAAGTGTTGAGTGACCACACGCCGCTGTTCGACTGTGGGAACCCCGGATCGACATCCATATTGCTCCAGGCAATGTAATTCTGATGAAAGACGAGCAAACCTATTTTGCTGCTGGCTAGAAATGTTTAGCTGAGGCTCGAGAGCGTAGCGGCGTGGGCGAGTCGTCGCAGCGAGGACGAGCTGCTTCATGTTCCTGCACGTGGGAGGTTCAGGTCTCTCGTTCAAAGAAACTTTTCCTCGGGGCACAGATTTACAGTTTGGTCAATGTCAAAACAGAGAGGTAATCATTACTGGAGAAAAGTGTAATTATACTTGTCTACATTAATAACGTAGAGGTAATTTCTACTTTCCACACCACATTGTTGTTGAGGCATAAACAGGAAAAGAGTTGCAAGTAAGACAATTAAAATAACTTAATTACCTCGATAGTATGTGCTTCTACAACTGTATCATGATGTGGCTGAAAATTAGTAAGAAACGTTTTAATAAACTAATTGTTTCAAACATTCTGGAGATAGCATAACGCCACGTCCATACAGTAATGAATTGTGGGTAGTTTAATCTTTCAAGTCTGCAGAAAGTCATCTTGAGGCGAATTAATTGTGGGTTTGGACAGCGATCGCAGACTCTCTGTAAACGCGCCCACAACAGCAGTGGGGTCCGGATATTTGGATTAAGCCTAAGTTTCTACAAACATGCTCTCTGAGGTTACACAAAGCACCGGCAGGCTACAGCTTTGAGATGAATGCTGTGAAATCAAAGACTGTTGTGCCCACATCTTTACAGAGACCTGTCTCCGCCAAAACCTCTCGGATCAAGCTGCTGCACTCAACAAGCGGACCTTGTTCTGGGCGTTCAGAACGCAGGACTCAAACACAGTCAGACGATTGATGGACTAGGTGTTACGCCATTGATGCTTGAGCTCAAACACGGTTAATGTTGAAGTGACAGTGTTACCCAACACCTTTGACCCAGACCTGACACGAACAGTAAAATGTTTTCACTGTCATATTTACACTTTTACATAATTAAAATACATGTTTTTTGCTTTTTAATGTTACATGAAAATTGTTTGCCTCGTGATATGTTGTAAAAAGGTTGCCATTCCCAGAAAAATAACAATGACATCAGCCCATTGATTCCCTATTGGGTGTTTCGTGGTCCGGTACTGAACTACTCAAGGTCGCGTACAGGTCCACAGCACGGTGGCCTAAATCACTGTATGCATGTTCTATGTTTGTGAAGCATGATTGAGTTACAAACTTTCATTTCATTATGCAACCTGTGCTCTATAAGTCATCCGTCATAGACATTTAAAGGGATATTCCGGTGTAAGTTTAATCCATGGTCTAACACACCTTGACACCGAGTAAGACTCCCCCTCAAGAGGTCAAGTTCGCTGACCGTTAGCTAGTTTTAGCAACCTCAGAAAAGACCGCACGAAAACAATACACTGCCGCTTATGCCTCTTATTATCGAGAGCTGACAGGGAAAAGAACGGAAGTAATGGAGTAATAATCAGACATTTTCATCCTTGAGCTGCGGAAATCTACTGCACTCGGTAATCGACTCGTCAGGGCTTCCCCACAACGAGCAGGCTGCTGGAGGAGAGGGTGAGTTGAGCTGTGTTTTCAATACAAATCCGGCAAAGCTAGCAGATGTTTGATGCTTCGTACTGTGTGCTGGGACTGTACATGTACTGTTGCTGAAGTTTGGTGCTGTTCTGACCATTAATTGTGGCTTTTTGATGGCGGTTTCTAGTTGGAGGCATAAGCTGCAGTGTATTGTTATCGTGCGGTCTTTTCTGAGGTTGCTAAAACTAGCTAAGCTAGCGGTCAGCAAACTTGATCTCTCGAGGGGGAGTCTTACTCGGTGTCAAGGTGTGTTAGACCATGGATTAAACTTACACCGGAATATCCCTTTAACCGAAACAACCGAGACTTACAGCCGTTGTTGAGAAACTGTAGTATAAAGCAAAGTGATGGACTGACTGAAACTACATTAAAGTTTAAAGTAAGTTAAGAACATAAAGTATCGACAAAGATGTCCCGATTTATGTTATAAATATGATTTTTTACGAAAGAATGACACATATAATATAAAATAACAGGGACACAAAAAAGGCAGCAGGGTCTGTTTCTGCTCTGTTAACTGCAGTGCAGCCAGTGTATTCATAGACGCAGCCAAAATCTGAAACTTCACTTATTCCAACTTAACTCCCCTCCGGAGGCCTATATCCATCCCAGGGTCACTGTAACTCGTCTGGAAAGAGGGGGGAAAAAAGGAAAGGGATGGGTGCCAGCAGTATGTGGGTGATGCAGACAAGCTTAACACCAAACTTTCCAGAAGCATAAATGTTCCCGGCACGTTTTGAGTCAGTCGAGCAGCCAAAACCATCCAGTCCCAACAGGCCTATCAGCGTCTGGGATCTGGTCTTACAGATCCTTCTGGAGGAGGGGGGGAGCACAGTGACCCACATACAACTGCAGTGTAGATTACAGTCCTGCTATCAGGACAGTGGGCCGTTTCCTTCACACAGTCCAGGTAAGCTATGAAACGCAGCGGGCCGTGTCGATTTACTCTGTGCTCGACAAATGACCATGAGGAATTTATGGTTGGCGCTGATTAGAGGTTTGTGACAAAAAAGCTCTTGAATTACCAGCAACGACTTCCACCGAGATAAGAGCCCTCATGTTTTTGTTGTCGGTCTCAAGGAGGGAAAATGAGAATGATTTAGACGGCGAATACCTGAGCAGCATCCGTATCGCCGGCTGAGAATGTGTCAGGCTTATCACCGAGATACACTCAATGGACACTTGACAAACACAGGCACTCAGAGGGCATTGTGAGCGATGTGATGCTGCGGCGTTCTCTCTTTTGTCCCTGAACAAGACTGACATTTCACCATCTCAGATATAAGCTCCTGTCTAGACACGGCGTTTTCTGTATTTTCAGAATTTCAGCAGCTTAACTTCGACGGCTCCAGAGGATTTTTTATATTATCGAGATGTTCTGGATGAACGGAGACATGTCGGCAATGTACATTTCTCCAAACGATAGATATTTTAAAACTTATTTTCTTTATGTTGTGCTCATGGTGTGGTTAGGTTTGGGCACAAAATAATCATAACCTTGGTAAGGCTCAGGAAAACATCATGTTTTGGCCTAAAATACCTGTTTTGGTTGCCACCAACACAGCTGGAGATGTCCTGACTTATCACCAAAAATATATATTTCTTGTTTTTGTTGCCACGAACAAGCTGAGGGACGAAACACGACCTTCTTCCTAATCCTAACGAGGTGGTTTTCAGGCCTAAACCTCACCAGATCATAAGCACAGAGTAGTCACAACAAAAAAATTGAACCTCAGTTGGCAAAGTCAGTTTCTGCAAATTACAAATAATGTATGTTGGAATTTCACATTTCTTTATGTTGCAACTTTCTTCACAAAAACCACCGGTTAGGGTTGTAGTCAAAGTTAATGTTTGGGCACTGTTTAAAACACTGTAAATTGTTTCAGTGTCTCCTGAAAAATCTCCAGAGTTGTCAAGTTTACAAATGTGAAGATGCTGTGGTCATTCAGGACAATCTGATAGTTTTGAGAAAAAGTCTTCAGCCATGTTTGTGCCGACGAAAACAGGTATTTTAAGCCAAAATACGATATTTTCCTAACCCTAACCAAGTGTTATTTATGCCTAAACCAGATCATAAGCACATAATTTTCACAACATGATACAGAAAGTTTTACCTAAAGAAACATAAAGTTAAAACAGAAACCGAATCTGACTTGACAATGATGATGATGGATGAAAAATCCGAGAACTACAGTCATTGCAATAGCAAGATTCTTGGACCAACATCCGCCTCCCAAGAACAACAATCACACACTTCTGAAAACGAAGCTCCGTCTCCCAGCACCCAGTCAGGCCTCCGTCCATCCTGCTAATGTGACAGATTTGGAGACGAGACAAATGGAGTAACTCTGTCTGAGATGCCTTCTGGACCGATAAGCCTGTTTATCCTCACAGACAGAAAAGACGCCGTCACTTCCTGTCGGCCCTTTTCTGCAAGAAGACCTGGTGCTCTTCTCTCCCTCTCGCTCTCAGAATGACTTTTTATGATGTCACTGTGGGTGTGTAGCGTATCCAGCCACAGTGAAATGTATGACTCCATGCAAATATTTATGCCTAGCTTTCCTCCGAACTCATTAGGGTATGAAACCGTGGATGAGTCATCCCTAAAGTCGGCAGCGGTGAGACTAAACACTGTTTGTGTTACAGCTGCGACGTCACTGGTGGAGGCCTGAATCCTGTGATGTTTGTGTGTCACTTCCAATAATTCATATCAAATCCAAAAATAAATGGATGAGATGACTGTTTGCTAACCGTCGCCGTTATCCAGGTGGTCATGGTGTCTGGCCACAATCTCCTCCAACGTGATTTTGCGTGGCACTGTTGGGACAGACAATAAAGTTTATCTATTCTATTCTATTCTATTCTCCACACCTACTATGAAAAATGAGAAAGGAAAGAAGCGAAAGTGATTTACACTCTGTCAATATTTATTTTTTTAAATATCATGTTTATCGATGATGCTGGTTATTTTCAACAGCCCAGTCCAATCAACGGTAAAGGGCGTCATTAGCAAACTATAACTAACTATATGACTAGAATCTACTAAAATTAGTAGAGTGCATACCTCTGCCAAGGTCCCAACAGTCCAGTTTAATTCGGTCAAGCTTAATCCAATATCAAAACATATTACTGATATACAGATTTCTATTAGATCAGCGTCAGGACAGTTATGAACTCACTCGTGGATACCTTGCCACGATCTGCACCAAAAGTTAATGGTGTCAACTTTTGTCCAAGACGCATCCTCCATCCAAGTTTCATGGAAATCTGTTCTGTAGTTTTTGTGTAATCCTGCCGAACAAACAACCAACACACAAACGGACACGGGCTCAGACACAACTACCTCGGTGAAGGTAATTCTCGACATCCACAGCGTAATGTGAAGTATATCTGCTTTACAAACCGCACGTCGTTTTTGCTAATCTACCTTTTTCAACAGCACATATTGTTGTAACATTTTGTTTTTGTGGATCATGAGCTGTTGAGGGAGCTGTACAGCCAACATGTGCCACATTTAAAACACATTTCTGGGTTGTTTCTATTTTAGAAGCTAGAAAAAAAGTGAAAAAGTCAGATGGAGATGAAAAAGTCAACCAAATCATTGACACTTTACTGTTTTAGCATCGTCTTACACCAGCCAGCTACGGTGTCACAGTCGTGTCAGTGGCAGGAAATGAGAAACTGCTTTTGTCTTCTTCATCGTGAAACTGAAAACCCAAAGTTACAGAGACTTGCGTAACTTTACATTACGTGTCATTACGTAAGTCTGTGCCTCAGGATACACAAAACCTATTCCACAGAAAAGGGGCAACTGTTTACTTACAGACGGAGTCATATCGCAGCAGATGTGCTGGCAGTGAAATGTGTCTCTGAATGACTGAATTTCCTTTTTACAGACCTCTGATCAGCTTTCGTTTCATGCCCGGCCAGTTTAATCAAAAGGCAAAGCGTGGGTGCAGGTGCAGCGTTTCATTTCCAGGTAAGATGAGGATTTGTTCAAGCACGAAACAGGAAAACCCTCCTGTTAATTATTAAAGACGACTCGGGGGGCAGCGGGCGAAGCAGCGAGGTGTGATGATTTACGGTGAATATGATAAATACGATGTGGAAAACGTGTCAAAACACGAAAGTCACATTACAAATCTCAGCCTTTATGTGAGATGATTTACACAAAAGTGTCTTTGTTGAGAAGGAAACCTGACTCGAGAGGAGGTCCGCTGATTTTTTTTGGCATCACTGGATGCAATTGTGGCTGTTATGCTTGTTATTACTGACTAACGTGTCTTTTTCGGCAGTCAAATTACACCCTTACCTGGATTTTTATGAGACTTGAGAGCATATTTACAGATAATAAAACTCTAAATTCTCACAACAGTGGGCTCCTTTGTTACCAAATCCTCAATCCACCAGTGTTTTCGGGCCCTGAGGGGCATGTACTGACGGGACAAACACCCCTCCTAAGTCACGGCTGCTGTACAAGCATCGTTGCATAACGCGGCTCACCCCAGAATTGCCCAATACCTGCACAAACAGCCAAGAGAAGGACACATTCTGTACTGTTTGCACACTCAGTCTTGTGTCCGAATGAGCCACTGCTGCCGGTTAAACATAGCTCTTCTTTTTGGGGGTTTCGTGCCCGGAGAGCTGATGTCACCGAGCGCCGAGCGGTGCCAGTCTGCAGCAGCACAGCTGAAAATTACAGGGCAACGCCGACAACACTTGCTAACATGGATACACTGCGAGGACCAAACAAACAGTGTCCCCTTTGTCTGTCTGGTGACGCCGGATTTAGAGTCTGTTCGGTTCTCACAATTCACAACAGTCAAACTGAGCCGCCACGATTGTCTCCAAAAGTCCTGCGAAGTTGTTTAATCGGCGCTTCCATATATCACCGGCTACAACAAAAAATGCTGGACCTACTATTTTTAGTCGTAATGACTCCCAGGAGCTATAAATACCAGTCTGAGTATTTCATAACACGTGGAAAATAACAAACTGTTGTCGAGTGTTAATGGGATGACAGAGAAGTGTGTCAGTTTCCTCCGAGCAGCAGCAGCAGCTCTGAGCTACAACACGACTTCGGTATTTTTCAGATTAAAACATCTGGATGTAGTTTTGGCTCCGCTTACTCAACTGGTCTTGCGCCACTTCTAGTCATATTTTTAGTCTTATCATATTGTTTTGGTTAACTGTTCATTTATTTTTGTCATCTGTTGCCTAATTTTAGTTTGTCTTCAAGTTTTTCATGCTGCTGTTTGGTCAGTTCTACCTTTGAAAAAGAGGTTTCCAGCCTCAGTGATGCCTGGTTCAATAAAGGTTAAAGGGGCAATGTGTAGTTTTGGAGAAGAATTCAAAGTCAAACTTTTAATTTTTAGGTAATAATACAAACTCATATATATATTTTTTCTGTAATTGAATAGTGAAGCTGTTCTCAGAGGACAATAAGGTCCAGAACACTGATTGAAAGCTAGAAAGGTGGCAGGGTCCGCCACATATAAACAAAGTAAAACAGTATGAAACTGTGTCGTCCTTTAAGCTCAGTTTGTTTATTCAGTCATGAAAGTTGATGAGTTGTTATATAATAATACAAAAAAAACACTAAGTGAAGATCTTTCTCCTCTGATTAAAATTCCTTCCCGAAAAACTACAAACTTCCCCTTTAAGATTAAGAAAAATGACACAAATTTCACAACTTTGGCAAGCTTTTAAATTTTTTTATAAGCCTGTAATTCCCCTAAAATTAGTTAGAACTGAAGAAGCCTCTTGGATGAGTCCAGCTGACTTTGATACAGCACTTAGAAATACAGAAGACATTTCTCTAAAACAGTTGACAAATCACTTTCACTCGTAAACGTCTCCGAATTTTTAAACCGTGGCGGTTTTTATAATTGTGAAACTTTCCCAGAGCCGAGAGAAGTTATTCTTCTCAGTATGACATAACTCTAATCTGGGGATGTGTCCATTTCTCTTAACCTCCTATTTTAAGGATATTTTAGAGGATAAGAGGATTAACAGCTTTCTTAATCTGAGGCAGATGATCCAATTTAATCCAGTGTTTGCACAACATCTCCTATCAGCGCTCCAAATCTGCATAACGGTATCGACACGTTCGCTGTCAGTCGAAATAAAAAAAAGGATTCTGCTTCTTTTTTTGTTGCTTTCCCTTCGAATATTCAACGAGGGCTCGGATGCTCAGCAGATGCCTCCTTCTCACGTTGCTCTTCGGGGCGGCGGTCATTATGCGTCTTGGCGGAGCGTCTCGATGGGTCACAGTTCAGCGGCGGAGCTTCAAATGAGGAGGAAGGGAGGCCTGGCAGGGATGGCTGCTTCTTCCATCTGCACTACCTGCGTCTCCGGTGGCTGCTCTCGCACTTAAAGACCCCGTAAAGTGTGTCTTTCATCAGCAAAGAGCACCGAGTACCCACGGATACCTCCGCCTGAACCCGAACACATAATGGGATCACACACAAAGGACGAGGCATACGAGGCTTTTACGGTCTCCCCTCGGAGAGTATTAGGAAAAAAACCCACAGGCTCTCTGATCAAGAGGCAGCATACCAGGGGCTGAAAACTGGGTTTGGAAAATAGTTTCTTGTGTGTATGCGTAGAGAAATTCCTCGGCACGAAACGTCCCACTTCACCATCTGATATGTTTAGCAGAGTTGCCCCACCTCAAAGCCCCCAGAATGCCGAGTATTTTCTTGATCTGGGCTGAGCTAAAGGGGAAGGCATGCGGGCCTGATCCCAGGGTCACCACGCTTAAAAGCTGATGTGGACAGCAGCCAGTCGGAGACAGACTGAAGCTGCCACAGAGAGACTCGGCGAGTTCATCTGCCTACGTGTGTGTGTCTTCTCGGTTTGTCCTCGTCCTGGTTCGGAGGTTTTTATGCGTCCTCACAAATGGAAACATCAGCTGGTGGGACGCAGTCCACGAGCCCCCCCTGGAAGCCGCCGAGGCATCCATCTTTTTTTCCTGCCCGGTTATAGAACTGCCTGCTCTGCCAGATGAGGAAAAGCAGGTCCATTAGCAGGAACCGCTGCCAGGAGAGAGCTGGAGGCGTGTTTGGAGAAACTGTATTGTTGCCTCTGATGAAACGCTTGTTTCTGACAAATGTCAACTTTTTCAGGGACTAATGAACGCAAGACAGACCGCGGTAAAACATGCGTAAAGCACCTGTCATGGCGGCCATTGTGCAGGTTTTCGAGGGGAATTTTCGGAGCCCGAGTTCAGCGAGGAGAAACTAGTGTCATGTTACCAGTTCAGTAAACTCTGAGGTATTGTCTGTGTCAAGAGATTGTAAAAACATCTTGACGTCCCCCGTTGATTTTTTGGATTTGGAAAGTGGAAGTGACCATATTTGGACAAGAGGGTGGACATCCTGACTGGATCTGACCGAGAACCAGAGGACACATCGTGGCAGCGACTCGTCAATCAAAGCAAAGCAGACCCTCATTTTCGATTTTACTCTAAGTGGGACCATAATTTACAAAACAAACGTCATGACTTATTGAACAAGACTTGAAACTAGCGATTGAGACTATAAACGTTATCACGGTAAACTGTTCACTAGCTGGTACATAACTCTGAACGCTGAACCAAGTATGTGTTCATTTCTCATAAGCTTACATGAGATCAGACTTTTCTTTTGACGCCAGTTCTGTCCTGTTAAAACTACAGTGCCCAGATGTTTTTAGGAAATCATGCAGCCTTCTTATATCAAAAAAAGAACGAGAACTTTTTAATCCTGTCTTAAAGATGTTGGTCTTCAGTGCAAACTAATGCGTTTTGGTTGACTTTGTAGGGAAATATCCAGAGATATGCTGCTGGTTCTGGTGTTTTCATGGGATTTTTTACTAATAAAATGTAGAAAAACATCAACTTTCTCCTTTAATATCAACTTCAAGAACTTCAGTATAGAGAGTTGATAATAAACGACAACACCATGTTCATGCTGGTTAGGTTTTTGTACAAAAACCACTTAGTTTGGCTTGAGAAAATATCATGTTTTGGCTTAAAATACCCGTTTTCGTCACCATAAACCCAGCAAAAAAATGTCCGTTCAAAATACCCAGTGGTTTCACGCTTCAGTGGTCTCTGGCTTGGCGGCCGTCTCTCCCAGTTTAGCTAGTTTTGGCTTAAAATATCTGTTTTGGTCACCAGTAACAGTGCTGGCGGAGATGCCCCAACTTCCTGTTAAAAATATCATTTTTCTTCGTCGCCGCAAACACGGCTGGAAGTTGTTCCGAGGTCTCCTTAAAAATATCCAGTGGTTTCATGCTGACGAACGTTGAGACGCAGACTCAAACTGTGGTCGCTGGCTTGGCAGCCGTCTCATCTGTAACCCCACCACCATCCCCTCCACCTTCGAATATAAAAGTCAGGTCGTAAACATGCGACGTGAACATGATATGTAAATATGTTACGAGGCCTGTGACGCGTACGAATGTGAATGTATCGCTGGTCTTGCAGGAACGTTCACTGCCAACATTTTTATCCTGGTGACTTGGCTGCCACATATTGTAGTTTGAGTTGTCTTGGAGCCAACAACCATCGGAGGAACTGCGTGTTAAGGCACCAACACCAACAGCAAAAGTATGGAAATCAGGGGCCAAAATGTATTGCTCACACTCTTAACTTTCAGAATAAAAGAATAAAACAAACAATAAGTGAATAAGTGGAATGACCTCCAATCTTTGGCCAGCAAAGACAAGGAAAAGTGCCCGCAGAAACATCTGAATTACCAGGTTTTACACGGCAGCTACATGTTTAATACAGCACCAGCACACTAACTATCTGCCCAGATTGCCATAATAACAGGGTTCCCGTCATAAATTGCCCCCCCCTCCCTCCTCCCATCCAGAGAGAGATCCACCCCTCGTGGCTCACCAGCCAGGCAGCACATCTTAACTCCGTGACACTCCTGAACCCCGAAGCCGCAGAGCTTTCACCAGTGAGGCCCCATGGAAAAATTAAACTGGACACTGCGAGGAAGCCCAGCTTTGTGGTCGTGGCAGGGGAATATGATTGCATAAACATACGGCAAAGCCTCAACCCGGTGGTGATGTGACGAGAGGCAGGCAGGCAGGCAGGCAGGGAGGCTTTTCATGCGGGTCTGCAGGGCACATACTGTTCCCGGAAGCATCGCCGGTTCTGCCAAGGCCCCCCTTCCGAGTTCTACACAGGATGGAGACGGACGTTTATCTACGTAGAACCAGGCCAGGCGGCAGCGACAGCCATCCTCAGTCACTGTTTATTAAAAACAGGCCTAATTATCCGGCCTGCCTGAGCTATTTCGGTCCGCAGCGAGCAGGTGACTTTGATTATTAGAGCAAAGTGGGTCGGTCGTTGTGTTCGTACGTCATTCACCTTCTAACCTGAGCGTGCCCTCGCCAGAAAAAAAGACTCCAATTTTTCAATTAAAGCCAGCCATTACTGTGATAGATCCTGTGTGGGTCCGCGACCAGCTGTGTTCCTGACATCATCGATGACTGGTGTGTGTTAATGTGTGTGTGCTCAGTGCATTGTAAAAACAAGCCACTAGATGTTGTGACTGATATTTCGCGGTTGATGACTAACCGCAGAGACTTAAGATGTAAATTCTCTTTTTCGAGGGAATACACCTGCCAGTTAGCTGTAACTGATGCGATCTGACACAACTGTGCAGCAGTTCATCCTTTTCTTAATGAAGGCTGACGCTCAGTTATTGTTGTTGACTGTTTTAAAGAGGTGTTGATTCAACTTTGTGGTTTTTCTTTGAGCGACTATTCATTATTTTATATGTCAGATATAGACCAACACATGAGCAAATTCCAAAAAATAATGGAAACTACACATTTTTCTTGCTTTCGTATTCTTGCTAATGCTAAAAAAAACACCTAAAACCTCAATTGTTTGCATGTTGGACTTTAAAAAGGAGTAAGTTGAAGTTGAAATGTTTCTATTGGTCAGAAAGTTGCAGAAACTTACATGTCAAACTCAATATCTCTCTGCATTTTTTTTTTACAGCGCTGGCTTTTTGTTGTCAGGAGTGTTCATCATGTCATTCAGTTCTCCTGGGTAAACAAACCATCCGTCCCCGACCTCCTCTCTAAGCTGACTTCCCTCTTTACCGCCACAATAATGACGACAGCCACTAGAGGCTGCTGCCTCCAAAGAAATGAACTACAGTTGTGTAGTTTGTTGTCCTAAAACCTGGAACCCAGTTAGCATTGTTGCACTTCTGGTTCCCTCGTCGCAAAGTCTTAATTTCTTTTAATCAGTTATCAGTTAAATGTCTAAAATAAAGTCTGTGATTACCACAAGTCTAAGATATTTACATGTTTGGTTCTACAACATAAAATACATCATTAAATGTCCCACAATTGAATTATTTAACGCTTACGTGTCTTAAAAAACGGTGCTTACTAACAAGTGGCTAAATGAGAATTTGTCAGGGACATTAAACGTCATCACAGCGAACACAGAGACTCATCTACTCACTAGTCCGTCTTTACAGGCCGACTTCAGCTACAAACTATTCTAATTCTAGAATAACGTGTAGTAAGATGTTTAGTGGTGGTGACGTTCAAGTTACGCGACCGTAGTTTCGTCTGTTTACAGCCTAACGTTAGCTTTTTACTGCTAGTGATTTCATTCACGCTTCGAAAATCACAAAAGTAGAGTTCATCCGTGAAGACTATCTTGCTGAGTATCAAGAACTTGTGTTTGTCACAGAGATTATTTTTGGCGTTATTCAAAAAATCCAAAGATCTCATAAGCTTCTTGTCGATGGAACCAGGGAGATGCTAACTTCCAGGTTAGCCTACATTAATATGTCATCGCAGGCATGTGGCGGTTTTAATGGTGGCAGCCTGGCACCATTTCTGTCTTCCTCACATCTCCATTATCGACTACATCAGTGAATAAACTTGTGTTTTCTGGTCATTGCAACTCAAAGAAAGTGATTCAGATGTTGTTTCAGCAGCGGTGCCAAGAATAACACCTTCATTACACACCGTTATTACAGCTGCTCCTGTCAGGTGACTGTAAACCTTCCACAGAAACAAACCATTAAATATGATCACAGTCTGTATGATGAAGGTCTTTCTGTTGCTTTTGAAGGTAAATGAATATAAATATAGATATAAATCAGCATTATCTCACAAAGCGGACACATGTTTGTCGACAAACTCTCTGAAGAAACTGTGCGCTTATTTAACGATTCACTTACTTATTCCCAAACTGGATACGTGACAGTTTGGACGGGAGCTCTTCCTTTGTCTCCCGCCGTCGTCGTAAAATAAACTCATCAGTCTCGCAAATTATCCGGAGTGCCAAAAAGAACACTTCCGCTATCTGTTCCTCATCGTGTTTTTTTCCCCTCCTCTCCCACTCTGATGAGCTCATTTGCATGTTATTATCTCGCCGTCGTCCGCGGGAGGGAATTGAATTTGGAATGCAAATCGCAGAAATAATTACTACTTGGCTGCGCGCGAGCAAATAAGCCCCCGTTTGCAATTTTAATGGCATCATGCGGAAGAAATAGGACGGAGCGCTATCTTTTATTTATCCACAATTTCTTTATTTGTCTCTTTTCATTTAATTTGCTTTGCTTCTCTCTGTCGGAGATTAATTGTTTACCCAAGGAGGAATGTTCATTAACTAGTCATTAGTCTGCCTTTGTCGGAGTCGACCGTTGGTTACTGTGAGTCACCAGAGTGTTCTTTAACAGATTGGTGTGAGGATTAATTCAAATACCACGACAGACTTCTTCCTCCAGACTGAACGCGCTCAAGCCCAAACAGATGTCGCCGTAATCACGAATAAATCATGGTGTCGGTTTACCGATTTTAATTTCGAAAAGTGCAAACACAGACGGGTCCGGAGGAGATACGAGGAAAGTTTAGTGATTTGAAAAGTTATGTTGGTTTGATTTTGATGATACGTCAGCAGTGGTGGAGGCGAGTGTTCACGAGAGGTCGGGAAGATATCAGAGTTTTACGACAAGATGCCTCGATACCGTTAATCTCCGGCGGGACGCCAGGGGCAGGACAGGAAGCAGCCGTGGGTGCAGGAGGGCCGCCGTCTCCGTCTGACCTCAGCGACTGTCTGTGGTTTCCACCTGAAAAAGCAAAGAAGCCAGCCGCCGGCCTCGCCGCTAGACTCTCTGACAGGCCTGTCTAAACACGGACAGAGGCTCATCTCTGTCATCGGCTGGGCGCTGGTGTCACACAAACACTGACACACATGTTGACTCTATCAGCGGTTAAAGACGAGACGTAAGCGACGTCTGTGATCAACAAGAACATCTATAAATGTGACTGATGTCATGCAGTTTGCTTCTCTCCCTACAATCCAACATGTTCAAACTGTACACAACATATTTAACTAGTGACCGTGATTATATTGTGTTTTATTGCCTGATTTTGCTGTTTTATATTGTGTGTTTGAATCAATTTGTTTATTAGACTTTTGTGCAGGTTTGGAGCGACTGCACTGCGGTGGGAGATGGTCGTTAGCGGAGCAGAGAGACCAGACGTTTCTTTAAGTCCCCGCAAAATGAGTCGTTTGACTGTCATGATTTGATCCACTCGGTCCAGTGAGATTTGGAAAGCGTAGAAGAGACGCACGATTAAATTCTTTCATCCCCCCCGAAGTTAACCAGCTCGGTCGGCAGAGGTTTGTGGTTCACGCTGGATATCAAAGTATTTTCATAGCTGGGAAGTCGAGTTTTTTTGGCTTCAAAATGCCGCTGAGCAGCTTTCATAGGAATAAACGGAGCTCTGCTTCTGACACTCCGTCCAGATGTAATATAACATCCTAGTGAGACACTCAAGAACATTTAATATCAGATACTTCAGGTCTTTTACTCAAGTGTTATCCATGAGTAAGTAATATTTTAATATATCTTTACTTTTGTATAAGTATGACTTACACGTATAATTACGTATAATACACTGTCCAAAAATAGTTAGAGTCGTTGGGATTTATACACGTGTGCATGGATCTGCAATTAGAGTTAAATGAAATGTGTTTCTGGGGACCAAAAATATTCACAAAGTAGCTTCAGTGTTGCAGGATTCTCCTAAACAACCGAAGGAGATGGAGACTCGTTCTAAAACAAATAAACTCGCCTCGTCTGTAACGAGCTCGACGCTGACAAGCAGATTCATTTCATCTGGCAACTTCGGGCGACAAAATACTGAGTTGTTTATTCAGGAGGGTTGAAACCTGTCGATGACATAAACAGACACGAGCGCTCACACTTTGTCATTTTCCGTCTCCTGCCCTCGTCTCCGTCTCTCTCTGACACACACCAGCACAACAGGGAGCTGAGATAATCCTCTCAGAGCGGCCGCCGTGATGACGCGAGGCCGTGGGTGGTCTTAATGGTCAACAACTCCTCTGTCTCAACAAGCCGAGAGAAACCAAAGCTGATGTGAGTCGACGAGCGGCTCCTCTCTTCTTTCGTCCGCCCACCACAGAAAATCCTCTCGTCCGATCAATAATGAACTACTTCTGCTGCCAAATTCAGCGACCTGGGAGAACCAGCTGTTGACAAAGCTAATATTAGCTTGTCGGTCGTGACTGAGTGTAAAGGGTCACATGAGGTGGTTGAAACATCTGACGTGACGTTTGATTTCCACCACGTTTTATCTTTCAGTAACTTGACTTGACAAAATGTGGTTACCTGGAAAACAACTAGCAGTGAATAAGAACCTGGGATTGACTTTATACACAAACCTCGTAATGGATTTAAGAATATCTGGTGCGACCCGGTCGGTCCAGGTGTTTTGGTTCACGTCTGTATTTCAAGTGCTTTTTTCTTGGACAGGCCGCAGCAGCGATGGAAAGAAAGACACGAGCCTCTCAATAATCATTCATCTCCCTCTGACACCTCCTGACCCTCCTCCAACGCTGAATATTTCCATCAGTCACCCAGCAGGACTCGCTGCCTGTTTCCATGCGCGTCCCGCTCCATGTCGAATCCCCCGATGACTCCAAACCTAGACTTAGTAAATCTCCCGGTGAAGCCTTGGCAAGCCTCTCGTCGAATGATAAACTGCGCACATGTAATGTCTCCTGGAGTAAAGTGGCAGTCTGCGAGCAGCGAACCGACGGCTGGCTGATGAGGTAACGCTCGTCTGCTCTGTTATTGTCGGAGAGCAACGTCAACCGGAGAATCACATCAGAGAAGCTGAAACGAGCCGATGAGCTGAAACTTGTGCAGCAATTACTCTCCATATTTCTGAGATAAGACTGTCGTGTCGTTTCACTTTCCTGCCTGGACCAGAGAAACTCAGCAGCAACAATTCCACAGAACATTTCGTCATCGCTGAACAATCACCAGATTTAAAATGGAACAATACACCTGTTCTGACAAGCAGTTACCTTTATCACATCAGCTGCAGAAACACCTGGACTGAAGAGCTGCTGTCTGTAGATTGATTTACAAAGACTGTCACCACTTTTATGGGAATTCCTGCTTTTGGCTTTGTCGCAGGAAGACGACACTCTCAATCTTAATTCCACCAGAAACTTAATATTTAACATTTTGAAGCATTTCATTAGAAAATTTTCCAATCGTTAATGCAGTTTATTGGGAGATTTAACTCACAACCAAACAGCTGTTTCTACTCTGACGGATCTCCAAAGCATTTAATATTAAATAAACTAATGTATCAAAAGGAATTGTCTTTATTATTTTGTATTTGCATGTATATATATGCTGATATACAACTGGTTGACCGATTATCAGCCTGTCAGTAAATACAGGATTCGTCTAAAAGGTGTAATACAAGTGAAAAGTTGCAAGAAAAAGGAATTTCTCCACTAAAGTACCTCAAAATTGTACTTCAATATGGTACTTGAGTGAATGTACTTAGTTACATTCGTTGTCTGTCAGTAGATTCTTCTGACTGTGGAGACTTTGACTAGCATTCTTTATGCTAAGCTAGGCTAATCGCCTCCTGGTTCAAGGCAAGGATGTGACATTTAAACTTCTGGAAGAGGGAGAAAGAGTTGTACGGCTGAGGTGTCGTCATCAGACAGCTCCTTCTTGGTTATTTCTCCCACAGACTGAATAAAACTACTCCGAGACATATTTGAAATTGATCCAGTGTCAGAAATGCTGAAAAATAACCACTGTTTTGCTCTGAAGATGCATTTTTTGCTGAACGACAGCTTGCAGTTTGCATTTCCTGTGACTAGAGTACTTCAAAATAAAAGACAAATTTAAATTAGTATGGAACATCTAATAAAACATATTTAATAAAATAAATACTTTGCAGGCTGGATTACATTGTAATATTTGACATCTTGTTGTGGGACTCCCGGGTGGCCGACGGTTTAAGACCCCTGGATTAAATTATTTAATCTTCCAGATACATTCATGTCATTTCACAGGGGATGTGACCCTCAAAAAAAATGTATCTACTCTTCTTTCACAATGTAAGCTTGTGGGAAAAAGTATTTTTGGGCCCCAGTGCATCACGTCAAGCTGTAATTACAGCGTTTGGCCACTACGAAGGTTGGCCTCGAGGCCTGGCGCTCTTCCTGGGTGCTCGGTTTAAAGTCTCATCTAGCTCTTGTAAACAAAGCAGCCAAGAACATTTCATCACAACAATTACAGTTCATCCTCAGCTTATTACATTGCAACACGGTCGATTTGGTGAGCGTGATTTGACGTCTTACAGGATTTGTAGGCGTTAAGTAAATTTCTCAACCAGTTATCACTTGTTGCCTTTTGTTGCTGATGCAGATCAAAATGTAGCTTTCTTAAGTATCAAGTTTAACACGACTCATTCAGTCACCCTGTTAACATGTGGACTTCTGATTAGACCTGATAAATAATAAACTGTTTCTCTTTTATCGCCCTGCTTAGCTTCTCTGTGGGACACAAACAAAACAAAGATTTAAAGCTCATTTGGGTGCAGGACCTGTAAAAACAGAAGCCTCATGAGTAAACAGACGAAGCCGTCCGTTCATCATCGACACGGCCGTGGCAGGTTTAACATCTGAGTGACGCTGGAGCGGGGGGGGTTAACTGTCTGGTATCCAGCTCCATGTTCGCGAGTATTGACTCGACTCTCCCGAGGGCGCAGAAAGAACAAATGTGGTGTGTTTTTTTTTTCTTCTTTCTCTTCTCTTTAACAGGAGACGTTCCCTAAAGAAAACAGTCCTCACATGCAGCGCTGTCAGCTCGCCGTCCCTCGGCAGCTCTGAGCACACGATGTGCTGTCAGTCTGTCTGTGGACGGATCCCCGGGGACGCTCCGGAAGACGAGACCGGTGTGAGATATGTGATGAGTGCAAAGGTCAGGAGGAGGAGGGGGGTTTCACTAAAACTTCAGCTATACGTCCTGTACCATCGCTGCCTCGCAGATGCCTCAGATTCACTCATGTGAACCTGCAGACGGCCAGAGGGCAACATGTTAACATGTTCAAGATCCTTTTGTTTCAGGCGCAGAC
This sequence comes from Lagodon rhomboides, assembly GCA_039737535.1. NCBI lineage: Eukaryota > Metazoa > Chordata > Actinopteri > Spariformes > Sparidae > Lagodon > Lagodon rhomboides. Next base: position 7,211,831 of record CM077799.1, read on the forward strand.
AATACAACCAGAAGAGCTGAATGGTCATGTCGTCATCGTGGACAGATTGTGAGACAACAGCCTCTGGACACAAACATGTAAAACTTTCCCCTCAGTCCTTCTAATAAACTGAGTCAGTTTTTCTTCTCCTGGTCATTTTGCATCTTCTTGTGGACTTTTGGACGACTCCTTGCATTCGTTTTGCATCATTATCTATTTGATTTGTGGCTCTTCATGGTTGTTTTGTGTCTTTGTGGTCGATTTTTGTGTCACTGCATTCATTTGACATTTCTTTGTATTCCTTTTGTGTCTCATTGTGTCCAATTTATGTGTTATATTTATATATCTTTGTGTTGTCTTTTCTTAATCATCATGTTGTTGTCTTTGATCTTTTTGTGTCACTGAATTTCTTCATCATGACTTTGAATTCATTTAGTGTCTCATTGTGGTTGTTTTGTGTCTGTTTCTGGCCTTTTTACAGCTTTTGTACTTTGGAAGTCTACGAGATGCAGTTAAAAGCTTCCCAAGAAGCTGATAAGTCGACCTTTCCCTGTCCAAATTGACAGTTTTTTGTGTTTGTACTCTGATTACACTGATTATAAAAATGTCAAAGTCAGAGTCGCAGTAAAAAATGATTCAGTGTCGGCTTCTCTACTCAAACAGCAGATGTTTTTTTATTTTTTAACATGTGTCAGTGTATTGATATTGGCTTTAAAAATGTAGTATCAGCTGGGAAGTTATCTTAGCTCCGAGGCCAAACGAGCATCACTCGTAACTGCGCTTTTCTGTTGGATTTCTGCTTTAATCGTCAGGATTACTCCTCACAAAGTCAAGAAGTGAGGCGTGTGAGATGAGGCCCAGTCGATGGAGGTCATGGATTAACCCACCCGAGCCGCTAATGCCGGAGCGACTCTTGCAGCATCCACAGCGGAGCGCTGACAAGCCTGAACCTGGCGTTGCCTTTTTCAGGTAAACCCCGCGGCAGACGTGGGAGCTGAAAGATGATCTCCCTGCGTGCTGTGATCCCTTCAGCCTGGGTTGAGGAGAGAGCAGTGTCTGGTTTCCAGTGTTTCACGCAGGACAGAACGTACCGAGGCCTCTCCGCTCCGAGCTTCTGTGGGAAAACGGCCAACAAAATGCGAGAGCCTCACCCCCAGTGGAGAGTGTAACGTGAGCGCTGGCCACTTAAAGCACAAGAGAGATCAGGTATTCCCCCGCCTTGTTAAGAGGAGTCCTCGGGGACAGTGGAGGGACATATGCCACCGTGCAGCTCAATGAGGCGTTGACTCACGAGGCCGAACGAGAGAAAAGAGGGTTGTTCAGGTGAGAAACATCGCTTCTTCCCTTTATGACTCATTTCTGAATGAATACACAAAGATAACAATAATACTGGGTTTATTTTCAAAGCACCTTTCAAGAGTGGAAGCATCACGAAAGTGCTTCACAACTGCGGCTCATGAAGATGCTGCGGCCAGAAGCTCCTCCTTCGGTTTTGTTGCTGAAACTTGTTCAACTCATGGCAGATAACTGTCATCATCATTGGAGAAGAAAGCAGGTGTTTTTATCTAAGAGCAGCGGACTTTGAGACCATCTAACCCGACCGTCTGGATCGTCCCAGGGAGGAGGAGGGTCGGAATAAGAGCTTTACTAATCCAGCTTGGTTTGAGGCTGCTTCTGGCTAATGTCTGGTCGCAGTAAATGGAAATGGACAAAATGGGACTCAGGCTGGCCAAACAACGTGAAATCAGAGACCTGTGTCCACCACAACATCTCTGGATCAAGCTCTTGCACTTGTCGGGCAGACTGTGTTTTGTACCAAGGAGACATGGACTCAGTGTTTACATCATTGATGCTTGGTGATCAAACCCTGTGATCACCAAGCATCAATGGTCGTTATAAAACCCTGTGTTGTAAAATGACAAATAGATTTACTCTGTACCTTGTACAACAGAAATAAAGAAGGAAAAACAACTCCTGTGTGGAAGCAACTACCTCAAAAGCACAGTCTCATTTTGTCTTGAGCCTGGAGCGAGCGACGGATCACAAACCCTGATCAGCGGACCTCAGAGTCCTACTTGTATTATACGGCTCAGTAGCTCTTTAATGTAGGCAGGTGCTTGGCCATGCAGGGATCTGACCGGATTACCAGGAAATGAATTATGAATTGGATGTACAGACATGAGGATCGGTGTTACATGGGAAACGTTTGGTGGACTTGTAAGTGGTTTATGGATGACTTGCCAAGACAGGTGAGCAGTGAGATTAATGTAAGTGCCGTTATGAGCTCTAAACCAAAACTTTAAGAACTGGTCACACTCAGTGTTAAGCTTCAATTGGTCAATATCCAATATCAATAGTTCACAGTCTAGATATGTTAAGGCTGTTTTTGTATGTATTTGGAGACCACTAAATTAAACAAGAAGCAGTCAAAAGGAGATAGATTTCTTGTTCACACACAGCTGGCCTTCAGCTCAGCCCGTCACGGTTCAACAGGTGTTTTTACCATCAGACATTAAAGACTCAACAACAACACTGCTGCTGCTGCTTCCCTCTCAGTAAAACCCTGAGCTCTAACCTTCATCTGAAACCGTCAACTGTAGCCTAGTTGGACAGGACTGCGCTCCACACAGAGACACAACTAACGTCTTGGTCACACAACATCACTGTTAAGTTTTAACTTTCTGTTTCGTCATCAGGAATCTTGAGTCATTGTGGTTTTGCGAACTAAAACTGATTAAGGACAGAAGGGTCACAGACGACAAGATCTTTCACCAGGAGGAATCCCTGATGAGTCAGTCTAGACTCACGAGCTATGTTTGGTCACCTTGAAAATTACGGGAAGTGACACAGTAGGAAAAACGAAACCATCGTGGGAAACTTTCTCTTTCTCAGAAATGTTTTTTCCACAGAAATTGAGCAGTCTCACTTGCTTTTCAGTCGTGTTGCTGTCGTGGTTTCTGGCTGAGGTTGGACACTTTAGTCTCTGCTTCTCGATTCCTCCTCTCCACTAAACACATCCTCATACATAAAAAAACAACTGAAAAAGGTTTACGGTAAATAAACAGCTGTACGCTTGCAGTTTAGGCAAGAAACCTCCTTGGTTAGGTTGAGGAAAACATTGTGCTTTAGCATAAAGTAACTACGTTACAAACATACTGCGTTATATACGTAACTTACATTATGACCTTAAAATAACTAACAGTTGACCGGACATGAACAGTAGACTCCTAGATGAAAGTCCAGTGCTTGTTTAACTCAACCATACGTCACCGACCTCCTCCCTAAGCATACTTTGTCGCCCTTTCTGCTACCTCGTCTGACTTCCTTCTTTGCTGCCGTAATAGTTACTATGGCCACTAGAACTTGACGCCACAAGAAACATAAGTACAGTATAAACATACGTCCTCTCGCATTCGCATATTTAGCCTGCTTTTTATCTTTTGTGAGTCCGAGAGGCATCAGCAAAGTCTTGGATCACTTAGTTAAAAAGTTGGCACATAATGATCGAGCACCACTTTGGGAGTGCCTGGCCAATGCCGATTTGACCTGGGGGTTGTTGTTGTTGGCAATCCCCTAAAGGAAGGGGCACAATCCTGCAGTGAAAACTCAGCATAAAAGTGAACCTCAACAGAAATGTTATGAGGGGAAATTCACCTGGAAGATCATAATAATTTAGTGCTAAGTGAAGCTAAATGTAAGCCAAACTCCACTTAGTATACTTGGCCTTTAAGACTCATTGTGGTTCAGTTAATCTAATTTATACAACATAGGTGCATTGTAAGCGAATCTACTCGGGAAACATGAGGGACTTTTCGGTTTATATTTGGATGTTTTAGATTAAGAACATCAGAACTGTGTCTAATAATTTAACCACCTTTTTTATTCCCCTCTGCATCGATGCTGACGTTGCATGTAGTCGATTTACAACCTCTGTTCTGCTGTGTTCAGACGAGAGGAACCTAACCCCCCTCTGGCACCGCACCAAAAGTCTGGTTCTTCGCATAAAGAAGGAATCTTACACTTCAGCACAATGGGGATGTTTTATTTTCCGGTGGAGATGCACACGCTCAGGGCCTGGGTTGTGTGTGCGTATGCATTCATTAACAGGTGTGAGGAGCTGAAGAAACAAGACCGTGTTAAAGAAGGGGATTTCTGGGAGTGAATGTTTAACACCGACGTGTAATTCTCAACCTGACTGGCTGTTCTGTCCCAGCTCAGAGTGAGTTACTGTCACAGATCAGAGACTGTTTTCCAGAAAAAGACTGAGCAGACGCTGACGTGCTTCTTGTGGTGTCAGTCTGTTTGTTAACTCATTACTGAGACCTTCAACGGTGAGAAACCAGATTTTCAGCCATGCCAGACGTTGATGTTTATGAATAGTTGTACAGACGTTCACATTTCCCAGATGATGGATCCAAATGATTCTGATGATCCTCTGACTGTTGTGGTTTTGAGTGAACTGTTTAAAGGTTAACTCCACTAATTTTACACACTGAAATGTGTTTACAGGTCCTGTGGAGTCGTGCTGCACACGTAGAACAAAGTAGAAAAAGCCTTTTGTGCTAAAGTGGCTAAGATGCATTGATGGTGGTAGTGATGGCTCTTCTGTATCAATTTTGATTTGTTTTTCACCTGTCGACAATATGTCTAACAGTGTTATAAGAGAACTGCTGTAGACTGTGTAAAATTGGAGTTACCCTTTAACTATTGGATGGTTTATTATTCAGTGGGTCAAGAATTTGTCCAAAATAATGCATTATTACGGTTCTCAGACTTCTTCTAAGACCCGCCCTACTCAGCTTCTGATTCACTTGCGTGTATAGTTTTTGTATGATTCAAGCCTCGATGGCTTCTTGATCCTGGTACCCGCGCTAATTACATCCATTAAGTTATTTTTTTAAAGGACAAGCCTGAGAAAAGCAGTGAGGTTCAACTGGTATGCAACTTCTTCCCATCAAAAAACCTGGACAAATCTGACAGATCTTTGATGGGCTAGACAACAAGAGGAAGGGAGATAAAAACAGCCTTGTGTGGAGCTGATGCAGTGGATTGTGAGCTGTAGTTTCCCCAGTAAACACACCAACCACTTTGGCTCACGCAACTGCAGTGTCTGCTCTACCGGAGGTCGAAGAGGTCAGTGTGTTTACCCGGGAAACTACGCCTGATAAACCAGCACCAATTAAAACAGCACAAAACAGTACATTTACTCACACACAGTGCTTGAGTACAACTTTGTGGTACTTTACTTGAATATTTCCATCCTTACTTTATGCAACTTCATACTTCTTCTCCGCTACACAGACACCAGACCAGACTTTGGATTGAATAAACCATCAGTTGCCTGTCGGGTATAATTTGAAAACAAGCTTTAGTTCAATAAGTTCTCATCTGAATCTTATACTTACAAATCAAAAAAAATCAGACGCTTCAATTACCCAGCAGGACACTGAAGCATAATTTCATCCCTCTATGAAAACAGTGATACCACACTCTCCCACCACCAGGCACAAAGCCATGCCATGGATTACTATTGTACCTCAGAAGCTACGAACTGGTTTCCAGCATGAACTCATTCTGGATGAACATAAGGATTCCTGGTTTTCCTCTTTGAGTGCGTCTTGTTCCTGCTAATGGGGCTGCTGGGAGGGCAGAGCAGTACATGGGAAACAAGCTTGTTAAATCATCCTACAGCAGGATTTCTATGGGCTTCTCTTTTGTGTGACAAAAGGGGGTGAAAACAAAACCAACTGGCTTATTTGTTGGTTTTGTTATGCAGTAAAAAACCTAGCAGTAAACGAAGCACATTCCTCACAGTGAGAAACAGCAGAAGACATGTTAGTTAGGGCTCAGATGTTCGCCAGGAAGAGGAGGTACTGAACTGTGGCCTTTCTTTACTTTAAAAAAAGGATGTTAACTGAAGCTAATCTGTTCACTAACCGCCTCGTTTAAACTGTTTTATTGGTGCTGTTTTTCAGCCTTTTTTCAAACCAAAACCTTTCTCACATCTTGAAACGCCCCATTAGTGAAACAGTATAAAGAGCGTGAGAAAAGCCCAAGACGCCGTTGCATCTGGAGTGTAAGTGACATACTTTCCTGACGTATCTATTATTACGGGACTTACGTTACATGATTTACATAACTTTCTTTACTTGAGTAACGTGACTGGACGTAGTTATTTTAACCCAAACTATGATCCTTTCTTAAACCTAACCATGTAGCTTTTGTGCCTTAGACTAACTAAACCATGACCTTTTTACAATGGTTTAACAGTCCAAAAGACTTCAGATGTGTACTGTTTGTCTGGCTTTATTTTGAAAGTCTAAACAGCCATGTTCACGTGCAAAACAGAAGCTAGAGAGGTAGCTAAAGCATCGTAGCATAGTAGCCGAATTTGACGAGCTGGCAGCGATGGCGGCCCGACCTCAGGTTCTCAGTCAGATCCGATCAGGACATCCTCCCCAAATCCACCTTCTCGTCCAGATATGGTCACTTTTGGGTGAAGCCACACTGGGTGTACACTTGGTTTATCCGCTCTAATGCTGCTTAACTTGCTACTAATTTCACTAATGTCTCTTTGGTCCAGTTAGACGCTGCTGTGTTCCTTAATCTTTGAAATCAGCGCTGAAAAACACCCTGTTTCGCTGTGACATGTAAGCCACAGCAAACTTTGTTTATTTAGTTATTCAGCCTGCCAGCTGCTGTCAATTAAACACTTTAGATCAGATAAAGTCAAGAGAAGAAATGTGAATAAACAAATAAGTTTAAAAAGACACACTTAATCTAATTTGAGCTTAAAGGCCAAGGTCAGTTGAGGATCTGAATGTTCAAACTGTGACCAGGACAGCGACAGTCTGGCTGCAGTTTACACCGAAACAAGCTTGTGTTTCCTAAATAACATGCGCAGGTTGGACGGGCACCACAGGTAAGAGTCAGGCGCTTTTCTGTTGACATATAACCTTGGAATTCATTTAAAAGCATTATAATCCAGGAGAAAGGCTCTGAGGTAACGCGATGTTGAATCATCACAGTTTAACCAGATTGGATGAACTCTGTTGGTCTTTAAATCTCCTGTTTGATGCGTCAAGATTATCCAGCAGAAAGCCCTTCGCCGCGCCGCCAGTTTGTTGACAGTGCAAACGCGTTTGTTGACCTCAGTTCTCCCCGGGGTGCTCTTCATGTTGTCTGGGATGAAGGCTGAACACCAGACAAGCCCGGCCGGTGAACCCAGCCATCGGCCCAAGGCTGAAGGGATTTCCCCGTGTATAAACAATGGTGTGATCGTTCCCAGTTCACACACGCACACACACACATTTATTATGTCTACGGGCCACGTGTCCAAATCTTGATGATTTTCGGCTTTTCTTTGTTTTATATAATAAACAATTGGACCAGTGTTGGACCGTATGTAACAAAAAAACAAGACATTTGAAGACATCAGCTCAGACTCTTGGAATTCATGATGGGTATTTTTCCGCTATTGTCCAGATTATCATCAGATCAGCTGATATTGCCAATAATAGTTGCAGCCAACCAGTTTAATTTTTGCACAATTGGAAAAAAACAATTTCCAATGCCAGACAGTCAATTCGTCGCAACAACACGAAGCCTCCATTTGGGTTCCTCCTTTATCGTCTCGTTTCATTGTGCCAAAGTTTCATTGTCGTATCAGCTCACTTCATTATGTTTCACTGTGTTTGCTGTCAATCAGCCGCTGCCCACACAAAGAAGGAAGAAACCTCTGCCAGAAAACGGAGTGAAAAATTTGTGTGTCTTTGTTTTGCTGGAACAGAAATTAATTTCAAGCTCGGTTTGACACAAAAAAAATGATAAGAAATATGCTAATAAGAGGGAAACACGAGGATGACAGCTCGTCGCTGGCAGATTGGGAGACTGTAAAGTAAAGGTACGCGAAGGTGAATAGTCAAAAAGTCAAGAACAAAGCTCAGATTTTGAGCGTGATGCTGAGACATCCTGACAGTTCGGCGAAACAAAGCTGCATCTGTTCTTGTGCTCTGCAGAGACGGATGTGGAAGCAGCAGGGAGGAGCAGGTATGAACCCCCGCAGGCCTCCACACGCTCTCCTGTTAGAGCTCCGACCAATATTTCATTGATTTTTTCCCCCATTTCTGTGACAAGGTAGAGAATAGCTTTCAAAGACGTCTCATCCTCAGAGCTCTAACCTAAATGTAGCAGCAGTGGAAAAGGCTTGAGGTTGCCGTGCCGGTGGGACTGAAGTCTGGCTGGGCTTCACCGACAGGGGCTCGCCTGGTTAGGAAGCAGCTGCCATGACCCACTTCTCTGCTCCACGTGAAGCTCCTCTCTGGATTTGATCTGGTGAAATGGGCTGCGCAGACGTGGAAAAAGGTCGTTTTTTATCTCTGTGATGTTTGAGTGTGTGGACCGCAGCTCAAAGAGGGTGCAAACAAAGGGCAGCTGAATCAGATCGACAGACCGTAAATAGCACATAAACACTAACACAGTGAATATAACGATTTCACATGTGCATTTTCATAATGTATCATTCTAACTGGACATTTTCACATGTGACTGCCATTTTTCACAAGATAATTAAAACAGAAAGGGGAAGTGATGACGATAGCATGCTGCATAGGTAAACAATATAAACTCCAATTCTCGATATAACTGTAACTTATAAAGTTAGGCAACGTAACGTTAAGCGGCAAATAACTGGTGCTAACCTTACGAGTTTGCTAATGTTAGTCGGCTATGTCAATGTAATTTGCAAACTTACGTTAACAGCAGCTGAAGTTTGAAGTTTTTTTTGTGTAACTTGTTAATTTGTTGACGTTGTATTTGTATCATTAGCTTCCTCATGCTGGTTCCTGCTGCGAATTCTGCCAACTATATGCTGAGTACTTCCAGGAATGACTGACTAACGGCTCGTTTCCACATACGTATGTGTCTGTAAATACACGGATAATACCCCTAGTGTCCAACGCAAGGAATGCATCTTCTTACGGACTGATAGAAACTACCTGTTCAGTTATGATTAAAAGGCCAATTCTGTCTTTTTTTCACAACCCTGTCGGAGCACTACAGGGTCAAAAAATGTTTGTTAGTTAGTTAGCAGCTCATTAGCTAAGCTAGCACGCTGTCATACAGTCTCTCCGAAGTCCACCGCAAAAGTTAAATGTTTTTAATGCACTCAAGCCAACTTCTGCTTCAAAATATAACAAAGACATCACAGAGATTCCCACAGGAATGAATGAAGTTTCAGTCGACCCGCCTCCGTGCACATATGTAGGTGGAAACGAGGCGTGAAGCCCCTTTCACGAAGGGAGGAGTTGCGACCTTGCTTTAAACCAATCACAGACAATTTTGCAGTAAGAGAAAAAACATTAAACAGAAACTAGCCACAGGTATGATGACAACAGCAAAGGTTTTCCCTTGTATGTATTTCCAATCGAGTGTTAAAGAAGTGACAACAAAACTTGTGTTTGACGTCAGACTGCTCCACAATGTTGGAAAACCACGCAGACATTTATTTTTATCTCACATTTCTGCACACAAAGAATCCAAACAGCACTTTCTGTCCTCTGTCCTCCCCTCCCCCCCTCTGAATTACTTTGAGATCCTCTTAAACACGTAGTCATTGTGATGGAGCCCGGCAATAAAAGAGCTCGGGTTGCTCCTGTGTTCATTCACTGGAGATGTAGTGCGGCGAACAAACAGGGAGAGTGAAAGGCCAGCCCCGCTGTTTGCATCCTGTACAGTATAATCCCTAAAAGGAGCTCTTTTGTTGTGAAGGACTGAGCTAACTGCAGGGCGTGGTGGTGTTACTGTACCATACCTCAACAGGGCTGTCAGGGTGAAATACTGCCGCCTTGAACCGGCACAAAAACCAAGAGAAAGAGGAGACGGGAGCAGCGAGGATGTGAAAATATGAAAACCTTAAATAAAGGCTTCAGCATTGTTATGGTTCAGACAGAAAAAGGCCCGCGGTCGACGAGCTCGAATCATATTCATAGCTCTGAACGGAATCAGGTCGTTTCATAATGGGAATGTTGTGTCCCAGATGACAGACGGATCGGCCTCAGCGTGACAGTGATGTACAGTAAACGCCTCAGCGGGCTGGAAAGCGGGCGAGGACGGCGGAGGATAAGCGAGAGGACGGCTCGGCGGACTTGTTATTATAACAGGACGAGGCGTTTGCGGCTCCGCTCGGCTCACATCCAGCTGCAGGGTTGCATAATATGAGAATAGGAAACTCTGCTGATAAACTCTCTATTGTTCTGAAGTGCCACACAGACGACAAAGTAAACAAGACGGGTCAGACTGCAAGGTCCTGAGCAGAAAAAGTGCATTTTTCTGGATTTTGCTCTTTCAAAGAATCTGATTGAATCTGATCGGACGTCACTAACCAGCTGAAGGATGAGCGGCTGATTGTGGAGCGTGAACGAAGCAGCCGAAGCTAGAACTACCAGTGTGCAAAAAGAATTAAACATACAATCGTGTAGAATAAAAACGAGCAGCGGACGGGAGGAACGTGAAGAGGAAATCCTTTACGAGCGCGGACAACATGAACTCGTCATGACAGAAGGGACAGGAAGCAGGAGGCTGTTTGCTTTGACATGTTAGGATGATGGTTTCCAGACTCTTACAGCTGAGAAGTGCTGCCAGCTGCCATTCAACATAATGTGTGTAATAATCTGTGTGACCATTTATATGATGCCCAAAATTTCAAACTGTCTAGTGATCAACTCAACACAATAACATACAAGCAAACTTGACCCTTTAAACTTTTGGAAAAGGTTCAAAAAAGTAAAATATAAATGCAACACGTCTGTTTTCACTTTTTTTTAGGAGATGAATAAAATAAAATCTAAAACTCCACTGTCCACTGGAGTGAGCTCTCCTTTGTCAAAATAACCCATCCACCTGGCAGGTGTGGCACATCAGGACGATGATTAATCGCTGCAGTGAAACGTGCAGTTTTACCACATAACAACATGTAAAAGCCTGGAGGGAGGGTGCAGTTAGCGTGCTGACTGTACTGTCTACCAGAGGTCAAGGTTCATTACACCACCATAAGTTGTCTCATGGTGCAGGTGGAGGCTTAAAAGTTTAATTTTGCTTAATTTATAAAGCACATTTAAAAACAGCTGATCAGAGTGATGAACAAAGGCAAAATCCCAACATAGAGAATCAGAGAAATAAAAAAGAAGACATGAAACACAGTACAGAAGCTGTTTTGAGTGAACAGGGGTGGATCTGATTGGTCTGACTGTGATCAGCCCGCGGCACACCTGTACTAATCACGCTGTTTAATCATCAGCCTGATGTGCCACACCTGTGAGGTGGAGCGATTGTTTTGGCAAAAGGAGAAGAGCTCACTAACATGGATTTTGACAAATTTGTGCCAGGATCTAGACTCCATGATCTTAAAGTTGGAATTATTCTCCACCTCAGTTCTTGGCCTACTTTTAACCCCCTGAAAATGATGGTGGATCATCTGGTATTAACATTACCGTCTTCTGAAGGCCATCACAGGCTCAGTTTTTAAGTCATGAGCATCATAGAAATCTTTAAATTGAAATGAATCTGCTGATACCAAACATGTTATGCTAGCTTACTGGGGAAGGAGCTAAATATCGCTCCAAATTTGAAATGATTACATGTAATAATAACTTTCAGTCAGCACTTAATGAGGGATGAGATGAAGATGAGGATGAGGAACCTGCTGCTGCTGAAACTGAGCTAACGTTAGCTTCATCTTTACAACTGCTGACATTAGCTGTAACGGTTCTTAAACTGTGTTAGCTGTGCTCACCTTTCTTTTGACAGAAATTTGTGAGGAGTCGTCTTCCCTCTCCTTGCTTTCTTCCCCTTTTGCCTTTTCCTTTCGTTTAAGGCTCCCTGATTTTGCTTTCTTGGGGAAAGACATGTCTTGATAAACAGCAGCTACTTCGCTCGTTAAGCTGTTTGGAGACGCATCTAAGTTCGCGCACCTGCAGCTGCGGGGTGGACTGAACCATTATGTATTGTAAAGGGGGGGAGGGGCCTCAGACAGCCTCCACTATTTATTGTTTTTATACAAAGTAAAGTCTCTCATCCGATTTCTTCTGCCAATTTTACGTTAGTTATGACACTAATTACTTAGAAATAAAAAAAAATAAAAATAAAAACAACATTTTTATTTCAGGCCTTTCGAGGGCCCCCTCCCCATTTGGGCCCTGGGTAACTTTTCCCCCCAGTTCAACGAGCCTGGTCACTGCAACCATGTTCATTGTTTTGTTGTGTTTTTAATCATTTTTTTATTAACAGTGAAGCTCTTCGGCACAGATAGATACACCTACAGCTCTTGTTGCTTGGATTAATTAATAGTTTTGGTCTTTTCATATTTTTTTTTAACGATACAAAAAAGACAGAATATCACCAGATTGCCAAAATCAGCTGATTGGCTAAAAATATGATTTTTAAATTTGCCTTTACAGATAGTTTATTATTAGAAAGTCTTTTCATACAATCAAATAAAACCCCCACACTGTAAATATAGATTGTATTCTTTGTGAAATCTAAACATCTAACAGCCCTCTGGAGGTTTCATCAGCGAGCCCTCAGGACTCTCCTGGCTCACAAACAAACATCGCCCTCCTCGCTCGAAGCGGAGCGCGGCCTCCTCGCAGTTTATAACGAGATAAAATGTGGTCCATGTAAGTGGGTGAAGCCGGGATGCGGGCTCAGTTCAGCAGCAGCGAAGCCTCGGGGGAGCTTCATGCAGGCGGGTTATATCAGGTCAGGATGGGAGCTGCGTACCCTGCAGCGGCCGGCGGCGTTGGTATCCTGGCCTGTTTTCATTCCAGCCGTCTGCTCGGGGACCGGCTCTGGTGGAATTGGTTCCGCCCCAGGTAGAGCGCTGGATGAGGAATCCATATTTTCAGCTAAGTAGGGAAATCTGCACCGCTGTTCAGAGCAATAACCTCAGCATCAGCGGTAGAAACCAGACATGCGTGGCTCAGGGACAGAAGGTCGGCTGTGTGCATTGTTCCTTTTGTGTCTTCTCTCCGCAGGAAATAACTTTTCCACCGCGAAAAAAATAAAACCGTTGGAATATTTTATCGTATTTCGGCTTTGGAGAGAAACGCAGACCAGAAATGGTGCATTGTTTAAATGTCCAAACGCTGTATTTCATGCAAGAATAACACAACAAAACACCAATTCCCAGAGTCACAACACTCCACATCTCCAGTTCCACTCTGGAATATGAAATGATTTACGGCGCGGCGCATTTTTCACCCACATTAAAACTCGGCGCTGCTCCCCCGAGCCGGAGCAACACAAATATAAACATCACTTAAAGTTCCTGCGTCCAGATGAACTCAATAGCAAAAACAAATGGCTGGTTGAGTCAGGCACCGAGCCCCACGCGCATTCCTCCACCAAATGGGTTTCTCATCTGCCGCGGAGGGTTCTTGTCTCTTTCTTCAGCATCTGTTGCTCTGAAATCGGAAACACAACATCAATCTGAGGTGGTAAAAGTTTCTGGAAGTGTTGCTGCCATGTGAGGGTGCAGAAAAACTGGACTGGTATTTGTTCTGGAAACGGAGAGTTTGGAAAAATTGTGAGGAAAGAAATGTGCACTATACACCCTCACAGGCCTGAGAGCTCTGCCAACCAGACTCAACAACACATTTGTTTTGTTTTTTCACGGATTAAAGTCAAAAAATGCAAAAACTCTTTCATGCACACAAAGGAATATTGTACGCTCGCACACTTTCTCAAAACTTGCAACATCTGCGTCACTGTGTTGGAATGAAACTGGACATTTCTGTGTCCTTTCATTGTGACACACGAGCACTAATCATGCTCTTTAATTAGCATCCTGATGGGCTTCACCTGTCAGGTGGATGGATTATCTGGACAAAGGAGAAGAGCTCACTGACGTATTATCCAGTTTGTGCTCAGAATCTGAGAGAAATAATTGTAAACTGTAACAGTCTTCAATCTTTTATTTCAAACATGAACCACAGGAAACAGACTGATCTTTTTGGCATCTGAAGAACTTCATTCTCTTCTGTTCCCTTCCTCCTTTTTTTCTACTTGACTGCAACGTGATATCTTTTGTCGAAAAGCACAAACTTTTTCCACTGTGTTGGATTTGTTTTTGCCCAGATTGACCGAATGAAACCAGCAGCAGGATTCAGGTCAATAGTGTTTGGCGGAGCGGCAACATTTCTCAACCATACGAGAACTCGATATATATTCGATGTGAAGGCTCGTGTGTGACGACTGTATGTGTGGCTGCCTTTAATCAGATTGACTCTGACTGCATTGGGGGGACATGGCATCGAGACCAAACCACTCCGGATGGCCGAGAGCAGAAACTGGAGACCACAAGTTTGGCTGTGTTCGAGCATCAGTGTGTGTCAGGGAGAAGGAGAAACAAGGAAGCGGAGGCCTTTCAGGTGATGTTAGACGTACCGAAAGTCCCTCTAAATATAAAACTCGGCCGTCTCGAACACACTCGAAAAGATGTGTTTGTGTCCATGCAGCTGTAGACGCTGAGGTTTCCTCACGGGAACGTCAGATCGATTATTGTGTGCTAACAATTGCTGCCTTGTTGTTAAACATCTGTTTTGTGTGTGAGCTAATGTGCTAGTGGCCTATCGATGGACGTTTTCATGGCAGTCGCTGCGACCAGAAACACAAAGGGGGTCGTAAAGAGAACACGCATGAAATATGTTCCCTCAATAAATCTCAGATGCGGGATGTCCATTCTCTTACAGTCACAGTTTAACAATATCAGGGGACTTTGTAACTTTGTAACGAACCAATGAAAATGCATTTCTTTTTGCTCAAATTCAATTCTAGTGGGGACAAAACATGATCAAGGTCACGGAGGGTGCACAGAGCTTAAATCAGCTGGATTCAAGTATGTTGGGAGCATTTTTTATGTCTTTATTAGACTAGTGGAGATCTGACACGGCAATGTCAGTCCAAGATTGTTCTCCAAAAGACATTAGTTACTTTTTCCCTGGTTGGAGAAACAAACTACAGTTTAGTAGACAGGATCAAGAACAGAGTCGTAGCTACATGCATGAAAACAGCAACAGAAATGATGAGAATGAGGTCAGTTCTTATACGTAAGTCAACTTAAAGAAATGTCTGAATATTTTCTTTCGTCCTCGTAAAAAAACACGAGGTTAGCTGCTCCTCACGTAGCAACAACGTCAAACAAAACAGATCCTCTTCTCAACTTGAAAAGAAGCTAACATGATCACAAAGTCAACATTTCAGTCTAATTATCAGCCAACCAAGACGTGTCATGGATCCAACCAGGCTGATCATGACCCGCCTCTGAAATTGCATTGTTTCTGTTTTCTTGTGGTTGTGAAATGAGCTGTGTTCTCCCAGGTAAACAAACCAACCTGTTCAGCCTCTCTCCTAGTCTCCTGTTGCTTCTCGCTCTTCGATTGCAGGAGTGTGTCTGTGGTTGTGAACTAGGATGGTTAATGTTATAATTTTGAGCATTGTTAGCTTTCAGCACAAAGCACCACTGTGCCTTAGCACAGCTTGACAGAGATGCTAGCATGGCTATAAGACTCTTAATCTCGGATTTAAGCAACGCTTTTGTTGATGTGTGTCTGTGTGACCTCCAGGGACCTCCACATGGCCTCCACTCCTACAGCTCGCTGATGTAATCTGTTTGCTTCCATTTCACGGTGAACAAACGCAGCGTCATTAATACCAGAGATTGTCCCTCGTTTCACCGTCTCTCATCATGTCTCCTCCGCACCAAATCCAGATGTAAGCCAAACGCGAGCTTTGCCTTTCAGCCACAGATCCCGGGCAGAGCTCCGTGTCCTGACAACCAGAACGCAATCAGACCCTGTTCTCAAGAGCCACAATTAGATTTGTAGCGCTCCAGACTTAGTGTTGAGCAATGCGCCAGCCCCAGACTACACCCTGCTATGAGTTCATTAAGAAACTACCCACACTACACCCATTCATCTCAGTCAGCAGGGTATGCAGGAAACCAGAACCCCATTTCCAACGCCAGCTACAGCAGAGGCGCACACTCACAAAGACCTCGGCTCGGATGGCTCGCATTGTATCACCGACTTTCCTTCCTCAGCTGCGCTTGTTTGCTCGATTGTGCTTTGTGTTTTTGGGTTCGGATTAAGTAAAGAAAACAAGATACATTCAGGTATGAAAACAGCCACAGTGAACATGAGAAGTTCCGGCTGAATAAGGCAGGAAGAAGAAAAGGTTCATGTGTAACAGTGCAGCCAGGAGAAGCTAAAAAGTAGGTCACTTGGCTGAGAGCCGTTTGTCTCGCAAACAAAAAGGTGAGTAATAGGACCTGAGGTGGAGGCAAAGGTCAGGAATCCCTCTTACAATCCTGTTTATTTTCTGTGTGTGCATATTTAAACGTGTGTGTGTGTGTGTGTGTGTGTGTGTGTGTGCATGAGTGCACTCTGGAGCGCAGTATTTTTCGAAAGCCGGAGGCACTGGCGGTCCTCGCCGTCCACCGACATGTTTGGGGGCTGAGTTGTTGCCTGGTTTAGATCCTTCACTTCCCAGAATTCCCACCCGCATCGCCCCTGCCCGCAGAGCACAAAAGGATGGATGGATCCTCTCCATAAATAACCAGCCGAGCAAAGCCAGAAACCACTATGTTTTTCTCTCCATGCTTTGTTTCAAAGCCCCGGACAGCCCCGCTCCAGAAAGTAGCTGTCCAAATGTGCTGGATCCATCACACGGGCGGATAAATCTCTGGCGCACATTTGCATAAAAAGGGGAAATAAAAAGAATTCTGGAGATAGAGAAGAAAAGCGTGAACGTGATCAGATTAGACGGACTTGTCAGCACACGAGATCATGAAGAGAATAATGCCAGAACGTGTTGATATAATGTGTCGTGGCAGGTTGAGTCCAATCATCTGAAAAAGATCACGGCGCTGAAATGATTACTTGATTATTCCATCAACACAAAACTAATCACCAATTTTGATCTTATCAAGCTAAAATATCACATATTTGCCTGTTCCAGCTTCTAAAATTGTGAGAATGTGCAGCTTTTGTCTGTTTTGTTTTATGTTTTAGGGTGTCGGTGAGACAAAACAAGAAAATTACATGTGTCACATTGGACTCAGTTGGGCCAAAAGTGTCAAAATGAGTTAAACACAATGAATAATCAATGAATACAGACAAAATATTGAGCTCAGGAACAGAACTGGCTTGTCAATGTACAGTACGTCTCCTCTGACAGACAGAGACTTTAGAAAAAATAGTGGAATGGAAGAAAAATGATCTGCAATAAAGTTAATTTAAAAGTGTTATCGATAATATTCACATGTCCTTCCATCTTCCCCCCTTTGTTACCTTCAATATGTTCAATAAAACAGTGATGATAAGCATTAAATGACACACTTACACACATCCACACACAGACACACACACACACACACACACACCGTCATCGTCTCAGGCTCAGCTTAAAGTGTCTCATTTCACTCCCACAATGCCGCAGCTTTAAAGCACCCTGGGATTAGTGGCCTGATTAAAGCTGCGTGTGCTCACACATCCCTGCAACACACACCACATACAGTAAACACACACACACACACTCGCAGGGCCACACACACACACACACACACACACAAACACACACTCCAATCAGACAGAGCAGAGGGGGTCAACACGCTCTGTCTGTCACCTTGCCAACTGGAGGTCTTATCAGGCCTCAAACCAGGCAGAAAAAAGCATCCTGCAGCAGAAATGTGAGTGTCGACACGTTATCGGCATCATCGCCATCGAATCACAGCGCAGGACTCTGAATCCTGGACCGGAGGGTGAGACCTCTTCTGTCTGACGGACCCCACAGCCCCTTTTAGATCAACTCGTGAAGGCTATAGACTCCAGCCATCAAAGTCAAAATGGTTGATTTTAATGTTTTTTTAACTGTATGTTGTTTAACACTGTTAATCATATAAAACGCAATTTTTAAAAAAATACCATGAGGCCGAAACATTTAGTTTTAGGTTGGCTTGGTCAAATTTACATTCATACAGCCTCACTAGGCTACAAGAAGCTGCATGTTGTAACATTTAAAGCTAGTAAAGATTAAACATTTAGCTATTTATCCATTTCTCCATCACTTCAAGCTAACTATTTCAGCATCTAATTGTAAAAATGTTTATCCATAACTGTTTAGCTAGCCTAACTATGTCACTGTTACTATTAGCTTACTAGTATTGCACCATTTATTCATTAGGCTATTTTTAGCTAACTGTTTATTACATTTAGCTTCTAGTATACCATTAATCCACCAGGCTAGCCAAGTATGTTATATATTAAGCTAGCCTACCGCTATCCATCCTGTTAGCTAACTTTTTGTACCAGCGTATTATACCGTTTATTCATTAGGCTACTTTTAGCTAGCTATTTCAAGTGTTTATCCATTATGTTTATCTCGTCAAGCTATTTCACTCTCCATTGCTAGCCTACTAGCTTACTATTGCACCATTTGTCCACCAGGCTATTTTTAGCTATTAGCTAGCTAGTATTGTATCATTTATTCATTAGGCTACTTTTAGCTAACTATCTAGACTGTTTATCCATTACGTTTAGCTAGTCTATTTCACAATCCATTACTATTAGCTTCTATCATACCATTAATTCACCATGCTAGCCAAGTATTTTGACTGTTTAGCCAGTAATTTAGCTAAATTCACTTCACTAAATATTTACTTTAGGCTACTTAAGCTAGCTGTTTCACTTTATCCATGTCCATGAGTTACGCTAACTAATTCACCATTTATCCATTATTTTCAGCTATTTTAGCTGTTTATTCTCTATTTGTGCAACAGTTCCCTCAAGTTTTATGCTCCCTAGATTGCAACCGCAGTGTTTGAGTTGACTATATTCTTGTAAACCAAATTGTTATTTCTATTCTTTTGAATTGAGATAACACTACTCACAATCATGCATGCACCACGTGGCATCTGCAGAAAGAGGCTACTACCAGTTAGTAATCGGGGATATCACTGGGACATAATGAGATAATATAGTCGGAGAAATGGTTCATGTGAGCTAAGGAGGGCAGTTTTACTAATGACCAATTAGGATATGTCTCCAAAAACCTAAAATAATTGTATCCCCTAAATAATTTAGTGTTAAGCCGACTCCCTTGCTTTATACTGACTTTGAGCTGAAACCTCTGCTCCTGCAGTAGATTGAGTGACATGCACAGCGTATGACACCGGTCAGTGGAGTGGATGATTGGGAGCAAGACCTTCATTCTACACTTTTGTCAATATCATGCACACGACCTCGGTGCACTCACGTTTAAAGTGTGAAGTAAGTATTTTTCACCTCTCTTGTTTCCACTAGTAGAGCTGTGCTGCATGCAGGCATCTGTATGTCGTCTGAATTTTAAAACTGCTCTTGACACTGAAGCATTATCCTGCAGTAGCTGGTGACAGAATGATGAACAGTGAGCTCTGCAGCAGAATACAAGACCAATCCAGAGGCAAATTACTCACAGGGGAAGGTGTGCCCGGGCAATGTACAATGAATGAACAAGTGAGAGGGATGAAAAAAACAGAGTGAACATTGAACTCTGGGTTTTTTAAAAGATGGCCTTGGCGTCCAGTTAAGAGTAATTCACGCTCACAGCGAGCGTTTACGCGTGCACCACAATCTAAGTCTAATACAGACTTTTATGGCCTTGTTTTTCATCGGCCGTGGATCACTTATATCACCGCCGAGCTGAAGGCCAAATAAAGCAAAGCCTTTAGCCGCGTACAAGGAGCTATTCAGGCCACTGAAATACAACTGTGACAATCAGACTTAAGTGAAACCCTTCATGTTAGCGAGGTCGGTCAAACTGGAGCCTCGGAGCGGTTGCTAAAGGCTACAGAGCGATAGTGCTGCGACTGTTTCCTCTGATCTGTGGCTGATTCAGCTAATGATGCAGAAGGGAATCAATCTACTGTAATGTTTGAGCAGTGTGACGGAGAACATTAAGCACGGCACATAATGTCGGCGAGAGCTGCTGTTAGACCTGACGTGATGGCTCGAGGAGAGTGATGTCGGCTCGGGATGTTGGTTCGACCAAAGTTCACTGCAGAAATAACAGAAATTTCAACAAGTTGAGCACAAATATGTTGTTTTTAAAGGAGAGTAAATTCACTTTCCCTCTCTTAGATGAGACTTAGATGAAAAGATCGACATCAGAGCTGGAGCAGGAAACGATTAGCCTAGCTTAGCTTCACATAAAGACTGGTAGCAGGGGTAAACAGCTAGCTAGCTTAGGCTACTTTCCCGAAAAGTAGTTTTGTGTGTTAGATTAGATTAAGATAAGCTGTGTTAAGCATTGCGCTGTAGTTGCATGGTAAAAAGGCCGAAGATACACCTGCTGTTGAACAACCGGTTGCGTCACATACCTTTATATTAAGCGTGTTACTGGAGGACACCACTAAACAGCAAACGTTAGCTTGTTGCCTCTTTCTCTGCTGATGTACTTACTGACTATTGACCCTGTCACAACCCCATACTGGCGCTACACTGCCCCTACTGTTCATGTGCATATTGCGTCTTGCGGATGCGTAGCGTTAATTCCTCAGGACGTGCTCAACCGACGCGAGGCAGCCATCATGCTTCATGACACCTGGAACTGCAAACAAGGTCAATTATGATTCACTCCAGTGGGAAGTCACGGACGGGACCAGGATTTGGTTGGCTAGGAAATTTTCTCGCATGAAATCCTGGCAAGCATTTCTTTCTGGACTGATTAGACTGCACCTTCCTGTCCGGTATCCAGATTGTAATACCTCCATGTTGAGAGGTGTGGGTATGCATTTAAAGAGAAACCAGGCTCGGTTTATGCTAAACTGTGATTATCATCTCCCATCTTCAAACACACAACATGAGCAGACACGCTTAGAATCACTCCATAATGAGTCCGCGATGATGATTAGATCCAATATACAGCTAACCCAAAGAGAGAGAATAACAACACTGGCTCAACACTTGAGTCGTTTTTTACCTGAGAGTTCACACTCTCAAAAATGTATTCTTGCCTCAAAAAACACCTTTTTTTAAAGATCTTGCTTTGATAATTCACACCATGTGATTGCGGCTGATTGCGAGTCCACTTGGATCCACTTGGGTGACACCGACACACAAACCAGAGACCTGCAGGAGTCTGAATACCTTCAATTTAACACAACTGCCGTTTCCAAGGCTGCAAGTGGACTCATGCCCGTGAAAACCTCCTTTTTTTTTTTTTTTGTCTGTCTTTAATTCAGTCGAGCTCAGTTCGAGGATATTGTGTTAGAGATTAATTCTTTCATACCATCGTGGCCGCACCTCCGGATGACCTCCTCTTCCAGAGAACAAGTCAAGAAAAATAAATACCTGAGGTAAGTCTGCAGTTTCAAAGAAAGACAGCAACAGAAATAGTCGGAATTTACGAGAAGAGGAGAGTAAACAGTGCGAGGGAGGATCAGACTGGTCCCGGTTGTGTAACTAAAGACCGCATGTTGTCTTTTTCTTTTCTGACTCAGGTAGATTAGTTCTCGTAGCTCCACTGGTTTCCATGGAGATGGTTTTGGTTTGACAGGGCTGGGTTGTGAAATCTCTTTTTTTAATTAAAGGGTTGTTTCACACACAATTAATGAACCAAACTATTTTATCCCCCTGTTATCTTTAGTTGTGTTTCTCATGCAGGTAGCTGGAGTTGTGTGTGCACATTAAAAAGTAATTGAACATGATGAGTTTGGAGAATATAAATGTTTTTGAGCTGGAAAGGAAATTCTTTTGAAAATCCCTGCTACTCTGGATAATCCACAGAGCGTCTTTGACCCTTTAAGAATAAATGGAACTTCTTAGTTTTGGGTACAAATGTCAGAACAACATCTCGACCCCCCCGGCTGAGCGTCGGACTCATATTTTCTCACTCTTCCGTCTTGTGTGTTTTGTGCATTCCTCTCCGCCGCTGCCCGGCAAAAAAGTCTTCACAAGGTCACAGGGCACAAAGGGGGAGACACTGAGGACGAGTGGAGGGGGGGGAGGCCTCCGCCTGTCTGAGCTCAGGGAACAAGACGGGTGGAGGGTTGGAGGAGGGTGGTGGTCCCATAAATCTGCCTGAGCCAGTTTGCGAGAGCTTGAGGGACGGTGATTCACAGGCAGCGGCGAGGGGCCACCTCCGCCCGGGCCGACACAGAGGAGCTGTTGTCAGGCTCCTCCACCAGCACCGTCACCACCTCCTGCTTCTGTCCATCCAGTGAAACAGCAGCGAGGATCCCAGCTTCGGGCCATGCAGCGCCTGTGATCTCCACTTATGGAAGATGTATGGCCGCTCTGCCCTCTGTAAAAACCCGGGGTCAGACCTGCAGGGGCCGTTACGCAACCCAAACATCACAGACACCTGGCGGAGATGAAAGGCGGAGCGGCTCGTTTTTCACTCGCACTATTACCGCCTGTTTCCGCGCTGAAATGTGTCATAATAACGCTGAAAGACCTCTGCACCTATGGCGACCGGAGGCCTTTTTTTTTTCCCTGCTTGTGTAATACAGTAGGTGTGTGCGACCTGCAAACACTGCAGCCACGGTGGCTCGAGTCCAGATGCCAGAGCAGATCTTCCCCTGGCTGCTGATTGTTTGACTTTCCACGCTGAGATTCAAAAAGGAGGATTTCAGGGGTAGGGGACTCGAAGCTTTCACGAGGGCGATTTCTGCTCTCCAAAATCTCTGGTTGCTACCAGCGGCGGGGCTGATTATGCGTGTCAGGCTCGAGTTTGAAAGCAGCCAAAATGACACGCCACTAGAGATTGAAGACTAATGGACTCGCTCAATCCAGCCAAATGTTGCGAGGAGGGGATAAACAACCTTTTTGGCTTATTCCAGGCTGTTTTCTTCCAACGCGCCGATATAAACAGATGGGAAAAGAGTTGTGTTTGTCATAGGAAACAGGTGCTCGCAGGCACATAATCACATGCCATACACTGCAAAGAATAGCCCCCCGTACCCACTTGTGGCCCAGAGAATGGGCTCCAGCTGGGAACGGTGTATATTACACAAATGAGTGTTTTGAGTGCCCTTACAAGAGGCATTCATCTGAGGATATGACTGTTCAGGGGGGACAATGAGAGCCGATAGGGTCCCTGTGATTGTAATAAATGAGCTGACACAGATTAGAGCATTCGGAAACACATGAGAGGCGGGCTAATTACAGGAGGGCTCTGCCTCTTTGGAGAAAACAAGTCTCAATAACAAACAGACAGACCGGCTCTCATCAGTCTGCATAGAAATAACACGTCCGTACCCTTTTTTTTTTAAATAACGTGCGGCGCATGTGCCAAAAGTTCAATGTGGCATTTCTAATTAACTTCTGTGGGGAGCAGATTCAAAGTGAGGTGACCTTCATCGTCACGGTGACGAGGATAAACATGTTATGGCTGCAGTTTAGGAAACAGTCCGTCCTCACAGGAAAAACAACCGTGTGTGTCGGTTGTGAAAGCAGCTGATTATGACTAATATTTATATTTGTTGTTGTTGCTGTTGTTTGTGGTCGTATACAGTCACAGCTGCAAAGGAGGAGGTCAGGTAAAAGTAGTTTAAAGAGAATCTCAAGGACCGGAGGCCTTTTTTTTCCCTGCTTGTGTAATACAGTAGGTGTGTGCGACCTGCAAACACTGCAGCAAACACTAGTCCCAGCCTAGTCAAGCGAGCAGGAACTGATGGAGCCTCTTGGATGAGAGGTGAAACGTCTTCAAAGACAAAAACCAAATCCAGTTGCGTTCGATTCAATTTCCTTGAGATAATTATGACCTGGATGAATGAGAATATTCACAGGCTTTAAAGAGAATCTGCAAAGAAGGAGGTCGGGGACGGATGTTTGGGTTAAACGAGTACGAGGACTTTCACCCAGGAGACTTGTTCATGTCCCGTCTGACAGTAAAAGTCGACCGGGAGTTATTTTAACTTACCATCGTTACTGTTTGTTACTTAATGTTTTAAGTATTTATGTTACCAGCCATGAAGCTTGAGAACCTGAACCTAACCAAACTGCGACTCCGGTGAGCTGTAACAGTCATGTTGAATTGGAAATGATGATATAAGTCATATTGTTGGCAATCGACCTATTGCAACATCTTGTTCTGAGGATGTGTTGTTAAGAAAAGATGATGTAACTGAACATGTTACGTCTGTTAACATGTGGACACGAGTTACAACAAATCAGTTTGTCAGAGTCTCTTGGGTGAAAGCCCTCTTTGTTTGCTTGTTAGTTTGTTAGTTTGCATGTTTCTCATTCTTTATACTACCTGATATTTTTTATCAGTGGTATTCGGACGCATCTGTTTTCCACAGCTCTTAGTGGGAAGGATCGTTGAATCACCTGTGCGCAAAAAACACCCACGTTGGATCTAAGTATTGCATGTAAAATCTTAAGTTGTGTTATTTGTATGCAGATTGAAGCGAATGGGCCAAACAGGCAGACGGATGTCAGGCCTGCATGTGTTGCTAAGTGTAGGAAATACACTGCCATGTGCCCATTCTGTGACTGTGACACGCTGATCTCGAGTGCAATAACTCTGCAGAGACGAGCTCGGCACACTGAGGAAGTGTTCACAGGGTGGTGCACCGAAGCAAAAGTCTTTTCCTGCCAGCACGTCAGCTCCTCACAGATCAGGCTGGGTGTTGCTCGTCACCTCCGTCAGATGCTGAGCTGAGCGCATGAAGGTGACATCTCTGCTATCATCCGCGCCGTCTTCACTCAAGTCAGGGTGAGCACTTGAGAATAACCCGCAAATTCATGTTGAAAACCTGTGAATTAACTTTAAGTAATGAGGACTGTCTTTGAGAAAGGAGAAGAGGAATGCTTTCTGTGTGATGTGAGCCACTGTATCAGGAATTAACTTAATTTATTTGGGAGTTTGATGTTCTGTTGATTTATAAGGTTTCTGTGCTTTGTGATTAATGTCTTCAAAGTTGACTTGTTCCTCCAGTTGTGATGATGATGATGAAGGATTATATATGTTGATATCAGCAAGGGGAAATCACAAATACATCATTTTTTGTGATGCCTTTGTTTTCAGACGTGTAAACTAAAGCTGCAGTGGTTGATGTCAAGGTGAATGTTTGTCTCAGAGGACGACTCACCTGTGTTTTCAGTTATTCACTGAAGAGCAGGAGGCTGGTGTTGGCAGAAGACGGATGCATTACTGGGTGGTGTTATTTTCTTTTTAACCAGCAGATGCGTTTCCGTGCAATAGAAAATTCTGCATAATCATACTTCCTCCAAAATTCAAGGCCACACTATTTCGGGGAAAAACCACCACTTCTTTTTTTTGTTGTTAATCACATAGAGAAAAAAAGAACTAGAGAAAGTACACAACAGGTAATTAATGATTCCACTTGTTCATGTAGGTTTAAATATGCCAGCAGCCCAGCATAATAAAATAAATGACAAAATTAAAATAAAAACCTTGTAAAACTTATAGACGGAACAGTATTTTATAGTTTTTTGAGCTTTAACAGTTACTGTATATGTTTTAACAGCTTTTTTGTCAAGAGCTACACAATTCTTGAAAGATTCACCATATACTGTATATTGTTTTTAAATATTAACGTATACATTTCCCTGTGGGTATTTCATATATGTTATAAACCTGTACATACATATATCCAAGGATGTATGTATGTAATAATCATGTTTTGCATTATAGGTAGCATATACAGAAAGTCATACATATTTCCATATATATGGGCCGAACTTGCCTAAGAATCCTCTTGTTTTTAAGTTTCCATCAGTATCATAGTGAGCCAGTGATAGCTGTCTGTTCTTTAATGGGTTCATTACAAACAGGAACTGCTGGTAGATAATTCGGCATACTTTTAATGGCGCCAATATAATATTTACAAAACTTATAGCACCATTATTCCCCAAAGAACTAAGAGAAAGGGGTGACAAAACATCGAAAATATTCATTAATATTAACTTTTTCATGTTGTAGTTTTGTATCACTGTGTTTTTTTTTAAATAACTGAACCACAGTTGAGAGAAAATAGATTAATAATTAATAAATACATGTTTTTTAAAAAATCAGCGCCGAGAGCTACACATATTGTGAAAATGACGTCATTTTACTTCAGAGCACGGCGCTTGGGAGGGAGGGGGCGTGGTCATATCGTTTTCTCTCGACCAATCAGAGGCGTTGTATGTTAATGAGCTTGCCCGACCGTGGATGTGTCGAGGAGCGACCCGGAGCAGAGGAGTAGATACTGAGAGGAGCGGTTCGGACCCACTGAGACTCCTCCGTGCGTGATTTTCTCCCGTGTATGAAGTTCTGGATGGCTCGCTGACCCAACAGAACCAACACTCCGGTCCTCTGTCACTCGGATGAGCGCTGATTGAGGCCAGAAAGCGGATTTATTTCTCACTTTTTTTTTTTCTTGTCTTTACCGGAGTCTCAGAGAAAAGCAGAGCTGCGAGATGAAATACAAAGTAAGTGGAGCGGCACAGATTGGACCGGGACCTTCTCGTCTCTTGAGCTCAGAACAGATCCTGGGCTTGTTGTTATTCACAGCTGTCTACGTGTGTTTCAGTGATTATGAAACTTTCCCCACTTTATGTCGTTAAAGACAGCAAACTCTTCAAAATAAGAGCATCCGGGTGTGTTTGAGACATAGAAGTGGTAAAAAAAAAGGGAAACTAAAAATATCAGATGTGATGCTGATGCTGCTTGTTTCTGCTTGAATCATATAGAGAATGAGATATTTGTGTGTACGTGAACGTCTCACGTCAGGCTGCTGATGTGTGTCTTCAGGCTACGTTTATTACAATCACAGGGGCGGACACAGAGTAACACAAACCCTCCTCTCAACTTAGAAAGGGACGACAGAAATAGAAATATGTGACTTCTTATGTTATCTGAATCATCTGCCGCTGATGAAGATGCTTTAAAAAGATTTATCTGAGAGTCGGTTTTGCCTCCCAGCAGGTTTAAAAATCACATGAATCATTGCTTCAGTGACCCCCCTTGTTTCTGTTCGGACTTTTGTTTGGTTATTGTTTTATTTTGCTGAGATTCTTTTTAAGCTTTATGGACAAAAACCTGTAAATATTTTCTGATTATATTCTTGAAGCTTCAGCTGTCGTTCACTGATAAAATGTAACTGAGTACATTTACTCATGTGATGCACTTTGAGGTACTTTACTTGAGTATTTCCATTTTCTGACACTCTTCCAGAATCTGGAGGCTTTTATTGTACTTTTTTACTCCACTACATTTATTTGAAAACTTACTTCACAGATTGCAGGCTGCATCAGAGCCAAAGAGGCACATTTGCACATTGATTTATGTTGATTTCAGTGATTTCAAGAATCAGAAAAATGCTGAGTATCAGATCCCAAAGTATACAGTGTATTAATCCATTACCTTTACTTGTGCTTGAGTACATTAGATAGACCGGCCTGGCCCATTATCGGGGGCTGATATTGAGCATTTTTCCAGCTATTGGTGACTAACTTAAGTCAGTAAATGAATGTAGAGGACTGAAAGTATACATGAGCAGAAGATGGAAACCTGTAAGTTGTACTTAAGCAAAGTACTCAAGTAGATTTTACTCAGTTGCATTTCCTCACTGGAGACTCAAAATGTATATTCAAGATTTTCATTTGAACTGTGTGTTATCAATCTCCTTGATTATTAAGAATCTGAAATAACACATCGGTCAGTCCCTATCAGATACTTTTAGACTTTTACTCAACCACTTGTTGTCTGGTTGACTTTCACTTCAACCAAAACAATATTTTAGCAACATATCTTGACTTTTACTCAAGTACAACTGTTATTACTGGTATTATTTATTGATCGCAGCTTCCCTGATGCTCAGTTCTTTAAAGAAAAGGTAGCAGATCCTCAGCCCTTCAGTTTCACTTAACTTTCTAACAACTACTCGTTTCATTATTCGTCTCTGTTTTGATAAATTACACATTTTTCGTCGAAAGGAGGAGGACAAGTCTGTTTTTTGGGGCTCATCCGGTGAGTCAAATGGCTAAATTAGCATCATAATGTCGCGACAATCCTGTTAAATCAACCTTTATAGAGGTGTGAAAGGGAAATCTCCAGAGGTTGACGCGTTATTATCGGGAAGTGAATTGTGAATTTCCCACTTCATCATTTGACACTTTCGCTTTCAGCTCAATCGTGTTCGCATAAAGTCCCCGCGACGCTCTCATCTCATCATTGATTGGAGCTCGTGATTGCTCTTTAACTCAGCATGCAGCCAATCAGAGGCTCCGTCGCTGTCAGTCACTGAGGTTCACTCTGTGATGGAGGGCTCGACGTCAGCTTCGTCTGAGCTCATTGATTTCTACGGAGAGTTGTTTTGATCTCTGTTGTGTTGAATGCTTTAGGGCGTAACAGTGAAGTGTCATCTCCCTTCGTACATGTTAGCTTGAAGTCGGCCTCTAAACACAAAACCGCACTGTGTCATGATTCAGGATTCAGACTTCAGTGTCCGCTGGGCCTGGTGTCACTCTTCAGCCGGGTGTGGTTGTGATTGGAGGGCGTCCACGCTGTGTGTGTCGACGTCATGGTCCGTACTGACTCATCCTCCTGTTGAGTACAGAAAGCAGAGAAAGCCCAACAGTCCAGGATGATGAGGGTGTTTTTTTCGGGGATTTCAGGCGAGGAAGCTACTTCGAACACGTCTCCATCGATCAATGTTTCACCGTCAGGGAGAGGATTGATCAGCGGTCGTGTTTCCAAGCTGTTATCTGCGACCTCTCTGACGTCTACACTTCTTTGTTTGCCTCAGCCACGTTCAGGCCGAGATAAGGGCAGCATAGAAATCATGCAGAGTGCTCTTTGCTTATGATAAACATATCTGCGTTACGCAACAGAGGAGAGCAGGGTGGCATTCAGGGGCGCCGCCTGGGTCGGACGACACATTTTGCGTCACTGCTGTCTGTGTGTATAGTTTCCTCACACAGATCTTTGTTTTACTCTGTTAAACAGTGTCAAAGTTTACTACGTCCCCTATCAGCTCTCAGCTTTTGCTCTTGATCGCGGCCGCCGTGACTTATTCACGGCTATATTAAGCGGTCCTTTCCTGGCAGCGTGGTTATATTTCAACAGGAGCTTAACGAGGTCGCCACGGCGCTTGGCGCTCCGTCACATGTCCTGAGGTGAGGTCCCGGCCAGACGCTGCACCCAAAACCCCTCCCACCCTCTCCCTCTCTCCCTCTCCCTGACATCAGAGATGTTTTCCAGCGGGTGTTCAGGTGTGAAGGGAAGGCTTGTCTTCCATAGGTCACCTAATGCGTATAATCCTCCAGATGGATGTGCACACAGATGGATCTCTTACAGCGTCAGCGAGGCCCAGCGAGGAGGGCGAGCAGGACACACACACACAACTGTGGTCGTTTAAAGGAGCTATATGTGAGAATTTTAGTCATAAGTCCCCTTAAAATAATCAACAGAGATTGAAGAAGTAAGTGTTGGCGTCATGTTAGCTTAGCTTATCTTCGGAAACGGGGAAACAGGAAGCCTGGCTCCATCCAAAGGTGGCAAAATTAACTTACTAGCTAAAGCTAAAAACTATTTTGCACGTCGCACATGCAGCCAAAAATCTGTCAAGTAAACATTTTCATTGGTCACAATTTCTTGTAATGTGATTTAAATGAAGAAAAACATGTATTCTAACAGCAATTTAATACTTTAAACAGGTTGCAGCCAGGTAGCTTAGCATAGCATAAAGAATAGAATAATCATTCTTTAGAGTTAATCCGCCATTAAAATGTTTGTTTTTTTGTGCGTATTAAATAAACATGATTTAACATCAGTCAGTGAGGTTTACAGATGCTCTCAGGTGTATTTTGTTAGCTTTCGAAAGAGCTAGGCTAGCTGTTTCTACCTGTTTCCAGTCTTTATGCTAAGCTAAGCTCACTGCCTCCTGACTCGGCTTCATACCTTAGCTGTTGTCTCCATCTTCTCTTCAAACTCCTCTCCGGAGAGTGAATCAACATACTTCCCGAAATGTGAAACTATTCCTTTAAAGTTCTGTGAAACAACCGTCAAGAATTCCTCTTTTGTGCGTTCTCGCCCGGAGACCTCCTCAACCTTTCAACTCATTCCTTCGCGGCTGACGTAACTGTTGCAGAAATAGCTTCACAACCGCACCGAAGAGTGATTAGGTGAACCCAAATTCTGGCCAATACGTGTGTCTGTTGTGTGTGTGTGTGTGTTTTACTTTTTATGGGTTCAGGTTCCAGGCGCTGGTCCAACAGCGGAGAGGGCTGGAGGAGAGCGGAGCAGACATTGTTCTGGGAGGGAGGGAGGGAGGGAGGGAGGAGGAGGATCTGTGATGCTGAATGGGCCCTGCAGAAAATGAAAGAAAAGAGGAAGTTGTGGGGGGAACGAGAGGGCAAACAGAGTTGGATGTATTGTGGCGGTGATGTGGGGGGGGATGGGAGCCGGGAGGTCGAGGAGGAGCAGCGCCCTGTGAGAATGAGAGCGTTTCAGGCGATTGTGCGTGGGAAGGTCGTTGGGAAGATGCACATGATTGTTTCAAGGTGCCCCCTTACATTGTTAATGAGCCTGGCAGCGAGACGCTCACAGATACCGAGCCCGATCCTCTCCGCCGCCGTGAAGAAAGAGACGTTTGTGCTCTCTTGAAAGCAAACAATCCCTTTTTTCTGTGCTTCTTTGAGATCAACCTGCGTAAGTTCTAAGCGGCGAAGCAGCTTTTCCGAGCGCAGACTATTTATGACCGCCTGTTTAGAAGCCGTGGTATTTTCGGTGCAGGATTCCTCGCCACTTCCTCGGCCCAAGTTTTTTCGCTCCCCTGTGCAGGATTTTCAGCGAGCGTGAAGAGCTTCTCCCCCCCAGCGAGAATGAATAGCCGTCCCCCCGCCCTCCCTCCTCCCCCGCTGCGCCCTCGCCCCGTGAGCCAGCCATTAACATTTGAAAACGGTCAGCGGGGAGACAGACTATATTGTGCGAGCGAGAAGGGAGAGGGAGACTACCCCGCAACGGCGACAATGCACATAATCATTTCCATGTTTGACCTTTGGCGGAAATAATTCTCGCCACCCCGGTTATTCCCCCCGCCGCGAGGAATGCCAGCTATTCTGCAGGGTCATCTCTCAAGATGCAGTCGGCCGCTGTCAGCTCGGTGCGACCCCGAGGAGAGTTCCTGACAGATACGAGGAGGCCGGACAGCTGTGTGTTAAATACGACCGCACACGACCTGAACATGAGTTTGAAGGACTGTCAGTGACTTTATCCACCTGAACGTTCGATGTAAACATGTGCGTGCACCTCAGTAGAGTCATCTTTCAGGCTAAAGTGCCCCGAATCCTTTTGTTTTCGCTGCATCGTGTTGGAAATTAATTGGGATTGTAGGTCGAGTTGGGCGCCATCACAAAGCGTCTTGTCGTATCTGAGGGGTTTGGAATGAGACCAAGAAACAAACCTTCTCGCAAATTGGATAGTTAGAAGTTATCGCTCGATAGATCTCTTAATTAAACCTGCGAATAATCCCTAAATTGTACCCGAATATCTCAGAAGTGACCAAACTAATTCTTGAAATTGGTTTTAAAGTGGCTGTGATAACTTTAACTAATCTGTCTTCAGGAAAAATCCACCGCCCGCTGCTCAGAAACAGATATTAGAGTTACTTTATGATGGAACAAATGATATTTACTTTGTGGTTTCTTGAGCCATTTGCAATTTCCCGACATCGTCTTTCCATTAAAACCTCAACTGTAGTAGCAGGAAATCAATATAAATGACCGAATATTCAGAGCTGACTCTTTAACTCAACTTTCAGTCATTAATCGGCATTTGTTTTATAGCCAGACTTTCAATTTTTCTCTGTTTAAAGCCTCTCACATGTCAGGATTTACTAGTAGTTTCCTGTTTTCTATCAAATTGAGTTGAACTTCTTTGGCTTTTAGACTGTTTGTCAGACGAAACAAGACGTTTAAAGACATCTTCAAGGGTTCTGGGAGCTTCTCGAATGCACTTTTCACTATTTTATGACAACGTATAGAAAAATAAACCAAATATAAGATAACAATGCCTCAACTCAACCTCTGATCAGTCAACCGCTGAAATAAAGAAAGTACAACATGGTAAAGCGAAACACATCCTCAGTGGATGTTTTCTAAAGCACTGAAGTGTTAAAGGGAGAATCTTTCCCTTCAGTAAACAAAAGATTCTCCTTTTATCTCCGACGGCCCTTCGTGTTTTCAAAGAGAGAAGATGGCAGCCTCGTTGGTTCGTCTTTTTGTGTCTGTGGGATCTTTGCGTAGCGTGAAATCGGGAGGACACTGGAGGGGGAATCTCCATCTCATTGGCTATTCCTATATGTAAAACCATTCAATGTGGCCCTGCGGAGATACCATGAGACGTATTTCACATGTCGGCGATTCCCCCCAGGAGGGATAAGCTCTCATCTCCGGGGGTTACCGCCGTGCACTTATGTACCCTCGTTTGGCAACGCCGCCGAGCTTGGAAATAATCCACCGCTCTTACTCCGCCAAAAACTGAGCGCCTCTTGGCCGGGGCCCCATGAATACCAACCATACTGTTGTTTTCTTGTGTTGCTGGCGCTTTCTTGACCCCTGTAGGTGCGGTAAATTGTCTTTACAGGGGCAGAGGTCAGTGTCAGCGACCAAACAAAGCCCGGCCTGGACGCCCGCCAACACGGGCCGTCAAACTGAAGGACGGTTTCTCTTCCTGCTGCTTCACCATTCACGCAGTCCGACAATGACTTGGCAGAATATGAGAGGCAACGTTGCAAAATATGTTTCCCCCCAGCAGCAGCAGCAGCAGCTCCAGTTCACAGAATCCGATATACTTTTGAGAGAATATCTCCAGTGTGGCTTTCACCTCTAATTATAGGTTGTGCTTGGCGTTCAGGAGCAGGAGCGAGGGAGTCCAAGATGTGAAATGATAAGACTCGGTCAGACGTAGCCGGGAACTCTTTGGGTTCTTGCGGGAGGCAGGAAGCGCTCCGGGCTAAGGAGTGGGACGGAAACAGAGGAGGGCGTCATGTCAAGTTACCTTGTAGTTTATGTGACAGTAAAAAAAAAATACAACTGTGATGAATGGGCAGAGCGAGGAGGAGCTGCAGGAGAACAGTCATTGTAACTAAGAAAGAAGTTACTCAACCCACTTCCCGTAACGTCATCAGAAGGTGGTTTATGGTGTTGCGTCGTATTTCATCACGTCGTGTTGTGCTCATGGGAACAAATGCATTTTAATGATTATTGTCATTTTAACTAAATGTTTATACTGTGATTCGTTCATCAATTATGTTTAGAAAATGCCAGAAAATAGTAAAAATGACTCTTTCCAAACCCAAATACATTCAGATTATGGACATATATAACAAAAAAAGTAGCATTAGCTAATCTTCTGATCGGCTAAGTAGTAAATAAATGTGAATGTTAATCAGTTATAGTTCTTCATTCTTTTTCTGCCAAATAACTAATAATTTAATCGACTAATAGCTGTTGTAGAAGTACTCGTGTATTGTATAAACACTGTCAAACAGCAGTTGTTGAATGCTAACCTTTGCTGCTGTCTTACGTTAGCTAAACGGTTATCAAATATGTTGTTTTACCCTAAATTACAGCCTGTTTTTGGTGTATTTTTAGCTAATACAAGAGTCCAATATTGGTGTGGATATTTAAAATGTATTTCCTGTCACATCATGTAACACTGTCAAAGAGCAGCGGTTGAATGCTAACGTTCACTGGTAGCTAACCTAACGTTAGCGAATGGGGCTTCGTATGTTTGTTAACCTTGAATTACGGTCCGATTGTCGTCTGGATTTTCGTTATCCATTGGCTTTCCAGTCGCTGATCAATTAAGAAGCTGTGAAATGATTTCTCAGATGCCCTACATTAATACAACCCTGAGCGTGACGTTGCAGGACAATGGCCGCCGTGTGAACACGGTCTATTAGCTCGTAGAAATGAATCACAGCAGCGGCTCAGTGGTTTGTTTCTTTGCCAACAGACTCCATAATGAGTCTTGTGTGGATTTCTACTCAACCACAATCATCAGGACACCTCACACCGAGCCCCTCCAGGCCGACGGAGAGAAAAGGGCTCCATTCACTCCACCTGGTGTTTCATGAAAGACGTTTGTCTCCCCGGTGTAAATATGACACCCACCGCCTTCCCTCCTCTCATCTGTGATTCACGAGCTGGGACCTCTGAACAGCAGCAGCAGCAGCAGTGGCGACCGTCTCCTCTCTTGACAGGAAATGATGCGCCATGTTGCGTCTAACCGCACTGCAAGCTTCAACAAACCACTGATGCTCAAAACACCACAGTTTTCAGGGTGGAGGTGTGTGTGTCGTCGGTGAATATGCATGACTAAAACTGAGTAATAATCGTGGAGTTTCCCCTGAAAACAAAACAGTCATTTCTGTGGATACCAATCCATCACACTTCTGTGGTTATCGCACGGCTGGGACAGGCTATTGATCGCTGAAGAGCTCCGTTCGTGCCACTGTAACCGTGTCCTGACTATTGATTTACCCCTGCTTACATAAGACGTCACTCAGTCATTGTGTGGCTGCTGCAGTGCCTGTGTTGGATCACTTTTCCCCTCAGAGGCTCAAAATGAAAGCTGTGACATGGACCTTTTTTTTTTTTTTTTCCACCAGCGTTCTTCAGAAATAGAGGAGGTGAGGTTTCACCGAGCCGGCTGTATAATTAAGTTAATACACGGCCACTGGCTTGCAAAAGAGGCTGTAATCAGAGGGTCAACCTTCCTGCAAACTGTCCAAATGAAGAAATTACCATGTGCTCTGAGCTCTGAACCGCTTCCCATGAGCCCTTTCCTTACCCAGAACCCTTCACACGGCCCATTTATTTGAACTGGCTCTCACCCGCAGCAGGCCGCACTCTGAGGAACGGCTCGTAAAAGTCATCAGGTCCTCATTATCGTCATTACTATAATTATTTTCTATATTTAACCATGTGAAATGAGGCCAAATGAGTGTGCTGGTTCGCCCCTTTCTGCGAACCACCCCGGGACACGTGTTACAGTGGTACGGCCCTAATTTTACACGACGCTGAAGGTGCTGCGCGATGTTCTCACAGTCGGGGCGTACCACGTTTTCTTTTGGGAGCAGGTCGCGTTTGCATGAAAACATCCCCGTGTGTTCGACGAGCCGGGCCGCTCCCCGTCGCCGTGGAGACTGTTTGTCTGTTATGTCGGCGCGGTCGTGTTTTTTTTCTTGACCAAAGCGTTTGTGAGCTTTGTTTTGCCCGAGCCACCTTCATTATTATTAGATCGACGTGAACCCCAGAGAGGCAGAGCCAAAACCACCCAGAGAGCTTCTGACCAGAAAAAGCAAAAAAAGGTGGAGCCCCCTTTTTTCAGCGAGCGGTGAAGTTACATAAGTTTTTTTTTTTTATTTCTGGCTCGGTCAGCTGCAGGGCTCCCTCTCCACACAAATGAGAGGACGTTTGTACTGTTTGTGTTCAGGCGAGACGCTGGGTGGAAAAAAGAAAAAGCGTCTTGTTGATGTAGAGGTGTGTGAGTCATAGCAGAGCCCTCTCCGGGTGGAGGGGCTCCGACAGCTGGGTCTTCAGGCTCTATATGGAGCTCCAGGTGCGAATGCGGACAGCTCGGCTTTGCACGATCCCTCGCTTTCTCTAATGACGAAAACCCACGAGGCCGTGAGAGCGTCTCCGAGGGGCCAGATGTTGCAAGAGGGCACGATCTGGACCCGGGAGAAACCCCGACGCAAAACAAAATACATGTGTGTGCCGGAGTTTTACACCTCCTTTTATCTTTTAACGTCATCTGGACCTGATCTGTTTTTTTTTTTTCCGGTAATGAGGCCAAAGTTCACGAAGCTTCGTCGTCAACATCTCGAGAGCGGAAACAATTAGTCTTTTAATCATGTAGTCAGCAACCTGCAGCTATTTTTCTAATGGGGGAATCGCTTCAGTCATTTTTTAAAGCAGAAGTGGAGCAAACTTCTCTGATTCTTGCCTCTCAGATGTGATGATCTGCTTCTGATAGCTTTGGTTTTGGATTTTCGGTTGGGCAAAACAAAACACTGACGATGTCACCTGTGATTATAACTCATCAAATTTGAATATTTGGGGGGTAAATTTAATATATTCATTACAAAAACTACAATATATACTCTTGTGGTTACATAACAAGCATTTAACTGGGTTGTGTGAAGAAGAAGTGAGGTCTGTTTACTGTGTGTTGAGCCTTCAGGGCCACCGTACAAATGATTCTATCTAGATTTGTCTTACTGGAGTCTCATTTTGTGTGTTTTGTACGAGACAGGCCAAAAAAGAAAGGGTTAATCTACGCGGGTTAACAACAAGGAAGTGAAGCAAATGTCTAGAAACCACAAAGACAGACTGCAACTAATGATTAGTTCAATTCGCTGAACCCAAAGATATTTCCTGTCACGGAGGAAACTAACATTTAAGAAGCAGCAATCAGAGAACTTTGACTTCTATTTTCTTAAAAAAACGTCTGAAACTGAACTGAATCGATTATCAAACTAGTTGGCGATTAATAAAACAGTCGACGAGGTTGTTTGTGGAAGCGGCGCGTCAACAAACGTGACTACTACAGTTCAACCCTTGTACAGTATCGGGTCTTGTGGTGAGTTCTGGTGACCACAA
Organism: Lagodon rhomboides; assembly: GCA_039737535.1. Taxonomy (NCBI): domain Eukaryota; kingdom Metazoa; phylum Chordata; class Actinopteri; order Spariformes; family Sparidae; genus Lagodon; species Lagodon rhomboides. The sequence continues at coordinate 7,248,466 of CM077799.1, forward strand.
GGATCGACGCCATGTTCACACACTACCTTCCTTCTCGCTGTGGTTTGGTTTTTTACTGTATGTGAATGACAATAAAGATATAAACGGAGCTCGTGATAACATTTACAGCGCCTCCACCGATAAAGACCTGGGTCACAGATGAGTTCAAACTCACGCTGACTGGCTGGAGGATCATGCGAAACATCACCTCTAATCATACTGAACAAACAGGTTGTTAGCTGTAATAGCTAACAGGCTACATGCACCTCATTTTTTTGAAGTGATGCTGAGGGGGGGGCGAAGCTCCTGTTTGTTCGCTCCATCCCCGCTGGCCCGGCTGTAATCGGAGCAGGTGAAGCCGACTATTAAAGCGGGCGTCACATCTCTGGCGTAAACACTGGTTAGTCACAACACGGCGACTGCACCACTCGCCATTGATCCTCCTATAAACACATGTGTTTGCCATTTGTCAGGCGGGGAGGGCCCCTTCTGCTTCACCCACAGACGAGCGCGGCTTCCAGGAAGTTATCTGTTATAAGTCAGCGAGGCGGTCGGCTGCTTCCTAATGTAAATATGAAGCTCTTTCTGGTCGTCTGACCTCGAGTCTGGATGAAATAACACGGGGTGGCAGAGGTGGATAGGGAAGGTTAGACAGCGACAGCAAGATCTTGTCTCAAAATGACGTTTGAGGGCTTTTAATAGCTGTACAGCTCATATGAAACTGTTTTGCTTCATTAAAAAAGGTTTATTTTGTCTCTTTGACAACATATTTGAGGAAGTAATGTGTCTGAGGCAGTCTCCCTTAAAGGTGCACTATGTAGTTTTGGGGAAGACGTGTTAATCATGACTGAAGAAACTGAATAAACAAAGGAAAACACAAATTTTATATCGTGTTACTTATATTTGTAGGACTTCACACAACGATCCGGGGACCGTAATACACTCTGGGGACCTCTCGTTTATTCAGTTATAGATAAATATTTCTAATGAATATATTTCTGAGATTGTATCATTACAGTATTAATACCTTTCTGAGATTGAATTTCTTTTCCAAAACTCCACAGTGCAACTTTTGCTAGTTTAGCTAGCAGCTAGCAAACACGGCAACATGTCACAGAGTTAGAAACGTATGAAAACCAGGTTTCAAGCATCATTTGGTGTCGCTGACTTCCATAATGTCTTCAAATGTTTCATGAAGAAGCCAAGGTGATAAAAACAATGTTTTCTGAGCTGAGCTTTGGGCCGAGGCGTCAAAACAAAATGAGTCCTGAGATGAGTTCACAATCTGCACCGAGGCCTCATCAAAGTGTGAATATGTTCGTGTGACTGTGTTTCCGAGCTGTCAGATGTTTCGCAGGCATAAAGCCTCTACGTGTGGCTCAGAGGTGACAGTTTCTCTCGCACGTTTACCTCCGCCGGCCCTGCAGAGGTGGCTTTCACTACCCTTTTTTTTTCCACGCTTGTGCCGATGAGCGCTCGATGGTTTGTGATTGTGATGTGTGCGCGTGTGGTCAAGTGAGGCTGGCATTCTTGATTTGACAGCTGGTTACAGCGACCACTATAATTAGAAGAGACAAAGGAGGGGTGAAACGTGCTGCTCTTGTGTCTGTGAGGTGATTTCATCTTCTCCCGTGAGCGTCAAACACAGTTAACCGCAGCAGGATGCCTGCAAGATCCGCTCGTATGGACAGATCCGCTCTCGAGCTCAGAGTTTTCTCAGAGTGTCTTTAGCCTTTACTAACGTGGGGAAAACCCACATTTGACTTAAAATTGGTGAAGCCTTAATGTGTATAATCTGTTATCTGAGTATTTTCTTCACCCTGTTATCATCATTATCATCATTGCTTGCCAGTTTTTCGGAGAAGTCTTTCAGATGTTTTGATTTTGTTGCCGTATTTCAGCACAGCACGCTTTTACAATTCAGTCGGCTTTTCAGAAAAGTCTCTGTGCTTCGAAGTCTTTCTGCAGATTCACGTCCAGCTTTAATAATAAGGCTGTAATATTCTCTTCTATAACATCTCAGAGACTGTCTCTTTACCCATGAAGGCCTCTCATCTTAGTCACGGACCACTTCTGCTTTAGAAAGTATTAAACTTCATGTAGATCATGAATGTTTAATTCTCTCTCTGCTTAACTTATTTCTTTAGTTTTCTGATATCTGACAGCAGGAATTGAAGCTTTTTGAGTAAAATGTTTTTTGAATGAAACAAACAGGAACATGCACCTGTATATTGGTGTTGATTTTGTTCATGAATAAGTGAAATTCGTGAGGTTGAAACGATAAATAAACTATACATTTTGTGCAGTTATGAGCCTGATTAGTACAAGCAAACCTCAGAGAGATCGAGAGAAAGTTTAGGATACGAGTATGAAAATGTTTTCATCTCTCTGCTGATTTAAAACGTGTTCCTGATTTCTTGAAACAAATATATTCAAACTCTTAATTGGAGCTGCAGTTGTAATCAAAGTAATCAGCATCTTGTTTCCTCATGGATGCCTCTGCCAGCCTGGATCAAATTATAGGACTACGTAGACTCACATCCGCTCCCATCGGGCGACGTTGACCTCGGGGGGTCACGATTGAACTTGTCGCAGGGAGCCGGTGGCCGCGGGGCGATTGTATGGGTGTAATTGTGCAGCGGGTGTTGCTGGCTAACGGCCCTGACAGCGCACTTAGACAATAGCCAGGGAGGCCAGGCCCGCAGTGAGAGATAACGACGTTAGTAACAGAAAGAGTTTCACATGGGAACTGCCTGAATCAGGCCGGGTAGGAAAGAGGAAGGCCAGAGAGGGTTCAAGACAGCTTCAGACCAGCAGCGGCCGCAAAGCGGGCTTCCTGGTTCCCACAGTGAGCCGCTGAAGGGTGAGGCACAAATAAAGGTACTAGAAAAGATAAGTGAAACTGAATCACTCTCTCTCTCTGAAGCTGTGTTTACATTTGAAGCCGCTATTTTTGACTTATGTTTCTGATAATCCTCAATCTGTAGAAGATTTTTTTGGTCCAAATGTTCATGTAGTGTTTTTCATCTGATTGGGACTCAGATTTTATCCTCAAGTCACTTCATTTCATCTGACGAGTGGATTTATGCTGCGAGATGAGACTTAAAGATTTAAAGTCAGCAGCAGCGTGGTTTCAGTCCTGTTTTCCCCTTTTTAGTTTCATCTTCATTAAACATTTTAAACATGGTCATCTGGCTGGTATTGTTAGCTAATGTGTTGGCTAACATTACTTAAACAACTTCTAGGCTACATAAAGTTATAACATGTTTACTTATGTGTAGCTAACATTAGCTACCATGTTGTTTGATTGGTTAATGTTTGGTTATCTAAGCTGTTGTGTTAGCTAACATTATCATGATACCAACTGTTAGCAGATATTAGCTACCCTCCTGCTAACGTTAGCTGCCATAAGTGACTGGTCATCTGGTTGCTAATAGTAGATGATGTGCTGGCTAACATCACCAAAACAACTGTTTTTTGGCTACCCAATGTTAGCTAACTTCTAGCTAACATTAGCTAACATGTTGTTAAATGTTGTTTATGGTATGTTATTTAAGGTGATGTGTTGGATAGCATTACCCAAACAACTGTTAGGCTTGTTAGAAATCTAGCTAGCTGACTTCCAGCTAACATTAGATACCATAAACAACTGCTCATTTAACTTGTTTATGGTAGATGATTGAACATTTAGTAGCTCCACCTCTATTATAAGACCTGTCTTAGCCATTTTATTGCTAAAGCAGTTGAGGCAAAGACTGTGTTGATTGTTTTTATCGTCTTCACATCTGGATAGTTGTGCTGAAAAAATTTAATTGAGTAGAGTTGCTCACATGAAACACAGACAATCTGGAATAACTGAACATCAAACACTCTCCTCTCTCTGTATCTGAAATTAAGGTGCCCTTGCGCAAGGCACTTAATCCCTAATTGCATTTATGGAGCTTACATATCTTACAGTACAGTGCTGTTGTCGTGAATGGGCATCTCCCAAGAGTTTGTTATGAGTGTGAAGCAGCTGAAAAAGGAGCATTCATGCTCAGTTAACTCTTTCCCCCGGATGAATAAAGGCTTAAAGGAGAAGATTGATGCATTTACTGGGGCAATTAGTCTTAAATGCCCCTCTCAGACACAGAAGTGGCACACTCTGGGGCTTTTCCTATCTCCAGAATCTGAGGTTTTGAGTCATTATCCCCTCAGCCCTCGCCGGCCCTTTAGATAACTGTGCCCTGGAGCAGGGCGCAAGCTGAGAAAATCCCATCAAGTTCAGATCGGTTTGAAAGACATCTGGTGCGGAGCCGGGGGCCTAATGCAATCCTGCATGGTAATTTGAAGTGCAGAAAGAAGTTCACCAGCATGTCGTTCACCGAAGCTTTCCAAAACTGCCATTGATGTATTGAAAATTAGGGTAAACTCTGGTGCTTTTAAAGAATAGTTTAGGTAATACTCTTACTCTCTTTAATGTGGCGGGCTGGATGAGGGGATTCGTAGCACTTTCATGTCTGTATAGTAAACACAAAGCCGGTAATTAGCTTAGCTTAGCAGTGAGACTGGAAACAGGAGGAAAAAGCTAGCCTGGCTCTGTCCAACGATGACAAAATCCAACTACTAGCGCCTCTACAGCTCACCATAAAACATACTATATCTTGTTTGTTTTATAGATTAAAAAAAAGCCTAAATATGTCTTGAACGGGGGCAGTTTTTACACCTTTTTTGTTCATTTTTGTTTTTGGTTTGGATCAAAACAAACAAGAAATAATATGTTAATTAGCAAGTTTTACTGGTGCTGGACATAGCAAGGCTAGCTAGCTGTTTCCCCCTGTTTCTAGTCTTCGTGCTAAGCTAAGCTAAATTGCTGCTGGCTGTAGCTTCATATTTAAAGTAGAGCTTTATAAGAAGGCAATTAAGAGAGTTTCCCAGAATGTAAAACTGCTCTTTTAACGTTTAATAGAATAAACTAAAGCCTTTTTATGTTAAAATGACGCAAACATCTTGCTCTAACGAGGTCTGCTCTCTCTTTCTCTTGCAGAACCTGATGGCGAAAGCGTTGTACGACAACGTGCCGGAGTCCCCCGAGGAGCTGGCCTTCCGGAAAGGGGACATCCTGACCGTCATAGAGCAGAACACAGGAGGCCTGGAGGGCTGGTGGCTCTGCTCCCTGCACGGCCGCCAAGGCATCGCCCCCGGCAACCGCCTGAAGCTGCTGATCGGACCCATGTTCGACGCCCAGTCGCCGACCGCCAGCGCGGCTGCACAGTCCTCCCCTCAGAGCTCGGGGTATCAGCAGAAGCCTGGCTCGGGGGCTCAGGGGATCTACCAGGTGCCCCCGTCCCTCCAGAGTCCACAGCAGCAGAGTCAGCAGAGCATCTACCAGGTTCCTCCCTCACAAGATGTCTACCAGGTCCCACCGAGGAGTACTCTGGCCGCTGATAACGCTCCAAACAAGGTGAGACAGAAAGAAACAAGACTCCCTCCCTTTCCCTGCAGGCTGCAGTGAATCTGTCATTTAGTTTTTTGATTAATTACTTAATCAAATCATGCACCATGGAGAGCCAACAAGGCTGGACCAGCTGATTTAACCGATTAGCCTTCAAGCAGAGGAACAACCTGTGGACTATTGGCTCTCTCTGGCATATTGTTTGACAATGTGACTGGAAAATGCCCGTCACTCAGTCGCCACTGCCCACTCTGACATCCTATCATTTCTTGTTTTGTCGAAGTAACAATCCAGGACCAAAACATATTCCATCTACAGTGACATAAAACAGAAAAAGGAAGCAAATCTGAAAGGCTGGAACCAGAATATATTTGGCGATTTCTGCTCGATTAAAAGACAATTAATGACTCGTCTACAATCCCGTTACGTGTTTGGATTTTCGGACATTCATTTTCCAAAGTAGTGTGGAACGTACTTTAAAATCTCAATACCAGTGATTTATTAGATACGGTGGTAGAGAGCCGGATGAAGGCATAGATAAATGGAAAAATGTAGACTGGTCCGCGCGCTGACCTCTGGAGAGAGTTCTTCAGGATCAGAGCGGATTTAAACCATTACATAATCTCCGCTGGTTTGGCCTTCACGGGCCGGTGTGGATATTAGATGTGATGGAACATGGCATTTACGCATTTACACCGTGACCTGCTCGCCCCGCCAGTCTGCCACGACGCTCATCAGTATGATTGCGCACACAGAACGCAGGAGAGATTGTGTGTCTGCCATGTGAAATGTGTACAGGGTGTGCCGGGCCTGGCGCTCACCACAGAGCAGGGTAGTGTTTTTGTGCAGCGCTCCCATTTGGCTTTTCTTGTACATTGGCACACTGTGTGTAGCAGAGCCAGTCTAAGCCACAGAAGGGGCAGTGAATATGGGAATAAGTCGTGGAAAAGCAAACAGTGCAGCGCTGGTTTTTGGATTTTGGTGAAGCACAGCTGCCTGAAAGTAGGTTTTCCGTCTGTGTTTTGAATGCTGTACACTTGGTACAGCCAGTACAATAACACCTGGCACGGTCCTTTACAGTATAACTATATATACTGCCCTCCATATTTGTCATTTTACTGCAGGGATGGTGTCTCATTTAAAGCATATCTCAGGCTGTCTTTGAAAATAGAACAGAAACTAATTTGAGTCTCATGTGTTCTGATACATATGCAAAGGAATCCTATAGACAAGTATTAATCTTTATTCATTGAAAACTTGGAGCTAAAGCCGTCCACATATTTAACAAACCAAACATACAAATAGGGTACACAGGGGATATTTTTGAGAAAAATGTTTGCTTCATAGCCTAAGCAGAGCCGCAGCCTTCCCGTAGTTTATAGATAACTAGCATCAGATGTCTGAGGAAATAACAAAATGTACAAAAGTACAATTTAGAACCAGAAAAATAGACAACAAAAGACTCAAATTCAAACACGTAACATAAAAAATTGAATATTAAGGCTACATTGACTGACTTCCAGCTAACATTAGCTACCATAAACATCTGTCCATTTAATTTGCTTATGCTAGGTAGTGCTAGCTAATTAACATCACTAAAACCAACTGGGTTTAACCTAATGTTAGCTAACTTCCAGCTAACATTAGCTACCATGTTGTTTAGTTTGTTTATTGTAGGTCATGTTAGCTGATGTGTTGGTTAACATAATCAAAAGTGACTGGATGTTACCTGATGTTAGCTAACTTTAGCTAACTTCCAGCTAACATTAGCTATGCGACTGGTTATCCTATTTTCTAATGGTTAACATTAGCTACAAAAGCAACTAGATGTTCCCAGCTAACAGTTTCCCACATCCGCTAACATTAGCTACCATTAAGAGAAGGTCATTCCATTTGATTACGGATTAGCTGTTAGGCTACCTAATGTTAGAAAATGTAAGCTAACTTCCAGCTAACATGACCTACCAAAGCAACTAGATGTTACTAGCTAACATTCGCCCACATCAGCTAACATTAGCTAACATAAGTAACTGGTCATTTCCTTCCTTCACTGTAATATTAGCTTATTGGTTTGTTAACCTTTATGCCAAAGCGACTGGATGTTACTAACTGACATTAGCTCACATCAGCTGACATTAGCTACCATAAATGATCATTCCAGTCACTTATGGTAGCTAATGTTAGCAAAAATAAGCTAGATGGGCCTATTGCTTTGCTGACTTTGACTCCTCTCTACTTGTGCCACAGTTACACTGCATTTTAATGTAATTTGTGGCACCAAAAGCTAAATAGTCTATGTGTGTATTATATGTTTAAAGGCACCAGATAAACAGGAGCGAGCACGATGATCCTTCATTACAGATGGAAGTCATTTGGCAGGTGTGTGCTTAAACAGGAAGGAAGAATTCTCCTGTTTATTCAACCGTTTAACGAGTTCTAGCACCTCAGACCAGATCATCCCTTCAGGAGACGGATAGTAATTACATGCCGAATGAGCTTTTGATGTCCTGAGGGTGTTTTTTTCTAACAAATCAGCCCCAGCCATCATGGAAATGAGCTAAGGTGTGCATTTTGGTGGGTAAATAGGCGGCGGGCGCCAACGGCTTAGAGGACTTTGTGTGATTCACTGTGTGATAAAGTCAGTGGGAGCCAGGGGGCTGAGAGGAGAGACCTGTCAATCAACCTGCACACAGCGGCCCTGTCTGCCGACGCCTCTCTTTTCCACCGCCAGGCCTCAAGGAGCGGCATTAAAACGGCTTTGTTGATAACATGGAAAATTAAATGTGCTTCTAACGAGAGTGCCGTAATCATGTTATTGCAGAGATTAAATTAAGTCTTGGACGTTCAACTTTCCCTCCAATCTGTGGTTATCAAAGTGGTGCAATTTTCAGCGGTTGTTCCTGTCTGTTAAACAGAAAGATTTCTGATTTTTACGTCTGTGTGTCAGTGTACTGGAGGGGTCCAGACAAGGCTCTGTTGTTTTCCAGTGACGCCTGACTGTTGGACAGCAGCCCCGTCGGCCTCTGTGGCCGCAGTCGGTCCTGACGAAGCCAAACAGCAAAATCTGTAGTGAAAACAATTTTAGGAGAAGTATTGTTGGCTCATAAAGTGGAAGTTAAAGGAGCTATTTTGGGCATTCGGGGCTGAAAAAAGTCCCCTTTATTGTAAAAAGGACAGGAACTCACACAGCTGAATCATCTAGTCAGTTGAAAGTCAAAGACATACGGTAACGATTATGTTTTATAGAAAACTGCTGATGCATTGATGCGTTTTTGTCAGTTTACTTTCACATCGTGGGTCAATAAAGAGCAATTTCTTTCTTCAAGACCACCCAGTTTAAGCTTTAAAGTCCATGTTAAATATGGCGCTCAGCTGTATTCCTACATACTGTGCTTTATTCCCTCAACGCTTTTGGTTGGTTCTTTTTAAAACACAATATTTCAGCTCAACTCAGCTCAATTTCTAAATCAAGATTACCTCAAAACCTCCCTCTTCTTCATTTGAACATGTGTAATCCTCTCAAAACTCAGTGCAGACATTAATAGATAGATAAGTGTGAGTGTGTGTGTAAAGCTGCTGATACGTGTTTAAGTTGCATTGTGGGTAATGTAGGCTTCATCGTGTGGCAGAAAAAAGATGATATCTCTGGTTCTGCTGTATCGACTTTGATCATTTATTTTCAAGATGTCCATAATGAGTCCAACATTGTTACAGAAGTGGAATGCTTTGTCCTGCATTACCCACAATGCAACTTTGCCACTGAGTGACATCACTGGAGGCAGTTTGTCAGAACTCTAAAAATTGTGTGCTGTAGCAAATCTTAAATGTTGTAATGGAGGCAAGATGTTAACAACTAGGATATGAATCACGGTCTGCTGGAGGTGAGTTGTGCTACTTATTTATTTTTTTTTCTGCAACTCTCAGGTAACCAGAGCTGTTCATCTTTACCAAACTGATGGACAAAACATTCCCCAGAGCCAAACATAACTCAAACTGACGGCCGTAACATAAACCCACGGTAAACTCAGAATTATCCGAGAGACTTTAAAGTGCACCGGAGGCTTCGCTCCTCTTTGAAACTCTATGAGCAGAATTCTGGGTCGTAGTATTTGTGGAGATAATTTTTGTTGACCTGAAATCCAAACCCTGACCTTTGCTCTTCAAAACACCGAGCTCGCGTCTTGTTTACTACTGGAGCGGTATTGATGACAGGCTGCGAGCGTTGACTCACGCTGCACGTGTTGTGATGTTGCTCAGGGCTGACGGAGCTGGACGGGGGGAAAAAACAGCCATTGTCTTGTTTTCAAGTGCAAACACAGCATGTAGACACATGTTTGCTCCCCCAAATGATTATGGGGGCTGACGCATGCTTCCTCCGCTGATAATCCCCTTCTCGTATTACCCTAAAGCCTCCCGCGGAGAGAAAGGTTTCCTGTGCGTCTCTGTCCACACGTATCCTCCAGAATGCCTCCTCGGGGTTTGCATGCCAGCGCTGCAGCGCAAATCCAGATTGGCGACTGGTTATTTTCCCTTCATGTGGTGTGGGGCTCTGGTATATAAAGGCACACTGAGGTTTGGCTCGCTTTGCTTCTCTGGCTGTTTGGTTTGATGCTGCGGCCTTGTCCTTGGGTGACCCTTTGGGGAGGGTGAGCTGGGACCCCCCTCGCCCTCTTCAAGGCCTCCGAGCTGGGACCGTGTGGGACAGATGCCTTCAGCTCTCGGCCACACAAAGAGGCCCCTCACATGGAGGCCAGCGGACCGGCTTTCATCGCTCCCTTCTTCGTCCCTTTCTTCTTCGGGCTCTGAAAGGTGTGTCTGTTTCACTGCGCCGGTTTCACCCCAGCGTTCCCGTTTCCGCCGTGCTTCCCCCCTCTGACTCAGGCACTGAGGTCGCGGCGTTCAAAGATGGGTTGGGTTCAGAGTTCAAAGATCTCCCCACCCCGAGCTCCTTATCTGCTCCTTCCAGACGGCCTTTTCATTCCTCACTTCCTGGCTCACGGTGGTGTGGAGGTGTGCTCCTTGTATGGGCATTTCCTGCATTCACTGTGTCATACCCATAGACCCAATCCGCCCATTGGCGCCATAAAAAGGTAGAGTTTCAACAAAAGGGCTTAATGAACTCCCATACAACTGAAGGAAGTGCGCTGATAGCTGTTTATGAGCAACAAGGGCGTGCTATCTACCTTGATAAAAGTCTTCTTTGGAAGTAACCAGGTTATGTGTAATGAATGGCTTGTTTGTTTGCCCCTGCCATATTTTCTCTGCCTAATCATGCGCGCGACAATCTCAGCAGCAGATAAGTGAGTTATTTCTTCCTGGAGCGAGCCGGCTCCTTCAGACGCTTGTCTGCTCGCCATTGTCGCAGTCGTGATGAATCGCCGGCCCATGAGGTTTGACCGAGGGGGCAAGGTTATAAATCAGTTGCACCAAAAGTAATCTGCTCTGCGGTGTGCATACCGAGAGACCGGGAGGACTTTCTCCCCTTGAAAGTTTAGAGCAGAGAGTGTGATAAATGGGCAGAAGTCGGCGAGAAGACAGGAAATGCTTTGCTGAAAGTTAACATTTTAGCAGCGCGGCTGTAGAGATGGTAATTACCAGAACCCGAGTTGACTTTCAAATTACCTTTTGTATCCAACCAGCCGCCCAAAACCCAAAGAGATTCTGTGTTTTGCAATAGGAGGCGAAGAAAAACAGGAAATACTCACATCTAAAAGCATTTTTAGCCAAACCAGCAGCTCTATGGATAGATGTCGGCTGCTTCGGTACATACTGAAATATCTCAACAACTATCGGTTGGATTGGACGGAAACTTGGTGCAAACATTCACGTCGCCCAGAGGATCGATTCAAACTAACTTTGGTGATCCCCTGACTTTTACTCTCGGGCCACCATGAGTTTACGTTTGTTGATTTTTTAGTGAAATATCTCAACAACTATTGGATGGATTGAATTCATTTCCCTGATATTCCCTCTAGTTCTGTCATCAGGTCACATGTCTAGTGTGTCTAGAATTTATGAACAAATACCTTGAAACTGAGTCAAAGGCAACAAGCACACCACTTTCTTTTCTACGGTGCCAGGAGTCAAATCGCCCCCAAAAATTAGCTCCAATGAAAAATAGTAATTTACCTCCCATTGAATGTTATTTTAAGTTAGTCTTTGATACATACATAGTTAAATAATAGTCAAAGAGCTCAATGTTTCGGTCACACAGACCTTTTCTCATGACAGGAGAAAAGGTCTGTGTGACCGAAACATCAACCTTTTTGACTTTTTTTTGACTATTTTTCATTACAAATACCTGAAAAAAAACTAAAGTCATTCCCGTCAGGCTCAGCTGTACTTTGTATTGAGTGCTAATCACCAAATACTAGCATGCTAACATGCTAAACTAAGAACATATACCTGCTAAACATCAGCATGTTGGTGTTATCATTATGTTTAGTTCAAAGTCGTGCCAAAGTACAGTCTCACAGAGCTGCTAACGTAGCTTCAGACTTTTTGGTCCAATCCCAACACTGTTATGTTTTAACAAAAAGCACCCAAATGCAGGACACTGAGGCCGGCAGGAAGACGAAGATAGTGGCCATGCTTTTCTATCAGATCAGATAAACAGAAAATGACATTGAAGAGAAATCACCACAGCTGAAGACGCCATATTGACACCATTGGGTTGTCCCATTTCTTAGAAGGGAGATTTCAACCACCGGCAGATGAAAAACAAGGGATTGGGGTCAGAATTGGAGCCTTAGTCTTGTTTCCTATTAAGGTTTCTGCTTTAGGGTCGTTTCTCATTTCACATTATCCCCTTTTCTTCTTCGAGGATTGTCTCATGATATTGTATTCCTAGAAAGTAAACACACAGAATGTCAAATACATCTCTTAACGTTACGTCTCCTCAGATTATCACGCCGGCGGGATTAAGAAGCCGCTTTGATCAGAGAGGATGAAGGATGATCCTTATTAGAGCTCAAATCAGTGTGTTCCCTTTTTAATGCCCCTCATTAAGCGCGCTGTCTGTTTGGGTTTAGCCACTTGGACGCGTCACGGAGACGGCCGAGAGCCTCGCAGGATTCACCAGTTAATTACCTGCATTAATTAGTTTGGCACTTTAATAGGCTGCCGCGGCTCCGAGTGGCTGAGGGGGGGGAACGTTATCGAGCAGTTCCGAGCGGCGAGTGGAAAATGGACCACAACAGCGCGAGAGACGTCTTTGTGCTGTGATTCAGCAGAGCAGAAAAAAGGGCAGGTTACTACAGAGCAGGAACACACCCTACATTTAGGAGACGCCGTCGTAAACAAAACACCGCTCTTACCTCACATACGAGCGGTATCACGGTTAGATCGCCGCACCTGGTTGGCTCAGACGAGCCTATACGCACCGAGAGAGGTCGACTCTGATGGATTGATAAGAGGACAAGAGAGGAGATGATGTGCTGTGAATAAAGAGACGGATGGATGAAATTCAATAGGGAGCCACTCGGACGGCGGTGTCATTGTTAGAAGCGGCGAAAAGCCTCGTTAGCGTTGTTGATTTGTGTCAGCGGGCCTTCGGCAGCGGGAGGAAGTGGCTGTGAGTGTGTGTGTGCGTGTAACCGATGAAAAGGTGTGAAATGACAATTTCCTGTGAAATCGTGCCGCATGTGCATACACTCGCCCACAGGCGATGATGCGGAAGTGAACCACGTGACGCCGCTGAAAATATATTGACAGTAATGAGATTTTTTCAGGTATCGGTAGACAGATGGGTGGAAGAAGAACCAACACGAAGCTGTTTCGGCGCGAAAAACAGCCTCAGTGCCGCTCGGCAGAGGAGACTTTGAACTCCACTGGCGTGATCGGCACCATTTTGTGCCAGAATCCAATTTATTCAGTGTTTTTGATGTGAGATCTGGTGACTGCAAAGGCCACAGCGTCTGATTCTCATCTCTCTAATGGCAAAACCTTTCAGTGATGATTTATGTATTGGGTTTTTTTTTGTTTTTCTTTGATTTGATGTCTATTTTAAATAAAACAAATGGCCCGTGTCCGTTTGATGGTTGGTTGGTTTGTTTGTCAGCAGGATTACACAAAAACTACCGAACACATTTCCACAAAACTTAAATGGTACGATGCTTTGCGCATATTTTTGGTGAAGACAAACCTCTTCCTCCTGTTTACTTTCTGACTTAGCGGACAGCTGAGTAATTCAGTGCTTTATTAACCAATATAGCGGTGACTCTCTGCTCATCAGCACATAAATCAAAGAGAAGCGGATGAGGTAGTGTTGATGTTATGACGACACCTTTCTAATGAAGTAAAGCTAAGAAGTCCTACCTGCCAAAACTTGAGCCCCGCCATGATGCAGAGTAAACACAGTGGTGCTGAGCGAGCCGTGAGTCACTCGCCAGAGAGCGTAGGAGCGATAACAAGCCATCTATTTGGCTCCTCGGGGCACTAGTTTGAACCTGATCCCTTCTTTAGTCACTCTGCCTCCTCCATGAAGGAATCCGAAGAGTCCATCACCTGAGCGGGAACGAATGTTTGCTCAGTCGACACGGCTCTTCATGATGTCATCGCTCCCTGAAAGCCATTCGACCGCCCCGCGAGCGCCAACCTCATTGGACGTGGCAAATATTTACCCACCAGCAATTACAGCAGCGCCGAGCGGCCTCGGAGCAACAGCCTGCTGGGTAAACAGAGGGCGGCGATGGGAAATAAATGAGCAGTGTGCATCTGGCGGCGGTTGAGAGGAGCCGCTGATGGGGCGAGCGCTCCTCAAAGCGATGACACGTACCTGTGGAAAAAGGTCACCGAGGTCCGTGACGGACACCTCGCCGCCATCTGCATGTGGCAGCTGAGTCCAGACAGCCCGTTATCGTCAGCACGCAGGCTCGACCCGCAGGGACGGCAGCCGGTTGGAGTGACCTTTAACTAAGCCTCACTTTGCTGTGACTTAGTGAAAGACTGGCTCCCTGTCTGCTGTGTCTGGTTACACGCGCTGCCTTTTTTAAAATTCGAAAAAATAAAATATGTAGACGTTCGTGATGCTGCTCTCAAGCCTCGCTAAAGTGTTAAAATGAAGGCACTTAAATGCACAGTATGTAATTTCTGCAGCCATGGAGTCTCACTGGTGATGGTTTGATGACATCATGAAGTAACGTTGGATCATGGGAGTTGTTGTCTTTATTTTCTACCAAACAGATTTTCACTAAAGTTGGATGGAGGATGGGTCTTAGCCCAAAATAGACCCAATTACTTTGTGTTGCAGATCCTGGAACCTTTTCTTTCTTTATTTACTTGTGAGACAAGGTGTTTTTTGTCTCTCAGGGACTAATGCATGGATCTTGATTAAAAAAAGAATTAGATGTATTTGGGTGGCTGGTATCTATGAGTGAGTACAATTGGATATGATTTGACTGATTATGGTTGAGCAGTTCTGAGTGATACGGGGCTAATCAAGTTTGATACTGGATTAGGCTTGATTGAATTCACTGTTGGGCTTTGGCTGAGGTATGCGCTCTACTGAGTGCCGTTCTAGTTAAGATACTGTGTTACCCTGTCCGAGAATATCATTATCTCAAAATAAACATCATTTGAAATAATAGGAAAAAAAGGGGATTTCTGTAAATGCAGAACTTGCCTTAGAATTGTCACGTTTTTAAATTTTCTTTCGTATCAAAGTCATCCAGTGATAGTTTTCTGTACGTCTATGAATATACTGCAAACAGGAACTGGTAATAGCTAATTCGGCATACTTTTTCAAAACATTTAACAAACACAGGCCTGAAAAATCCCATAAAGGGTCTATTTTAGGGCGGTTTCACAGTGTCAGACCTTGAAAACCCCTGATCTAGATCATATGACCCGCAGAATATTCTCATGCAACGAATGAAAATAACGTGGTTTCCATCGCTGTTCTACAAATATACTACAAAGTAGAACATCTCTTTTTTTTTGTAGTTTTAACAGCCTGAAGTGTGCGAGCGTCGGTGCGTGACAGGAGCCCAGAGCAGCGCGTCTATTTATTCCCCCGCTGGTTTATTTCAGAGCCCGGTCTGACGCGTTTAAAAGCCCCTTCGGTGTGCGTTTCAGCGCTGACCCCACAGGCCCTGCTGGGATGATGTATGCACGGACAGGAATGCCAACAATGAACACCTTAAATCACCGCGGCCTTGTTCAGATCGGGGTCTTATGAGAACCATATGGACTACTGTTAGTCAGACTCCGGGCTCAGATGAATGGCATTCCTTTCCATACTAGGCGACGGACTCTCATTTTCCGTTCCTCTCACTTTCCACCTCTGTTACCTTTTTTCATAAATCTCTTTTACAAACCAGTCCCCCTCTTCCCTCCTCTTCCTCCTCCTCCTCCTCCTCTTTCTCTTTCTCTGCTGCTTCCTCTGAAACATTAATCCCTTTCTGAGTTGGCTCCTGCTGCTCACGCTCCGATAAATGTCTCCACAGTTCCCGAGATGTGCAGGTATTAGGATATTAACTCAGCTATACGGCGGACTCATGGGTGGATACCGGGGCTCAAGTCTTATACCTCCCTGGAGACTTTCCCCTCTGCCAGGAAGCCATGCGTATGGTTCCTATTTTCGAGCCCTGCTAATGAACCCTGCCTGCTCTAGTGTGGCGGTGCTGGTGCGTGGGGGCAGGAGAGGACTACTGGGCTCAGCGAAGGACATTCCCAGCATTCCTCTGTCTGTCTGACGCAGCGAGGAGGTCTGCGAGCTCTGCTTTTAGGGTGACGACGGCCGGTGTGGGGGGAGGGGGAGGGGATGGAAACACTTGGATTAGGAGGTGTGGAGGGACTGATTAGCACTGACGGGAAAAGAGGAGGGATAAAAAATTAACGTGAAACCAGGAGCAGGGTCTGTGTTTGTGTTCCCTTTTTTTTTCCCCGAGCCCGTCTGCACCGCGGTGTAAAATATTTTAAAGGTGTATTAAATCCTACAGCACAAATATGACGAGGTTGTTCATCAATACCAAAGACCAGACCATGACCAGAGATGTCACGATCCAGCCGGCGCGACAATAAACTCATTTTTATATCCTCTTCTCAGTCGTAAAATATTCAAGTTTCTTACTGTTGTTACCAAAAGATCTGCTTCAGTTTTACTTCTGCTCATTTTACTGCTCGACTGAATCACATTAGTTTTATGTAGTTTTTATTATGCGAGCTGCAGAATTTGCGACAGGCTATTCTGTTCCAGCCACAGGAAATATAACTCAGCTTTTACTTCTGTGTTTAGTGTTTTCTTGCTCTCCTTGCACAATGTCTTCGTACTAATTGAAGTCGAATTACTAAACTGTAAAATGCTTTGTCTGTTTTGACGACTAGCTTGTTAGCTAGCTTTGGCTACAGACTTCTCTCTCTTGTTCCTCATATTTCAGTTTTAATTGAATTAATAAATGTCTTTCCATCTGAAGGCGGAGTTACATGCTAACGTTAGCTGGCTTCAGTCACAAAACTTCTCTCTCTTGCTCTTTACATTTAATTTACCTTATAACAGAAATAAATTTAAGTTAAATTCATAACAATATAAATCACTCTTGCTTAACAACATGTACTCAGAGGTTTAGCTGTTGCTGTGCTTTACGCTGTCTGGTACAACTTGCTAATGCAGGCTAACGGTAGCTAGCTTCAGTTAGCAAACTTTAGACAGACATTGCTGAGAAAGTTAGCTGACTTTTGAGACCGTTGCACTGAATTACTGTTTGTCGCAAACCAGCGACATCACAAAAAATAGATAAATAAAAACAATTAGTTGACGATTAATCAAAAACTCCATCGACAGGTTTAACATTCACTCGTTTCAGGACAGATATTCTGCTTCACTCTGTTCTCATATCATCACAGTTTGAATGTTCCTGGCTTCACTTTGGGCTCTGAGAAGTTGTGTTTTATTATTTTTTTATTTTATTGACAAAACAAGTGAAGATGTTTGTGAGTTCCATCCCTGCTGAAGCGTTTTGTGGTGATTTTGCCCGGGTATCGTACAGTGGAGCTGACAGGAAGCCGTCCCTGGTGGGACTCGAACCAGATGTCTTAAAAGCAACTGACTAAACAGACTCTTTGCTCCGCGGCTCCAGGTCTCTTGTTTATCTCTTGGTTTCCTGGGTCCCTTTCACAAATAGCCTGAAACGAGGAGGATGTTGGTCCGTCTCTGTTGTCAGAACGTATCCGCCTCGACTGTAATCACTTATTTCCCCGGGTCACTCGAGGACTGGGAATGAAAATAAGGCAAAAAACAATGGAGAACGAGGACAAATGTGCGGAGCGTCTGCGAGCTGGGTGGTGGGATGAAGTGTGTTTGTACCGTGTCTTTGTCTATGAACACTGCTGTGCCCCAGGTGTCGTTTTTTAGACAGCAGCTCTGATTGTTTGTCTCTCTCCCCCCGCTGTGATCGGACAGGTGGTGACCCCGACCAGAGTGGGACAGTCTTACACCTACAGCCCCGGACAGCACAACCAGCAGGACCTCTATGATGTCCCGCCCAGCAGATCACAGGGGGTAAGGTCGTCTCGTGTTCCCACAGCATGTACAGTTTGAACTCCCGTCTACCTTAAAGATCTAAAAATAGTCCGGACGACCCTCGGTGTGCAGCGTGATGGATTTCAAAGGGGTTACGTGACATTTTCAAGCTAAATTTACTGTGACATGTCGTCCGAACCCCCTCCTGAGGAGCTCAAGTGTAATTATAAACAAAAGGAAAAGAATTAAAGCAAGATGTCAAAGTCTAAACCGCCCAGAAATTGTTCCAGAATATCAGAGTCTTATTAAAAATCTTATATACTTTACTACTTTTTCAGGAATCCCCTTGTTTCCATAAATATCTGCATTATATTCCTACAAAACAGAAATGAATGGAAGGCAATGGCTGCCTGGAGTTGTAGGAATAATACATTAAAAACATCAAAAAGTATAAAAACTAGATTTATTTTTTTCTGTTTTTGATCAAATCAATTAAAGTTTTGGTGATAAAAATTAGAATAACATCACTTTTTGCTCTGACCTGCTACTGTTGAGCATTTGAAATAAAGTAAGTGGATCATTCACACAAACCAAAAACACTGGTAGCCACCACAGCGGGAGGTGTTCGTCACAACCACAGAGCTGTTTCTTTTATCTTCACTTTGTTCCGTATTTGAATCTA
The DNA here is from genome assembly GCA_039737535.1 of Lagodon rhomboides. NCBI lineage: Eukaryota > Metazoa > Chordata > Actinopteri > Spariformes > Sparidae > Lagodon > Lagodon rhomboides. The sequence continues at coordinate 7,267,021 of CM077799.1, forward strand.
CCACATATCCTGTTCTGTGCAGTGACCCACTTTTCTCAGAAAGGATGCCTCACAGTTACAGTTTTGTCCCGTCATCTCGGGTTTAAGCTGGTTAACTCTGCTGTGCCCCTCCTGAATGAATCGTGCCGTGAATCACACGTGATGTTTGTCATAAAACTGATGAAATATAAGACTGTAAATACATGACTTTCCTCTTATTGCAACACAAAACAGGACAGAACAAAGATATGAAGGACAAGTTTACAGGATATTTGCGCTCATGTTTACGACATATTGGTGTTCACTGAGCACTTTCACACAAAACTACCTGATATTTTACTCTCTTTAACACAAACTGTGACTGTCTGGCCTTGAAAAATTATCTTTTAAATGCACAAACATCATATGTGCACAATTAAAACGGGATCAAAAATGTATTTGTCTCTCGTCAATCACAACCGTATACAGTTTTTCCACAGGAAGGGGAATGACTTCACCTCTCCATTGCATAAAGCTAGTTTTATGGTACTGGTATACACACACATATATATAGTGATTATTAAAGCAAAACTGGAGGAGCTCCTTCAAAATAAAAGGCTGCAATTAAAATTGAAGGTGCAGAATAAAATAATTTAAGTTTAAAAATTGAACTAACGTTGCTGTAGAGACGTATGATCCTTTGAAGTTTGCCCCGGCCTCTATTTTCTCATTAAACCGCTAACTGCACTGTTAACTGAGCTAACTAGCTAACGGTAGCTACGGTTAGCATCAGTTCGAGGTTTTTCTGGTGACATGCTGCCCTTTATTAGTTTGAAGGTGGCCAATTCTTACACCTTTTAATCAAATAAACAAATACATTTACTCGTTCATCGTGATCGTTTTACATATTTGGTGTTTATCATCGTGTTTGTTCCATGTTTCAGGTGTACGATATTCCCCCGGTCAGATGTTCCCCGCCGCCAGAAACCAGGGAGTGTACGACGTTCCCCCGCCTCAGATGGACCCGCGGACACAAGGCGTTTACGACATCCCTCCGTCCTCACAAGGGGTGAGAAAGAATGTCAACAACCGGCCGACCCGCCGCCACAATGAGAGGGCACATCAGTCAGACACTCCATTTATTTCAGTCAGATAATAAAAACTGAGGAAGCGGTGGCTGCCCCCGACCAGAAAATGTTATTTAATGTTTATTGATACAGTTCCTAGTATTTCTCTTAATTGCCCGTAATAAATGAATAATACGTCGAATGTCATTCCTGCGGCGGCTCCTAATGAAACCTTTGCCTGCCAGAGGAGTTTAACCAAAACTCCATGAGTACGGCTCTGCGTCTGAACTCTCCAGTCAAGGACACAACTCTTCTGTTTCCAGAGCCTCTAAGATTTCACCAGACTTCCAGAGCCGACCAGGCAGAGCGCCACCAGTTTGTTTGTAATAACCTGAAATATGCCGGGACCTGTTATTTGCGTCGCTCCTAATTACAGTTCGGGTCGGCCCGTCTCGCTGCAGAGAGTTGCGTTTCAAGGCTGATGGAAATCACTCGCAGGCCACCGTTTTATTCGCCCCGCCGCGCTCCCATCGCGCTCCGTGCCATGTACGTCAGAACACACACTCGGCCCCGTCAGGCCAGCGGGAGGTTTTTTCACTCTCGTGTCTGCGAGAGGAAGAAACTTTGAGGTTTTAAATATAGTACACAAGCCAGAAGCTCTTTCACTTCCTCAATCTGCAACTGCAGCGCTGCTGTGCAAACAGTATCCGGTGAAAACCCGCCGACACACGGTCCGATTACATTTACACTTTCCGGGTTACAGTCCGCCGCTTCCAGTAAGCTCTTAAATATCATGTAATGAGAAAAACTGGGTTTCCTAATGAGGGTGAGGGATTAGAGGAGCTAATTTCCCGCTGACTTCTCGTGCATGTGTACATTTAATCGGCTTTCACTACATGGAGCGATTCATCCTTGTATTTAAAACCATTCAGTCCAGACGCCGACTGAAACCTCTATACTAATAAGCAGCTTCTAGACATTTTCTGCTCAACATTTGATTTTTTTTTCAACCATCTGAGGAAAGGCTTTGGAAAAATTGAAGATAAAGTCCATTACATGTTTGGTTGCTCATTATGTGATGATCTTTTTATGAAAATGTCTTTTCAGCAGTATACCGAGTACATTTACTCGTCTGAAGCAGTCAGTTCTACTGTATTAGTGTTTTATATTTCAAGTTTAAATAAAGATAATAATATAATAAAGCATTGAAGGGAATCAGACTTTTCAAATTAAGTGCTCATTTTTGGCCCTTTGCACGTGTTGTACTTGAACTTAACGTGCAGGATGCAGTTTTTATCGTTATTATTATTAAGGAACTTTTCGTGCAGGAACTTTTAGTGTGCATATTATTATTATTATTATGAGGAGAGACAGTTCTTTGTTTGCAGTGTGATGTCACAATAAATCTTCATGTCTGACCGTCTCTGTCTGCAGGTCTACTCGGTGCCTCCCTGCAGGACCAACCCCGCCCTCCAGGAGGGAAACTACGACTTCCCGCAGCCTCTCAAACACAAACAGGAAGGCATCTACGACGTACCTCCACCTGTCCTCACCAAGCCCACGCCGAGCCCCCAGTCTCACTACGACTTCCCCCCCAGCGTGGAGCCTCCGGCCCATCACCAACACCCGAGCACCAACGGCAACGAAGGCATTTACGACGTGCCTCCGCCCACCCTTCACTCGGGGGCGGGGTCTCAGAGAGACGTGTACGACATCCCTCGGGGCATGCAGCCGCCGCCGCACAGAGCCTCGCCCGCCGACAGAGACAACAGCAAAGGCATCTACGACATCCCGGCTCAGGATGCTCGCGCGGTAGCGGACGTGACGGACGGCGTGAACCGCCTGTCGTTCTCCAGCACCGGCAGCACGCGCAGCAGCATGTCCACCTCGTCGTCCTCCACGGGCTCCAGCTCCGAGGGCCGCCTCGCTCTGGACGTGGACGCCGCCGTGCAGAGGTTGTACCGCCTGCAGCAGGGCGTGGACGCCTCGGTCGGGGCGATACAGTCGATGGCAGCTTCCCCTCACTGGAGGACTTTTCCCTTCATGGAGCGCCACGCTAACGACGTGCGCACGGTGCTGGACAGGGTCCGGGCGGCTCTGGGGGACTTCGTTGTGTTCGGTAGAGGCGCTGCGGCGAACGCCACGGCCCTGTCGGACTCCAGCCTGCACAGCAAGCTGAGGCGGCAGCTGGGACGCCTGGAGGACTCGCAGCAGATCCTCCTGCAGATCTACCAGGTCCTGGAGAACTGCAGCTGGGCCCTGAACGCTCTCGTGTCTTCGGGCAAGCACCACAACAAGACCGACGACCTGGATCGCTTCGTCATGGTCTCCAGGACTGTTCCCGACGACGCCAAGCAGCTGGCCTCCACGATAGGCAGCAACGCCGAGCTGCTGTTCAGGCGGACGCACATGGACGGGTCCTTCTCCATCGGCAGCACGCCCGAGGAGAACACGATCCACCCGCTCACCTCGCCCTCCTCTGACAACGACAACTACGGCGGGCAGACCAAGCCCTTCCCCGTGCCCTCCAGCCAGGACAAAGCCAACATGAACAACAGCGAGAAGTGCGTGAAGAGCTGGATGGAGGACTACGACTACGTGCACCTGCAGGTAAATCCTCAGAGTCAGAGAAGCTGAGTTAACTGAGCTTGTAAGCTAACAGCAGCTAGCAGGTAATCTGGTGATACGGCGCCCCCTATTTGATTAGAATCTGACTACTACACTTGGCCAGTTCTTACATATTGCACCTTTAATACATAACATGTCTTATTTCTGAGAAAACCTCAAATTCGTACATAGATACTTCTTGATTTTGGCACAGAACTTCATCCTTAACAGCAACAAGTTAAGTCAAGTTTTACGAGACATTTATAGAGATTTTAAGTCCCGAATTTTGGGAGTTTGTCTGACTTGTGTAGACGTGTCAAAGGTCAAACCTGAGTCCGTCTGAATGCCTCCTCTCACCTCCGTGTCTTCCTCCGCAGGGCAAAGACGACTTTGAACGTCAGCAGAAGGAGCTGCTGGACAAAGAGAACATTATTAAGCAGAGTCAAGTCCAGCTGGGACAGGAGCAGGTGAGAACAGAGCAGGTGACCTTTACCGGGTCTCACGGGTGCAGAGACTGTGTGAGCCTTGTTTACAGCCACATAGAAAATAATCAAACAGTGACATCAGACGCGTTGCACTAAGAGGGTCGAGCTCCGACATGAACACACACCGTCTGCTGACATTTTCGGGTGTTTGTTGAGAGAAATGTGTCTGTGCTCGTCTCGCTGGTTTGAAGTGGGTGGTGCTCAGCTGCTCCCGTCAGCAGATATCAGCATTTAAATCAGAGCGCAGTGACAGCTGTGGAGCTGTTTGTCTCCCAGCCACTGTCAATTAAATCTGAGCGAGCCACACCCGCACAGATCTGATGACGTGCCTCAGCTTCAACAGTTTGGAGGGTTAAACTCTGGTAGACTTGTGAGTGTTGGAAGTAGAGCTGCAACTACATTTTCATTAACTGATTAATCTTCTCATTATTTCCCAGATTAATCGATTAATCGTTTTGAATATGAAATGCTCTTCAAACCCTCCCACAGCAAAAAGTGTTGTCCTTAAATTGCTTGTTTTACTCAACCAGGAGTCCAAAACCCAAAAACAATACATGATTTTTTTCAAATAAAGGAGCAAATCCTTTTCCTAATCCTAATATTTTACATTTATGCTCATTTGAAGGGATTCAAGTGATTAATCGACTAAACATTTAGTCTAGAAAATGTCAAAAAGTGGTGAAAAATGCCTTTCACAGCCTCTTAAAGCTTCAAGTGATGTGCTTAAACTCCTTTTTTACTCCACCAGGAGTCCAAAAAACAAACAAAAACCCCCCCAAAAACATAATTTTACAATCATCAAGGAGCAAATCCTCATATTTAAGAAGCCAGAACTAGCAAATATTTGACATTTTTGTTTGGGAAAATGACTCAAACGATTAATCAACTAAGCATTTGGTCTATTAAATGTCAAAAAGTCGTGAAAAACGCCCGTCACAACCGTCCTCAGCCAAAGTGATGTCCTTAAATGGCTTGTTTTACTCAACCAGGAGTCCAAACACAGAAAAAAGACATTATCTTACAATAAGCAAACTGGAACCAGTACATATTTGTCATTTTTGCTTGAAAAATGACTGAAACAATCAATCGGATCATCTACAAATCGACCTCTGTTTCTATTTCTGTTTTCAGTGGGAGGAAGAATTTAATCTCAATCTAACGTGTTTGTCACGGAGCTGAAGCTCGTCTTATCGTCTCTGTAGAATCAGACGGAGATCATCAACAAGCAGAGAAACTAATCTGACTCCTGTCGCCCTTCACAGATCAATCAGTTCAAGAAGCTGGAGCAGGAAGTGATCAAACCCGTGGAGAACGACATCACGCAGTGGATCTCGCACCAACACTCCGGCGTGACCTCGGCCTCCCCCTCGGACTCGTCGCCCTGCCTCTCCCCGCCCACCGCCGTCTGCGCCCGCGACCGCCAGCTGCTCGGCTTCTACTCCGAGCAGTGCGAGCAGCACTTCGTCACGCTCCTCAGCGCCGTGGACGCCTTCTTCGGCTGCGTCAGCGCCGGGCAGCCGCCGCGCATCTTCGTGGCGCACAGCAAGTTCGTCATCCTCAGCGCCCACAAACTGGTCTTCATCGGAGACACGCTGTCCCGGCAGGCCTCGGCGCCCGAGGTGGCCAACAGGGTGATGAACTCCAGCAACGTGCTGTGTGACTTGTTAAAGACGGTGGTGGCCGCCACCAAGACGGCCGCCCTGAACTACCCGAACACGGCCGCCATCCAGGAGATGGTGGACAGAGTCACTGACCTCTCGCACCACGCGCAGCAGTTCAAGGAACAGTTGCTGCAGCTGGCCAGCTTGTGATTTTCAACCACGCCGCTCCGTTCGTTCCCCCCATAGACTCCACGTGTACATTAATCTAGCATAAATATATATATTTACAGTACATTTATATATATTGCTCTTCATCTTTAAGCCTGTTTTGGATGTTGTAAATAGTCCGTTCTGTAAATATTTGCTCTATTTTGTGTAGATTGTTTTATATTATGGTATGAATATATATGTAGATGCAGTATTGGTGTCTCTGTAGGATCATGTAGACGTTTTTTTTTTCATAACATTCCTGTCGCATATTACGAAGCACCTTATGATGAGATGAGTCCCGTTCTGTTTTTTTGTGTTTTTTTTTCTCTCCGTTTTTACCTGTAGAATGTCGTGGATGTGTCTTACTGCTGGGTGTGACAGTAAATCTCCTGTAAATCATGTTAACGTCCATACGTGTGTGTGTGGAGCTCTCCACAAAGTAAAGGACTGTTCTTTAACCGTGTGACTGTGTCGTTCAATCGCTCTGACGTATCAGATTCGCTACAGGAGAGGAGACGTTCCCATGAGAGGAGGGAGGAAGGTGTTATTATAGTCAGGAGGCCTTGAAGAACTGAAGCATTTAAGCAAATTCAAAGCTTTTAAGGCTAATGGTGATATTTTTAGACTAAAGCGACGAGGCAATGCCATTAAATCTATAAATATTGATCAGTTTTATGCTGAATTTTAATGTTCCCTCTCAGAATTGTTTGTCATGTCAGCTTGAAGACTGAAATTCAAATTAGTATAAAGCCTACGAGCTTCTCTGCCAGAGGCTGATGATGAAGACCATGAGATGCAATTAAAAGCTCCAAACTTTCACTTTTAACCGGGGCTCACCGTTTTCATCAGTGGAGTTTCATCATGGAGTTTGCAAGCTACAGTGGAAAAAAAGGCACTTGGAAATATAAATATGTTGTTGTATGTTGTTTTTCTGGAGCTTTCACTCACATCTCCTGGTCTTCTTCACCTGATGGAGTTTTTGCCTGGTTGCCATAGCCAACCTCTGGGGAGAGTCAAAGCCAATAAGTTGAGTTTTTTTTAAAGAAAATTACTTTTTCCATGATTTTTTACACTCATAAGTCATAAATACGAGTCTTAAGGAACAACATCAACATCTTGAGTGTTGTTCCTGAGCTTTCGCCCACATGTCATTCTTCATCAGCTGATGAGAGTTTCCTCAGTTGTTAAGTCAAGTAGACCTCAGGTTTGATCGTTTCTCTTAAACTGCTATTTTCAAGGTCAAGGATGAACTTTTAACGTTCAAATATGAATCTAATATCTCTAATATTTTGTTTTTCTGGAGCTTTCAACTGCAGCTCATGGTCTTCATCCACAGATGGTGGTTCGCTTAGTGTCCAGCAAATTAATATATATTTATTTAGTGTCATGACGGGCTCCAGAGGCTTGGCTTTCACGCTCACATATATAGTTTGTGTGTTTAGTTTTCCTGACCTTTCAACTGCAATTCATGGTCTTCATCAGCTCATGGAGTTTCATGTCAGGCTGCTAGAAGCTCAAGTGAACCTTGAGTTTGGAGTTCGGAACTACTCAGTTTCAAGATCAAGAATGAACTTTAACCCCTCGATCTAACAGCTACACATGTTTTGTGTTTCTGGAGCTTTTAACCACATTTCATGGTCTTCATCAGCTCGTGGAGTTCACTCAGTTTTAAGGTCAAAGACAAAAAAACAACATAAACAAGTGGACTTTTAGTTTCCGGGATCAAGAATGAACTCTAACGCTCAAATACAAATCTGAAATGTTTTGTTTTTCTGGAGCTTTCAGCTGCAGCTCGTGGTCTTCATCCACAGAGTCGAGACTGAGCATCAACACTGAAATATGAATGGCGGCACATTTAAATGCTCTTCTCGATCGGGTAATGGCATCATTTCAGCGGTAAGACACAGAACTTACATAAGGAGCCGAGTCCTCCGAAGCATGACTCAGCAGAAACCACCTAAACTATCGGTGCAGGTTCTGGTTCTCTCTCTCAGTGCGGTGACCCTCCGTCACGTCAGACTCAATCACATCCTGGCGAATCCCTGAGGGATGTTTTTGACTTCCAGTCACATGTGATCAGAGTTAGTTCTCCTCTGTAATCTCGGGGAAAGATGGGAGCAGAGAGGATTTCACTAAGCGGGACAGAGCTGCTGGATGAGCTGCCTCTGCCAAACATCTCTTCACTTCGCATGCGGAACATTTGACATGACACGAGGAGAATAACGAGGGGCGAGCAGAGGACGGGACGCCGCTACGTACGTTCTCTGGACCGTGAGAAAACGTGTTTTTGAGAGTGACCCCGATCAGCTGCAACACATTTTCTCTGGTTTGAAGTGTAGTGAATTGATGAAATGTACAGAATAACAGCAGGTCTTCTGCAGGAGTCTGCTGGGAGCATCAAGTTGAACAGAAACTAACTGACAGATCGACGGGACCGTGTGAGGAAGAAGAATTACATCTCTGTTTTGCCCGGCGACCACAGCGAGACTTCAGCCCACCGAACCCCCTCCTCCAGCTCCCAATCAGAAAATCTCATTAAAAAATCCTCCGAGCTCACGCAGGCTGGCACTTACGAGCAATCCAAGTGTTTTTATTATTCAGTGCATTCCTCTCTGCGCTCTCCGGGGAGAAGAGAAAGAAAGGAATTTGCAGTGACTTTGAAAAGGGTTCCCATTTAACCCAAAGTGCAGACAGACACAGTAAATCAGGGGGGATGTCAGGTCTTACAAATCTGCCTTCGGCGTTGTAATCTGCTCCACAAGAAGCCAGAGGAAGAGAAAAAGGGGTTTTAAAGTTTTCAGGATGATAGAAGGTGTAATACGCTGATTTAAAGCCTTTTAAAGATGATTATATCCAAAAAGAAAATCCACTAGAACCTCTAATACGTGATAAGACAGTGGTGCTTTGAGCGAGGCTACTGCTACCATGTTTACCACCATCTTAGATTAGCTTGTTAGCATGCTAATTATCAGCACAGAGGACTCAAAAACCACTGACAAGGAAAAGTAAGCGATTGTCAGAGACCAAAACTGGAAGGCAAACAGACACTGATGAAATTTGTGATTTACAAATAGCAAAAAATAAAAACAGAAGTGCTGAAGAATAATTCTGGGCCCGTAAAAGACATCAATGTAAAATAAGTCAACTTAAGCACCAAATAAAGAGAGTTTAAGAGCACAAGCTGACCTATGAGGGTCAGTTTTTTTACTCTAGCAAGTAAACAAGTGGACCTTGAGTTAAGAAATGCTTTTGTCAAACTACCATTTCCAAGGTTAAAACAAACTAATGCTCAAATATGTTGTATGTTTGTTTTTCCCAGAGCTTTTAACTATCTCATGTTCTTCATCCAAAGATAGTGTTTATGTAGTGCCATGTCAAGCTCCAGAAAGAAAAAGAAAAAAAACTAGTTTGTGAACCTTGAATGTTTCTCTTTCAGGCAAAATACACTCACATAAAGTTTGTATGTTTAGTTTTTCCTAACCTTTCAACTGTTTTCCATGGTCTTCATCAGCTAAAGGAGTTTAATATCAGACTGGTAAAATAAAAAACAGCTAAATGAGTGGCCCTTGAGTTGCGAAGCCTTAATTTTAAGCGGTCAACAGAACAAAACTCAAACACCATCTTCAGACATGTGGAGGAACATATATATAGCGGCTGATCAGGCCATTTAGAGACACAGGGGGATGAACAGGACATAAACATCTAAACAAGTACCAACATAAACCCAACACATGTTGGTAATGCTACTAACATTAGCTTAAGGAAAATAATGAAAGAACATTATAAGAATAGCTTTTTGAGTAAACCATAACAGCGGAACTCAAAACTAGAACACTACTTGCGGCCCCCGGCTACAGGAGGAACATGGTACAGTCCAAATTGGCAATCAGCCTCATTTAAGCAGCCTGAAGCAGCTAGAAGTCCTTTTGCCAGCCAGATGCTTCAGCAGCGGACCCGCAGAGAACCGGTAACACAAAGAAAACTTAAATGATTGCATCGTCAATGAAAGAACTCAAGTTAATGAAAAAGTTAACTAGTGTGTGCTACAACTAGCTAAATAACTGCTGTCAAAAATGCTAATAAAACCGAGTGTGACACCAAACAAAGCGGTGTCCAGCTTATCATCTGAATGTGTGTTTTGACAAAAAAATAAAGGTAAACTAGACTAGTTGCATGAAAATATTAAGTTGCCACCATTGAGTTTTCTTCAATGTGCAATTTAGCATTAGCTACAACTAGTCATAGCTCACCAGCTAGCTTTCACTTGATATAGCTAGCTCACTTTGTTTAGCTGTAGTTTTGCTATCATAGCGCAGTAATAATGGCAACTTGGGACATATTTCGGCTCTAAACAAGTGAGGAAAATGCTTGTGCTTGAGTTATATTAGCCCTGGAAACTAGTAAATCCACTCGGGCCAGAACATGTAGTCCTGCGCTGGAGTCAGAAGCTAAGATGGAGGTTACTGCTACTTCTCTGCTAAGCTAGTTGCTGTTAGCAGCAGATTAGCTGTGTTCATCATTGAATAACTAATATGTTATTCCATCATTTATATTTTTCAATTACATAAAATGTTTAGGTGAGAAAATAAAGTAAATTTAGCATTAGCTAAAACTACTGATGGCCATCTTACCAGCTAGCTTTCACTCGCTGTAGCTAGCTTGCTTTGTTTAGCTGTTTGGAGCAGTAACTGGGGCCTTTCAGGACATCTCGTGGCTCAACAAGTGAGAACAATATCTCAGTTGATTATGTTGTCCTTGAATTGTTTTTGTCCTGGAAGCCGTAATTAATCCTCGAGTCAAGTTGCTGCTCTTTAGCTTGCTAGTTTAATGAAGCAGAAATAGCTGCTTTGTTTCCTCATCATGGTTGTGTTGTTGTGTTGAGTATGTTGGAAAAACTGAGATGTTGATTCATGAATCAATACTTTTCTATTACAGCTAGCAAGGGAAAATCATTAAGTAGCCTCCATTTAATTTCAGCTAAGGCTAGCCATGGCTGTGTCAGTCAGTTTTGACTGTAGCTCCCCGTAGTTCACTGTTGTTTTGCCTTTCTGGGGCAGTAATAATGGCACGTCAGGACATCTTGTGCTCCAAACAAGTGAGAAAATAGCTTTTGGCTGATTAATGGTTGTGACCTGGGGAGAGATTGGTGAATCAATGAGTTATTTTAGTCCTGGCAGCTCTAATAAATCCACTCGGGCCAGAACACACAGTCCTGCTCGCAACATTAGCAGAAGCTTCTGTGTGTGTGTCACCGGGGGCAGCATGCCAAACATCTCATAAATGGCTGTCTTTGGTTTACCACAATTGCACGGCTAGGCCTTCGCAAGGTGCTGCAGAGACGGAGAGCTGAAGCTGCATTTTGTTCAATCCCCTGGAGCAGTCGTCTCCACGCTGCCCGATGAGACACTGTCTAGTCGAGCTGAGAAACAGCAAACAGGTGTTGGACTGCTGAGATGGAAATTTGTGAGCGGCGGTAATCAAGAGTCAGCTGCTCACCTGTCTGAGCGAACAAACAGTGAAAAGGTCATCGGAGAGGCGATGCAGCCGACAGTAGGAGCAGATAGCAAAGTGTGGTTCTCGCTGAAAATATAGAGAGTACTGGAGAGTCTATGTCATTTCCTTGGCTTACCACAATCATTTCCTGTAAAGTATTTGCAGGCTCTGAAATTACAGCTTCGTAACTCAGCAGGGCCTCCTTCGCTCAAAAAAGGGCCCCAGCTGCAGGCGGGAACGCACTGAGCCAGATCTGAGGGAGAGGTGGCATCATTAGCATGAATAAATCTACGAGAGAGGGTTCGCCTCAAAGATAATTTACTGTAAAGGGTGGTTTCTTAATTTTCTGCATCTGTTTCCAGTCGATGATGGATGCAGGATATTCTGGATGTGTGGATTCTCAACATTTGAGTCATACCGCAGTGAAATGTATCAATTACTGCACTTTAAATATTTCTTCCGTCGCTTTTTTATTAGATTTAGCTGTAAAAGACGTTCTCGTAAATTTCGGTGAAGTAAAAGTAGCAACACCACAGTGTAGACATACTCTACATTCAGTCCATTGGGTAAAAGTTCATAATCATATGGTAAGTTGTTAATTTCTAACAGGGGCTAGGACATAAATCTGTAGTCATGTCTCCTCTCAAATATTTTGTTACAGAGGTGGTTTGGTCTGGAAGTGTGTCTCCAGGAGGACAGAGGCTGCTGAGTGAGTCTGGTTCTGCTCGAGGTTTCTGCCTGTTAAAAGGCAGTTTTTTCCCGCCACCATCGCCTGGTTCTCTGTAAATAAATAAATCAAGGAGTTTGGTTTAAACCTTCTCAATTTGGAAAGTGTCATGAAATGACTTTTGTTGTAAATTGGCGCCATACAAATAAAGTGATTGGATGATTATAGGCAGCAATGTGTCTTAATTTTTATAGTAATTGATGCAATTGGAGTTTCACGACGAGCAGACCACATCGTCTCGCTCAACAAACGTAACCAACACCAACATGGCCGCCACCTCGGCACAGAAAAGGTAGTAAAAAAAAGATGAAAATCTAAATAAATCTGGCCATATTGAAAACTGAAGTTATATGAAAGGGTAGTTCATCAGTTCTGTGAGTTAAAACAAAGTTTAAAGTTTCGGGTTGTGGCGACCGTTCAACAAGACGACATCACTAACGAGACTGTCGGCTGTGTCGTCTTTATAATTACGTATTTTCAGTCTTATTTTTGATTTATGTTACGATGAACTACGTTAAATCTTTTAAATTGACGATCATCATACGTGTACTTCAAGGCACAATTCAAGCAGGATCAAAAAATGACGTCTGTCTTCGTTCACTTTAATACAAAGTCTTTCCGATATTAGGTCCCCTGTGGAGTTGTGTCTCTACGATCCTGTAGTGCAGTAAAAAGTAAAACATGCATGTAGTGGAGTAGAAGTATAAAGTGGTCCACAACCAGTACATCAAACTGTACTCAGGTATAGTAGAGTAAATGTATTTATTTACTTTTCACCTCTGTGTTGTTGGAGCTTTTCTGGTTGACAAACCTGCGAATACGAAGTTAAAAATATGGATACAAGATAAGCTTGTAGTGCAGAAATGAGTAAATGTGACTGAAACAGAGAAGAATCTGCTGTGGGGGAAATGCAACACATTTGAACTTTAAAATATGTCAGTAGGACACTTCTGTTTTTTTAAACTTTACATCCGTAAATCTGAATGAATCCTTCCGACCTCGCTGTGCTGCACGCCGCAGTCACAATCTCTGCATCGTTTGCGTTGCAGTAAGTACGAGCACTTTAGGAATAAACTAATGGCCCTTGCGGCTGAAATGGCTTAAGCCTCGCCAACGACTAAAATGGGAGTTTTAAATTAGATTATACATACAGTAGATTAATTCAGTGCGTCGAGTTCTGGGGCATTAATTCACCGCAACAATGTGGAACCAGCCCGCAGAGCTTAAAGGAGACGGAGAGAGTTCACCATGTGTTTTTGTGTTTGTTTTTATTTTTAGTATTTTATTTTTGCGTTTTAGCATCTGTTCCTGTTTGTGAGCTCCACTCAGAAACAAAACAGCTCCAGTGTTCGTCTCACAGTATCAGAAACCTAACGACCCCTTGACTGATGGAAACCGGGCAAACAAACGATTATGAACTATTTGAATACATCCATTCACTCCATTCGCTTCATTACTCTGACCTGAGGGCCGTTAAAGGTCGACGCACACTGCTCCAAAATAGTTTTATTTCATTCTCAGTTAAGTCGTGAGACATAAAAGATCCAGGTGAGAGAATGATATTCTTTGTCCACATGGATTCAACACCTACTGAATAGAATAAAGACATAAAACATGTGCTGTCTTGCTTAAATGTCAGGTTGCTGTTCTTTCAGGCTGCAGTTTGTGTGGGTGCTGTCTTCTATCAGTGCCACACTGACACCTAGTGGTCAAAGTCAAGGATGACAGGTCAATGGGGAAATACTGGAACACCTGCGAGGTTCATGGATTCATATTTACATTAATGAGGTAATAAAACAAACTCAGACATATTATTTTTTTCCATAACTGAATGAACAAGCTGTTCTCAGAGGACAATAAAGTCCCTGAACACTGTTTGAAGCTAGAAAGGTGGCAGGGTCAATATCCACAAGCTGAGCCTAATATCAATGTAATGTTATAATACTGATTTATTGCCCAGCGCTAATGAATATTAAATGACTGGATTACAGTTATTAATGCATTAATGTGAACACTACTTTAATGTTGCAGCTAGTTAACATCGGGCTAATTTGAATGACTTTATAAACTGCTGGGTAGCTTGTGAAAACCATCCCCAAGGATCAATACAGTTTTATCTTGACCTATAATAATTCATGTTTCATTTGTTGAATTTTGTACTATTGTCATGTGGAAGGTGTGTGATGTGTACATAATTATTTGTATTTGTTTTGTTTTGATCTTAATCTTTATGAATCAAAAATGTTTCCCACTCCCATCTTAATACAATCTTGCTTGGTTAAGAAAGAGAAATGGTCTCATGGTCAAACCCACCAAAGACTCGAGGCAAACAATTGTTTACTTTTCTGGCACCTCAAGGATTATTTTATCAATAAATCTGCTGATTATGTTCTTGATCAATCACTTAAAGTGGCCATTAAACTCTTCTACAGCCACACGGGACACTATTAAATGTTTTGGTTTGTCTGACTTACGTTCCAAAACCCAAAGAAAATGTTCTGACTTTGCGTTTCCAAATGGCCGATACATGATGTGTGCGTATACAACAAGTTAGTTTGTGGTGTATTTTGCATGTTTATAATGCTGGTAATTTATAGCTGACACATAAGGGAACTGTGATCTTTAAAAACAAACAGTGCTCGACATACTTATGGCATTATTTATTTGAAGCTGGTGCTCCACTGAAGAAGGAGGAGAAAAAAAAAAGCTGATAAAAAGGTGCAAGAGTTACATGAGTTTTACCTGGAGGGAGAATATTATTACATGAATATCGACTAGGCCCTGGTCAGCTTTGATTTGCTCTGTAATGGTAACCGAGCTACTGTCAGCCATACAAAAGGAGGTCGTGTAACGAACAGTGGATGCCATCTCGACAGGCACTGGTACAGACAGAGGCACAGGGAACGGGAGAGGGTTCAGACGCCGCCCGGGCAGCGGGGAGCGTTCGTCTCATCGCTCCTCGAAGATCAGCTAATAACACGTGGAGCTGCTTCTGAACACCAACAGTCCTCGACACCTTCTCCTCACTCTTCAAGTATAAATCTATAAAAAACAAAGGGTGAAGGAGAAGTTGCAAGAGAAAAAAAGGTCACATTTTTTTTTTTACACAACTGGAATGAAGCCGTGTCATTCGTCATCTGCCTGTGAGGCGTTTTTTTTTCTACTGGATGGTAGTCCATAATACAAAGAGTACACTGTGCAGGAAACATCAAAATGACAGCGTGAACAATCCTTTCATTGCACTTCGTAGCGTTTTTTTTTAAGGAACATAAAATTGTCAGCTGTACAAGTCATCTGTTTTCAGTTTTATCTTGAAATGATGTAGACGAGATCATTTTTAACATTTACCCTCCCAGTCGGTTCAACGTAGGACTCACTTCTGTTAAAAACACAAGACGAACCACATGTGAGGGGATTAAAACATCTGTGTGTGTGTGATGGAGCAGCGTCACGCTCCACAGTAGGTGGCAGGAAGCAGCCTCAGACTCTGTACACATATGACTGTACATAATTAAACAGATGACAGACAGAAATGGACACTAATGTACATAAATGGCTTTTCCCTTTGAAACCAGGAGATCTGCCTGGTCAGTTTAAAGTGTCCTGATGAAGAGGAGGGCTGACTGAGTGTCCTTGTGTAGTGTGGAGAAGAGGGTCAGTGGGAAACATCTCTGACGAGCGGTCACTGTGAGCAGAGCGTGGGTGCACAGTGGCTGTCTGGGTGATCTTCTATGACGTGCTCTCTGGAGAGGCGACTCTTTGGCGTGCCGTCCTGGGCCGATTTCGTGTCGGGGCGCTAGCTGTGCGCTCGCTCTTCGTTTCGGACGGCTGCGTTTCGGCCTGCGGGGTGCTGGCGTCCCCGATGAGTTCACGCAGGAACTTGAATTTGGACAGGAAGAGCTGCCACACTACATACCAACCTGAGGGGGGTGAAGAAGAGGAAGTAGATGTTTACAGGAATGATCAAGGAGCTTTTTGAATGAGTGACTGACATAAAGGTAAGCTTGAGGGTAAGTTAACAACTTACTGCCAACACTCGGCTAACTAATACAAACATTTCTGGCCCCTACAAACCCTTTCAACCCAATCCAAACAAAGATGGTAGGCAGAATTAGATAAATTCTGATAAATATAGATCTGATAAATATTGTAAATATTAAAATCCTGACTGACTAACGGAACAAGCTATTTAAAGACATCTGCTTTGACATTGATGAGATGATATAAGCTAAGAGCTCTATTGATCCAGACGGACAATCGCATTAAAACCGTGGAAGAGTCAATGCTGACATCAGCGGCAAATAGAATAAAAAGTAGAAATAAGATACATTTAGGTTAAAAAGTACACTTCAAAAAAAAAAATTCAATCATACTGAGATGTGATTAAAGGATGTGTTGCATCTGATGAGTACTACAACAGGTATTATCACTACTTTCTGACATTTTATAGACCAAGCGATTAATCGATCCATTTATATAATACTTAATCATCATTGATTGTTGCAGTCCTACTCTAACATTACATACACCTGCTTTTCTGGCTCAGGTGCCTCCAGTTTAAACTGGTTAGAGGAGGATGTCTGCACTGACTGAACAGCACCTGCAGATTTGAGGAGCAGATAAGGAGCAGCCATGTTTTTGTGTTCAGACAGCTGCCAGACTCCTCCTCTGTGGCTGATAAATATAGAAACTCCTCACTGTAATCGAAACTTGCCGGTCAGAGACATTCAGTACACTCTGACCTGCCTTACAAAGCAACTTTATTAAAAGGAATAGGAGGACATTTTTAGGCTAAACTGCTGAGCAACTCCCTCACGAGCGTTGGGTTTTAAGTAATACACAACAGCATCTTGTTAGCTAGCAGTTTAATCAAATGACATCGGCCTTATTGATTCCCAATCCGATGACAACAGTTAAAGCAGCCACACAAAGACTTCGTCAGTCAGTGAGTTATGTAAGTTATGAGGGATGTTCTCTGTAAACTCACCGAACAGCATGAAGAGCAGCGCACAGACGAGTGTGGCCACAATGACCAGCAGTGTGAGTCCGACACTCTGCCACATCTTAGCCGGACACCTGATAGCACCAACAGCATATGGGAGAGATAGATGCGGTGTGTTTTCTGCTTCCCTCCCCGCACAACACGTAGCTAGCTGGGGTTAGCCGCCTGGCAGCTGCGTTATATAGCCAGCCGAGACGACAGAGAGGAAAACAAACAGCAGCACATTGCACACTCACACCAGCTTGTTTTGCTAGCGTGCGGCTAGCTAGCTAGCTAGTTAGCTGGCTGGTTGACAGACGCAGTAGTTTCACACGCCGACGGAGGACTGTGACATTAGCCGACGTTAGCTGGTCACAGCGGGGTAAAGTCCGTCTTCTGTCCGCTACATAACTGCAACATGTATCAGCGAGCTGTCACAGACGAGCCAGAGCTGTGGCTCACTACAGTAACTGGGTTAAGACAACAAAATCAACGTCATGAGACTCGCACTGCGCATGCGCAAGGTCCATTTGACTTCTGGGTAATGAAGTTTCTGGCATCAACGTTCCCACTTTTGTACTTCTTCTGTTATTTCTTTAAAAAGCTTTCCAGAAACATAGAAATACACTTAATTTCTAAAACTTATTGTGATATTTTGGTCATGTTTTTTTTTTATTTTCTTTGAGTGTGATGATTTCTGTCTTTATAAATAAACAAACTTGCCATACTTTGCCTAAGTTTTTATTTTGATATGTCTCAGCAGGATTTGGAGAAACTTGTCCATGCATTCACCTTCAATAAACTCAAATACTGTAACGATGTCTTTAAAGGACTCTATAATAAAATCCATCTGACCGCTGCTGCTTGAGTCCTAACAAGGACCAAAAAAAGTAGATCACATCACTCCAGAAGAGATTTCAAAATCCTGCTGTTGGTTTGTAAAGCACTGAATGATTCTGCTACGTTCTTAACCATCCAGACCTCTGAGGTCGTCAGCCACCGGTCTGCTTTAAGTCCTGATAGTCAAAACTAAACATGGAGAAGCTGCATCTCTTTTAAATCAAGTCTGAACACCCACTGCCTTTTATTGAACTTTAAGGCTTTGATCCATGTCTTGAACTGCACTCTAACTCTTAGATTGGTGTTAATATGAGAAGAAAAAGAAATGTTTACCCAAACCTGGAGAAACAGTGCTTAAAATAATGACAATGATTATGTTCATCTTTATAGATGAATATCTTTGAATTGTTCAAAGGTTTTACAGTTAAATTCAGACAGTTCTTCACTATAACTGAACCTGCGACGCATGAAAGCCCTATTTCATTTAGTCCAGCAGGAGGAGTCATTATCACACATCTGTAATCTGGCGAGTCGCTTTCAAGTTCTGGGAACTCTGTTTTGTGGGTGTAACTGATGTTTTCCAGTATTCTGACACTGCGGGGCACATGAGCAACTGGAGACTTTCCACAAAATTGTCAGCTCACGTTTTTCTTCGAGTTGCACTGGGTGAGGTTACACAAGAAGCAGCGTTTAACGAGTTCTAAAAGAGGATGTGGGTGTAACTTCTTTATGTCTGTTTTCACACTGCTGAGGCGTTACAGGACGTGACCTCTGAACTTTAATGAATTCACGACTCTATCACATGATGTATCGGAGGATGTAAGTGCAAAATATAAAGGTCCAAGTCATCCTGTCATGTGTGACATTTACTCAAATACAGTACTTAAATATAACTTTAATGTCGTCTACTTGTATTTAGGTTTGATATATCTCTTTACTCTGTTGAATTTTTTACTCAACAGTTTATTTCACTGGACTTGAATAGTCATATTGCAGTTTCTGATGACCAATACAAAATAATAATCAACTAATAAATTATGATGTCTTCTGATTAAATGAGCTACCTGGCATTATTGAAAATAGTCTATTTGCTAGCTGCAACTTTAAAGGATAAGTTCACCCAAAAAGTTTGGTCATTAGCTACACACCCTCATGTCGATGGAAAGGCAGGTGAAGTTTTTTTCGTTGTGTGGGGCCATTTTATGATTTTTGATAAATTCCCCCAACTCCTTCAGTTGTTTAGGAGCCTCATGTCGATGTCCCCTGACAGTCCATCAACATGAGGCTGAGTAGATAAGTGAGGATTTTTCATCTTTGGGTGAACTGTTCCTTTAAGGTGCGGTTGTGGCTCAGGAGGTTGAGCAGTCGCCCGCCAGTTGGAAGGTCGGTGGTTCGTCTCCAGGCCCCTGCAGTCAACATGTCGAAGTAAAGCTTGGGCAAGATACTCAACCCCAAATTGCTCCCGGTGGTTCTTGCATGGTATCCTCACCTGTGTGTGTACAAATAGATATTAAAAATGTCCTCAGTAGAAAAACCTTTGACTCTAATCCGCCAACAAAATGAGAAAATAATTTTATACCTCACTTTATTCAATGATTAGTTTCTGTTCTGGCAGTTCATGCAAATTAGTTTATTTATAATTCAATGCAATAAATAACTGTCTCATAAGTAATCAACTGGGGAAGATTTCATGGTTATATCTATCATTTTAAACATTTTACCCTAATCACCTGCAGTCTCTCCCCTTAAAGAAGAATGACTTATGCATTACCTTGTATTTCCATACTGTTTTACTTCCTCCATCACTGCTGACATCTAAGAACGGCACAGCGTGTCCTGACTGGAATGCATTTGCAGTCAAGTGTATCCTTGCTAACCCCAGAATTTGCATATTATGTTAAAGTACACACAGAGCATGAGTCATGCCTCAAGAAGGCACGTGTGAAGAGAACAGTGAGTCCAGCCAAAGTAGGCCAGTCCACCCCCGAGGACTCTGTTGTCTCGTTTATCTGAGGGCTTTTTCACCTGAATGATTAATTCTGTCACGTTTTTGATTTTGAAAGCGGTTATAATCAGTATTTTTTAGGATATCGTTGTGACAACGGGAGTGATCTGAGCTAGTTAAGGTGCATTACACAAGAGTTTCAGCTCATTTTTTAGTTTTTTTTGTGTGAAAAAGTGCTAAAAACCTACTTTACACTTGCAACTTGTAGGAGAAATAGAACCGATTTAGCAGCTAAAGCATCCCAATCGCCAAAATAAATGTACGTTGCTGCAAACCACAGATATGCTGCAACCTTATATTTCTCCATGCTGCAACTTCATGCTTTTTAAGATCAGTTCTCAATTTCATCTTGTGACAATGCTGTTCATATGATCTTGTTAGGTTTAGGCACAGAAACCACTTAGAATTAGAAAAAGCTCACGTTTTGGACTTAAAAACTGTCTTTGTCACCACAAACACGGCCGGAGGTGTCCAGACTTCAGGTCGTAAACATGTAACGTGAACATGATATGACACTTTGGTAGAAATGTGGTTTGTAGCCTATGACACATAGAAACGTGAACGTATAAGTTGTTTGCAGAAATGTTAACTGCTACTTTAACACCGTATTCAGACGGTTAATATTGTAGCAAGATATTTCCCTCAGAAGGTGGAGGAGACCAAAAACAGAGCAAAAAGAGAGTGACACTTGGACTTACATTCACCAGGGGACTGTAACACAACGCCAAATCAATGATAATGTTGCCTAGTAACTGTTGGATGTGTAGATAAGCAGCTGCTTTCAAATTCACCATATCAAATTTAAAAGGTTATTGGTGTGTCAATGTTGCCATTACACCTTTTTGACGCTAACATGTGGCCAAAACAAACATACATACATTTTGCAGGTGTGAGAACAATACAAGCTTTAATTAAAAGTGATAACGATCTCTGTGATGCATAAGTTCAGCAGAACCCCTCCATCAGATTAAAAATAGTGGTTTGGAGTCAGTTCTCTCGTACTGTTTTCCTTTCCAGGAACCTCACCTGTTCCTGTAAACGTGGGACAACCAGCTGCTTTGTTTTTACTGTGGATGGAAAGACTTGGTGTCAGTTTAATGCAGGAACAATTTTAAATAAAATTTTTACTGACAGCTGTTCGCTGCAGATACATTTCATGATCGTCAGCAGGGAGATGGGAGGTGCATATCAACACTTTTCAGTGAGTTTATTTTAAGATAGTTAAACATTTCAAGCCTATCCGCATGAAATATTCACGTCGATTTCTACCAAGAGTTGTTCTGTATCCCTGTAGAAAGACACACAGGATCGGGATCGCGTTTTCGGCGGTACATCACCACATCAGACAACCATAATAAATCACTGTCGAAAAATCAATGACAGTTTTATGAAATGACAACGGTGTGATGAAGGTTTATTATGGTTGTGGCACAGGTAAAGAGTCATATTTTAATCATTAACCTTGGCAACATTTATGGCAAAATTCCACCAGGCCACTGTTTGCCACAATTTACAGTCTCTGAGCAAAGCTAAGCTAACCGGCTGTAGCTCTTTATTTGTTTACAGACATAAGAGTCGTATTGAACTTTCATCTGACTCTTGACAAGAAAAACAATTATTTGTCGATGATCATGTGTTTTATTTGTAGGATTTTGAACTATAAACAGTAGATTAAGATGGAGTTATTCAAGTAAAATACTTAAGACTTTAATAAAATAATACTTGGAGTGACACACACTGAAGGTAAACAGGAAATCAGATGGTAATGTTAGCTAGGAAGTGGTTGAATGCTAACATTAGCTAATGAGTTATTTTACTTAAATATGTTCCTCCAGATTTGAACTATCCTTCATCTTTTCGGTTGCTGATTGATCTGGGTGTGGTAAAGTGATAATATGTAAGATTCACCACGTTTTTATGACAGTAGCATTATCTTAGCATTTGAGCTGCCGACATTGGGCGTGACAACCGAGGAAAATGGCCGGCATGTGAGCTTCTCTTATATAAGAGCTATTGTTAGCATTCAACCACTTCCTAGCTAACATTACTATTTCATACATGTTACAAGTTTTAAAATATCAACACACATTGTGGACACATTTATTGGTGAAAGTGAAGTGAAATGCACAGGATGTGATGAAACGGTAGCGCTAATGTTAGCTAGGATTTGGTTGAATGCTAACATTAGTCAACGGGTTGTCAAATGTGTTGTATTATCTTGAAATATGGCCTGATGTCCACCCACATTTTCACTATCTATCATTTAGTAAATGGTGAAAAGATAAATTGTCAGATTACCCACGTTTATGTGACTTGCAACCTAGAAAACGGCAGCATCATCGCAACATTTGAGCTGCCCACCCTGAAGCATGAGGATAGAGGAAGATGGCCGCCGTGTGAGTATGGTTTTAGCTTCTGTTAAACAACAACAGATGCTAACATTATCGTTTGATAGTGTTATATGGTCCAAGAGAAAAGGCGTAAAGTTGTTTTAGAACATCAACACACATCGTTGACACATTTATTTACTGGACGTAAGCTAGCGTTAGCTAGGAAGTGGTTGAATGCTACGATAGCCAACGGGTTATCAAATACGTTACTTTACCTTGAAGTATTTTCACTATCCATCATCTTTTCATCTGCTGATTAATAAGGACACACTGAAAAGATAACTTTTTGTCGGATACTTATACACTAAAACAACCTAAATCTGGAACACAATGGCACAAATGGCCACCGTGAGACTATTACAGATAGCAACTTGCTTTTCAGTGCTTGTGTTTTCATCCCTAGTGAGAATTTCTCAACTGACTAACTGCGCAGTAACTATTATAGTATGCCGTTTAATTGGCTGGCTTGGATATCAAAACATAATTATGGGAGGATCATAAAACGTGACTGCAGATATAAACGTGTTAAAAAGAGCCTGCAGGAACAGCCTGAAATCTGTTGGGTCACGATAGCGTCTCCTCAGAGTCTGACATCATCAAACGTCCCCTTTTTAAAAAATGTTTTGATCCAAGTTGGTGCCAAATTAAATCCTCAATTATGCATCATGATATTGCATGTTAACACAGGGCTAAATGCATTCCAAAATGTTCTGTTAAATGTGTTGAAGATGCCGTCTAGATGGCCGTCCTTTACTGTGATAGTGATAATTATTTCTTTCAAACAAACAGTGACACGTTTTTTTTATCCCACAGTATCTAGATTCTGCTGAAAGTAGACGAGAAGAACATTTCCTCGTTCCACATCCGTATACGTATGTGGGGCTGTATTGTGTGTCGGAGTCTAATATGCATTTAGTTAATATAATTTTTCAGTGTAAGCAGGGAAAGTACAGTTCGAGCTGAACTTTTTTTTTTTTCCGCAACTGAGTCATAAATCTGTTTGAGTTTTTCCCTCCAGCGGCTCTTTGTGTTTGCTAAACGTCCCATGACTAAACATGCTCACTGTCAAACAATATGAAGCAATCACGTATCACAATTTGTCTTATACCGAGCACCTGCACATACACTATGTGGTAACAATGGGTGGGTTCACGGAGATAAAGGGGCTATTTTTCATGTTGAAAGTGTTTTTTTTTTTGTTTTTTTTTTTTTAAAGGAGATTAAGTTGCTTCTTCTTCAGCTGTCAGTAACTGAAACTGGAGGTCTCCCAACTCTGCACCACACGCGCCATTATCTGATCTATCTCTTGATTTAAGAAGAAAGAACGTGCTGCTTTGGTTCATCATAACTTTTTTCTTTGGTCGTCTCTGTGCGGACTCACAGAGGTGATATTAAAATGTTGTTTAGCCGTGGTTCAGTGTTTTAAACCTGCACCACGGGTGATCATCTGACTGCATAGATGAGAGGTTTCAACATATACTTAGACGAGTGCTATGCAAAGACAGCAAACCTGTTTTACATAATAGCGCACGTATATACTCCTCCACTTATTTGGATACAGTCAGTGGTGGAGTAGCTGATAGAATAAAGTACATTTACTCGCTGTACTCAAATAAAAATGTGAGCTACTTACTCTATACTTTGACCTCACTACATTTCAGAAGGTTATAGTTTACTTCTACACCGATCAGCCACAACATTAAAACCACTGACAGGTGACGTGAATAACATCGATCATCTCATCACAATGCGATGTTCTGCTGGGAAACCTCGGGTGCTGGAATTCATGTGAACCACCACCCATCCAAACACTGTTGTGGACCAACTACACCCCCCTCATCACAACAACACTACCCGATGGCAGTGGCCCCCCCAGCAGGACAATGTGCCCCGACACACCGCAAACACTGCTCAGGAACAGCTCGAGGAACACAATAAAGGGCCCCGAGGTGTCGACCGGGCCTCCAAATTCCCCAGATCTCAATCTTTGCAACATTCTCCTGAACAACCGAAGTACACGGTGGGGTTTTTTTTTGTAAAAAGAAAGTAAAAGAAAACAAAAGAAGAAGCCCCGGGGTCCCAAACTGACCTGAACAGCTCGTGCATGCACTTCAGACGGGATGGTTGCCACCACTTTTAGCTCAGCAGCTACAGTTATGGCTTTCGGCTTCTAGAGACTTTGACCGTGGCTGGCAAGCTGTGTGGAGCCATTTTGTGTTTCCTCTCAGCTGTTTTTTGACATTTTTTAAAAACAAGTCCTCATCTACTTCAGTTGTTTAGGAGAACGCTGCAACGCTGTTTTACTGCGACGCTCCGGAAATGTTTTGTGGACTTCACCCGACTTCCCATCAGCATCAGAGGGCGAGGAGATTTGTACTTTTCGGTACAATATAGTTTAATAACTCAACTGACCGAGCTTTGCCTTATTATATTTCTTGATCTCAAGCTGGACTGATGTTTTGTTAGTGGTGCTTTGTTGTTTATGATATTTATCTTATATGGTATATAGAATTGGGAATGAAGATAACAGTGCCATTTTTCATTCCAGATTTTGCCGTAGGTCTCTTTTTTTCCCCACACAGATAGTACTGTCAAAAAGTGAAGGATGGATCCTCAGTTACCGCTGAGTAAGAGTGTGGTCATAAATCCACATTGCACACGATTACAGATGTTTATTTTTATTTCGTAATAATTACAGTCAGCGATTTAAACATTACATATATCAGTCAACAGTCGGTCAATTCTGTCATGTAAATATAATAAAAGTAACTATAAATTAAAACACTGACAACAGACATTTGTCATTCTGTCATCTACAACTCGACAGGCACGTTTTCATCTAACAAAAACACACTCAACACTTTCTCACGTTCTCATCATCGGTATCGACAAAATATCACAAGAACAAACACAGCAACGCATTAAATAAACTCAACCGGGAATATAAGACATACGTACATTATTATTACTTATACCTCTATAAGGTGTGCATAACAATAATTCAACATAATTTCATCATGACACGTTTGTTGAAGGTGTGATACTGCTAATTATTGCCCAACCCCACGCGGCAGTTTGCAGGGAAAGCTTGGTGCACGGTGCCAATATGACACAAAGACATTTTTATATTCAGTACTCCTCTTGCCCACACAAAACATATAATTACCAGCTTTACGAGGGCATCAGTAGGCATAGTGAAATTATTAATTATGACACAACAGTTGACATAGATTCCATTTAATTGTACAACATTAGGGCTCTGACCTGGTTTTCGATACCGTTGGCGCTACTCAGCCTACGCTGGAAACTTTATCGTCGGCTGAGCCGGTAGAATCTGTGGTTAGCGAAATGTTGTTCTGGCTGTTCAGCTAGGCAAGCTCGATGACAACCGGCTGGATGTTGGCGTGCTCTACCGGAACAAAAGTTTGTATATGGGCAATTCAGAGTTTTACCGTTTACCCCGTTGAATGTCGAATACAGACTACCGCCACCTGCTGGTATAGTCTTATTTCCTCTCAAGCAAACGCAGAATGTTCAACCTTTCTGGCTGTTTTCTTTGCGATCTGTTCAGGTTCAAGGCTCCACCCAGTGTGTCAAAGCCAATAGCACACAAAAGCCGTGCAGGACGTGATGGACATTGGAAAGACGGCGTATTGGAAGCGTTTGCTAACTGCTAAAAGCCGCAGACAAGGGACGTCTAGTACCAACTACAACCACAGATGCTCACCAACTCGCCCGACAATTGTGTGTCTGGGCCTTAAGAAAATCAGGGTGTCCCTCATTTTAAAAAGGTGCACCATGTAAGATTTGGCTGCCTGTTGAACTATACTCAAAACAAATAGGAGGCAGAATATCATTGGAGTAACCATTAGCTAGTTAGCTCAGTTAGCCGTGCAGCTAGTGGAGCTCGGGTAGATTTTTGTTTAGACTGCTAGCACAGGAGCTTCGGACCAGGACAGGCCGGGGCTAACTGGTTAGCATGTTAACGTTAGTAGACATCTCTGCAACACAACTCTCTAACATAGCGATTCTGGTGATAATTTCAAAAAAAAAATGTAATCTTTCAACTAAAATTCGTACACATCGCACCTTTAAATCACATGACGCGGCATTAAAATCCTCTTTTCCCTCACTTTTTAAATAAAGATACAATTTGTATCAACAGCACACTGGCTCTTATTTTACCCAGTTCAATAAGGTAACTTAATTCCAAAACATTCAAGCAAAGTTTATAACAAGGTGGATACCACAATACAAAAATACACAAACTCATGTTTAGATTCTCTGTCTTTCCACTGAAAGACGTGGGTTCACACCGGCCCGGGATTCATCTCATCTCAGCGACTTGTTCTGACTCTGCAGCATGAGGATCTCAGCCACCAGCATCTGTGGGTCCATCAGCTGAGGAAACATGTCCATGGCCGTGTCCACTAAGTGGGCGCTGAAGATGGCGAGGAGCTTCTTCCGGACGACCTCTCTCTCCTCCCCCTTGGCCGGACTCGGTTGTGTCCGCTGAGGCGGCGGAGGAGGCTCCCAGTGCGGCAGGCCGCGGGCCGCCAGAGGGTGAGCCCCGAACGGATCGGACCAGTACTGCGGCCGCTGCTGGGGGTTGTGGACTCTGCTGTGCTGGAAGTCTGGCGGCTGACTATACGCAGGCATGCTGACTGGGTACGCGCCGTAGCTGGAGTACTGCGGCGGGCCGTAGGGGATGATGTCAGAGCCGTGGCTGCTGACAGGCCCGAGGCTGTACTGCTGGTTGTGGTGATGGAAAGCTGGCGTGGTTCCCTGAGAGGACGGGCCATGCGAGCAGCAGCTGCACGGTGCGCTGCGAGGCGGGCCGTACTGCTGTCTCATACCGTGGGTATACTGGTGATCACTCCAAGGAGCTGTCTGACTGTCTATGGAGCCTAAACCAGAGTCCAGCTGCTCCTGAGAGCCGCCGTGCCGCGCTGACGACTGCTCGGAGGACGAGTGTTGGCTGGTCTTCTCCTTTCTAGACGTGGCTCTCTTACTGGAGCGGTGACTCGCCTTCACCTGGTGTTCGTGTTTATGATCTTTCTTTAGGGAGCCGCTCTCGTGTCCCAGAGTCAGTTTCTTTGCCATGTCCTCCACCAGCGAGAGGCTTTGTCCCGGCACCGGACTACAGCGAGCTGAAGGAGGTTTCTGAGCAGGGGAAGGGTGCTTAGCGCTCTCCCGCAGCTCGTCGGCAAGCGAGCGGTTGGACTGTTTGGGTCGCTCAGGATGGCTGAATTTACATTTGATCCCATACGTACATTTCTTACCTGGAGAAGAACAAACGCAAGATTTTAGCATGCTTTCTTCGGAGTATGCACAGCAGCAATTTAAGCTACATGCTAACAAAAGCCTGGCGATATGCTCACAATGACAATGCTAACGTGCTAATGTTATTTAGTAATAATAACTTTTGTTTAGAAACACAATGACAGACAGGATCAGTGATAAGTTCTCTCACCATATGGGCACGGTTGTTTCTTCTGAGTCTTTGGAACCTTTCGCAGAAAGTTCTCCAGGGTCGGTCCATGACGGCCCAGAGGATCATCAGGAGGCATGAACCTGCGTCAGGAGATCAAAAAATGAGTCGAAAAGTAGCACTCAGGGAGAGAGAGCGCAGGAAGCCTCGCATCAAGAAGGCAGAACTCACTTGTTATTGACGAAGGAGTACATGAGCAGCCTCTCGTCGATGAAGCGCTTCCACTTCGGTTTCTCCGCCTGAAGGTCCCGGTACATGTCGTTGGACACGATGATGCCGTCAGACTCGTAGGCCAGCTTGACGATGAAGCAGTCGTCGTTGCAAACCACCCGTTTACCGGCCACGCGGCGTGACGGCGTGAACACCAGAATCTTCCTCTTCTCCAGGTCTCTCAGGATGTGTTGATCTAAAAACCAAACATAAAGTCAGAAATTGTTTGGTTTTGATGAGAATAATCGGCTGAAGACTGATATTATTGGTCGGGCTCTACTTTGTGTTGCTTGTCCATCTGTAATGAGGATGATAACATGATAGTAAAAAAACAAATCATTTCAATATACAGTATTTGGTTAAAATACAAAAAGATTGTAGCTGCTTTCAGTCAATCCTCACACAGATAAAGGCAGATTACACCTCATACACAACCCTAATTATCATTCCTCAGGAAGCCACTGTTCCATTTTGATTTGCGTCAGACAGATTTAACCTAGTTAAATGTTAAATACGGACCCTTATGAGAACATCCTGTAAAAAAGCAAACTGTTTATCAGCATGAGCAATCTGTTGATGATTTAGCAAACAAGCAGTTTGGTGTCACTCGCTGCATCTAAATAGGCCACAGTGAAAGCTTCAATGGTTATCTTGTGGCATCACAAGCCTTTGGAAAAACCCTGCATTGACATCCTTTTGATATGCAGTGACAGAGATTGCAGATAGCAGATTGCAGAAGTTCATTTACCCGGCATTTCGATAAAAATCAACACGGGGTATTTCCCAGCAGTTGCATCACAGGAAAGCATATCCCGCTCTTCTCAATCTGTCAGGTCCAGTGAGAAACGCCTGAGTTCTCCACTGTTTTAGTTCTATTAAATAGTTGTTGTTGTTTTTAAATGTGAAGAATGTTATTTTAAATTTTTCCAGATCACAAGTTGACATATTGTAATGTCAAAAACACAAAGATATTCAGGTGTGTATATGTTTTAATTTCCAGTATGACAAAAAAAAAAGAGGTACAACCTGTTTTCTCATCACAATAATGAGTATAATAACGCCTCACAGCGATCCCACCACACCTTGGATTAAATTTACAATGACGGCCGTTTTGTGTGGCGAAGCAGGAAGTGGAAAACGTTTAAACATGAATGTGAATTCCCGTCTTTCTCACCTGTGATGGGAACGTCTGGCCTGGGCTGCTCCTTCCTCCACAGGGGAACAAACACGGTGATATCGGAGTGGCCTCGCTCCAGGAAGAAGTTCACAGCCAGCTGGATTCCCAAACAAGAGAAAACTTCCTTGTTCCCGTGGCTGAATGAGGGAATGAATGAATGGAAAATGGAAAAGGAAATCGGTTGAGAAACAGCATTCACACTTCAGCAATTGTCTGTGGATAAAAAAAAAAATTGGAAAACAATGACTGACGTGTCCTTTATAACGTCGCTCTTATCAGTACAACCTTTTACAACATTTGCTATGTAAATCTGATGAGCACAATAGAGTTATGGAGTAGAGCTTGTTGATTTAGTTAACTGTATTCATTAACTATAAAAACCCCGCCAATCCATGTGCCCCAAATATCAGAAAATGTATCAAACAAGGAGGCAAATATTTACAAAACCCAGACTGAAATGTAATATAGGACATATATGCCTCTATATAAACTGTGATGCTGCCATATATGTGTGATTACTATGTGCATTTATGGATATATCGGGTTGTTTTTTTGGTTTTTTTTACATACAGTATATGAAATACCCATAGTAAAATTTGTTTATGGGCTCACAGCGGTGTCTCTAAGCTTTGCAGAGTGGACCGGCAGAGTGTCTACAGGGAGGTCTGCTCGTCCGTAACACACCGAGCTAGAACGACCCGGTTTCGGCAAGCCAGTGTTGCCACAGGGCTGCTTCTGGAGGGGCAACCGGCCCGTCAGACAACCCGCCTGTCCGCCCTCTCCAGCCCAGAGAGACTCCGACTGCACCCGGCCAGTCAGGAGACTCTGCAACAACCAAATAGGGTGGTGTGTTTACTGGGGATACTACAGGTCACAGTCCCCTTGTATTGGCATCTTGTTCGGACACCAATGCAACTAAGCTGGTTGTTTGGCAAGTTGCAGTTCTGCAGGGGGTTGAACCTCATACAGTTTCTTGACAGGGAGCCGTGACCTCCTGAACCAGAGTCGTCACTCAAAAGGGATTTTAAAGTGTGCACTGTGTGTTTCCCAAAATGTCCATCTAGACAAGAAGAAGTAAAATCCATCCACTATTTCACTACGAGTAAAAGCAAAAATAAGACAAAAATTCTTCTTTTTGTCCAGATTCCTCCCATGCATTATTAATAATACTGGCTCCAGTATCTGTGGTTTAATCTAAGCTTGTTGTTGAGCATGGCGACATCTTCGACATCAACATCTACATGCAATTACCCGTCTGTCAGAAACTGATATCCGAGGAGCATTTAACCTCAGGAATCCAAAGACATGACACGCTGTCCCTGCTTATCTACTTTAGCGGAGCTGTAATATGGAAATACGACACTTCTTTTCAGCCCTCAGGATTTTTTTGTGGATGTCAAGTTTAATGCCAAGACAAACAGAGAGGTGAGGGGAAGACAGACGAGAGAGAGCGAAGGTGTGAAATGCTGTCAGGCTTGTTTCTGTCCAAATCAGCTCTTTATAAGACGTGCAGGTCTTCAAGGAAACAAGAAGGCACTCATATATTCTCTGATTTGCATACTGGAGCAGGCTGTGTAAGACAGGCCTGAACGGGCTACGCCTGGCCGGGAGAGGCAAGACGACAGAGAGGTGAATACTGTGCACACACACACACACACACACACACACAGTTTACACACCACATTTATCACAGTCTCACTCTCTCGCTGATCGTTTCTGTTCCTCAAACTGTACCTGCAGGATGTCTAGGTAAGACATGGTGAATGAACAAAAAGGTTGCATATCCCCGGAGGCAGAGCTCCCTAAATTACAGACCATAAATTATCCTAAGTGGTGCTGAGAGGTTGAGCAGGTGACAGTTCCCGCTTTTCTTTTAACAATACGACAACCTTCGACACTAAAGTAGCAGTAGCCCTCTGAGGAAAATGTGAACAATCCCACAGGCGACGAGAACAGACTAGCACCAGCCGTGATTCTGGATGAGCTCGGTCCAGTTTGCCACAGAAATGTTTAAAACCTGTGATCTTTGAGAGTATTATCGTGTTTATTTAGGGTATTTAGGGCTGCATAATTAATCCAAATATAATCAAAATTGCGACATGGCTAATATAACTTGATGACGGGAAAATGTGCTGCAAAACCGCAACTAAATTAAAGTACTATATCGCTGCAGGGGTGTCTTGGTCTACAGATCTTGTTTTCCAGATGCAGGAGAACATGTTTGTACGTTACAGACCAAAACAAATGTCCCCATTGTGTCAGTGTGATATTTGTGGTTTCGAGTAAAATGTCCTGACAATGTCTGGTTGGAGCAATGTTCCGCTCAGGATGTACGACTTTCCAATTCCATTCATACTTTGTTTTAAGACCTAATACCTACGAAACTACTGACAATAACATCAGCCTCAGCTGTACTTTGTGTTCACTGCTAATCAGCTAACGTAAGCATGCTAACGGGCTAAACTGAGCCGCACAATCTGATATCCCCGTGTTGGTGCCAGCATCGTAACTGGCCTATCGTGTTTTTGTGATGGTATAGCTTTGGAACTTTGGGACAACGTTGTGTAAGAGTCTGAATTAGCCCAGAATCATGTTTTCCTAAACCTAACCAAGTATTTTTGTTGGACTAAACCTAACCAAACCAAACGGCGACAAAAAACTGAACTGAAACTGAAACTAATCAGTTAACATTAACTGATGTTCCAGGACCAACACTCTGATATCAGATACACCAAACAAGGTGAACGATGAACATGGTCAGAATCACACCCACTTAACATTAGCATGTAGCATTGTCATCGTGAGGTTATGAGCTATGACATCACACCAGCGTGATGTTGCAATAATGGACCTTGGAACACTAACACGGGGATATCCTGTCTGAAAGTTCACATAAAGCGGCATTCATTAGCTTAGTGTTATCACTGAAACTCCCACTCAAACATCATTAATTATAAAACACAAACCATCAGATCGATCTGAGTCACTGAAGCAGAAAACTCCCCGAGTCACCTGCCAGACCTTTCAGCTCAAATTCACCCCAGTGAGGAGGAAGTTCAACTCCAAAACAAACTGAGAGTGAATCATACGGTAACATAAGATGAAATCAAACGTCTGAGGGTTTTGCCACGTTTTGTTCAGGTGTTACTCTCATTGGTGAGTCATTTGACTGCTCGCTGGACAGGTGTAGAAGTGACTTCAGCTCTCCGTTCAACCACAAACCACATCAAAACTGAAATAAATAGTGCAGCTTTAACAATAACTGTAACTTTAAAATGCAAAGATAAGAAAACCTAAAGTTTTACTTCACCAAACAAAGTGGCAAAAGGGCTGAACTGCTCCCTGAAAAGGTTTTTATTAGAGCTGCAGCTAACGATTATTTTCATTATCAGCTAATCTGCCGAAAATTTTCTTTATTCATCCATCAGTTGATCCTCACAAATAGTGAAAACACAGAATTATCATTTATAGCCTCATACATTCATGCCAGATCCAAAGGCAGACACTTTGGCGTCATGTGTGAGAAGGAAAAGCAGCAAACTCTCATATTTTGAGAAGCAGAAACATTTAAATATAAGAAAAAAGGTATAAATATGAGATGAAAAGTCATAAATGTGAGAAAAAACTTATATAAATAGGGAGCTAAAAAGTCATAATCATAACACAAAAGGTCATAAATATGAGAAAACAACATAAATATGAGGAAAAAAGGCATATTTATGTGATAAAAAAGTCATAAATGTGAGATAAAAAGTTGAAATTTTGAGAAAAAAGTTGAAATTTTGAGAAAAAAGTCATAATTTTGAGGTACAAAGTCAGAAATATGGGATAAAAAATGTCATAAGAGATTAAAAGTTGTAATAGACCAAAATAGTTGCTGATTAACTTTCTGCAGATCGACTGATCAGTTGATCAACTAATCATTTCAGCACTAAAACTATAAAACAAAGAACCTGTAAGTCTGAGGCTTTACATTGATTAACAAACAATCAGCTGTTTCTCACCTCATGGCCACGTTGCTCCCGTCTATAACGACCGGCCGGAGAGCGTCTTCATCCTCGCCGCTCTCCTCTCTGGTCTGATCAGATGATGATGACAATGATGATGATGATGACGGTGATAAGGGCAGCAGCATGGTGGGGCCCACAGCCTGGATGTCCCCTCGGGGCACCAGCACCGACATGGTGGTCACCGGCCCCTGCTTGGCCTCCCGACTGGCCCCGATCCTCACCAGCTCCCCGAGGACTTTGTCTGTGTCCGTGTTGGGGCCGAACTGCTGCTGCACGGCCTGGACCTGAGCCGTGGAGTAGCCCAGCTTGTGGAAGAATTCCAGCTGGGCCTCTGGGTTCTGGGGGTCCGGGGAAGGGTCGGGATCGCTGGGACGCATGCTCTCACAGGAGGAGTCTGGAGCTGGGAGAGGCGGAGGGAAGATCCATGCAGGTGTGTCAGCGTCTGTGTGGTTTTTAGATGCTGAGCATGTTCCACCTGTTGGGACAAAAACAACAGGGTCAGTGTTGCTGTGAGCAGAATTTAATCCTAAAAGACAAAATCCTAAATAACAAACGTTCTAAAATGTGAGGATCTGCTGCTTTTCTTCATCATACACTGAATATAAATCTGTTGGTATTTGAACACATCGTCTTGGGCATTTTTCACTAATACCTGACATCATAGACAACGCTATGACTCGATTAATGGAGAAAATCATTAGCAGATAATAACCATTATCTGGAGCTCTGACGCCATTATTGTTCTTCCATTGTTTCAGTTCTTCCTTTAAAACCTACTCATCTCTCGATCTTATAAATCATTATATTTGGCTATAATATCAGTACTCATTTCTGGGGTGGCACCAGTGATTATTTTCCTTCATGAATCATCATATGCTGATTTATTTTAATTTATGTATTAATTAGTCATTGCTAAAGAGCCCAAGATGTCTCAAAATGTATTCTTTTATATATTAACCTCGCAATGACAGCAAATCCTGACATTTAAAAGCCTGACAAAGCTAATGTTTGACAGTTTTTTGCTTTGAAAGTAGTTGAATCAACTAATCGTTGCAGAGAAGCAGTAAATTATTATGTTTGAGAAGCTGAAAACACCAAATGTTTGGCATTTTGGAGATAAAAAGTCACAGATATGAGATGAAAAGTTGAAATTATTTGATAGAAAAGGCATAATCATGAGCTAGACGGTCAAAATTAGGAGATAAAAGGCCTTTAAAACTATCTAAACAAAGAAAAGCCGCACATCCTCACATTTGAGAAGCTATAACCAGCAGATGTTTGACATTTGTGACAAAAACAATTAAAGGAAATACTTATGAGATGAAACGTTTAAACTATTTGATTAAGAAAAGTCACAATCACGAGATAAAAGCCACAGTTGCGGAATAGAAAGTCATATTTAAGATGAAGAATCTCCGAAACTATGAAAACAAACCAAGGAAAGCGACACATCCTCACATTTGAGAAGCTGAAATCAGCAGATGTTTGGCATTTTTCGACAAAAGTTGGATTAACAGGAAATAAACTATATAATAATAAATAAAATATGCACTTGTATGTTCGCATGATTAGCACTTCAATCATAGCACTTACGCAATTAAAGAATCTTTGACAAATAGCAGCTACGAACCTCAGATGAGGACTTGACAACTGTTTTACTCCATCAATGGTGAAATGTTGTGGTTTCTCTCTTGTGACAAATGTACTTATTGTAAGTCGCTTTGGACATAATGTAATATGTAAGTAATATGAAATGTAAATAATTATGAGATAAAAAGTCACAGATATGAGATGGAAAGTTGAAAATATTTGATTAAAAGGGCATAATCATGAGATAAAGTCATGATTATGGGATAAAAGTCAAAATTATGAAATAAAAAGTCACAATTAAGATAGAAAGACAATATTATGAGATTAAAAAGTCGCAGATATGAGATGAAAAGTTGGAAATATAAGAACAGAAGCCATAATCATGCGATAAAGTCATGATTACGTGACAGAAAGTCAATATTATGAAATACAAAAAAAACCCTAAATTATGAAATAAAGTCATAATCATGAGACACACAGTCACAGATATGAGATGGAAAGTTGAAAATATAAGACCAAAATCATGATACAATCATGATGTGTATCATGATATGTATCATGATCATGGGATAGAAAGTCAATATAAGACTGGAATGATTCATAACTCGTCCAAACAGTTGCTGATCAATGAATCGACTATTGTTTCAGTCCTGATCACGTTATATTTACCATCCTGACTGAGGGAAGTTAAACGTGTCACACACACGCGAGCAGAACAACAGTTTTTATGTCATCAAACGACAAAAACAAAAGTTTTAACAACATTAAATGACAGTGAAACATCTCACGTCGAGCTCGCCTGTAAACACTGCAGCAGTTTCACTCGTGAGAGCGACTGACAGAAAAAGTCTGCTTCCGCCTCAACTTCACTTCAACGACACAAGAGACACAAACTTACCTTAAAACCCTCCGATGAGTCGTCAAACGCGTCTTTTTGGTCGCTCAGGTTGTCGAGCTCAGCTGATGGACGTCTGCGCTTTTTAACTTGTGAGTCTTGTGTATAAGGAAGTGGGGTTTTTCCTCCTCCTGACATCATCAGGCGAACCAGCGGCCCGACCGACCCACGTGGAGCTTTGGGGCGAGTCACATGCTGAGACTGACTATGTAAATGACGGCCCGCCGTGACTCATCCAATCCACTGCGAGCAATTACACGAGAACAGGCATCCAGACAGCCTGCTCAGGTGTCATGGCCTACTGCGGTGCTGCAGCATAGGTGAGGCGAAGCTTAGCGACTTTATAAACTGACTGACACTTCAGTAAAGTATTTTCTTTATCTTATATAAACAACTTCTTGATAATATTTGTTTTATTAATCTGGATCTGCACAATTATCATACGGTGGCCTTGAGGGTCAAAACAAAACCTCTCAGACAAATGAAATGTGTTTTGAGAAATTATGCGTTTTGTTAAATGTTTTAACAAATGTTGTCGATGTCTTTAAGAATTGTTGTCGTGTCTTCTGAAACGTAATGTTTTCTAAAAATGTTTTCTGATATGTTGTTGAGTGTCTCAGAGAAATGTTGTGTTATGTGAAATGTTGCTGTGTTTAAGAAATGTTGTGTTTGATAAAATGTGTTTGTGTTCCCTGAATCATAAATATGAGAATAAAGTCATAAATATGAGATAAAAAGTTTTCATTATGAGATAAAAGTCAAAATCATGATAATGTTGTAATTATGAGATTAAATCAATGTTGTTGAGTTTTGTCACAAACTATTGTCTTTAAGAAATGTGATTTATGAAATGTTATTTTCTGAAATATTGTCTTGTTTTGTGAAATGTCATTGTTTTTCTTAAAATGTTGAATTTAATAAAATGTTTTTGTGTTTTTTGAACTGTAGTTGTGTTTTGACCCTCAAGGCCACCGTACTAACTTGTGACTCAAGTGATCAAATAAATGTAGTGGTGTAAAAAGCATAGTATTTGCCTCAAAAACGAATACACTGTCATCTTTAAGACATGTTGTGTTTTTTGAAGTGTTCTTTTCTGAAATTTTGTTGTGTTTTGTGAAATGTCATTGTGTTTCTTAAAAAGGTGTGTTTAATAAAAGTATTTGTGTTTCTGAAATGTTGTTGTGTTTTTTGAACTGTAGTTGTGTTTTGACCCTCAAGGCCACCGTACTAACTTGTGACTGAGGTGATCAAATAAATGTAGTGGCTTAAAAAGTATAGTATTTGCCTCAAAAACTGATTGAGAAAAATGACTTCCCACCAGTGTGAAACAGACAGATGATAAACTTATTTATAAATCGGCTTCTACCAATGAAAAACACTAGAGTGCCTATTATTCAAATCTTGCGTATTATTACAAAATGTCCTGTAACATCGAGCATCATTTATCTGTTACATAATAAATACAGTACCTTACATAATCAGATGCAGGGCCCAAAGGCAAAAAAAAAAATGTTTTGTCAACCACATTTCTGAAACTCTGCGGTATTTCGTAAGTGTAAGATATCAGCTGGTGAGATCTTGAACGGGCACGAATTCATTGAGTAAAATGTGCCATGTGAGTGTAATAAAAAGGGAGATGTACAAAAGAAAAAGAAAAAGGACTTTGAAACTCAATTTTAACAGAATAGTTTTCATACTGCTTCAGCCACTTGGGTTAGCTTAGCACAAAGACTGTAGAAACAGCCTGGCTCTGTCCAACAGGAGCAAAATCTGTGTTCCAATACCTTTAAAGCTCACCAGTTAACACATTATATTTTGTGTGTGTGTAAAAAAAATAACAATACAATGTGGAGTTATTTGTGAGGCTATGTCTCCTTGTTATGATTCATCACAGGTTGTAGCCTTAATTGTGAGCAGTTCAAAACAAAAGGGTTGTTTTTACCTTCTCTGATTGTTTCATTTATTATCATATTTTTTTTTTAAAGAAGTAGGAAAAAACACATATTTAATGGAGGAGAAAGACATATAATACCAATAATTTTCTGTAGTACTTAACTGTCTGGTTATCCCCGAACAGTTTTCAAGGGAGCCCTTCATGGGCCTTGACTTCCAGGTTGGGAATCACTGCTATAGGTGTTGCTTCCAAATATTACTGTGTTGTTTGTTTGTTTGTTTCATCCAAAGACAACGTCAGAAGCCTCAGTTGATTTACTGCTTTAATTAAGTGAGACAAGGCCACGCTTTTTGTAATTACAGGCCTCGTGCTCACAGTGTTTTGCATACCGTCACTAACAGAGAGTAATTTGAATGGTCTTGTCGGGAATGTCACACATTTGCTTCAGGTGTGTTATCAATCACTCTAGCCGACGCGCATGTGTGCACCGATGAAGACACAAAGACATTTCAGTCCTGAGATTGACGTCAGTATTCTGAGTTAAAAGGAGGACAAAGAAAAGATTCTGAGGGGAGAAACACACATCTAAGATTCCTTCCATATTGTGTCTCTTCCTTGAAATTCTGGAACTTTTGCCCCAGAAATCAAACAGTTTCTACAACTGAAATATAATATATTCAAGTTGATGAGGTTTACATATGTCATACTTTATTTGTTTAGTTCAACAACAACAAAAAACAACAGTATGACACTCATTACATTTATTTTCATAGATATTTTGTAAATAAAATCATTATGTGGGGTTGCATTCCCAATACATGCACTATTTCTAGCAACGCATGTGAGACTTTTAGAAGACAATATCATTTTTCTTTAATGATGCATTTCTTACTCGATTTAGCCTCTGTGACAATTACGTCTTCTCCAGGGTGGTTCTGGCTTGTGCACCGTTTGAAGAGGGATGTTAGGGAGAACAGGAGGATGAACTCCATGTACGTCTGAAGGCACAGTGGGTGCTGGATGTATTATATGTGGTCCGTGGCCATCCGACTTTGCAGAAGTTGTTGATTCTGGTGCCACCGTGGTTTGTGGCTCAGGTGTTGGTCCAGAAACTGTCACAGAAGTTGTTAAATCTGGTGCCACCGTGGTTTGTGGCTCAGGTGGTGTTCCAGGAACAGATGTCGCAGAAGTTGTTGATTCTGGTGCCACCGTGGTTTGTGGCTCAGGTGTTGGTCCAGGAACAGATGTCGCAGAAGTTGTTGATTCTGGTGCCACCGTGGTTTGTGGCTCAGGTGTTGGTCCAGGAACAGATGTCGCAGAAGTTGTTGATTCTGGTGCCACCGTGGTTTGTGGCTCAGGTGTTGGTCCAGAAACTGCAGCAGAAGTTGTTGATTCTGGTGCCACTGTGGTTTGTGACTCAGGTGTTGGTCCAGAAACCGCAGCAGATGTTGTTGATTCTGGTGCCACTGTGGTTTGTGACTCAGGTGTTGGTCCAGAAACTGCAGCAGATGTTGTTGATTCTGGTGCCACTGTGGTTTGTGACTCAGGTGTTGGTCCAGAAACTGCAGCAGATGTTGTTGATTCTGGTGCCACTGTGGTTTGTGACTCAGGCGTTGGTCCAGAAACTGCAGCAGATGTTGTTGATTCTGGTGCCACTGTGGTTTGTGACTCAGGTGTTGGTCCAGAAACTGCAGCAGAAGTTGTTGATTCTGGTGCCACTGTGGTTTGTGACTCAGGTGTTGGTCCAGAAACTGCAGCAGATGTTGTTGATTCTGGTGCCACTGTGGTTTGTGACTCAGGTGTTGGTCCAGAAACTGCAGCAGAAGTTGTTGATTCTGGTGCCACTGTGGTTTGTGACTCAGGTGTTGGTCCAGAAACTGCAGCAGACGTTGTTGATTCTGGTGCCACTGTGGTTTGTGACTCAGGTGTTGGTCCAGAAACTGCAGCAGATGTTGTTGATTCTGGTGCCACTGTGGTTTGTGACTCAGGTGTTGGTCCAGAAACTGCAGCAGAAGTTGTTGATTCTGGTGCCACTGTGGTTTGTGACTCAGGTGTTGGTCCAGAAACTGCAGCAGACGTTGTTGATTCTGGTGCCACTGTGGTTTGTGACTCAGGTGTTGGTCCAGAAACTGCAGCAGACGTTGTTGATTCTGGTGCCACTGTGGTTTGTGACTCAGGTGTTGGTCCAGAAACTGCAGCAGATGTTGTTGATTCTGGTGCCACTGTGGTTTGTGACTCAGGTGTTGGTCCAGAAACCGCAGCAGAAGTTGTTGATTCTGGTGCCACTGTGGTTTGTGACTCAGGTGTTGGTCCAGAAACCGCAGCAGAAGTTGTTGATTCTGGTGCCACTGTGGTTTGTGACTCAGGTGTTGGTCCAGAAACTGCAGCAGAAGTTGTTGATTCTGGTGCCACTGTGGTTTGTGACTCAGGTGTTGGTCCAGAAACTGCAGCAGATGTTGTTGATTCTGGTGCCACTGTGGTTTGTGACTCAGGTGTTGGTCCAGAAACTGCAGCAGAAGTTGTTGATTCTGGTGCCACTGTGGTTTGTGACTCAGGTGTTGGTCCAGAAACTGCAGCAGAAGTTGTTGATTCTGGTGCCACTGTGGTTTGTGACTCAGGTGTTGGTCCAGAAACTGCAGCAGAAGTTGTTGATTCTGGTGCCACTGTGGTTTGTGACTCAGGTGTTGGTCCAGAAACTGCAGCAGAAGTTGTTGATTCTGGTGCCACTGTGGTTTGTGACTCAGGTGTTGGTCCAGAAACCGCAGCAGAAGTTGTTGATTCTGGTGCCACTGTGGTTTGTGACTCAGGTGTTGGTCCAGAAACCGCAGCAGAAGTTGTTGATTCTGGTGCCACTGTGGTTTGTGACTCAGGTGTTGGTCCAGAAACCGCAGCAGATGTTGTTGATTCTGGTGCCACTGTGGTTTGTGACTCAGGTGTTGGTCCAGAAACCGCAGCAGAAGTTGTTGATTCTGGTGCCACTGTGGTTTGTGACTCAGGTGTTGGTCCAGAAACTGCAGCAGATGTTGTTGATTCTGGTGCCACTGTGGTTTGTGACTCAGGTGTTGGTCCAGAAACTGCAGCAGATGTTGT
The DNA here is from genome assembly GCA_039737535.1 of Lagodon rhomboides. Taxonomy (NCBI): domain Eukaryota; kingdom Metazoa; phylum Chordata; class Actinopteri; order Spariformes; family Sparidae; genus Lagodon; species Lagodon rhomboides. Next base: position 7,307,742 of record CM077799.1, read on the forward strand.
TGATTCTGGTGCCACTGTGGTTTGTGACTCAGGTGTTGGTCCAGAAACTGCAGCAGACGTTGTTGATTCTGGTGCCACTGTGGTTTGTGGCTCAGGTGTTGGTCCAGAAACTGCAGCAGAAGTTGTTGATTCTGGTGCCACTGTGGTTTGTGGCTCAGGTGTTGGTCCAGAAACTGCAGCAGACGTTGTTGATTCTGGTGCCACTGTGGTTTGTGGCTCAGGTGTTGGTCCAGAAACTGCAGCAGAAGTTGTTGATTCTGGTGCCACTGTGGTTTGTGGCTCAGGTGTTGGTCCAGAAACTGCAGCAGAAGTTGTTGATTCTGGTGCCACTGTGGTTTGTGACTCAGGTGTTGGTCCAGAAACTGCAGCAGACGTTGTTGATTCTGGTGCCACTGTGGTTTGTGACTCAGGTGTTGGTCCAGAAACTGCAGCAGAAGTTGTTGATTCTGGTGCCACTGTGGTTTGTGGCTCAGGTGTTGGTCCAGAAACTGCAGCAGAAGTTGTTGATTCTGGTGCCACTGTGGTTTGTGACTCAGGTGTCGGTCCAGAAACTGCAGCAGACGTTGTTGATTCTGGTGCCACTGTGGTTTGTGACTCAGGTGTCGGTCCAGAAACTGCAGCAGACGTTGTTGATTCTGGTGCCACTGTGGTTTGTGACTCAGGTGTCGGTCCAGAAACTGCAGCAGACGTTGTTGATTCTGGTGCCACTGTGGTTTGTGACTCAGGTGTCGGTCCAGAAACTGCAGCAGACGTTGTTGATTCTGGTGCCACTGTGGTTTGTGACTCAGGTGTCGGTCCAGAAACTGCAGCAGACGTTGTTGATTCTGGTGCCACTGTGGTTTGTGGCTCAGGTGTTGGTCCAGAAACTGCAGCAGATGTTGTTGATTCTGGTGCCACTGTGGTTTGTGACTCAGGTGTTGGTCCAGAAACTGCAGCAGATGTTGGTGATTCTGTCGGCGGTGATACTGTATCAGGTGCAGTGTCAAGTTCAGGTGATGTCTCTGAGGTTTGTGGCTCAGTTGTCATTTCAGGCTTCTCTCCATTATGTCCATTTCCTGAACCTCTTCCACAATCACATGGTTTGAACTGAATAATGTTTTTAATAAGTTCAACACTGGGGAAGTCCATGCTTATGACACCAAAGCAACCTTGGTTTGAGGAGATTTTCCTTTGTTCCTCCAGAAATGTGTAAAGCTGCATGTTAACATTTTTAGCCAGGTTTTTAGGACTTTCAAAACGTGATGCGGGATTGTCAGTGACTACAATGAAATGCCCACAAAGATGTGACTTGATGTGCTTCAGTTTTTTTTCATCAATGGCTACATTTTTGTTTCTAAACAAATGTGATTTATGGTTTTCTGTTCCGGCATGGAAGTTACTACTACTGAGAAGGACAATCTTTCCCCTTGCCTGTTGCATGTTTGGTACTGATAACTCATTCCATATGTTATCTTTGAACTTTGCAATCAACTTTTGTATTTTTTCTACAATTGTTGTCTTGTAAAGCCCAATTAGTTTCACTTTCAACAGCACGGTTTCACTCCTGTTGATTTTTAAGAACTCAATAATGATCTTCAGGACTTCATCAAATGTAATTCCTTGCCCAAACATCCAGTGACTGTCCACGATAGAAACATCTTTGTAAAGCGGCCAAATCCCAACATGTACCTTAAAATAACGCACTCCCACTTTAAGTTGCTTGTCCAAGTCCCAAACTTGACATTTTACAAGTGGTCCGCCACCTAATGTTAAGCTTTCATGTGTTCCAGGAATGGAGATAGCCGATACTAGAGTCTCATCAGGTATAGACTTCATCCAGTTGAGGTTATACTTTGTTGGATCAAGGTCTGGTTTATCATTAAAACCTTCCTCTGAACCTGAACAGGAGGTTATTCTGTAGGGGGAAGACAGGATACTTGCTAACTTGAACACACCTTGGGAATTTTCAATATTGGTACAAAGTATAACTATTAGTGAATACCAAGCAAATAAAATCAGGAAACAGACTAAATATGAAAAGAATATTTGCTGAATAAGTTAGCAAACCACACCCAGATATGTGATCAAGCACGTTCCCACATGCAGAATGTGGAGACATGGTGAGAACATTTTAAATACAGTAAAATTATCAATATTAGATTTGACTTACATTGAGAAAAGGCAGAAGAAAAGACAGATCTCCATAGTTGCTTGTTGATGGCTGATCTATGATCCGGTAAGCTCAATTGGGGTTTCAGTTTTTTAGCTCTCTGTCCACGATGTCTTTACATTTTTGTCTAAACTCTTAAACACCTGAAACATTGAACAAGCCTCACAAAGCATTTAACTTCCGACATGACTGTCACAAATAGACAATTGTCTCCCTTGAAGTGAGCTGCTGTGAGAGGGAGCATAAAGATAAACTTTCATTTGCATGTTACTACTTTCTAATCTTTTATTTGGAATGGGACGGAGAGAGAGACAGAGAGAGAGAGAGAGAAAGAAAGAAACAAAGACATGGGTATCGTAAAAGTGAACTGATCATATCATAACAGTTTAGTTAGTAAAATGTGGCTTCAGGCAGTCATGGAGACACAAGGCAGGGTTTTCTTTATATACACTGCATGTAGAAAAACCATCCTTAACCTAAACTAAATTAAAACAATGTAAAACAGCCACAAAATATCATTATACAATATCCAAGTATGAGAACACCCTTGTCTGCATACTTTTGTTTACTATGTTTGTGGCTGTTTTTATGTGCTTGGTTAAAATTCAAATGGGTGGAATCATGATTGGAGGATGTTATAGTACAAAAAAAGTTTGGGTGTAATGTTCCGCTGTTATACTTACACATTTTCTTAAGGTTACCTCATGGTATGTTTGATGTGAATGTCATTATTTGGTTTCCAAGGTCTTACTTTCATGTTTGCATCATACTACAAACATACAGTAGCTGTCAGCCTTCTCTGGTTGGCTGTGCCGTGCGGTCACGTCATCCTCATCCTGGCCAATAAGCTTCGTGTTGGCTTCAGCTGATCCTCTTCCTGACCACCTGTTGCATCTTAGTGCAGCAGGTTATCTGCAGAAGCATGATCAGATAAGACTTAACATGGGCAATTTGTTGCCAGTGGAAATTCACAACAGGAACAATCAGATAATGCCTCTGAAATGACAAGACTGCTTCCCATCTGCAAGGGGCTCGAGAGCAAACGCCTGCTTCTGCACCAGCTCTTGCATGAATAGGGAGATAATCCCTGCTTTGTCTTTGCAAGATGTCTGTGAGAACTCTCCCTCTGGTTTTCATTAATCTTGGCGGAGAGATGCTTTACATTCTGGACCAGCGGCTGCGAGCTCACAACACGTCTGAGGACAACTCAGAGAAAGGTAGAGGTAGCTAGAGGCCTGAACGGCTTGGTAGATGTGTGCGTATTTAGCCCCCAGTCATCCCCTCCTGCTGACAAATGGTACCTGTCAGGTGTCGTCTGGTAAACTGAACATGGGCTCCTCATGTTTCTCATCTGCAACACACCACATGACAAGGCTATTGTCTTTCTGTTCTTTCTCTCACGTTGGCGTGCAGGAATCTGGTCAGAAATTGACAGAAAAAGAGGTAAACTTATATGTTGTTTAGTCAGCTCCCTCTGCCCCTGCAGCGAATAGTAAAGTGCTAAGTAGTGTCAACTGTGAGATAGACATTAGTAGGTTGCGGTAGTCTAACTGCTGTGAATAGACAAAACACAGTAGGCCAACTTTATCTGAGTCTGTTTGGCATCAGTTTTACCATCTAAAAAATTATTATGCCATATAAATGTAACATTTTCTTGAAAGCAGTATTTAAAATCATCAGAGAGACGGACAACTAAACAGCTAGTCTAAATAAAGCTATGAAACATCCAGCTAACAGTATTAGCTAGCTGTAGCTATAGCCCTGGCTATCCAAAACTGGAGCTAAATCTAACCGCTTGTACTGTACTTGTAATGTCTGAAGAAAAAAAACATTTAATTGAACCTACATGTTGGTGAATGTTTTAAATTAGACAGCTAATCCAATTGGTGATGGAGAAACATACCTAGCTAAACTCTTGCTAAAGGTCACTAGCTTACCTGTAACATCTTGGCCTCTTACTGTAGTGGAATTCATGCGATTTGGTCAGATCAACTGTAGATTTATTAACTTCCCACACATCAAAGTTTCAAATTTGACAAATAGAAAGACACTAGAGAGAGAGATAGCCTGCATTAACTAGACAGCAAGGTTCACTAAAGCATGCAAACTTTGTGTTAGCTAGCTAAAGCCAAAACTAAAACCCACTGATTTTAGGCTACTGTAATTGTAACAATGTATGAAAGGAACATTTTAATGAACCAACATGTTGGTAGGCTAATACTGTGTGTTAGTCCACATAGGCTAACTAAGTGAGGCGGCTAATCCCATTGTAATGGAGAAACTAACCTAGCTAACGGCTACTAGCTTAGCCAGAACATCTCAGCTTCACAAGTGTACTTAACAGAACATATATTTATAATGGATTTTCATGTACTGTAAGTAAGAAAGTGTAACTTGTACTGTAAGTAAAGTATGTAGTAGTATTTGAAAGACGGGCAGACAGACACTAGCAAGGCAGAGATATGTTTAAGCTAATCCATGTAGCCTAATTGGACTGGAGATAATCAAAATAAAGGTGACAGGACACATTTTGTTAGATACTGTAGAAACAACTTAGAACTGCAAACAAACATCCTCTGTATTTCAGTTCAATATGGACCAAAGATGTTAAAAAGCAAATCCTACTCAGAATTAACCATGTTTCTGTTTTCTTCTATCCTCCATATTTATAGTTATGAACGACATTGTTGGGACGATGTTTAGTAAAACCTTTATGGATGAACTTCTCAAACCTCAGCAGCTGTATTCTCACAGGACAATGAAAACAGTGCTAACTCGGTTAGCGCACACCTCCATCATGAGGCTGAACCCGGCCAGCATGGACAGGGTATGTACAGCTTAACTGGGTGTTTAATGGTTCAACTATATATTAAGTTTGTTTGTTGTTTTGCAGCGGTATTCCTATTTTAATATCTTCTTTTTTTTCTCTTGCAGCTTTATGAACTGATGATCATGGCATTCAAATATCAAGTCTTCCTTTGTCCACGGCCAAAAGATCTGCTACTCATCTCTTACAACCACATAGATACCATCAGGGAGTTCGTAAAGGACACTCCTGTGGTCCTGAACCAAGTAGATGAGACACACAGGAAGATCATCGAGGTATATTGCTTCTTGTTGAAAATGTTCAAACCTAAACAGAGCCCTGTCACATATCGCCCCAGGATACAGTAGTTTACAGTTCGTACAGTTCGTACGTGATGTATAAATTTCAGCTGTCAGTTTTGATCACCTATATACTGTCTGTACATCCTGTGTGACCTGTTTTTCATCTTCCTGTTCTTGTAGGTTTACTCATCGTTATCAGAAGGTGAATTCCAGCTAATCAGACAAACACTGCTCATATTTTTTCAAGACATGCACGTTCGAGTGAGTTCTCTGCTTTGCTTTTATTCCATCGTGCGCAGATGTGAGATCACAAGATAGCAGCTTTTTTTTTTTTCCAATTATTCATAGATTTTTTTTTAATTCCTTCCTCTTAGGTGTCACTTTTCCTCAAAAATCAAGTCCAGAATCCCAACGGACGTTTTGCCCTGTCGACCTCGGGCCCAGTGCCTCATGGGATAGACGTTCCAGGGCTGATTAGGTAGGCAGCCGATGAGAAACTATTGTGACAAATGTCAGATTGTTTTCCGGGGAACTTTGGTGCAGATATTCAAGATCTTCAGAGGAGGTATCGTGTGATTTAGGTAATCCCCCTGACCACCGCAAAGGAGGGCACTTCTCATAGTGGCTCTCGAGGAGCGTCACGGGATCAATTCCATTCCATTTAGTAGATGTTCCACTGGATAAGTTTAAAACGTAAGGTGAAAACTTTGACCTGCTGGTGCTGGAAACTGGGTGCCAATTAGGGATTATTAGCATGCTAACACCCCGAAATACAATTGTTAACAAAGCAAACATAATACTTGCTAAAGATCAGCTTGCTTTCATTGGCATTTAGCACTTAGCGCAAACTACTTCAGTGTTAGAAAATGAACAGAGAGTGCAACAGAGTTACAGTAGCTAACAGGGGCTAGTGAGGAGAGCTAATTGTGCTTCAAGGCTAAGTTAAGACTAGCCTTTTCAACACAACTGAAATAATCTTGTTTAAGTTGATTTCTGTGCGTCTTTACTTGGTAAATAGATTATTTAATTTCTGGTAGATGTAATCATTTTTATTTTTAGCTGACCTACAGTAGCATTATATTTCCATTTATCGTTGGCACCAGATGTGGCTGCCTGTAGATCGTCAGATGCAACTGCAAACGCCCCATCCAACATGTCTTCATTATTAAGACGTCCTCTGACTGATAGGAGGAAATTTTAAACATTCCAGCGTGTCATCATCTGTTTCCTGTTTCCACAGGACATTTGACTGTAAGGGCAGAGAAGTGAGTCGAGCCGAGTTCCCCACAGGAGGATGTTACACCAGTCCCATCAGAGAGGGGTGTTTTCTGCTGCACGGCGACAGAGTCAGCACACTGGGCTTGAACATGTATGAGCTGAATGCTACCACGTGTACTGTAGCTTACATGGGTGACAGAACATGAGTATGTGAAAACATGACACTGCTGTGTGTTCTGTGATTTAAAGGTACACTGTGAACCATCTAGAGGAGACACACACATCTAAGACTCCCACTGTCAAGGTAATAAATCTTTTTTGTTTTTTTAGACATTTTTACGTGCTGACTGATGTGGAGGGTTTACGAAATAGACTTGAAATGTGTTTGAACCAACTGTGGGAAACATTTAATGTTGGGGAAAGTCAAATATACTGGGAATAGGAACGTCCTGATCGTATTGTTTTTCTTCTACAGTTTTAATATGTCCAATTTCCCAACATAATAAATACTGTAGCTGCATATTCCTCAGGCAACATTTCATTGATTTCATTTACATTCAGGACATTTAGCAGATGCTTTCATCCAAAAGCTACCTACAGTAATTCATACATACATGATGGCGGTGGCTGCCAGCCAGCACATCAGGAGCAGTTTTGGGGTTCAGTATCTTGCCAAAGGACACTTCGGCATGCAGACCAGGGGAATCGAACCAATGACCATCCGATAACCACACGCTGGCTCTACCCCTGAGCCACAGGCCCCCTACATTATAATAAAGAGCTCTACTTTAAATTAAAAAATAAATAACTGTATCATGTTTGACCGAGTGGGCCACAAAATCTATAATAATAATAATAATAACAACTCTTTATTTAGCACTTTTCAAAAAAACAAGTGACAAATTGCTTTACAAAGACATAAAACAGGAGAAATTACAGATAAATTATAAACAACAGTCCGATGTATACAATAATCAAACACGCAAGGTAAGAATTACTAAAACAAACTAAAGACAACTAAAAAAAGGAAGCGTGAGAAATTCAGGAGGAAGCTATTTTGAAAAACTGTGTTTTCAAGAGGAGCTTTAAAAGAAGAAACAGAGCGAGTCGGCCTGATCTCCTGCGGCCTCCAAACAGAGGTCTGGAAGTTCAATGACAGATTTATTCTTCAAGTTTGGCAGCCGTGTTCGTCAGACAGCTGAACTAAGTGGTTAACATGCGGAACAACAACACTGAAAAATATGTGGGTCAAGACGCTAAGTGTGTCACGGCCACTCCTTCACGCAAACTCGCCGTCATTACGCGCCTGAGGGCGGCATTTGTGTCCCACGCTTCACCCGAAGCGCCTATAATTTGCCTGTCAACACACCATGCAAAGGTACCATTATAACTATAAGAAGGAGGCTCAGGTTGATTCCACTAAAAGAACCATATTGATTGATTGATTGATTGATTGATTGATTGAATCCTTTATTTACTCAGGGAAGGTCAGTTGAGAGCAAGCTCTGTTTTCCAGTGATGCCCTGATTACAAAACACACACAATATGATCATAACTCACAATTACATTCAGACTGTGGAACATTGAACATGAGGCATTTGAATAGTAAGACGATCTGGTTTAAGAACACGCTGTGAGTCATGTGACCTCGTTAACTGTAGAGTGGTTAGAAGACGCTTCACCTGTCAGAGGTAATAATCAAATTATATGATTTTTATGACGTAACACTTAGAGGTGCCTTTACTTCTGATACTTTAGGTGCATTTTGATGATAATCCTCTTTAGTTTTTATCCCAGGCTTTATAATTAAAATGTGGCACAGCTAATTTTTCTCAAAGATCTGCGGCCTGATGCACCAGCTGTGCGTAGGTTAGAATTTATATAATGTCACGTAACGTAAATTATCCCTAAGTTGTAATTTTAACATGTTGCACGACAGAGATACGTCACAACATAACTCTGAGCTGCAACTAGATAATTAGGACTACTCTACTCACTAATGATAAAACATGAATTGAAAAGCATTTTGCAACACAGTAATTCAGCAGAATCTAATTTCCTGATATGATTAATATCAGCTTGGCTCACTATGATGTGGAACGGTGCCAAATTGTTCTCGTCAGCCAGAAAGCAAATAAGCACGGTGACAATAGAACTCTGTCTTCATCAGTCGTTGATTGGGCAATTCCCTCAACTCTTTTTAAAACCTTTATTCAAGGCAGGCAGCAGCACAGTTACACGGGTGCAACGGCAGAACAATTAGACGGAGTCAGAGGGTAATCAGACTATCTTTCTGTTCATGTGTGACCTTTGTGTGGCCCTCTGTGCTGCAGCAGACGGATGACACTCCCAACCTGCTGGCCAAAGAGGAGCTGAACCTGCTGGCTCGTCTGATGGGCAGCATGAAGGCCGAGAACATGCCCAAAGCTGAAACTGTCTTTCGGATTAACCTGTTTACTACAGACCAAGAGGAGGAGGAGGAGGACCAGGCGTGAGTGCTTTTCTGTATTTGTTCATCATCGATTGTATTATTAAATCAACATTGATTTACACAAATATGACTCTCATTTTGGTTGACAGGAGAGCTTCAGGCGGAGCCGGGGAGTCCTCGTATGAAGTGATAAATATTCAAGCGATGCAGGTACAGCAGGGCACTGTAGACTGACAACCAGCTTTTAGTTATAAACCGTCTGTAAACAACTTCAAAACCTGACGGAGGACACCTTATTAGGCTGACATGTATAGAAAATGTGTCGATTATGAATATGTGAAGAGCTGACATGTTTGTGTTTCGTCTGATTCAGGACGAACAGGCTGCGACTGAGCTGGCTCTGATCGCCGGACAGTTTGCAGAAGGAGAGGAGAAGCCCGAAAACCCCGAGAGCAACAAAGGAGACGACCTGCTCGCCATGATGGACGACCTCTGATCCTGTTGAACTGGTTTCAATGAGACGCTGCCACACGTTTATTGTTTGCAACTTTACTACCTAACTCTGGTTGATGCCAGACTCTTTATCTCAGGAATAATCACACATAAAACTGTCACCGTGAGTTAATGTGTAACCTCCAGAATATTCAGTTGTTGACGTGTTCAATTCTGCACTTGAGTGTTTAACATTAATAAGACAGTAAGATAAAAATATAATGTGTCTGACTCATACTGTAGCACCTGTGCACTGACTGACAGCATACAATCTTTTAAATCATTAGTATGTTGAAATGTACCTGATGAATGGACTGGAAACCGTAAAACTGCTATATTTGATATGTATTTTCTATAAAGTAAATAAAGTATTTATTCACATTTTTGGTTTGATTTCTCTGCCATCAATTTATAATCAATCAGTCAGGGATTTTAAATACTTGTATATTTAGGAAAAACACCAGAAAACATCTAGTACTGCAGGCAGAGGGCAGAGGGCGGTGTTGTTCCGTGTTCCAGCAAATCTACGTCGCAACGTCAGACGTCATCACGCTGCGCTTCCTGGTTTGGACTTCTCGCGGGAACACAAACTGTTGTTGTCGTTTTCGAGCCGTTGATCGCCACCTGAGAGACTTTGTGGGGAGTTTCACGTGGAATAAGTGTTTAACTATTGCAGGTAAATCTAACACACAGAAGTCCGAATAATAACCGTCTAATATGTGCTCTTTAGCGGCTCTGTTGTACTTTGTCGGGTCGCTGCTAAAGCTAACAGCGGCGCTTGCTAAGTCTACTTGTACCAAACTCTCATAGGAAAACTGGCAATTTTAAGGTGAAGATGCCTGAATGAAATTATCCGCTTTCTCTCTCCATGAATATGCTTTTAATGACTTTTCTTATCGCCATCAGTTTTTCTGACGAACAGAAGCCGCTATATGCTGTGTTGAGGCTGTTAAAGTCTCATTCTGTGGCTAATTTGACAGCTTAATATCAGGCCTACAATCAGCTTTAAATCAGCACCAGTTATGAACTAATAGCAAAGCTGCTTTATTAAGGCTGGCATTAAGTCCACATCAGTACTTACTTAATATGACAGCGTATCTGTATCCACATGGTAGAGGCCACAGTACCTAAAAATACAAATTTCCTCTATGTAGTTAGGTTTTTAAGAGATCTTTCCTTCCACAGAGTAATCATATTTTGACCTTTTCCTGTCTTGAGTTAAAGTTTGCCTCCCGAAATGACAGCTGAGTCTCCTGATTAGTCTGTGGATATTCTCATTCATCCAGGTCATAGTTATCTCAAGGAAATTGAATCGAACGCAACTGGATTTGGTTTTTGTCTTGAAGACGTTTCACCTCTCATCCGAGAGGCTTCATCTCCTAATTAGTATTTCACCAGTGGTTGAGCATCTTTTGAGGGCTTGCTGAGGCTTAATTAGTGCAGGTGTGCTGAAGTGTTTGGCTGTATGTGGAAAAAAGTCAGAAATTACAGGACAATTAAGCTGAATATTATGTTGTAGAAGGATACAAATAGCTTTAACCTATTTCTAGTTTACATTGTTTGACATTCAACAGAAAGTGTCCAAATAAAGGAAATCATAACTGCATATTTACAACTCTTCTCAGCTCTAAATATAAATTGTTTTTATATTTTAATATTTCCCAGTTTTTGGTTTCTGTTTGCTCCAGTTTTACTTTAACATCCACAAGACCAGATCAGTGGAATTAGTCGTCAGTACTGCCTTTTTTAACATCCACAGTGTGAGCAGTTTTAAACACAGACAGCATCGTGCATACTGCAGACAAATGAATTCTAACTCAAATTGCTTTATTTGCATGAACAAAAACATGTCACTGTCAAAGCAGTTCTCAGAAGATTCAAGACAATATGACGTATTATTACATATGCATTTAAATATACAGGTCATAAACCCTGGTTCTGTATTCTATATACAACATTATACAGTGCATTACGCAATGCACATCCCTTGTTTGGACTCTTATGGTGATTGTGAGTCTCTTAGGTTGTAGCAGGCAGACACATACTGTGTGTAGCTGCCAGAAGAGCTGCTTCCAGCCACCCAGGACAACTGCCAGCTTCTCTTCGGCGGCCAAATATCAATAAAAGATTACACAATGTATACCAGTTCTCTGTTTTGCTAAAGAAATGTTTGGCACAAGCTAACTCCTGTCTTTCTGCAGGTATCCCTGACCTCTTGAGATCCTCCTCATCAGTGTCCATGGAGTCACAGGGAAGTGAAACACAGCCGTTGGGACAGGGCCCATCTGAAGTCACCAGCTCCCTCCGTGAGCGCACGATCACAGAGAACAGCATGGTGGTCCTGCTGCAGGGCCTGCAGGGACAGGTGACCACGGTGGACCTGAAGAACGAGAGCACAGCACGGGGCCGCGTGGTCAACGTGGATGCCTTCATGAACATACGTCTGAAGGACGTGCTGTACCGGGACAGAAAAGGTCAGCTCACCCAGCTGCAGGAGCTGTTTATCACCGGCAGGAACGTCCGCTACGTTCACATCCCAGACCACATCGACATAATGAAGACCATCGAGAGCCAGCTGGCCAAGATCCACAGAGTCCGAAACTTTGCCAGCCAAGGAGGAGGCAGGAAGGAGTACACCAAGAAAACAAAATAACTCCTTTTCTTTTTCTTAAAGGACTAAAAACTCAGTGGGGTACTGCTTGTGCAAGACGAGTCCAAAAGTACTCTGAGGCAAGAAGCAAGATGAAGAGTAACAAAGAGATTAAGGGGATACGAACGAAAGAAACCTAAGTGACTTTTTCCCTTTTTATTTTGTTGTACTTTCACCTCTTCAGGCCTTCATGTGAAAGAAGAAGGATCAAATGACTCTTTTGTTAAACTTCTCGTGCAAACAAGGCCACAACCGTTTTTTGTAGAGCTGCAACTAATTATCCTCTACGTTTTCAATTAATCTGTTGATATTTGTTTTTCTTGATTAAATCACTATTTTCATTAGGTAGCTTCTTCTGTTGTTTTATGTAATATCTGAGCAACAGTTTAAAATCCAAAGATACTGAGTTCACAATGATATGAAACCAAGAAAATCAGGGAAACTTGATATTCATGTGACGCGAAATGACTGGAAACAGTTAACAATCATTAGATATTAGGCTTTGGTTCAATGTCTGAAATAAGGTCTGTGCTTTGTTGAGAGAACCAGGGCCATGCAAATTTTTCGGTTAGCCTATAAAAAAGCGTCATCCCTGCAGCACTCTGTTGGCACATTAATCAGTCGGCGTCTTCTGTGGAACTACTCGAGTGTCTTTGTGTCGTGGTAATTAGGGTTTTTAATTGACATAAATCATCTGTCCTCAATTTCTTTTGAAGAAGTAGTAACTTTTTTTTTTGATACATAAAGATGCGAACAAATAAGCCTTTGGCCCTCCCTGTTCCAACACACAGCCACTTTATTAAGATTAAATGGAACATAAACAATTAACAGTGGGTGCAGGTGTGGCTCAGTATGTATTTATTTGCTGCAGAGTATTCCTGGCATGCGCCACAGAAGCCCATCTGTCTGTCTGTGAAACCAGCCCAAAGTTAATAACTGCCCATATGCAGGAAAACATTAGTCACGATCAGTGCCAGTCTGGTGGAGGGAAAAACAAGCCGGCGTGTTTCCACAGCTTCCACCTCGCAAACATCTCCGCCGCATGCACCAGTGAGCCGTCACTCTCCGCTGTGATTGGTGCTGTGACAGCCAGCCGGGCGCGATGGGACCCCGGTCAGCCAATGGAAACGGGCAGAGCGGCTGAAAGGAAGAGAGTGTTTCTCTTGGAAACTGCCGTCCCAGTGTTCTCCCGATAACACAAATACGATCAGGGAATTTGAGGAATTTGCCAAGCTGTATGTTATTCCTACAGAGTGTCAGGAAGAGGACAGGCCTGACATAACACAGGCGGAGGCAGCTGGTGCAGATAAACCCCACACTGTGGATGGATGGGAGTGGATTCAGCAGCCATGTCGCTTAAACCGAGTGCAGTAAATTAAGAGCAATAAGCACGCAGGAATGTCCCTCAGCGGCTGGGTCATTGTTTTGGCTGTGGCCTCAGTGTGTTTTTAGGGACATATTTTTTCTCTTGACTGCTTTAAAACCAGCCTTGAGAGCGACTGAATGACAGCAGCCCACATAATGAGCGCTTACTGCTCGGCAAAAAAACACGGGCGAGTGCCACATCAACACTCACTGGACTCAGAATAGCACTTTACAGAGGCTCGACCGCATAAACAATTCTTTTACAATACATCACAGGGCTGGGTTGGTGTCACGGACTCCAGCAGTGGTCATCAAGTGCTCTCATCCTGTACTTAAGTGGAAGTACAAAAAATAAAACATCATAAAATGATAGAATACAACACATTGTTAAAGTTTAAAACAGTGTTTCTGACAGTGTTTCTGACTGGTGACCACTCCAAGGACATTAAAAAGGTTTATGAGTAAGAGCTGCAACGAATAATCAGCGAATCAGCAACTAAATTATCAGATTTTAGCTTCTTAAATGTGAATATTTTCTGGTTTCTATGCAGTAAAATGAATGTCTCTGAGTTGTGGACAAAACAAGACATTTCGAGGACGTCACCTTGGGCTTTGGGAAACACAGATCGACATTTCTCATTATTTTCTGACATTTTAATCGACCAGAAAACTAATCAGTTAATAGAGGAAATCATCAGAGACATTTCTTCACTAAACTTCTCAGATGTTTTCATTTAAATGATGCCGCTCAAAGCACAAAGACATTAAATCTTCCAATACTTCACAACCGGTCAAAGATTAGAGAAAAGGCCGGAAAAAGCTGATTTTATTGTATCAAAACTTTATTTGTTCTTCTTTTGTTTCCTGATTTTCATCTCACGACCCTTTCGAGCCACTACATCAGTAAACTTCTTCTTACACACTGATGAATTAGTAATAACAAACTATTGATGTAACATATATGTATCACTCACAGAGGCCATTTTTGTACAGTAAAGAGATTTAGTTGTGTTGTTCTTTAAGGTCAATTTGTTTCTTTAGTTTGTTCAGGCGTAAAAATAATCAGTCAACGAAGATCTTTCTGTCATGATCCAAATTTCTTTACCAAAACCATGTGGTGCACTTTTAAACTCACATTTAAGTAAAAGTGTTGCTGAGAGCGAGAGGCTAAAATGGCAGAATGAAAACACCGTCACAAATAGAATGGCCCTCAGTAGAGCGCATACTTCCAGTCCCCCTTAATTCAATCAAGCCTGATTCAATATCAAATAAATCATGTTTAAATTTGCCAGATCCTGATTTTTTATTTGGATCTGCATCAAAAATTTAACTCGCTCAGACACCAGACACCTAAATGCACCTTTTTTCATCATGATCCATGCAATATTCCCTGAAAAATGTGGAAAACAGAAAATAAATTCCTGGATCTGTCCCTTCATCCAGATCCGCACCAAAAGTTAATGAGGTCTATTCTGGGCTGAGACTCATCCTCCGTCCAAGTTTTGTTGAAATACGTTCAGTAGTTTTTGTGTAATCCCGGTTACAAACCAACAAACCAACCAGCAAACAGACACGAATGAAAACACAACCTCCAAGACGATATCCAGTTAAGATACAATCAAAGATTTAAGACGGAAATTATAAAATTTAGTGTAAATTGGCATGAAATTCTACTTCATTTCAATCCAGGAGTAACTGTACTCGATTACTTTCCACAACACAGCAGCACCTGCTGGTTCTGGTCTACGTGCCGCTCCACTGTTTGCTTAATAAACTCAGTAAGTGTAACTCAGTTTCCTCTCCCTCGAGGCTGAGATTAAAAACACAAAGAGCTCAATTAATCCACGAGCCCCTGAAGCAGCGCGGCCCCGTGCCCATGGCAGCCGACGAGCTATTTCCTGTTCCACCCTGCCGGCTCAACAGTGAACAGACCTCACTGTGGTGCGTTTGTGGCCGGCAGAGAGAGTGAGAGAGGAGAGAGGAGAGAGAGGATCACCTCCCTCTGGTCAGCAGTGTGGCAGAGCGACTCCAGTAAAGTGAGGATTTTAGGGCTTTTATTTTGGAGTGGTACATGAGTTTCACTTGTCTCCCAGGAAATGGAAACACCCTCCTCCTCCTCCTCCTCCTCCCTCCTCCTCCTCCTCAACTCCAGTGAGGACCGTTAGACTCTGGTCCTCCTCCTCTAGAGGATGACAGGGAGGGGATCATAGTGGAGGGCTGCTCTCGCTCCGTCAGTCCAGCAGCTACATCAGCTCCTGACCAGCCCCTCTCACTGCATCTCTGTGTGGGCACATTATGGGATCTTATCCAAGTGTTGGCTGACAGAAAAGGTCCAAATCTACGTCTGAATTCTTTGTTTTTCAGTGGAAAGTTTGTGTCTGTCAACCTGTGCAGCTCTCATCCAGGAACAAGGTGAGTGATGGGCTGATTTCAGCTGATCTTGTGTTTGTCTTTTTACTCTTTTCTTCAGTATATTGAGTTTCCCTGTAAATTAAGCTTTTTATTAGGGGCTTTCTGACAGGAAAAATGTCTGAAGAAACTCAGATTTGTTAAGATTTTTGAAAATTTCTCAAGGATCTTCCCAAATGTACCGCAGTCACTTTGTTGTCAGGCAATAAACAAGGCAACAAAGGAGTTTATTAGCAGGGTCTGCACCATGTTAACAAAACCACGGACCATAAAATCCTTTATGGGCGCAGAAGCTACAACACTTTTGATAATAAAATCAGCTTGTTTCATGCATTTTAACACTTTCTTCAGTTCTATTTTATTCACCTTCCTCTGCACCGGATTAATTCTGACAGCTCTCCCCCGTCTGAGAGATGTTTAAACATTTAATGGAAGCACGGTCCACTACTGTAACATAACAAGTCTTCTTTTCTGTGGTTTCAGATTTCATCTTTTGACTTAAATGGGATTATCTAAGCAGGAAGTGTGGGAGGGTTGAACGGGAGTGCATTTTATGGGCTTACATAAACAGCTACAGCTGCCGGGCTTTGCATGTGCTATAGTAAAAAAAGTTGAGAAGTTATTGGACGTGTCTGGAAACGTTAGGTGTTAAATCTGTCTGCCCGAGACTGCGGCTGCATAAAACGGACATTTGTCTCCCTCCGGTATTTGTGCTGTGCTTCCAGCCCGGACAGACTTTTCACCACAAACCGCCTGTCATGAAGTCATGAGGGGCGCCGCGTAAAAATATATGTACAGTTTTGTTCTGCAAGTGAGAAAACAGAGCGAGAGTGTGGGTGTGCTTCTGCAAAAGACACTATTTTTAAACTTATTATAGCGTTGTTTGTGCAGAAAGTTGACTGTGGCACTGGCACCGCGTCTAGATCTTATCCCTCGTGTCTATGAATAAGTCATAAAACAAGGAGGATAAAGTGTACTGGAATGTAAAAGGAATAAGATGTCACTGCACAATAAATTAAAGGGAAAAACTATAAAAGGAGAAAAAAGGTTTAAAAGAAAAACTTCCTACTGAGATCAGAACTGGGATGAAGGAATTTTCTTGGCAGCAAGAAACATCTTGGCACATTCCCCCGTAAAAAAGGAACACACTATCATTCAAATGAGCTGTAACGTGTTAATTAGTGAGCTTCAATTGTTTTGTTTTCTACCTCTGGGGAGAGCCAAGATAGCTGTTCCAGTCTTAATGCTAAACTAATCTAACTGTAATCTTTGGACGGAGCCAAGCTAGCCATTTCCCTCCGTTTCCAGTCTTTTGCTAAGCAAAGCTAGCAACATTCTAGATGCAGGCTAGCTTACTCAGCAAGACAGTGAATGGGTTAATTTCTAAAAAATTATGCTGTTCTTTTAAATTCACAGCAGTCAGTCCAAAAAAAATAAGATATGACTTTTGACAGAACCAGGCTAGCTGCTTTCCCCCTGTTTGGGCCTTTGTACTTCGCTAAGCTAACTGGCTGCTGGCTGTAATCTTTGGAAAGAGCCAAGCTAGCTGTTTCCAGTCTTTACGCTAAGCTAAGCTAGCTGGCTGCTAGCTGTCATCTTTAGACAGAGTCAAGCTAACTGTTTCCCTTTGTCTCCAGTCTTTACACTTATCGTAGCTATCTGGCTGCTGGTTGTAGCTAATCTTTGGCAAAGCTAGCTATTTCTCCCTGTTTCTAGTCTTTTGCTAAGTAAATCTAGCCACATGCTAGATGTAGCTAACTCAGCCATAAGTATATTTCCATAATGAAACAGTTTGTTTAAATGCGTATCAGTCTGTCAAAATAATAAAATAAAACATGTTAGTGAGCTTAAGACTTGCTGGCAGCAACCAGGCTAGCTGTTTTCTACCCTGTTTTCAGTCTTTATGCTAAGCTAAGCTAACTGGCTGCTGGTGGTAGCTTCATATTTAACCCACATACATGAGAGTGGTATCAATCTTTCTCCACTAACTCTCGACAACAGAGCAGATACATCCCAAATGTTAACTACGCCTTAGAAAATTCAGACTGTAGAAAACACCGGCTTGGTATCCGCCTTGTGATCAATGCCACAAGTCTGATAACCAGTCTGATACGTGGGCATGTAGAACTGCAGGGTGTAAAGGCCACTCTTTAATTAAAACAAACACTGTTTGACTTTTCGCAGCCGAACCGAAAACTAAATTGCCCACTTATGTTGTTAAGGTCTGGGGGCAGCAAATTGAGGGTGCAGATGGAGTCATGCGTCTTCTGACTGTGAGTTAAATGCCGAACAGAAAGCAGGGCCCGGCCGAGACCCATCGGTTCCCATGAGTCAGTGGACCCTGAGTCAGCCACCAGGGCGACTATCGCTGTAATTACCCCCCCTAAGAAAATAAAAAAGAAAAGCCTCTAAGAGCACGTTGGGCTCTGCCAAGAGTCACCAGGATAAAGATCAGGGTGGGAGAGCGTCTCGAGCCCCCCGGTGGCAGCAGCGGGAGCAGGGCATGGTTTCGTTCTCCCTGGAGAGAAGGCACCAGAAAGAAAAACATTCGGCTCCCACGCACATTGTTGTTGTAATGACAGGGAATGTGAGGGGGTGGGAGATATCAGTCATCGTGTTTACATCGAGCTTTACAGTAACCGTGGGACCATCTGCGACGGGGTTACGTACTAAATCCAGCGCTTGAGCCTCCTCTCACCCTCAGGCTGTCAATCTCCATAAGGATCAGTTCAAAGTACGAAAATAAACATATTTCAGGACTGTTTTATCAGTAAAAACTTGTTCCAGGTCGTTGGATAACCCAGACTAAAGGACATTGCTTCTGGATAGACGCCTTAAATGTCTGTTTGTTTGTTGATCTGCTTGAACACTTTGGCCCAGAAATCTCTAAAAACAACTATTTGATGGATTTGCATGAAGACTTTCTGCAAACATTTGTGTTCCCCACAGGAGGAATAATTAGTTTGGTGATTCCCTGAACTTCAATGAAATATCTCAACGTCTACTTCGTGAATTTACACGACGTTCATGGTTCCAAGAGGCTAAACCCTACTGACTTTGGTGATCCCCTGAGTTTTTCTCTGGCGCCACCATGAGGTTGATATTTGTGGTCCTTTCCTGAAGTGTCTAAAAATAACAAGACCTTTTTTATTGTTGAGTTGTGGACCCACATTATCCCAAATGTTCAAACCCAAAGAGTTTTGTTCAAGGTTTTGTTTGGTCGTCTTTTCCCCTAAAACGTCCGGTATTGAGTCAGAAAGTGAGATAGGAGATCAGCAAACATGACTAAACGTAACATGAATGTGGGTGTTTCTGCCTGAGTCACTGTCTGTTTTCACTGTTTTGACTAAGACACATAACTTTTCATCTGCTGTCATTTGTCCAGCATCTTCAAACGAAAGACATTCCAGTCGGCCTCTGCTGGATTTCGTGTGCCGATCATACGAGCTAACATTATCATGCTAACACACTGATGGCGAACATTGACATTACACCTCTAAACATCAGCATGCTTCTGTAACAGTGACTGACCCATTTTATACTAACAGGAAATACCCATTCGTCAGTACACGCAGCGACGCATGTCAGCCACAGTGCGAGTTTGGGATGTCACAGCCAATTAAACTTCACAAATAGACATTTATTCAAATACCCCATGAACTCTTTCAGCACCAGCCACAATTATTTTTGATTTTTTGCAGCTGTGAGCTGCTCCCCCGCTTCCTCGGTGCATTGTGTTTTGAGACAAGAGCGTCTGCTGACAGCACACACACAAAGATCAGGTTTTTTGGATTTGCATACCGACTGTTCTTCTTCCTCTCTTATTTTTGTCACTCTTCCAGTGTGAACACACAACCTACACAAAGCCTGTTTAGATTTAATGACAGTATGGGAGTCATTTTGTTATGATTTTTGGAAATGGGTCTATAAATTGTCTGTTTTTTCCTCTTTTCTGTCGTTTGTCATGGAGACAGCTGAAAACGACAGTTTGACGAAAAGGCTGCGGCACATTTGGAACAAAATCTATTAACAACTTATTAAACATTTACAAGTGCAGACATGATGGATAACCGTAACCGTTCTTTATTAATCCTTGTCTTCCGACATTTATGCATTTACTGCGGCCTTAATGGCTTATTATAGCAAGAACCCAGTGAGTATTTATTCGTGGTTTACTGTATAAACAGTCAAGGCTGAATTATTACCGGACAGGAAAAAAGATAAACACTAACAAAGCCACAAGTTCCTAAACCCTTCAGAGATAGTGCCTGAGAACCTCTGACAAATAAACCAAAATGAAAATATACTTTTTTAAGAGTTTGTTATTTGCAGGAACATGTGACATTCGTCATGTTTTCTGTGGGAAAAAAGAGAAAAAAACGTTTCCTGGATGCCGGAAAAGAGCCTCCTCAGGCACCGATGCCATAAATATAAACATCCTCATCAGGCGGAGGGGGCCTCACGTTGTCCTCACCACAGGCCTGAGTGTAAAACACTTACGAGGAACACAATGTCCTTGTCTGTTGACCTCTGACACCAGTTTAGATCACAGGAATGATGGGTGGGGAACACATTTTGTCAGGCCTCTGGCATCTGTTGGATGAACTCAGACTTCTGTTGTGGGTTAGAAAGTGACACAATTGTTCTCTCATCAAAGGATATTACATCAGATGGAAATATTAACACATATGTCAACTGTCTGCTTGTGTTTTTTTTTAAGTGACGGGATCTGTCGTCGGTGGATAGTCGAGGAGTTCGGTCCTGGCGATGGTAGATATCTGAACCGTCAGTGAATCAGGATGGAGCCTGTTAAAAGAGACATGGAGCTGTTAAGTAACAGCATGGCGACCTACGCTCACATCAAAGGTAAAAAAAACTCAGTGTGTCTATAATATAGTTCCCAACTCTGGGCTCTGGACTCCCTGAGGGGGTCACAGGATGAATCTATGGGGTCACGAGATGATCACCAGTGTTGGAAATAAGCACAAATACAATTTTTGACACGCACATTTTCCCTTATCATACATTCTAACCCTTCATGGCAAATACTGTATAGTTTAATATCTTCAGGCCACTAAAAACTGTTAAATTCATGTTTTTATGTTGAGAGTTAGACGAGACGACTGATGACTCGTGTCTGTATGCAAAATATAAAGCTACCACCAGCAGCGAGTTAGCGTAGCTTAGCACAAAGACTGGAAACAAGGGAAACCAGCTAGCCTGGCTCTGTCAACAAGTCTGACAACCAAAGCTAACAAATTAACATATTGTAGCTTGTTTGTTTAATACAAAACAGACAGAGTCAAGCTAGCTGATGCTGTTTCTACTCTTTATGCCAGGCAAAGCTAAGGATGCTAGCTAACTCAACAGGAAAGCTAGTAGGCTTAAGTATATCTACAAAAATGGGTAACTGGTCCTTTAAATTCGTAGCAGTCTTTAAAAAAATGTGATAAAAATAAGATATAACTTGCTGGTTGTAGTTTGTTACGTCTGGACAGTCAAGCTAGCTGTTTCCCTCTCTGTTTATGTGAAGCAAAGTTAGCCACATGCTAGATGTAGCTAACCCAGCAAGAAAGCAAATGAGTACATTTCCAAAAATGATTTACAGCTCCTTAAAGTTCATATCTGTCAAAAAAGAAAGTAAAAAAAATCAGATGGGGTTGTTACATTTTTTCGGCTACAGAGTCAAGCTAGCTGTTGCCCTCTGGTGGCATTCTTTACGCTGAGCAAAGCTAGCGGCATGCTAGATGTAGCTAACTTAAGAAAGCATAACTGTTAAACGTGTAATTCCCAAAACAACATGTAACTTATAGTGAGTGTTACAGTTCCTGGTAACATTAGTCCTTTTCAGTTTTGTCACATTTGTCCAGAGTCATGCTAGCTGTTCCCCCCTGTCTTCGTTCTTTACGCTAAGCACGCTAGGTGTAGCTAACGTAGCAAGAAAGCAATGTGTATTTCGTATTCGTTCGTCCTGTCTGTACTCTGTGAGGACAGACTTAAAAATATCAACCTATCCACTAAGGGTTGACAAGACAAAACACCATTTGGAACCAAGCAAATCTCAACAGAAGACACTTTTCTCTTGCGCTTTAATAATTCAGTTTTCTGTCTAGTCTGAATCACTTCCAGGGACTTCGGTGTCCTGTTTTCTTTGGCTCCCACCGCCGCTGTACTGCGACAGTGTATCTGCTCACATAGTTGAGATTCTGGTGCTCAAAAGTAGGCAGTAGAAAAAATGACAGAGAGCACAGATTCACTCCTGTTTTCTGGTCAAGCAAACACACACAAGCATCGTTTAGTTTCTGTGGTATTCTGAAGTATTCAAGATCCTTCACTGAAATATGTAAAACTCCATTAAAAGTCCATTAACAATCCTACTTTAGTTCAAAATATCTGAAAATATCAAGGGTAAAAGTATTCATCTGGGGGATGAAGTGGTGTATTTATAATATAGTACATTTTTAGATGGTTAATCCTGCTAGTGCTAATGATAATTAGCATTTTGCTGTTGGCGATGTTCATGGTGGAGCTGGTTTTAAGTACTTTATATTTAGTTAAGTCCACTGATTTCCAACTTTTGTGGGTCTGTCTCCTCTCGAAGGTTGCAGTATAAATGTGAGGGGCCGTGAGATGAATACTGTAGCGCCAAAGAAGAAAAAACAAAGTTCTGCTATGTATATTTGTTTTATCTGTTTTGGATTTCTCCCCAAGTTTTTGCTTGCTTTGTGAATTATTGGATAGTTTTTCCTCTTTGTGTCTTGGGATGTCTCTTTGGTGGAACTGAAAAACAACTCACTGACATCTGTGACCCAAAGTAGAGACTGCTTTTTTTGTTTGGAAACCACTGGTCTAATATTTAACAAGGCATTTCCTCTTGTAAGATAATGACAGATCTTTTTAATGTGAAATGTTAATCTGAAGAGTAATTGTAGCTGTCAGGTAAAAACGTGCAATAACACTCTCAGATTTAGTGGCGTAAAAGTATAAAGTATATTTTTTGTATTCAAGTGTAGTAATTGTTGTGTTTCTCTGCCCACACAGCCAACCCAGAGAGCTTCGCCCTCTACTTCATGATGGGCGTCTGTTTCGGCCTGCTCATGGCTCTTTGCCTCATGGTGGCCAGCATCGCCTGCAGGACTCGGCGCCACAGCAGACCTCCCCCTTCCCCCGAGAGGAGACAGCTGAAGGAGTCCAGCGAGGAAGAGGAGGACGACAGTATTGCTGATGAGGATGGGGAGGAGGAGGAGGCGGGGATCCCTAAAGTGACAATGGGGCCCATGAGCGATTGTAGCAGCCAGTCCAACGGTACTCTGAGGAGCGTGAACGTGTTCGCGTCAGCTGATGAGCTGGAGAAGGCGAGACGTCTGGAGGAGAGGGAGCGGATCGTCAGGGAGATCTGGAGGAACGGGCAGCCGGACATCCTGGTCACGGGGACGGGGACTATTGGACGAGTGCATTACCACTAACAGACACTTTGACTGAGCCCTAAAGATCCACCTCATAGACTGCAGAGGGCAGGACACACTCAGCACACTGGACTGAGAAATGTTCTTCTTGATCCGTACGGCAACCAAGTGTTCACTATTATAATAAGGAACTGTATGAAAATGGCTTTCTCCGCCTAAAAAGTCAGACTATCCGACCTTAAACCCCCCAAAACATATTACAATACCGATCTCCACTTTAATAACTTTCATATAGTCCCAAAATAAACTCCACATTATGAAATAAGTAATCAATACAGACAAAAAGTACAATATAGCCCTATTTTTTAAACAATCTAATACATTTTTACAATTCTTATTAATGTTATTAGATCTAATTTCATCCCAACTCTTTTCACTTCTCTATTTCTCAATAAAAACCTGTTTTGCTAAACTGAAAAGTAGCATCATAAAACAAAACAATCCTAACTTATCAAAAAACTAGGTCGAAATAACACGTGATAGTTATGAGCTTATTTCAGAATGTCAGTATATTTGTCTGTATTTATTCTCATGATGGTTTGTTTCTTAATGTCTCATTATTTAAGTGAATATTGAACACTTCTTTTGTTGGCTTTTATATCGCTCTGTGACATGAGACATTTTTGGCTTCGTCTTTAACTACCGTATCTTTGCAATGTGAATAAAAGCTAAACCACTTTTTTTAATTAACAACAATGTGTAACAGCGTCTGTCTGTGATTATTTGTGTCAAACAACACACTTACTTTATTTTCTTGCCGAGAAAATTGATAGCGTCTTTATGCTCGCCGAGAGACAGTTAGCTAGGTTAGCTTAGCGCAAACACTGTAAACAGTTGGAAACAGCTAGCCTAGCCAAAGCGAGTTACATACTAGCACCGCTAGTGAAGTTGCCAGGCAACCGACGGAGACTCCAGGAAAGTTACCGGTCCCAAGCAGGAAATAGTCGGGCCCATGTAGAACCACAACGTCGCGTCTTAGGTACAGTTTTTAAGCAAAAGTGGTGAACATGCCTGTTTTCTGTCTCCCAAGTGTTACAGATTAGTTTATTTATTTGTTATTCAAGTAAACTGATTTTAAACTTGATTTGTGTGACATTTTATGAATTTGGTTTGTAGGGTCATTCTATGAAAACGTCCATTTTCTGTCCCTAAACTTTACAGAAATATTTGCCACTGGGAAATTCATTTTTCATAAGAAACTAATCTGTTTATCACCCAAAAAGGAGGACCGTGATTATCTGGAGTCACGGAGTCAAACTGCTCTCATGGAGGAGGAAGTCTCTCGGTGGGGTAATCTTCCCACAGAATCTCTCCGGTCTTTTCCCAGTGCCTCTGACCCCATCACTTCCTGTGTTTCCCCTCTCCACAGCTCCCAGTAGCTTCCCTCCCAGTTCCACCTCCACCACTGCAGCGCTCTCCGTTGAAGACACGTCTGTTCGGGGCTATGAAAGAGCCATTTACCTCAGCGCTACTGTAGATATTACCAATGCGAAGCTCCCCCCCCCCAGTGGATCCAAGCGATGTCCCAGGAGACGGTCTATTTTCTGTTGGCTGGACTTTCCTCCTGCGTCCATGAAAAGGCCGATTATGTTACAAGTGGAGTGCTTGTGTGTCCGGCGGGCTGAATTGGAGATTGTTGTAGGATAAACAACTCTCAATGCTGACAAAATGAGACACTCCTGACCTGATGGTGTGTGTTCACTCTAAGTGTTCGGTCCTTCTTCAACAGCTCAGAATACATATTTAACATAGTTCACCACCTCGGTGTTAGTGGCTGTTCTGGATGGTATAAGTGCTTATAAACATGGTTTTTAACCGAGATATGTTTTCATATAATGGATCATCAGATGTTTACACCTCCCTATAGTCTAGTAGGATTTCTAGTGGAGGTCTATAAGAGCTAAGAGCAGAAATAAAGACCCCAGTTTACAGCCAAGCTAGAAGTTACCAAGACAAAACTTTTATCCATACTGGCTTTTAATAAGATCAGAAGAAAAAAATTGATGAATATTTTTTTACACCGACTGCAGCTGGGTATATGAGACCCCCAAACAATGATGTGAATCACAAGACCATTCAACACAGTGGCCGTCTAACATCTCTACAGTCTGATCATCTGCAGATCTCAGAGAAACACGCTCACAGATCACATCGCCCTGAATCCAAGAAAAACTAGTGAAAATTAAAAGACTTCAAAGTTCTCGAGGACAGTAAAAAAGTTTTCAGCTTCGGATTAAAACAAACAAAAAAAAGAAGATATCAGTCCTACAGGTCTGGTCAGTACATGCAGTATGTACAGTCGAGAGTGGGACGAAGCAGCACAGTGAGAGTCGCACAACTAGTTCTGCTAGTTTGTGGCGACTCTTTTTTAAAAATACACACTTTGACAAAAAGTTTTGTCACAAATCTTAAGGGTTCAGGCTCTCTTATAGAAGACTACACTGCTGAGCTTTTTTGAGAGAGGATAACTACAACTGTTCTACTAAAAAGAGGACCATAATCATCTCTGTTCCCCAGATGTTAAGATTACAGTTAATTAGGTTTTATAATTATCCTATTTCTTATTAAAAATCTAAATGGTATGACAGAGAAACGGAGCCTACAAGTGTTTCTGGTGGCAATTCTTTACAATTTACACCCACACACACATAAAAATGTGTTCACTTCCTCATGAGGTGAAAAAAAGCTCAGATGTTATTCGTGACGAACACCAATCGTTCAGGGGGTTCGACAGACTTTCTTGTGAGATAATTTGACGAGCGGGAGCCCTGAGCCCACGACTGATTGGTCCCGTGGAGCGAGGTATGAATCGAACATCGCATGCAGTAACATTAAAGATTTATCACAGCCCCGAAAACCAAACAGTAAGAAACAGGAACAATGAAATGGACATCGTCTAATGCCGTCCTACGCTGACAGACATAATGGGGGCCGTGCCTTCAAACATTTCACTGTATTATTATTTTCTAAGGCACAAATACATTTTTTTTTTCTCTCGCACTTTCCGAGAATATTAATCTTTGAACTTTGATGCCTCGGTATTTTTCTCTCCCTTAAAAAGACACAATGAAGTCGACCAGCTGCAAAAGAGAAACTCACATACAAAAAAAAAAAAAAAACTCTCTGAAATTAAATCTCACGTACAAAAGTAACAAGAGTGCGCCTCTTCATCGGGTCAGTTCTGCTTCACTTTAACTGTCAGAAAACACGAAATGACTGAAGGGAAACAAAGACCAACCCCTTCAGCAGCACTGTAAGCGTTCATGAACATGAAGATGATACAGCGAGTGGTTTTACGGCTTCAGGGCGGAGGGGTCGCCGGGATTCTTGGCTTCTTTACGCTCTACTTCCATGTTGTCGTCGCCCATCCCTCCCTCCTCTCCCCCCTGAAACATGTCGTGGGTCCACTTGGGGCTGCTGCCTCCTTTACGGTAGACGAAGCGTCCTCGGCGAGCCGGGAAGGAGCCGCGGCCTCTTCCACGGGTGTCCATCCAGGCTTTCTCGCCATCACGGTCATCGTGCTGAAAGGGGACAGTCCAAGTCTTTAAGCCTGCTGCTGGTCTCATCCCAACCTACAGACCTCAACTCTGAACGTAAAAACTTCTCGATACTTATTTTAGGGATCGACCAGTGTAGTTCTTTCAGGGCTTAACGGACACCAATTATTAGTAATCGAGGTGACTGATAAACTATTTGGAACCGATTACATTCGCACTAAACGCAAAATAGCTTTCATTCCACCAGGCAAATATATTTACTCTTCACCCCACAACATTTATCTGATAACTTTAGTTACCAGTTCCGTGTTATTAATACAAAATGTAAATCAAATACTTGGAACAATCATCTATTTACACATTTTGCCGTGTAAATTAATAATACGCAAGCTTCGCAAAATAGTTAAAATAGATATCTGAGCTGAGAACCCTTCTTCAGTCGAGATTACAACCTTTACTCTGGTCATAGTTATCAGACACTTCCCAATAATTAGTGCTTCTACGACACTACAGTTCATGAAAGGGACAAACAGTTGGTTTCATTTTGGCGTATTGTGTCGTAAAAATCTTCCATAAAGTCAAACTTATGGGAGCTTAAGTTCGAATGGTTCAGTCAGTCGTTTAACAAAGCAATATTGCTCCGATGTCAGACTGGTTCCAGTCGACATATTTCATATCTGGATGTGAATCGAAACCCAAAACAGGTCAACCACAGAACACGAGGGGAAAACTATCCTTCCTTATTATTTATGAAGAGTTAAACCCTCAAACACTTTTCACAGCAAGCATTATGACATGTCATAGACGGAGAAGGTGTCATTTTTAACATCAACAATGACTCTCTTCTGTTCAACTGTCCCAGTAAACCATGACAGTGTGACAGTGAGTCAGCATTAACAAAACCAGGCCTCTGAATCTGAAGCAGATAGATTCAGCCCTCATTTCATTATGACTTCATTTCTGCTGTGACATGTCAGAATGACTTCAGGGAAAGGGCCCTTTTTATTTTTAGGGTACTAAATGAATGAGAAGCTTCAGAGACTCACCAGGTAATACTTCCTGCTCTTGGGCGTGTATTCAGGGTCCCACTCCTCCTCCGGAGGGCGCACTGCAGGATTTACATTGGCAGGGTTTCCATTGCTGTTGTTGCCTGGATAATTGCCCCTGTTCCATCCTCTGCCTCTCACTCTGGGGAACTGAAATCCAAACAACAGGTGGATTTAAACCTGCACTCGAGGGACAAACACACTTTCCACAATAAGATGGAA
Organism: Lagodon rhomboides; assembly: GCA_039737535.1. Lineage (NCBI taxonomy): Eukaryota > Metazoa > Chordata > Actinopteri > Spariformes > Sparidae > Lagodon > Lagodon rhomboides. The sequence continues at coordinate 7,335,795 of CM077799.1, forward strand.
GAATATTTTACACAGATAGTTCAAGTCAGAGTCAAAACTCGACCCAGAGACGACGACAGAACACACAAGTTAAAGCCATACTGATGGAAATCAGGCATTTGTTTAGTGATGAGGTGAGTTCCACTTTGTTTGCGCTACATTACCTTAATAAAAATCAGGTAGTGCATGGAATATGTATGACAGTGTCATCATCATTATCATCATCATCCACATTATGTTCCTTAGCATTAGGAGGAAGGAACAGAGCAGAGAAGCGTAGTCTACTGTGATGCCATTAGGACAGAAAATTGCAAGAAGATGAGATGTCAGTACCTCAGTGAAAACACAACAAATACAGCAGAAGAGATGAAAAAGGGCAGACAGGAACTTACAAATCCACGGCCTCGGCCTCGCTCTGGGTTGTGGCCCTCGTAATCTCGAGGGGCTCTGTCTGGGGGCCCGCTGTACTCCCGTGGCGGGTAACGGGAGTGAGTGTAGCCCTCCTCCGAGTGCTCCATCCCCTCCCCCATGTACTCTTTACCTCTGAATAGTGGAGGGTAAGGGGATGGAGAGGAGGAAGAGGAGGAGGAGGAAGGAGAGCGATCCCGCTTCTTTTTACCCTTCCTGCGAGCACAAACATAGAGGGAAGATTTGAGTGGAATCAAAATAGTTTCACGACAAAGAAATTTAAAAGCGCAGGTTGTGTTTTGTTGAGTGGTTACCATGGTTACAGGAGACATGACTGATTTTTTTTTTCCAACTCTTCCTCCTTCAGACAAACAAACACAATCCTAAAATCTTCGTTTAAGAAGATGTATTAACGAGGGCTGAACCGAACAGATCAAAGCTTCATTCATAACACCATCGTTCTTGCTTTTTGTTTGTTGATTCATTTGGTTCAAACCCAGTGTTTCGGCACTGTTGCAGATAAAGGTTAGTATACTCTGAAATTATTAGTATTAGACTATTTGTAGAATTACATTGCAGTGGCGGCCGCGTAGGATTGTTTCTGACTGATACTTGAGACTTTTTTCCCCCTAAAGTTGACAATCTTTCAAGGATTACAAGGACCCATGGAAACCTTGTAAGCCTATTGCTCTATGGTCTTAGATGCACTCATCTCCTTGCAGTGTTTGGTTGTTTAAATAATACTTTAAGTGTGAAAAGAAAAAGAGCTGATGAGGTTTTAAAGTTTGTCTCACTCCTCCATCATGTCCCCTCTAACAACAGTAACCGCTCCTCTGACTCTTCTCATTTGAGGTATGAACTTTGTCGACCTCTAGTGGCGACACCGACACAATAACGTACTTGGATTTCTTGTGGTGTTTCCCAGATTTCTCAGAGGACCTCTCTCTGCTCGGTCCTCGGGAGCCTCCGGGGCTCCTGCCCCCTTCACGCTTGAAGTCGCGCTCCTTCCCAGCAAACCTCTTGCGCCTTTCAATATCCAGGCGCAGGTCCATCACGTCGCCTTTGAACTTTTGACTTGGATCCTGCAGAGACGCGTGTTTGTTAGCCACGACAGCAAACGTTTGGAAACTCTGATATTGGAAATTTTTGAATGAATCAATCAAGCGCACATTTTCCCACAGATTCAAAAAATGCTCTGGTTCAGACAAACCAAACCTTCGTGTGGCTAAGACATAATGTGAAGTTATTACAGATACAACATTAAACATGACATGAAAACACTACATAATAATGAAAACTGCTAATTTCTTACAAATTCAATATAAAAGTATTTGTGGAAACCAGCAGCATGCATGTAGCTAAATAAAAGAAACATTTCACAGTTTTTTGTGGCTTGATTTTTTTTCTTTTTAGAAAAAATACTTACAAGGTAAAGGCACTGATAAGCGTCCCTTGAGAGGCTTGGACTCAGGATCTTAATTCACTTCCTTTTAGCCTTTGCTTGGGTTCGTACATACCCAATCAATAACCATATCTCATAGGCTGGGGGGGCTTGCTTGGCACTTACAAAACACAATTGGGCTCTTTTGATTTAGAAATATGCATCCTTTGAAAGAAAAGCACAAAGCTGAACACTGCTGTTTTGGATCGTCTCAAATTTGCTTGCTCCAAATACGTCAAATTTGAAAAGGGCTGGTCACCTTGTAGCTCGTCTCGTCCATATCGTCAAACAGCTGAGAGTGCCTCTTAAAGGCACTGGGGGAAACATCGATTCTCCTGAGAGAGGAGGGAAAGCTCTGATGTCAGTCGGCAAAGATTATGAAGATACTGAACAATGAAAAAGATGAATAAATGACTTTTGATCAGATATGAAATGTTTTAGATACCTGTGGATTTCTGGGCTCTTCCTTGGCTTCCTCATTTCTACCTCTGCAGCTTTTCTTTGGTACAAGGCAAACCGCTCACTTAAAGTCATGTTTGAGGATTGGAAGTGTTGAGCTTCAAGTAAAGAACAAAAAAACATCATCCCACGTACAGCAGCAACAACAAACCGAACATATTCACGTAATGAAATGCCCACTGGGTCTCATCAGCGGTCCAAGTTGTCCTGTTTTCTTGTTACCTTGAGGACAGAAGCGGCACAGATCATACTCTACCTTTGATGTAGTGGACAATCGAGACTATGTGCTGAGCGAACAGCTCAGACGGGCTGCGACGGAGCTGTGCGGACTGAATGTGCTGGAAAATGGAACGAAACTCTGGATCTTTCTTAGTGGGATTGAGCAGAGAAGAGCTGAGAGAGAAGAAGAAGTGAAGACACATGGTTAAGACAAGATTCACAAGCAAAACCACCATAATGGCCAAAATATAGAACAAGGGGGGCGAGTTTCATCCATAACTGTGTGTTAACATCATCAGCAGGACATCATCATTTTCATTTGCTGTCATAAATGATAAAATTAAGGAGAAAACTCTAACATTTAAGGAGCTGAAACAAGCAAATGTTGGACATTTTTGCTTGAACAAAAGCCTCATTTTTAAATTCCTGATATGTACGAAGGAAAACCCTAAGAGGATGAGGACCACTTAGTTTGAACTGTCTCTGTACTCTCTCTCAAAGTTGAAAAAGAGGGAGGTTTGTCTTGTATTCGGGCCAACACAGTAATACTGCAGTGTATTATGTGAATGACTATTTCTACACATACCTTGGCATTTCATCTAAAGAACCGATTTTGTGTTCAAACTCCTCCCTTGATGAAGACAGCCGTCGTACAGGTGACTCATCGCGTGGAGGGAAAGCTCCGGGGAACAGCGGCCGCTCCTTCTCTCTGGAGGTTGTGGGAGGGGACGGACTCCTTCTGGACTTCTCCTTCTCTTTCTTCTCCTTCTTCTTGGACTTCTCCTCTTTCTTGGCGCTGTGCTTGCGGCTTCGGTACAGCTCCTCCTCTATGTCATCTATGGGCTCCGCCTCCTCAGCCTCCCTCCGGCTTTTCTCTTTAAGCGACGGGTAGGACGTCGGATAGCTCGGCTCATCACCCCATTTCCCGAAAATGTCCCGAGCCGTGAGGGTGGTTTTGACCTCGCCGTCCTCCTCCATGTCCCTCTCTTTCAGCCCGTGAGACTTGAGGAACTCCTCTTCTCCAGCGTCAAAGAAAGGCAGGGTCTTGTCCTCCTTGGAGTCGCTGAAAGACGAGATGTTGAAAAGGTCTCCAGACTTGCTTCCTTTCTCTCGCTCTCTGTCCACGGTGCCCTGCTCCTTTTCAGCAGCCTGTTTTTTGTTTTTATTCTCAGCCAAGAACCTGAAACAGAGAAACAAACTGAGCTTTAGTACCTGCAAAGTTACGACTAATGGGGTATCTTAATAATAATGTTTTACAGACTGAGATGAGCAACGCAAGAGGGAAAAAACAACATATTCTCATAAACTGAAAGAGAAACTGTAAAACACATCAGGGATGGGCATGCAGGCATAATGTTTTACTTTTATACCCATATCCTGGCCTAAATCTGAAATCAAGCACTTCCAAATGATGTAAATACACCTTGAAAGGCTTATTTACACGAAAAATGTCAGTTTTTCAATAAACAATTATGTCTTCTTTAAAATTCAGCCTCCTCTATTTCCCCAAGCAAATAAGTTCCTCAGATTTTTTCCTGTTTTTAATCTCGATCTTCATCATTTTTGCAAAATATATATAAAAAAAAGCCCATCCCTTTATGCAAACAGTACAGACCAGGGTTCAAATTGCAATAATTATACTCACGTATCAACCACCGTCTCATACAACTTCCTCTCAGTGCACAGAAAAGGACAACAGCCGGCTACATTTTCAATGCACTTAAAATCAGGAGTCTTATGTTTTCCTTTTTAACCTGTATTCTTCCAAGGAGCTTTGAAAAAAGGCTAAACGTGTTTGAAAGAAAAATAAGGTTCATAATTTGTTAGGAAAATTAAAAGAGAAAATAATTTAATTACATTAAAATAACTTAAGAAGGTAACAAACATACTTTTTGAAGGCGGCGGAGATCATAGTTTTATCTCCGCTTTTGACGTCGTCCTTTGAGAAGAAGCCGAAGCCGCTGAAGGAGGCGGTTTGTCCCGTCATCGTGGGGCTCTTTGCTGGAGGGGTCACGCTGCCGATGGTTTTCCACAGAGGACCGCCGCTCGCGGGCCCTTTGCCGTCCTCGGAAGCATCCTCTTTCTTAATTTCTGGGCTGGTTCGTTTGGGACTGGCGTCGTAGTCAATCCATTTACCTCCCGACACCTTCTCGATGGCGCTGCCTTCTGCTACCTGACCTGGCTTCTCTGTTTGACCTTCTGCTAACTTGTCCTTTGTATCCTTGGAGCCAGGCTTGCCCTTGCTGCTGCGACGACGTGGCGAAGAAGACCGGGACCGCGAGGAGTAGCTGGAGTGCCTGGAGCGTCGAGATCTCCCTGAAGACGAGCGGTCAGAGTAGCGGGAGCGGCTCCGGCTGCCTGAGCGCTTCTTAGGTGTGCGTGAACGTGAGCGCCCCCTCCTGGGGCTGTGTGAGTGGTGGTCCTGGTCATGGTGGCGATCGTGCCAGCCTCCACCACCACCACCACCTCCACCACCCTGCCAGTTGGACTTGTAGCCATAGCCGCCGCCTCCTCCCCTGTTCTGGTAATGGCCGCGTTGGTAATAGCCTCGGTTTCTGCCACGGTAGTGGAAGGGCCTCCGGTAGCCTCGGTTGTAGCCTCTGAACCCTCCTCTGTTGTTCTGATAGTCCCTGGTAGGATAGTTTCTGTAGGACGGAGAGTGAGAACGAGAGCGGGAACGAGACCTAGAACTGGAAGAGAGAGAGAAGATAGAAAAAGAAAAAGAAAGTTAGTGAGGGCAAAACATGTGGTGAGGCCCAGACACAACGTTCAGCCTTTCAAGTCAAGAACTACTCAGTCTTCACATTTAAGCAACAGATTGTAGCCATAACCGACTCTCTTGTGAGGAACGCGACATCAGTGAAATCTCAAGGACAGACAACAACACTAAACACTAAAACCAGTCACAACATTGATTAAGCTAGACCTTGTTATGAGAGTTTCTTTGTCAAGCTGTTTTCTTGGAGGTCAAGAATGAACCTTCAAGCTATTTTTCTCTCACGGTTAAGCTGACATAAAAAATGAAAAAAACAACACACTAACAGTAACGACTGCTGCAGACCATCAATGAATGCTCCAACGTTTTGGGATTTCTAATAGTTGGTCATTTTTTAGCAAAAAAGTCAGACATTTAGTCAAACTATTAAAATGTGAATAATTGATTCCACAAAATTAGCACCAAACAGTGAAAGTGGAAGAGAGATCTGTTTCACTCACCAGCCCGAAAAAACCCTATGGTGATCTACTGAGTGGCTGTCAAAATCTAAACATTCACTTGTAATTTGGTCGGTGGACAAACAAGTTAATTTTGCCTCGTTATGTTGACAGTAACTCCAATATCTCCAGGGGAGGAAGAGTGCAGAAATGTTTTTATATTTTTTTTCACCATTTTCACCACCAAAAAAATGGGTTGATTAACCCAGACAATAGCTGACAATCAAAATAATTGTTAGTTTAATCTCTATATTTATTATAAACTCAGCAGAAACCATTTGAAGTGTTAGGACTGATAATTCAAAACAGCACCGTCTAGCTCTGTTTTTGTGGAGGTTTACAAAATGTCCCCTGATGGTCCAAAGAACAGACTTTGGGCATCTTTGACAAGAAACGAGACCTACTGGAGACCATCTACTGTCCATGTGATTATCACATCAACAGGGGGCAGCGTAAGCTCAGTCTTGAATCTCCACCGAACACAGCGGGCTCTCCTATACTGTCTCGGAGGGTCTGTGAGTTGCTCTTTCATTTATTCGGTCATTAAGTGAGATAAATGAAAGAAAAACTTGTACGTTTTGTCCCATGATTTAATGTGAGTCCACATGGAGACAAAAGACACGATGACATCATATCTGCAGTTTAAAAATCCTTCTGAGAGACTATATGTAATTTCCAGTTAGCAAACCAAATACAACACACAATCTTTCTATCCAAGAACAATGGAAAGCAGCATGTAAATTCATGGATTTCAGGAAAGTGTGACATTCACATTAACCCCACACACGTCCTGATGAGCAGTAACATCACAGACAAAACCATCATAATTCAACTATATCAATAAAAAAAACAGCATTATCATTTCTCTGCTTACCCCTTAGACCTTTTCATTGGAACAGAGCTGTTCTACACGAGGCTGCAGTACAAATAAAATACAGTGAACTCCTACAGACAGGACAGCCTGTGTCGCCTTAATGTTTATGCTCAGCGAAGGTTACTCCCAGGACACAACCTGCTCTAATCCACACGCTGAAGAGGATGTGGAGGGGGAGGGAGACGCAGCGAGGCCAAGAGTACTTGCTCTCTACTCCCTTTTTCCTTGGACAATCATTGACATGCAGTGAAGCAATGCCCTTATCGCTCATAAAAATCCACTCCAACAGCACACTGTCTGTGAAGTGCTCAACCTTTGAGCGTCAAACAGAAGCAGGCAGTTTTGTGTAAACGAGGCAGCTGGTGTGGGATGCACTCCCTTATTTACATAAAACATCATACTGGGTTTGTTGGTTGACAGAAAGTGTAACACATGTCATCAATACAAATTATGGCTCTTCCTGAAAAGAATGGAAAGACGAGCTGATGCAAATTGTTTCTCTCACACAGGAAAAAGTTATGCAAATCGAGAACAAACCTAGAATGAATGTCAAAGAACGGTTACGAACTGACTTCAGGTAAAATTTGAGTGTACCAAAGAAACTCTGAACATGGTTTACACAGTATTATGTCTCTGGGAATTTACTCCCAATTTAATCAAAAATATTTATTACAGCATTCAGTGAGTTTCAGTCACTCTTGGGGGTCTAGTGTGTCTATCTACTCTTCGTAGCTGCTCTATAATCACTGTACAAAATTGTCTCTCTTAATAAATGTGATGACAATTCAAGCTCCATAAGTCAAACCCTGCTGAACACACACACAAAACAGTAACAATGAACAGTTGGTTTAATGTCAGAATAAGAATAAAATGTCTGGATTTACCTGTAGCGACGTTTTCTGGATCTTGAACGGGAGCGGCTTCTGGAGTGAGATCTGGAGTAAGATCTGGATCTGGACCTTGATCTGGACCGGGACCGAGCTGGAGAACCTGGAGCCTTTGACATCTTCGCACTTAGGCCAGTACAACTTTGTCTATCCTTAAAAAAAGAATGACAGGAAAATGTTTTAAATGTATTGGTTATACAGTGAGATTAATGCAAATGATTCACTTGTATAGAGAATTTACTCACTCACGTTCACTGCATGAATTAAACTGATACCAAAGATTATGTTGAGCAATTATGCAATTAATTAAAGAAAATCCCTCATATCCATGAGGATTTAACTGCTATATCTTTCCATATCTTCAAACTTTGTTTTAGTGCTGTGTCAGTGCTGGAGAAATGTCTGGCTCAGCGCATTGTCGTTCTGGTTAAGGGGCAAATACTTAGCCTTGTTTATTTTTTTAAACCAATCACAATCGTCTTGGGTGGCGCAAAGCCCAGAATGCAGCGATGGTGCCCATGCAAAACCCTGAGCTGAAATAGGCTTATGGCCACAGCCTCCTTCCTGCGTGTCAGTCTAGCCCGGGGCTGGACAGAGTACATTACACCTTGTCGACCGTCATCAAGACCCCCAGCTGCCCCTAAAGCCCCACATGACCTCAAACTGTCAGGGAAACAGGATAGCACCCTGAGGCCATCCAGGTTAGCTCGAAACTGCAGCAAACAGCTGGAGCAGCATGTAAACATCTACACATCAGCAACGAGCGATCTGAGACAGGCTTAGCTTCTCTGCACCTAGATGTGAAGGCTGTTGCTCAAAAGGGGTGTAGCTGGCTCAACATCAGACACAATTCAATCAGATTACAGCAGCTGTGACATGACGACCCTTGTAAAAAATTAACCCAAAGCATGTGATAAGATGATTCTGAGACTTTACAACAAAATGTATCCAACGAGTCTAGTTAGAGCTGCACTATCCACTCTGCCATATCAGTGTAAAATACTGTATAAACAGTCTTTGGGTCGGGCGCCACCCCCCTGCCTCTTATTTCCTGTCACCCCCCCCCCTTGCAATTTCAAAATATACACAGCCTTTTTTGTAGATAAGTATACAAATAAGAATATAAAGGGGGACAAACATAATCCTAAAAGTTTTATCTGAAAATCAACAATACCATCATGATTAGTACAAGCAAACTTCATACAAGTGTTTCCGATGTTCTCATTACAATTCCTGACAGTTCTGACTTTAAGTAGGTAAAAGAAAACACAAGAGACCCAACCAGGTAATTCAAAGCCTTTATAGGTAGCATTTGTTTCTTTGTAAAAAGTGTCCAAAACTCAATATCTTCCACTGAGTAACTGTTTAATATTTCACAGCTCCATTGCATCATTTTGTGTTTGTTTTTTTGTTTTTTTAGATAAAACTCAACTCATTGGTAAACAAACATTGCTTCAGCTGAGTGAACTTGAGCCCCAGGCAAACCAGTGAGTAAACACTGACCGAAAATGACGATCTCTGAAAGCTAATATCTGATGTGTTTACTTAAGGAGAGAACTCATCCCTTTGAATAACAGCGGTAGAAAACACTGAATCTCCTAGGAATTAAATGCAGATTGGCAGGAAGATAAGTGGCTGAGATGAGGGATGATTTTTGTTCATGTGAAACACAACAGATTAATATTTTTGTGCTCTGATGACAAGCTGAACGCTGCGTGTGGCTTCCTAGACGCACGACAAAAACTCAAAAATAACAATCTCAGAATTGAAGAAGGCAATCAGAGAGTACAACATGGCATCACTTATTTCCATTCATGTGAGCTGCTCCAATTAGGGAAAGTATGAATATTAAATTTACCAAGCTTTTTTAATACTATTATTTTTACAGATGAAATGGAGCATCATTTGTCTGTCTTGCAGCTCTTTATTTACCCAGACATTAAAGTAAATATTTTTTTTCCTCTTCAAGAATCTCTTAACAAAATGGAAATCAGAGAATCAGAGTCTCTTACAAAGCAGCAGCCCTGGAGCAGGTTGTTGCTCGACTGCAGTCCAGCGAGGAGATTGTTTTTACATCCACAAGGACGTCTTACTGATGAAAAGGCAGCACTGACGTCAATCAGCCACTCTAACGGTCTGAAGTATTTTGTTCACGATTCCCTTTTTGAACCAAATGAAATGCACAATCGAGGGAAAACAGGGGTTTTTATTAAATGTTGTGGACTGCCTGTTTTCTATAATGTTTGAAGGGACAACAGTTGCTATGTGCCAAACAATGGTTGCTGCGCGTTCATACAGAGTTTCAGGACACTTGAAACCTAGGGCCAATCTGGGGCACAAAAGGCCCTAAATGCCTTTCTGCTGTACATCGAACTTTAAGCACCCATGATGAAAACAAGTAATACTTCTTTGCATGCCTTGGTCCCCCTGATTTTTAGGCATCTAAGCCACTTAAATCCTACGTTAAATCTGCCTCTTTTCTAATCATTTTAAATGTAAAATTAGCAGTTGTCAACTAAAATTCTCAACAATCAGGTGAGAGTTGTGCAAAGTAAGGGAGAGAAGCTCCAAATTAGGTATTTTAAGAGTTTGTATTCATAGCATCATCTCTGATTTTTCTGCTCGTCTCTGAAAAAAAGGCCCTGCAGACTTCACGAATGCCCTGAATAATAATTAGAGAGGTGCAGCAGTGAGTTAACTTTCACTTCATTCTCCAGACTGCTGTGTGCTTGCAAAGGTGAGCCGTCCAACCAAATTCAAAACCAAACAGGAAGTGAATCTTAGCATGAACAGTTTGGTGTTTCTCCTTTTTTAAATCGTGAAGTTGACAAGGACCAAAATGCAAATACGACTTGTTGTAGAACTGGCTCTAGTTTAGGCTGAATAGTAGTCAGGGTGGTTGTGTTGTGTGGGCTGGTGTTAACTGAACATCCAACCACAGATAGCGTGGACATGTGTGCGAAAATTGCAAACAGGAAAGGCCTCTTTCAGCAGCCACTAAACTGGTTTATAGTAGTTCAAGTCAAAAGGCAAATGTGGCTTAAAATTAGTGTTTAGATGATGGTGAAGTCTTGAAAGTGCACATTGATTCGTGTCTGTTATAGCATAACGATTTTCCTCCAAAATCCAATATCAGATAGCTGTTTAGTACAACTATTGCATGTGTATTCAAACCAAAAATAACTTCCCCTCACTTGTCAGGCGGGGAAACATTTCACTAGCACCATTCACACTGCGTTTACTAGTAATTTCCTTTGTTTATTTAGTTAATTTCGTTAATAATTAAGTCACTAATTAAGGCTGTATGCTAAGGGGCAACATATTATAAGGTTACTAATGCACTGCAGAGAAATGCTGCCACTGAGTAACACGTGAACCGCAAACACACAGATATAAATAACTACGGACAAAATAATCTCAACAATATTTAGTTTTGCCGAAAGGTGCAGCTGCAAGGACACACGACACAACCATGTAGTCAGTACTGAAGACCAATAAAAGTGACCTATCGATAAGGCTCCTGGAAGCACTCACGTTAACGACATGCTAAACATTTACGTACTCAATCTTTAGCCGTTAGCCAACTTTAACTTTCAGCTGAGCTACAAAACAAAACTAGGTTGCATTTACCTTTTCCCCGTAGTCACAGGACCGGACGAGGGTCGTTTTTGTTAATAAACGTTGGCAGAAGCGGAGCAGCCTTTGAGGCCAAGCTGTCTGGTCGTCTGGTCCCTCCTTCCTGGTTTTACTGTACGCACCGAAGCGGATGTTAGCAACCTAGCTACAGCCTAGCTAGTTAGCAGTTAGCAACACTTACGGACACACCGTGCCTTTACAAGAGGCAAGTGTGTTCGGGTAACTGTATCGCGCCCCATCTAATGTATCTGAATTTATTTGTCAGCTGTCTAACATGACGGTTTTTAAAGACATCGAGATTTAACGGTAAGTTAGCCTGGCTAACGATCGACAGAAACTGTTAGCTAACGAGCGTTACGCTCAAATCACGCGAGACTTTGTGTGATTTAGTGTGGATGTCCAGGGGGAAAGGGTCAGGTTTCCCCAGCAGAGTCTAGAGCTCATTATCTTGACTATTTCTGTATTTATTCTCGCTGTACCACCTGTGGCACTGGCACATAGCAGGATTATTGTCCCCTGGGGCAAAACATAAGGCAAGGCAAGTTTATTTGTATAGCACAATTCAGACACAAGGCAACTCAATGTGCTGTGCAGGGGCATCAAATTACATTAAAACACATTCAAAATTGCATTCAAAATACATTTAAAGCAATCATCAAGAAACAAAACATCAAAACAAGTTAAGAAATAGGAAAGTAAGCCAAAAATACAATAGGTTTAAAAGCGACAAGACAAAAAAATAAAAGTCACAGTGCAGCTCAAAGCCTGGAAATGGCTTCAATGCAAGGCTTTGTCAAACAGAAAGGTCTTCAGCCTTGATTTAAAAGAGGCACAAGTTGAAGCCGCCCCACAGCGTTTCTGGTTGTGTGTTCCAGATATGTGGCGTATAATAACTGACTGACAAAAACATATGCTGCTGGGCCCCGTGAAGTCCCTGTTCTCCACCCCCTCTGCGCATCTGTCTGAAAACAAATTACTTATAGGTCTAAATATGCATTGATGTGCACACAATATCTGACACACTGAATAAGATAAGCATAGTCTTCGGTCTATTTAAAAGAGCCAGACCATCTGGTTAAAGTGACAAAGTGTCAAAAGACTTAATATTTAGTATTTGCAGTCCAGTATTTCATTTTTATAATATTTTGTATATATTTCCTGTATTTCTACTAAAGGTGCACTATGTAGATATGGAGAATAAAGGTTAATCAGAAGGGAAATATCTTCTTTTACTGATTTTTTCTTATGCCCAAACAAACTAAATAAACAAACTGTCTTTATTTTCATGAATGTTTTACTTTGTTTATATGTGGCGGACCCTGCCACCTCTCTAGCTTCAAACAATGTTATTTTCCTCTGAGAACAGCTTATTTAGTTTATTCAGTTATGGAAAAAATAAATATTTCTGAGTTTGTATTATTACCTCATTAATGTTGTAAAACTCAGATTACATGCAGCTTCCTCTGGAGACACAAGAAGTCTTTTTTCACCTTTGCAGTCGTACTCCACAAGACCTGTGAACACACTTTCATGCATAAAATTAGTGGAGTGACCCTTTAAGGCCCTTAACATGTCCGTTGGTAATGTGTATTAACGGTCCATATTCTGATATTCCCAAACAAACTGCGAGCCAGTGAACCTACCATCAAGAATCTCAGATTTGTTTTCTAATAATCAAAGAGTGAATGTCATTCTTTTTGTTGTCTTTATTGTTATTTCTCTTGTGACAAAATTAGTTCTGAAAACACTTGCATCTAATTTTTCTACACAATTCTAGAATCTAACTGTTCATTATATGTTTTATTTGTGTTATGCACAAACATTCATGATGTACTTATGATGAGAATTCTTCTGAGAGAAGAAAAAAGGGTTATAAAACATGTTTTAGTTGAAAATCAGTGAATGTATGATTCATTTGTTTCGTCTTCGTAAATGAATACATGCATTGTACAGCATGTAGGTCAGGATCCTCACACACTAACCCCACTTTTTTGGGTTAATTACATCATTGTCACAACAGATCTTTCATAAGCAACTGTTTCCTGTCTCCTAGCATCCCAAAACAAACAGTCTTCTGGCTCGAAGTCTGTGTCATTAGTGCCTGGTGCTGTTTGTAGTACTGTGCTCTATTTTTATCAGACTGTAAGCCTCATAACGCCTCCTATCGCACACACAGATTCCATCCTTAACACCACTCAGGGCTCACTTGACCTCGGCCAAACACAAATACACTCGTTGCTTACCAAAGTTATATTCTGTGTCAGCTCACTGACTTGTTTTTCTGTTGGATGTGAGCGAGTCAGCAGTGAATAAATAACAGATCTGTCGCAAAGACATCCCCCGAGGAGATCCCTCAGCGTGTCTTGTGTCAGAGTCTCTTACAAACTTATGTTCCCCAACATCAAGAAAATAAAACATTACAGATATGATTACAAACTGGATTACTGCATCTTTTCGTTTAGTTGTGCACCACCTGTTGAGCTCAGGAAACATTTAAATCCCCCCCAGTGAGGAGCAAACCAATCCTGAACAACCAGACTGGAGAGCTGTAACATTTGGTTCATTGTTCAGGGAGTGTTTGACGTTGTTTCCTTATTACTCACATTTTTAATCTCCCTTGTGCGTAGACAGTGTGTCAGGCGCCAAACGACATTGTCAGTGGTCCTGGCCGAATTACACCGGCTACCGATCCATTACAGAAATAATTTTAATCCCTATAGTCTGGCTCCGCTTTACATCTGAGAACACTTTATTCTGCTCCAAGACTCCTGAAGCCAGAGAATTAGATGTTGTTAGGTTCCAGGTTCAAAACAAAGAGGGATAACACCTTTACTGTTTTAACTGCAACACTTTTTAAAGCATTTGGTCTATTCAGAGGTTTTAATGTTGCTCTTTTATACTTTGTTTTACTGTTTCTTGTTTTATTTCTATTGACTTCCCTGATTTTATTGCATTTTATTATTATCATTTTGGGGGGAGATTTAAATAGAGAAAGATAATACGACAAGAGTAAGTAAGATTAAAATGTATAAAGCACAGGAGCTGTAGACCTGCTGGTTAGCATGCTAACTTCAGCAGATATCTCTGCAACATAACAGATGTTATAATGTGACAACTGACCCTTTTTGTTCAACTCAAAATCGTACACGTTGCACCTTTTAATCACCTGAAATTGAACTTTTTCATCGGAAAAGAAAGGAAGGCATTCCCATTTTGATGATGCATGTGCTGCCAGAGAGGGCTGACCGTTAAATCATCCATTTGAAAACCGAACATGAACCCTGAAAGCTAGATTTCAGCTCAGCTTCTTGTCCCTCATTCTGCACAATAACAGCACAACATCCAGTCCACATCCTGCACAAAGACCTGGTTTGAATTCTGACAGCTCCTCGTGGCACGCAGCGATCAAATCGCCCCTCGTTGACCTTCCACTAAGCTATGCACACAGTTCCTACTCACTGTCATTTTCCTTTGCGGCACAGGTGTCGGACACTCGGACGTGCCAAAGGTTAAAATTAACCCCTGACAAATCTCTGCTTTGACCACAATGTGGTTCCACACATGGCTCCTTGTCTGTCTGTCTGTCACTGTTACGAGCTGTTTATGGTCTCGCTGAAGGCTCGAATTCCAAGAGGCAGAGGACGACTTTGAGCAGTGAGATCAGCAGATGAAAGTGAAGTAAAAGTCAGTAAGATTAAAGGGACTGTACGCATGTTTTCTCCCCGCAACATGAAGCTCGTGGAGCATTTTGTGTCATCATTCAAAATAGAGCAAACGAGGAACGAGTACAAATAAGATCCAGAGTCCATCTAAAAAACACCAAAAAGTTCCAAAATATCACTTTTTATTTATTTTCATATATTATTCTTTATATATTTAACTGACAATAGCCTAATTGTTCAGTTCGGCTTTGTTTAAAGCAAAACTACAGTCTTTATTAGAAGCACAACGATTGACTTTGTCCTCTTTTTAAAGCAAAAATATTGAAAATTCAAGACTTGCACTAACAAGAAAAGGGGAAAGACTGTATTGTATCAGTATTTTATTAATTAATCTAATTTTATTCCTGCTTATCTTAACTTAACCATGTCAGCATTCATTTAATAAAGAATAGAGATGGAAAACGAGACTGAAAATAGAGACCTCAGTGGTGTATTTTGATTTTCAAGATATAAAACAGAAGTAAAAGACAGGTGAAAAGATGAGGCTCACCTTGCAGCAGAGAGGTAAAGTGCCCTGAAAGCAGAGAAGAGCGATACGTCTCCTCCTCCTCGTTTATACGAACGTGTGGTGAAGAAGTGTGTTGAGAGGCTTCTTGCAACCAACAGTCTGACAACCACTTGGTGAAATCACATCTGAATTATAAATAGTTCCCTCTCTGGAGGCCTTTTCAATGATGTTGTTTGAAGGAAGCTGCTTGCGATGATCTGAGTTGAGAGTGAGTAATGTGCCTGCAGGGTGTGCTAACGTTTCTGAGAGGGAGAACAGTAAAAAATGTTCAGCATCTTTTACGACGACGACCTCGTGCCTCGTCTGTGATGTGAAGGATGGGCAGGTTGAATCATTGAGCTACATGACAGCTTGACATTTGCATCCTGTTGCTTTTGGCTGGAGTCCAGAGAGACGCTGACGCTCTGTATAGTAATTCTTTCAGGCCGCTGCTATCTCAGGTTCCACATTGATTGGGCAGTAAACCAACAGATCAATGTGGGACCAGAGATAGCAGCGTGAAAGACGCTACAGGTCCTGCGTCTGTATGACCTCCAGCTGTAGCATATGAGCATTAACATGAAAACAGAAGTTCCCAGGGGGTGAATTAAGTCAGGTAGGGTTCATCCTCTTGGCACCATGAATGTCCGTCTGATAGATGTTGTCATATTATATATTATATATATATGTGTTGTTTGCTGATAGAGAAAAGTTTAACCTGCTGGTGGTGCTTGAGAAAAGTCACACAAACATGAGTAGGATTCATCATCAGGGAACCATGAATCTCTGCACCAAGTTTTATGACGATTCAACCAATAGTTTTTGAGCCAAGTCACTAAAAAATTAAACACATCACGGTAGATAAGAAGTCAGAAGATCACCGAAGTCACCAGGCTTCATCCTCTGGGGAACATGAATGTCCGTCTGATAGATGTTGTCATATATGTTGTTCGCTGATAGAGAAAAGTTTAACCTGCTGGTGGTGCTTGAGAAAAGTCAGGGGATCACAAACATCAGTAGGATTCATCATCAGGGAACCATGAATCTCTGCACCAAGTTTTATGACGATTCAACCAATAGTTTTTGAGCCAAGTCACTAATAAATTCAACACATCACGGTAGATAAAAAGTCAGAAGATCACCGAAGTCATTAGGTTTCATCCTCTGGGGAACATGAATGTCCGTCTGATAGATGTTGTCATATATATGTTGTTCACTGATAGAGAAAAGTTTAACCTGCTGGTGGTGCTTGAGAAAAGTCACACAAACATCAGTAGGATTCATCATCAGGGAACCATGAATCTCCGCACCAAGTTTTATGACGATTCAACCAATAGTTTTTGAGCCAAGTCACTAATAAATTCAACACTTCACGGTAGATAAGAAGTCAGAAGATCAGCAAAGTCACCAGGCTTCATCCTCTGGGGAACATGAATGTCTGTACAGAATTTCAGGTCAATCCCTCCAGTAGTTGTTGAGATATGTCGGATCTGCACCAGAGTCGTGAAAGACCGTGTTGCACCTGCCTCATCCAGGTGAAACCGGAGTAAAGTTACACCCACTGATCAGACACACAATAGAACACAATAGAACCATGAGTTGCGGCGCAGCTCTCCTCAGACAGACGAGTGAACTGGCTCTCGTTACTCACAGGATCACAGCATCGCTCAGTGAGTAAGCTGTCTAATTACAAAGCCGCCGTCAGACGACATGACCTCCCCTCTGGTGTCCGTCCAGAATCACATCTCTGCACCAAATGGCAGCGTGGTCGCACTGAAACAAGCTCCAGTGTGTATTCTGTTAGACATCCGATACGTTGGCGACCCGGTGACAGATGCACGGACCGGCTGCTGCCGCGGTGAGAGTTCAGGTTGAGGACGGAGCCACTCGGGGCCTGACGGGAAAACAAGAGCGACCGCGAGGCTTCTAATGTTTGATTGCTACATCAGAGCAGATCTCAGACTCACAGCGATGATCCTTCAGCTGGACGACACTCAGAGCTGTCTGAGGTCATTTCTCTTCTCTGTGTCGCTGGACGCCGAACAAACACACTGAAAACAGAAGGACCCTGTTAGAGTCTTAATTCTGTCAAACATAAAGTCCTGTTCCCAGAGACTCAAACTGGAGACTGTCAACAAAAAAACAACAAACATGATCAAATATAATCACTTGTGGCTCACTGAGGTGGGACGTAATGAAGTCCAATTCTGTGGCCCTGAATATATTACTTTACAATGTGGTACAATGGTAACTAGTATTATGTAATATGTTTCTCCTAGCTATTCGGGATTAGTTGGACCTGATACATGTAAAAACTAAGCATCATCTTCAAACAGGAAGTCCTTTTTGAAATATGCAGACGATGGGTTTATTTTTACTGAGTCACCGATGAATCAAAGTATAAAACTGTTTCTGTTTCCTGAATGTTGCACAATCAGTACAGCATTTTCAATTTTCCTTTCTCTAGACTCCAAACTAGGAATGTCCCTTTTTTAAATCCATCTTTCACATCTGAAACGTGGCAAAAAAAAACAGAATACGGCAAGAATAAAACAGAATAAAACATTGTTACTGGTGATTACGTCATTCATGATCTTGATTGCTTAAGTTGTTTCACGCCAGGATCATCGGCTTCACGTCAAACAAATCCTTCACCACAGAGTTTGGTCCTACAAATTAACTGTAAAGGAAAACTAGTTTTAAATGTGTTTTAATATGTACAACAGTTTCAGAAGTCTGTCTGTAACTTACACAGTGTTTTATAGGCATATTATATGAGCTGAGGGTGAAATCATTAATATGCATTAATACAAAATGATCCAAGAAAGTTAACAAAAAAACATAAAATGTACAGTTGCATTAGGATTAATATGAAATATAAATCATCTAATAAATAATTACTTATCATTAGTAGAAGTATGGATTAAGGGACTCAGCAGTATATAAAGTAAGAACTACCTTCACTCTACTCTTCGTCCTCAGCTTAAATTTAATGGTGATCTTGAATATGAATTATAATTTCTTCCTGTTTTTATTTTGTTCTATAAATTACAATCATTCAAAACCACCAAAACTGTTAATTTCCTTGTGTTTCCGTCATCCAACAGATGCGATAAAGGTTATAATATTCTCGTCTTCCTGCTGCTGGGGACCCACAACAACCCACTCATGGACCCCAGTTTGAAAACAAGGTGCTGCCCCCCTGTGGTCTCTCTGAACATGACAGTTAGTCTTGTATTCAAAAACATACTTAAGCAAACGTATTTAAGTGTGTAAGAAAATGTGTAAAAGTATCTACAGATACATTTAAAACTATATATTAAACAGTAGATTAAAAAGGAAGTAGTTTACTTTTGTAACTGTTGGAGTTTGGGCAACTTTTACTTTTACATACAATTATATAGTAAAGTCCAGTTTCCAGCCTGAGGATCGGGGTCATGACACAAATCTGAGGGGTCACGAGACGATTAACTGGAGAGGAAACAAGAAAAAAAAGAAGTCTGTGTACAAAACTCTTTATAATTTTTCATCTGGGCCTCTAAAGTGATTTAAACAAGAAAAACGTGCTTAAGCTGTCTGATAAATGATAATAACTGAAGGCTAATGGTGTCAAAAGTACAATATTTCCCTCTGAGATGTTGTGGAGGACGAGTATAAAGAACCATAAATTGAGAATACTCGAGTAAAGTATTCAGCGAGTACCTTAAAACTGCAATCAAGTACAGCATCTGAGTAAATGCACTGTCATATTTCGTTGTGATGCGATATTATTTGCATCTTTATGATAAAATCTGATAAAAGTCAGGACAAAATACCACAATTTTAACATGAATGTGTAGTTTTTCTTACAGATCTCTAGATGTTTTCTGACGGACAGACGGACACACGGAGCCGAGTCCCTTTCATAAAGCTTTATTTCACAGATCCCCTGTAACAGGAGGCCGAGGCAGCCGGGCTCATTATACATTTACATACACTGTCTGTGGCCGGTCCTTTACGATGCTCCCCCGTGTTAAATAACTCAATAATTCAAGACAAAAACAACAAACACACACACGCACACACACTTGTTCAACTTAAGGTAACAATAACAATATCGTAACGACGGTAATAATAACAACCATTGTCAAATATTACGTATTTTCCAGGATCTTATACTGTATTTTCTAAAATTTTCTGTTACACAGTCAGTCATCTTTAAGGTGCACCGTAAAATCTGCATGTGACGTTTCAGTAAAACTTGACAAATGCTGCACCAGAACACGCGGTGAAGACAGAGAATACTTGTTGTTGTCGTCGTTTTTTTAATATTTCAGATGAGTTTTTTTTTTATCTCCAGGCAGAGTTTTTTTTTTCTTCTCCTCGTCGTCTTTGTCCTCGGTGGCAGATACTGTAGATGTGAGTGTTTTTTTTCAGCGCAGTTCGTCGTTTGTTTGTTCGTTTGTTCGTTTGGCACACTATTCTTATAAGCCGCTGTGGTGTGGCATGAATCTCGTAGCTCAAGCTGAGACATAAGGCGCGTCTCCATGGATGTGTGGGGACTCACAGGACCTCTGCGGGGAGACAAAGACAAACAGGTGAGACCAGACGGAAACCTTCTCTGTGATATATGATGTTCAATTCTTAAACGTGGAGTCAGAACTTTATTCTTCCAGCAGGTTAAACGTGAGGATTTGCTGCTTTTCTTCCTCATATATGATGTGAAACTGAATATCTGTTGGTTTTGTGCTTATTGTTTAATATAACAAAGAGTTTTATGACGTTACTTTTGGTATCTGGAGATTTTTCATTAGGTTTCTTCCTCTTTTTATTATTTTCTGTTGGTGCTCTGGGTTTTCGCTGTGGGCGTCGTCTCTTTGTTTCTTTATGTTTCTGATCGTTTTTGTGTTGGTGCAGTTCGTACACACGGGATCCAGAGGATTTCTGACGTCTTTGTGCGCCCCCGCAGCGGGGGAAAAGCCTTTTGTTTGTACACACAATAAGGAAAAGAACGTCTTGTCATCTTGGGACGGCGGTTTACATAATATCTGATCGAATTTCTGCACCCAGCCGGCTTTGGATTTTAAAGTTTTTACCATTTCAACGGGCACTTACAGAGCGACAGAGTGGTCTTATAATTAAAAGATAAAAGGTTTTACCACTGGGCACATTTTGATGAAGTGTGTACTCCTTTCATACCGGCCCACAAACCCACTTACACCCACTAACATCTGGCTTTTGTGTGCAATATGAATGTTAATTATCAGGATTTTACTCCAGAGCCTGCAGCAGTCACAGGTATCCATCGCCTCCGGCTCGGCTCGGCTGTGATGTGAGCTCAACACCAGACTGAACATCCTCTCCGTCACAGCATCTCCTTTACGATCGCTATGACGTGTGTTGACATTAAGGACGCTAGCTTGTTATAATCTTTCCATCCGTCTCCGTCAAGTAGCTCTTGAACATCGTTTAGTTTGAAAGACAGACTGAAGTAGAAGATATTATAAAAGTAAGAAGCAGTGAGTAGGTTTTGGCTTCCGTGTGGTCCGAGCCGTCAGCTGCAACTCGAGAAGCGAGATGTGTCACTCCTCTCCGGAAAAACTAATCTAATTCAGAATATTCTTGATTAAGATTTATCAAATCAAGTTTCTTCTGGATGTTTTCTGATGAGGTTTATGATCTGCTGTTTTCTACTTCTCCCTGTTTTCTGGGCGCATTCATGATGACGAATGTGACACACAAGTAAAAACAAAACACAGGAAAGGTAAACTCGTCTGCTGTCGATGTGGAAAAGAGTCAACTGCCTATTTTTAGCAGGTTAGGTTCAGGATTCATTGAATTGAAAAGTTTATGTTTAAGTTTTTAGGGTTTTTTCTTTCCATTTTGTTTCATTTAAGGACTTTAAACAGACCTAAAAAGGCAAACATTTACATTTTTTGAGAAGAAACCTGCAGAAATGAGTGTCCGTCTCTTTACCTGCGACATGCTGAGGCTTCATAGGGCCTGTCTTCATCAGGAACGGCTCTCCGCCCTCGAACGCCAGGATCGGCTCGCCGACCAGCCCGCTCTGAGTCTGCGTCGGGTTGCCGCCGTTGTTCAGCTGGATGATCTCCTCGAAGTCGGCCGCCTCTCCGTTGGCGGAGACGCCGTTCTGGTGGGCGGCGGGCTGGACGCCGTTAACGACGGGAGCCGACGGGCTGAGGACCGCTGCGGCGGGACTCTGCAGGTTTCCAGCTGCAGCAGAAAGAAAAATAAATTAGATTCTTCTTCTTAGACTGTTATTACGACAGATTGACTGTGTTAAAGATGTGACTCTTACCTCTGCTGAGCTCTGTGTCCTTGCCGTTGACCTGCGGAGAAGCTTTGACGTCCTTCTGCGATTAGAAAAAAAAACAAAAACACATTTGTTATTTCCAAAGAAGAAGAAGAAGAGGATGTTTATTTTCTTCCAGCCAGTTTGAAAAGAATCACACAAACCTTATCTCCGGCGTCGCTCTTCCGGGTCCTCTTCATGATCTCCTCGAGGCGCTGAGCAGATCAGACGGGGAGATCACACAGTTAGCTGCTGATGTTTTTCTCAAGAAGAGGAAATGCTGATGATGAGTGTCTGAACTGAACTCACCCTCTTCCTCTCCAGACGCTCCTGCTCCTCTTTCTGGAAGTGTTTCTCCCTCTCCAGGCGCTGACGCTCGGCCTCCTCGCGGGCTTTGGCCTCAGCCTCCTCCCTCTGAGACGAGAAAACATTAATATGAAGAAGATGGCATGTTGGAGGTTTTGATCTTAGCTAAGAGACGTGAAGCAGCGGGATGTTAGACGCTCTGTAACACCTTCAAACCAGCGTGCAAACGTACCCAAAAGTCCTCATTTCGTCCTCGTCTAGTTCATAGACGTGTTGATACGAGCAGTGTGTGTTGATTTTTGTCTCTAAGGTCACATAAAAGCTGCACTTAACCTCTCACCGTTCACACTTAAAGCGACTAATACAGACTACTCCTTTGTTGTCTGTGGAGAAAGTCCCCAGACTCCCTTTAAAAAATAGCTCAAATAAGAGTTGCTGCACTGGGACAAACTTTATGAACTTTGTGAAAGGCTTTCTACGACTAATTCTTAACTATTCGTGCCTTCTTGTTGATTCGGCATTAAAAGGCAATACACTGGGTTGTTTCTTTCCACGTCTAAAGGGTCAGTTTGTCATGGCACCGCTGTACCAGCCTGTCTGTTGAACACACTGGTACATCTGATTTTCACAATTTAGACTGAGTATACAAAAGAAGGCAACGTTTAACCGTCAATAAACACGTCAGATTATACAGACACACTTAACAATAACTAATAAAGGCTACTTATTTGTCATCCGAGGAGAAAGTCCCCAGACTCCCTTCAAAAATCGCCCAATTTAGTGATTTGTTGCATAAAGAGAAACTTAAAACACTTTGTGAAATGCTGTCTATGACTAATTCTTAACAATCTGGGCGTTCTTGTTAATTCGGCACGTCACACATGACAATATCTCTTTCTTTTTGTTTTTTTTGTATTTGCATCCAGAGCAGGGAAGTGAGATCCAGACGCATGTTAACACCAGGTGTGAATTGACTTCAGACTGCAGCTATTAGTTTAGATTTTTTGGCACAAATCTTAAATAGTTGCACACATTTTCAGACAGTGAGAGAGCTCAACACTCCAGACTCCCTTAAAAAATCACTCAGTTTTGCAAGTTTTTGCATCAGAGACAGTTTAGTGAGCTTTGTGAAACACTGTCTGCAACAAATTCTTAACTATGTGGGCCTTCTTGTGAATTCGGCAAACGTTATACATGAGAGTAATTCTCTGGACGATCGACTCTGGACCTCCAGGGGGCAGCACACGCTCAGTCTGTCCTGCAGCCTCCAGGACAGGGTTGATATTATGTGAGTAACTCCATTACACGCTTCGCTGAGTGTTTAGAATCAGCACCAACCAAGCAGACGTGTTAAAGTCAGCAGTGAAAACAGAAATTACGATGCGTGCTTAAATCCCATCTGTCAACTATTAGAAATCCACTGTTCAACCACAGTGAACGGACGTTTGACTGCAGCTATGAGAATTTTATGGGCACAAGTCCTCATCTGCAGACGCTCGGAGAGCTCAACACTTGAACTAAATGAGCTCTAAAATATATGAGGGCCTCTCCAGCCCGGAGCGAGCGAGCTGTCAGGGTGGAACAATGGTCCGATTGAGGGGGGAAAATGGGAAAAAAGCTTCAGGCCCGGCGCACAGTGACGCCGCTTATCCGACTATCAGCCCCGCTGCAGCGCCGAGAGTATGAGACGGAGGCAACTCAGGACTGTCACTGTCACAATGGCTCCCTCAGCCTCCGCTCATCACCATTATGGAGGTCACCAGCTGGCATCGGGCGGACAAGGGCCCTCTGACTCGCGGGACTCACGCGTGACACACATCGCCCCGTGGCAGCAGCACATATTCTCCCCGCTTTAATCTGCCCAGATGCCAGACAGTCGGGGGGTGAGCGAGTCGGACCGGGGCCTGATGTTTGGACCCCCCCCTCCGAAAGCTCAGGCATCCTCGTATCCATTAATCTGCCCAGATGGTAAATGGGCTTACTGCGTGCGGGGATCACAGGGATTCATGTTGGTTAATGGAAAATTAGAGGGTTTTCAGAGCGTAAAGTATTTACAGTTCAGAAGGAATGATCATGTGTCTGATCGAGGAAGGGTTGAGGGGGTTTGAATCAGTGTGTTTGAAGGAGGAAGGCTGCATGATTCTGGAAAAACTGGACATATTTTGGTTTTCTGAGATACATATTGCGGTCAGAGACGCTCAGACGGCCCCTAAAATGTAGAGAAGTCTGTGCATTTTGGACTGAAACTAGTATTTATTCACCAGTATAGTTTATGTGTCACCGTGGATACGAATCACCGGCCATGACGAATAATAACAAGGTCTGCGTTTCCCGCTCACTGACCTGTCTCTGCAGCCGCTCGTTCTCCTCCTGCTCGGCCTTGGCTCTCTGCTGCGCCTCCTCCTCCTCCTGCGCTCGCTGGGCCTCGTCCCTCACGCGCTGCTGCTCGGCCATGAAGCGGGCCTCCTCCTCCCGGCGCTTCCTCTCCTCCACCTCCCGCGCCATCGCCTCCTCGCGGAGGATCCTGACGGGAGAACAAACGCACGTTATTCGCAAGAAAGCGGGAGCTGCCGAATTTTCACGACTCTCTCCAGGAAACCCCCCCGAGGAAATCGTTGTAGCGAGGAAACTACAGGGGAGGGACAAAATAACTTTATATTATGATGCAACATAACGAAACGCCGGCTTAAGAGAAGGTGTTTTCTTATTGCAGCGCTGTTGTGTCGGATTACATCACGTTGTCAAGAGTTCCTGTCTTTTTGTTGAAACTAGATATTTTCAGCGGCAGCATCAACAGACAGATGTTGATCCTGACCTGTTCCTCTGCTCCTGCTCCAGGCGCTCCTGCTCCTCCCTCTCCCGCTGCTCTCGGGCTTGGCGGCGCTTCTCGGCCAGGGCTCGAGCGGCCTCCTCCGGGTCGTTGGTGCCGGCTGATGGCCTGCTGGTCGGGGCGGCCGGGGTGGAGGCGGCAGCAGGAGCAGCAGCGGCAGCAGTAGTGGTGGGTGTAGCGGAGGGAGCGGGATTAGTGGCGGCGGCTGCAGCAGGAGAAGCAGTCGAGGCGATCGGCTCGACGCTCGGCGGCGCTGGAGAGGCGGCTGAAACAACCAGAGGGCTGAGGGAAGGAGGCGTGACCGGGGCAGAGGACACCACGATGGCAGGGACGTCTGTCAGAGAGGAAAGACACAGTCATAAGGAAGAAAAGATTCAGGTTTCTAAGGAATGTACTTCAAAAATATCTCAAGGAAATTGAATCGAACGCAACTGGATTTGGTTTTTGTCTCTGAAGACGTTTGAACTCTCATCCGAGAGGCTTCATCATGATGCTTCACTGATGAAGCCTCTCGGATGAGAGGTGAAACGTCTTCAAAGACAAAAACCAAATCCAGTTGCGATCGATTCAATTTCCTTGAGATAACTATGACCTGGATGAATGAGAATATTCACAGACTTCAAAAATATCTGAAAAATAAGATGAGGAGAATCCACTGCTGCTTCTACATGATGTCGGGGATGAATCTTATCAGGAACTAAAACCTTGAAGGGCATTATTTTTATAACGTTTAATTAATTGGCATTAATTATATTCTATCATTGCTGTTGTTAACATTAATGAATTGCAGCCGCTGTGATTGTGATATTCTTCTTGACCACATTGTGATTTTGTTCATATTTCGATGAACTGTGCAGCCCTGGAGGAACGTCACACACACACTCCTCTGTTCACACTCTTTTTTAACGCTGAAACCACAAATGTCGGCCAAATCCTCGAGGTCACCTTGAAGCTTGGAAACACTCACTCTTTTTATCCTCCGGGCCGGCGGGCTGCTGGGGTTCGTGGCCCGCCTCCACGACCGCGGCGACCGTCGGGGGCTGGACCCTGGCCGGCGTCTGGGCCCGTTTGGGTCGGGTCTTGGCGCCAGGAGGAGGCGTCTTCTTGCCCGCGGGGGTCTTGGAGGCTGCTGCGGGCACCAGCGGGGACAGGGGCCGGCTTTTCGGGGCAGCGGGCGACGGAGGTCTGTTTTTGGGCTTCGGGGTGCTGAGGGGGGGGAAAAAGAGAAAAGGGATGTGATTTCACAGCAGTGCAGGGAAAGGTAACGAGGTTCGCAGTGCTCTACATAAAGCTCATATCTAGGTCATGTGGAGGAGACGAGCGGCTCGATCTGAAACTCCACACTCGGCCGCCATGATTCTTTGGCTGTAGGGGAGTGTAACGTGAGAGGAGGGGGATACGGGAGCCATCTTTCCCTCCTGTGCATTAGTCGGGAAAACCCCTCCTCTGCTGCTGCTGGCAGACCGTCCATCGACTGCTCGCTGAAAACTGTCCAGCAGCGTCTCTTTTGGTAGTTAGATTATAGCACCTTGAACCATCTGTCAGACATTAACCTGCTCCGGGGATGAAACACGAGGACACACGAGCTCCCTCTCTCTCGCTGCCAGTCCTCGATATCAAATCAATTTAACATTTAAGAGCTATAAATACAGCCTGTCTGGGGTAACGGTGATACCTGGTCTCCGGCCTGGATCTCGTGGATCTCGTGGTCGTGGCCGTGGGCGACGCCGTCTGTCTCTTCTTCTGCACTTTCTCCTTTGTGAGGGCTATCTTCTCCTTTTCGTTCTCCCTCTCCTTGTCTTTCTTCTCCTTCTTCTTTTTGTCCACCTTGGAGAAAGACGGGACAATGACCAATTATGACCACAGGCGGAGGCCGATGCTTCTGCTCCAGATAAAGGCCTTTTTGTCAAACCTGAAAATGTTACCGAGGCTCCTCCCAGATCACATTATAAGACAAGAAAAACTATCTTCAACCTTGGCACGACAGTCCGTTTCTCATTTCACATGCCATTCATGAAAGAACTGCGAAGCATTTAAATAAGCCACTGACAAGCGTGTAAGTGTAAAACTAAGCACAGAACAACCTTATCATTTATCTGTTTCAGGCAATCTGATAAATGTGAGTCACTATCTGCCTGTTTAGCTGCTGAATGCTCCATTATGTTTACAAGCTAGATGCTAACTGTGTCAGGGTGGGATTTTAGAGTTTCATCACTGTAAACGATGCTGATTGGAGCAGTCGGACAAAACAAGTCAAAGTGAAGCGACAACAACGAGCTGGAAGAGGCTAAAAAGCTCCACAGACACCTTTAGCATAACACATAATCATTTAATCTGCTGTTCATATGAATTTGATCAGGGGGTTTTGAGCTTTAGGTTTAGGTTTCAATCGAATAGTTAAAAAAAAAACCCATAGCAGTCATCTAAGCTAGTGGTTTTAATCCATCATGGCTATTTTTGTGTGAGTTGCTGAGTTTTGGAGATTAGGAGGAGCTGTTAAAGATCCAAGTGGTTCTCTTGCAGGACCTGCACTCTGCCTCTAAATTGGTTTGCATCTATCTTTTTTGCATGATGAAAGCCTCGACAGCTTTGTCGTCATGGTACTCGGTGCAAAATACATCCAACAAGTTTTTCAACGGGAGAGGGCGAGAAAAGCGGCGTAGTTCATACATAGGCGCCTTCTTCCCATTGGAAAGACTGCAGACACCCAGCCTGTCCGCTCTGCGTAGCTAGCGAGCTGCTCTGGAGGACGAGTGACCCCGAGTGGAGCAGCAGAAGACCGGGAAGGAGGACGAAGAGGTCGGTTTGTTTACTGGGGAGACTACATCTCATAAATGGCCATATTGTAATGCAACCAACTTGGGCGTCATAATAACGTGCCATAGATATGTCTGTCTTCTCCCCAATTTGATGGAACTAGACGGCTCTTGGCTTGTGATGCTCAAAATGCCAAAAAACATTGGAATACCTCAACAGCAATGACTGCAGGAAGCATCTACTCGTGGACAAGAGAGTGGCTGAGTAAGCTAACAAAGCTAGCAAACATTACAGCTCAGCCGAGGAGGACGCCGTTATTATAAAACTCTGCAACTCTGAGCTTCCAAAATAGTTCATCCTGATCACTTTATTAAAATCATATATTCACATTGTGTTTGTGTGCATGAGAGTCATCATGTGTTCTTACCGGTGTGGAGTTTCGTCGGCGCTGGCGCTGGGTGATGTCCGGCGTGCTGGCGGAGGAGACCCTCCAGCGCTCGGCGGCGTTCTGGTGCGGGTGGTGATGGCAGCTGGCGTTCAGCGGGCTCGCGGAGGCTGAACGGGAGCAGTGGTGTGAGTCTGAGCAACACATAAACATGCAGAGAGCGGCAGCGGGGCCGAAGGTCAGGGCCCCCGACACTCACACAGACACCATGCAGTGATGACAACACGCCTCGCGGTGAGGCCGCAACATGCTGCGAGACGTCGCTCACATCGAGAGGACAGATGAAGACGTGATGGCCGAGGAGAGGGCGACTTATTTTACTGGTTTTTGATAGAATCTCTGGTTAATTATCTTTTTTATTGTTATCCATTAGTGTCTTTTGTAGCTTTAGTATTGTGTTTTTTTTCCTGCCACCATAAAACCAAACCAGATTATTACAAAATCAATGTGGTTGAATCAAAACTTAATGACTTTTCCTGGATTTAATGGTCTGTAGTTGGTCCCCAGTGGACGTCTGAGCTGACAAACTTCAGTGTGACATTTGTTTTACTTCACATTCACTCAATTAATACAGCACATCATTGACAGATTAATTGACATTGATGATGAAGGTTAAATGCAGCCTCATCTTCAATCAAACCAAACGTCACCACTGGGTTTTACACACAACATGAGCAACACATAGATACATGACGAGAGGTGAAAAGACGAGACTGAAACACGTTATTTATAAACCAGAAATGCCAAATATTTGCTAGCTGAAGCTTTTTAAATTGATGTTTTGCTTCTTTTCTCTTTTTCATTGCATTATAATTTATATTTTGGGGGGTTTTGGATCATTGGTTGAGCGAACTGAAGCTAGAAAACTGGAATGTGTATTTCTTGTATCATTTACTTTCTTACAGTTTCAGACATAAAGATTAATCTGACAAACAACTGACCGAT
Organism: Lagodon rhomboides; assembly: GCA_039737535.1. Taxonomy (NCBI): domain Eukaryota; kingdom Metazoa; phylum Chordata; class Actinopteri; order Spariformes; family Sparidae; genus Lagodon; species Lagodon rhomboides. The sequence continues at coordinate 7,364,695 of CM077799.1, forward strand.
TAACTGATATTGAAATAATCATTGTTGAGAAAATAATCTCATCACAAAGTCTATTTTCCTTTGTTTCGGATATTTTAAGGACTTTCATGATAGTCTTTCATGGTGTATCTGCTGATGAAGGTCATGTGATGTCACTGAAAGCTCCATAACAGCTTCTACATGGACCTTGGGGTCATCTTCTATCTTTCAATCGAACAAAACATCAACACAGAGTTTTATATGAATCATACAGATAAAGACAGAGAACAGTGACCACACAGAGAAGAGGATTGTGGGTACATTCGGTAGAAAGATCAGGTCGGGTGTCTCACACTCACGAGAGTCGCTGTTGTTGAGGAGGGTGGCGGCGCTGCGGCTGCGGGCCAGGAAGGACAGCGTCGGCGTCATGAGCCGCTCCACGATCCGGCTCTCCCACGGGCTGAGGCGCAGGCTGCGGGCTGACACAAGAGGGCGCCGTCAGTCACGGTCAGAGCTCACAGGTGCTCACAGGTGCTCCACACAAACATCGCAACACAAACCCTCACACCTCCACAGGTGATTCAGTCCTCACTGATGACACTGCAGCACATCCTCGCTTCCACACACACACACACACACTGAACACACTGCCGTCGTCTGATGCAGAGTGGAGTTTACGCTGCGTTCATGTGCTGCAGGAAACACCTAAACTCAAAACTTAATTCCTCAAAGTAGGATGATAACGTTGAAATGTTAGGAAGGATAAAAAGATAAAACTTTGCTTTTGTCAGAGGTAAATAAACACTGTTGTCTCGTGTTTATTCATCCGGACATACAAACCCTGAAACCTCCTACACACAGAGAAGCAGTGTGTGTCTCCTGGGGTTTGAGTTTACTGACAAAATAACAGGCATGAATGAAACGCAGTGCAGATCTTTCCAGCGGAACATGAATGCACACTTGATTTATAAAAACATTTCTCAGAGGATCTGGAAGCATCAATAATCTCATTGGCTGATTTCGACATCAGGAGGCGGAGCCGGGAAACCATTTTTTCAATCTGTTTATTGATGAAATTCATGATTTCGGAGGGTCACCAGGCTCCAACTGAAAGATAAGTTAACCCAACTTATCTTTCTTCACAGCTTCACAGCAAAGTCTTTGGATGTATGAGGCCATTTTATGTTTTTTCAGTTTCTTTATTACGTTTTAAAACAAGTCGCCATCTACTTCGATTGTTTGGGAGAACGTCTTGTGGTCTACAGAACTTCACCTGACTTTCCTTCGGTGTTGGGGTGAGTAGATAATGACTGAAGTTTCATTTTGGAGTGAACTTCTCCTTTAACTTGCTATCAGCGAGTGTGACGCTTTCTCTCTCTCCTTCAAATACACTTGAAGAACCTGTAGGTTTGCTGAAAATCTGATCTGATCATCTGAGGTTGAACTCATCCAGTGAGATCGTTGCTGCAGCTAGGACGTCTTTCTTCGCACAACGCAAACTCCAGTCTGCCGATCAGACGCTCTCAAACGTTCAGAGGAGTCGAACAGGATGAATGAACTGAACCTCCACCCACGTGTCACACACAGCACCAAACATTAGACGCCGACACACGGAGGAGCACGTTAATACTCGTTACTTACCGCTCAACAACAACAACACACCACACAAGAAGCCAAAGTGTTCACTGTTTACTCGACCTCACTCAAACCCAATGCAGTGCAGAGGCCCGGCGTGACATTAGTGCTGTTTGTTCTATAAGCAACACACACACACACACACACACACACACACACACACTCCCCCTGACTGTAACACCATCCCGTGTCACACAGTGTGTGTGTGTGTGACTGTTATTGAGTGTCATGGGATGAAAATTCCACATATATGACGTCCGACAACAGCAGAATATAATCAGATGCATTGTGATGACGGGTGGAAAACACACACACACACCGAAACATCAGTCTCTCATGAGTATAAAGCAAACTTGATGTCAGGATAAAGTTGCTTTTAGTCGGCGCCATCTTTGATTCACGAAGAATCAAATCAGTCTGAAAAGAAACTGTACGAGTTTTATTTTACATGAATACTAGAGAAGTCTCTTCACATAGAATAATATCATCATATCGAGGAAGACAAAGCTCAAACGTCTTCTTTCCTTCAAATAATTTAAACTTTAGGCCTGCAGACAGTGGTAGAAAGTAGTACAATTACTCTCTTACTCTATTATTTCCATGTTTTCCTACGTTATACTTAAACTTTACGGCATTTTTCAGTTAAATATGCATCTTTTCGATCCACTACATTTATTTAAAAGCTGTAGTTACTAGCTGGATTGCAGATTACAGAAGTTTTGAAAACAATCTTATGTTATGTTTCTAAAATATGATCATAAATAAAGTAGTTCAAGTTGAAAACAGACAACTTTCCTTCTCCTGGCTTTCTAAGTGGTTTAATTGTTGAAACAGATCAGTTTCCCTCAGAGCTGCAACAACACAGGACGACACGTGAGTTTATTTTCTCGTTAAGTCTCAAATGGAGGCGAGGGCTGCACAATGGTGTTGTCAAAAGTACTGAAATTTCAAAATATTTGAAATGGTTTCAATACTAATTTTTTTACGTTTCTGAAGATTCCTTGATTCACTTTCTTAGCCGAGAGGATTGATGCGACTCTCGCCTGAAGGCTACATATGAAGCAATAACCAGCTGGTAGTTAGCTTAGCTTAGCACAAACCCCTGGACCCCTGGAAACCAACAACTCCACCTTTTTACTCATCGAGATGATTGGAAATATATTATTTGCTCCCCTCAGACAGAGCCATGCTGGCTGTTTCCAACTGTTTTCCGTGTTTATTTTAAGCTAAGATTATCGACTGCGTGCTTTAGCTTCAATTTTAAGCGTATGAACATAACAAAACTCTCTCACTCGCACGAGAGACAATAAGTCTATTTCCCAAAAATGTTGAGCTACTCCTCAGGGTAAAACATCTGGAGTCTTTTTCCTCCACTGCTGGTAACATGTAGGTTTTGCTCTGCTCCTTTGAAACACAACAGAAGACAATCGCACAGGGGACAGAAACGTACAGACGGACACAGATTCACCATCTCAACGTGACAACGAACGAAACACGACAGCTGCTGCTCCGCTCTGAGCGAACTTCCTGTCCTCTCATGACAAAATGTTCCGCTGACAACATGCCGCACAGATATTTAGTGACAGCTCGACTTCTTCTCAGTGCTCTTTTGCGGCGTATGTACACAAAGATATGCATGACACCACCACACGTACACATGATAATAGTGCAATCACAACGGCGCTGCCAGTAACGACACCGAGGCGGAGCGAGTCTCGTTGTTTGTACGCGTCTACGTAAAAAAAAAACACTCCTCATATCATTTCTTATGTAACATCACATGCAGTCACCTCTGCTGCACGTCGGCCGGATGATTTTAACGACATGTTTTATGACTAACTGATAACCCGACTACCTCCTGTTGCTAGGCAACAGCCGTTTCCCTCCTCCTCCTCTTCCCTCTCGAATGCGGCAAGAGGAGGCCGAGCCGAGCTGCTGCCTGCTGATGGACTGCTCACCTGGAGGTAGATTGATGTCTGGGTCTACAAACGTCATAGCTCCGACATCACTCCCCCTCCCCTCCCCTCCCCTCCCCTCCCCCCACCGCCAGACTGTTACTGGTACACTGAGCAGAGCTTCTCCCCAGGCCACAAACACCAGCTCTGATATCGACTCTGGCTCTGCAGAAATATGATTCGGCGCCAATCTGTCCTTTCATGTTCCCGCAGTATCGGAGGATCTGTATTAGTAACGATCGAGCTCCAAATCTGAATCTCTTTTTTTGTCGGGAGGCCGAGAGCCGAGCTGCTGATTGCACTGTGGGTGATACGATCTGTAATGACACATGTTATGAGGCGCGACGAATCTGAGATGAAGACAGTGCTGCTTATGTACATGTGGGAACTCAGGAGTCGAGATGAAATGAGTTTGATACAACAAGTTAATTTAAATATTTATCATAATACAGCAGCTGCCACCCTGACTAAAAGAGATCTGCTCAGTTTCTTGTTAAAATATTAAAAGTTTCTCGTTTAACACGATCCCTGTTGTGTTATAAAAATAGATTCTGATGGGTTTTTTTTACACATGTTCCTCATTTTCACTACATATCAAATAATTCAGCCTAAACAACTTGATTACCAAAAGGATGGAGGTCAGTGGGACCTGATGAACAAATTAGATAAGAATTAGCTAGCCTAGCGTGCTATTTCCTAACTGTATGTTCAGTGGTTGTGTGTGTCTGTGTTTTCCTTAAAGCAAGTGGCGGTGCCTGTACAGTGGATTGTGAGCCGTAGTTTCCCCGGTAAACACACCGACCTCTTTGGTTTGACGCAGCTGGAGTGTCTCTGGGCAGTCAGGCTTTGTCATCAACGGCAGTAATTTAAGAGTCTTAATGTTTATGAACGTTGGTTGAAGACGTCACTTCGGGCTCTCAGGAATTGTGGTGAGCATTTTTCCCAATTTTATGACATTTTATAGACTAAAAAAACAGACTAATTGTTAATGAATATTATCCTTAGTTGCAGCCGTACATTGTGCGCATGTTAGCATGCTAATGTTAGCACCATCCACTGCAGCTAGCATGGTAGTAGGCTCTTGTTTGTTCAAACAACACACCAAAAGTTTCTTGTTTTAACCGGGTGTTGCTTTTGTATAATTACGGGAAATTGTGTGATACAACAAGCTAAAGTGATGTGTCGTTAAAATAGTGTGTGGTGAAAATATGTCAGTTAAACATTAAAAATATCTTGTTATAACATAAAAGGATTGTGTTACAATGAGAAACCTTTCATGTTGTAGAAACTGAGCATTTCTGTCATGGTGGCAGCAAAACTAACCAAACAAAAGAGGCTTAATCTCTACAGAAATATGTATTTAGACAAGATAAAACATTTAAAATAATAATGATAATAACACAATGCAAGTGCATTTAGTTGCTCTACTTTCATTTGCAACAGTCACACTATTATATCCACCACCAACACCACCACCACCACACCAAACCACTGACAGTAGAGTGCAGGGGGACAACCAATAAAGAAGGTGTTTGTGACGAGATGTGAACTTATAAACCCATGAAACACCAAAAAATATATCACAAAATATGGCTCGGTGATGTCAATGTGAGAGGGAGGCTGATCAAAAATGCAAAGGAGACTCAAACCAATGACAACCACCAACTGAAAAATCAAAAAACCACGATGCATACGAGACCGAGAGCGTGATAAGAGGAGGGAGTAGGTGGTAAATGACCAGTCACCAAGCACAGGCAGGCAGGCAGGCCACCAGAAACGACAGTTATAATAATAATAATAATAATAAAAGAAACCAAAAACCAGATTAGGAGAGGAGGAGGGAGGGGAGGTGGATGGGGGATGAAGAGGAAGGGAAAGGGAAGGGAGGAGGAAGCCTGGTGGACATTGACGTCGGGTCGTCCTTACTTCTGTTGGGGGAGTTCCAGAGCGTGGCAGAGGACTTGGACAGCCTGTTGTTAATGACAGGGTCCACCTGTCTCGGCAAGTTGACCGTGGAGGCCGAGCATCTGCCTGCACCGGAGAGAACGCAACAGACAACAACTGTTCACAAGGCGGCCCCAGCTGAGGGCTGACAAGGCCTCGCTCGGCCTGGATCTGGAGGAGACTCACCATTCTCTGAGGAACAAACTAGCTTCCCTTTAACATTCAGGAGGAGATTAATCTGAGTTTTGCGGGAAAAGGGGAGGGAAATTCGAGGAGAGTGTGGGAAGGGTGTGGTTATAGTTAGACATCACTGTACTTGAAGCTCCCTTCTGCTGCAGGAACATCACACAAGCGCTCTCTCACACACACTCGGGATCTTTCACGCTCGTCTCGACCTCAGCGTCACGGGTCCAACAGAGGCAGCCGTCACATGTTTGACGCCACTAACAGGCCGGTCTGAAAGGGGGAAATCATCTCACAACTCTCCGAAACACACACTTCACACTTCTGACCTAATGAAACATGTGCGTGACAGCTACCTTGGTGCTCGTCTTTCCTGCCTCTTTGATCGCTTTTAAATGGAGACAATTGGTCGGACGTTCGCTGAGGAATTACAATAGTTTAACGTCATTAATGAGTCTATCTGCCTCTGGTATCCACACCCTTCTGACAGCGAAACCCTCCACCAGCTATTTCCCTGAATTGCATCAGTTGGACCGGTGAGTCACGGTCTGTGTGCAGCCTCGCTCGACTTGAAGCCTCTGGGGTTTCTGCGAGGATGTGATATACGATATATATTCATGTCATTGTGTTCTGTTGAGGTTTCGTTGTTTGCTCGAGACTCACTTTCTCTGCGGGAGGTCTGGTTGAGTCCGCCCGCCCAGGACCACCTCTGCTGGCGGATCTCGGCCCACGTCTTCTTCGTCGACCTCTTGATGGCTGATTCATATCTCTCCTGGAGAAACACACAGTCAGCAGTTAGTCAGCGTTTGCAGACAGTTTATTATTAAAGTTAACACTAATCAAATGCAGAAAAATGACTATTTAAATGTATATTGTTTTATTAATGTGTCTCTATGCTGGAATTACACATGAAGAACGACGGCACTAGCAGCCAGTTAGCTTAGCTTAATGTGAAGACTGGAAAAAAGCTTTATGAAGAATTACTCAAATTAATCTTCTGTTTGTGGAGGAAATATCTGTTTGGTAGAGGAGCTTACAGCATGTGCGACTTGTGAGAAGGACGCACAAGAAAACCAAAAATAAATAGCCAAAAATGTTGAGAGCCACCGCTGTGATCAATTGCTGTTAACTCAATTACAGCCAAAAAAAATCTGCACTTCAGACCACTGGAAAACTGGCGGCATGCCTGTGCTTGGCATCACGACTGACACTCAAGATGGGAGTGAATCCTGTTACACAGGCAATTTTCCTGTGGTCAAAAAACTGCACTGAGCTATCAGGCTTGTATAAACACTGGCACGGAGCAGATTTTTCCACTTCAATTAACGCTAAATATTTTGGAGAGCGGGGCGCAGATCTTTGACCGGCAGTAAAAGAAATCTGTTTGTTATTGAACGTTCGCCCGCAGTCGTGATAACATCAATTACAGACCATATTAGCTCGGTGTCGATGCTTAGAAAACAAGCTTTTAAAATTGTATTGGTTTTGGTTTTGAGCTGCTGCATCTGGAGTTAAACTCTTTTTTTTTTTCCCGACCTTGTTCTTTTCTAGCTTCTGTCTCTGTTTCTCCTCCAGCAGAGCTCGACGTTTCTCGGCCTTCAGCCTCTGCTCCTCCAGCTTCCTCCTGCGGTCCTCCAGCTGGCTCTCCCTCAGACGTCGGGCCTTCTCCTCCTTCTCCAGCCACTGGGCCTTCTTCGCCGCTGGGGGAGGTCGTCACAGAGAGACAGAGGTTAAAATTCAGCCAAAGAAGCAAGATAGGGAAAGAGTGAGTAATGAAAATGACAGCAGAAAGTTAGGAAAAGTTGCTGAGGATTGCTGAGGTTTTTTTTTTAAATTCTGTTTTCCAAAGGATGAATAAAGAGCACGCTCAGCTACGGTTCCCAAGGAAAGATCCAGCACTAAAGCTGTATGAGTCATCCTCTGGGAATCATGAATATTTGAACCATATTTTGCGGCAATATAGTTTGTAGATGTGGCGATATTTTAATCGGTAAGTAAAAACTTTGGTGCCAGAGAAGAGTCAGGGAATCACTGAAATTTGATGATTCATCCTCTGGGGACCGTGACAATTTATACCAACTTTCATGACAATCCATCCAATAGTTGTCAAGACATTTAAATCAAAACCACGTTTAGGAGGAAGCAAAAGTCAGCAGGATTAATCATCTGGGAACCCTGAATGTCACCAATACGTCTTGTACATGACAAGATAATCAACTTGATAGGTATAAGCTTTGACGCTGGAGAAGAGTCAGAGAATCACTAAAATTTGTATGATTCATCCTCTGGGGATCATGAAAATTTGCACCAAATTTCATGGCAATCAACAATAGTTCTCAAGAGATTTCAATAGGTCTTGTACATGACAAGATATTGTACTTGATAGACTAAAATTGTATGATTCATCCTCTGGGGATCATGAATACTTGTACAAAATTTGGCTACAATACATTTAGTAGATTTGGAGATATCTTACTTGTTAAATAAAAGCTTTGATGCAAGAGAAGAGTCAGGGAATCAATACAATTGTATGATTCATCCTCTGGGGATCATGAATATTTGTACAGAATTTTGCCAATACCTCTTATAGATGTGGAGATATTGTACTTGATAGATATAAGCTTTGATGCTGGAGAAGAGTCAGAGAATCACTAAAATTTGTATGATTCATCCTCTAGGGATCATGAATATTTGGACAAAGTTTGGGGCTAATAACTGTGGTAGATTTGGAGATTTCTTACTTGTTAAATAAAAGCTTTGGTGCGAGAGAAGAGTCAGGGAATCACTAAAATTTGTATGATTCATCCTCTGGGGACCCTGAATGTTTGTACCAAATTTCATGGCAACCTGTCCAGTGGTTGTCAAAATCAATCTGTCTGAAACAAAGTGACAGACCGACATCAGTATCATTTGATCCGTGTCGCTTAAAGAAGCTAAAGCTAATAAAAGCCACGTAATCTCATAATGTAGCATTTAAAGAAATGTATTATTTTATTCCAAACTTCACATTGAACACTGTGTAATCACTTGAACTCTTGATAAGCCTCCACCATCCACATCCGAAACAGAACGGGTGGAGCAGATGGAAGACACTGTGTTCAGGACACTTTAATCCTGATCACAGTAAATAAGCAGAAGTTTCCTGCTGCGTGTTGCAGCAGCCGCCTCCAGCAGATGCCAGCTTTTCTTTGCACATTCGCTGCTGTGGCTCATTTCTTGGAGGGAACAATTACACAGCAATCAATCCTCTTAAATGAAAACGTCTTTAAGCTGGACAGCAGCTGTGTCGCTCTCTCCTCCATAGTTTAGATTTCATCATTAAGCCTGTAGGTTCAGATTCCTGTACTCTTACATCTCATTATATAAGTATAAAAAGGTGAAATTCTTGGGGTTTCAGCTCCTCGACATTGTAGCAACAACAGCAATAAAAGCAGTAAAACAGCAGTAAATAAAATGTTAAAAGATGCTGAATGAATGGTGATATTTTGGGTTACATGCTGCATCAAACCAAAGACACGTATCACCTCATCATCCGTGATGTTAGATGGCATGAGAAAAAGTTCTTAGTGGATTTACCTCAGCAGCGTTGTGAGGCAAAGACGTGTTTTGTGTTTAGTTCGGTATTTCTGCGGCTCATCGTTCGCTAATGAGCCAACGAGGCGCACAAGTCTGAGCCTCGCTGACAATAAGAAAGCCTCCTTCATTCCTCCATAAATCCAATTCGCGAAAAAAAATCCAATTATGTCAGCAAGCGTTCTGTGCAGCGGGACTGAAAAGTATGTCGGTTTAATGCTCGTCAGCGTGCTTCTTCACATTTCTGCAGAGGTTTCCCACGTCACAAAATATTCTGCTGTTACACAACAACAATGATAATTTTCGGATATATTTGTTTTGTAATTAACCCTTAAAGACCTGGAGCCTCCTGTATTTATTTCTGTAGGCATCACTTGATTCAGGAGAGACCCAATTTTACATTTGCCATGTTTGAGAAAGGATGAATTTAGCAGGATAATACAAAACTTTAAAAAGATTTACTTGATGTTTTAGACTCCCATCTGACCTTTATTTCTTTAGCAAGATGCAGCCATTTATTATAAAATTACCCTCAGAGCTTTTCAGTGAAAACCACTTGTAGTTGATACGTAAATTTTATGTCACGATTATCCAACAAAAGTCATGATATCATCCATCGCCCTGAAGGAAGAAGCTGCTTTAGCGTCCCAATCAATGCTGCAATGAGTCAATGCTGCAGAACTACGGAGGCCCTGAACGCCCAAACAAGACATGTGTGATACCAGGGGTGTCATGATTCTCCAAATCCACGATTCGATTTGACAACTGTCACGTATATCTTTCACGAGGTGCACTTGAACGCACCATGATCTCCCTGTCAGTGCACATTTCCTTCACCGTACGAAGCGATGTAGATTTCAGAGTTTAAGACGCGCACCTGAATGCACCGTGAAGTCCCTCTACGGAGATAAACGACACCAGAACACGTCAGAGATGCTCGGCAGAGTTTTTCATTAAATGGCCTGTCTGAGAGTCTGAGGAGATTTCTCACCAAACGGAAATTATGCCCACAATAGGTGCTTGGCGGACTCTGTTTCTGACTCTGACATATTCTTACGACTTACAAAATTGAAGGCTCATTTCAATCAATTGTCAGCTATATGTGATGCCACTAAAAAAGCTGAAAAACTCCTCTATACATGAGTGTTTAAAGTGTGTGGAAAGGATTAGCGGTTCTGAAGTTTTTACACGTTTTAGCACCGTAGATATTTTTAGGCGCCGCTGGCTCTCCAGGTCTTTAAGGGTTCAGGGATAAACTGACAGTAAACATCATATTTTTGTGACCTACATGCCGTTACGTGCGTACTGTTTTCAAACAAATTGCATGCTCCACATGAAAAGGGCCCAAACATGGTACCATGTAATCACAGGCTGCAGGAAACTTATCTCGCAGCAACCGAAGCTGAACAAACCTCGACTATTATCGACCGGCAGAAGTCCCCTTTAACTGCGCTGCTGCGTGACCACATTACCGACGCTAATGAAAGTAGTAATTAAATCTAATCTGTCTGAGAGGCCTGGTCTCAGCTCACGCTAATGACGGCTCATTTTTCACGCCCGTGGGACGTCTTCTGCAGGAAAACACCCGCCGAACCGCCCTCCGATTGGCCGCTCGCCGCTCTGGCCTACATCAGCAGGGTAGCAGCCTCCGTGTTTGAACCCTGGATATCGTCTTTCATGTCTCTGGGGTAGCGCAATATTTTTATAAGAGCGGAAAGTTTCATTCTGGAGCCACAAAGTCAAACCATGATTATAGGTGTGGGACGTGCACGCTGGGTGGGAATGTGGACGAACATAAAGTCGAATTTAAACACAACATGAGCGGATCATTTAAGGTTCCCCTCGCCAAATGATGACGGAAAAATAAATATAAAACATAATCGATTGATGGAGGGAAGAAGAAAAAGGCGTGGCTGTGTCAGGAGTTGTTGGATTATTCCCAAACGGCGTGACGCCGCGGACGCCGAGGGTTGTTTTTTTTTTAGTGAAGCCCTTACCTTGCAGCTGAGTTTGCTGTTCTGAAAGCCATGCGAGGAGAAAAACGATAAGAGACGACAACAACCGTCAGTCACGTCAGAGCAGAGTGACAGAGGAACGTTAATACATACAGAGAACAGAAGATGTTGCATGCGTCAAGTTGGTTACAACAAAGTCATGCATCACCGGCAGGAAACATCTCATTTGTTTGGAGTTAGTTTGATGTTACTGGATCACTTCTTACCGATGTATTTGGCTCGTTCCTCTCTCCGCTCCTTGGCAAGTTTCTGTCGCTGCTCTGAGGTCATCGAATCTGTCGGGGAGAAGAAAATATGAAGTTTATTTGATGATTCTTCCTTTTAAGACCAGATGTTTTTGGCCTCAAAGTGAAAACACAAAACTGACATATTATCTCCTTTGAAATTGGCCAACTTCTTCACATCTACGATCTCAAAGATAAATCTCATTTATCTCAGATTTCAGGTGAGGAACCTTCGCTCGCTCCCATCGAGCGAGTCAGTCGAGGTGGTTCGAGCGTCCGACGAGGATGTTTTCTCCCTCTAGAGGTTTTCTAGGAACGGCTCCAACTGAGAGGAGACCCGAGGCAGACCCAGAACACGCTGGGGGGAGGGGGATTACATGTCCCATCTGTCCTGGGAATGTCTCGGGATCCCGTCTGAGCTCGCCTGCTGCTGCCGCTAAGACTCCCGATGAGAGGAGGAAACGGCACACGTGTTGTGAAAAAGTACCTAATAATTGTGTGCGACATCTTGAAACAATGTCCTCGTCACGGTTTAAAGTGGAGCTGCTTTCAAAAGAGCCGGCGGCAACTTCTGTGGATTATCCAGCACTGCAGGGACACGTTTTAGTCAAATTTATAATAAATTCCCCGTGTTTATCGTGCTGTTTAACTTTTAAAGGTTAACTCAACAAAATGATAGTACAGACGGGTGATCAGTTAAAGGTTGTCATGGTCCCGGGTTTAGGTTTAGTGGTTTCAAACTAGGTTGGAATACAAAATTAGTTTAGTATTTTGCTCCTGGATTCTCGGCAGCTTATGTTTTTTTGTCGCCTGCCTTCATGTCTGTCTCTCTCCAGGTACTCCTGCTTCCTCACAATGTCCAAAGACATCCAAGTTAGGTTACTTGGTCACTCTAATCGCCCACAGGTGTGAGCATGAATAGCTGTTTGTTGCCAGACGTCAGCTACGATTGGCTCCAGCCCCCCGCGACCCTGATAAGGACGAGCAATTACAGAAAATGGAGGGTTATTAAAGCTTGTTTTTGTTTCTGTAACCGGCCTGTTTGGGGAATTCTGCCACATAGAGAAACTCTAATTGTGTGGGTTGATTTCACTTTAGGTCATGTGTACAAATCATTATATAAATTGTTTTTGTATTTTGGCTGAGCTGAGCCTTTAATATGGTCCAGACACTGGTATAAAACTTGTTAACAGACTTCCATCGAACAGCGAACAGGAGGATCGTGCTCTTTTTTGTGGCGTTCTCTGTCCTGATTGGATAAAGCGAGCAGGGATACAGATACCTTTACTGCATGAGCAGAGGGAGGAGAGAACACAGAGCTACTTCACACTGATTTTAATAGATAATAACACTTGACAGCAGCTTTAATGTATATAAAAACCTACAGAAGGTTCTGGTTCAAGGTCAAAGCCGCTCCGTCTCTCCGTACACTGACGATGTTAAACTCTCTGGTTGCTCAGCTGTGACTTGTTTCTTTTTCAGCCCTTCTCATCTGCAGTGATAACGAGAAACGAATCCTGCTGCACTTTCTGCGACGCGAGGATCCGTGTGACTCTCTCCGCCTTCAGCTGTGAAAAGCCACGACGGAGGAGCTGCACACACACACACACACACACACACACACCGCTGCCGATCGCTCGGACCCCTGGGGTGACCGCCGAGCCCCGTCTTCTCCGCGCTATGTAATATGCATGCCGCGCATTCTCGACCAATCGCCGAGGCCCCTGCGGCACTTCGGCACCGTCGCCATGGCAACCTGATTCTCCTCCCTCCCTCCCCACCTTCCAGAGAGTTTCTTACTCCTAGAGTGGCTGTGGACTTCAGTCTGGCTGATATGCAGACACCATGAGGCGAAGAGAGAAGCTCCATGGAGACGTCGCTTAATGCATCAGGCCCTCCACCCTCCTCCTCCTCCTCCTCCTCCACCCTTTACATCCCGTCTCCCCCAGAGCAAATGACGATTTGGCTTCCAGCCACCACCATCTGTGCGGTGGGAGTGACTCGATATACATCGAAACTTCCATCAGGACGGAAAGTGTGCGAACGCTTTTATGTTTTGAAGCGTCGACTGCGGCTTTGAATCGAGGTCAGACATGAAACGCCGAGGATCAAAACACCATCGTTAACGGCCTCCTTTCATGCTTTTAACACCTTTTCGAGCGTTTCTGTTCAGGCGCCGGAGCGACTGAGCGATTAACGCAGAGCAGGTTTTGATCAGAAGACAAACGGGCTCACGGCAGCGTGAGAAAATGCTGACTCCACATTTTTACACCTCATCAGCTATTAAACAGCTAATACCTTTGGGGGGGAACAGGACAGTAAATGAACCAGTTTGTAGCAGAAAAAAGGGGAAAACTGCAGCATTTTCTTCGATTTCCAATTTCAATCAGTGGAGAAAAGGCTTCATTTGTTTGGTGTTCATTCATCATCATGGCGGTCATGACCTCGCATTGTGTCTGGTTGATTTTCATTCAAATTGAGCACCAATATCTCCCGACTGCATCGCTCTGCCTTAATTACCTCCTGATATCTGGAACCATCCTATCTGATCACAGCAGCTCTGCTGTCTGCTCAGTCGCTCAGAGAGAAGCGTATTGTTTCAAAGATCAACAAAACTGCTGCTGAGAAATCAAAGCATTGATATATTCTTTTTGAGTCTGTCTTTCTTGGCTTGTTTGGCTGCTTTGGTCTTAAAAACAAGAACAAACTCGTCGAGCGGTGCCGTGAGATTACTCTGTGATGATCTCAACATCCCTTAACTTCCTTTATGTTTTGAGTTTCAGAGGCTTCCATCAGAGCGAAGGTTTAGTCTCTAGATACATGACCTATATGATATATGACGGCTGTGGCTCAGGGGGAGAGCCAGCGTCTTGGTCTGCATGTCGAAGTGTCCTCGGGCAAGATACTGAACCCCGAACTGCTCCTGATGTGCTGGTCGGCACCTTGCATGGCAGCCACCGCCATCAGTGAATGAATATATGAATTACTGTAAGTTGCTTTGGACAAAAGCATCTGCTAAATGTAAATATATAATCACAGTGTAGTTGGTTTTCCCAGTTTGGTGTGGACGAACTTGACTGGACTACACACAGGCCTGATCTCAAACCCATCCAGCGCCTTTTGGATCAACGGGAGCGGTTTGTTATCCGGGCCTTATCACCCGGCATCGATGTGATCTGATCACTAATGCTCTGGCAGCCGAACGGGAACAAGTTGCTGCAGCCAGCAGCCACAACCTGAAGAGCGGAGGCTGTTAAGCTCCGGCTCCTGACTGCCAGACCGAATCCGTTCTGCGGCAGGTTCAGGTTGTATCCGCTTGATTGATTTTTGGAAGTGTGGCCGGCGAAAAAAATACTGAAATCGAGGCTCTGAGGACAGAGGATGTCTTTCACTGTACAGATTGTAAAGTACTGAGGCAATGGGATTTTGATTTTGGGCTTTATACGGATTTGATTTGATTTGATTTGATCAAATGAGATATTTTGCAAATCAGATTTAAAACCACATCAAAGGTGGTTTGAATGTGATTCAAATCAAATTTCTAAATCGCTCTGGCCGCTCATATCGGATTGAGATCGTCTTTTTTTGTCTTTTGATGTCAAAAACCAGAGTCAGGTAAGTGCATCAGAGCGGCTGAGAGGACTCCATGAGGCCATGAGCGAGCGGAGGGATATGAAAGACAACAGGTCTGCTCTGCGTCTTGACAGCTGCTTGTTTGGAGGGTGGGATGATGGATCGCCGCTCCTCTCAGCCACATCACCAGCGTACGTAGTAACTGACAAGTACGGCGTTACCATGGCAATGCTTTAAGGCACAGTTTCTGAATATGGTCTTTGTGCATTTCTGAGTTGTTTTCACATATTTATAAAGCACCTGGACCTGCAAAATCTGACTTTCTACAATTTGGGACCTTTAAATTCTCATGTGATTTTTTGCCTTGTTTCCGTTTTGGACTTCTTCTCCTTATACGACAGATGACGAACAGCAAAACCGTCCATAACTGCACCTTTCTTGGGCTGAGGGCTGCTGCTGTCGCCCGGGGTGGATGGCCTGACGTCTGTCTTGGAGGAGGCATCTGTCTTGCTGGGGGTCTCCGTCTCGGGGCTGGAGTCTGTTTTAGGAGAGAGGTCCGCGAAGGCCGAGTCGTCTGAAGTCAGAGGGTCCTTCCCCGAACACTTGTCCCCATTCTGGATGGACTGAGACGCCGTCTGCAGGGGCAGAGCTGGAAGACAGGAAGTGAAATCAAACTGATTAATAACAGATAGAATTTATACCTGAGACACCTGATGCTTTACCAGCCTCGTCACCTATGTGCCGTCACTGTCTTGCTGTCGTGTCGTTCAGCATCAGCGCGCAGCCTCCGCTAAACGCTCGTCACTTTCTCCTCGTTAACACTCTCGACTCATTAGAAAATCACCAACATCTCTTTAACACGCAGTTCACACACACATCAGGCGAGACGCAGCAGAGGCGCCACGCTCCTCCCTCCGTCCCTGAAGGATCGTAAAAGCCTCCTGTCGACAACAAACCAGCAGCAGGTGAGACACCAGCGCGGGAACAAACCTCAGGAATCAGCCGTGTAGCCGAACAGACACATTCAGAGAGTAAAATCACAACGGAGGAGCTGAGCCACACACTGAATTCTCCTGAAGGGGAAGAAGGAATCATTGGAGATCTGAAAAGACGAATGCTTACATAGTGATTATCATGGGGAGAGTTAATGATAATTGGCTTAATTACTCCCATAGAGCCACTTTAACTGATGTAGAAATCCCTCGACTTCACTGTGAGGCTCAAAGCTGGAAAAATAATCAAAGTTATGTAAATGTTTTTGTAAAAAGTGGGTAAATTAACTTCAGTACATTGCTGGAAGTTGTTAGACTGCGAGACAAGTTGACCAAACAATTCAAATAATTGCTTGAGTTTAGTTTTGAGAGACAAGATGTAAGAAAAACTAAGTTTTAGGCCTCGTTTACACCTGGTATCTAACACATGACCTGTCTCTGGATGCTTCGATGATGACATCTTTGGGTTGGGTGCTCTGATTATTTCATTATTTCTAATCCACAATCCGCTTTTCAGGCAAATCATAAAGACTGAATTATTATTTCTGACACCCTGCGATCATGTTTCAGTCTGTTTTTGTGGAAGAGAACTTGCAGCTGCTGTCACGACTTGTAACTTGTGTGGGGTTAAATTTAGTTTGCAAGAGTCCTTTCGACATAGTGGGCAGATTTCCTCCTTAAGAACGTGATCATGCTGTACAGATGTCATTTAAACTTGGCTGAGAAGATCCAGATGTGGTCGAGCCGGTCCAATTTCACAGTGCTGAGTGTTGAGCGAGATACAGATCACATGACGCTGCCTCAGTATAAAGGCTCTATCGGTCTAAGACGCCTCTTTTCAATCAGCTAAAACACGATTACAACGTCAACGTGTCACAACACAAACATTCTCACTCTCGATGTGAACGTTTTATCAACGTCTTTTTCACCAGCGACTGTTTCTTTAAATGTCTTTTCATTGTAAAACATCTTTTCTGGGTTGTATCAGACTTTATATTTGTGTTTATCAAGTCTGATTTATGTGTCCAGGAGACATCATACAGCAGTTTTCACCGGCTGTGTCGCACTCCCCATGACTTGAAAACTGATATATGGATTGAAAGCTTCTGACTCCACAGATGAATCAATAATGAACATATCAGTACTTGCAGCTTCACACTGAACAGCATGTTGAAGCCTCCATACGTCTGTGTGAAAACTAACACGAGCATCCACACAGATCCGGTCACGAGGCCCCGGCTTCCTGACCTCTGACCCTCGCGGATCGTGACAGCGAGGCAGCGAAAGACGCCGCAGAGCACACATCCTGTTTAATCCCGCTCCGACTTTGTCTTTACGCCCTGCTGATGCCGAGTTCAGCTCCTCGTCCCGGCCTCTCCCCTCCCTTTATCCCCCGTCTGGTTGTCACGCTGAAGAAGCCGGTGACAAACTGAGCAGAGCTGCAGTGACGCGTGGAGGAGGAGGAGGAGGAGGAGGAAGAGGGGGGCAGGAAGAAGAAGAAGAAGAAGAAGGGACAATTTATACACTTCTTCAAGGACGTGTGGAGAGTGAGGAGGGAGATTAATGGGGAACGGAGAGCTGGAGGACAAAAGTGGTGCAGCAGAGGGGAGAAAAGGGAGCGTAGGGTTTAAAAAGACAAAAAAGGGAGGCGAGATAAAGACAGTACGAGCCGCAGAACTAATGAGACAGGAGCTCAGAGACGGCGAGGCGGGAAGGTGAGAGGCTGCAGGCTCGAGGCCAGCGCTCCTCTCTCCTCTCCAGTCCAGCCAACAGTGGGCAGATGGAGCGTGACGCTCTCCTCAGGCCCGTCCAAACGCTCACCGAACCACATAAATCACAGATTAACGCCGGGCTCCTCTCCAAACCGTCCCGGCTGTACCTCAACAAGGAGCTTAATGCACAGGTCGCACCGTAGAATACTAATGGAGGATCAACGGTGCGAGCCGGAGCCCCGTGAGTGTTTTGATAAGAAAAGATGAAGGACTCGTGTTCAAACACAACGACACCGCTTCTACCTGATGTTGAGAACAGGATTAGGATTTGGGGCAAAAAGAGGATTGCGGCGCTCCTCCTTTCTTGAGGGAGATTACTTGTTCAGCGAGCGTGGCTGACTTTTTGAATTTGATCAGTTTTTTTACGAGCCGTACATGGCCGGAAGAGACAACGAGGCCTCCGAATTAGGAACGATTCGGTTCGGCTGAACTCCCAGTATTCAAAATATTCAATGGAGAAAAAAACTGAAGGAGCTGAAAGAAAACAAGTCGGACGCGTTCAAAAAGGCACATTAACATTCTTCTTCGAGCAGATTTCAAGCCATGTTTTACTGCCACTGTTACCACGCTTACGTAAGAAATATATTTATAATTCGGTCAGAATTTGTGGAGAAGGCATTGTCAAAAAAACAGACTACTCAAAGGGCCAGAACACACCGAAGCGACCTCAAAAACTCGAACACAACGCAAAGACTCCAGCTGAAAGCCGACAAGCTCGTACAGCTCTGCTGAAGGCTGACGACTGCGGATATGCAAACTGTTCATTCATCCTCGCTAATTTAGCCACTTCAAATCTAGAATATGTCGGATAAAAAGCTGGAAATAGCACCGACGAAGGTTAACACATAGAGTTTATTGTGCCGTATCTAACATGTGAGTAAATCAGGTACCGCTGTGATAAACTGCACAGAAGAGACTCCAGAACAAAGGCAGAGGACGAGATCCCTCATATGACTCTGAAGTTTGTCTCTAACTAGTTATTACCACGAGCGAGGCTTTGGGTGTGTCCGCTGTGTGCTGTCTTGCATCTAAACGTTGGTTACTGTAAGAGAGGAGCGATGATAGGTGTCGTGTCGAGGCTGGACCGCAGAGAGAAATCCTTCTTCTCACAAATGGAAAGTTGAATTCAAGAGAAATAAAACATGAGACTTAAAAGATTAAATACACTCAGCGGCTTCACTGAAAGTATTACTGGACGACTTTATGAGTCACTTTTCTACATGTGCGACTGTTAAACTGCACTGTGTAAATATATATACACTTGTGTTCGTAATGGCCACATGTTCAGTTAAAGCTGCTTAATTTGACTTTAAGTGAAAAAAGGAGACAGAAATGTGTCCAAAAACATCCAAAAGAAAGATAAAACGCAGCCGTTTCAAAGCGTCTGATAAGGCTTCGTTAATCACAGCTACAATTAAAATCCTTTTATTATTTTAACAAATATTATTATTACATTTATTAGTCGAGATTAGAGGTTTTCAAACTGGGAGGTTCCCCAGGGGTGTGTGACGAGGCTTATCAACACACCCGGCTGACAGAAGCAATTAATGTCCTTTAAAAAACCCGACTGCCAATTTGAGTCAGAACGCACAGACATGACAATCAAAGAAAAAAGATTCTTCTTACAACTGCAGAACTTGCCTTAGAATTATCATGTTTTTAAGTTTTCTTCAGTATCAAGATAATCCAGTGATAGCTGTCTGTACATTCATGGGTTAACCACAAACAGGAACTGCTAATAGCTAATTCGGCTTACTTTAAATGGTGCCAATTCGCCCAAATATAACAAACTACAGGGCTTATTATACAGCATGTATACACATATAGCTCAGTGAATCCATGCCAACATTATACCTCTTGTTTTTATCCCCCAAAGCATTATGGGGGATATAAACTACATCATCGTCCATTGTGAAAAACATCCTCAAAATCTGCTTGGAAGTCAGAGAAAAAAGAAGCGTCTCACAGCTGCAGAACTTGCCTTAGAATTATCATGTTTTTAAGTTTTCTTCCGTATCAGCGTAATCCGGTGGTAGCTGTCCGTACATTCATGGGTTCACTGCGAACAGGAACTGCTAATAGCTAATTCGGCTTACTTTTAATGGTGGTAATCTGCCAAAATATATATGAAATATAGAGTAGTAAACCCGGATATGTAAGATTTACCTCATTTAAAGAGCTACAGCCATTGACAGTCATTACAGGTGAAATTCAACTACCGAGTTAATAATTTATTTCAAATTATGATAACAACAATAATAATATGGGTTAGTACATTTTGTTTTATGCAGCCTTAATATTAACAGACATGTTTTCAGTGGTGTCCCTGCAACAACAGAGCGGATCCACGCAGGCTTGCAGTGACGCGTGTTCAGTGTCGAGTCAACAAGTGTGTCTTATCGCGCCCGATCAGCCATTCATGTGACAGGCTCCGTTTAACACAGAAACACAAATTCAGCACGATGTTCACCCGTCTCTCCCCCCCTTTTCCCTCGTCCCTCCGCTGCCATCTCAGGTTTCTGTGCCACTGTGACAGACTCCGGGTTTATAAATAGCGTTAAGCACCATACTGAGAATGTCGGCCATAAAAGGGGCTGGCTTCTGTCGAGGCACCTTGGGACGGCACAGCGACCACAAACTGCAGCATGTGGTGCACCAGATTTACTGGACAGGCAGAGGAAGGGGGGGGGCACACACTTAACTTTGCCTGTCTGCGGGCCACATTGGCTGATAAAACCCAGATCCATCTGGCATGAAAACTGTGTTAACCAATAATAGAATAAAACAGAGACGGACGTCCAATCAGAGCTGGTAACCTGCCAACCTGGGAGCCAAATTTAGCCACATTAAACCTCAACCACAGCTGAAAATCACCAGTGATGGTCAGGAGAAATATCTGCTAACCCTTAGATGCTCTCACAATGTCTTCCCTCAGACGGACGCTTATACTTTCAGTTTGAGTACACTGCATTTCCCAGAACGAGAGGCTCCTGGGAGGCTGTGTGAAAGCAGTGGGCTGGGGATGAACTCAGTGGTGTGAACAATGTGGAAACAGCTGTGAAGGCATAAAAATATCAAATAAAATGGATTAAGTAATGTGAGTAATGTCGTGGCGTTGTGCTGAAGTACAAGACAATTGTGTAAGAGCCTCACAAGAATCTCTGCTCCACTCACAATACGCACTTCATCGATTTATGACGGAGGTGAGCAGCAGATTTATATGAGCCCGGTTTAAACGATCGATAGCACATGGTCTAAAGCACATGGCACGAGTGCGTTTAGGGCGTGTCCAACTTGCTTTTGCTCGTTAGGCGCACGGCACAAAGCAGTTGTATTCAGACTCTTAATTAGTCGAGGGTGTGTTTTGGGCGTCATCAGTGTGTCATCTCGCATTCCCTTCAAGAGCCGGGTCCACCAGGACCTCGTTGGTCTGTGGCGCCGTCACTTTCTGCCGACTCAAAATAGCAATTTGCCGTCAATGCACCTCATTTTAAGACCAACGAGCTCAGGGCAATGACACAGGAGTAAGATAGAGTTATTAGACTTTTCTTGAACTGTTCTTCTTGCTGTCAGAAGGTCGCCATCATTGTTTCAAGTACGAAGGTGTAGAACGTGTCTGTGCTGTCAACATCAAAATTGTAGGGAACCTTTTATAAATTATTTTGTTGACCTTATATACAGTATATCAATGAGGGTAAGCTGAAGAACATAACATTATAACCTTCAATATTAACAATAAAATGACATCAAACTCTTTCTCTCCCTGCACCTCCATCCACTGGTGGTAATATACATGTATATTCTGGAAGTCCTCTGCTGTAACATAACAGTACATTTCATCCATCTACCTCAGAATATGTGTATCTATTAAACAAGGTTCTTGCTAACATATAAAAAGTGCAGCATCCCTTTTACTTAGTCTTTTTTCTAAAGGTGGAGGGGAGCAGAGCATGTTGTGTGAAGCAGGTCAGCCTCTATTGTTTGGAGTTATGTGCATGAGAGCGCCACTATGTGAACGACAGTATGTGGGTATGTGAGAGTGTGTGTGTGTGTGTGTGTGTGTGTCTTTGTGATGAGTGGGACATGTTGGATCTGGGTCAGGCCGACCTCAGGAATCCCTGGCATCCACATGCACCCGTGCACATGTTTATACAGCGAGCGGGTGTCTTCTGTACGTTATCTGGCCTGCATGTGCCGAGGAACAGAGAGGATTAAAAATCGCCCAAAAAGAGGAGAGATTAAACACCCGTGACGTCTTGTTGATTCTACTCAGATTAAGTGACTCCAGGAATTTTGCAATATTCCGACCAAAAATAGAGATTTTGATAAGTTTACAACCGGCCGTCTGACTGCTTTACACGGGGTCAAAGAGCACGCGTGTCCTTGATGGACGCCTCCACAACCTCTTCCTGTAGGGATGGAAAGAAAAAAACGGAAACGCTCTCGGGCAAGACGTATCCACGCCCCAGGGAAAAGCAGAGGAAGAACATTCCTGGGAGAGAAAAACAACAGCCAAATCACAGGCCTCTAGTTTGGATGTCTGGACAGATAAAACCAGTGAGTGAGATTGAAATGTTCACAAAATAAAATGACTTGGAAAATAATCATGTTTTACACCAATTTATGCTTCAACTGATCTGATCTGTTGTCAGTCGTACTAAACTCATAACCCTCAGCTTCATCTCGTGACAAAAAACAAGGTCACGGAGTCCAAATTCAAGCATGCATGATACAAAGAGAGCCCACAAACAGAATGTCAACCAACCGCCGGGAAAAAACTTCAGGCCTCACGCGAGCAAATGCTGCACGAACCTCTGAATCCCCCTCAGATTCTGCTTCATCGCTGCGCTGCGAGAGGTCACCGGACCAACAGCTGTGTTTGTGATGAGCTCCAGGTCTCAGCAACAACAACACGCACGGCTACTAATCACTGTCACAGGAGAAGGAAATGTGGCTCCTCTGTGATGAGGAACGAAGAGAAACCTCTGGGATTCAATTACAGACCACGTACCCTCAGAATGACTGTGTGTGTTGTGTTGTCAGCTGTTACGCTGCATTTTCTCTTTGGATCACTGAATGTGCAGGTTTGGCTGAAAGTGAAGAGATGTTTGTTCCCCGAGCCACGTCAAGGTTTCCGTTCGGTGCTTAGTCATCTTAACCGTCTCAAATGTCGCACAGATGTGGACAAAATAAGGCTTCTCATTTCTAACCGACATCCAAGGATTTCATGACTGAAAATGACAACCAGCATTAGCAGATTTTATCAGCCGCAGGTCGCTAGCAGAAGCTCAAGCTACAAGTGAGCTGGTTGATTTCTTAATGTTCCCAGATGACTTGTTTTAAATGAGAACCCCGTAAAAAGGGTTATCTAGCTGATAGACGAGGATTTCATCATCTGAAAAGCAGATTTGATCAGCTGCAGCGAGTTAGCATAACTAACTGACTAAATTTAGCAGGAGTTGCTGAACTTGCTAGCTTAAGAGAGATCATCGTCATGACAACTGATGTCATGAAATAAAATTTGACATAACGTGCAATCAAGTACAACAAAAAAAGGCATTTTAGCAAGAAAAATAACATTTAGTTTGAATAAATCTAAGCTAAGCTAAGTGATATGCTAATGTTGCGGCCCTTGCCTTCAGAAACAACTCTCAGTGCTAGGCTAGTTAGCTGGACATGCTAACGGTTGCAGCTCACTTTAGAGCAGATTAACACGAATAAATCAGCGTACGCAAGAGCAGCCTTATCAAGCGACGGCTTAAAATCTTCAGAAGTTTAGTTAACAGGTCTGTGTATCATATTTATTTACAAACAACATTAGCATCGTTGCTCAAGCTAGTTAATCTGGCTAAATTTGGTAGCTAAACTTGCTAGCTTTAAAGAGGAAGGGGTATGTGATTGGCTGAACAATGACAACACGACTGTCATGAAAAGTAAGATTATGAAATCAAATTTGACATAAAATGTGTTACTGAGAAAAACAACATGATGGAATAAAAAACAGATGTTTGAAAAATAGTTATAAAAAATTCATCTATTATAAAAACACCACCATTGTGTTTGAGTGGCTGCAGAAACCTCAGAAAGAAAAGACATCTAACATTATCTGCACGAGTCGAGGCTGAAAAAGGTCATTTGAACTGTGACATAATATATAAACGATATTGATTAACGCAGCTTTAATAGAATCGTCTAAAACGAACAACATCTGGATTTAAACCAGGAAATTATCTGCTCAAAGAAGACACCGGATGCCAGCTTTCAGTTTTTGTTTCTAAATTTATCTTTTTTTCCCGTCTCTCTTACTCTTAACGCAGTCGCCATGCTTCTGTTTTGACCAGATCAGCAGTTCGAGCTCGTTCTGCACAGCCTTGCAGATTGCGTCAATGACTGTTAACGGAGAGCCGCCACTTTACTGTAATTGCCTTCAGCGTGGAGCTTATCCCACCCTGTGGTAACCTGTGTTTATTCACATCATGTGGCCTGCCTGCCGTTGCTATATCATGGCGATGACTTCATGATGATGTCACGGCCGAGGAAGTGAAACTCCATGACTACGGCTTCAGTCACAACAAAACAGCGCCTGAGCTATTTTCTCTCCGTCTTTTCTCAGCACCTGCCGTTTATAAAAAATGGTTTCATAACTCTCCCCTCTGTTCTCGCCGCCTCACCTTTGACCTCATTATTTAGTATCAACCTTGAGCCGCCGGTGGAGAGAGGAAAGAGGAAAAAGTGAATAATAGATGATCCATATATGATTCATGCCCGGCTCTGTTTTATGTCTGTGTGACTGGGTAACCCACTTCTTTGTGGTTAAAAGCTCCTCTTGAGATCTCTCCTGTCTGCAGCGGAGTAACATCCTGTTGCCCGCCCCTCGTCATCCTGACTGAATCTGTTTTAGCTTTTATCTTCAGACGCGTACACTCTCCGTAGTACTTTTTGAAAATACTTTTAGTGGCCTTTCGTGTTCCTGCCCTGAATTCGGAGACAGGAGGCGGGTTGAGAAAACGAGAAAGTGCTCCTTCTTGTTGGTGTTCACCGTTAAAAACCAGCATCTTGTGTCAGGATCAGTCGAAATCTTGGTCGTTTGGAAGCAGAAAATACGTCACATGGCTTGTATATGTAACATTTGTGATTTTTGGACTCAGGTATCATCTCAGCACCACTGAAGCAAAAAACGTCTAAATAAAAGTGGCGATCATGTCAAAGTAACAAGCGGTTACATAACACAGAGACTCGTGAAACAAAGGACAGAAAAGAAAAGCAAACCGTGATCCAAAGTAACAATGAGTCTCTCTGCAGCTTGTTTATTTGTCTCTGAACCGCAGACCACCAGACTCCCTCAGAAACTGACCGCTGACACCAAATTACAGACCGTCTTCTCTTTTCCTTTATTTAACTATTTTTCAAGAGAGACCTGGCCAAGAACACAGAGTTCACTCCTCTTCCTCTACCTCTTTCAGCTACTATGCGACTCTAACGGAGAGCTTGTTCTGTTTGTGATGGAAACCTCCGACACAAACATCAGAATCAAGTGTATCATGTATAAAGAAGCTCAGCTGCCCTGCCACACTCTTGCTTTGGACTCATAAAGTAGGGCATAACTGCGTCTGGCTGACTCACGTTGACCTGGCAGCGGCAGAGGTGTGATGACGGACCAAGTTTAATCTCAGCTGAGGTCTGATTTCAGCGCCGCGTGTTCAGCCTGGACACGGCAAACAAATGAAGCTGGAGAAGTGAATTACCTTCACAACAGATAATTTAATATTCTGCTGAATGTCTATGAGGGTCTACGCAGTTTATTAATATTACATTGTTATCGTATCCTGGCTTTTGGACATTGTTATGTCCTGATATGACATAAGTGTTTTCTTCTCCTGGTTTTAAAAGCTGCATTACAGCAAAGTGATGTAATTTTCAGAGACTGTTCCACTTCATCAGTCATTATACCCACATTACTGTGCTAATATGACACTGATTTGATACCGTCATAACTTTCCCTTCCGATAGCAGCCTGTTCGCTCTCTTTACCCCCAAGTTTAACCCGACAGGAGCAGCTGCCGGCCAGTCAGGAGGGACTGCAACAGCCAAAGAGAGCGGTGTGTTTACTGGGGAAACTACAGCACCGCTGCTGAGCACAAGCCGGAAATCTCTCCCTTCTTAAGTCTTAAGGCATTTATTACATACACACATTGCAACACAGAGACACAGTTGCTATTTGTAAATACCCTGAGTTACTATATAGTCTTTAGTCTTTACGTTTTGGGGAATAGTTTTAATTTTTAATGCACTTCTTTTTTGCAGTCCAGTATTGACGTCTTGACCCTTCTCATTCATGAAGCAAAGCATAAAACATTAACCGTGAAGCAGATTGATCCAGTTCTTCATTTGATAAGTTAGATGAAGGTTTCGGTTCTGCTTTCACAACAGCATGAACTCTGCACTGTTTTCCTTTAAAAACATCGGATATTAAATCCAAAAAAACCTAAAATCTGGCAACCAGGAATGTATGTTACGTCAACACAAAGCCTTCCAGACGAGAGGCAAAACCTGACCTTCTTTTTTTTATCCTGAAGAAAAAGCTTTTCAAGGATGATTTCGGAGCATAAAAGGGCACAATGAGCTTCCAGCAGAGTTGATGCTGCTCATGTGTGTGTGTGTGCGTAAGGGAAGAGGCAGAGTGGCGTCATCACGGGAGACTGCAGAGGTAATCAATCGACTGGTGCAGCAGGAGACGCCGCACTTCTAACTGATTCAAAAACAGCCGTCTGGAGAGCAGAAAACATCCGACGCACCACATGACGGCGTCGTCCCTACACGACAGACGTAAAGATTGTCTTCGCTCGCTGTTCGGACCTGTTTAAAGTCCAGATCATACATGACGTACATTTTATTATATGTTTTGTTGTCCTGTCTTCAAGATTAAATGTGGTTGCGGTCTTTCAATCGCATCAGCCGTCTAATATTAGAGCCTGTGGGTCCTGTGACCGAGACGCTGTGTGCTGAGTGACGTCTGTGTGTGATTGTGTGCACACACACTTCAAAGCGGGAGGACGGGTGGTGGGGGGACGCATCTGTTAGTGATTCCCCCGGGGTCGGAGGAAGACATCAACAAAAACATCCAGTACCTACTGCAAGGCAGTGTGGGTAATGGACGGACAGGACAGGAACCAAACAACGAATTCAAAGAAAACCTCGCTATCATGCGGAGAAGTTTCCTGAAATGATACGAGACTTCTTCTATCTCTTCCAAGGAAGACTTTAATGTGAGGTCGCCTGCGAAGAAGCTCCTGTTTAACACTTATGATGAATTCAGCTGAATTAATATCGATCAATTAATTTTTTATAGACGGCCAACGCCCAAGGACTTAAAATCTGCTGCAGGGTAAAGAAAAGGGAGAGAGAGGGGTTGGCCTCCGGGCGAGCTAGAAAGGCCCTGAGGACACAATCAATACTCTGCGTTGTGTGTTCATCAAAGTGAATCTGCAGCTGAAATATTGAAGCTTCGGTCAAGTGCAGAGCAGCAGAGAATTAATGTGACGGGTCCCAGTAATTACAGCTGGAGGTCCGACCTCAGAACTCTTCTGGTACCGACTGCAAAGTGTGTGTGTCAGCGTCAAGAATCAAATCCGACTCATCAGGATTGAAATCTCATTCACGGCTGCAACAACTAGTTTTATAACCCTGATTAACTCTAGTCAAATAGAGATCAAATGTTTGTCCAATGTTCGAGACAACTAGTTTATCCAATTCAACCAACAGTCAAAAAACCTAAAGATTTTCAGCAATTTTTGGAACAAAAAATCAATTATTATTAATCAGTTACTTACAAAAATGCTGACGATCACCATCCTTTCATCTTTAAATAATCTTTGATCAAAACATTCCAGATTAAAATCCCAATTTTGCCGATTTTTGTGTCAAGAAGACTTTTAACATTTGAGGATTTGGTCTCTAAAAATGATTGAAATCACTAATAATCATTAATTATTGTTATCGACAGATATGACATCGGTCTTCTGGGTGAAATCCTTGCGATCAACCCCGACCTCCATCCTACTTGGTCTTTCTCGCTCCTTATACAACGTCCCCTCACATTTTCTTACGTGTGGTATCTGAAAGCATCTGTTTTTAATCAATAGATAGGAGTGGTGAATCACCTGCAGACAAAAATTGGACGCAATTTGAAGTGTTTTTGCAGGCACATTGAAGCGACTGGGCTGGAAACAGAACGAGGTCAGCACCTCCTCGTTAGCTCTATAACAGTCCCAGATGTGTAGGTGTTACTACAACGACTGTAAACTATTAAATGTGATGTGACAGTTCCCTTTATGACTCCCCTCTGCCTCACACCGTTACCCAACAGGATTACGCTCCAAACAGGATTATTAATATCAATGTCCTTTATTCATGACTTCTGCTTTTTTTGAACGCCGGATACGGAGGGGAAACATGACTAATGTGTGCATAAGCTCTCAGGAAGTTTCATCCTTTTCCTCCTTCTTCACTCCGCGGCAGAACGGAGCATTTCCTCTCTGATCCTGTGCGAGCGGTTAGCGTCACGGCTCTGATTTATAGCATCTGGTCGCAGAGATCGCTGACGTGGAGTGTGTGTGTGGGGGGAGAGGCGCCCTGGTCTGCTCCGTCTCCTCCTCCTCCTTCTTCTTCTTCTTCTTCTTCTTCAAGGATCCACTCAGACCACAACAACCCGCCTCAAGCCTCGACTCCCCGTCCAGTTTCGCAGAGTCATTCCAGCTGATCCCCGTCCACACCCAACGATTTCGGCGAGGCGCTCTGCTCTCCCACCCCGCCATGTGCGAGCATTCGAGGCCCCCGGGCCGCATTCTAGACTCAGCTGGCAGAGCTGTGAGAACTTGAGCCCCGTCTGACTGAAGCAGCTGAGAGCAGCTCCGTCTTTTAGGTTTCTGAGTTTCAGTTTTGCCCTCAGAAGCAAACAGAAACAGTATTAAAAACTCTGCGGTGATGCAGCTAATCAACGAATTCTGTTTATGCCCCTCTGAAGCTTCCCATCGTCATGCCGCATATACGCAGTTTTGATCATATAGGCGACATTTACCTTTACTCCAATTCAGTTGAAATTCTTAAAACAATAGTTCCTTCAATTCAGAAAGAGGTAGACAAAAGAAGGGAATCTCATTTCTGGGGGTACAGATCGATGATTTCGTTGCGCAAAAAGAAAAGACAACTGTTGCTAGCCGCTTAAGCTATATAAGCTGTGTAGTAGTTAGCTAGCTAATTAAGCTAACACCTTAGCGACGTGAGTAGGTTGAAACCATCCGTCCCTGACTGACTTAAATGTTTCCAGCTGACTTGTTTTAAACAGAAAATCATGTAAAATTGTTTTAAAACGCACTTGAACGACTGAACATAAACAATATCACGCTAATGTAAAGCTGCTTGTGCGTGTTTGGCTGCTTCGCTTAGGCTAATTCGGCTACAACGACAAACAAAAGGTAAAAAATATACTTGATTGTTTGTATTTTCGATAAATGTACGGGTACAAGAGAAAGAGCTAAATGATGTTAATGACTAAAAAGTGTGGTTAGCAAACAACCCTCTCACATTGGGTGCCAACATCCTCAAATCCAACAAAAAGAAAGACTGAGCTGCTAACGTTAGCTTAAACTCTTACATAGCTTGTAGCCTAGCATCCAGGAAAGGCTTCCACAAAGGACACACTCTTCTCAGTGGCTGTAAACAAGGCTTTTTAATTTAGCTATCATAACCCCACAAAATAATGTTGTATGAAGTGTTTCACACGTGGATGTAACAATTAAAATCCAGTTACAGCTTTGGAAACAGTACAAAAATACCCAGATCTTCTGCGTGGTGGAGAGACTTGTGGCTAAAGTCTGGTTAACTTGAATGGGGATAAAATGATTAAACTGTGCGGCTTAACTTCCAGATTCAAATTATGAAAGTGAAATGAGTCATTTTGTGAGGGTTGTGGCGCCAATAAAAAAAACATGCTCTTCCTGGGGGCTTGGTGTCACGGCTTGGAAGTTACACTGGATTTGGTAGCTAGTTAGCTAGACACGCTAACGTTAGCAGCTCTCATTAGAGCAGACTGTTGAATTCATTGCTTAGATTTTCTGCTCTAGTGTTTGTGGTTTTTGGAAAGGCCGATAAAGAAACAGCTCATCAACATTCTATTTATGGAGAGTAACTCTCTGTTTGTAGGACGGATTTAGGGTTTCGTCTCTTCTGAGTTTGGCGGTGGAGGAAGACTTATGATAGTGACAAATCAAAAGCCGGTTTGAAGACGTTTTCTAGGCCAGAACACCCCGTTTTCCAGCCTGGCTGTGATGTTGACTGTGTGCCAAGAACATAACGTCAGCATGACTGGGAAGCTCGCCGGCACAAAAAGGGAGTCCACGTCTCATGATTGCTTCCACAGAGGAGCGTTTAAACTCCACACTCGGACTGAACACCAGGAGAAGAGCTGTAAACTCTTAAACTCCTCGCAGAGTTTTTCCTGTCGGCGTCACACAAGAGGTGAATTGTTCCAGCGTGGTGCCACTCCTATTGTGAGCCGCAAACAGTCGAGTCTTTGAACATGTCATGTCTTGGAGAGGCTTTGGTTTGACTCCAGCACCCGCCGAGAGAGTAAGAAAAAAAAGGAAGCTGCTCGCTGCTGTTTCCTCGAAGAAAAACTCATGACACATCAGCAGGCAGAGAAGAAACAGTCAGACTGAGTGGCGTAATGTCGCTGGTTGGCTGGTGAGAGTCAGTGTGAGGGGTGACAGGAGAGATAAAGTCAAGAGGGTAACGTGTGTTTGTGTATATGAGCGGAGGGGGATTTAACTGGTCTCTATGCATTAGGGCTAAACCAAAGGTCTGCTAACCTCAGACACCCTGATACGGGATTATGCCCCCTCTGACAGGCTGTAAAACACAACACAATCCCCTCTTGGCTTTTGTCTTTTCCGTCTGTATCTGTCCGTCTTTATTTTTAACAAGAATGAGACTCACATCTCTCAGAAAGGCGTCACAGAGAAAGAATGCTTCTGTTTATCTAACGCCCCGGCCCTTTCTTTTTTTTTCTCGGCGTCTAGCATTCCCGGTAACGTCACATGTTGATCACCCTGCTGGAGCTGTCTGTGAAAGGCCTGCGACCAAAACATGCCGTGTTTTCTTCATCTCTGGAACACTTGTTGATGGCTGGTTTCGCTCGTTAACTTTATGAACTTGTCGATTGTTGAAGTCTGATAATGAAGACGGCTTCAAGTGGACAGAAGCATCACAATTCAAAGAAACAATAAGGGTGCACAATAACGATAGCATTCATCTGTAACTACCAACTTCTCATAGCTGATACTGATGAGATAAAGATCATTTCTCATTTTTTGTATTTTTAAAAAAGATGTTCTTAACCTATATTTAAGGCACAATATTAACATTTTGTATTTTTCTTGCTCAACAATAAGAAACATGGTGACACCACTTCCGTTTATCTTGGTGCTGCAGTGTTTACTTTTCTGGTACTACAGTACGTGAACGGAAGGATAAATTCATGACGTTAAGTCATTGTGGTCAAAAGAAAAATGCTTTTCTGGCTAACAATAATTCACGTCATCTTAAAAAATGTCAGCTGTTTTTCCAATCTTTTCAACGTTACCATAGATAAGGAGGAAGGGAACCTAGCTAACACTGTAGATCTGACATTACCGTTATACGTTAGCTAGCTAGTTAGGTAGCATCTCGCTAACATTAGCTAACGTTACATGTAACTACAAACATTATGACGTGTCCGTGAAGACTGTGGCCTCCGTATAACGTGACTTTACGTCGTAATGTTGCCTTTTAACAACCGTAGGCGTCTTTTGTGACGGCGTCTATTCGTCACCTGTCCACCAACATCATCTTTTAACCATTGTCTTAGCTTGTTTTCCTTTTCCACACAGATGAACCTCGCACATAAGCACATATGAGTTTAACAGATAACAGGCAGAAGGATCGAGGTTCATCCAGGTACCAAGATTCAGTAGCCGATGATAAAAATAACGGCAGATGGATCTGTGTCAAGACTGTAAAACATTAATGGCGGATTTATCGTTATCTAGACACTGATGTCAGTATCGGCCTCAGAGGTCCAGCATCCATCAGGCTGTTGTTTCTATTCTCTTCTTCTATCAGCAGCCAGCGTTCGTACCGACTCCCACACATGCAGCGAGCGAGCACCATGACGGCCTGCCTGCCTTTGCGGTGATAAAAAGCTGCAGCAGACGTTTCTCCCTCCATCCGATGCTCTCCACATCGAGTGGAAACCGAGGGGGAGGGAACAGAAAGTCACCTTCTACCAGCACACAGGTCAAGGGGAGGTGTGTGTGTGTGATGGAGGCTCGCCTTCTGCTTTAATAACGTGGTCGTATTTATGATGTTTTTTTACAATCGTGTCGTGCATTCGAGACACCACAAATTAAAGCACCACGATATGGTAGAGAAGACGATTCACGAGTGGTGGGAACGATCGTTTTCAGGCGTGACGACGTGACGTTCACTGCATCCCTGCAGCACAGCAGAGCTTCATTATCATGCTGTTTGGGCAACATTTCACCCTCAAAAAGAAAAGATTGCAGCTTCTTCTCTCTGACAGCACTTCAGTTAATTGTGCGGTCGTAACTCAAGTTCACATAAACAAGATCCAGAGTGAAAATGGGACCAGAAATCAGATCCTCAGAACAGGGCTGCAGATATGGTAGAAATAATTAAATCATATTGCCATTATTTTGCCAGATTTAACTCATGATTAGTGGGAATTACCAAAGGATGATTAAAATCACAAAGATGTGACGTCTGTTTGTGTCTGTGCATCAAACAAACACGTCTTCTTACATCTGGAGAACATGATTGGTAGGCCAGGACGTCCCCGCAGCACTACAGCGCTTCATTATGACGCTGTTTTGGTCACACATTTTACCTTTGGCAAGAAGAAGAGCCATTTCTCGATAATATTTCAATCAACCGTGCAGCCGTCTTTTAATCCAGAGTGAAAATAAGACCTAGAAATACAGAAATTACTCGCAAAATCAGATCCTCAGACCCTGACTGCCAACAAAATGAATCACAAATATCCCAAAACATATTGTCTTTACAGTATTTCATATAAATCATTAGAGGATATCTGACTCAGTCATACTTGTGCGTAACTATCAGGATTTCACTGATTTGAATCTGGGCTAGTGGAGCAGCTACAAAGAGGCTGAGATGCAGATGTTTGGAGCTCTGCATCAGCCAGCTGAAGTGCCCTTGAGCAAGACACCGACTCCCCCACAGCCGAGGGAGATAAAAAGAAAGAAGGGTTTTTCCTGCATGTATCTAGAGGACGGTTGTATGTGTGGTGTGCTTACAGCTTGGCTATGTGGGCCATTTTTTTTCCTACTCTGTGCACCACTGACGTGTTTGGTAATGGAGACCACAGCTTCAGTGCAGCATTTCCAGGCTCTCTGCTGCTCAGGCAACCCGCTGACTGTGTGTGGAGGAATCACAGCTGGTTGCCAGGTTTAAAAAAAAAAAAAAAAGGATAATTGAACCTTGAATTTGTATGTGTTTTTTTTCTGATGTGTTGCATTGCTGCAGCTGTTGACTGTAAAGGCGCATTCCATAAACAAGGCAGACACTTTCATTATGACTGGTGGGATAAATAAATGCAAAGAGATTAAGAAAAATAACACCATTTATAATCAGAACCTCCTGATGTCACCTTAATTCTCCTTTAAACGATTTTCACGACCTATTTTTATTTTTTGTATTTTTTTTTTAAGGCTGTTGACTGTAAAAAGATTACTCACATTTGTCTGTTAGTGTCAGCTTCTCCTCCAAATGATGTCCGAGCTCCTTATAATCCATTGTTTCCATTCAGGCGGATCGCAGTCCCGTTCCAGTCGCTGTCATTCCTCAGAGTCGCACAAGTACAGGAGATGAAACTCCCGGTACAGATCGCCCCAAACACGCCCTTTGTAAAATCCAACCGGAGGAGAAGAGGAAAAAAAGTAGGCAAAAAAAAAAAAAAAAGATAACGTGGGATTGAAACAGGGTCCGACTGGAAACAGCTGGGAATGTTTAAAATCTTTACAAAATAAAAGAAATCGTGTTAAAGTGACAGAAGTAGAGACTCGGTCCAGACCGGAGGGTGTTCAGAGGAAAATCTACAGTGCGGGAATAAAAAAAAGAAAAAAGAAGCTTCAGTGAGTCCTGTGAGCCGCAGTCAAGTCATGACGAACCGGAAGTACTGCTTCCGGTAGGACATTTCAGAATAAAACGAATCCATACTATGCCATGTTTTGACAAGAGCGCTCCTAAATAAGATATGTCTTTTTTAAATCCATTTTAAGATTCATAGGCAGAGGGAAAAGAACAACAGTGAGTTATAGATAAAACTGAACAAGCAAGACAAAAATAGAATAAAATAAAGATAGCGTGACAAAAGTAATAATAATACGATTTAAAAACACTATGTACCTTTGTACATTACAGATATGAACAAGGAGGAAAATTGCACATAATATATACAATACACTGTTGAACCCCTGTACAGTTAAACTACCTCAGTCATAATCATAATGTCATAATGTTTCATGACTGTTAATAGTTCAGGTGGCTAGATTATCACTTCATCGCTGTGGGTGTTTCCTTATCATTATATTTTGTTCATTCTCTTAAATTCTTGTTAACGTTTTATTTTGTTTGCTTGCTTTTGTGTTTTGTATGTGTTGTCTTAGCTACTGGATGTCTGTCTGTCTGTCTGTCTGTCTGTCTGTCTGTCTGTTTATCCATCCATTCATCCATCCTTTGCCTGGACTTGCCTGGAGACAATCTGATTGCACGGTATACAAGCATGAATTGCACAGTAATTTTGCACCCTGTAAATGTGTGATAGCTATGATGTTGAGATAATTGGTTATGGTGACAGAGAGACAACAGCAGTATTACATTTTATGTGATGTTTGAGATAAAGAGTCTGACTGCAACTGCATTTTTCTCTGTGTTTGTTTTGGATGGAGAGTTGGAGATAGTTAAGCTGTCAACACGTGACCAAGTAGTCTGAGCTGTCTCCATGACAACTGAGAAAACCATCCACAAATAGCAAGTAAATGGACCTCAAATAAACTTCAGTTGTTAAACTGTTGTTTTTAAGGTCAAGATTTACACTCTGTAAGTACCACTTTTTAGCTTGAAAGAAATGACAAACCATCACATGGCATAAACACTCAATAAACGCCAACCAAAAACTTGTAATAACAGATTTTGACACAGAATTTTCTTCATGACATAGTAGAACATATCCAATATATAACATATAACTGCGGGGGTTGGCATGATTATTCATAGAAAATTATCAATATGTGTTCAGTTTCAGGTATCACACACAGCATTGGCTACATTTTAAATCACACGTTTTATTTTGAAGGCATGGCAGCTCCGTTTCCGGTTACAGCCTCGTTTTCGCCCTTGCTAGCTTGACGTCGCCGATCGCAGCGAAAAACCGCATGCCGGCCAAGTGGACGATACCAACTGTTTCGCGAGGGAAGAAACTAACTTAGTAGCCAAACAGCAGATCACACAATCAACCTGCGACGTTTACAAAAGGTGAAACAACACATTTTATTTTTTTTAAAGGCCTCTGGCGGTTTTTGCCACCGTAAAAAGACGGAAGTGTCCTCTGTAGTCCAGGGCTCCATAAATGGTTTGATCCATCAGATGATTTCCAGCAGCTGAAATCTGCCCTGCTGCCTGGAACGAGGTGAGTTGTCATTACAGAGTATTAAACGGACGGTATGAGTAATTACAGCAATAACTCATGCTTAATTAACAGTTTGTAACAGGGAAAGGCATTTTTAGTCCAATGACAAGTCATCCGTTTTGAAAAAATGCTTTATATCATGATATTAATGTGATAAAGATGCAATAGGCTTTTGTTATCACTGGAAAACATGAAATCTTACTGTAATACTTATCTAAAAAAGAATATATAAATATTTTTTCTTTCTTTTTTAAGGTCTCTATAATCCTACTGATGAATACACCAAATGATGATGTGCACATTGTTCAAAAAGCATGATTTCCTCTGGAGTATTAGGTCAAATGTTGCACGCTTAAAGGTCACCTTTCCAGTGTATTAAGACATGACAGGGCATTATCTGCCTGTATGCTGTTGATGACAACCTTATTAACAATTGATGTGACCTTCCTGCCACTGCAGGAGACAGATGAGGTCAGTCTTCCAGGAGGAAATCTGCCGCCAAGTCTTATCTGATAACAAGAGAAGCAGCAGGATGACAAATAAAAGAAACTGAAGGATGAAATGTACACGACACCATGGCTGTATGAGGTTGGACATTTTTGAGCCCACTCCATGAACACCTAAATATGACAGTTATTGAATAATTGCATCATATCAACATTATCGTCAATTTTCAATGTGACTTCTTCTATAGACGAGGACAAAGGAGGGAAAATGATGACTTCTGCTGGGTTGAGGAGGAGTCTCATTCATTTTTTAAAAGAGGCCTTTTATAAATAGTCTGACCGCAATCACACAGCCTGCGCTTTTTTTGGTCATTTGGATAAAAAATTCAGATGAATTATACATGAGGTCATCTGTGTTTATCATCGTTATTTCTCTTTAATCTGCAGGATGTAAAGGATGGAGACTAAGTAGAAATATATGTCCACAAAATTCCCTTAACGTTCATTTTAAACCTTTTGGAGGAGCAGGATAGATAATCTAACATGATGTCAGAGCTATTCTAAATGCTAAAAGGCCAAATGTACAGTATGTGAGCGTTACCGCAGAGATAAAATATGCATGACCCACTTAGCTTAGTGAAGACACTAAAGACTTCACAGACTTCAGGACTCTAGACACTCGGGTTGCGGCTGATGCTAGAGACCTCCTGACATCAAGATCGTACACTGGAGTTGTTGATCGATCTCTTTTTCCATCCCTTTCCTAATATTCCTTTTAGTTCAGCCTTAAATCAAACAGGCCAGGAAAAAACTTAAATCTCTCATGACCGAAGACTACCCATCTAAAATAATTCTTTCTTCATGGATGCTAAAGATAGCACGTGGTGCGCTGAAACATTGCTAATCGATCCACTGGGTGACACATGAAAGTTGAAGGGGAGCAGCTCCAGCGGGACTAATAGATAGATAGATAGATATACTTTATTTATCCCAAGCTAATGGAGTTGGATCTGAACTGTTGGTGCCTGTGAGGGAGCGAGCGGCCCCGTTGTTGAGTCTGGAGTCTGCGGTGATAAATGATTTGTTGATGCGGTAATGAGATTTCAAAATGAGATGACAGGAAATGTAATACAGCGTCGGAAGGGAAAGGCAGGCAGCGTTCAATAAACCTCACATATCTTGGTCTTGGAAAAGACGGACAGATGGATGAAGTATTTGCTAATGTGTTTCCGTGTTTGCCACCACAGACTCCATCTTTATTTGCTATTCATTCAGGTTTAAAGGCGTATAATGACACTGATCACACAGTGAACCTGTTGTTTTTTCGAGAATATGTTGCTCCTGTAAGTCAGACGAGGGGTTGGGGTTTTATTTTGAAGGCTTTAACCACATAAATAAATAAATTGCTTCATATATTAAAGTGCCTCTTGCTCAGTTGAACGGCCCCTTTGTTGCACTGGTGGTTTTTAAGACACAGATAGCAGTGTGTCAAAACATTTAGGTTCCCCTCAGGTCTCTCTCCCATCTATCTACAGTCTACTGCACAAAATCAGCAGACAGCCGCGCTCTCCGTGAAAGGTTCAAGGTAATTTATTCATCATTATGCAACACGGGGTTGTATAACGAATGGAAAGTTTGTGAACTCCTTCATGCTACACAAGTTACGGGACATATATACAGTTATTGATATAGAAATATACGTCAACATGTAGTGTGTCTTATGAATCTGCGTCAGGGTGAATGTAAACAGCAGCAACAAGATGATGACGATGATGCTGTCGGCATCTTCATATCAAAAAGAAATCCGGAAAACACTGTCCATCAATGCCGACTGTGTCTGAGCACCAAGCATCAATGATGTAAACACAGAGTCCACCTCTCCTCGTCCCGATGCAGCAGCTTGATCCGAGATGTTGTGGTGGAGACGGGTCTTTGTGGGAACAACCATCTCTGATATCATGTTGTTTTGCCAGCCTGAGTCCCATTTTGTCCATAAAAAGTAGCATAATATGTAATCGCTACTACTGCAGCATCTTCATGCACCGCCACTGCCACAGCAAGGCGTTAAAGGACACGTATAAGAAAATAGTACGACTAAGAGTGTGCAGCCACACTGGCTTTGGGCTAAATGCTCACACGCTGATGTTTAGCAGGTACAACGTTTACCGTGTTCTTGCTTTAGCCTGTAAGAATGCTAACATTTGCTTATGAAGTATAGAATGAATCACAATGTTTGTTTACAATTATCAACGAGTAGAAAACTCCAGCGTCACACACCATCTTACATACGATCAGTATTTTTTCATAATGTTCTTTCAAAGAGTATGCATCTAATTTACCTAAAATGCATGTTTGATTTGTTCATATCTCATTAAAAACAACACTTTCGCTAACATTAGCTTTGAGACCGTTGGGCCCCAGACTTAAGAGAGTGACAGCTTTGGATCATGAAAGTTAAGACAACTCAGGAGTATATGAATGTGTTCAGGAAAAAAATAAAATTGCCAACCTAATTATGGCAGTAGAGGAAAAGTTAGAGGATCACCAAAGTCAGTAGGAATCATTGTCAGGGCACCATGAATGTATGAATTTCATGGCAGTCTGCCCGTCAGTTGTTCAGGTATTTCAGTCTGGCAACCGACCAGCTGACCCACGATGTCTTTCCTAAAGCTGCCAACATGCTGAAAAAACAAATAAGATGGACAAAACTGACAGAAAAATCCTCAACAGCTCTCCTCCTATATTTAAACCATCGTGTTCTGATTCTCGAGGACTCCATAAGCACACCGTGTGTCTTTAAACCTTTTAAACCTCCAGACTTATGAAATTACAGCAGAACAAATTGTACCTGATGTGCTGCCAAGCAACAGAACATAAGCTCTTCACTCTGATGCAGGCAGCATCACTTTGGCAAAACAAATTAGTTTTACAGGATCCCTCAGACTATTATTGGCATCATTTAGAGCTAAATCCAACCAATCACACCAGGTTAGAGCACTCAAATGGAGGAATAAGTTCAGATTGATGCATGTGTCCTTGAACATTTTCCTCCACCAAAGAGTTTTGTCAATGAGACTTCCTTTGAGGGAGCTCATGTCCATACTTGCCTGCACCTGACCGAGACATGGGGAGGTTCAGAGAGCCTACCATAAACCCAGAGAGGCATGCAGCTAATTGCCCCTCCTACACACAACCACAAAAGCACGACAAAGAAGACTACCAGCAAAAAAAGCCTGCAGTTACACTTATAACATTCGTCTGGATCCTCCCTGCGCGTTTGACCAGAGGGGAGTGCACATTTCTGTCTGCAGAAAGGGGAGTTATAAAATGTTCTTTTCACTGTAAAACCCTCGAGTACACAATGGTTTGGTTTTACAGGGCGAGTACACATATTTGGAGAGCACACTGCTGAAGTCAGAGTCTGAATATAACCACAGCTGCTACAGTGTGGGAGGCAAGCATGTCTGCAGTTGGTGAGCAGAGCTGGGGAAAAATCTCCAACAGATTTCCCCAGGAGCAGATGACACCGCGGTTTGAACTGGATCACATCCTTTGTCTCTGCAGATGGAAATAAACATGAAGCATAAATAAGAACTCTTTGGCCACCGTGTTGTTTTATTCTGTCGTTTCTGCATCTGGTGAACACAAATCACCACGACAATGTTTGAAACAGCTGTACAGAGTGAGAGAGTGTCTTAAAAGTGCAATATGAAGAATTTCAGTTTCAAACTTTAAGAAAATAACTAAAGTTATCAACAGAATGTGAAGAAATACCAGTGTTACAGAGATATCTGCTGAAGTTAGCATGCTAACCAGCTAACCCCAGATCTGAAAACCTCTTTAAGCTCCTGTGCTAGCGACGTATAAACCAACACTCCCCTTGTAATCCTGCTAGCTGCACGGCTAACTGAGCTAACAAGCTTACAGTAGCTACCCTCGTGGATGTATAAACAGAATACAGTTAGCAGCAGTTGCTCAGGTGATACGCTGCCACTAATTGTTGAGTACAACAGGAGGCCAATTCCAACGCATTGCACCTTTAAACCAAACTTTGATATTGCTTCTTTCCAAACAGTTTCTAGCAGCTCCTTTCTGGAAGATTCTGCGTAACGCTTACTCTTTACTCTTTCGGTCCTTTTTACACTTCAGTTTTTCTGCAGGTTAACCAAAGAAGAAATAATGTATTCATCAGTGAGCTTTAGCGGTGCTAATAGGTGGCTTCTGTTACACAGAGCCAAGTGAACCATCTCCCCTTGAGTTACTGGCTCGTATTTAAACTTGCAATAACCGATTTTTTGGCCACTTGAGGTCAGTGGGAACACAATATTGACATATCATCACCTGGGGACCAACACCAGGTCTAGCTTGTGCCTGGTAAAGGGCACTGACTGGAGAATTAACCGAGCATACATGTTTGATCGGTGGAGGAAACCGGAGCACCCGGAGGAAACCCAGCCTGGTATACTAAAGTTGCTAGCACACAGTTTCTTATTTACACATCCAGCAGTTACGAGCAGCAAAAGCATTCATTTGGAATGGCCAGCTGATGTATATAAATCCAGTATTTTTACTCTTTTTGCTCTGTTTTTGTCTCTAACAACTCGCAATGGTGCTGAGCAGGTAGCCTTATCACTGAAAACAGCTGCTTGCTGCTGTGAAAAAGACACTTTGAGA
This sequence comes from Lagodon rhomboides, assembly GCA_039737535.1. NCBI lineage: Eukaryota > Metazoa > Chordata > Actinopteri > Spariformes > Sparidae > Lagodon > Lagodon rhomboides. The sequence goes on from CM077799.1 coordinate 7,405,403, forward strand.
GCAGAGAGAGTGACCCAGAACAATTTTAATTCTCTAATGAGATTATGAGAATCAAAACATTGCAACAGAAGTTCTGTAAAGTGTTGTAGCCACTGATCCAACAATATAACATCCGATAAAGGGAGTGACTGATGTGTCCATTTGTCTCTGGGGTTGAACACCATCCCTGCCTCATGCCCAGTCAGTCACATTGCTCACATACAGTCACACTCCACCCCTCTGTCTGCCCTCTGGCAGTTGGCACAGTGGTGTCATCTCAAGCTCTCAGCTGTTGCTGTGGCGTACCACTGACTGGACCAGCAGCTGTTGGGGACTGCAGCAGCAACCCTTACCGCTCTATCATCTCCAGCAGAGAGCATCAGGAAACTGGGGTGAGGATGAAACATATGGCTTCTGGAGTGTTTGAGTGTTTCCCTTACGTACTGACTATGACTCATCCTCCAAACTTATCTCAACAGTCTCTCATTGGCCTGCTTAAACACAGAAACAGAGACTGAATGATTGCAAACATTTAGTTTTCATGCTTTCTTTCTCAGCAAATACTGAAAAATGTCACAGATACAGGAACCCAGTTTACATTTGAACACAGAGAGACAGACCGCTCCCTGCAGAGAAGCGTTTTGATACAGATAATCAGTTTGTGTGGGTGGAAAATATTATGTATCTGCAGTGCAGGTTTTCCTTGAAAGCTTCAGACAAGAAGCCACTCTCCAGAGTCTTTGTAAATGATGGACTGCTTCGGCAAAATTTGTGGCTTAAAGAAACCTGGAAAAAGGGAGAGAACGTTAACACTTTCATACTTATGATAATAATAATCTACTCTAAAACATAATATATATAGATTAGTTGCAACTAAGCATTGATTACTTTGCTCTACAGGAACAAGACTATTAATATGCAGATAAACAGTGGGATTTAAGAAGTGGGACTAATAGAGTTAAAGCTAAAATCCGAGGCAGATTCCAGAAGTTACTTCCTGATGAAATGTTGTCATTAAATTTTTATGCGCACCTACTTTTCCCTCCCCTGCCTCATTTACATATACAGTATTTAAGTCAGCAATTCCCTACATTAGCACACTCAATTTGAACAGCCCCCGCAAGTCAGCAGGGATGCAGATTTATTGCATACGTAGTCTAATCCCAATTTATTATTTAAAGCTGTACAAATGAGCTTGTGAAGACAATGAGCAAACGAGTGTGTGAGAAAAACGACCCTATTAAAGTCTATTTTATTTTTAGTAATTTTATATGTTGCACTACACAGCTCATGGAGATGCTTCGCTGTTTCGATGTTTTACACAATGACAATAAATATCAAATGATCAGATTCGGAAAGAGTCGGCTTTGGATAGATCACCTGTATTTGTCTAGTTATTCACAGAATTAGGATAAATACCAACCAACAGCTAAAATGTCTTGTAATGTAAATGTTTTCTATGTTTAACGAACTGGAATTGTTAATTTTTCTTACTTGGAACTGGCCTCATGTCGGCCCGTGAGCGTTGGGGTATCCTTTTAGCTCTGGATGCAAACACAGCAGTGGGGATGGGATGCTTAGACGGGCCATTATAACCACGTATGTAATACTGCCAAGGGCTTGGTAAGGGAGGGAACTTAGGAACAATGACAGCAGGCGCTGATATCTCTAAATAATATCCCTTCCTGAAACACAGTTAGGAGAATTTATATTGTTAAACAATCAAAAGAAACAACTGAACACAAACCCACAAACATGTGAAGGTTAACTCACGGCGGGCCGGTCTTCTTCTCCGGTGGAGGGGTCTGATGTGGACTGTAGGTCCCTGGGCCGGGTACATCGTAGTTCACAGGAGGAGGGATTCTCTGAGTTTGGGATTTGAAGGGGGACATGATGGCCTTGGTGTCGCGCTGGAGTACATTGTTTCTCACTTCATAGTGACCTTCAACAAATTTAGGATGTGAGATTACAACTAGGTTTAATGCAGTTAGTAAGAATTTAAAAAAATGCCCAATATTAACACACTGACAGATAGTCTTATAAGCACACAATCTTTTTTTGCATAATGTTCCCTAAAAAGAGGTTTTCATATTGATACTGATATATCTGTTCTAGCCAATATCAACCAATAATCTTGGTTTACCGATGTATCAGTCGGGCTCCAGTAATACTTCCCTTAAGTCCTTAATGGCTGCTTATTAGAATAAATAACACTATATAAATGTTAGTAATAGCATCATAAACATGTTTATTGTAGATTATATGACATTTAAAAGCACTGAAAATAAGTTTTCTCAACATTTTTTGACACTGAAGAACATCAACAACAGCCTCATCAGTTTCCTATGATTGGATAATAAAGGATTCATTAACTATAATTCGATGTGTTCTTGACTTGGATCCGGTGGCTGCAGAAAGCATAGTTAACTGCTGATGAATGAAAAATAATGCATGTACTAAAGGACCTTAAGATAAAGCACTGCTTAAAGGGATATTATGCATGGCTTTACATAGAGAACTTAGAGAAACAGGAGGTAATAATTACATGGTGATGGCACATTCTCGTTTGGGCGAAACAAGTAGCGTTCGGTTTTTGACAGGAAAGCCGATGTACCAAAGACTGAGGAGAATCTCTGTGGTGTTCTACCAGAGCAGGCCTGCCCATACAGAGGAAACAAAAAGACAAACATTAACTACAGGATGCACAACGCAGTCTCAGAAGTCTTTTAAAGAACTTGTATAATTCACATACATACTTCATATTGATTCGGGGCTGGGGTTTCGTGCTTCGGACCATCCAGCTGCGCAGCCATGGGCAACCTGAACACCCTGGACGATCCAATGTTGAAGTCATACTTGTCTACGAAGGAGCTCTGTAGGTTGTATGCATTTGGTCCTGGGCTGCTTCTGTGTGGGTTACTGGACGGTCTGGCAGCCTATGGAAGAGGATGATATGACAAAATCATTTTAATGCTTGTACTGTTAGTGTTTATAATAATATGTGACGTATTCACAGGCAATAAGCAGAATGTTATTGTGACCACTGAGGTTATGTCATCTTGACAGGGGTGGTATTTGTTTTTAATTGTAAATTGTATGAATTAAATGTGAGGAATCTTAAAAAGAATGAAAAAATAATCAAATTAAAGACTTCAAAGTTTGGTTTAAAATATATGCCCTTGTCAGTAGGGTTCACCCTCTATGGACCACGAATTCTTGGCAACCCATCCACTAACTCGAGACCTGACCTTGGATGGAACAAAGCCTGTGGTGCCTTTCTTTGAGAAGGACGGACTTTGGATCTCAACGCTGGAGACACAGTCGTAACTGCCCGGCCCTGGATTTTCATTCTGAAACAAATAATCTACACGTCATCATCACATTTATTTTGCACTGACAGTTATGTTCAGCTGTTGATTTATTAAGGAGTTAGATCCCCCTACCAGACAGTCTTGTGAAGGAAATCTCTTGGCTTGAGAAGAAAACCCCTTCTTCTCTTGATTTATTATCACCACTCTTTGGTATTTTGATGGTATCGAAGGTGGACTAATATCTGCTGTCAGATCAAAAGAACAATAATATCACATTATTATATATTAAGGTAAATAAATAATGAAAATAAGTCCTCACTTTGACTCACTGTTATTAAATCGGTACATGTTCCCCATGGTTCTGCGGGATATCAGTAAAGACTTTCTGTTGCCATGGCGACTTGAAAACAGGCTGGTTGGATCTGACTTCCTGTTGTCTCGTGGCGCCATCTGTCGGTAAAATGGCGGCCTGTCGGTCGCCCTATACCAACCCGCCTCTGTTTTGTTTCTAGGTTAGAAAGCTACATCCATCATGGCGATGCATGCGAAGACGACCCCGCCACAGATCCCGGATACCCGCCGGGAGCTCGCTGAGCTGGTGAAGAGGAAACAAGAACTTGCTGTAAGTTACCGCAATTTCATAAAAGAAGAGAATGACTTTGGGTGTTTTAGCAATAAGAATTACAGCCAACTGTAACTTTAATGTCGGCGCTCGTTTGCTAGCCGAGGCCTAGCTAGCTAATGCTAAGTGCTGCACAGTTCATTCCAGTAGTGCTAGTAGCTACTGCTAACTCGGCTAGCGAGCTACCTTTACTGTTAGCGAGCCCAACGTTATTAGCCATTGTTTAACGAATTATCTAACCCTGTTTTTGTTGGTAATGTTTAGTGAACACAGTCAAGTTTTACAAGCTTTTCGAGAATATTTTATTTGAATATTTCAGAGTTTATTGCGCCAACGGGCATTGTTGCAGCGTTATTATCCGAATATGCTAGCGAGCTAGCATAGCTAAAATTTTAAGCCGCCGCCCGGCTTGGTGAACTTCTCGCGATATGTTAACTTAATGGGTGTACTGTAGCTACATCAATGATTTGTTTGGCTTTGGTTCACCTTATCAGGCTAAAACATTTTGGACAGCATGTCAAGGAAGACTACAAGCTGTGAACACAAGTCAGACTGTAAAAAGATACAGTGTTAAGTTTCTTTTAAGAATAATAAACTTGATTATATATAATACCTTTTTAAAAACAGAGTTTTCAAAGTGCTAACAAGCAACCTCAGGAAAACAATATTACAGAATAAACCATCAATAGGTCTAATCTAAGGTGTGTTTAAATGAGAAGGCAGAACAGAAAATGTGTACAACACAACAAGTCAATTTAAGTCATTACAAGTAAAAGGAATAAAATCCATACAGCAGAAAAAGAGAGGGGAAAAGTACCTGACAGCAAATTCACCTCAAATCCAAGTCAACAGTATTAAAACATGTCTACATATCTGTCTGATCATCTGTGCATACCTACTCCACATTCCCAGTTAATTTAAGTTTAATTGCTTCGATGTCTTAGGAGACGCTGGTGAACTTGGAAAGACAAATATATGCATTTGAAGGCAGCTACCTAGAAGACACCCAGATGTATGGAAACATCATCAGAGGATGGGACCGATACCTCACCAACCAAAAGTAAGTGTCACACACAGTAATTTGAGGCTGCATGAATTATTTTTTGTTTTCAAGTATACACAAGTCAAGAAAATTTACAATCAACTCAAAGTACATGAGCTCAAGATGTGTTTAAGACATTTCATTACATAATTGTAAACCAGTCATTCCACTTGATCACGGCTACCTACCTAACTATATGTCTGTGATTTTAACAGGAACTCCAATAGTAAGACTGATAGAAGGAATAGGAAATTCAAGGAAGCAGAGCGTTTGTTCAGCAAGTCATCTGTCACATCAGTTGCAGTAAGTTCCTCTCTCACTGGACTTTTTTGGCAAAATGTGTTTGTTGCTTATTTGCTCTATTGAAAGAAAGGAAATTCTAAGCGTGATCTCTGTTTTGATTTGCAGGCTGTTTGTGCACTTGGTGGAATACCAGATCACATGAATGAAAAACGTGAGTAGCTTCTCAAGCCAAGCAGCGTTGAAAAAGTGTCTCCAATATAGTCTGTTAGTATTTTCCAACACTGAGTTTTATGTTGTGTTACGTCAGGTGAAGCAGGCAGTGGTACCGAAAGCGACGCCTCTCCAGATCTCCAGAACCAAGAGAACGAGCCCAGCCAGGAGGACACAGAGGACGTGGACTCGACGCTCCAGGACCTAAAGCCTCAGAAGGCAGCCTCCTCCTCCTCCTCAGGCAGCCATCACGGGAGTCACAAGAAGAGGAAGAACAAAAACAGACACAGGTACACAACTAAGTTTCGAGAAACACGTCTTCCCTCTGATTGTGCTGTTTATTGACACCCAATGTCAGGATTTCTTGATTAAGGAGCTCAGTCTGTTCTTGGCTGATTAGTGTGTTGTATGTACACATCACTGTGTGTGTGTTTCCCGCACACAGACTATACTTCGGCTGACTGCTCAGGTATATTAGACCAACTAGGCCTACTTTTGGCACTGTTTTGTAACTAGCAAGTGCACCTCGTCCTGTACCATGTTGGCTTGGATTGTGACAAGAGGCTGCCTCGTTAACAAGAAGCCTCCTCCACACGCGGCTCATTTGCGATTGCTAACACAGAATCGCGTGTGAAAAAATCCAAAAACGCGATGCTTGTTTCTAGGCAACTTTATAAAACATACTGCTGATGAAGAAAGTCCACAGAGCAGACACATACAGGGAGAGATGGACAGTAAGACACAGGGCAAGCCAGCTGGAGGTGGAGAGAGAAGTGAAGAGAATTCAAGGTGAGCAGATTTGTTAGTAAACACTAATATAAGGTGATGAGCTGAGTAGACTTATAATGCTGAAATAAGCAATTGAGCGAGCTTGAGATAGGGTAATGTATTCTTTCAACCATTATCGTTCAGAGGATTTTAAGAGACTTGAAGAGGTAAAATACATTGACCTCTTTTAAGAAAAAGCTACAAATTATGAAAAAATTCCATGAAAATATACCCAATTTTGCTCAAGAGATATATACCACAGTGGCCGAAATCTAAAATGAAGTTTTCACAGCTTTCCAGCACTTCTGTTGTGGAAAATAAACATGGAAAATACAACATTCTTCATCCCCCATTGTCTCTTGGCAAAGTTGCTCTTGTTCAAATGTAATTTCCAGGAAAACAATGTTAATTTTCGGGCAGCTGCAGTATTTTTTTTCTCCTTCATACCTTTCTAATAGTTGAATCCAGGTCTGTTTTAGTTGTTATAACAGGCAAATTACTCTGACTGGGTGAACAAAAGGTTAGCAAATGACTAGTTTGTTTAGTTGAATTGTTGTTTACACTTTGACAACACAGAGAAGATTTAACAAGTTGCTTGGCAGAGCTAAATGTCACTGTGTTACCCACCTGTTTAATGTCGACCTGTTTTTTTTCCTGACTCAAGCTTTAATGTTGTAACCACATATTAACACAGCAGGTGCTCCATCTAACTCACTGTGAAGAAGTGATTCTCTCACTCAGTAAAGTCTGGACTGCAGTATAAAGTAGACGTAGGGCTTTAGACTCAGGTTGGTAAACTAACAGCTGCTGCTTTCTTCCTTCCCCTAATGCCGCTCCCCCCCAGTCCTTCTGCCATGTTTGATTATGACTTTGAGTAAGTCTGAATTTTACTTCCTGCTCCTGTCGTGTTAACGTCCTGCCTGCTCTAAAACCCCATCCTCAACTCTTCCACCGTTTCTCCTGCTCTCTGTCTGCTTCTGTTGACCAAGAGTTTGAGTTTCAGCCTGCTAGTTATTCAATCATACTGCATGTCCAACACTTCTTCTTTGTTTGATTTTGAATGCACATCAGCATCCAGCACTCTAAACTTCATTAGTTATTCCTGCTTGTTACTGGGGTATTTCCATATCTTTCTTACCCCAGGTTCATTTCGAGTGTGTCTCCACAATTCCAGCAATCGAATAAAAAAAATTGCTGGTCTTGTCAGATGTTGGTTTGACAACAGATTTGTGCACAAACAAGAACAAACGCATCGTCATTTAGCGTTCTTGTTATGGGCTTGTTCTAGGCTTCTTCATGAAAAAGTAGTGGTATTGCTTGTTTTATCATAATTCCCATCTACACCAGGTTTATTTGTTTTTATCTGTTGATATCTAACGCAGCCTTACTTTGCTTTTGTTCCAGATTTGACATGAAGGTGAACAAGAAACCGAGAGCTGTAAGTTGAGTTCATTTGCTTTTATTTGTCTGAAAATACTATTATTTTGGTCTGTAACTAACAATTATGTTCATCGATGATTAAATTGACAATTATTCTCTCAATTAATTGGTTTATAAACCTCAGAAAATAGTGATCCAGATATTCAATTTACTATCATGTATGAAAGAAACAAGCATGAAATAAGTACTTTCTGGACTACTTATTTAGCATTTTTGCTTAAAATGAACCCCATCTGTGTTCACCGCAGTGATTGTTCTCATTTTTCCGTCCTCTGTTCTCCTGCAGGATTACTCAACTTAACAAAGACGACTGGAACACTTGGACACATGCTGATACGTGAAGAGAAACACATGATTTCTGGACTTTGTGAACTTTTTCTGCATTTTTTTATTTTTTTCTCCCGAGTTGTCATATTTGAGCCTGTACTGTGTGTATTGCTTGAAACATTCCCCCCTGCCACCTACCTTTGGTCACGGTTAAGATTTTTTTGACCTACCAATCAAGTAGAAAATATGGTGTTGCATGTTACTTGAGGCCTGTTGAGGCCAAGCTCCAGTAACACACCATCTTGTATAGTGTTAAAAAAAAAAGATTGTATTTATTATGTAGATCATTTTCATGTTTCCATTGTGAGAAAGATTTGCTTTTTGTTAAGCGTCATATGGTCATTTAAGCCTCGAATACCCCGGATTCTTTTATTACATGGTTTGTTTTTCATAAGAAAATAAAAAAAATACCAGTAATGTGATTATGTTTTTGTTTTTATTAATTAAAATCTTTGTCAGTAGAGGCAGTGCTTTGCATCAATCATCGCAGCAGTTAGTGGATTGTTGGATGTTCTGAATTGGCTCACCCAAAATCTTTGTTTCTCTTTGGCAGATGAGTGCCAGCGAAACTTTGACATTGACCATTTGTTCCCACACATGTGACCCATAAAAAGTCATATGATGGAACAGTCCAAACATCAGTGTTTACCTAACTATTACAGAGAACAGCAAGCACATTCTCTCCTGACAGTTCTCTCAGTTTATGAAAATAGTTAAATAAACAAGCTACTCAGAGCACAAGTCAATGACAGCATCATGTTTACACAGTGTTGTCTGGATTTTATCAGTTGCAAACTGGAATATCTCGTGCTTTTCTTAACAAATAGATTATTTAAACACGAGGAAAGTTGTTTCTTTTATACTATTCGGTCAACAAAATGTTTGAAAGTTAAAGCTTTTAACTTGTTTGTCATCCACGTGCAGTCGGCATGCAGTATCCAAACTTTTCACCAGGCAGCGCCAAAGCACATGGTTGGTTTTACTGTAAATAATGACATATAAGGTTGGATACTTTATATTTTCATGTTTATTCACTTGTTCAGTTGGGCATTTAAACCCGCTGCTAAAGTTTTTTGTATAAATACTGTGCAATAATTATTTTTATTGACATGTATGTAGACAACTCAAACTTGTATCAAATACACAAAAATTGGAGTGCAATCTGTGTTATCATGTCAATGATTATAGACAATATAACAGAACTTTTGATTAAAGCACATTTCATACAAAAAGATCTAACACATTGTTCCTCACAAAATATTAAGGCACCGAAAGAACAATGCAAGTGTAGAAACAACAAAACAAAGAAGGTTTCTAGGTAGAAGCAATTTTGAAAGGACGAGCTTAACGTTTTATGTCATTGAGGACGTTACAAATGTACTGTGATGTAATCTAGTGTCCAGTTAGAAGAGCAATTCTCACACAAGTTACACAACAGGATATGTGCGTATGTGACCCTGTGATGTAGATACTACTATCATAAAATCAAAGGAATGGAGAATTAAAAGGTAAAGGGGAATAGAATAATACATAATTATTATTTACTCATTGCTTTAAAGGTGCACTATGTAGTTCTGTGGAAGAAATGCTAATCAGAAAAGAGATATCTTTAACTTTCAGCAGTTTCTTCGCATTTCTGCAATAATTCGGTAAAATTCAGTCGTTTGCTTTCTTGTCATCAGTTAGGATGATCAACATCACTCTGTTAATGTCCGTCAACATATGAAGCATTAATGCTAAAGACAGTTTGTTCCCTTTAAAGGTGAAGGTCAACAAAACCACAACTCGTTATAACATTTTGGTTTGTGTATATACTACACAAACGTGACTTTTAGAAGTGCTGCTTGGAAGATGTTTTACCTTGTTTCCACCTGATTCCAGCCGCTGTAGTTTCATATTTAACAGACAGATATTAAAGTCGTATCAATCAGCAAGAGAGCAAATTAGCAGATTTTCCTGAATGTCAAACTATTTTCTTTAAGGCTGCGTTAGTGAGCCGTGGCTCCGTGTTTCCTGAATTGGGTCCAAAACACATATATTTTAAAGTTCCCGTAGAGTAATCCAAAACTGGAAGTACTTGAATGTTTCTATGAGTAGCACATTAGTCACAAGTGGTCTGAAACATCACCGCATGGGGGGATGGAGACGGGCGCCTCGAGGAAGCAGAGCTGCTGACAAACATATGATGGAGAGGCTGGCTGGGATGAGTCCATCCCTGGAATGCACTCCTCGGTTTCATCCTGCTCCACCACAGCTCCAGAGTCACATTTCAGCAGCTATGAATGACACAATGACCGTTTTTCATTGTTTGTCTAGCAGGCGGTTAGCCGTATGTCTGGATGACAATGCTGGTCCATTGGTCCACCATTTTGTACTGAAATATTGCATCTTAAGGATGTATTGTAGACATTCATGGTCCCAGGAGGATAAATTCCTAATGACTTTGGTGATCTCATACGTTCTATACATACCCCAACGCTTCCTTTTGCACCAGTGAGGCTGATCTAAATGTTCTTTTTAGCAAGCTTTCTGAAAATTTTGAACATTTGGCACAGCCATTCGTGGTCCCAGGAGGATGAATCCTAATGACTTTGGTGATGTTATATACCTTGAATAAAGTCTACTGATCCCCTAACCTTTCCTTGAGCATTTGTAAGGTTGGTGTGATTAGTTTGTAGCATACTATCTTTAAAAAACGGATGCATTGCTATGAAAAGACATTCACGCTCCCAAGAGGAACCATCCCACTGAAGTCTCAAGGAAATTGAATCGAACGCAACTGGATTTGTTTTTTGTCTTTGAAGACGTTTCACCTCTCATCCAAGAGGCTTCATCAGTTCATGCTCTAGTCCCAGCCTAGTCAAGACAAAAACCAAATCCAGTTGCGTTCGATTCAATTTCCTTGAGATAACTATGACCTGGATGAATGAGAATATTCACAGGCTTCATCCCACTGAAGTGAATCTCTGAGTTTCATCTGTAGTGTCATTTAGTTTTGTGTGAAACCACGACATCGTCTCACACAATATTCACTTACATCGATTACACCAACATCGGTCGTCAGCTGGCAAAGAAAGAATATGAAATGAATGAATGTAGCGTTGTCATTTTGAGTTAGCTTTAAGCTCAAAGTACAGGCTAGCAGAGCTGCAAGAATGACTTTTAAGTTCTTCTGGATTTGACCTTTTTCACTACTTTGTTGCTCTAAGAAGCCGATATCGTTTTGAGAGGTGTTGCTTCACAAGTAGGTTTGGCTGGCGTCTTCACACACGTCTACCTGTTTGTGATTCATAGCTAATGACAGTGCACTGAGGTTTAACACACGCTGGGAGACATACTGCACATTTTCTCCCAGTGGCATTAACTCCTCCGTCTCCTCCCACGTCTGGTTCAGCCGTCCAACACACAGATACTGTCGAGGCCGTGACTGAGACCAGGTTACATGACTCACTCGCATGTCACATTCAAACTGCTCAACATCACCCACTACGTAATGCGATCTGGCTGGAAACTCACACCAGAATGCATTCCAGGCATTTAACTTTAGGGTGTGTGAGTAATGAGGCATGAATGTACAATATGTGTTTCACCACTTAACAGCAAAAACTTTGTTTCATTTCCTGTCACTCCAGGAAATTATCTGGAAAGAATTGACCAAGGCGAACTTTAATTGCGCTGCTCGGAGCCAAACAGGATTCCAGAAGTTAAACTTGAATGAGTCAACTGTACAGTGTTTAGGTCATTCTTGTATTTTTGAGTCCAGATTTGTGATTTACCGCAAATTTGGAAAGTGCAAACTGTAGTGTAGGGCTTAAAGGAATCTGGTTTGCTGCCAAATGCTCTTGAGTTTTGACTCTTAACATGCAAATGTTTCCCTTTAGGACGCTAAGTGTCCAAAAGTGGATCACTACGGCTCTCAGGGGGAAGCTCCCTGATCGTAATGAATGATCTTGTTGAGTTGTTGAAAACCAGCATGTGTGTTCAGTCAAGCGTCAGTCCAAAGAAGAGAAAACAGCAGCTGTGAATAATGATTCCTTCAACAGAAAGTGGACCTAATTTCAACTTTACTGGAAACTAATAACTAATCTACTGTGTTGTTTGTCATTTCTCGGTGTTGTTACAACTCCCAGATGAAGGCCAGTCAGAGTAAGATTAAAAACACTGGAGTTGTGTTTATATCTTCCTTTCAACTAGCCTCAAATATTGTTAAGATATACAGTAGGTTCTTAAAAAGGGACTTTTTAACAACCCGAAACAAAAGCTCATCTCGAACAAATGATCTAGAAACACTTAAAGTAAGTAAGTACGTGCTTCAACGGATACAGATACGGGTATCTGATCTTTTGACAGATTAACACAATCTTCCACAACAACCGAGTTTCTCCTGTTGTTTCTGGTTCCGGCTTTTGGGGCAACTGGACAAACTCCACATGGTTTGCAGAGGTTTAAGGTTATCCAACATTACGATCCTTACACAGTGGACATTTATTGGATTTCCTTTGTATTGCTTGCAGCTTTGAAAAAATTAACGGGAACAAACAAAGTGCAGAAGAACAAAGTTGATAGACCACAGATGTCCCTGTCAACAGTTTAATTGGAACTATATTAAGAAATAGTCTCGAGGTCAGCGGATTAAACAAAGTCACAGGGACACAGTTCATGTTTAGTGCTACATGCACCATAAATAAAGTTAACTTCCATTTTACTGGTACAGAGACACACACTGACAAACAAGGAGTGGACGTAGCCACCATGACATCAACCATTTGTTTGTTGAGCACCATTTGAAAGTTGAAGTTTGGTATTTTAGCTGTCGCCATCTTGATTTTTTGGAGCCCAAAGTTATTATATCTTGATGAGAAGATGCAGCTGGGGAGGAACAAGGGATGGATCAGGTACCAGAAGCATAGCAAATGTTAAATTATCAGCTCATGCTAGGAAAATTCAAGGAAACCAAAACCTTAAAGTCAACTTTCATTAACTACAAACACACTGAAAGGGTAAAAAACAAATTGATCACGATCTAAATGTACACTGTGGTCGCCATTAATAGACTTGTCAGTCACATGGTCGCCACACCCTGAAGTGTACCCAGCTTTTTTGTGTATTATACTATGAATGGGACCATAAATTATAACATTAACACTATGCTGTATTGAAGAAGACTTGTTACTAATGACTGAGACCACATACTCATTCGGTAATAAATCAAGTGAGAAGAAGGGCGATTTTTTCATAAACTTACATACAGACTGCCTTTGCAACCAGTGAAGTTGCCTTCTGCTGGCCATTAGAACAAATTGGCTGTACTTTTCAGGCGTGGCGGTTACGTCCACTTCTTTTAAACAGTCTTTGTTTGGAGGCAGACGGAGAGCAGGAATATCTGAAAACCAGGGACGTAAAAAACCAAAATGATCAGCCTGGCTCACGCAAGTGACAAATGTGTTTTTGTAATTTAAGCTAAGTGACCCTCTTTAGAATATCCCTCATCAATCAAAAGTAACAACAGGCTAAATCCCACAGAAACAGAGAGCACTTTGAGCGGGCAAATGCTCAAATGTAAATTCCCTTCAGATACTAAAGACCTGAGATGACTTTAATAAATATTCAGAATGAAGACTGTAGAAGCTGCAGGGTCTCGAGCGAGGCGTAGCCCCCTTCCTTCGTCTGTGGTCTGTCAGTCAGAGTAATGTCGTCTAATTACTTTAACAGCCTCCACCAGCGGGATCCAGCTGAGTTCGAGTCCCCGGCCCCTCGGAGGGCTGAGCGGGATGACGTGAAATCTTAAATATTCACTGAGGAGCCTGGACCCCCATCCTGCCTCCTCCTCCGCCTCCTCCTGGGACCAAACAAGACTGATCTCCTTCATCCCCGCAAACAAGGTCAGAAATATTTCAGGAAGAGTCATGGGAACGAGCTCAAACAAATAACAGCGCCACATGGACCTTTTAAATTTCATCTGGAGTTGATCTTGTGATCAGATGTTAACAGGGTATGAAGAACAGGCTTGTTGCGGCAAGTCAACACTTTTACACTCGGTCATAAATGGTGATCAAAAGCAGGAAGTAACAGGGATGTATATCACTTCGTGACAGCTACATTTCTCAGTTTATGGGGGAGTTTCAGGGGCCCGGAGTGAGAAGAGGGCTCGTATTTTCACATTAGTGCCTGTCAGGACCAAATATACAGTATATATATTTGATCTTTAATCGTATTTGTTTTAAAATTTGATTAAATAATCCTAGCTGAAAGTCCTCTACAGCTGTTTTCAAGATCCAAAAACAAACTTTTATAAGTGTTGTACTGTTCCAATGAAAATGCCACTTGATTTCTGTTTATTTAAGATAATTTTAAGACACTTTAAAGCTAGAAAAAGCAAGTAAAATGTATTTTTAGTCAGAATCAAGACCATAGGAACAAACATACCATACATCAAAATCACTTTCGTGGAGTCTCAGCTGGTTTCCTGATCCCTCCTCCTGACATGAACACTAGCCTGGCATGGCCTCCATATAAACACAATCAGAGCAGATCAGCACAGAGGTTGTGAACTGTAAATATTTATGTAGATTATTGAAGTAACAGTAAGGGAAAGTTTATGGGAGCACCCACAGAAAAACCTGAGACGAGAGGTAGAGTGATTGATGCAACTTAATCCTACACACTAGACCTCTGAGAAGTTAAGATATAAGGGTTTTCATTAAGTATCAGCAAAAGGAAATTAAGATTTCATAGCTTGATTATTTGTTTCTTTGTCAACCAGGAAAACTATTTTGACTTTGTTCACTTTGCGACCGCCTCAACCAAGTGTTTGAATAATCTTTAGGCACACTAGCTGGGCTGCTCTTTGGATGACAATTTTAGCTTTGGTCCAGAGAATGACATGTGAAGGATGGTTTTAGCATTCATGTTTCCCAGATGTTGCATCCTAATGACGTTGGTTATCCCCTGACTTTTGAAGCCCTGTTTACACGAAGGGAAAACGCAGATATTTCCATGCGGTTTGGCCTCTCATTTACACGAAAACCCTGTTTTTATCACAGAAAACAATTATTTCTAAAAACTCCGGGCAAAGTGGAGAATTTGGAAAACTCCGGTTATGTGTTGTCGTGTCAACTGGGAGAAACGGGGTTTTAGGTTCTCACGCTCATTAGGCTATGCGCTAGAAAATGCTTAACGTCATGTGAGCGTTGTTTTGAAAGGAACAGGAAGTCGCTCGTGTTATTCGTTGTTGTTGATTCTGAGGATTCTGATTGGCTTGCATGGCTTTATCCTTCTCCCTACACTGCCGCGCAGAGGTTTGGCAGAGTTATAATGACGTTCGACGGCGTATTTATGCGGGTTGATGGAAATGACAACCTTTTTGAAAACGATGTTGTGTGCACGATGTTATTTTTGAAAACGGAGTGGGGAAATATTTGTTTTTCTAAATACCCTGCTATGTATAAACGTGGGCTCAATCCCCATAGATTGTGAACCAGAAACTCTGGTTGGTTTTGGCCTCATTGTGATTTCTTTGCTGCCCCAGTGTTTCTAGTTGAGTGACGTTGTGTGTGTGCTTTCAACAACCCTGCTGAGTGACCAGCAATAGACACTGTTCAACCAGGCTACCTGCATCAGGGCACACCTGCAGGTTTTCTTTTGTTTGTTGATCATTTTTTGGCTTAACCAAACCCTTTGAAACCCAAAACCCTCTACACACCTTTAGTTTCCCCATTTTATTCCATTGGGGACTTGAGGACAAGTTGCAAAATCATTTTTCAGTTATATTATCCCCTGAAGAGGCATTTTCTTTTATTATTATCCAAGTATTTGGCATTCCTTGTAAATAAATATATATTTTCATGTGGGTTGGGGCTTGTTTGTAAAGCATTTTACTGCCAGTACCACCACAGAATGGATTGTCATGACACTCATGTTTCCTTCAGGAGGACTTGTAATACCTTTGGTGAACCCCTCACTATTTTTAAAGTGTCCAATACGTCAGCTACAGGTGTTGAAATCTGTGTTGTCCTTTAAGGTCAGTTGGTTTATTTAGTTTGCTTGGACATAAAGAAAACCAGTCAGTGAAGATCTTTCTCTTCTGATTAAAATGTCTTCCCCAAAACTACATAGTGCACTTTTAAACTCATATGGTGAACATGGTAAACCTGCTAAACATCAGTATGTTTGCATTGTGAGCATTTTTAGATGACACTGATGTTAGCATGTAGTTTAACGTACCACTGTGTCTAAGTACAGGCTCACACTGTCGCTGACATGACTGTAAAATCTTAGGCCCGATCACGCAGAAACTCATCGCTACAGGCGGGCATTTCAAAAATGTCTTTAGGAATAACAGCATGTTGCGTCTGTGGAGTGGTACTGTGTGCACAATCGGATATATGTAATTAATGGAAAAAGACAGAAGGACAGCATAGGCTAACTCACACCTCCTGTGTATTTCAAGTGTATTGTGTTCAGTAGACAATTATGATTAATTTATACACAACTCTTTGTTTTAGGACATTTTTTATTGCATGTATACTAGTGAAGACTGTTAAAGCTGAAAAGAAAAACAAAATATACATTTTTCCAACAGTTCATTTTCAGCAGATAAGTTCATACAGTATAAGACAAGCAGTGGAGGAGGAAGCTTACTATAAATTGGAAGCTTTTTTTAGTGTATAAAGTATAAATATGTTTGCCGTAGCGTAGGTCATAACATTCAGATTTTGGTTCTTTCTAGCAGTCGTGAAGGAAAAAGTGTTGTGAAATGGTTTTAAACAGTTTAATTTAAAGTTTTACATGTATCTTTTGAATATTTTATTTAGTCTTTGATGTGCAAAACATAAAAAATAAAGAAAAAACAAAGTCGTACACACACGAAACGAGACGCTCCTGCCGGATTTATACAAACATTTCAATGTGCTGAAAGCTGACGAGAGTTTTGAGTTGTAAATACTGAGCTTTGTTTCAGCTTTACACCGTGAGTGAGTGAGTGATGCTGCAGTGTTCATGTGCGAGGCTGAGGTTTAGATGTTTGTCTGCCGGCGTCGGTCAGCAGTGTCCGATGTCTGCGGGCGGAGTTAGTTGGCGGTCAGTCGTCGTTGTTGCAGTCTGTACACAGAATCTGGTCGCGGTCGGGGAAGAAGCCGGAGCCGACCAGCGACACGGAGCAGCGCGAACACTTGAAGCACGGCTGGTGCCACTGCCGGTCCTCGAAAGAGACGTACTTCCCATCTCCGAACCCTGAGAGACACAAACACAACACATGAGCAACTAATGGAGGAATGTTTTACTAGAGGCGGAACATAAAGTTTAATAACACTGCGGAAACTACGTAAATGAATTCAAGATAACATCGGCAGCTGGCAGAAACTAAAAGAAAACGCTGCCAGCTCCAGTGGTGCTGGTATTCTACTTCATAGCTGTGGTCGAAAGCATTTAATTCAAAATGTCATTGAACTGTGAAGGTCCTTAAAAACAACATCAGATAAGGAAGATAATTGTTGCACATGCTGAGTTGTCTTTTCGTTTATTTTCTCTGCGTTCGCTTAAAGTTTGTATCTGTTTTCACCATCTTTCTAAATTAAGTGTTTGTTTTTTCAACCCTGGGCAAATTCTTTCAGGATGGTTGTTGTTTGTGTTGCCAGGTTGGAGCTACACACTATCTTCAGAAGGGCAATAATTAATGTTTTCATAATGACAGTATATTAAATTAAATGTCTTTGTGTGACAGGGATCGCTCGTTGATGAACCAACAGAGAATTATGACCTGAATCGGCAGCTCCCCTCAGTTTTATGGAGTTTTAATAGCAAATTTAAGCGAATTTTTTAGCTGTCCAGCCTCAACTTCACTGTTTGTATCGCTCTCGCTGCTCTCACAGTGTCGTTTATGACCGCAGAAGGTGGCTGTTTTCAGAGAAAAGGCTCTAAAAAGCCACTTTACACTAACCTACTCATCAGACCGACACATTTAGAGACTAGCTGGTTGTTTTGCGCTCCACCGTTCTGTGTTTTCTCTCTCAGGTGATCCTCATCAGCCAGTTAGCTCTGTCCCATATTGAAGGGAGGCCGGAGGAGAAGTTGCTGACCACTTTAGAGTATTTCTGTCTTTTTCCCGCAGTTGGTTATTTTCTTTTCTTTTGAAAACGGTGGTCTGGTAGTTCTGTTTTTAGAGGCTTTGTTTGTTGGATTAGTTTATGTGTCTTTTCTTAGTTTAGAAAGGGAAGTTCTGGTTGCGGCTGTCCCAGACTTACCCTGTGTTTTTTCTATTTTGGCCAGGCCTCCAGACTCTCATAGTTTTGGTTAATTGTGGTATTGTTTGGTAGAGCCAACTGTGTTTTTGTTCTGGCTGTAACACGGCTAAACATAGTGGAGCGTTTAACAGCTAACGAGCCGGAGCTCAGGAGGTGGTGGAGACTAAAAGAGCTAAAAGAGTGCAAATATTGGATTTACATTTCATAGGTGGACACAAACATGACTCCAATGGAATGATAACGTTGCTCTGTAAACTCTTGGATGTGTAAATAAGCGACTGTTTGCTAACAAGGCCATTAATATACACTTAAAAACATTTAACTGGCCAAACCCAACCACGCGTGGCTTTTATTGTGAAGGGATTTCTTTTGACAATAGGAGCAGACTGCACAGGATATATGCAAATCCCACAGGAAGGATCAGAGCCAAGATTTAAAAACCAGAGTCAACTGACTGCCGACACCTGTTGAAGATAATTGTTTTGGCATTTGACTGATAGTAGATAGACGAGATCGACAGGAATCATTGGGAATCCCGAACAAGACTGAACCAGAGCGGATCAACTCTGGAGAATTCACTCGGCGGTTGCTGTTCGCGTCACTGACCTGTGATGGCCGTGTTGCAGCCGGCGCACTTCTTGGCGTACAGGCTGCTGAAGCACTTGACGCAGTACGGACTGTCTCCCTGCGAGGTGAAGGGCTGACCAGCCAGAGGAGCTTTGCAGCCCGTGCAGACGAAACACTCCTTGTGCCACACCTCGTCCTTGTAGGTCACCCCTCCTTTAGTCAGAGCCTGCAGGACACGAACACAAAGATTAGCGGTAAAATAATGTGTAATGCCTGGAAACATTTTGGTTTTAACTGCTGTGATGGCTTTTTCTATTGACCTGTAGACTTTCTACAATATTTATCCTATAATCTGACTCCTGGATGTTAAAATAACATGTTCAGTGGTTTGGTTTGTCAGCAGGATCACACAAAATGAATGGCTGAATAGATTTCCACAAAGGAAAAGACTCCATTGGCTTTTGGTACAGATTCGGATAAAGGGACAGATCAGGAAATGTTTACTTTCTTCAACATTTTCATGAATTTCTCAAGGAATAATTTATGTATCTTGATGAGAAAAGTCAGGCGTATTTAGGTGACTGATCTGTTGGGCCTTGGCGGAGGTATGCTATCTACTGAGTGCCATTTTAGCTTTAGTATCGAATATGTTTTGATTGATTTATGTTTCTGTATGTGAGACCTGGTTCACCTTTTTGCAGTGGCTGCACTGAGGAGCGACCCGGCCCTCGTAGCACGGCACACAGTAGTAGTTGTTTTTGTCGGGGATGAAGGCCTCGGCGCCGATCGGCTTCTCACAGCCGTGACAAGCAAAACAGTCCTCGTGCCACGCGGCACCATCGTACTCCAACATCCTCGATCCTGCCAGAGGGGGAGAATAGAGAGAAATGTTTGTTGATATCTTCTCTGACGTTTAAAGAACCGTGTGTCACTTCCTTCTGATCTCTGCCCTACTGTGCCGTAACTGTAAGCCGCAAAATAAATCTGATAGCGTTCACACGAGCACCGAGAAGACCAAAAGTGATGATTCAACCAGTTCTTACACAGCCCTCCTCGAGTGTACAATTACGTCAGCTTATCTTGCATCTAAACAATCTGACAAGCTGCAACAAAGCAACGCTCGAGCTGACATACACATGGCTGCATGCAAGGTTTTCTCAGAAACACATGCTTCACTTCAGAGGTTTATAAAAGCTACGAGCCGGTTATGCTCGTGAATCGGACATCAGATCCTTTAATCACTGTTCTTGTTTTACGACTTTTGGGGCCTGAAATGCCGCCCGGAGGCACGACGGTGTCTTGAACTTGAACTCTGGGACAGAGAAGCTGCGTTTAAAGTGCATTCCAGGCCGGACAGAAACTGAAGTAAAATGACTGCTCGGTTCAGAAAAGAACTGGTGAGTTATAGTATCCCACACTACCCACAGGCCCGGGTAATTTTCAGTCATCCGACACCGCTGCTGCTCTCGTGATGTCACAGCGCCCAGAGCTTAAAGCCCTGCTGGGAGATATTTTCAGCAGAGCGAGGAAACAATCACTCTGTCACATCTAAGCTGTCACACCCCGGTTGACAAAACCTCATTAGCGTCTTTATCCCTGCAAAGACAGGGTGTGAACTTGCTCAAGAATTTGTCCTCGAGGAGCTCCGTGAACTCGTCGCTGGAGCGTAAAAAAAAAAGTCGACGCTACCTGGCATGACGATCTTGTCGCAGGCGGCGCACTTGGAGGAGAACTCGTTGCAGTAGCAGTCGCTGCACACCAGAGCGTCGCCCTGGCTGGTGAAGGGCTCGTCTGCCAGAGAGCGGTCGCAGCGGAAACAGCGGAAACAGTGTGCGTGGTAGTGTCTGTCCTCGTAGAAGAGCTCCTGGAGGAAGAGGAGAGGGTCAGAGCGAGCGTTTGGAGGATGTGAAAGCAGTCACGGTGGTTAAAAATGGGGTATTTAATAGAAACATAACCAAAATTCAACGCTGTGGTTATGGTCTGACACGATATATTGTGCGTGTCCCAAAGCTGCTCCAGGAAAAAAGCTAAGCTAAATGCTCGACTTGTTCTTTTGTGATGTGTGATATTAAGAAAAATATCGAATGATGCCACCTTTATCCCGTAACAGTGAATAATACAGGAACTCCCCCGAACAATAAGTTAATAAAAACACTTGATGTTATCGTTCCTCACGGGGAGTTTCTCTATTTTCAGCACCCCCATCTGCTCGGAGGTCAGATGTCACGGTCGACCGCAGGATTCAGTTTCCTGCACAAGGACGGTTTAGAGTTTTGCGGACACGGAGGTCTAAACTCAAAGTTTCCTACTCTCTTCGACACCCTGCTGTCCTCGTTGTCATCGTTATTTGCTTTAAAGAAAAAATCAGACAACCCACTTCACCCACTTTGCAATTTCTTTTTCGAACAGCTGCTTGCGTTCCAGTTCATCTGCAGTTCAGGCGAGCTCTGTGATAAATGGCCCCATTGAACGGTGGGTGAAAAACTTACAGTTGAGGCGTGGGGTTTCACGGTAAAAGAAACAAGTTAACCAAGGGACCGAGAAGGATGAAGGATGAATGTTGTTATGTCTCGTGTGGAGGAGGGACGGCCAAAGCAAGCAGGAGCGTAATTTACAGCCGATCCCTCACAGGGAGTCCATAATTCACTGTGTCTGTGGGTGTTTCCTTCAGTACAGTGTTTTTAATATTTAACTTAGAGGGGATTACAGATAATTTGATGTTCCTTAAGCGGAGTTATGTTTTCCAGGAATTCCAGCTGGTTTTGCAAGAGGAGCTCCTCCCGTCCGAGTCGAGCTCACCTTGGCGTTATGGCCGATGATTTCTTTACATTCCTGACAGGTGTTGGCGTACAGCCGGTCGTAGCAGGGGATGCAGTGAGGCTTGTCCTCCACCTGGATGTATTTGCGTCCGCTCAGGGACTCCTCGCAGTTTTTGCAGTCGAACTGGTCGCTCATGGTGTCTTCCTCTGGCCGACCTCCTGCAAAACAGAGGATTCACAGGCACCGTTTAGTGTTCGCTATCAGCGAGAAGACGGCGCAGGAAGGAGGAGGAGGAGGAGTGAGATTAGCAAAGACAGAGAGAGAAAGCAGGATGAAGGGAGGCGGACAAGTTTTAGATATACAGCTGGGAAATAAAAACCAACAGGAGAGACAAAAAACATTTAAGGGCACTTTTCAAAATAGTCAAAGACACGTTACAGGATGTGTTACAACTGAAAACACACTTAAAACACAGACTACCGGACCTCAAATCAAACATTAAAAGCTGTATAAGGAGTTTAGAGTAACTTCTTGAACACAGATCCTTCCAGTCACGGATGTGTTTGGGAGTTTCAAATACAGTCCAGCTTCACTGCTTATTCCTGGAGAGTGGGAACAGGAGGTTTGTCGTCAGAGGAACGGAGGCCGTGGGAGGGAGTGTAGCAGCGAAGATGATCTGGTTACGAAGGGTTTTGTGAGTTAAGACGAACATCCTCGCCCAAAGCAAATTCAAAGCAAAGGTTTTGAGCTCTTTTAAAGGCTTATAAGCTGAAAATGCTGCAAACAGATGACCTGTTACTGCCCCATTGGCTGGAGAACACAATGGGTCCACATCATATCATCTTCCATGGTCCAAGTTCAAATTAACAGGAGCAAAAACTCATTATAGCTCTTTATTTCCTTGTTTACAATAACTTTGTGCATATAAAATAGTAGAAAAACAAGTGCTTAGGTGGAAAAACAGCCTATTCAAAGAGCAACACGCATGAAACTTCATGAACTTGCATAATTTCCAAAGTTTATGACTTTAAACTGTAATAAACTGTGTATTCTGGAAATCTCATCGGCTACAGGATGCATCAGTCATCCGGAGGCTGGCGTGTAAGTGAATCAGGAGCGAGGAGAAAGAAGAGGTCGTACACAATCATTCATTGGCTGTTGTAGGCTCTAGGGCGGGCTTAGGAGCTCCTATCTGCGTATCTGGTTAGCTTTCTGTTCATTGAAACAGTTAAGCAGGTGTAATTTGGTGGAAAGAAAATAGTTCCGACATGAATCTACTCACGACAAGGTTTGTAGATGATCTTGAGTAACAAGAGACATTGAGGCGAAGTCGAGTACCAGCTAGTTCGATTATAGTCCAGAAAATGGTAAGGGTAAGAGGAAAATTGTGGATTTTTGATTTGTGTATTTAAAGACAGGAGAGCAGAGATCTGAGAGGAGAAGGAGGTTGTTGGTTGTTCTGCCCCACATACAATCCTGCTTAGAATAACTTTCAACATGTAAGAAAACGGAGACTGTTTGCTTAAAGACATCGGGCCGCAGTTAACGGTTAAATATTGTTCAAAGTGTTTCTCATCCAAGAAAGTTTTCCCTGGCAGCGAAGAAAGGGCTGAGTGAACACTTTAACTCCGAGAGTTATGGCTGACTTATTGTAAATCAGTCCAGATGATGTAACCGCTTCTCCCGTTTCATCATCGCTCACTAATAAGTGAAAGCTCGTCCCCCTCCCTCCCCCCTTCATTCTTGTGCCGAACCCCCCGCGGCGGCTTGGCATTGAGAAAAGAACAACGAAACAATATTAATTGTTGGGAGCTGAAGTGAAAACTGTTCTCCGTTTCAAAGGCTCTCTCTCAGGGGCTTTTCATCTGTGTTTGGCTTGAGTTTCGCTTGTTTCTTCCTTTTGTGCACAGCTTTCTCTTAAAGGCATAACTTCTCCTTGTTATCAGTGACGGACATCAAGATGTTTTATTGCTGCAGCGTTTCTCTCTTTTTTTCCAATGACAGCTGTGAGCGTTTCAGTGGGATGATTATATCTGGCTCAGAAAATTACATAAGCCTTTTCCCAACGTCACCTTTAGCCCAACCGTCAAGCACTTTACGGGTTTTTACTTCTATTCTATCAAATAAAACTGGCCTTTTGTTTCAGAGAACAACAGCAACAACATCTCCCAGGACACTTATTTAATTCAGCAGGATTTCCTCTGAAAGCACAACTTTTTCACTGGAGCGTACTTTCTCATAAAGATCTTTTAATCTTTCAAATCTCAGTTGCCTCGTTACGGAGCTTTTTATGTCTTGGCTGGCTGCGTGACACTAAACGAAAAATCCCACCGGGGAAATTGGGTTGCTCTCTCTCCAAATTGGTTCCATATTGATTCAAAGCATGTCTTTGTCATCTGTTATCATATCGACCGTGAAGATGAATATTTACGTCTTAGCTCATCAGTGACCCAACAAGTCCTGGGATAGATTTGACTCGGAGGAGATGGTTTTGGTTGTTTTTTGTGATCGATAGCAACACGTCAGCAAGCGAGAAATGAGAATGAGAAAACGACAGGGTGCAAAATAACAAGACTCAGTGTGCATGGTAAGCATGGTTTTGACATAATTTGTAGGTCAGAAGATGTCAAAGATGTACGTTTATAAAGTTTGTTTATATGACAACAGCAGTTATATCTCAGTGTTTATTTACTGAACTATAATCATTGTTTACTGGTGCTTCAAGGATTGTTTTCAGTCATTGAGCGAGTCAGACAAGCCTGTTTTTGATGAATGGTTAAGCTGATGACAGACATCGCCTCTTTCGACTCAGCAATTGCAAGAGAAGTGTTATGAAGTCTGATCTGACGATTCAAAGCGGCAGATATCACATGGCTGTTGCAGCGTACCAGTGACGGATATAAAGGAACTTTTCAGACGTTCTTAGCTTGGTTAGGTTTGGGAGAACATTGTGGTTTGAGTTCAAATAACCTACAGTACGTACATGACTGCAGTAACGTTGTGTACGTGAAGTAGCTTCACTATATTAGTAACTGAATATAACTCAACATTCAGTTTTTTTGCCTTCATACTCCTGTTCGTTCGACCCGACCATCCATCCCCGACCTCCCACCTCTGTGGACTTTCTCGCTCTTTTACTGCTCCGCCTGACTTCCTCCTTTACAGACGTATTAATTACTACACCACTAGAGGGCGCCGCCTAACAAGAAACACAAATATGCTGTCATAATCGAAGCTGCTTTCACAGGTCGCTTTTCTGATGAGGACGGCCTGTTTTTGTTTATGAAGGTTCTTTGTACCCTCCCGTTTTCTAAGATTCACTTTTGTTTTCTTTTATTTTGCTGTTTATATTGTAGAAAACCTAATTAAAACATTTTAAGAAGAACATTGAAGTAAATATAGTCACTGTAACGCCTTTACTTTTCAACCAAGTAAATTCAACCCTCGACTGTGAAAGCATCTTATTACTTCCCATATTTATGTTTCTTAAATGGGGGACCTCTAGTGGCCATAGTAATTATTACAGCAGCAAAGGAGGAAGTCAGGTTACATTGTATAAAGAGCGACATAGGGAGGAGGTCACGGATGGATGATTGAGTTAAACACGGGACTTTAATCCAAGAGATCAACGTTTGTGTCTACTGTGAAAAGTCAACAGTGATTTATTATAAACACAGGTTACATAATGTGACTGGAGTTAGCAATGAAGGTCCGGTGCGCCAGATTTAAGTTTGAGGATCGTGTTGTGTTTATCACAGATCTGTCGACTGGACAGCCGGTAGTTGTTTAAATGTAATGACTCATCAGCAGCCTCTTAAAAACGACCTGATGCATCTCAAGAGTCTGACTCTAAATAAATGATGTGATTAATAGTTTGATGAGCAGAGGAAGAACAGGTGGAAACAAAGCCGGGCACACGGACAATAACATCATCCCCAGCCATTATGACTGAGCACAGCGAGGCATTAGCGGGCCATGTGACCCCGTGTTCTGCAGCAGCGAAGGGAAATGAGCGAGGAAATGAAGTGTGGGAGGTTAAAATACCCTCCTGCTGAACAGTTAAGACAAAGCAGGCCGGGCTCGCAGAGATATACACAGAGTGGATGAAGATCGTGGATAAGGCTCCGGAGTTTGCTGTACGTTCATGCTCAGGATCACAACGTCTGGAACATTTACAAAGGCAGACACTGAAGTATTTCACTTGGAAACGGTCATTGTTTATAATTTTTCCACCCTATTTTGGGCACAGAGTGGCTTTGACATGTTTCTACAATGTCAGAAAAGAGGAGGTGGGTTCAACAGAGTGCAGCTGAGAAAACGTTCGAGCAGTAAGCTTTTCCTATAAGCTGTTAGATTCACATTCAGCCTCTCCTTTTAGCCTTTCTGTCACACTTAGGGTCTTTCTTGACACCCAGACAAAGATAGCGGAGGTAAAAGGTGGATGCTTCTCTCCGACCAATCAGAGAGTTTGCTACATCCCACGGCTAATCCTCAGAGTCCACTGGGCACGTCTGCACCGCGTTACGGCAGGGATAAGTTAGCCGGAGATGATCGAAATTTTAACAATAAACAAACAACAAAACGATTTAACTACTCATCCACAGTAGGAGCACAAAAATCAAGAAATAAATGACAAAATAAACAAATCTGAGCAGCTCAACAGTATCAGGCAGCCATGATGTGCCGCTTCTGACACGCTCCCTGTTTGATATGAAGCCGTGTGGAGGATGGTAACAGAGACGTGTCCGGTGGAATCAAGTGGTAATTTGCATTGTTTGACCTTATTTTACTTTGTGTCATGGAAAGGCAAAAAGGAGAAGCTAGATGACCGAGCAAAAAGACGAGCATCAGGGAAATGGAGATGCAAATGAGAAGTAGTCCAGAAGCCCAGAGAATCCAAACTGATTTTGAAAGATGTTAGTTACACCCTCGATGCACAGTTGAAGAGGTTTGTGCTAACGCTTTGAGCTTAGCAGCTACAGTGAAGATAAAGACTTAGAAAAGAGTTTAGAAGGGTCTTTTCAAATCAATTTGGGAAACTTGTGGCTTCCGCAGACTTTAATTGCACCAGTGACGTTTTAAAACAAGTCATCTACTTCAGAAGAAGGTTTTAGCGCTCAGTTCTGCAGGTACAGCTCTTCATGCTTTCTAAGTATCTGCATCTGGTCCGCTGAGGAGTCGTCTCGACAGACCGGTTTACATTCCTCGCGTCTGACTGCGATCAAACATTTTGTGTCTAATAACCAATGATGCAGCAATTCCAGATAAACACATAAAGGATAAACACAGTCTGCTCTCAGTCATGTCCTGAAACTCCCTCTCCTCCTCCTCCTCCTCCACGGCTTGTTTGGAGACTTTTTCTCCTTCCACTGCCATGTTAGCGCGACCGCTGAGGACGTCCCTCACGCTGCACATCCCTCCCTGCAGATAACGGCACCGCTTCCTCTTCAAGGGCATCGAGCCGGGTCAACAAAACAAGGCGGAAAAACCAAGCTGAGACGAAAAAAAAAACATCACATCCTATGTCTGTTTTCTGTCAGATTGCTGTGGAAATCAGCCCAACTTCCCTCCTCAAATGTCTGAAGAGGTTCGGGTTTCTATTCTCGTCCGTCCACGTCTGCGATGAATAGCGGTGATAGAACAATGGTTTTCCTTCCGGACATAGTCTGCAGGTTTTTGAGCTTTATGTTTCTCTTCCTGAGCCGAAACATCTGCGAACGCATTCTGTGGTTCTCCAGCTGTTGTCCGTCATCAAACTCCAATTCCAGGAGGGAATTCTTACGGGACTGGTGCCAAAACACAACAGCGGCTGATTAAAATCCATCATTGTTGGAACCGATATTTTATGGTTCCTATAGGACAGTCCATTATAACTTTTATAGTCAGCTATACAAGAGGCCAGTATGGAGAGACTCTCGAGGGAGAGAAGATATAATATGAATGAAAGTATATAAAAACAACTAGATCTTTGTTTGTATTGTTTGGGAGTTATGCCGCTAAATGTCAAATCCAAAGATTGATGGTGAGGTCATTTCATTTGGTCGCATGTCATCACGACGTCGAAGGAAACATCAGACGATTCGTTAGACTCTCGAGGGAGAGAAGATATATAAAAAGAAAGTATATAAAAAAAAAAATAGATCTTTGCATTTTTTGGGAGTTATGCCGCTAAATGTATCAAAAAAATGTTCAAATCCAAAGATTGAAGATGAGGTCATTTCATTTGGTCGCATGTCATCACGACGTCGAAAGGAAACATCAGATGATTCGTTAGAAAGTGAAGAAGGAAGTGAGCGAACGTGACTAAACTAACGTGAACATGTTACGTCATCTGTCAAGTATATTTTCATCGCCGATTGCAATAACTCCCATGATCCCACGCTACTTCACAGCGTCATCACACTTACGCTTCTTGTTTTCATTGTTTTGATTGAGAGACCCCTAGTGGCAGAAACAAACATAGCCTCCAGTGCATTTGAGGCACTAAATCCAAGATCTTTGAACTTATCAGAAAGACGCTGGTGACATCACCGCCGCTCTTTTTCTATTTCCTCACCTAGGTGGTAATATTCACCATATTTTTGTCTCTTTTTTGATGGTTCTTTGAGGCACCTTTGGGGGTTCTTCAAAGAACCTGTTGCTAAAAGGTTCTCTGTGGAACTAAAAATGGTTCTTCTATGGCATCACTTCCGAAGAACCATTTTTGGTTCCAGTTAGCACCTTTATCTTTCTGTGTGTATGCACCAACATCCTACTTGCTCTGATGTCCTGATGTCAAATAAAAAACAAGCGTATACTGAACCACAAAGGGTCAGTGTCCGTCATACAGCCGTGGTTGTGAAGATACTGTTGCAATAGAGACGAGATGCATGTGAAGCCCTTTTTTTCTCAGCTCTGCCTGTAGAATAACACTATGTGTAAGTATGAAGTAGAGCCAGGAGGCTATTAGCTTAGCTTAGCATAGCTTGGCATAAAGACTGAAAGAAGGAGAAATGTCTTGTCAAAATTCTTATATTCCAACAAGAGAAGTTGGAGATGGCACTGGCGAAGAGGCGGAGGTGAAGGAAAAGGAAACACAGCACTAAATAGCACATAAATTCAGATTCAACGTGCCCGATCGGACGTAAAAGCCGCCGTCGAGGGACGTCAAGTGCCAGCGGTGCAGGACACACCACCAGAATTTAACTGAATTCAGACCACGTGAAATCCGGTAGATGATTTTTAAAAGTGAATCATGTGAGTGCTAAAACTGCAGTAGTCATTAAATTTAGTTATTAGGTTTTCATTAGCTCATTTAAATCCCAGGAGTCTTTATTTGCGTCCATGCATCTCGCTTTAATGTCACAGCCGACTGTGAATAAAAAAATCTCGTGGAGCGGCTGTTCATTTTCACACCGTCCTTCCTGGCTGACATTAATAGTCTAAAGCACTGACTCACATGTTGTCAGCGACCTGTTCGAGCGGCGTTCACGTTACTCTACAGGTGTCCTCTTGGTTCAGATCCAGGTGTACTTGTCACCCCTGTTCTCCTCCTTAATCCAAACAGTCATCAATCCTGTCTAAGCACTCTCTCTGTTCCTCTCTCTCTCTAGTAACACGGCTGCTGAAACTATTTAAACCCACAATTCACCTTGATGAGTCGACATGTTGAATGCTTCGCAGATACACCGTCCGTCCCGGAGACAGATTTACCGGAGTCACTTGGCGCGGAGAGCTTTGAAGCGGCGGCCAAATGGCAACTGTCTCCCAGGATCAGCCACCGGGCCTCCTGTCTCATGTCCCTTCATGGCTCGCTGCTGTTGTTTCACTCCTCAAACGACCTGACAGTTCCTTACGACCGGAGCCAGGAACTCCGCGAGCCGTGAGAGCTGCCGCTGCTGCGTGTTAGTGTTTATTTTCCCAGTGCAGGAATTTAGACTTGTGTCTGAGGTTTACAAACCAGATTATTCCGTGATGAAAACCGCTGTCACACATCATAAAATCTCGCAGAGCAAATATGTAGGTAAGCGTTAAATCTGTCACGGACACAAAATATCAATTCACGCTTTATAAAACAGACTCAGGGCCTTTTTCGGGGAGATGACGTTGTTGCACTCCGTCTCTGAAACACGCACCTGAATCTGGGCTGAACACTTCGACGTCTGTTTTAAGAAACTGTGTGTTTTCATCTTCTCTCTGGTGCTCGAACTTACAATCACCAAGTTCTCATTTACTCCTACGAAAGAACTGAGACCGTAAGTGAGTAAAAAAACAAAAACAGTCGATAACAGCACAATAAAACTTTAGCAAAGTTAACCCAAATTAAAAGCTAACTTAAAAAAAGACCAATTCCAAGGGAGTGAACTGTTGGAAGAGCCAAAATCTAAAAAAACAATTATAGTTTCTATGTCTGTATACGTATAGATTGAACGAACTAGATGAAAATGTTTGAATTTGTGATCTTTTGGAGGTGTTTGCACAGTTAACCCCTGTGTCCAGTCTTCATGCTACGAGAAGCTAAGCTAAGCTAATTGCCTCCTGGTTCCTGTTTGGGCAGTTAAAACAGAATAATGGCTAACAAAGTGGATTTTTTGGGAATGCAGACTGAAAAATCTTAGATCGAATGTCTTATTTTTCCTCAAGCTCATTGAAGAACCCAAAACTGTGTGTGCATTCATTTGCAACAGTAAAAGTGTGTAACAAAGTTGGTTTTTAATTACCCTTCCCCACTTTACCGTTTACTCCCCATGAAATGGATTAGGGTTCCCTGAACGGCCTCTGAAGCTCAGAACAGGCCTCAGATTGTGTGACTCCTGGAGTTGCATAACCTGGATTTGAGGAGGTGAATGAGAATATTGACAGCGGCACAATAACGCTGTGTGGACTAACAACAGAGGAGCCCCGCAGCCGTGAAGGAAAAGCGACACCCTCGTGGTTGCAGAAACTGTTACCGAAAAAAAAGAAAAGAAAAGAAAAACAAGACGGGTCTCTTATGGCTGTCAGATGACTGTGCTCCCTTTCATCCGCGGTACAAAGACGCTCAATGTGGTGTGGCTTCCTGCAGATCACAAGGCCAATTTCAGCCGCACGCACACAAATCAAAGTGAACACACATTGTGCGTTTCGTTGCCGCTGATTAGAGATCTCGTCGGGATGAAATCGCTTCTCGCCGCTTTTTAAACAATGACGATGCTCTGAGATTACTGAGTTGGCAGATCTGCAGCATCAGTTGAGAAACGTTCGTCCTTATTAGGTTAAATTGGTGTCAAAGATTGAAATGTTATTCAACAATGAGGCGCCGCTGTAATTTATAAGGTCGTTTATCATCCGTTCAGAAACCAGAACATGAGCGGTGTTAATGTTCATCCATCAAGGATGAATCACTCCTTGCTGTTTTTAACACACTGATGTTACTCTGAGATATCAAATTGGCATATCTGTAAAGTTTTTCTAGTTATTTCAATGTGAACAAGCGTGTTTTGTCAAGCTCCAGCTTTAATTCAACCATAACACGATCAGTATCATTGCGTATCAGTGACACACACCCTGTAACACTCAGCCAGTATCGTCAGAGAATCAAACACCTTTTTAAAGACCGAGTACGTGTCTGGCTTTGTTTTATGAGTCTCCAGATGGCTGTTTGTTTATCCAGTCGAACAATGTGGGCCGCAGCTGCAGTTTCACCTCCGCTGCCGTCGACTAAACTGACAAACAGCCAGACGACAAGCAAACAAATCGCCACCGTGACGAAACTTCATCACACAGTGGCAGAGCAGATGCGACGGTTCCCGACTCTGGGGTCAGGACCCCCACGAGAGGTCGTGAGATGGTTACTGAGGTACGAAATGAGGAAAAGTTTGAAATTTTTCTCAGATTTCCTTTTAAATACTTTCTATTTTTATTAGTCTGACATCTCAAATGCTCGATTTAAAGGTGCATTATGTAGTTTTGGGGAAGAAATTTTAATCAGAAGAGAAAGATCTAAACAATCTCTCTTTGTTTTCATGACTGAACAAACAGACCTTAAAGGACAACACAGTTTCATACTGTTTATATGTGGCGGACCCTGCCACCTTTCTAGCTTCAAACAGTGTTCTGGGGACCTGATTGTCCTCTGAGAACAGAAACATATTTCTGAGTTTGTATCATCACCTTATAAATGTTGTAAATATTTGAGTTTGAATTTCTTCTCAAAAACTACATAGTGGCCCTTTAATGGCTCTATAATTTCTTCATAATTTCCTTGGAAAGAAACTAATGTAAATATCAAGTCAAGTATCAAATGAGTGGGCTGCTTTTAGTCAAGCTACTGTTTCGAAAGTCAAGAAGAAACTTTCACGCTCAGTTTGTACTTTGTGTTTGTTGAATTATATCCTCGCCTGTTGACCAAATTGCCCATTTTTGCACGTTCGGTTGTTAATATGTCTAGCACAGTACGTCACTGCTTTGTGAGAACTGAGCATCAGGGAAAGGACGGGAAATTTTAGTTATGTATCGCGAATATTAGTTGCGATCATTAGACAGAGGATATGAGGTTTGTGTCTCTTGCAATTCTATATTTATATTCTTCATTGTTGGTGATATGGTGAAGCACTTTGATGTTAAATGTCTGTTGGTGATTGTAATTGTTGTAATGTTGTGGTTGTATTTATTTCACCAGACAAAAGACGAATTTACAAAAGGATACTGACTTGGTAACTGTTGTGCAGGAGGCACACAGTTTCATTTCATCAATTGTAAGAACTGAACACTGTCTTTACTTTTTTTTCCTATAATTTGTTATATAACGTCTACAGCCATGCCAGTAACTCTGTGAAGCTTTACTTCGAGCTAAATGCTAAAGGTAGCATGCTAACAGGCTCACTATGACAATGTTAACATGCAGATATTTAGCATGTAGGTATCATGTTTGTGTTCATGCAGTGTTCACCATCTTAGTTTAGCATTTTAGCATGATAACTAGCGCCCAAATTAGGGCTGAAGGCAAAGTAGCCTACAACTAAGGCTGATGTCGTTAGTCATCATAAAATGTAGTCAAACATACTGAACAGATTAAATGTTTTGCCTTTTTTGGTGCTTGAAGTAAAAGTGTGGGATCGTTAGGATTCATCCTCTGAGGATCATGACTGCGTGAGAAGAATGTCCCGCCGACGCATCGAATAGTTGTTGAGATGTTTCAGTCTGTCCTAAAATGTTGAACGGAACAGTACAACGACTCTAAAAATATATTTAAAGTTTTTAAAAAATGTTATGCTTACAAAATGAATTAAAGTTAAAAGGAATATTGATAAGATGATAATCAAGCACAGTCATGAAGTGTCTTAAATTTAAGGATCTTTAGTGAAGTTACTTTTGGCAGCGTTGTTGTTTCACTTGGACGCGAACACTGACCGATACAAATAAACAGTCGGCCCGATCTAGAATACTGACGACTACTGTCCAAAACAAATACACAAGCAAACATATTTTCCCATCAGCAACCAGCTGGCATCGGGCAGGTCAGGACCTGGGTGTTAATGGCAACAAGCGTTTGTTTTCTGAGAGACTGTCGGGCCTGCTGTCTCTGGTTCATGTTTGCGGCCGGATTTATTTGACTTTGATTCTGAGCTTCATCGTTAAATTAAACTTTTACACCAGCAGAACGTGCCACTTTACTCCCGCTAAAGTGGACATTTACTCCAAAGTGAAGCAGAAACAGTAGACCAGCAGAGGTGTATTTAAGCACATTAAGGCCTACTTCAAACTGAAGCGGAAACCGTAGGCTATAAGCTACTCCAAACAAATGTGGGCGCTTTCTCTAAAGTGGTTAGACATTTGGGGAAAATACACTAGCTTTTCTTTCCCAGAGTCAGATGAGATGATTGATACCACTTTCATGTCTGTACGGTTAAAATAAGTTACCGAAAAGCTAGCAACAGCAGCTTTAGCTTAGCATAAAGACTCAAAACAGGTGGGAACAGCTAGCCTAGCTCTGTTCAAGATAACAAAATCTGTCTCCCCAGATCTCTAAGCTCACTGTAGCTCGTTTGTTTAGTCAGAACAAAAACAGAAATGTAAAAATTTCAATTTTTGTTTTTAGGAATTGAGCAGATTGATGTTTAGATCACTGCTCCTGGCTACTGTTCACCATGGAACATGCTAGTTTTAGCATGCAGCACCCCAAATTGTTGTTAAACATATAAGAAATACACGTATTAGCTTTTTTTCCCGAGAGTTAGATGAAAAGATTGATTCCACTTTTATTTCTCTACGGTACAAATAGCCTAACTTACAAACATCAGCCAGTTGAACTTAGCTTAGCATAGCAAAAAGACTCAAAACAAGCAGGAACAGCTAGCATGGCTGAAATCGGTCTAACGCCTCCAAAACTCACTGATTAACACGTTATATCTTGTTTGTTTTAATCTGAACAAACACAGAAATGTAAAAATGTATATTTACGGTTTAAGATGGAGACGAGAAGTAGCCTAACTGCTCCCGCCAAGAAATTAGCTAGTTTTAGCACACCGCTAACACCAGAAGTTGGTTTTAGACTTTAACGTGGTTACTGATTAAACATACAGGATACTGAATACTCATTAGTAGGTTTTAGGCGTATTTTTGGACTTAAGCTACACATTTCCCCTTGCTTTCATTGTGCTAAGTTAAGCTAATCGCCAGCTAGCTCTAGCTTCACGCTCTGCTAGCCTAATTGTAAATGTCCCTAGCCAAGAAATAGCTCCTCTTTCATCCTTTTAAACAGAAAAATCTAAGATATAACACATTCATTAGTGCTTTAGTTGTAAACAGAGCCAGCTGTAGGCTAGCTGTCACCCCTTGTTTCCACTTTTTTATGCTAGATAGCATAACAGCTGCTGCCCTCAGCTTCATATTTGGTTAAAAGTGGTTTGAATATTTTCATCTAGTAGGCTGAATCACAGTCCTTCCCTAAATGTCAGCCTGCTCCTCTTGAACTCTTCCCAGGCTGTGCAGAATGGAATGGGAAATGGAAAAGACAGTGACTGACTCATGATGAGACCGTCAGTCGCTTGACAGTCCAAAAAATAAAAATCATCTTCCTCTAACTGTGTTATTTGTCTCTGGCTCGTCTCCAGTGATTGTGCACGGGCTCAACCCTTCGCCCAACGCAAGAATTTCAGAGGAATGTGACTGTGGTCGAAACGTGGCAAAATGGTGCGGTTGCAACTCTGAAGAAGAAAAAAAAGCATTTTTCTTCCACCCTCTGTTTTTTTTTTTAAAAAAAGGACAAAAGTCAGGAATTCCTTTCTGTGTGAAACAAAAAATAATGCACCCCCACACACACACAAACACACACATTTCTTCAATGCAACCAGAGCTGGATTGTCTCAATTGAATGTACTAATTTCACCCTAATGGGTTGGAACATGATGGCGGTGTGGGGCTGGTGTGCGGTGATGGAAACTATGAGCGGTGCCGGAGCGGAGCGGAGGGGGGTGGGTTTCAGTCTCCAGAAAGTAAAATTTGCAATCTGAAGGAGACATGACATCACTCTAACTCTACAGGACCGAATGGCTTGTTAACATTCCTCCAATTAATAAAAAAAAGAAAGAAGAAAAAAAAGCACATTACAGTTTTATTCTTAAGATGATGAAGCCTAATTGAAACATAAAAAGCAAAGGATCGTTTCCTCAAAGCTCTCCTTGTTCTTCTTCTCATAAATCCTACTTGAAACACGGGGCCTCAGCACTTAATCGCAGTATCAGTTACTCACTTTGGAGCCCGTTCAGGCCCCCAGCCCCCCAAATAACAGCCACTATTTCCTCCCTCTAAAGAAAGAACATCCTTTTCTGGTCCATCCTGGATGTCCGGGGGTCAAATATTTGACTTTTATAACTTCACGAGCTCAATAAAATCTTTATTTGTCACCACTAACGCGCCCAAGTCTTGATTGTTAGCAAGTCGTCACTAAAACTTTACAACTTTATCGATGAATTTCAAGATTTAGGACAAACTTTAGGTTGCCAGGTTGTGAAAAATCCCACAGACATGTCTTTTAACATGGTAACGATGCAGGTGTGTTGATAAATACTTTTCACTCTCAGTTTCTGAACAATCTGGTCTGTGGTTGTTGGAAATAAAAAGATTTCTGCATCATTTTTCAGTATTCAAGAAGATTTCTCATTAATGGCATTTGACACATCTATAAAGTTTCATTAAATGTCTTATTAACCTTTCATAAAAAACATTATTACCCATAATTTTAGAGTGGTGCGGCTTATTTTAAAGCCTGAAAGTGTGTAAAAGATATTCAAAAATGTCGTTTTGCAGCAGGTGAACACAGGTGAAGATCTGTGCAAGCCTTCAGTGGAGCAAACACACGAGCTTCAGGAGATTAATCTAATTAAAACTCACCAAAAACACTCTAAATTCACTTATCATCCACTTTTTCACACTACAAAGCTGTATCATCAATCATTTCAGTTGTAATCCTACCTCTCTTTGCTCATCAGCAGCCCGTGGAGACGCTCTCAGGAGTCTCCGTCCGTCCCTCTCTGCAGGATCTCGGCGCTCTGTGCTCTCGTGCTGCTCTCGTGTATAATATGACAGATAATTAAATCCTCCTCGTGCACTCCTGCGAGCTGAGAACTGACGGCTCTCCTACTGACTGAAGCATGTGTGTCTGGTGCGTAAAAAACCAAACCAGCCCTCTCCAAACACCGCCCCTCTCTCTGTGTTTCCACTCCCTCGGTCGCTCTGTCACCTTGTGTGGAGTTCACGCTGACAGAAGGTGGACTCGCTCCGTGTGTTTCTTGGATGTAATTGAATATTTTAAACACACGGTAGACGTTGAGCTCCCAGCTGCTGATGTGAAACCGCTCTATTATCTCTTTAAACGGAAAATCCCTGTAATATTCTCGTAGTAGGAGCTATTTAATGTGCACTGTAGCAGTTTTAAACTCACGTGACGTAACAGTAAAAGTTCTCTGAGTTAGTTGTGCAGCACCGTTTTAAAAAGTTTCTCCACAGTAACATTTAATAATCATGAGCCTTTATAAATGTAGTGATGAGGAGATATTATCACATTTATTTTATTATCTATTGACTCATGTAGATCTTTCTGTCAACAATATAACTCATCCTATGCAAATGTCACTTGTGTTTACACAGTCAGACATTATAGTGCGTTATGAAGCATATATTAACTTTTTACACGTGTTATAAAGCATTTATTAATTGTTTATGCACAAAACCAACCTTACACGTGTTACACAGCGATTAATAGATTAAAAACAAACCTTATAGTGAGTTTTATAGCATTTATGAATGTTTTAAAAGCACTTAACCGTTTTAACATGTAGTAAAGGCTGTTTATACACATGAACAAACGTGCAGTGCATAATGAAGCTTTTATTAATTGTTTATAAAGCACTTATCAACTGTTTTACATGTTACAAAGCATTTATTAACGTTCATACACATTTTGAAATCTAACAGTGGTTAGTACAGCAATTATTAAATGTTCAAACACACAAATAAAGCTTATTTAAATCTTATGGTAAGTTATAAAGCATTTATCAACATATTGTTTAGATGTGTGACAATACATGTGTTAAACAGTATTTATTCACATTTATAAAACACCTGTAGCTGTTTTTACATGATATAAAGCATTTATTAACAGTTTATACACATTAACAAATCTTAAATGTATTCTAAATCTTTTGTTTTTACATGTTATAAAGCATTTCCTAACTGTTTACACAAATCTTAGTGTGTTAAAGAGCATTCATCACCTTTTTTACTGTGTTTTGACCATTTATAAACTGTTTATTAAGCCGTTTGTACATGTTACAAAGCATTTATTAACGTTTATTCCCCTCAGTAAACACGCATCATTCACATGTGGTTTTTAAAACTTGGGTTATAGATGTGTTGAACACTCGTTTAGACATTTTGACCTTAAGAACAGAAGAATTAGTGACTCAAACTCTACTTACTGGATTTCCCCCGGAGCTTTCAAGCCAAAGCTCAGTTGTAATGATCAGATTTATAATCTAATATATTCAGTATTTAATTTATATTGTACCATCTGTTGACACCCTTCCCACACGGATGAGGATGCTGAGCAGTAGTTTTTAAACCGTCTCTATTGTCTTTCACTCTCAAGTCTCGAGTTTCTTCTGCGTTTTCTCGGCTGCGTTAGGTTTTCTGTGGTCAGGAGCAAACTGCAGGGTCTCGGAGAGCAAGATATCATTTTCCCTCTCATTGACCTCCATTTTCCACAGCGGTGAGCAGGAGGTCTGGGGACGATTAGAGGCTTCAGCTGTGGCTCCATCCTGCCACTACCCATTAAGTCAGGACGCACACTACTACATGTGGATGTGATGCGATGAAGGACTTGAACTCATGTGTGTGTGGCATCTGGACGGTTGTGTGCAGGGACCTGTTGATGGACTGGTAGATCTCAGAACTTCATGGTGGAGGGTTTTTGAGAAGATATTAACCCTGAGTGAGGAGGGAAACTCTTCAACATCATCCAGACGTGTTGGATATTTACATGTGCGTGTGCTGCCACCTGCTGCTCACACCTGTTAGTTACAGGTGGAGCTGTTGGTGGACGCACATGTTAGATTAAAACAACATGAAGCTAATAGTCGAGAAGCTAGAAGTTATTTTTTGTCATTTTGAAGTGTTTTTTCATAATTTAATTTAATAATTTGTTTGATTTTCATGACTTAATATCATGATAGGTCATAATTATGGTCCAGTTTCTTAAAATTATGATTATTAGCAACTGTCAGACAGTTTTGGTTTTTCATAATTATGAGACACTTCATAAATATAAACCTGTATGGAACCCAGTTATTTTCATTATGAAGTGTTTATTCATAATTATGACTTAGAATTTCATAGATATTTTTGTAGATTTATGATATGCTGACATATTTTCTTATAGTTGTAACAGAAAAATGTATTATAAAAAGTAGATAAATACTAACTCAGATAAATGACTTACATCATTTTAGTCTTTCTCTAAATGATCACATTTAATCATGAGATGCTGCTCGAGGACAGGGAAGTTATAAAAGGATGGATTTGTGGTTTTTCCAAGTGGGCTTCCATATAAACAAAGATTCCATTGAGCATGACTCAGCAAAAAATACGAAACATATTTTATTAAAGAATTATGTACAATAATAAAAAACAAATCATCAAAGGTCTGCGAAATATTATTCAGGTCAGACTCATCGCTCGCGCTGACAAAGCTACAAACTCAATCTGCTGAGTATTTTTGGTCGAAGTCGTCACTCAGCGTCGTGGCAGCTTGTTTCTCCCAGACTCCATTAAGACCAACATGCTTGTCCTCCTCTCTGTTGATCAACCCGAGGCTCTAATGGTGGAACTGGCACAGTTCTGGTCCGAGGAGATCCTGAGCAGAGCACCGGCCGCTGGTCGCATGACTCATTATCAACAGAAAACACGCTGAAGGACAAACACGCGGCCTCTCTCTTCACACGGGGGATTAAATCCACTTACAGCACTCAATATTTCACCATAACATGAGCAGGAGGATGAAGGAAGGTTGTACCCTTGTAGAATGTAAAGTCTTTTACTGGAAATACAGTTCCAAGGAGCACTGCAGTATTTTTTTTTATGTTGGGAAACACACAGAATCAACTGGCCAAGACGGTAAACAAGGCTGACAGACATTTCACTACCGATTAATGTGCATAAAGTAGGAACTACTGTAGAGTTTTTTTGGCGTATGTCACCTGTGACGATACAACAGGCGGATCAGATTTTAGTCCAGCTGCGGCTCTAAATGACTCGCATTCAGTTTCACACAGGAAGGCAACATTCGATGGACAGACAGGATGGATGTGTGCTTTCGTATCGTCTCTCCACATCGTCCACGCTCGTCTCAATCTCGACCATTTTAAATGGCATTTCCGTTCATGGCGGCGTACTTCAGGCCCGACAGGTTGCTGCCTGACGAGCTGACGTCTTGTGGCGAGGTGCCGACTTCAAACACTTCGTGGATGGCTTTCCGGAAACAGTGGAAATTATACTCTATCAAACCTAAAGAAAGAAAGAAAGAAGACATTTAAATGGAAAGTAGAGTGTCCAAAGCCCTGTTTGCATGGGACTAGTATTACATGAGGATCTCAAGTATTTTGTAATAATTACAGAGATCATGTCTGTAATTTGTAAAGTAAAAAAATCCACCAAGCACAGAGGTCATGTCATATTATTAGGTCAGTTTAGGAGCAACACAAGATTGTCAGACATTTAAGTGCAGCCAGCTGAGCGTCTGTCACTTGATCTAAATGAGCTGCATGTGTGTATTCATGCTGGTAACACATGCAGAAAGTGGAAAAACAACTCCTGACTGTATCATTAACGTGGCTGCTGAAGAACAAACTCACAGCTTCTAAAAGGTTGATGTTACACAGAGCCTTTGACTTCATGTCTGAGGGATGATGTCAAGTGAAATGATCTCATTCGTGTAAAAACAGAAGATCAGTGCCACCTCTTTAACACCACTCTCTAATCTGTATACAGAATGTGTAGCTACAGCCAACAGCAGGTTAGCTTAGCTTAGCATAAAGACTGTTTCTTGACTGGTTGCCTGTTGTCAGCTTCACTGTAACAACAACCTTTGAGAAAGCACTTTTGCATTTCCTCTTACAAGCTTCTGAGTGTCATCTGCATCTGCACAATCTGCTTCTGTTTTGTTGTCGCTGTGTTTCTGCTGCTTTGTTGTCACTCTGCAAATAAATACGTAAGTTGAACTATTCATCTCTAAGTCAGCGAACGACAGAACTGCGTGAGATCAAACTCTGAAAACAACATGTACCACCCTGCTACGGTTCCCAGACCGAGTGATAAGTTTCCTCGAGATGGTGTGAAATGATGTGTGGCAGGCTTTGAAGTGTGTTTTCTCTTGTTATAAGATCAGCAGTCGTGTTTATAAACCCCGCCGTATTAAAAAGGCGGTGCACTTGAGCAACACAACAGGGTGTCTCCGTTTAAATAAACACTCCGCTCCACTAATAACCCTGTTCAGACGCCTGCTGCGCGCTGTCGTCGTCTGTACTGTGTCTCATTACGGCCATGCTCGTGATTTGGACGTCCTGATTTATATATTTTTCTGTTTCTCTTAACTGAATTATTATAAAATATAATCTGATTGTACGTCACAAATACTACCTAATAACAAGACCAGTCAGGGTCAATCAAAATACTAGACAGTTGTGGAGGAAGTGTTCAGGTTGTTTACTCGAGTGAAAGTAGGAACAGAAAACTGTCCTGCATTGGAAATATTACTTACGTAAGAGTGAAGAAGTATTATTAGGAAACTGTATCTGATCTCTCAAAAGGAAAAGGAGTTACAATAGCTGTCAGATAACTTTAAATGAGTAAGTAAACCTGTATTTCTCCCTGACATGTAATAGAATAAAAGTGTAAAGTAGCGTAAAATAATATACTCAAATAAAGCACAAGTACCTCAGTTTGTACTGACGATCAGAACTTGAATAAATCGAGTTAGTGACACTCTGCAGAATAAGTTTTGAGCTGGCAGCTTCGCACGTGAATGAGACATTTAGTACATCCTGTGTGATCAAACCTGTCTAACAAATGCCAGCTTTGCCCGTTTGTACGGTCTGAAACTACCCACCTTTCCTCTCGAAGCTCTCCTCTCTGAGGATGCAGACGAGCGCGAGGAACTTTGTGACCTCTTTCAAATAAAGCACGGTAGTGTTGTTCAGCTTGATGATAGCCAAAGACTCCTTGTCATAGGCGCAGCCGCTGCCATCCGGCATGAGCCTGCCAAGAAGGAGACGACAGAGGGACACTTTTAAACGTCGTAAAAAGGAGGATACGCTCATTGCCAACACGCAGAATATTTAATCCCCTCACCCGTAAATGCAGGAGACGTCGATGACCACGTCGATCATGTCGCAGCAGAGCTCGTAGGACTGCATGTCCACAGGAGAGCTGTCGGTGGCGATGTAAATCTTGCTGACAACATCGAACAGGAAGGCTTTCTCGATCCCTGAATGCTGCAAAGCATTAAAAAAAAGATATTTATTAGAGAAGGTTATGAAAAGACACTTTTTTCTGTAGTTAATGTAAATGAAAGGAAACAACGTACAGAGATGAAAATGTTCAAAAGGTTCTCCAGCGTTGGTAACTGAGGAATGAGCTTCTGGACGACTTTACTGAAGGCCTCGAATATGGAGTGGTCGTAGATGCTGGTTAGGTAGAAGCTGAGGAGGGAAAGGAGAAAAGTGTGAAGACGTTAAAAACAAAAAATAAAATACAAAGTCACCAAATAAGATAAAGTAAAAGCCTAAAATCTCTGCACAAACACTACAAGACTGGTGATGTCATGTCTGCTTCCGGTGACGATAAAACAATGTACCGATCCAACTGATCCACAGTGATAGAACCTCAGTACTTAGCAGGTTTACCTTAATGCTACACCTTAAATGCAGAAGAAACAGCTCCATTGTTTAATGTTACACAATACTAGAGAACATTTTTAAAGCAGCATTCAATGACTTTTTCTTGACCACTTGAGGGAAGCAGGATAGAAAAAAAAAGAAAAAATACCAAAGAAAACAGCCTTTGTTCGAATCATGAATCAGGAGGACTGGGAGACATGACAAGATGTTTATATCAAGCGATGATACGGAATGTTTTCATATTATGCTCTATTGTTTATTTACTCGTGTCGCAGATCAGACTCTTGACAGCAAAACTTTCCGTCTTGTTGGATGACGCTTTGCATTCTTCCACACGGCACGGAGTCCAACACAGTCTTTTCTCAAGCTGGACAACCCACAAATCTAACCATGATGGAAACTGAGAGCAGTATGACCAGTTTCTGTTCACAGGTCCGACGCTCTCAGCTCCGCTTCTGAATGTCAATGAGGTCGGTCAAGTTGCCTCTGAAGCAGGTGCTGGTAAAGCAGATGTTCTCACTTCACAGATGAGAATAAAAGACACAAAAACATGAGCCTTACAGGTAAAACATGAGGCTCATGGAAGGCAGAATTGACATTGTCTCCAGAATAAGCTGGGATAGTTTTCTCTGCTGCTACTTTCAGTGCAGTAAACATCCCTCAGAAACAATCTGCAGTTTTTCAGCTCAGTTATGAGACACTATCA
Organism: Lagodon rhomboides; assembly: GCA_039737535.1. NCBI lineage: Eukaryota > Metazoa > Chordata > Actinopteri > Spariformes > Sparidae > Lagodon > Lagodon rhomboides. Next base: position 7,448,030 of record CM077799.1, read on the forward strand.
CCTCTCTCCAGAGCACAAACAAGACCATCCTGTTAGACTACAATTTTAAAAATTAACAAGGTTTCTAGGAATGACCAACAGCAGAACGTGTCACACACTGACCTGAGGTGGAGCTTCTCCAGGCTGGCGTCTGCCAGATCATCGTTGGCCCTCTGATGAATGTCTCTTTGTGTTTCTATTTTGTGGTCATCAGACAGGCCGTCGACTTTGTGGATGAACACCTCAAAGTTGATGTCCGGATTCACTTTGTAGGCTCTGGACACGGTGAGGTGTAACCGCCCGAGAGCCTCGACGTAGTCGTCCTAAAAACAAGACAAATTCAGCACAGGAAAAAGGAGATGTGTTGACTGATCTCACACAGAAGGCCTTTAAAACCTTCAGTTTAAACTACCTGAGCGTCAATGACAAATATCAAAGCGCCGGTTCCCTTGAAGATCATCTCGCTGTCAAACGTGGGGTCGAAGAAGTCCACCTGGCCAGGGAAGTCCCAGATCTGGAAGTTGACGAAGGAGCTGCTGGAGATGTCGTCCTTGTAGATTTTGTTGGTGCTCTCGAGGAAAAGCGTCTCGTTGGGAGACATCTTGTGAAATACAACCTGCACAGAGAAGCGTGAGGGATTATTGTCTCGGTTCAATGTCTTCCTGATTCACAGGCTTCATTCTTCTAAGTCTAAATGTATGTTAACATAATACAATTCTATAAAATTACAGAGAATTGTCCACGTCATGGCCCAATAAAAACCTCTAGTTTGGAGGCAGAGTTAAATCTGATAATATACTTTATTTGTTTATTTTATAACATTAACAGATAATTAAAGTTCTGACAGAAATATGCACAGAGTAAGACACATTTTAAGAAAGGTCTTTTGGCTGTAATTTAAATCGGTGACCTGTTTATTAAGTGCAGTGAGACAAAAAATAATGCAGTCTAATGCAACAGTCCTGCAATCAGTTCTATCTCCTCATGAAGATTGTGATGCTCAGTCTTTGCTGATCTGAATCAATTATATTGACATTTTGTTTTTTGAGGGGGTTGCTGTTCAACTTTATTATGACATACTAGTCTAATATTTTGACCAGCCCATTTTATCAATGAAGGTAGATTTAATATTAGAAACACCTCCCAGTATGAGGCAATAACATACAAGAGCAAAGAATAACAGCTTACTATATTTTCATGAAGTTGAACCAACATCTCTCCTTAAAAGCTTAAAAGGTGCCATTTATTGCAGGACTGTTGTATTGGCTCATTGTAATAACACGTCTCCCTGTCGTGTAACTAAAGAGGTGTGTTTCAGTTTAGCTTGGCAGCACTTTTAGGTGACTTACCTTCTGGATTGACGACTTTCCGCTCCTCCTCAGTCCCATCAGCAGGATCCTCGGCTTGTCAGCTGATGCGGAGCTCTCCTCCATGTCTGGCTCCTCCACCCCATAACCAAAACTTTTAGGAAACGACCCCACAACATCGTAACTCCCCGCTAACGCAGGCTCCTCGTACTGAATAGACATCCTATACGTTAAAACCTGGCCGGCTCCCTCTTGGTTACGCTCTCCCGAAAGCCGATCTCCCTGTGTGAACTTTGATTTAAGTGGCTGATTAATCCGCACAGGAATGTTGTTGTCGATTCTCGCCACAACGAGCTAGCATGGCAAGCTAATTAGTTAGCCAGCAGCCAGAGCGCGGTGTTTACATGTGAAAAAAAAGCCATACCAGGCTGTGACGTATCTGCGTGGGATTTAAAATAAAAAAATGTCAAGCTGCTAAACACTCATAATATCGGCAGAGAGATGGTTAAATCGGGCTAGAAAACAGAGGCGAGCTTACTAAAAAAAAAAAAGGCTAGTCACAAGTTAGACACTTCCGCCCCCTGGGTTCTAACCCCGCCCCTTCGCTCTGATTGGCTGTTCGCTCTAAACATAATCACATGACGCGCAGTCCAACGAGACAGAAGCCGGAAGAAGCGAGCACAGACACAGTGAGTAATGTTTGGGGAAATTTAGGATAATTTGAAACATGATTTAGGCTTTTCTCCTTCCAGATATATTAGTTTTGAGAATATTTTGTTGATTTGTAACCTTCTAAAAAAAAATGCTCCTGCGCATTTAAAAACGTGTTTAGTCACAGATTCATTTCGTGTTGTGCGTGTTGAGTAGTTAGTTAGCTTGTTCAGGCTAACATTGCTTCATTGAAAGTGTCTTTATCTCGTGTTTGTTCAAAGTCTGGGCTGCTCATCTGTTGAACCTTGTTGTTGTTGTGCTGTTATTTCTAAGACAGTGTCCATGCAGTTATAAAGAAGTGAAAGCTGTGTCGAGAGCAGGAAACTAAGCTGTGTGCATTAGTTTCTGTTTCTCACATGACTGTGACAGATGTCTGTTGATGATAAACTATTTTTATTACATTATTACATTTTACAAGTGCTGTTAAAAGCACTCTGAAGTCATACAAAAAATAAGGATGCAATGTTAGAATTAAATATTAAATAAAAGTCTAAAAGTAATGTGCTTCAATATCAAAAGTACAGATAAAATAAAAAAATTAAACCATGTATGTATGTATATATTGCAGACCATGATACATTATTAGTAAAGGCAGTTATCAGATCTGATATTCAGCATTTTTCTGTATATTGATTCGTTAAAAAAATAATAAATATCTGATGCTGGTCAAATAAATTGATAAAAAATGTGCTCCCATGGCTCTGATGCATCAGCAATCCATTAGTAACCTCTAATTAAGTCTGTAAATAAATATAGTCATTACAAAGTCAAATATATGCTGCCAGTATGCCAGAGTGGGCATTTAAAGTGGCAGAAAATACTCAAGTAAAGTGCCTTTTAAATTGTACAGGGCTTGAATAAATCTAATTAATTAACCTATGAGAGATTGAAATAGTCTGTTAATGATAATCTGCATTATCCGATAAGTGTTTACATTCAACAATGTTTTTCTCATGCAACATTGAATTTTATTCCAAGTTTCAACACGTGTAAAGCAAATATATCATCAGCCTCACTTGATGTTTACATACATACGTTATGTTTCTGGTTACTAGCCCAAGTCAGTTTATGTCCCGATGAAATAATAATGAAAATGATTTGTATTATGCAGCACTTTGCCCTCCTGTGTATTTATTTCAGGATCCAGGATGACAGCAGCCATCTTGTGTCTCCTCCTGGCTGGTCCAGTGCTGCTGGTCGCTGGCAGCCCAGTTTATAAATCCGACAACGGGACCGTACCGCTGGTGCTGTGGCACGGGATGGGTGAGTGACTGTGCTGCCTGCTCTTAAACTGAAAGGATAAAAAAAAATTTTTTTGCCGAGAGAGATGAGAAACTCAATGAAAACACTCAAAATCTCGTTTCAAAGACTTACAGATGGATAAAATGTTATTTGTCGTATCCATTTCTGGTCCTCAGACAGCTTTCAGATCAGAACGGGAAAGTTATACTGCAGGAGAGCCTGGAGAGCAGCTCCCACGATAATACATTATGTGTCTACTCATGTTATTGCCGACATTTTGGTGAACCTGAAAGCAAAAAAACAAAAAACATGACTTCCCCTAAATTTGAACTGACTGCAGCTCTGTTGAAATACAAACCTTACCCAACCTGTCATGTGATGGAGGTGAGCTACGGCTGCACCTTACAGTTATACTTAGGACTGGAAGGTTGCTCATTTGAATTCCACAGTGGCCTGAAAATACCCATCAGGGGAAGTGAAAAACAAAAACACTTTCTCTTCTCCTTCATCAACAATGGTTAGGTGCCTCTTTCAGGTTCCACATGCTGCTGTGGCTCCACCGAAACTGGACGATTATTATATGTTTATCGGATGTTAATGTGAGGTAAATGTTTGTGTGTCTGCCAGGTGACAGCTGCTGTAACCCTCTCAGCATGGGAGCGATAAAGAAGATGATGGAGGAGGAAATCTCTGGCATTTACGTGATCTCACTGATGATTGGAAAGAATGTTATCGAGGTACCTGAAAACTTGAATTAAGTGAATATACATAATTAAATACATACATACATATTAAAATGTTTCTCTGGATAAAAAGTGGCCAACACATACATACATTCATTCACTTCCTTCAGCTGAAACATCAGATCATCTTTCCCTCCTGAACAAACACTGCACACATGTGGAAATACGACATTTTTAGCCCGGAGTGTCACATGTGAACCAGAAGAGTCACAAGAGAAGTGAAGAAATGGGCACAGTAGAGCTGCAGCGAGTGGCCGATAACTGTTCCGCTAATAAATTAACCCTTTAATGCATGAATTATTGAATCACTTGACTTTTGCTTTTAATGTTTGTTTGAGTGATAAATCACACCAATAACTTTTTATTCCTGAATCACTTGTCCACTGCAGCGAACATCACACATCAACAATATCAAAAGTGATTCATAAATAAATGTTTTAATTTTAATAATATCTTTCTTGTACATAATCTGAAGACTATTTAATGTTGCTTTTTAATCAAACTACTCAAGTATGAATTATAGTATCATCAAAGGTGTGAGACAGGTGACAGGTGTGTTTTTTAGTTACAGAAAAAATGCTGTAAATGTAAACCTGGATTAAAGTATCGTATAGCAATAAGTAAAGAAACATCTTAATTAGATGATTTCAAGTTTGTTTTTGTTTTTTTTAGATTTTGTTTCGCACAATTTAAAAGAAAATACACAAATAAGAAGGATCGAAGATGCAAAAAAACCTGACCTCCAACCAAATAATGTTAAGATATCACAAAGTTATAGAAAATACATAATTAACATTTAGATATTTATATGAATACATAAAAAAAGATGGTAAACTAATAATAACAAAATATATATGTAGCAAAAATAATGATATTATCAAGCTAAAAACAGCAAATGTGACTATGGTGTTTATAACTAAAGACTAAAGTACAGATAAATTGATTTAAAAAAATAATAATTATTGTAGCAGTACAAAACATTAAAAATAATAATAATAATAATCTAAATAAGTACAGAAATGATGCAGGAGCATATCAACTCAGCTAACGTCATGGTTTTTGTTAGTTGCAGCGATACATCAGGTCAGATTGACGCGTCCTCATGACACGTCAGGATTCCTTTTCTGTGATATTTGCAGAGCGAGTGGCTCATGTTACATCAGAAAAGCGGCTCCTTTACAGCCGCTGTATGTGATATTTCAGAGTTAATATTCATGGCGAAGCGGCATGACTCTGTCGCTCTCTGCTTTGATCCGTCGTAACACCGTGACGTGATCGCTCCGCTCTTCTCCTCGTGGACTCGGCTCGTTTTTCTTCTTTTTAATCTGTCCGTCGCGCTCCCAACTTTTCATGTCTCTCCTCCTGCAGGACACAGAAAATGGGTTTTTCTCGGACGTGAATGAGCAGGTGTCCACGGTGTGCAGTCAGCTGGCTCAGGACCCGAAGTTGAAGGGAGGATACAATGCTATGGGCTTCTCCCAGGGGGCACAATTTCTGTATGTAACCTCTGTTCTGCCGTCTGAATGGTTTTGTTACGTGAATGTGGCAGAAATTGGACAAATTCTGTGTTTGTGTGGTTTCCCGTCTCGCCTGATTCAACTACAGAGTGAAAGAAATACCAGCATCTCTTACAACAGCAAGTCCTGAGCTTCATTCTCAGGCTGCAGCCGCTGTTTTTGTCTCCTGACAAGAATGAGGAAGCTCACTCTGACCCTTCCTGGTTCCTCTCTTCGCAGGCGAGCTGTGGCTCAGCGCTGTCCCTCTCCACCAATGAAAAACCTGATCTCCATCGGTGGCCAGCACCAAGGTATCACCACCACGATGGGAAGCCAGAACACCAGTTCAGCTCACTTCCTTCTACTTAATTTCCCCTCGTGGGATAATAAATTTGACTTGACCTCTGTGAAAAACATTTCATTTTTTGTTTAATGTCTTTAACAACAATCACAGAGTTAAAACGTGAGCATAATTCTAGATTAAGTTTTGGTGTCAGTCATCTTCGAGTGTTTGCTCTGCTGACCAAATATATTTTCTCTTTTAGATAATAAAGTTAGATTTGAGTTTTATATGATTATAATCTTCCTCAGCAGATGGAATTTGCTCAGTGTCACTGAATTGTAGGTGTTAAAAATGTCATAATTTCCATGTGGGCACTTGAAGGAGTCTTGTCTCAATCTTTATTTCTACTTCTTCCGTCCTTTTTAAGCACTGGAGGATCATGTGAATGTGAGTCATCATTATCACACTAGACAACAAGCGCTCTGTGTTTTTCTTTTCCGTCCTCAGGAGTGTACGGGCTGCCCAGGTGTCCTGGAGAGAGCTCCCACATCTGCGACATGATCCGTAAAGCTCTGAACAGCGGAGCGTACACCGACCTGATGCAGAAACAGTACGTTGTCTTTGAGTCGCTCTCTGAATGATTCAAAGTTGCCGAGCAATGCTCGTCTGTTTACCGGCCTTGATTTTTGCGAGCTGTACAGAACAATGGTCTGTTTGTCCCGTGTAGCTCTGACTGGATGTTGTGTTTGTGGTTATCAGCCTGGTGCAGGCGCAGTACTGGCACGACCCGTTAAACGACGACCTGTACAAGAAGCACAGCCGCTTCCTGGCCGACATCAATCAGGAGAGGGTGAGTGAGCCGCTGCAGATCGGACCAGGAGCCATTAATGCAAATTTCAGTAGATTTACTTGAGACACTTGTTGTTTAATATCTATCATTTTCTGCTTTTAAAGGCTGTGAATGAGACTTATAAGAAGAATCTTCAGCTGCTGGAGAAGTTCGTCATGGTCAAGTTCCTGCAGGACACTGTGGTGGATCCTGTTGATACAGAGGTAACCTGAGCACTTTTTAAAAATATAATTTTGTGTATGAGCAGTATTTATCTGTTTCATTGAAAACAACATGGCAGCATCTCAAACCGTCTTGTCCTGATTCTTGCTGTAGTGGTTCGGCTTCCTGAAAACCGGCCAGGCCAAAGAGACAGAGACCCTGCAGGACAGCGTTCTCTACAAAGAGGTAACAGCGTTTATCGTGGAGAAACGCAGCTGATCCACAAAAAGCACATACAACTTTAAAAGGACCCATTTGTCTCAACTTCCTACAGTCCCAGAGCGTCAGTTTTTGACAAGTTGGGAATGACACTTAAAAATCTAGTTTTCTTACAAATAGCAACTTTTTAAAATGTTTTCTCATCGTCAATTTGTTTTTGTGAACATGAATCTGGGTCAGGGCAACCATAAACTAGCTCCAAACATCTTTTCCGCCACAAGCCGAGTCTCCAGAAGCCCCGAGATCCCACACTGATCCCACGACATTAACACCCCTTTTAAAGCCGAAATCTTCTCTGTAGCTGCTAAGCTGAGAGTGTTAGTGTGCATCCCGTCTGAAGCTGGTGCACGAGTTTTACAGCACAGAGGGTGTAAATAACGTCTTTTCAAATTACTTCGGGATCTCGGGGCTTCTGAAGACTTGGATTACACAACCAGACCTGTGTGAAGCCATTTGTATGGGAGTTTCCAGTCTCTCAAGTCTCCAGAAATGTGTTGTGGACTACAAAACTTCCCGAGTGGATAATGACTCAATTCACCATATAGTATAAATGTTGTTTATACTATAACAATTGCCTTCGGTTGTAAAATACGTGAAGAGAGTTTTCTGAGGTGTGAATTGTGTCCACGTGCAGGATCGTCTGGGCCTGGCAGCGATGGACAAAGCTGGGAAGCTGGTTTTTCTGGCTTCGACGGGAGACCACCTCCAGTTCACCAGAGAGTGGTTCAACGAACACGTGCTGCCTTATTTACGCTGAAACACTCCCACTAAGTCAACCTAAAGTTAATATAATGTCAGACATCACCTATCAAACGTCTCTGTTTGGAGCAATAAGATGAAAAGGGCGAGAAGAAAAAAAAAAAGCTTAATAACCGGAGCCGAGATGCAGAAAGCACATCATTCATTCCCTTTGCACTGATCAGTCGTCGCATATCGATATTGTTTTTGTGATGCTTTGTTAATTTTAGCTGCTAATTTGTAAGCGGGTCTATTGTTGTTCTTACTAACACTAGAATATAAGTGTTACTTCTAATGCCAGTTCTTCTGATGAGGTCAAAATTATTCTCAGAAATGTTGTGACTTTATTTTTTAACTTTTTTTCTGTTCTAACAGGCCAACGTACCTCATTTAACAGCATCTGTACAGAATAATAAATAAAGACAAACCAAAAAAAAGACGTTTTATTGCAACATTTTTTTAATGATATCTCCAGTACTAATGAGCAGAATTCTGATTTTTGGACCCAAAAAAAAAAACAAAACCAACAAAGTGAAAGAGGTAAAAGAAAGAGACGATAGAAAAGAGAAATTCAGCGAAGAGCTTCATCGTGACGATGTGGAGAGACGATGGTGGTCAGGCTAATACTTTTAATTATCCGTATCTATACAGATGATTACAGCAGATGTTTCCGATCTAGAGGTGGAGGTGAAGCATCTATCAATCAATGATTCTGTCCTTCAGTCTGTACGAACATCTCTCGGCTCTTTAATCGCCAACTTTTCCTTACACGCCTCCTTATATGGAATGTTTTTTAACACTTGGGAATGTCCTATGTGTAGAATTAATGGAAAGCTCATGGAATGATCATTTTAATTGTTCCAACATCACCTAAATGGAGAGTTTCATGATGTGACACAACTTGTTTTTTACTCTTAAAGTATGTGCTCTGAGTGCTTTTTCATATTATTATCCACTATGAATATTAATATCATTATGGTCAACATCAGCAGAGATGATATGGATGCTTTTATCCTCTGAAAAAAGGGCTGTTTGACAAGAAACCTCTTAGGAATCACACCAGCCCCTCCTGACCAGGAAGAGGAGAAAGAAAAGAGGAGCAGCCTGAAGCGTCCTGATTGGCTGCCGTGCTTTTGTTGCAGAGGAATCAATATCCCTGTTCCCGTGTTGGCTATTCTACGTAATAAATTTAGCTCAGCATTATCCAGATAGATTTAAAAAATATATAGAGAGCATCCCAGCTATTGGCAAAACTCGTGAATGTTTTTGAAAAGTGCTCACAGGCTCAGAGGGAAAACCAATTTGAATGACAAGCTGCTCCCTGCTGATTGGCTGGAGGATTTGCTCCAGATAAAAGCGAACAGTCCTCTCATTGGCTTATTGAAGGGACAGCTTAAGCTGTGATTGGCTGATACGGAAGGAGGAAGGGGAGGGGGGGAGATAAAACGCATGAGGTCCAAATCTCAGTCTACAGTGTGAGAGTTAGCTGGTGGGGTTGGTGGATCAGTCAGGAAGGCATTTGCAAAAAAAGGGTGGGGATGGTGTCGAGGAGGGGTGGCCATTTTTTCACACTGCCCAAGTCTACCCGGCGATCTCTGTTGCTGTGGTGACGAGCTTCTTGCCGTCCCAGACGGTCTTGAACTGCTCGGGAACGGGGCACTCCGTCTGAGAGAGGGCGTGAGAGAGAGAAGGCAAGTTGAAATTCATATTTGACACGCAGGATTAATCTGGATATATTCTTAATTTTTGAGACTGAGGTTAATATACTGCTGAAAGACGCTCCTAAAGAAAATACAAAAATAGTACGTGGGACTGACTCAAAATAAACTAGGCAACTGTTTTTGTTGACAATAAGACAAATATAAAATGTAAATCCCTCCCCCTGAAAGGACACTCACGAAGTCTCCGTCTTTGCCGGGTACCAGGATGTTCATCTCTGAGCTCTTGGCGCTGACGATCTCGCAGCTCAGAGAGTCTTGGCTCAGGTAGACGTGGCAACCGTCCGTCTTGTTGATGGAGATAGTCGGGACCTTACCCATGACCTGCACACAAAAAGGCAACAAAATTAATCTTCCCTTAAAAAAAAAAAAAATAACATGATGGCTGTTGTATCTGATGAGACACGTTTCTGCACTCAACCCAAGATTTCCCTGAACAGAGACTGAATTTAATGTAACAGTGGAGCTGCTCTGTAGCCACAAACTGAGCAGCTTTTATTATAGTGTTCATGAAAAATGCATTGATATTTGAAGAGTGACAGGATGGCAGAAACCACTGGGTGAGATCATGAAATTCAACAAAGCCGGTGGGCGAGATCCAAATATCAACATCTCCCTGCAGTCTGCTGATTCACAGGGAGTTCCTTGTGTCTGTTACGTGGGGCTTTTCCACCGGCCACAACGAGTCAAACCACGCCAATTTGCTTTTCCATTACCAATTTTTCCACACCGAATTGAGCCGAGCCACACCTCCAAGCGATTGTGGCTAAACACGTGACGACCCCACTTCTCCCCTAAAAACAAGCCTGTGTTGTGATTGTGAGACTCACGTTTGGAGACCAGAGAAAAGGGCGTTTTTAAAAGTGTGTGGTGTCTCCATACTTTTGTACTTTAGTGACTGAATATCTGTGGTCTGAAGTTTAGCTCCTCTCATCTCCTGGTTTTGCTGCTTCATAATAAAAGCTTTTCACAGTGAAGTGTTTATTACAGAATAGGCAGAGCTTTGTTAGCGACTGTTCTTCGATATTGTGGGTGGGAAGACTATTTACAGCTGCTCCTTTCACCACGACTCAAGACAAGTGCTCATCAGTTAAATTCACACCTTCAAGCAGGTTGCCCTGCTGTGATGGAAATGCAAATCACTGCCGCGATAGACTGACATACCACAAACCGAGGTGAGTCGAGCTGAGCCAAGTCACATGTATAGAAAAGTCTCTAAAAACAGCATTTTGTTGCTTGTTTATAGAACAAACATGTTGGAGAAAATGTGGGGCAATAAATTTAGACCACGCCAATACATTTTGGCTTTGTCCTGAATTTGTACAGTTTGAGAAATGTTCATACGACTACTGTCACAATTCTGAGCTATGAATTACCTAAAATCATGTGTAGTACTGTACTCTGTTTATTTTACAGGAGATACTGATTTAAAGAAGACAGATATTTGTTAAGAATCTTGATGGCAGCTTGCAAAAGAGATGGAACAAGGCAGAAACACCAACACAGGACGGATGGTGGAAGATTGTGAGTAAAACACATTGTATGGAACAGTTAACTCACAGGATAAGAACTCAAGAGGAACGATGTCGAGAGAAATGGAAGATACTTCCATGTCACAGAGAAGTAACTGGACTGATTGGTTTTGAGGCGACAGACCTTTCCATGCATGTTTTTTTTCCTCCTTTTGTACACATGTGTACTTTCTGGTTAAATGAATAAAAACACTGCATGTTGTACACACCTGGATCTTGACGTCCTTGCAGTTGATGATCTCTACGATGCCCACGACATCGTCAAACACCAGGCCCATTTTCTTACAGTTGTCTGATGGGGAGAAACAAACACACATATTTAGACGACAGACGTGTGCAAGTCATGCAACTGGAAAGAGTCAATCTCTGGAAAACAAACGTGAACTGTCCCACCACCGTCACACTTTTTGGCTAATTTGGGCTATTTCATTGGTACTTTCAAACTAAAGGGTTGAAATAGGAAACAATACTTGGACAGGGGCATTCAAATACATGTGCACTTTCGAGCCAAAACAAAACAACTAACTTCCTGTTTACATCTCGCCCTAGTGCCTCCTGGCTGACGAGTGACTTTACCTTCCTCTACATATCCGACACACGGTTTTGTTCTTACCTATAGTGATGGAGTTGATTTTGCCCTTGACCTGCAGGGTGCTCTTGTTACACTTGTACGCATAGACCACTTGTTTCAGCTCGGTGTCGTTGATCACCAGGCCCTGCGCTCCCTCTTGGTTCTCCTGCAGAAGGCAAGAAGAAGAAGAAAAAAAACTTTAAGAAAATAGAGCCAGAGTTCATTAGAAAATATGTGATGAAAGCAGGATGGAACGATGGAGTCACTACAGTGTAAAAGGTTGTTTTTCTGGTTCTCATGGTGGTCTCAAAAACAACAACAACCCTAGTTAATCTGAACCAAGTCACTTTTAAGTGAGTGAACCAACAACTCACCACTTTCCACTTCTTCCCATCCAGCTCCAACACGGGAGGCAGCGTGCGGGTGGGGGTGGCGGCCGCGGCAGGTCGGGCAGCAGTGGAAGCGAAGGGTTTCGGTCCGGTACGTACTGCAGCACCTTGACTCCTCAGATTAGGATTCTTGTGAGTCATCTGGTCGGAGCTGACATGCTTCAGTCCTGGAGAGGTCGAGGAAGAGAGACACCGTAAGACAGAGAATAGATGACACAAACATTCAGAAGGAAATATTTTACTTTTTACTCAATTACAATTATTTGACACAGTATTTACCTTTAAGTTAACTAGGCAACAATATATGAAATAGTTTAAATTAGTCCCACCATGACCAGCTACAGCGCCTAAATGCTACTTAAACATTAATGCATCAGAGTAATCTAATAAAATGATACATAAACAGTATTCTACCCACCCTTGGTGATGGCGGAACCCTGGTTGATGGCGGCGAACAAAGCGTTACGGTCGTCGGGACCAGAATCGCCGCCGCCAGAAGATCCACCGAGGTCCATGGGGGGAGGAGGAGGTCCGGGGGGAGGTGGAGGAGGGGCTCCACCGGCAGGAGCCCTCGGGGGAGCACCAGAGGCTGAAGCTACGGGACCCTGAGGTGGACAGAAAAGTAGAAAATGCTGTATTTGAATCTAATGTCACAACATGAGTCAGCTGATGTGCTTTAACATTTGTCCTTAGAAGACGTAAACAGACTTCAGTGATCATTTCATTGAACTGCTTAAATGGAAATATTGGTCTTTGTGAGAGATTCATTTGGTATTCTGGATGCCTAGACAATATTATTTGTCAACGAATAAGATATTAGCTGAAGCATGTGTATGATCCAGGATAGTATTTGTATTTAATTTAAACTTCTGATAGGATGTTGCACCGCTTTCTCTTTTCTTTTACATTTCTCAGGAGTGTCAACAACCAACAAGAATAAAGCAGGCTTTGATTTTGATTTGATGCAACCTTTTAAAATATCAGAAAAATGAAATTAGATAATTTTGTGCATTTCTTTGAACTGGTTTGAAGCGAATATGCTAGGCTATGCAAAGTGTAGTTTCATCAGAAGATGGCAGTATAGGCTACATTATTCACAGCTGTGATGAACGGTACATCGTGGTAGAGGTCGCGAATTGGAATCAAAACCAGTTGTTTACAATCGCTAATAAATCTAAGACAAGAAAAAGAAAAAGGGGGAGAAGAATGAGACAACAAATCCAGTCGCCTCTGCCATCCACGGGGAGTGTGGCAAATAATCTGGGGATGCTTCTTCTCCTCTCAGAGTGTGAACAGCTGATCAGTCATGGGAGTTCAATGTTTGCCATGTCAGAGATTATTTGATAAACGTGTTTCCATCTTTGTTGAAGTGCTTCATCTCTTTTTGAAAACATGAAAAACACTCAGTGAGTGAGTGTAAAAACCTTTTGTTTTCATGGGATCTTCCAAATGATCTGTATTTATCAAGATAGTAATAAATTCCTCTCTTTACAGGAAATCTCTGATGCTGCTTGTCTGCTAGCTTCAGTTTGGTTTTCTTTACGGTTCCATTTCTGTCAATTTTGTATAATTTAATCCCCATTTAGGAACTTAAATTGGTTAAACCCTTGTCTTTGATTGGCACTTCCTGCTATGAACTTTCACTTCAGTGTGAGAATGACTTTGATAAGATACCCCTTACATTCCGTAAAGTACATTTTTTACTCGCAGTTAGGCTATTTAAGGGGTTGTTTAGTGGATTCTTAGAGGACTCACGGTCTTGCTCCAGGCCAGTCCAGTGGTGTGGTGATCTTTGATGTATTTCTGCAGATCAGTCCAGATGGACACATAGGCCTTCACCCAGTCCACGTGCGTCTTGTCCCTGTGAGGCAGAGATGGAAACAGGATTGTCTGTTGATCATCTTTTCACATGATGCAAACCTTGACATTTTATGTTTCATTTCCCTCCTTGAGCAGTTTATTGCTCCTTCTCACTGCTCTCTACATCCCACAGGAAAACACAATGCCTGAGACAGTCCACACACAAACACAGAACGAGACATTTACTTAAAATAGAGCATATAACATTCTCTAACCCACGTTAACCACGGAGCCCAGATCTCATACACCATGAATGTTTTGATCCTCGTGTTTGTATACAGCCTCACTGTTTTGCATTCGACCCTGCAGAGAGTTTACTAACAGATGAGTAAAGGCTTGTTCATTGTTTCGGTGCGACTGATCAGCATAAACAGGCTGATTCCAGTCTAAATAACTTCTCTACCTTCTAACTTGACTGCAAAACACAAAGGGCTCTGGGTAAAGGTTTAAATACAGGAAGTGCCAGCATGTGTCTGCGTGTCGTGTGGCAGTGCTGACTCAGTAAAACTGAACTTAAAAAAAGAGCCTAGAGGAAGCAGAGATGGAAGACAGATGGTTTGGCTGCATATGAAAGTTTATCTCGACTCTTTAAGTCATCCAACGTTACAACATGTAAAAAAACAAATGACGCAGTTAAAAATGGACAAATTGCAAAAGGAGGCCCGTTAGATTGTTGTGCAACATCTAAAATTAACTTCTCTGTCGCAGACAAAGGAAACAGGAAACACAATATAAAGAAGCTTCACTTACTTTTCCTTGTAATCCTTGAGCACACGGTTGCCATAGAACATGGAGGCGTCCTGCATCTCTTTAACGAAGGGGCCAGGCTTTGGAGCCTGGGACACAAAGACAAAAAAACACCAATGAATGTCTAAACTGAGATTAAAATCAGAAGTTTCACATTTCGGAGAATACACAACACATCTGCTGGATTGCAGAGAGTTAGATAAAAGTTCTCCAGCTTCATATTTAGCCTACAAACATGACTGGTATCGACCGTCTCATCAAACTCTCAGCGACAAGGTGAATATATGTAGTTTTTACAACAGCAAATTAATGCTTAATGTGATAAATTCAGATCACGGGCCATGTTTATAATGAGATCTCCAAGATATTAGAGTAGGCCCATAACGAATGAATGTGTCTATTATGGGTGTTTGAAAAGCCGATGCATTATTCATGAAGATCAAAAACGACATCAAACAAAGAGTTAATCATCCAAACTAACAGTGGCGCTCTGTTGCTGGTGCCAGCCAAGAAACTGTTGTTCACCAGACAGCGATGACAGTTTCAAAGAGAGGCTTGTTTCCGGCTTTTATAAAAACTTGTTTATCTGCCCACACACTCAAAGCACACACACACACACACAGTCAATCTGTGTAACACACAATCCACAGTCACAAAACTCTTCCCAACTTACAATGGCAACCCATCCGAGGGCCGGCACGCTCTCGCTCACAGTGGAGAGGTGGTTGAAGAGCTGCGAGCTGCGGTTCTTCTCGCGGAACTGCTGCACTTCGCTGATCAGTTCGCTCATCGGCTGCAGGAGCCTGGTCAACACGTCCTGCAGAGGAGAGAGACGACAAAGTTTCACTCAGATGGTGGATTTTAGCAACTTTTAGATTTTTTTTTTAATATTGAGGAGACTTTTGATACACCAACAACAACATTTTACATATTCATGATCCGATATTTGTAGTGGTATTATTTTTCTTTTTTATTCTTCCGATGATCCGATATTCATTGTCATTACTGTGGAGAATATAATTAGAGATGCACCGATCAGCTGGCGAGGGACCAGAAACGGCCGATTTTAAGCATGAATGGCGACCGGCCAGGCAGTGCAAGATGTGTCCGATTCTGTGCCGGACGGATTTATACATATCTTACCCGGAGAGAGAGAAGAGTCAAATGATGCCCCTTTTTAATGGGAACATGTAGAGGGCCTGAAGAGAAGCCTGGTTGTGTCTAACTTGCGTCGTATTACACCCCTCTGATTATGTACAATAAATATATCGAGTGTTGCTGATTGATGAAGTAGGTCTTCTTCTTCTTAAAATTAGGCTCCTTTGCATCAAGTATAAAACCAGTATTCAACAGTCAACAGAGAGTGAAGGGGCTGTAAGCACAATGAATTATGCAAATATATTGATCAGTGCTGTTCAGTTAATGAGACGTTAACTTCACGATCATTAACGAGCTGTGCTCAACTTACGTCGCTGGGCTTCTGGCTGCTGGAGGCAACTGCAAGGAACTGTCTCTGAGCTTTGAACGCCCGCTCCATCATATCGGCCTGGCGGTGAAACAGAAACATGTGAAGAACCAACGATCATCCTGCGGTTTTTACATGCCTTTTCCTCCTTCCCCTAACAATTACAGTACTCACAGGACAAACATGCGTACAATACTTGTCATTTTGGATAACAGGATGCATTAATATGCCTTCAGAGATAACCACAAGAAAGATAAGTAAAAAACAATATAAAAGAGATCAAATAATTCTAATAATTGTACTTCTTCAAAATCAAAAGCAGATATATGTGCAATTTGTAGTCAAAGCTGTAACTTACATGTTTCTGGACATCGCCCCCGATCTTCTTGCTGAGGGAAAGGTACTCGGCCATGGCACTGTTGAGGATCGCATCATAGGCCTCGACGTACGCCGATACAGCTACAGAGAAGGAAAACAAGGCATTACCTTAAAATAACAGCTTCAAGTCATGTTGATGGTACAGTGTCTTGTAAAAGGGTGAATGGTGTCTGACTCAGCCACTCCACCCCCATCACTTGTGTTACTTCATAGTGCGTAGTAGTGAGTTTTGTTGTTTGTAGTTGGCCCCTACGTATTAAAACATCAATCTCTGGATTTTACAAATTGAGATTATTCAAATGAAGATCGATTTGAATTGGGAAATCTTTTTTTTTTTTAAACCCAGCCCTACAGAATGACTTCTCAGCAACAGTTGTATGTAAACTCATTCCACTTCATCAGGGGCCGAGGGATTTGTTGTCTTCTTTGGGATTTTATGTTATGACGTGCAAAGACTTTAAATGATTCATCTGTCTAAAAGTAAGAGACACGATCACCAGACATCTCTTTCCATAATAGTGGTCTTTACCTCCACCAGCTGAGCCTCCAGCACCGCCTCCCTGGCCTGACACCGACTCCAGACGACTCACTGCCACCTCCAGCCGCTGCACCAAACTCGCCAACTCAGCCATACCTGTGAGACGGAGAGGGTCGTGAAGAAAGGTGCAAACAATGGAGAAGATAAGCACGAGCTCAATGGAGCCAGTGACAACAGAAGCATCTCTGGAGTACTTTTAAACACAATACAGACATAGCGATTAATTAAATGATAACCTATTCTATTATGATAATAACGTTTGTCTGCACAGCACAAGTTTGTGCCAACTGACCCATCGATGGTCATTAAGGGGTTAAGACAACTATAGTTCAGTTTGTACATCCTGTTCTAGTCGTCTTCTAATTAGGGACTGAATTTCTCCCGAGACCCGAGGTGACAGCAATTACTGCAATTAAAAAGTAGCTTCTTTGGTCGGATAACGAACAGCAGCGCTCTGGATCCTGGGCATGTTTTTCCTTGGCTGATTTAGTCCTATGAGGGTTGACAGAAAAAGTGTGTGACTGCCTGCAACAGATGTTGATTCAGATGATTTTCTCACCTGTCAATGTGCAGCTTTGGGTCATTTCTTACACCGAGACACATCCACTGACTCACGATTTAGAGCTTCATTTCTTTCCATTTCACATCACAAAGGTACGGTTCATAAGATATTCATTGCTAACTCTAATGTGACTGGCATCTTACCATCTAGGGCTGCAAAAAACAATTTCAGTATTGATTCATCTTCTCATTTTCCCTACACTCAACGGAGTAATGATCCAATATCATAGATGTCATGTGAAAATGTTCATCCATGTCATCATCATCTTTATGATACACCTTTATGACTTTTGATCAAAGTTGTTGTTAAGTCATGTTTCATGTGTGTTACTGCTCTTTACAATTATTTGTGTGTTGTTTCTTTTTTTTGTGGCCAAAAGAAACAGATGCAAGGTAACTGATTGTGTTAAATGTGCAGATGAGATCATCTCATATCAATCGCATGTCCTTGAATTGAATCAAAAATCATAATGTGGCAGGCTTTGTGATATCTGTAAAGTATCTTGGTTAAATCCGATGATTTCCATCCCTAGTGTTTACCATTTTCAATTTTAAAAAAGGCCTTTAATGTCTTTTTCTTTTGGCTTAGGACTCATCAGAAATGTATTTCTTCTGACTTCTCTCCAGCACATTTCATCTGTCAGGCAGTTCTGACCGGGTTATTCATTCCTTTTCTTTTTAAAACATCAAAATTAGGTACAATTATCAGGTAATCGCTAACAAAAAGCTTAAGGGTTAGATGAGACATTTTCTCTCTTCCTTTTCTAGCTTGTTATTCGTCTTCTGACCCCTCCGATTTATCTTGTGACACCTACTTTGCAAGATGGGCTCATGCATCAGCTGTCCACAGAGTGTGACAAGAAAATCGCTTGCAAATTCACAGCAGTCATTATCCTACACAGCCTGCACAGACCGTGGCCTATACATAATCACAGAAATGTACATTTTAACTGTTTAACAGAGCCCTTTATCAGCATTCCATCTTTAGAGTGATTGAGTAACAAAAAAAGGAGGAAAGACTCGAAGCAGGTCAGGACTTGCTGAGTAAAGGTATGTGGATCATTATGTTGCTGCAGACTGCGCAGACCTGCCCCGTTATCCCAACTATGTCGTTTGCAGATTCTTTAACGTTTCACAACAGAAATGGTGCAGCTATGGTCCAAATATAGTCTGTATAGTCTGTGTGCCAACATGCAAACTGATTCTCCTACGTTACCCCCTTAAGTACAAGATTAACTAACTTCAATCCAAGTCTAGCATAGGCTGACAAACACACCTTATGAGAGGCTAACATTACATAAGACGGCAGTAACCCGACACTGCCTTCACCGGGCGGACTGAGAGCATTTCCACTCAGGTACTTACACCTGGCCGACGGTGAATGGAGGCACACAGGCCACTCTCACTAATGAGTCCAAGCAAGATAAAGCTACCGTCTCACTTTCACTACAGAGGGACTGAACTAAATCTGTAGATATCTAATGACTGAGAGGGCAATTAACTTTTTTGGCTGTGATAGACAAAGGCAGAGGAACGTTTGTTGGCACTTTCCCAGTTATAATAAGGGAGGTTACGGACTTTTGGTTGTATAAATGGGTTGAGATCCAATTGGCAATACATAAGAGGAGGGCTGGGTATCAAACAACACCAAAATGACTGGTCAAACTCATAATCTTGTTTTCTTGCTCTTTGATCAGAAAGTTTGTGCTCTAATCAAATAAACTGCCAATTTTAGACGGTCCAATTCAGGCAAACTTCTTACCACACCTTATTCATTAGGGCTGGCTAACAAACTAAAGACGTCTTTGGTCGGAAGTGTGGCATGGCTGTTAAATGAAGTCATATTGATAGGGCAGTGTATCAGCAGCATTTTATTACTCCTGGTGCAACAGGAGAGGTGGTGACGGCTTGTCACGTTTAAAAACAAACGCGAAAACCGTCAAATGTCAATGAAAATAAGACTAATTGCCCCACTTTTTATTTAAATGTGAGGATTTGCTGCTTCTTTTGTCATTAATGATAGTAAAAGAGTCTTTGTGTTTTGGACTGTTGGTTGGACAAAAGAAAATTAAAATCTTATGATGTCAGTTCTCTCTGGCAGATTGATTTTTCACTTTTTTGGGACATTTTATAGCTTAAAACAATTACTCATGAAAGTAATCAGCAAATTCATTGAAAGTGACACAAGTCATTAGTTGCAGCCCTGTTTCAAAATGCCCCAACTTCCCTTTTTCTGCCTCACTCACTCAAATTCATTGCTGCAGAGGGTGTGGAGAGAAAACTGGATCATAGCAGGACACATAACCCTGCTATCCTTCACCTAAATGCCTCTGACATGTTGAGAGCCATTTATGGTTTACCTGCAGAAACCAGAGTTCAACTGCACTTCCTGGTCTCAGCTACGAGATGACTCAACAGCAATACAGGAAGGGAGTGGCCCCTGAAGGTGTATGTGAGGAGTAGGAGACACTAAAAAACTACACTGCAGATGATAAACTGTTTACAGAAAACACTAACAAACTTCTTCCAATTCCTATACAAATTGTAAATCCTTCAGTGAAACACATTTGAGCATATTGGATTTCCTGCCACATAATTTTATTTCCTTAAGTGCACTACAGTAAAGTGAACACAAACTGTATGTCCAAGCAAAGTGCTGACCCTAAAGGAAATACCACTGTCAAGAAAGTAGAAACAACTTTCCAGAGACGTGCGGGCAGATATAGCAATGACTGAAGCCAGGGAGTCGTGCCTTTCATAACATTTTCCTTAGATTTAAGCACTATAAAAGGCAAGACGTGCAATACTGGGGCTTAACCACAACTTCAGAAGTGGCGGAAGCTCTCAACGTTACATTTTTCTTTCTTGTCAACAAAATCCCTAAAATGACCAACACAGAACTGATCCTACCTTATTGTCTATGTATACAGATCCACAGCTGATAATAGGTTGCATGAAAGTACAAAGTTAAAATAAAACTAATACATTTGTTTGTAGAGTTTCTTTGGCCACGGATGGGGTAGGGCAGTCAGAACTTATTTCATAACAAAAACTGGAGACTATAACCTGCCTTATTCTTTATATTATATGTCTGACAAAGAATTTGAGCCCGACTGATACTTGATTTTTTGAGGCAAATAGCGATATTTGGGACTGAAAAATTGAACTGATATTGATTTCCGCCGATTAAACACATTTCTTTGCAGTGTTCCCTCAAACGGGAATATCAAAAGGATGTTATTGAGGCAGATTATTTTACAGTTTAAGTATACATTTCATTATTTAAAATGACATCAGTGCACTGAAACAATACAATTCACAGGGCCTCAGGCATGTTTTTCTGCACTATTATCTCTCAAAAAAGTAAGGTTATAAGATTGATGCATATTGATTTTAGTATACTGCTATTGCAATTATGTGCAATTGTCCTTGCTGCTCATATCTGTATGTGAAAGAATCTTGTTTTCATTTTTACCTTTCACTGAATCAATGTTTTTTGCTCCCTTGAGCTGTGGTAACAAGTGAATTTCCCAGGTGATGGATCAATGAAGTCCCATCTTATTATTATGAAATAAAGCTCAATATACTTTGTTCTGCAGACGGGCGTGTGCTACTTTTTGCCTTTTGAAAACTTGCCAAAGGAGTTACACCAAAGATACTATCCCTTTTGATAGAAAGATCTATAGAAGGATGCCTCCTCTATATCAAAGCTCTTGCTGGTCTTCCTCCAATATGTACAGCCCTGCATACAGTATTCATAGACCTACTTATGTGGACATGGGGTGGAAATGTTCTGCATAGAGCACCATCAGCATGCAGGGGCAGTGAAGTAGGTTAGGCCTGTGTGAGGGTCTGACTCTGCCTGAGGGGCCAGACATTCAGACATAAAGAAGGGACCTCCTCTATGTATTTGCATAGGATAAAACAAAAACATCAGCTGCTCTTTGTCGCAGAGGCACAAGTAGGCCAACGCAATGACGGTGAGCTCTAACCTTTCCTAATAGTCCTACTTTGGTGGGCTCAAGGCTCCGATAAATCAAGATCAAGCCGCTGATGTTAATGCGATCACCGGGGTTTCAATCAAGACGGACAGGGATGCTAGCGAGGCTAAAGCTAGCTGGTTAGGAGAAGAGCCGGTGGGTGTTGTGTGGAAATCTGTGCCCCCGGTATGTTTGGTCACCCGCAGCCTAAAATACACTTACACACAAGTCAATCTTTCTTGAAATATAAAAGACAGTGGATGCATCTGGACAGCTTTGACACAAGTTTTCTTTAAATTGCATTAACTTGTTCGAGACGGTTGCTTCATCGATGAGGGAACAGTTGTGCAGGGTATACAAAATGTGTCAAAACACCATCGGCGACAATGCGAGCTAGCTCAATCACGTCCACCCCTGACAAAATGTTCGTTTGACAAATCAGCAAAGAAAACGCCAAGTAAGAGTTAAAAGCGAGTTAGCCAGTTGATCAGATTGTGTCTGTCACATCCCCTCCCTGCTGTTTAAGTGTGTGCTGTCTGTTTCGGCATTTCCTGGATTTTCTGTCTCTCTCTCTCTCTTCACACACCCCTCCCTCTGTTAGCTAATGTTGTTCTAGTCTGCAGGAAAAAAGAAGACATTTCAGTGACCTCATGCTAAAAAGAAGAAGTGCGAGATGAACAGGAGGTTGGAAACATTTTTAAAAAATACCTGCGAGTTAGCGGTTAAGCGTCAGGTTGTGTGGCTAACGGTGTAGCAGCCTCGGCTAGCCGGGTGTGTGTTAGCATCACACCGAGTTCCATTAAATCATTTCTTGAATGATTCGCGCGACAGACCGTTGCTTCGCTCGCGTGCGCGCGTGACCGTCCCGC
Source organism: Lagodon rhomboides (assembly GCA_039737535.1). Lineage (NCBI taxonomy): Eukaryota > Metazoa > Chordata > Actinopteri > Spariformes > Sparidae > Lagodon > Lagodon rhomboides. Next base: position 7,470,407 of record CM077799.1, read on the forward strand.
TTCAGCTCAACCGTTGACGGCGCTACAAACCGTTAAACGCGACAACAACACGAGGCTTACCTGCTAAACTGGTCAAGCAGTGATTTGGTGTTTTATATCGCCGTCAAATCCGCCGTGGGGCTGTGCAGTGAGCAGACTCTCCGGGCAGACTGAGCTTCGCCTTTTTCTTCCTGTATGTCGGCGAAATTACCCAGCAGCCAGCGCGCCGCGTTTCCGCCCTTGTTCGCGCAACTAATTCCTTTCCCATATAAGGAGCGTGAGAGGCAGAGGGCAGCAATATGAGGAAAAACAGATGAAAACAGCTGCTTTCCTTCCTCTTGTGATATGCATGAAGGACGTGCAGCGGAGATATGTCATCGTGGCAGTAATATCCCTTTATAGCATACTCAGACTCATTACTGCTGTCTGTGTATGATCCAGCTGCAGGCATGGTGCAGATTGCAGAAGTGCTGCAGAAGTGCTGCATGTTTCTGCATGCATGCTGGGCTGTCCTCCTGTTCTGGTGTGAGGATGCACTCAGTAGACTGGTGTTTCAGTCACTGCATCTCTTTTTCATAATCTGCAAACAAGCATGGGTCTTCATGGCACTGTGCATGCTCAAAATTACCTTACTCCACACTCATTTGGTCCAAGTCCCAAGTAAAAAAAAATATATATTGGGCATGACAAGTCAGTATTTCCCCACCCCAAATATTGCAGTCTTACATGCAGTATCTAGTCTTTATAAAGAGAAAAATGGTATCATTCACAAATGTAATCAACCCGTTCTAAAAGCATGACAGTGAGGTTTAAAGATTATTGATATTTAGTGAAATAAATGCAATAAATAAGCTTTTTTTGGGGTGCTTGTACTTTAATGAGTGTTTTTTCAAGTCTAATGTTACATGTACCTTAAGGGGCACTATGTAGTTTTGGAGAGGAAAATTCAAACTTTTAATATTCACAATATTAATGAGGTGATAATATTTTTTCCATAACTGAATAAACAAGCTGTTCTCAGAGGAAAGTAATGTCTCTGATGTGTTCACTGACCTCCGCCTCCATCATGAGGTGACATTACATAACTAAAGCAGCTTGCTTCTGTCATTAATTTCAGTGGACGCCATCATCTCACAAATTGTGTTAATGGGGCAGCAAAGGACAACCATCGAGCTTAATGGGCTTTTAAAAGTCGATGAGAGAACAGACTCTGAGATGGATGTCTGAATGTGATGACTGCTTTATATCAGGTTCAGTGCGGCAATGCTGAGCTAAGTGGGTTAATGGTCAGTGTATCATATGCATCCAAAATGAGAGAGGGGTATAGCAGACTACCTCCAAACATGGCGCACATAGATTATTAGTCAAGCCTGGTGAGAAGACATAAGTTTCATCAATGGAAACAGAAAAGGAGAATAAGGACACACTGAAAATAGAAAGAAATGGAGAAAGAAAGTCCAGTTTTGCCACAATCTTTCATCAGAGTCGAAGCTTTTACTCAGCGCAACATAGCGTGAAACAAGCACACATCTCTCAGAAAACTCAAGAAAAAAACTGAAACATTTTATTTAATTTACAGATTATCCAGTTGCATCAGGTCTGGTCACACATGAGGAAATAAGGGGGGGGGGTCATCTTTCATTTAAACAACTTAAATTAAAGTCCCTTCATTTGACAGTTTCTCCCCATTTTCTCTGTCTGCCTTCACAGTGGACTCCGTCAGAGTCAAGGTCATCACTTACTTCTATAAATCTCAAAGTGACTGGTAAAGGTTGCATGTAACAGAAGATACGCAGAATTTTGTATTAGTTGAAGAACCAAAAAAATAAATAAAACTAAAATAAAAATCATCCTTGAAAGGGTTTATTTAACTGAGTTTTGTGGGGAGAATGTTCACAGATAAACTTGGCGATTACTCCAAAAGTCAATTTTCTATGATGTGCAAAAAAACACAGGAACAATATGATTCAAAGTGTTTAAGAGATGGCATTTGTTTTTCTTCCAAAGTTGGCACTTGGGTGCACTTGATTTTAAATTTGCCTCACACCAGCAAAAGATGACCAGATAAATTCAGCAAGTCTGGAAGAGATACTCAAAAAGTATCTCCATACTGGCCGAACTAGTGCAGCAGGACTGAAATCAGCATGAGATTATTCAACTGTGAGAAACAGACTTCTTTTTTCCCCTAAAATTTTTTAGAATTATTTCTTATTTCACACAAGCTGTAGTGTCTCAATGGCGTACCATTTAAACATTCGACAACCAAAGAAATAGTGACTTACAGGCTGGTTTCACATGCAAAGCAATCACACACTGAGACGCTGCAGGGAAGAGCACAGAAACACCCGTCACTACGACCGACACACAGAAGAAACGGGTGGTTTTCTTTTCTCGTCTGTGTTCTTACAGCTTTCGTCTGCATCGTGTTGCACTCATGGCACCTTCAGATTAAAAGAAATAATTTTGTTTTCAGGACTCAACACCGTTTCAGGTCATTCCAGACACACAACTCAGTTTCAACCCTACTAGAAGTTTAATGATGCCGATTTTAATGTCCATTTTTTGTCTTGATCTCATCACTCAGACAGGTTTCTCTCTGGTTTTTGTGTGATTTTGCCAAAAAGGGAAGCACTCATCCTGTTTTTAGTCAAACAAATTGTAACTGGTCGAAGTTGATATTGCACAGAAACTGTTTAATTACCTTACAGGATTAAAAATGTTAAAGTCCCACTTTCATTTTCATTCAAGCCTACAGGTATGTAACGATTACTGAGGTGCTTCTGGACTTGAGCTGAATTCACATTTCCTGAAATATATTCATTCATATGATCTTTAAAAAAGGTGGAATTTGTAGAATCTGGCCAGAATTTTTATAGGTAGCTTCAAAAAACACAGGGGGCAGCATATAACCGATGAGTGCTGCTCTTTGCTAGCAATCGTCTACAACTCTGTTGATAATGTTCGTTTTTCTTTTTTTAAATGTTCTGGCCATATCTCACAAATTGCTCCTTTACAGTCAAGGAAATCAAGTATTTTATTCATTTTGAATGCAGTAAAGTCCTGTGCTGTTTATGGCTGAACCTTCCAACATTAACCATCACAGAGCTCCTTTTTCAACCAACAAGAGACGACATGAGACTGAAGCTGACCGACATGAAATCAAAAGTGCATCGACGTCTAATCACAGCCTGGAAGTTGTTCGTACAAAAAAACAAACAACAAAAACAAACAAACAAACATAAGTGGTCTTCATGGTTCAAGCGGTCGTTACATAAATGAACATTGAGGTGAGTGAGGAAGCGGGGTCCATCCCATTTGTTGTGTCCGTTGGGACAGAACTCATTAACGTTGTGTATTCCAGTGTGTGTTCCAGCGAATTCATCCACAGAGAAGCCTTCAGAATAAAAGCATGGCGTTTTTGTTTTGTTTTTTTTTCTTCTTCTGAAGATCTTCTGCCTCTGAGTGCCGTTACGTAGACGTAAAAACATACAAACTGCTCTGAAGAAGCATCTTTTGGCTCAGCAGCCCGGAAAAAATTCACACATACACCCAACATACAAACATGCAGGCGATCATTCCAGTATCAAATCGGAGCAGAACGACAATCTGACGCTCTTCATGCACTTTTTTTCTTGCCTTTTTTTTTTTTTTTTTTTGGAGGAGTTGTTGGTAGCTCTGTTTTGGTTGTGTTTTCGCCAGAGTTAACCGTTGGTTTTTTAACATGGCAGTGTTTGGTAGCATCAGTTTGACCTGGAACAGTGTGAATACGACTTCTTTGAGTGCGCACATGCGTGTCTACGAGAGGCAAGGTGTGAGCAGCGTGTCAAGTGGCTGGTTTTCGTGTCGTTGAAGCTGAGAAAGTCACTCCGCTACTTCCTCTCCCAGTTTGACAGTACGGGGTGACAGTACATTCTTTATGTCTCTGTGTTAAATAATAATGGGTCTAACGTTACATCATTATGCCATTCAAAAGGGAGTGCTCACCCCTAGTTCTCAGAGAAACTAGTTTGTTTCCCCTCAGTGTTGGCTCAGAGTCGGAGCAGGGAAACTTCAGTACAGTGGTGTTTTTCGTGACAGTGGGACAACATGTTTCCAGCATGTTTTTCCTCTTTTCCTCTTCATGAATCCAGCTATCGCACAGTCTGTCCTCGTGGATGAGAGGTGTGAGGTTTTTGTGTTGAAGGAACAACAGAGGAGAAAAAGGAAGAGTGAGGCGCAGGGGGGTGAGACAGCTGGAGGAGGAGGTGTGAGTGGTAGAGGGCAGCGTCGAGCTCCCGCCCCCCCTCCCTCCCTTGCTATAGCATCTCCTCTCTTTGCTTTTTGCCCCTCACGGGGCCCTGGCCGTTCCTCAGGGAGCCGTTCTGCGGCCGCAGGAGATGCCCGCGCTCCTGCTCCGTCCACGGCACCCCGCCCTGCCCGTCGTCACTGTCCAGGTCAGAGTCCGAGTGCATGAGGGCGGAGGAGGTGGGAGCGGTGACGGGCTTCAGGCGGGCTGGTCGGAGGGGAAGAAGAAGAGAAAGAAACGGGATGACCCTTTTAGTTTTAGGTCTGAGATGCTGATGCTGTGGTGCAACATCAATTGGCAATTAATGACATATACAGAACGTCACAATAGTACAATATTCTATTTAGAATACTAGATACACACCAGCCTTTAGCATCCTTTAAGGTAAAGCATCACTCACTGACTCAGCTGATACATTTTCTGAGATGTCACCTATGACTCACAGCTGCTGACACACCACAGTGCCTTGTAAATTAAGACAATGGTGAACCACAGCAACATGTGGCTGTGGTAACAGTGTTTATGTGTGCGTCTTACCCGCTCTCGGTAGCTGTAGCTCCAGACTGTCTTGCTCATCAGCTTCTAGCATTTTATATCTGCTTTTGCTTCTGCGCACTTTGCTCTTACGTCTTTCAGGAAATAAAAACAAAAAACAGACATCATCAGTCGGTGTCGAAGCAGTTCAAGTGCAAAATACAATCCCAAGAGTTTAGTGGAAATGAAACATTCACTGTACGTGAACAAAGACATTTAGTAACAATTACAAGAATATTTAATAATGTATAAATTGTGCTCACCTGTTGCAGCAACACACCATCCCCCAGACAAATGTTGCTATAGCAACCACAATCATAAAGGATGCTATGGTCACGTAGAGTACGCTCCACTCTGAAAGAAGAACATCAAGTTAGACACAAAAGCAACAATTTTTAATATGTAATGTAATATGTGGAAGAAAAAAACTGCCACATTGCATCTGAAGCACTAACTGTCAACAATGTGTTTTTCTTCTTGTTCCTACAGTTCAACATTTGAGTTTCAGTGCGTAGAATGACGTATGTGCAGAGTTTGACGCTAGAAGTCTGTTTTCACATTTGTTGCTGAGAGCTCATTGAAAATTTGATTTTAAGAGGCGGACCTTAAAGCATGATTTGTGACATCACAAATAGTTTGGGGGTCAATCCTGTTCCAATATTCAGGGGGCAAAAGTGTGGTGTGGAAACTTGAAGCCTCCAGTGAATTATAATTGATTGCATATTCATACATTTTGGAGGAGGAAGGAGTAGATGCCATTTTAAAGATTTAAATCTTGTAATTATACTTTTTTCCAGCAGAAACCATGTCAGACACACTGAGAATATTTTATGTATGTATGTCTTAATACAGGGGGATGTTTGATTAAGTTAATCTTAACTCACCACAGTTGCTCTCTGCATCACCGAGCTGAGCTCTGATAAAGTTCTCCATCCAGAAAGGGTGGCAGACGCAGCGCCGTGTGAACGAGTCACACTCGCCATGACCCGAGCAGTTTAGCTGGCAGACTGAGGAAGAAGAGCAACAAATGAAACTAGAGCATTGTCTCGCAGAAAACAGACAAACCATGAGCACATTATAGAACATTAACCCTCGATAGGTGCACTGAATAAGATTTAAGTATTTTAAAACAGGTTTTACCACAGAGGGAAGAGAAAAAGACAGGGTCAAAGGTGAAGATTTTTTTGCGGCAACAGCTCAAAAATGTTAGTGATTTGACCTTTAAGTCCTGTCATTATCTGACCATCATCTTAAGAGAAAGAGGTTGAGAGGTCAAAGCAGCGCTGATGCTTTGTACTGCTCGCAAACCACATTTTCCTTTCTCTTTACTCATTTTTCCTAATTTGTATGTGTCTCTTAAAAAACTATATTTATCTTGTACTCACTGACTGTATCCACCCGTCGGGCCTTGTAGATTAAAAAGTCATTCTTCTGTTTGCGCAGCTTGTTGCGCAGACCAAGTGCAACGCTGCGGCCGGACAGAGGAGGGCGCCCTGGACCGCCTGACACCAGGAAGACCAAACGAGTACTGAAGAGGGAGGAAGAAGGAAAAATCCTGTTTTGTACAGTCACGTCCAGCCATAAAGCTAAATCCAGAGTCTAATAAATGTGCAGAATGTCTCACCTGTGCTCATTAAATGCACTGATCTCTCGCACGATAATGTCGCTGTCGAGCACGCCCAGTAAAACCCCGACCTGACGCAGCAGCATGTCGCGCTGGCGGTGAGAGACCTGCGACACAGAAACCTCCAGCACCAGTTCCACCAGGTCACGCTCCCATACGTCTGATAAACACAGAGCGAAAGAGAGGGGAGGAAATAGATGATTAACACAGGAGAGACGTTGACAAGAGAGGGGGAGGAAGGGAAAGAAACAGTAACAAGGAGAGGGAGACGCTGACATGGGAAAACCAGGCTGATTGCAGGCTGGATCCATCTGACACTGAAATCTGGGAAAGAGGCCAGAGCTCCAAGAGACGGATTAGTTTCTGGCTGCGTTTGTGTCTGTTCACCGTATGCTGCACGCTGACCCGCTCAACCTTCTGCTGTTGGTTGTTGAGTCTCTTGCTGTGTGGAAACCAGCGACGCACAGTATTTGATTTTGGCCGAAATTCGGTATGCTGATATTTTCCAACTCATTCCAGCCGACTGCTAATATATATATATGCACATATTCTTTTCTTCAGCTAAATACAGAAAACATCAAATCTCTCTTATATGAGGATTCAAATTTATTTTTGTAAAGATTTATTTTGTAGATTACCTTAATGTTTCTGTCATGTTTATCGAGAGAATTGGCATTAGTTCATAACAAAAAGGTTCAATACGTAAGAATTGGCCGCCTGTTGATTTCATACCGAACTAGAATGGCACTCAGTAGAGTGCATACCTCCGCCAAGGCCCATCAGTCCCTTTCTGTGCTCACTCATAGAGATATGCCACCTAAATATTCTTTTCCTTTAAAAAAGGTGCAATATGTAGGTAAAAGGTAAAAAAATAAAAAAAGCTAGTGACTCATTTTGAGCACTGGTGGAATAAAAACGGACTTTGTGGGACATTTAATCATCTAGATGATAAGAAAGGATGACACATTTGAGAAACAGATTATTATTATGCCTGCTCTTATTGTGATGCAGAAAAAATCTTACACAATTACTGGGCCAAAGAAAACCTAGAGAACTAAATTTATTGGCCTGTCATATCGTCAGAAATATTGATTTTGGCCCGATGCTGATATTTCAGTTTAAAGCCTTAATCAGCCGTTTCCAATGAAATGCTGACATTTTTATCAATTCCTAATGGGAACCATCTGAGTTATAAAATAACTCGAATAAATCCTTAGAGGTATTACATGATAAAATCCTGTAATTTAACTTTCTATATCTCTCTTTTATACTGAAAAAGTCCTTAAAAAACAACTACAGACGCAAAAAAAAGGTCCATCACCACTTTGAAAGTGTCTCTTGGTGTGTATAAACTTCAGGTTTGTGTCTGTAGATGTGTCTGCGTGTCTGTTACCTGGTTTGACCTCCACTGAGCCCCTGTTAGTGCTGGTCTGTCCCTTACTGTCTGTCACAGTCAGGGTGAAGCTGTACTTCCCCTCCACCAGGTTTCCCAGAAACAGCACTGCCTGGTGGTCAGAGTTGTTCAGGACATCCTACCGAAGAAACAAAAATAAAGAAGTGTTAAAATGTTTAACCTTAAAACCAACATCGCTAAAAATTATAGTTTAGTTTTATAGTCTCACCCCAGCAGCAGGGCTGCTATCATCTCTGGTCCACAGGTAGCTGACTCCACCTTTGTCATCGGTGGAGTGAGATCCATCTAGAGTCGCGGTCTTGACGGGCAGAGCGATGGACGGACTCGACACAACATGAGCCACTGGCGGCTGGTCCAGTTCTGGTGGAAAACATTACAAATAGCACTGAATCAAGACTTGGGAAAACACTGTCAACATTGTAGATTGACTATTATCCTCCAACATCTGTCCTCAACAGACTTTACAGGTGTTTACTCAACACTTTAAACAGGCACAGGGGACATTCAATTTGGTAAATCCGAACTTAAGCCCTTTAAAAAACACCAAAGTCAAACAATAACACTGATGGAAGCAGTGGGAGATCAGCAGCTCCTTTGTTCTGAGAGGTAAAATTACTGTTTTTGTCAAAACAGCTTCAGTTTCCCATCAGAAGAGGGCTTTCTGACAGCAAGGTGAAGCAGTGAATTCATTTTAAGTATATCATACACCTCAAGGGATATTGATTTTTTTAGGTTGATGTGTTTTTTTTTTTTTTTTTTTTTTTTTTAGGTGGCTTTATACGTTTTGCTCCTTCCCCCATCTACAGCAGCACATTGCTTGCTGGGCTGTGCCAACTGCCATTTACTGTAGGCAATATACCGACTGTGGATAAGTAGGTCAACCTCGCACAAACCCACTTCACAAAAACTGAACCATCTCTTTAACCCATTTATATTTTTGAAATTAAGCACCCAGTTTCTCTGACTTGAATGCACACTTGTTTTGGATTAACAAACGTTCTTGCAAGAGCGACCCCCAATCCAACAGGACAGGTCCGAGGTTTTAACTGCATTAATGCGCCATTGCCAAGATCTCAGATTGACAAGACAGCAGCACAAACGCATTCAGATCCCTCTGATTGTAAATGTTATTATGTCCAGTCCATGTAATTATCCAAAGGGAGGGGAGGGAAACGATTTCCTCTTTCATTCTTTACAGCATCACTATTTTTATCATCAACTAATGACAAACTAGCCTCGCATTGAAAGATCTCAAACTAAGAAAGATATCAAACTATTTTCATTAGCACGCCCTGAGAATACAGACAGTTTGTTTGTAACAACGTGATAAGAGAAACTTCTGCTTTAAAAATTCTATCTATGAGATTTTAAACATAAATATAGCAGCACACAACAATAGTAACAGCATCCTGACCAGAGCATAAAGTCACACTTTGTATGTTTGTTGTTATGCATGCTTCTCTATTCTTTGTTTTGGTAGCCGGGGTGGCCGTGTGTAACCTGACTCTCACCAGATGAATTTCGTTCCGCCTAGCTCCACTCATCCATCTGGGATCGCTCCATTGGAGATGTGTTTCAGAAGGCTGGGCCTTATCAAAAATCCTTGCATATGACTGGATAAACCACTTGTCTGTCATCTTTATTGACGTGCTACTTCAACCGCTCACATCGAAACCAACCTGTGACGTTGATGAGAGCGACGCTCTTTTAACGAAAAACTATTGGGTAGATTGGACGACACGGATGAAATAGCAGCATCAATGTTGACGCTTGCTTCCTCGATGCGAGCCGCCATTGTTGTCTGAATCAAAACAGTCGCTTCTCCGCTACGTCACATCTATGAAACTCCCGCCCGGCGGTCCTGATTGGCTCTACCATAAAAGTCTGGTGCCGAAATCCCTCCCAACGGGAGCGATCCCAGATGTATGTGAGTGGAGCTAGGCAGAACGAAATGCATCTGGCGAGAGTCAGGTTAGGCCGTGTGTGCATGTTACTGCACATGAGTTGCTTGTTACAAGCTGTTAAAAGGCTCCAACTTGACTTTAGAGTGGATTTTTCTTCGCATCCACGTGCAAGTAACTTGATGGGTACATAATGTTACAGGCTAGACTAGTCATGATAGCTGATTAGCTGTATCCGATAGATGTCACTAAATGTCGTATATATCACCTTTAAAAAACACACTCGGACATGTTCTTGGAAAGCTTCAAAAGTCTAGATGCTTCCTTAATTACAAATTCATATTTAAAACCATCATCTATAATCCTCACCTGTCTGATTCCATGCCGCTGCCAGCTAAGAGAGACGGATTATTAAACACACACACACCAAAATCTCCTAACCTTCTCTGACGATGACCGTGACCGTGTCGCTACTCTGCAGCTTCCTTTCATCAGTTACCGTCAGGGTGAACTCGTACACGCCGACCTCGAGACCCGTCACCGTGGCAACGGCGCTGTCTGCATTCTCGATCTTCACACCGGCAGGACCCCTGGTGGAGGAACAGACGGACAGAGGCACAAAGAGAGAAGGTGAAGAAGAGTTTACTGTAGAAGGAACCGTTTTTATTCTGCTCATTGGAGCTGAACTGTATTCTTTTGTTTGTGACTGACTTGAATTGCTTCCAGCTGTAGGTGGCTATCTTCTGGTCGTCGCTGCTCTTACTGCCGTCCAGCGTGGTCCGATCGACCGGCAGCGTCAGCTCTTTCTCCGGTCCTGCATCTGCTACTGGTGGCTTATTGTTTTCTGGAGGACGGAGAGTTAAAAGGATACTAAAAATACATCTTACATCCAACATACACAATAAGTAATAAGTAATTTTGTTGAATGGAAGCTAAAGTTGTCAGCATTTACTAGTAATGCTATTTTCAGAGGTGGGAGGGAACAAAGTACTAATACTTTGTTACCGTACTTAAGTATATTTTTCAGTGCAGCTGCTTCATACTCTTATCTGGTTGCCTGTATCTTACTCTCCACTCTTTAGTTGATATTGCAGATACATCCAAATACATGTAGTGTTGATATCAGACATCATTATGGAGCAGTCTGTAGCCTCGTGTGAACACGTCGGACACGGACAATATCCTGTTGTGTGCTGCATGTGTAAACAAGCAAATGAGGACAATATCCTGATCTGATTTTCTGCATATTATCCAGAGTTCAGCTGTGAAAGCTGATCATTATATAAAAACACCAACTGCTATCCAGATCAGCAATTGTATGATAATTTCTACTGAATCACTACCTGATGCAGAACATAAAGGTCAACGTGTTTTTATCCTCTGAAAGACTCGAGACTGACTAACGACACGCCGACATTTCTTTCAGATATTATCACTCAGCCGGTTGACACAGCCTGACCTTGCAGGTGGATGTGAGTTCACATAGCAGATCCTGTTTAAACACTGAACACCGTCTTGCCGGTGTGTTTGCATTCTGCAGTCTACACTGGGCTCTTATCAGGCTGAGCATACACATACACCTCCCATTCACTGAGTCAGAATGCTGTTAAGCAAACGTTAAGCAAATAGAGTCTCGTATCAGCAGTTTAAGCACATCAGCTTCCCACATTATAGAGAGAAGTATAAATGAAATACTGCTCTGTATGCTCTTAAGATTTTATGTGTATGTTTGTGTATCGTCTGTGGGAAAGAGTAAGAGCCCTAACCCAAACAAGTAGTGTACACTGAATAAATACACTTAACTGTACTGTAATTAACACCTTCACTGATGGTACTCATTAAATGTTCTCAGGTGACATTCTTTTTTGTTTACCTGGCTGCACGATGACTGTGACCTGGGCGGTGTCCTGCTGTCCAGATGAGTCCGTCACAGTCAGCTGGAAGGTGTAGTCTCCCTCCTGCATGGCAGACAGCTGCAAGATCGGTGTCCGAACACCCTACAGAGCACAAAAAGATGCCGCCGTCAGCCATGATGCTCTTATCCAGGGGAAAAACAACTAAAATGTGAGAATTAATGAATTGATTAACGCTCCAGATTTCTCACCTGCATCTCCACCACCTTGTCTTTGCTCTCGGGGCTGAGAGACCACTCGTAGGACAGGTTGTCATGGTCGTCGGTGCTTTGGTTGCCGTACAGAGTGATGGAGTTACGTGGCAACTGGATGACCTGGATGGAAAAAGATGAAAGACCAGCTGCTAGTTACCAGCGAACACTGACAGATTTACCCGACTTCACATTCATAAGAACAACAATAATGGTGGTTTAGGGGATCAAAGAAGAGAGCCATGACAACAGAGGACAGTTCAGACCTGGTTTGGACCAGCATTGGCCACAGGCCGGTAGTCCTTGGCTTTGTTGACAGAGAGGGTGGCCTGTGTCGAGTTTGTGGCTCCGTCCGAGTCCGTCACTGTCAAACTGAGAAAAAGACATTCATTAGATAATCAGAGGCAAATCACATGAGACGCTTTTGGTTTTTGCCGTTCTACAGCTACTTGGAAAGTATAACTTAATGAACTGCGCTTGACAAGTGCAATAAGTGAAGTAGGTAATTAAAGTGTGTTAATGCTCAAAATATCAACAAAAGGCCAAATATGAAGTGGCATTCGAGAGACAATTTAACTTCAAGTTGGACAGCCTGTGTGACTCAATGGAAGAGTTAGTCATTGAAAACACTCTCTGAAAGCTGAACTCACTAAAAAACAAAACAAAAGGAAAGATCATCTGGATCCAGAGACTGGCCAACTGATGATGAGAACTGAATAAATGGAAGCTAAAATTGATCAGTCGTTTTGACCCTGATGTGTCTGTCATCATCTCTGGCGTACATCCGGCCACATGTTCCTTTTCTTTCAATGTTCTAATTACGACAGACAGACTGTATGTAGAGATATGAGGCCCAGTATTCAAGTTGCTAACAACAGCTTGCTTCAGGACTCAAAGTTCAAACAACGTTGTGCAAGGTCCACCTGTACCTGAATGTGTAGTTCCCAGGCACCAGGCTGGTGAGGGTGAGCACAGGCGTGTCAGCAGAGACCTTCTCCTCCCTCAGGGGACCTTTAACCTCCTCCCAGTGCCACGCCACCACCTTGTCATCGTCGGTGCTCTCTGAAAGGCACAGGGGGAAGGGAAACGGCAACATATTTCAGGTGCAAAGCCTTTCACCGGGTGTTTAACGTGTTTGTCATGTGAGACACTCACGGCTGCCGTCTATGACCGTAGAGCTGGTTGGCAAGGAGATCTCCTGGAACTTTGGAGAAACTACGGCAACGGGAGGCTTGTTTACCCGCGGCTCTGTCAGGTGGAAAACAAGAAATTAACTTGCTTACTGAGCTCTACATCAACCATTTGTGCCTCAGGCGTGATGAAAAGTCAGTGGCTGCTTTGGCACAAGTCTTTTAAAATACAACTGTGTGTGGGAGGAAGGCAGCCTCGTCTTCCAGCGAAACAGATCAGTGTTTATTCAGTCAACATGGAGAATTTCATACTATTTACACTCAATTAGGAAAGACAGTACCTCCAAACATCAGTCATGGCCTTCTGATGACAGACTGCAGCAGCACAGCCAAATCATACAACTGCTTTGTTTAATTAGAATTAGCATAATTTCTCATTATCAAGCCCAAAGGTCCATAAAGGAAAGCACAGGTTTTTTATTGACAATAATCTTTTTTTGTGATTAAAAGTTGTGAATTCCGGGTCAAGATTTATAATTGTTTTGTTTATTATATGTCTGCAGAAACCTTAGTTTGTTTTGAGACGGGGGGACATGCACACTCAACCCTTCAAACAACTTTGAAGACCACTAAAGGATAAGATGTTGCTGAACGTCGGACCTCACCTGGTTTGACTGTGACATTCACGTAACCCTCTCCATGAGCCCCGTCGCCGTCCACTATCACCTCGAACTCATACAGGCCCACAGTCAGCTGAGAGAGGAGAGAGCAAGCAAATTAGGCAAAGCAGAAAGAGGAAGTGATCTTTTTTCGGTCTTTTTACACACAGCTGAAACCTTCTGTTTCTAAATCCACAGAGCTCCAGCCAGCTGCGTGTCTTATTTTTAGCCGAACATGAATATGAAACACGTCGTCTTTACCTTGCTGAGTTTAAGCGTCGTGCTGTGCTTCCCCTCCATCTCTCCGCTGTAATCTTTGGGATGAGTTATCAGACGCCAGTCAAATGCATAGTTCGCCCCTGTGAAGACGTAGCAAAAATACATATACGTTAAATAAATCTGTGCGTGCGCTTAATTAAAATCTAACAGATAAGGATAATTTCCAGTGCAGAGATTTCGGTAGCGGTAGAGCATGTCGAGGAGGGATCAAGGGATTAACAAAAGTTTGACGTGCGTTTCTCTCTCGATAACTGTATAATCTATTTCCTGTGCGGATATGAAAGTTTTTGGCGAGTGTTTGATGTCACATACAGTATGCAGATGGTGACTCAGGAAGTACGACCTGCTTGACAAGATGTATTCCTAACTCCATCATGGAATACCAAAATAATCTCTACATGCTTGATGACAGTCAGTCTGCAATTAAGCCTCACAGAGGGCTTATATAACGCAGTTTCATCTATATATATTAGAAAAGTATTAGAAGATCGTCCTCCATGTGTAATAAATTGCTGCTACATGTTAATGACAATTACACACAGGTCAGGAAACGTCCGTGTGACAAGTTTCCAGTTTGTTTCCATAATAACATCGTGGTTTTTACCTTCTGATGTTGGGACCACGAAGGCGTTGAGTTCGACCTCGTTCAGGGGCAGCGTGACCTCCACACTCTTTCCTGCTGACACCACAAGCTCCCTCACTGTCATGGAAAACAACACAGAAGAAACAAAAGACAACTGCTCAGAGAGTAGATGATTCAACAGGAGGCAAATAAAACAATCAATTTACACAATAATTGCATTTCATCCATGCAATGAGCCCGTCACAAGACCGAATAAACTACATTATTTTACTTACTTCCCACTTTTACACAGATGCATTAGAACACCATACAGTCAAAATAGTGCTCCTACAAATTCAATAATGCAGCTCAGTGTTTTTTCTATTCACTACACCCACTGTCTGATATCAACGTGTTGGTGTTGTTCCTCGAATCAATATCAATGTTGCTCCTGAATCATCACTGCAACTGATCAATAAAAACGTTTGTAATGTCACAGCTTTGCGACTGGGTTAAAATAAACCGTTTCACAATGTTAAACACATATTTTTCAGCTCTTTTCTACCAACCATGTTTTCTTAACCTGATCCAAGTCTTTTCCTTTCCTGAACCAAACCAAACAGGGATGGAAAAAAGAAAAACAGGAGTGAACTTAGTGTAAAAATAGTAAGTGAACCGTATAATATGATGTTCTTCGACAGGATACAAACACTAGTCTACTGAATGAGAGCACGATACGTCAACCATGCCTCAAGATTTCGTCACTTTCTTAAATTATGGTCCTGGAGCAACATTAATCATATGATAATCTAGTAACAACACAGACAGGGCGGTGTCAGATACATCTCACTAGACCCATTCTACAGCCCAGTCGGTAACACAGGCTTTCCATTAAATACGTTTCAGTCTCCAAGCTCAAGCTGAGATGTAACAGGGAAAAAAAAACCTTCTACCATCATCAGACTCCTTTCAAAACCACAGGAGATATTAGGCAACTGTTCTCACAGGCGGAGCAGAACTCCACATGACTAGTAAACTGATCATGGTGTAATGTCATCAGTACGGTAATTTGCATAAGGAGGCGACGGCATTGTGAGACGCTGTCTTACAGAATCACGAGGTCTTGTTGTGTATGCAAAACTGAGCTCCACATGAAACGCAGCTGACCTTCATACAACTCCTCTGTTTTAACTTATATGAGCTCAGCATGTAATTGCTTCCTTAAGTACATATATTGAGAGCTAAAAAGATTTTAACTTGAATACCAGGCTTTGTTCTGCATATGCATTGGTGCCATTTTTCTATCTAATCCGATTTAAATGGATATATTATCCTTGAGGGAGGAGACACTGACCATACAAGTTATTCCTGTTTGTAGAAGCCCAGCATGTCTCAGCACATTCCTACTGCTTACTCTCATTTGGCTTCACACCCAACAGCGCTTTCATTTTGAAAAATAACACCTGAGCAGTCTGCCATAAAATCTGTGGGCAAAGTACGTCTTCGTTTTGTCAAACATCAGCCGAGGCACCAACAAAGAAGGAACAGTAGAGGATCTTTTACAAAATGTCAGTGTGCAAGACAGAAAAATGCAAAATTAAAAGGATAAAGATGTATTTTAAGCAACTTTAGTGTTTAAAAAAAAAAAAAAAGGACGTGAGAGTCGTGTGTAATCTTCCTCCAAGGCTGCAAAACCACAGTGCTGCTACATTATATATTAGTTCATAATTAATAAATGAAGACAAGATATATTACGGAGCGAGCTGAAAATAGGTGATCGCTGTCTGGGCAGATAATGGCTTCCTCACCAGCCTGAGTTGGAGTTGTGATGATCGCAGGCGCTGTGGGTGTGCTGACATCGCTGCTATTGGAAGACGCAGCAGTGTCAACGGTGTCCTCCGTCGAGTTCTGCTGTGATGGAGCCGGAGCCGCGTCTGCGCTCCCGTTGGCTGACTGGCTCAGGTTCTTCTGGGCTGTTTGAAGAAGTGTGATGGTGCTGGGAGCTGTTGGGGTTAGGTGAGCCGTTTCCAGCTTGGGACTTTCCTGTAAAAATGAAATATTGGGAAACGAGGAGCCATTTTATTCACATTTCCATCTTCATGTTTCTTGTATACTCCACCAGAGCATCAGTTGAAGTTAAGTTTCATTTTCAATTAATCTGCCCAAACGTTTTTTAGAATTAATCCATTAAGTGTTTGGCCCCGAAGCCCAAAGTCACATCTTCAGATTGCTTCTTTTGTGCAACAATCCAAAAATCAAAGACTCTTCTTTTACAATTATTCATGACAAAGAAAAGCAGCATCACATTTAAAAAAAAGAGACTGAAATGATTGTTTATCAAAATAGCTGGTGGTTAATTTTCTTTCAAAAAGAGACCAGTCTACCACTGATTGCGAGAATGAGGGTGAGAAGAATTTAAAACAGAGCGACAAAGAAAGGGGAAAAATACTGGCTGACTTAAGGTAGTGTTGGTACATAAGGCTAGTTTTTTATTCAACCTCAAAGTTGGGCAAAATATCCCTATTCTTGTGATCTGGTCAGGATTTTGACAAAGGATTACTCTATAAGTACACAGTAAGAGTACTTCATATTATGCATGCAAGTAGTCTAGGAAGTACTTAGCTCAGCGGTATATGAATCTTGGACTACTTATGGAAAATAAGTTTTTTATTGCTCATCAAAGTTGGCCGAAATATCCTTATTCTTGTGATCTGGTCAGGATTTTGACAAAGGATTACTCTAAAAGTACACAGTGAGAGAACTTCATATTATGCATGCAAGTAGTCTAGGAAGTACTTAGTGCAGTGGTATATATATATATATTGGACTATTTATGGAAAACAAGTTTTTTTATTCCACATCAAAGTTGGGTGGAATATCCTTATTCTTATTCTCAACTCTGCCACACAGCGCGTCTTCTTCACGAGAGGTGACGACAATACAAACTTAATAATAAGAAAAATAATTAATAATCTGTGACGTTACCGTGCTGGTAAGTTTTCTTGAGTGCGTTGCGTGGCCTCCTACATTCTGTGCTGGATGAGCTCTTCTACGTCTTGTTAACACGGGACCCTTAAAACAAAGTAAGAGAGAACAACATTTTTTAGAAAAATAATTATATAAACTACTATAAATACACCTTAACTCGAGGTATCTGCCAATAAAAATTCCAGATCCGATGCCAGTGCTCTTTTCTTTTTCTCCCAATTAAAAACGTTTGTACTTCACTGGCAATATTCTCTGTGACACAACAAAGGATATCTTCATTATCTACTTGGCTTCATGCTGATGGAAAGTCATGGGAAGTTTTGTGGTCAACGAAACATTGTGTTGCAGCATTTTCATAAACAGCTGAGGCAGATAAGGACTTGAGGAGATAATGACTCGATTTGTATTTCTGGATGAACTTATCCTTTAACTCATTCTGTTTTTAATCACATTTTGTGTGGAATTTTACAGAATATAATCAAATCGAGATCCAATTCCACTTAAAGCTATTAGTTAATTATTTTCTCCTGGTTGCATCACCCTCATCAATGACAAAGGCATTTTAAAAACTGGTCTCGATGCAGTCTTTCTGTACCTTTGAGAGCAGCTGAAGGAGGCCTAGGGACTCCCGGTGGGGGACGGGCAGTGAGGCGATCTGGCAACCCCTCTCCCGCGTGCAGCTGAGAAGCACACATTGCCCGCCGAGGCTCCAAACTGCGTTGCATTTCGGGTTCAAGCAACAAGCCTCCCAACATGTCGCCCCGCCTCTCCCCTGTGCCAGAGGGTGCCAACCGAGGGAGATGGTGCTGCTCCAGTGGATCCCCAGCACCCCGCCGGTCACCCGGCAGAGGGTGGCTGACACACCTGGGCAGGAACAGAAGGAGGGAGACAACACAACGTATTTTACTGACTTGTCATGTTTAAAAAGTCACTGTGAGAGATTCATACCCTTGCAACACGGTCATTATTAAAAGGATGGATGTCACTCGTGATAGAGTTAAAGATTATAAAATCATTTCCCTGCAGAGAAATTCCAGAAACACTTTAGAGACGCATCTAATTTGATCAAAAGGATCTGCCACAAGCGGCATCGGCCAGCGGGCAGTGATTCCCAGGCTATTCAAGATTCCACTTGTTTATATCAATCAGGGCATTGTTGGGGACTCTTGGCATTGTCAAAGGCAAAGGGGCAAAGCAAAAACCCACAGCGAATTCCGGTCCCAACTAGCGAGACTTTTCACAGATTAGGCTTTGACTGAACATTTCTCAGAAAGGCCGACATGCAGCCGCAGTTTGAGCAGTCAGCCAAGTCAGCAGCAGAGAGAGGAAGTGAGGCTTTTCCCTGACAAAACAAGACACTGATTAAAACCCCGAGCACAGTACGCAGTACGAGCAAAACTCCATCCCCTGAGCCAGGCCATATCAGACTCATATCAGCACTGCAGTGCGCTGGTAGTTAGCAGGAGCATGAGCCTTTCAAGTATCAAATTAACTCATTTCAGTCCAGTCATTGTTCCACATGAGAAACGCATTGTGTCGCCGGGCACAATGAAACAGCACGGACTATAAAATGCCACAGACTGTAAAAGTAACACAAGGAGAAAATGGGAGATTATATTTCACCTCCAGTTAAATAAATGTCAACACAAAGCCTAACTAGCCGTGAATAACAGTAAAGGACAAAGAGTCACTCTGTGATTTATATGCAGTTGCAATAAAAAGAATCTCGTTTTTTTAGAAAGTAGATCGAAACCTCAAGGTAAAAATCATAAACTACAAACATCAGGATTGATCCCTTGTATGATACTCTTGTTCTGGGTTTGTTTTTGTCTTGAGCATTTGTCTTCTAGCTTGAGCCTGTTGCTTGTGCGCTCGACTGTACGTCATTTCTGCAGCGCTTGTGTCATGTACTTGTATGCAAATAGTTTGTGTCTTGGAATTTTTGGATGTTTACTGTTGCTTTTTAACCTTTGAGATTTTATTTCTAGCACCTACTCCCCTTCCCTCAAGAGGCATCGGCATGACTTGTCTGGTTAAATACAGGTCAAATAAAATAAGTAAAGCATTTTTCTCAAGTAATTGATGTCAGTGCTCGCCTGAGTGATAAATACATGTATTTGACTGCTTCACACCCCCTTGTTTTGCCACTTGAACGCTTTTGCTGTGAACTAACAGCAGAGGGAAATGTTGGTTTGTATTCACATAACACAGCTCTGATACTCTGATGTTGATATCGACAACATGAAGTTACAAAGAGCAACACTGGATTACATGCTGCACTACATCCTGTGTATTCCTAGTGTGGAGGCAGGCAATGTGAATCCCATGCAGAGATGGCGGACCCCGCCACCAACAATGCTAACTACTACATAGACAATTTAAGGACAATTCCTTTGAATAGTATCAAGTGGGGTAAGTGTAAATTCATGAAACTCTCTAGAATTATACACTTTAATATTCGCAGTTTTTCTCTGTAAAAACAAGACACAACAATATTTCCAGATAACTTTTAAAGAAAAGATTCAGCTGAGTCCGAGATCAGTCCGCTGAGAGCTTGTCCTGCTCACGGCAAGGCCGTCAACATTTATAGTGGCCTCAACAGAAAAATGAAAAATCCAACAAGAGACAGTTCATCAGAACGTCTCGGATGGAGCTGTAACTGCTACCATGGCAACGAGGGGGCTGAGGTTGACTTTATCAGTCAGTGTAACTCAAGTCTGGAAAAACACAGGTCTTGCCAAATACAAAAACGCACAAAAGCAGTACAGTTTGTTTGAGAAAGGACCCTTTTGGCCTCGGTTTAGTCATCCCACCCCTTGTCCACTCTGTCCCCCGCCCCTCAGTACACACACAGATACACAATGTCTACACACAGAGACCCTATTGTCCTGTCTCGCATTGTAACCCACTGAGCAGGGTGGCATCAGAGGGACAGCCCACATACACACAGTAGGGGTGCCAACGGTCTTCCATTTCTCCGCCTGAGTTTAGTAGGACAGTAAACACCAACTAATTACCTAAAACTCTCCAAACATCCTGACACCCACCTTGAGCAATCAAAGGTGTGCAACCCTACAGTGCGGATGAGAGCTCATAGTGTAAGAGACACAGATGTGAATTTCCTTATCAGTTCTCAGTCAACAATTGTGGTTTTGCCAGGTGAATCCAGGTGGGGTTGGGTTTATTTTACCTGTGGGAGGAGCAAAGAGCCAGAGGTAGGTCAGCGGGAGGAGAAGGAGTTGAGGTAAGCTCCAGCTAAACAGCTTGTGGTGTGCATAGGACATTTTCCACAAGGACCAAGGACCTAGGAAAAGGAAATAGAACTATGTTAGTGTGCTTTAGTATTTCCTCTGGATTCATTTCACAGATAGAAAGCCATCATAGCAAAGTCAATGAGAAAATATTTCAAATAAATAGTTACCTAGCAGAAAGTTACCTTAGCATAGCACAAAACAAGGGTAAACGGCTAGCTTTGTCTGTCAAAAAGTTCAAACTCTAAAACCAGTAAAACTACAATGTCTTGTTTTAACATTTCACAAGAAAGCAATTAAGTGTATTTCCATAACTGTGTGTCTTCCTTTAACACAGAAAGGTGTACAAGAACCAAAGTTGTGATTCTGACAGAAGCACAATTACGTTTACTCATAAGAAAATAATTTTAAAGGAAAAAAACCTCAAAGAAAGTCCTCTGAGTTGTATTAGTACTACTGACTGTCACTTCATTAAGTAAGCTATCATAACATTTTGTCAGTCCTTTCCCGTCAACCATTAGTGTGTGGTTAAATACTTGTCTAAAAGTAGCCGAGCACGCCTATTAGACAACCTGTAAATCATGTCATGCTTACGTGACAACCTTCAATCAACGCGCCGTGCTTACCTTTCTCCCGGCCAGACAGTGGAAGAAAGAGATGCAGGGAAGAGAGGGGGAGCGAGGAGTTAGGTTGGCAGCAGGGTGCTGCTAAGAGGTGACGGGTGAAGACGGGTCAACACCAGCACTCTGAGGAAGAGATCCAACATGGCCGCCACTGGGGCCTGCACAGGCTCAGCTCCTCAAACACGAAGCTAAAATGCAAGAAAACAAGAAAAATGATTTTAACTTATTTAATATCATTCATATCAGGATTTACAAACATGTGTTTTACTGAATGGAATTGATGATATTCATGATATGTTCTGTTATCGTTTTAGAAAATTCCAACCTAAATGCAATTCAAACTGAACTATAATTAGTTAAAGGATAGTTCATCAAAACAAAAGCACATTACTTACTGTCATTATCTCCTTAATCTCATGCTAATGGGAAGTCAGGTGAAGTTTCATAGTCAACGAAACATTTCTGGGGCTTCAAAGTAAAACAGCTCCTGAACAACTGAAGTAGATGGCTTCGCTTTTAGCTTAGCAACCACAGTGAAGATTTCAACTTAAAATGGGGTGTAAATAGCCCCCATCTATGTCAGTTGTTTAGGAAAATGCTGCAACACCGTTTTGCTGTGAAGCTCCAAAAATGTTCTGTGGACGACAAAATGTTCCAACTTTCCATCAGCATAGCTAATGACTGAATTTCCATTTAGGGGTGAACTTATCCTTTAATGATGTCCTTGCTTTTTTACATGAGCGAAATCATCAGCAAAGTATTCTTTTTAGTATCATTATAATAATGTCCGCCATATTGCCTGCCCGATATGAATTATTCAGCTTTTTCCTCCTTCTTTATCTTGATTACTGACAGACAACAGTTGTCCGGCTCTTTAGAGAAGCACTCCATGAATTTGAATTAAGTGGCCTCTAAAACTTCAACTTGATAACAAAATTTCATGCAAATAAGATTCAACGGAAGCTTCTCTGCAGAGAGAGCGAGGAATAGTTAAATGTTAGTCTCTTTACAACAAGATGTATGTGACATATTGGAGCTGAACATTAAAAGGTGGTAACGACAAACACCACACCATCGAAACTGAGGGAGGGAGAAAAACTAAATGATAATGTTGACGTAGAAAAAAAATCCCCTGTTCAATCATCAAGTCTCTCTGCGTGTGCAACATTCTGTTGATATCCTGTTGACTGTTGAGCAATATGACTCACAATCCTGTGAGCTCCCCCCTTTTAACTATTAGTTGAAGCAACACAAAAGTGAGGAAAGGAAAAGGACGACTACAGAGGAACAGCCCATCACACTCTGCAATATACACAATCTAATCTATTCAATCTATGTGGTACTGGTGTATAGTCTCGAGGCGTAGCAGCCTAATACCCTGTCTGTATGATTATACTGAACATAAAAATGAGTAATGGTTACTAACTGGGAGAACTACACTTTGGAAGGTTGCTCTAAGGGAGAAAGTTATTATTTGTCCTGTGCAACCATCATAAACAGCATTTTTATCACACAATTACATCCCTCACTAGTCCCAGTCCCCTGTGACATCAGTGATAAGTCACTCTGTGTAAAAGATGGTTCAGACTCAGCTGCACGAGGGCTGCGAAAATGACTTTATCATTAAATTATGTTCAAGACACAGTCACATGCCATCCAGATCCTTGAGTGAACTCCCCTAATGCTTCGCGTCCTCTTCTCCAGGAAGTGTGGTGAGGAAGTTCTCATTTCAAAATAATTAGTGACGATAATAAAATCCATCAGAGCAAAAGACAAAAGGAGCAGTAAGATGCAGATTGTTGTACTGAACTCATGAGTTATGATCTTCTGCTTCTTTGAATCTGTTGCCTCGAGGTAAATAGATAAATTCTGTCCTCTTGAGTTAAGTAACACTTGAGTGAGTCTGACTTATGATTTGAGGAACGTGTGGAGTTAAAAACAGCCATACTGCACTCCCCCCTATTCTCATGCAAGTTCCTACAGCTGAGGGGGATATAAAAAAAAAAAAGCAGGGGGAGTGAACAGTACAGGTCCTGGGACACTGTGTTCACAACGTCAGCAGACCTCTTCTCCACGTCTCACCATGAGAACATTGGGCAATGTGGTAAATGTAAAAAAAAAAGTCAAGCAGCTTTCACAAACATCTGCTGAACAGACAGTCTGTAAATGCATGTTGGCTAGATGCTACATATCCATATGGCTGGAAATAATCTGACTTTGTCTCAGCTGGTTAGTATTTAAGTCATGCAGATGGTGAGACTTTTTTGCAGAGCTACAACTTTTGCAGGAAAAAGTTTGTCTGAGCTGAAAACAAACAGTAGGGTGCAAAAATCTTTGATTTTGCATTTGTTAAAAATGCAATGCTTTTCTTTTTTCAAGGACTTTTTCGAGTCATCCACAGTGAAATTCTGGTATTTCTTAGCCCACCTTTGGTTAAAAGAACAATTTGACTCCAGAATCCTTTATTAACTTTCTGAATCCTCAAATGTTCAGATTATTTTCAGGTTTAAGTGAGAATGTTAAAAGATTTACAAGGTGGTCTCAGACTTTTGGACCCCACTTTAGATATTCCTTAACAAGGGTTGCAACAGTATATTGCTCCAACCCCAGTTATAACTGTTATGTTGATATAATGTATTTGACAAAGAAGATATTACTTGTGAAGTTGTGGTCATCAGGGACACATCAGGAGCTCTCTCACGCTGCTCACACTAACCTGTATGGTCTGCCTCCATATGGAAATTCCTGCACACAGACGCTCGAGCCACAGCAGCCTCCTTCAGTGCTGTTATCAACAACTCAGTCAGTCCCAAATCCAAAAACAGTCATTTGTCCTCCTGCACCTGTTTGTCTCTCCCAGGTAAGCCACAAAAAAAAAAAAAAGCTCCAGGTAAAAATAATCCAGCAAAAAAAAAAAATCTGAGGGATTCAGTCACGTTTATTCCTCCTCGCTCAAGTCACAGCGCAGCAGATTTGTTTTTTTTCTCACTGCGCAGTAAATGCCCACAGGCTGGTGGTGGCTGAGAGTGTGGAGAAGTAGTTATGCTCAGGTGCACTCGGTCACCTGGGCTGATGACAGCTCGGCCATTATAGATGTCTGAATAGCTACCCGTCCCTCGAGAAGCTTCTGCAAAACAATGATCTCTGTGACCGAAACCCCTCTTATATCCGGAAAGACCAAGTTCTCTCTCTCTCTCTCTCTCTTTCTCTGGACTGTTTCTTCCTCCTCTTCCTCTCTCTCAGCAGTCAATAGCACAATTGTCAGCTTTCACCATTGGCTTCTAGGCAGACAGGTTGGTGGAGCTTTCTCGGTAATGACACGAAATCCCACAGACAGGTTCTTCTGCCTGCCACATGGAGGGGAATTTAGGTTGTGTTTATTTCTCTCCCAGGCAGAGTCCTTGAAAAGGGAAATAAACAAATTAATAACAACCCTCGCATTTCGCTGTGACGAATACAGAAACATCCTCAGAGCAACATCTAGTCTAATCCGAGGATAATATTTAAATGGATGCAAAATGGGACATAAATTCCTGTGTGTAAGATAGGAGGTTAAAAAAGACATGAATGCACCATCAGGTCATTGTAGGTTAATCTTACAACTGAATAAAACCTTTGATAGTATATAAACATACTCTATTAATCTCTAACTATTCATAGATTTGTACCGTTCAGCCTTGTACTGTGGTTTCTTTTGCCAAATAATCTTTCTATAAAACATTCCAGCCACTTTTTCTGATTCAAAGCATCAATATTATCATGCAGGGATGGAGTAGAAAGTATGGATTGTTGGCAAAAGACATGACTATTAAGTATTTTCTAGATATTATTTTATGCAACACTGACTGTACTGCTTCTTGGTTTCACCCATTTACATCTGCTCTTATTTATTGCACTCATTTATTGCCTTTACTGCTGCAGGATGTCTCTCTTTGTAATTGATGGTTTTAATGCTGCTTACTGAGGGATGAGTCCGTTTTTATGTCTCTGTTTTTGTTATGCTGCAAGTTTATTTCCCCCCCATAAAGACTTAACCGTCTATTTGATTAGTGGGCTAATGTAAAATATGAAAGTCATTCATTAATATATGTTGGTTGAATGTCAGCCATTTTTTAATTTGATCCAACTTATCACGACAGTATATTTCAGGCTTTGGTGTTTTGGATTTGTAATTATTTTACCGCAACAAATAAATGATTAATGATACACTTAACCATAATTTAAATAATTGTTGGGTAGGCTCTACTCAAGAACCCGACCAATATAAATCGATCGGCCGATATTATCTGTCAATACTGGCCTATCACAGATATATTGGTATCAGTGTATATGTTGTCGATATCAGCCGATATGAAATTTTTTTGATTTTAAAGAAGAACAAAGTGCAGAAAATGTTGCTGGGGTGATTTATAATTATTACATTTGAGGTGAAGTTTACTGTCTCAGCTCACTGATGTCATTTTAGACAATAAAGTTTACTGTTAAACTGTAAAATATCCTGCCTCCATTAAATATCTCCGTCACAAGTGTTTGACCACCACATTTTAGGGATTACTGCAAAAAAAATGTGTGTATATCTGCAGACATATCGATGGCTGAATATTTTTCTCCTTAATATCAGCATCGGCTCCAAAAACAGTAAGTCAGGCTCTAGTCTACTCTATAAGAATGATTGATTGGTGGTTAAATTCATTCACCGATTGATTGATGGATTAACTGACTGATTAAAGTGCAAATAAGTGCATCAATGACTGCATAAATGAATGCCTGTCAATCAAAATGAAGTGCATGTGTAAAAAGCACTGGGATAATGTCTCTGAGACATTTCCTACAAAATGGTGGGCTCGTGCATTATGTATTTAACCAGCCTGAATACAAGAGTCAGGGTTTATTCAAAACGGGCAGTCTTAAAACTGTCAAATAATTTAATAAAGGCCGATGGCTACAGCCTGCGTAGTCCACTGCACTATCACAGGAATACACACGAGAGCCAGCTGGATCAATAATGACACTTCGCTTCCTTCAACTGCTCTTCGTTTCGTTTTTGTACAACACATACTTTTCGTCCCAGCGCTGAAACAAGACGGTTGAGTTCGAGCACCGCGAGGTATTTCACCTGTGTAATCCGGGATCACCCCCGTCCAAAGCACCTTGAGGCTAACAGCTGCTGGCACTCTGCTTTCACTACACACCGTGTGCAGGAACACGGATTCATCCTGCGCGTTTTCTACTAAGAATTGTCACGACACCTTTAAAGACAGAAAAGTGGAGCAAGGACTTACGGACACGGGAAACGCCACAGGCTCTCACTTCGGTCGGTCGCTTGGATGTGTTGTGTCGTCGCTGCTGTTGTCCCCACGTACACTTAATTAGGTCAGTGTTCCTCTCCTCTCCTGTACAGCTGATGTGACTGTGTGACCGCCGTCAAGCCTGTCAGAGTGATATATATACTGCTTCCGGTGGGAGGTATTTCAGAATAAAGCACCTCGGCGAAAACCGTTGGAGCGTTTTGCGGCTAAAAGAAGCACAATAATTTAATTTAACGACACTTCTAGGAATAAATATGATATAAATTAAATAAGGCTTCAAGTTATATCACACAGACACCTACTCGAATTGTATTTGTGCATATGCTGCATCTTAAATTAAACTGAAGACGCTTAACATTAATCCGACTACTTCCGTCATGCGCCTGCCGACCTGCCGTCAATGGCGAACTGGTTCAGCTCCACAAAAACAACTAACCTGCTGAATTTCCGTCATTTATGTGCTATGATTCGTGTGTGAAACGAAAAGAAAGACGAAGAAAGTCTTCCATGACCTTAAACAAAAAATAGCGCGGCTTCGTTTCTCCGACGTTTCAGCACTGACCAAAATGGCGTCTCCGCCTTCCAAGTACCCCTCTTGTGATTGGTTCCTTGCGCATGTTGGACGGTTTTCATTGGTTGATGCAGCGTTATTTTGACAGTTCACTTCCGGGAAGGCTCACGAGGTGTTGCGGCGTGTGAGAGGCTGTCAACAAAGTAAGTTATTTTATAAACGTTTACTCATTTCAAATTCTAAATGGTAAATTCTTACAAACCATTACTTCAGAAGACTCGACAAACCTACTGGAAATCATTAAATTAGGCTACTGCCTTCACCGGTGTGGGGCTAATGACATGGTCAGTCACATTTTCAATTCATCTTAAGTTTTGTTGGCTAACTTCGTATTCCTATCTTGGTCACAGTTACCAAGGTCACAATGGCTGACAGTATGGAGGTGAGCAGTCCGCCTCCTGGAATAGAGGAGCAGCAGGGAGGAGGAGAAGGTGGAGGAGGCTCAGAGACGGATGCAGGAGGAGGTTTGACTGATGCCCAGACGGAGGTGTTGGAGAGATGCCTCCATGCACTCAAACATACTAAAAATGACAGTCAGACCCTGGCTGCTCTTCTGTTGGTAAGTCATCAAGGATACGTTCAGGATGTTATTTCAACTGAAATAGTATAATATTACCAGCTTTTTGCTTGTCAAGCTAATACATGTGTGGCTTGTATTTGTAAATGGCATCTAGAAAAATCTTTGCATGAGTGTTTGGTTGATTTAGGAAAAAACAAAGGAGAGGAAAATGTCATCTGCTCAATATTTGCACAGATGCATGTGCTTAAGACTACAAATGACAGAAAAAAGGCTTGGACTGGTAGTTACTTGGGAATGATTCCCCTCCTTTTTCCTTTTAGCCCTAAGTGGTGCAGGAACATTAAGTCAATTAAAAGCTGTTTCTCAGAGCCTTGATCTGTGATTCTTCATTGCTTCTTGAGGTTTTATAGACTAAATGATGAATCCTTTAGTCCATCAAAAATCCACAGTAACTACATTTTCATGAACAGTATTATTTTACTTTTATTGATATAACTATGTGAAATACCTCGGTATAAAGCGGTATAGTTCAACAGCATCACAAATGACACCTTGAAAAATGACTATAAGTTGAATCAACACTTGTCTACACCAACAGAAAATTAACATAATAACTTTCATGAAGGTAGGAATCAGAGCAGGGGTGCCGTACTTGACTGCATTCATTTTTAATGCAGCTAGGTGTAACTGATGACACGGCAAGTCGGTGTTTAAAGGCATATACAAATACAGGGCTCCAGGGTGTGACTATTTTGGTCGCACATGCACTCAAAAATCTGTCAAGTGCAGCTAAGCATATTCATTTGTGGCACCAGCGCCATTTCTTGTTGCATGTGCTGTGATTTACAAAAACATGTATTTACACCTTTATTTCTGTTTATAATCAGTTGTGTTATGTGTGAGAAATTAAAAGAAAATGTATTATTGGGTGCACCTAAATGAAAAATTTAGAACCACCAGTGTTTTAAGTAACCAACTATCCTAACCAGGTATTAAAGGGTTGCTGGTCAGATCTCAGCACTGACGTTTATTGTTGCGTTTCCTCTCCCTGTCTTCAGATAACTCGCTTGTGCCCAGCAAACCAGCTTGACAAACCCACCTTGAGGCGTATCTTCGAGGCCGTGGGCCTGAACCTTCCAGCTCGACTGTTGGTGACAGCCGTCAGAGGGACAGCCAGCTCCAGCTTACCCCCACACGAGCTCCTCTCACTGGGAGCAGCTCTGTTGGCTGCCCTGAGCACAGACCCAGACATGGCCTCCCATCCCCAGCTCCTCACCACCATCCCGCTCCTGCTGGACATTTTAGCAAATGGTCCTTTGAACCAGCACAGTCCAGACTGTAAAGTCCCGTCAACAGAGAGTTTAAACACAGAAAGTAGTCCCGCTAATTTGGCAAAATCAGCAGGAGAGGGCAAGAAAAGTGAAGAGAGCAAGCAAAAAGGTGACAGCAGCAGTGAAGCAAACCAAGACTCATCATCTCAGCAGAGCTCTCCGTCCTCCAAGCTGGATGAGGCCATGGCTGCCGACTGCTACCAGATTCTCACAGCTGTGTGTGCCTTGCCCAGAGGTCCTGACCAGCTGCTGAGCAGGGGTGCCGTTCCCGCTCTGTGCCAAACAGTGGAACGAAACGAGACTTTCAGCCACGAGAAGGGGCTCGCCTTGCTCGGCTGCCTCCTCTCCGGTAAAACCAAAGACAAAGTGTGGAGTAAACACCCTGCAGAACTCCTCAACCTTCTCGTCAGGCTCTCCAAAGACTTCAGTCAAGCCAAAGACCAGCCCAAACTGGACATGTGTGCCCAGCTGGTGCAGTTTCTCCCCCCGGCAGGAGCGTCGCTGGAGAGCGAGGAGCTGAAGGGAGTCGTCGCTCGCGTGTGGGGCGTTCTGAGACCGATGCTGCAGGCGAAGCTGACGCCGAGGCAGATCGGGCCGATCCTGCGCCTCAGCGCTTGTCTGCTGGATCTGTTCGGATGGGAGCTGGTGGGTCCGCCAAAGTTCTGCTGCCTGCTGGTGAACCGGGCCTGTGTGGAGGTCAGAATGGGTTTGGAGGAACCGCCTGGAAACGATCTGAGCCCGGAGCTGCAGCACACACTCACAGGTAATGTACTTATTTAAAATAGTGATTGTAAACGCACGGTCTGCCAAATCTGAACCATTCAAGCACCTGTTGAGCTGGAGCCACCATAACAATCTGTTTATTGTTTGATTCCTTTTGAAAGCTTAAACCCAGTCTTCTTCTTCTTCTTCTTCTTCATCACAGGCTGTTACAGAATCATGGAGGCGGCCATCGAGCAGGCCTGCTGCCAGGCTGTGTCGCAGACCGCCGGGCCTCCTCAGAGCTCCATCTCCTCTCTCAGCCTGCAGCAGAGCAGGCAGGTCCTCGGGGTGCTGGAGGAAGCCTTCTCTGCTTTAATGTACCACCTGCAGCAGGTGAGAGGAAAGACGTTTAAGCTTCTGTTTATACCAGCAAGCTACTTATTGCCGGTTCTGGATATTTAATCACTTGTTGTGCACAAAAGGATTCTTCCAGGTGCTGTGCCAAAAAATGTACCGTTCTTCCCCCAGGAATTATGAGTGCTGGATAAATGTTTAGTAAATGATAAGTGTAACTTGTAATGGAGCTGACAACATAATTGGGGGTTTTATTTCGCAATGGTGAGCTCACAAATCAGATCAGACTTTTATTATTCCTCAAGGGGAAGTTTGATTAACAGAAGTGGGTAAAAACACAAACACAGTATAAGAAAAGGACGTCACAACAGCACAGATAACTAGTCTTCGCGTTTATTGTAGCCAAAAAACAGAACACATTCCAGCTAGAAGCCGTCACCAGCAAGACTGATAAACACGAAGACTAGTTATATGTGAGGGCCAGATTTTTATTTACTTTCTGATTAATGTTTGAAGTCATTTCTCACATAAAAATCCCAAACATTTCTTGGCTACAGCTTCTCCACACGGGAGGATTTACTGCATCCTATGACAGTAAACTGAATATTGTTTTAGTTTTGGGCTGTTGATTGCGACAAATGAAGACTAAATTATATTTTTCCCTGTTCTCTGATGTGTAATGTGTGACAAAATCGCTTAACAAGGAAATAAGCACTAATGAAAAAAAAGCTGATAATTACAGCTAAGTGTTAAATCTGTTCATTAACAGGCAGTGTTATGACTGGATTCATGTTCTTTCCTTTCAGTGAGAAGAAATTGTTCTGTTTTATTCTTTTATAGATGATTTTTTATTCTGTTAGAATGTAGCAACAAGAAAGCAAAAAAAGCTTTTTATTCTTGGCAGGACAATAACGAGACAAGATGCACCGCCAGGGGAAAAGAGTAGGAATTAAATATTTTGGCAGAACAGGAAGAACAGCATGTGTGAAACATTTCCTGGTAGATGTTAAAAATACTTTTGTTTTATACCAGTGAACCAGAGAGTATAAAAATTAATATATAAAAAAAACTTTCAGATTATTTCCTTCAGTATTTTGAGGTTCTTTAATGGTTCTTTGTGGAACATTAATTATTTTCTTTAACGCTCTTCCTGTTCTCGTAGGTGGATCCAAGTCGCTATGGTGACCCTTTCATCTTCGCCACATTCCGCTCTCTGTGCTCGTGGCTGGCCGAGGAGACTTCCTGTCTGAAGGAGGAAGTGACTGGACTGTTGCCCTTCCTGATCGGATACTGCCGGAGCCACCTGCAGGGCGAGAGCCCGGAGCAGGGCCTCTCTGACTGGATGGCCGAGATGTCCGTCAGAGAGGAGGGCGGGACGTGGACGGGCAAAGAAGCTCTGAGGTAAAGATGACATTATAGAAAGAATCAATCATAACGTTACATTTTTAAAAAACATGGGTACATAGATGTTCATCTCTGATACCCTCCCCTCTCTCTTCAGGTATCTCCTCCCAGCTCTCTGTCACCTGTCGGCGGAGGAAGGTCCCAGGAAGGTGCTGCTCACCCTCGACACCCCGGCCCTGCTGGTGGACTTCCTGTCGCAGTGCTGGAGCTCCCTCAAGGGGAAAAGTGGGGCGGGGTCGAGCAGGGATCCCAGCATGGAGACGGCCTGCTCCGCCCTCCTGAACTTCACCGTGACGGAGCCGGAGAGAGTCAGGTAGCTGCTTTACAGAGAGAAACGCTCACCAGAAGCCTGAAAGTTAACAATCTGCACTTTTTAAGTCAATACCGACAAAAGTTTGTTTATGATGGCGTACATTTTTTCTGCTGTCTAGGAAGGACCCGTGTTTCAGAGCGCTGGAGGCCCTTCTGAGCGAAGCACTTCCTGTTCTGGTTCATAAACCTCATCTGCTGGTGCTCGCAGCAAATTACTGCACATTAGGATTAATGATTGGCAGACTCAAATCAGCTCCTTCAGGTGAAAATGTGTTCTTTTGTTTCACTTAATCACACGCTCCGTACCTTTTCCAGTTGTGTTTGGCTGATTGCGATGCTAATTTTGGTTTCGTTTGGTATAGAGCAGGACAGCAAACCTGCAAATTCGAGCGGGTGCTTTTGTTTTTATTCAAGTGTTTTAGTCGGAGATTTTCACATTTCAGCGCAGAAAAATCAGCAAAAACATCAACAAAGGCTCTGTTCTCTTACAATATACAAGGAAACCATGTGACAGCGAGCTAACCTTCACGCTGGGACCCTGAAACAGAAGCATATAAATGTAAATCACCCGTCATTAATTTGTGTTTTCCGACTGTGACGTGTCAAAAGGTCTTCTGTGAATAAAGCTGCATCAGGGCTGTGGAACCGGCAAAACCTAAATTTAAACGCAGCCATCACTAATGTTGTTAGTTACCCTTTGCGTGTTTCCTTCTTTTGCTTCGAAAAAGGCCTGTGGGAATGTGGATCATGTGGGCTCTAAGTTGGGCAGAGTTGTGGCTGTAAACAGAACTCGTCCTCTTTAAAGCGACTGTTCACAAAAATGTAAAACCCTACTAAGAATTTCTTATTTTCCAGGAGAAGCCAGTCAGAGGCGCTTCTTCTCCGCGGCGCTGCGGTTCCTCCGCGGCGCCCTGGACTCCGGCTCCAGCCCCGGCCCGGTCCAGGTGAGCCCC
This sequence comes from Lagodon rhomboides, assembly GCA_039737535.1. Taxonomy (NCBI): domain Eukaryota; kingdom Metazoa; phylum Chordata; class Actinopteri; order Spariformes; family Sparidae; genus Lagodon; species Lagodon rhomboides. The sequence goes on from CM077799.1 coordinate 7,503,196, forward strand.
GGCTGGGCGGAGAGCTGGGACGAGGCGGCCGAGCTCTGGAGGTTGGGCCTGCAGGCGCTGGGAGGCTGCGTCCGCGCTCAGCCCTGGATCGCCGCCCTGCTCAGAGAGGAAGGCTGGCTCAAGCACACACTCGCCATGCTCAGTCAGTGCAGCGCACTACCCGACCAGCACACCCAGGGGGCGCTGGAGGAAGCTCTGTGCGCCGTGGCAGAACAGTGCCCGGCCTGTAAACTGGAGATCGGAGACGCGATGAGAAGCGATAAAGGAGCTTTGAGCTGCATGAGGAACCTGAAGAAGTCAGTGGGAGCGAAGTGAAACCAGACCGACACACTGAGCTCTTTGTTGGGACTATTTTTAACTTGCAGAGTTAAAAATGAAGCAATAAAAGAAAAAAAGGCCGTGACTGAAGCCAAACTTGTGTTTGTTACTTGAGCCAGTCTGACGTGAATAATGTGTCTGTTGTCTCAGACTCTGTTGTAAAGAAATCAAGTCCCAGATAGTCCTGAAAATTATGATGCACAAACATATTTTTCTGTGTAAAACAATGTAAATGTTCAGAAAGCTGTGCTCTGCAATGACAGCTGCTTAGATGTGAATTGTGAATGTTACTGCCTTTAATAAAGAGCTATTTTGTTAGAAAGCAAACCAGTCTCTTTCTGCCAATGTGTTTCTTTTCATGAGTGATATTTATTTCAACCTGAAGCCTGCAAAGCAAATAAAATACATCAAGAAGACAATAATAATAAGAAGAACAGCAAACCACATCAAAACAAATATATAGGAGCATCAGAGAAGGCTCGTCTGAACAGGTGCGTTTTCAATCGCACCTTAAAGGAAGCAACAGATGTGCGCTGGTGCAATCCCTGGGGGACGACGCTCCAGAGAGGGAGGCCGGCCACGCTGAAGCCTCTGTGACCCGAGGTGCCAAGTGTGGAGGGAGGAACTGAAAGAAGACGGGCACTGGAGGAGCAGCAGAGTGAGCGAGCTGGGGAAATATGAATGTAAGAGACTTGACAGGCAGGAAGAGGCCGACCCATTAAGAAACTTAAGACACGAAGGAGAATACAAAACTGAACCGGGAGCCAGTTTATGTCTCAAGTCCCAAAGGCTGAGAGCCACAGACTCAGTCGAAAAGTCAAGAAGTATCAAGAGACAGATGCACGCATTGTTTTTTAATGGAATTTGTTGACGGCAACTAAAAATACTTCCAAGATGTGAGCTTTTAAGGTCTTTCAGTTCTGGCCATTAATGTAATTTCTGTGGCCGTCATGAAACACATTACAAACGAGATTTAAACAGGGTAGGTATGAAAACATATACATCACACACATATCAACCAGTGGAGAACCTACAAATGTGTCTTAGTTCTGTGCTCATGTGTCTTCAGGACAATCGTTCTCCCAGAGTGACAGAGGTAAATATCTAATAAAGGACTCAGGTGACCATGAAGTCGGTTTGGTTTACTGAAGTTTGCACAAAACAACTTTTTATAAAGTCCTATAAATAGGATGAGTAAGAAGGAACATCATTAAAAAATGATTACAAAACCACAGAAGTTATTAAATGAAAAGTCCCCATTCATGCAGCCCTCCAGGGAAGAAATACTTTTTAAATAGAAAATCAAATAAACTTTATTTATAAAGCCCAAAATCACAATCACATCTCCTCAGTGGGTTTTACAATCTGTACAGTGAAGGACATCCTCTGTCCTTCGACCCTCGTTAAGAGCGAGGAACAACTTCCCACCATGAAAACAAAACTGGATTTCATCACAATTATTCATATAAGAATAAAGATAAAATGTGATGTTGCTTCTCATTTAAATGTCCCCCAACAGGACTGTAACATCTTATATCTATATATATGTTACATTATTTATATATTTTACCACATGGACACTATCATAAACAACATTCTTTGTTTCAGAGGTAATAAAGTCTTTAATTTTAATGCTATTTCTACTGACCGGGTTGTTAAAAGACTTTCTGCAGGCTCCACACTTAAAGCTGCCTTGAGGAGGATTAGTTGTGAGTTGAATCTTCAGCATTCTGGATCATTTTGGGGGATTTATTATGTCAAAACTTTGGATTTTAATGTTTTTGTGTTTCTTTGCCACACTAACATAAACATCTAATCCAAGTCTACAACTCTGCCCTGAAGATAACTGTGTTAATTATCCAGATTGATTCTGATAGAACAAATATAATACATGTGTTGAAATGTGGATGTCACAGGGTTCCTCATCTTCCTGTAGTTGATCCCAGAGTCCTCTCTTCTGTGAACCACCACACGATGGCGCACTGAGACTTGAAGTTCTGGCTAACCAGCACTCACACCTCTCTCCTTAAATCTGTACATTTGCAGAGGGAGATCTGAATGTAAAACCCTTCTGATTCTGCTTCCTGGATCTCATTTAGGAAAAATAACAAAGGTGGACATTTATTAAATTAAATGTTGGAGAAGTGATAAAGGAATAAATTCACCTTTTTTTCCAGTTTTTATTCAGTGCTGTCGTGAAAGAGCAACAAGAAGTGATAAAAAATAAAATATTAAATGTTTGTTCTTATTCGTTTGTCTGCGTCTGTTTGGATAAATATGTTGTTTTCTCCTTGTTGAATAGTTTTATGATTAAATAAATGTACAACAACAGAATAATCACTGTGAAAATCTCCTGTATTGTCACAGATCAGCCATTGTCTCATCGCCTCTGTTCCTCTCGTCCACACACAAAGCGTGAAAAAGTTTCAGCCGCCCCATCCGCGACTCCTGTCACCCTGTCACCTCCCGCCCTCCCGTTTTTTCTCTCTCTACCCCTCTACCCCCCTCCCAGACACCCATCCATACAAACTCCTGCATCGTCTCTCAAACTAACTCACTCCTCTCTGCACCTTCAGCCCCTTCTCCTCTCCATCCATCCCGCGCGTCACGTTAACCCCTCAGCTGCAGCCTGACACCCGGACTGAGAGCCACCACCACCACCACCTCCACCTCCACCTCCCACCTGCGCCACCATGCTCTGGAAATCCCGATCCAAGACCGACGGCTTGCAGGTAAAAAAGAAACACCACAGAGTTTTCTCTCCGCGTTTTTGTATTTTTTTTTCGTTCTTCAGCCACGTAGAAGGCAAATTTCTGTGCGTAAAAGGCTGCACATGGAGGGCCTGTCGCCTCAGAAAATCCACTTGTCGGTTATTAAACGTGTGGGGGACTCAGTGTGCGTAAAATGTTCGGAGGAAATGAAATTACTGGATAAACACAAAGATTTTTCTTGCTGGAGATCCGTGCGTAAAAGTGACTTTACTTGGACATCAAAATCTGAGAACATAATTGCCTCGTTTATTTGTGATTCATGTTCAGTCAACATATTAAATCAGTGATGTTTTATAGTCTCCGTCAGTGAAATCCAAAAAAAGTGCCATTTTTTTTAAACGAATCACACAATAAATGTGAAAGTGCGGCGCCTGTGTGAGCTCACAGCCGGTAATTGAATGAAAATATCTCTTTAAGAGAAGTGGACCCTGTCGACCCCTCCCCTCATTCTGCCGGGCGCGCGCAAAACCTATAAGTAGTGCGCTCATGGAGAGACTGGAGGACTCCGTACGTGTGTTGTGCGCGCTTGTGTGTGTGTGTGTGTGTGTCCTGGCAGCAGCAGCAGCAGCAGCAGCAGCGGCTTTTCATCTGCGCGTAAAGAGCTCCGTCAGACAGAGAGAGATAAAGGAAAAGTAAATAACACCCTTTGAATTTAATGGAGCGTTAAACAAGCCTGGATTACATCTCCGGAGAATTTGGTGACATCTTTCGAGCCGTTGGAAGCCCGCGCGCGTCCCGTTGAGTTTTTACATTAGGGGGACATTCAGAGCGGTCCAGATGTTAATCCACACCTATTCGGCTATGGTGAGTTTGATTGTGAGTCTTCTTTTGAGATTTATTTATTTTTTTGGGATGCTGATGTTTGTTTATAAGTGATGCAACTCGATTTTAAGACATTTTCTGCACCGAGGAAACATAAAAATCAGACGCGAACAGCGCGCAAAACAGCTCATTTTGATTAAATTAAGAAAAAGAAAAAAAAGATTCATGATGTGATAAATGTGCTGCATTATTATTTATCTGTGTGATATCAGCTGACAGCTCTCAGAGAACAGAGATCTTTTTTTATGGGATGAGAAATAAAAGCATGTTCTGAATCTGGCTCGTCCTTCGCTCTCACGTCTCCATCCTCTCCGATCAGCCGTCCTGACACACTCCACTCCGGCGCTGCGGCGCCGCGCATCTGTCCGCGGAGATGCTCTTTGTCTGCGCGGTGTCACAGCGAGTGAGACCGGCTGACAGTGAAGTGTCCACCCGCCGCAGAGGACGGCACGGCGCGTCTCTCTGCGCTCTCACGGCTTCGAATCTAAACTTTGTCAGACTGAGCCGCTGAGCGCGACTTTTTTAACTGTGCTTTTAACTCGGCCCCTGCCCGACAGATAATGGACATTGTTCCATCACAACAGCATCGATCCGGGTGACCCAGCTTCGACCAACAAAAAAAAAAAAATCCAATTTTCCCAGGAAGTGTGTGAGCTCAAATGTAGGCTAGTGGACTACATGTTATTCATACTGTTGCATGCAGGAGTCGAACTTGTGAAGTGAAAATAAAAAAAATCATTCTCTGCGCTGGATGAAGTTGTTTTCCTCTTTGGTTTCCAGTCCCGGGGTCAGCTGTGCTTTTGTTGACACGGTGGCAGATTATTTGCCCCCCTCCCCTCCCGGAGCAGCGTGTTGTTGTTGTGGTTGTGTGTTACCTGTCCTTTGTGCGGCTTCTTGGTGGCCGTGACCTTTCTGACACTGTTCGGCAGCGATGCCAAGGGCGTCTTCTGCCAGCGCGCATCACTTCAAGCGCGGCTGCTGCTATTTCTAACCATCTGATAAAAATGGAAATACACTGATTCGTGTTTATTTTTTTGCAGTTTTGTGTCACAGTAAAATCGTTTTTTGTATTTTTCTTTAACTGTGCAAATTCAGCTCTTGGATTTAAGCGTCAGGTTTAGAAACAAAGCGTCTCCCGGAGAACTTTCAGAATCTGTCTGACTTTTGATGAGAAGTGTTTGAGCAAAACTTGTTTAATTCTCTGCAGGACCGCGCAGACGGACTAAGCGGCTCTTCGCCGAGCGGGCGCCTCTCCCAGCTGTCCTCCCTGAACCAGGCCGCCTACTCCTCGGCTCCCCCGCTCTGCCACACTCCGGCCTCTGACTTCCAGCCTCCGTACTTCCCCCCTCCTTACCCCCAGTCCTCCCTGCCATACTCCCAGAGCCAGGACTCAGCGTATTCCCACCTGTCAGACCCCTACCCCTCCATCAACTCCATCCATCAGCATCAGCAGGCGGCATGGCACTCGCAGAGGTCGCGCTCCGAGGAGGGGGGGCTGCTGTCACAGTCGCACCGGGCTCTGAGCCTCGACCCCCGGCGGGAGTATCCAGCTGTCCCTCGGCTGCTGCACGGGCTCGGGGAAGGCGCCGCCGCTCTCGGGGACGGTCCTCTCGGGATGCATCTGGGACATCACGGCCTGGAGGATCTTCAGGTGACTATGTTTGTTTGTTTATTTTGGGTTTTTCCAGCCTTCGCGTTGGCGCTGCGCACTGGGAAGCCCGTGCGTAAAAGTCAGGATCAGTGCGCACAGACATGAACGAAATCTTTTCTGAGCCTCTCTGAATTTTTATAACAACATAAATATAATCTAAAATAAGTGCAACCTTATCTTGTTTGGGCCTTTTTAAAAATACGCGGATGTTGGCGGCAGGAGGCCTTCAGGCAATGTATCTTCCATTTCTTATTTCTCCTTCAAACGACGCATTTTAAATGAAACCTTTTTTAATAAAAACCTTTAATTATCCACTCCTCATTTAATTTTTTGCAATTTTGTAATTTTAGCCTGTAATTTGATTTTATTTATGAATTTTTGAAAAACCTCCTGCAGACCTGAAGCCTATTTTATGTGACTTTCTCCCCCAAATAAAATCTCAGGAGCTATTTTGGTGTCTGATATCAAATCCAAAAAGAAGAACAGTGATGCGTCGCTTCCTCCAGACTAAAGAATAAAGAAAATTTAAAAAACAATCTTGTGAACTGTTGGAGTTTAATGCCAGGTTTGAAACAGGAATTTCTGCAAGAATAATGGAGGATAATGTTTATTTTCTCTTAAATTTCGTTCATAAATTGGTAGATTATAATATATTTGGATGAATATCCTCAATTTTCTCAAGTGTGGATTTTTGAAAACGTTTGTTTCTCGTTTTTAAGTGTTTCTGATCCAGACTTCTTACGAATCTTTCTAAAATGTTACGCTTAAATCGAGATTAACGACTTGAATTTATATTCCAGACGGACGTGAAAGTCTCGTTATAGACGGTATAAAAATATTCTATACCTCTGCATTTCTTTTTTAGATTCTGTTCTCAGGGTGACACTCGCCACATGCACGCAGCATTATATTATCCGCTGTCTGTCACAGAGACAAAGTCTTTCTGCAGCCCCCTTTTTTTGTCCTCTGCAGGTTTTTTTTTTCGGGAGAAGAATAGTTTCTATGGTTTATTGAGCAGTCAGCTTCCCTGCAGCAGGTGCAGCTGCAGACGCTGTTTGTTGCCTCCTCGCAGAGAGAAAACACACCGAGACCAATTGATCTGCACGGTCATTAATAGAAAAGAAACGTTTGAGAGGAGCGCCAAGGCGAGGAGTCAACCCGGGCGTGTTGCTGTTAAACGCTCCCACTCGACAAGGACCTTTTATTTGATTAATGGATTATATCCTCCGCGTTTGAATCCTCTTATAAATTCAGCACAAAGGAGACATCCGAGAATCGCCCTGCAAGACAATTTTTATCCTCAGCGAGTGAAAAGATCAAATAAACTGCAGAGGCTTTCAATTACTCTCTGGATTGGCGAGCTACGGTGGCTGCTTCTGACCACTTTTGAACCATTTATTTCGTTTTTACGCACGTTTGAAAGAAGAATAAAAAGAAACATCCACATTTTTTTGATGCTCAAATGATGAAAATTATTTTTTATTTCTATTCAAAAATAGAATATAGAAATGATCTGCTCTGTAGTTGTCATAAATTGTTTAATTCTACTGTATTTTTAGTAAATAAGCAGATTTGTTGCACTGAAAAATGAAAAAAAGGCAACTTTTCTTCATTTTAGAACCAAACATGAAGCTTATAAATGACATTCTTCAAATCTAAAACACCCAAGTGGCCAGAAATCATTTCATCACAGCTGTGCAGAAATGTGAATAATCTGTTAAAAATGTCAGAAATGTTTCATCTGCTCTCCTTTTTTTTTGCGACAAAGAAGCTCGACATTAAATCGAAGGAGAGTAACAGACTGTTTTATTCCCTCTGATATGGATCGTGTTCATGTGTGCTGTGAGGGGCCAAAGCAAGATGGAAGGTCCGTCTTGCTTTGGCCTCAGAGACACAAACTGTGTGTGTGTGTGTCTATAAGTGTGTGTGTGTGTGTTTCTAAAAGTGTGTGTTGGCTGTGAGGCCGGTGGATAAATGATAGTGACTGTCTGTCTGTCTGACACAGGGAATGGAGGAAGGATCAGCCTTGGGCATCCTCGACCACTCTGTCATTAAAAAAGGTAAGAGGTGGGAGAGCTCCGTGTGTGTGTGTGTGTGTGTGTGTGTGTGTGTGTGTGTACAGAGAGAGAGAGAGAGAGTGAGGAGAGAGATTGAGTGTGTATGTGTGCATTTGTGTGTCTAAGTGTGCACCTATATAATTGTGCTATACGTGCTGAAGGCAGTTTTGTGTTTAGGGGCACTCCAACACCAGTCTCTCTCTCTCTCTCTCTCGCTGTCTCACACACACACACACACACACACACACACACACACACACACACACACACACTATAAATAATTCTGTTTTGCTATTTCATTTGAAGTCAAGAAGTCCTCTAATACTCAGCTGCAGACTTCACCCCAAAGGCACACATTCTTAATGAACTGTTCATGGTCATATGAGAGAGAGAGAGAGTGTGTGTGTGTGTGTGTGAGAGAGAGAGAGAGAGAGAGAGTGAGGGATTAGAGGGAAGAGGAGAGAGAAGTGGGGCAAAGAAGGAAAAAAAAAGGAGGGGAACGTGATAAAAGAGGAGTTGTGGGGAAATTTGCAGAGTATGATCACTCTAATATTACCGACTCGGAGTTGCAGGAGACACAGGGGCACGATTAGAAAATTCAAGTTGGATTTGTTGCTGGTGGAGTGCGATACTGTGAAAACCTCGCTCAGCCAAAAGGGGTAAAAAAAAAAAAAAGATAGATGCGGCTTGTTTGGGTGTGTAGTGCTGCGATAAAAAAAATGAAGGTTTGCTCAGAAACAAGCGAAAGATGACACCCGACTGTCTCGTAAAAATGGCTGAAAAATAAGTGAGGTTTGGTTGACAGAATCACACTTCCTTTTGTATAAAGACAATGACACTTTACAACAGCCATAATTAATAAATAGTGCATTTATAGTTAATTAAACTTGTTTGGGTGTGTAGTGCTCAGAAACAAGCTAAAGACGACAACTAACGTGTCGTAAAAATGACTGAAAATTAAATGGGGTTTGGTTGACAGAATCACACTTAGTGTATGATTGTATTGAGGGATTTCTTTTATATAAAGACAATGACACTTCATAACAACCTTCATTAATCCATAGTGCATCAATAGTTAATTGAAGTTGTTTGGGTGTGTAGTGCTGTGATAAAAAAGTAAAGGTTTGCCCAGAAACAAGCTAAAAACAAACACGTACTGTGTTGAAAAATGGCAGAAAATTAAATGGGGTTTGGTTGACAGAATCACACTCGGATGGATGATTCGTATTTTAAGCAATTTCCTTTTATATAAAGACAATAATATTAAAATCATAGTTAATTAGACTTAAGTTAATGTTATTTCACCGTTAACAAACAATGAAATGCTTTATGAACCATTTATTAAGCAACTGTAAAGGCTTATAAACATCAGCTTCATCTTTATAATGGCCATCCAGATGTTTATAGATGACCTACACAGTATTTATAAACCATTTACAAAGTATTATAAACATCAATAGCAAGTTGACAATAAAGATTTGCTTAATAAGTGTAAATGTATTTATGATGGTTACCATAAAGCCTTAAATTTAATCCTTAAAATAAAAATCATCTTCTAGTGTGGTTCTTTCAGCCAAACCCCATTCACTTTTCAGTCAATTTAACAACACAGTAGGTGTCATCTTTAGCTGGTTTTAGAGCACTACACACCCAAAAAAGTGTCAAAGTCTTAATGTTTTTTCCTCAAAAAAATGGGACATGTTTCTTTTCTTGGCGATTAAATGCTTCATTTTAAACATTAACAGCAGCATCTCACATTCTGGATATATTTTGGCCTCCTGATTCTAAATATTTCAGTCATCCAACCCCCTCACCAACATGAACCTTTTCCCTGCTGCAAAGTTTTCACAAAAACAAGGATGTAATTCTCCAAATCAGGTCCCTGAAGAGAAACGGGAGGCTCACACTGTAAAATTCTAGCACGATCCCAAACTGCTGCCGTGTTGCTGCTGCGAACTAGCAGTCATTTGATGAAGTGACAGCGATTCCACTTGTTTGCCAAACGCTAAGAATCGATCAATTACCGCAGAGAGAGGCACTTAGAGCCGATAGCAGAGCAAACCTAAAGCCCTCATGAATAAGAAAATCCAATAGGGAGAAGAGAGCGAGACAGGGTGTGGAGGGAAAAAAAAAAGAGAAGGGAAAGGGGGGAAGATAAAGAGTGGGAGGCACAAGAAAGAGTCGAGAAAGATGATAAGAGAAAGAGAGAGAGAGAGAGAGGGAGGGGCAGACGGATGACAAAGGAGAAAGAGAAAGAGAGAAGAGAGAAAGCTGCTCTGTGGCCTCGCCGGCTGGATGATCGGGCTGCTTGTGAATGAGAGGATTTTAGGAGATTTCTTCAGTCCGGGGGAATCTGTGCTGCTCAGCAAGGAGGCCACCCGCCTCCCACAGTGTGTGAGAGGGACCGAGAGTGGACAGTCGTACAGATAATCATTTATTTAAAAAAGAGAGAGATAGGAGAAATTGCAGCGCCGTCAGGAATGGAGGAAATGTTTAAAATGTGGGGCGGATGTTGCGTATTCTTCTAAACATGGTGCTAAAATTGTGAATTACTGATGTTTAAAATAATAATTTTGCTGATACCGATGTCTGTGTGTGTGTTGATTTTATTTATTCCACGAAACAACCCTTTAATATAACCTTCTTTCATATGAAAGTAGAAAAATAAAAGCCTCACAAACTGACGGCAGCGACGTCACGAGCCAGTATCTCATGAACGCACCTGTGCTAAAATGATGCAAGATACAAAAAACATCATCCACTGCTGTAGGTGACTGTTCGCTTATTTGCAGATGGATCGATAGCAGTCAACACAGCAAATATTGGCCACTAATGACATTCAGCTGATATACTGGTGCATCACTTTTCATATATACGCCGATAGAGAAAAAAATATCCACATTTTTGATGCTTACATATTTGGTTTCTTCTCAAAAACAGAATATATATAAATAATCTCTTACGAATAATTTCCCCTCAAATCGCCGACTGGATATCGCGATAATATCATTATTGAGAACAGTCCTACTCCACACCAATAAAATGACCAACTACACAAATTCCAACAATAAAAACTGTTCACGGAGAGGTTTGTGGATAGTTTAAATGTGATTTGTCAATAGCAGCATTTACATGGAGCCTAATATAATTGATTTAAAAGCCCAAACAGAATAAAAATGCCTCATATAAACGAGGGGTAGACCGATTATTGGCCTCAGATTGCTGATAAAATAAATTAATTTAAAAACCATGCTATTTTGGCTTTGATGCAACACAATGTCCCGCCCACAAGAATATCTGATCGGTAACACGTCACAATTAATAGCCTATAAACACTGAATGATCTGAATAAACATAGTGGAGAGGAAGTGCAAAGTAGCAGAAAATGGAAATATTCAAGTAAAGTAGCCTCGAAATTGTACTTGAGAACAGTACTCGAGTAAATTGTGCTTTATTTCATCACTGGTTGTTCGAAATGTTGACACAAAGATTTAGATTTTTACTGCAAATATCGGTCCCAAATATCAGTTTTCAGTCCCCTTGATTTCTAATAATCCGTATCAGTATAGGACCCCTGATATAAACACATCAGTCAGAATAAACAGGCCCAAACCGAACAAAATCTAAATCAGTTGCAGAGGGTTTGTTTAAACCATTTCATAAACCGATCAAGATGAGATAAAATGTCCGACGAGGAAGAGGAATGCGTAAAGTAACATCACTTTTGCGCATTTCAGATTAAATCCGTTGTGGCATGAAAACACCAGACCCAAAAATCCCATCCCGTGTCAACAGTCGAGCTGAAATCTTCAGTCGGAATGAAGAAAAGTTGTCTACGTAAACAAAATACCAATCACCTCCTTCGTACTGATGTTGAGGCAGACGTGTATCTCAAAACATGGCCACCAAATGTATCTAAAAAAAGTACCTTTAAACCAATAAGGGACAAATTAATCTTCATGTCCCCGTAAGTAAATTCGGTCCCCATAAGGAGAGTAGCGGATCGGGTCGGTTCTTTTCAGTCCAGTGTATTCAGAGGATTTCTGCCCACACAACCACAGATTTAGTGGATTTAGGATTTAAGACTCCAAAGCTAATTGACCCGACATCAGTTAACACCTTAAAGGACGACGTAAAGATCGAGAAGAAAAAGCCAAATAGACGTTGGTCTCATGAATCATTAGTCAGCGCTGCAACAGGCCTCATCACTCCCAAATTTTTTGACTCCTGAAGTGGTTTGTAAAAAAAGGGGCTTCAGATGATTGACAGAAAAGTCTTGGAAAGTTTACCGCAGTGCAGAAAAGTGAGTGTGAATTGAGCTCCTCGAGGTGCGAAGTGAAGCTATTTGAGAATGCGCAGATAAAACGTAACCACCTGCAGTTTAAACAGCAGAATCAACAAGCTGCGCGCCAGAATTAGAGCTGTCGACGCAGGGGAGAAGATTACGCTGAATAGATTAATCAGTCATTCTCACAACACTACTGTCGCTTCACAAGAGATGTTTCAATCCATGTTTTTACTCATCCTTCATCTCGTTGTTGTTCCTCTTCACATATTTGCCTGATCATCCAGGAAAAACAAATCATCTAAAGTTTGTTATTTTCCCGTCATTCCTTCCCGCAGTTCCTATTCCGTCCAAGCTGAACGGCTCGTCCCTCTCCGCCTTGTCCATCGGTAAGGAGGGTCTCGGCATGGGAGCCGTGTCCAACCCGGCCGAGGTCTTCTGTTCGGTCCCGGGTCGCCTCTCGCTGCTCAGCTCCACCTCCAAGTACAAGGTGACGGTCGGGGAGGTGCAGCGACGCCTCTCCCCGCCCGAGTGCCTCAACGCTTCTCTGCTGGGCGGAGTCCTCCGCAGGTAAGAAGTCTATGCTCAAAGACGAAAGAATACACTTTAAATCAATCATTTCCAGACTTGGCTGACTTTATTTTGAAAGGGTTTTATCTCATTATGTCTCTTAAAAAAGTAGACTCATGAGTAGAGTTAGAAAAAAGTTATTTATTAGCAGTAACAAGTCAGATAAAGCTAAATTTTTGGTGTTTTATGGAGTCTTGAACTAAATCAGTTCGTAAACAGTCAACATGTTGTTTAAAAAGTCCAGTTTGTAAGAGTTGATTGTTGACTCTTATTCCCAACTCGTCAAATACTGACACTATGGGTCGGTCGGTCGGGCAGGACACCAACCCAAAGCGTCAGTATTTAACGAGTTTGATGAGCAATGAAAGCAATAAAATACAACTCATCTTCATTTGAGCATCAGAGTTGTGTCCACATTGTGACCTAAAAGCTTCAGGGACACACTAAAGTTGAGGGGAACCATCTGAGGAGCACATGATTGAAGTTGTTGAAAGTCATTCTGGGAAATGAAGGAAATCAGTCACAAAATAGCAGCTGGGCTCAAGCGCCTGATGTGATGCAGATCCAAAGACCGACTGACCTCGAAGCAATTGTGTCGTAACTTCATCATGGTACAAAACAGGAAAGCTTTGCTGTTCTTCCAGTAGAAAATGAGCTGGTGAGGTTTCTGACACTGGTGGACTGTGGATGGAGTTCAAAATAAAACCTGACTGTCCAATAGATTTATGTTTATTGGTGGAAGTTAAAGAGACAAAACAAGATCGTGACAGGAGTGCTGACAAACGATGACCTCTATCTTTTTTTTCAGACTCTTGACCACTCTTAACTTTAACTATGGGGCCACAGCTGATGACCCAAAATGGGTCATGGGACTAAATCACAAGAGGAGCGATGTGGTTTAATGAACCACGGCCCTCGGGGCAAGACAGCAACTTTATGATTCGGGTCTCAGGCTGAAATACTTAAAAAGGACATCATTAAAAGATCTGAGGAGTCGTTAATATCCAGTCCCTTCTCACCAGAGAGACACAGCGACCACGCTCATAACAATATGTGCATTTTAGTCGAGTATTTCTATTTTACTTTATACTTTATGCAAGTTTTTAATGGGAAAATATCCACCGGAAGCCCTTAGATCCCAAATTGATTAAAAAAAAGATGTTATTTACGCCCTTTTTTAAGCCAAAATCCTCACTGCAGCTGCTTAGTTAAAAGTGTTAGCGCACTCAGTCTGAAGTGACTTCTTTTGAAATCAATTTGGGATCCCTGGGATTCAGAGACTTAGATTACAACAGGCGAGCTGCATGGAGCATTTTTTAACAAGTTCCCATCTGGTTTAGGTGGTTTAGGAGAACGCTGCGACGCTATTTTGTTTGCAAAGCTCCAGTTTTGTGGACCACAGAAATTCACCCGACTTTCCATCAGCATTAGAGTGTGTAGATAATGACTGAATGTCCATTTTTGAGTGAACTTATCCTCTAAGTAAATGGTGTGTACCACTTCTTCTGCCTATCATATGAAAACTGTGACATATTAACACACAAATAGATGTCGAAACGTTCTTAAATTTAGAAATGTAAACAAAGAACGAGATAAGAACAGGCAAAGCAAAGTAAAGCAAGAAACTTAAGTATGGAAAGCAAAAAAAAAACCACTGAAAATACAAGACCCTAGCAGTGTTGACAGGGAACAGACTGTACTCACAGGCACACCACAATAAGACTCATAAAGACAAACACACACACACACACACACACACACACACACGGACACACAAGGACCCCCTCCTAAAAAACTGCTCTCTCTCTCTGTCCCCCCTCAGGGCGAAGTCAAAGAATGGTGGCCGCTGTCTGAGAGAGCGTCTGGAGAAGATTGGCCTCAACCTGCCCGCCGGGCGACGCAAGGCAGCCAACGTCACTCTGCTAACATCTCTAGTGGAGGGTAGGGAACACACACACACACACACACACACACACACACACACACATACAGTGACCTGCATACACGCTGACAGAAAGAGACACATATTCACATAGAAATATCCTCGCATGAGCAGGCATGAATAAACAGTCATAACATGGGTGGCTGCATTGCGTGCGCGTCCACACACACACACACACACACACACGTGCAGGGTGTCGTTTGAAAAGCTGGAAGAAAAGCCAAAAGAGGGGTGAACTGTTTGAGCAGTGAAAGTGAGAAAAACGGCTGCGTGACCCGACCCGACCCGACCCGTCCAGTCGATTGTGAATCATTTGAACGCGATTATATGGATAATTATTTGGCTCCTAAAAACAAGCAGAAAAAAACAGCAGCTGCTTGTTTTTCGGTGGACTATCCCTTTAAAGCTGTGCTAGTTTGAGTTTCAGTTTTTTCACTCTTCCTCCTCTTCCTCATCCTCCTCTTCCTCCAGGTGAGGCCGTCCATCTGGCGCGAGACTTCGGTTACGTGTGTGAGACGGAGTTTCCAGCCAGAGCCACAGCTGAGTATCTGTGCAGGCAGAGCGAGCCGGACCAGCTCCCGACACGGCGCAGCATGCTGCTCGCCACCAAGTGAGTGTTTCCTCCAGTTCATTCAGTTAAAGGAGCATTCCGCTGATTTCACATGTCAAAGTCAATTTCAAAATGTGTTGTGAGCCTCTGAGGAGTTTTGTTAAATCTGAGAAAATTCAAGTGACATAAAGAAGAAAGGAACAGGGAGCTAACAAGGCTAACAAAACATGATATCAAGCTGCATTATGGGAAATGTAGGAGTCAGTGTTTGGGGGAGATGATGGAGTAACAGTCTTTTTTTAGACTTTCTTTTGTGGGTGTCAGAAGTCTATTCATGCCAACTTTATGTCTTTATTTGGTGGCAAAGAGTCCTAGTTTAAGGCGCCTTTAGCAGGTTATTATTTCATTACATGAATAAGGTGTACCGCAAGAAAAAAAACATTTGACCTTATTCAGTTGTGATTAATAGAATGTGGAGCAATAACCTACATTATCCTGTGAGCGAGCGCCAAGATTAGGTGATTTCAGAGTTACGAGGGATGAGACAAAGAAACCAATGAGGAACAAATACATTATGTGTTATTATTCTTTTTCAGTTTAAAGTAACTGATAGATGTGCAAAAAAAAAATGCATTTTGGCCACCAACACAGCAGTTTTTAACTCTTACAAGTTAAAGATGTTTCATAGGCGCTTTCAAACACTTTCAATACAAACTGAACTCTTTATGCTCATTTTAAGGTTCATACATTTATTAAAGGTCACTATTCGAATAGGTTTACATGCTTTAATACTCAAAAAACACATCAGTCTTCTCATTCTGTCCGGTGTTGCAGCACTATATATTCTCCCTCTGTCTGAAACGCTCCTGTCTCTTTAAGGCCCCGCCTCCTGAATACCCAGTCTGCTCTGATTGGTCAGCTCACACACGCCCGAGCAGGCACCGCTTACAACAACAACAGAGCAGCTGTGCTAAATCAATTCTTACGTGCCAAATTAGCCACTGGGCATGTAAATGTGTGACATAGTGACGTAGTGTGATGTCACAAATTCACAGAATTAAAGGCGGGGCTACTCACGAGGCGTTCGAGGAGCAGTTTTTTCTGTGGGAGAGACGAGCTTCTGTTGGTGCGGACTTTCGGGCATCTTAACTTTCAAGATCTTTTACATGCACAAGAGCTGAAGGATAAAGAAATTAAAACTGAAATGTGTAACTAGGTCTACTGTTAATTTAATTTAAATTAAATTGTTGGCCCTCTCATGTCCCCTCATATTGCAGTGAAATTTTGTTTTGGGTGATTAAATCAGACAATTTTAAAGAAACGTGATGACTGGTTCGCCTTCGTAACACAATGTCGATTAAAAAATGGTGTCGGATTCTCTTGGAAAATGGGAAAAAGAGTGCTTAGTACTTAAAATATGTCAAAAGACGAAGGAGGTCTCTGATTGGCTGTTGCTACTATGTTGTGTTGATTGTTGTTTAAAGCACTGATGGAGCTTTTGCAAATGATTTGAGCCACTATAATAAAGGCTTTTTAATATTTTTCCTCAATAACAGTAATTTATTCTAACAACAACAAGACTAACTTTTTGAAGACTAGTTTATCCTTGCAGAAATAACTCTCAGAGTTTCTTAACAACAAGCTAACGCCTCTTCTTTCTCCTCTCAGGGAGGTCTGTAAGGAGTTCATGGACCTCATGTCCCAGGACCGCTCTCCACTGGGCGGCAGTCGGCCCACGCCCTGCCTGGAGCCCGGCGTCCAGGGCAGCCTCACCCACTTCAGCCTGCTCACCCACGGCTTCGGCACTCCCGCCATCTGCGCCGCGCTCTCTGCCTTCCAGAGCTACCTGATGGAGGCGATCAAAATGCTGGACAAAGGAGAGGGTGGCGGGAAGAGCCACCACGACAAGGAGATGAAGCACCGCAAATGAAGAGGGGGGAGGACGGACAAGATGTGTTAAAAAGGTGGATGGATGGATGAGAGGCAGGAAGGAAGAGAAAAAGAGGGGAGAAAAAGACTGACAGCCGCCCCTCTGTGTCTTTACCTTCGCCCTCAGGATAAAAAAAACTGAGACTTTTACCTCCCAGAATCCCCTGCGGCCCCTCCTGTCGTGGAGGAGGCGGGGTTCATGATGATATCTGTACTGTAATGTGTGTCCACAACCACCTCACTCAAAAATGACGCATGGACCTCTCTTCTCAGTAGCTGGTTTGTGTCATGATGGCGTCTACAAAACATCTCTTCAGGATGAGTTCCTACTTTTATTTATCTCCCCCTCCTCCTTTTATTTAAATTCAACATGTCACCTTTATCCGTGTTTCCATCTCACACTCACCTCACACACACTGGTTTTTTAATTTTTTTTGGGACTGAACTCATCTGGGAAGTGTTGCAAGCCATATCCGAGACAACAACCCGCTCTTTGCTCCTCTGGACCTTTGGGAGACTTTTAGCTCCACTCTGATTGGACGAGCACAGCTTCCATATGTAGTTCTTCTTAACTGGTGGTCATGGGAAATTGAGTTCTCTGGGTGAGGAGGGTGAGGAGGAGTCAAAGGCAGCTAAAGGAGAATTGTTTTCTTTTATTTTGAAGTACTGCGTGTTGGTAACTTAAGAAAATAACACAAATCATTTTGTACTTTCTGTGTATGTTTATTATTAATGTTATTACTGTTGTTATTATTATTGTATTACGGCATAAATGTAATATATTATTAAACAATTAAGAGCTGATCGGTCGAGTTTCACGAGTGTGTTTTTATGTTTGAACTCTTATATCAGGACAATAAAAAGTAATGGTCCCTTCAGGTACTTTTAAATGCAACAGCCCACTTTAACGTATAGTTTTAAATCCAGAGGTGACAGTGGGCTTTTATTGTGCTCTTATTGTGAATGCTTCCACCTTCTCTTTGTCTCAATAATGACAATTTTTAATGGTCCCCTTAGGCAAGGTCTAATGTGACTTCACCAGAACGGTCACAGCGAGGGCTGCAACGCACATTTAATGTCATTATTGATTGATCTGTCGATTTATTTTATTTTTGGGTGATTATTTGGTTGTTTAGTCTATAAAATGTCAGAAAGAAAAGTGTACATAGGGTTACCACAGTGTCTTCTGCAGTCCAAAACCAAAAGATATTCCATTTACACCAATATTAAACAGAAAAAAATGGCTAAAAAACAGTAAGTGTTTGGCATTTTCAGCTGCGCTCGATGGACGGTCATGTTGATCTGTCCTCCACATTTGTCCAAACTGAAATATCTCAACAACGTCTAGATTGATTGAAATTTTGTACAAACATTAATGATTCACAGAGGATGAATCCTACTGAGCCATCAGCAAGTCAAAGTTTTTACTTATCCAGTAAAACTGAAACAAAATCTTCCTGGTTCCCCGACAGAGTATTCTCATGACTTCGGTGATTCTCTGACTTTTCCTCTAGAAGCACCATAAGTTTGAAAATTGTAGGTTAGAGTTTTATATTTCAACAATAACATGAATAAATTGCATTCACGTTCCCCTCTTGATGAACTGTAGTAACTTTTTATCTAGACCAAAACATCAGGTCAAACTCTTGATTTGTCCAAAACTAGCAACGTCGCCATCATCCAATAGCAACCGATGCAAATTAGCTGCTGGCTAACTCTGTTAACTCTGTGCAATTACTTTGAATTGTGTGCAAAAATGAAATTAAACAGAAATAAAGAAAAATCCTCAGCTGTGCTTTGAGATGCGTGCTAATGAGCAAATGATAGCATGCTAATGCACAAGACGGTAAACGTGGTGAATATTAGCATGTTAGCATCGTCATTGTGAGCATGTTGGCTCTTGTAGCGTTCTAAATTACTTTAACTATTGTTCTATTAATAAAACTATTGATTCATTTTCTGTCAGTCTATTTAATGATAAATCAAATCATTGTTTTTAGCCCTTGTCTAGCATAGTCTAGGTTTAGCCGAGCTTAAAGGGACAGTTCATCCAAAAATCAAAAAGAGTAGCCTACGTATTTTTCCTCTTAGTCTTAAAGTTATGTGCGTTTAGATGGCTGTCGGCTTGTAGGTGATGAGAGCTCCAGAAAAATGTGATAAACTCAACAGCTAAGTGTCTTTACAGAAATTTAGCACAAGGTTATGCGGATGGTTAGCTAACTAAGCTAACTAAGCTTGCTAACGTTACAGCTGAGTTGAGGACATCCGGCACATTTAAATGATCTGGATCTAAGCTAAACCTGCGCTAGCTAGGTATGTACTTTAAACAATTATTCAATTTATCATTAAATAGATTTACAGAAAGTTAATCAACAATATTAGTAGTTTATTAAGCTGCAAGACAACAGTCTACAGTCATGCTAGCAGATCTGCGAAACGTCGGCTTTGAGCTAAATGTAAACATAGCTTAGGTAGCTATCTGCTTCCTTCTGTGGACGGCGTATGGTCGAAAGAAAGTAGTTCCTACATGAGACTGCACACAGCAAGGTCTGTGGATTATCTTCAGTAATCAGGTCATGACTGTAGAAAGAGAAAGAGAGTGTTTTTGGTGCCATCTTGTTTCTTTATATTCAAGAAGAGAAGGCAGACGTTTCTCCAGCTGCTATCTCTAAAACCCTGCGACTCACACACAAACAATAACACTAAAGGTAAGAGAAAAATATGCATCTTCGGGGCCACACGTATCGTGCTAAGAATAATTTCTCTGCGTTCACCTCAAGGGCCCCCTCTGTGCATGTAGGGGCCCGGGTAGTCGTCGGTGTCACAGCTGCAGCCCTGAAACACTGTACCTGGGAGA
Source organism: Lagodon rhomboides (assembly GCA_039737535.1). NCBI lineage: Eukaryota > Metazoa > Chordata > Actinopteri > Spariformes > Sparidae > Lagodon > Lagodon rhomboides. Next base: position 7,522,948 of record CM077799.1, read on the forward strand.
ACGGAGGCAGCGGTGCGACACCCAGCGAGCCACCGAGGCACACACACACACACACACACACCTCAGCTTCCCCTCCCAACCCATCTGTTCTGCCTCTCTCTCTCTCCCGCCGACCACCCCTCACCTCGCCTGCACAGTCCTTCACTTTATCTGCTCAACACAATCACTGCTTTCCAGGGACGGCGACGCAGACACGTGTCGCCTGCTCCTACACTCTCAAACATCACTCATTCTCTACCTGCCGTATGTCCCTCTCTCTCTCTCTCTCCTCCCATCTCATTACCCTCCTGTGTCAATTCCCCCCTCATCCCTGCATCTCCCTCTCTTGTAACCTAACTCCCCTCCTCCTCCTCCTCACCCCCTCCCCTCTCTCCCCCTATTCTCTCCCTCTATCTGACACTCAGCGGGGCCGCTCTCCATCTCTCCCTGTGCCTCCAGGCAAACATATGCTGCTCTTCCCGTCAGATTCCGGTGTGTTTGAGAGAGGAGGGATTGTTTAATGTTTATTAATCACCTGTCTGTGGTGGAGAGAGGAGACGATGATAGAGCCACACACACACACACACACACACACACACTTTCTCTCTCTGCGTCTCGCTCGCTCACAAACACACACTCATCCGGTTGTGATGTTACCGACTTGGCCTGGTTTTTCCATTTACAGCTCCACGTTAAGTGTGCTCATTTACTGTAACGCTGCCTCTACGCAGTCAAACTACATTTTTATTTCAGCAGCTTCTTTTCAGCAAATCATTGTGGGTTGAAGTTTTTTTTTTCTACGAAGATCATCCTCCTACAGGCCCCAAGCCGACTTCAGTTACAGATAAAGTGTTGAATTCCTGCACACATCTACAAAAAAATACAAGCTCATCCACCGAGCAGCCTGCAGCTTATGAATCTGATACCTGGCAAAGGTCTTTAACAAAAAAAACAACATTTTCAACATGACTGAAGCAGGAATCAGAGATTACTTTCATATTTCAAGTTACATGACAGTTCTTGTAATTAGTAACGTTATCCATTGAATTACAAAAAGCTAAGACCTTATAATTATATTCACTCATAAAGACCATTAAAATATAGTTAATTAATTATTTCACAATAAATGTTTATTTAGAATATATAAAGGTTTACTACAGTTTACTACTTTGTAAGTGTTTTATAAATACTGTGAATAATTAACTACTTACAAAGTATTTTAAACAATAATCACAACTGTTTGGGGAAAACAACTGCTTAATAAATGGTTTATGAAGCATGTCGATGTCCGTTTACAGTTAAAATCACTATTAACTGAAGATAAATAATTATAAATTCACCATTTATTAAGTAATTGGAAATGTATGAAAGTAATCCTTGACAATGTAACTAAACATTTGGCTTTTTTTTTGATGCACTTTGATGCCAACAAAGTTTGAAAATACTATTTTCTTTATAACTTGATTACTGACACAAAAGCAGGATTAGCTTTAAAACATGTAGGGTGGCAAAAACTAATAGTATATTATTTTGGCTAGTTCTGGTATTCTTCTATGTGTCATGAGGTGACTTCTGTTATAAAATACCTAACTTAAAGTCCGCTCATTAGATTTCTTTCTTTTTTAACCAGAGCTTTCAACTGAGCATCACATGAATGTGGAATTTCAGCTCCAGAACTGGCGATCATGTGAAATGTATCATTTCTCATCAGAAAGAGAAAACTGAGGAACCTCCTTCATCTGATGAACATCGTGGGACGCAGGTGAAATCCATGGAGTCACAGGATTATTAACAACAGTTAAACACACAAGAGTATAAGAAGTATCTTGTATTTATTTATCTCTGACCTTCCAGCTGATGGAACAGACACCCAGCATGAACTTTGGTACATATCTAAATGTTTTGGAGTGTGGGTTATGGCTCAAATTTAATTAAAATCAGCGTGTTTCGTGTTTTGTGTGTTGTGTTGTGGGCTGGTGGTAAAAAAAAGTACATGGTTGAAAAACATATTTTCCCGAAGCGTGGCTGAGTTTGTCTGACAACCCCGCCGAGGTGCATCACAACCCGAACACCTGTAAAACGTAACCTGAGCAGTTGGCAGTCGATGCCAACTTTGCGCAGGTGATGTTTATTCATTCACCGACGCTGCATCTGAGAGGTGTTGATGCAACTCTTACCAAGTTTTTTCAGGGACATATTTTGTTGTGTTTTAATTGACTTCATGCAAAACTTTCACCTTGTTCTGAAACAAATTCCCTTGAACGCTGAATTAAACCAGCTTGTGAGCAGTTTTGGTTAAAAATCTTCGTGATTTAAAAATGTGTTGCATTTATAAAAGCACTGAAACCATTTAAACTAAGATGATTTCAACTTTATAGTTAAAACTTTGGTAATTCTACTAAAACCATACGTGCATGCATGTTTTTATTACACGTGTTCAAGCATGAGCAAGTGTACATTACCCACACGAACACTCACCGAGTACAAGTGCAAAAGTACACAGCCAGGAGGCTGTTCTCTTTCTATGTGCAGATGAGTCGACTGGAGAGCAATGAGAAAGCACCACAGGGACAAAGAGCTTGTATCTCAACTGTGTGTCACTTTTTATTGGAACAGAAAGAGCAAGGAGGTCAACGGTACAAAAAAAAAAAATAGAGAGAGAGATGGAGAGAAACGAGGGCGTCAGGGTTGGTGGTTAAACAGTGAGCGGTCACTTGGCGCCAGAGGTGAGCATCTCCAGGTCATGGATGCCCTCCTTGTCAATCAAACGCACGGTGAAGGAGGGAAGGTTCAGGATGAAGCGCTTGTTGAGCTGGAGGACAGAGGAGAGGCGAGACAGAGGAGGAAATGTTAGAATAAAAGGCACAGATATAAATAAGAATAAAACAAAAGTAGAAGCGAGATATAAAACAAACTGTGGGATAATGATTTGATCAATGGAATGTTTAAACGTCCCTTTAATCAAACGTATCAATCCACAAGGACTCCATGACACCTCAGGACCGCTTACTCTACGTATACTGTCATATATAATCACTAATATTTGTTCTTATGTTTCTAATAATCAACAGCATCTGATTCAAGTTCTATCAATAAATAAAACAATGTTGATTTATATTCTGCATGAAAATGGTTTTCGTTCTGCTGTCAGTCACCCTGATGAAGACAGTTTGTCCTCTCAGCACCTGAGGCCGGACGGAGGTCTGAGTCAGTGTGGACCGAACGCACTCTTACAGTAAACACTCCTCACGTTCTCGCTCACGTCTCGCTTTTGACGTAGACTCAAAGTAATAAGACTCAAAGCCTCGTGAGACAAATTAGAGGCCACTTTCGCAGAGCATCATAATAAACGATTAAACGAGATTAATCTAATTATTTAAATTAAACATCTTGGACTCACTTCCTCGATGCACTTCTTCAGCAGATCCACCGCCTCTTCTCTGGTCAGATCTAGAAGAAAAGAACATGAGAAAAAAGACATTTTAGATTTAAAAAAGAAGAGAAAACATCTCAAAGAGGAAAGGGATCATGTGGTGAAGAATAAAGAGACAAAAGAAAAAATAAATCTAGTAAATCAGATTTATCGGGGATAATTTCACCATTAAACCACGGCAGAATTAACACACAAACTGGTGTCTTGTTTCTTCTGTAATCATTTGCCATTAGGTTAAATAACTGTGCTTAACAACATCCCTCAGAAGGGCAGTTAGTGTACAACGTGACCAAAGTGCGAACCAACTCCGTAACCTCGAATCATGTTCTTTACTGCTCTCTCTCGTCTCTCGGGATCAATAAAGAGGGAAAAAAAAAAAACATGCGTGGGGCATTTCTCTGCGCTGACCTGGTCTGTAGTGCCGGTCGAGGATGGAGAGAGTGAGGAAGGCTCCGTAGCCGTGGGCAGCGAAGGGGGCCTTGGCCAGTGCAGACAGGTAGTCCATGTAGTAGAGACCCGGGCCGTCCGTGTCATCGTAGCCCGCCAGCAACAGGTTCACATGATATGGAGTCTGGATACAGAGAGAGGAGGGGGGGGGTTAATATTCAGATCTAAAAAAAGGGTTTTTACAAGGTGTTACTCAGGGATTAAAGTCAGTGTAACTCAATGTGATGCAACTGGGCTTAGAGATTCATAAAAGCAAATATAAAACTGCTCTGGGAAAAATGTTAAAGTCAGAAAAGCAGCGACAGGTTGACAAACATCAGACAAGTGTGGACAAAAAACACACAGATAAACGGAAAAATTTAAATATTAGCCTAGATGATCAGCCGGGCCAATTATTAATCAATCCCTACCCTTCTATCTTCTACCTTCTATCCCTCACTGCCAGACTACTTGAAATGTATCCCTACATTTGTTGCATTTAAAAAACAAACAAAAGTGTGGCTACTTCAGCAACAATCTTGCTCTCATACTTAGTTTTTTACTATTTAGTTTTAATATTTAGCTTGTGTTCTCTCTGTATTATTATTATTATTATTATTATGATGTTGTTTTATGCTTGTATTTTTAATAATGTTAATCTGTATTATCATTTTTAATCAAAAGCCCTACTAGGGACAAGTGTTGTGAATTAGCTTTGGCTAAAAACACTATGATGCATACATCAGATGACTGTCAAGATTGTCTATGTTTTTGTATCTGTCCCTACTCAAATAAACCTTAAATAAAAATAAATAATGACGTAAAGGCTACTTCGGGTACCTGCCTGTATATTGAATACACTCGACATACTGCAGCTAGTTCCACGTGGGCTGTTGTAAAACACTTTATCGTTAACATCAAGTACAAATTTTTTTCACGAGACTCGCTTTGCAATTTTGCGTCTATCGATCTTATTCAGGCCCCAGAGGCTGAAGCTAAGCCTCGCTTCCAACCTGGCCCGGTTGACACTCGCGGTATTGCCCAAAAAAGTGCCCAATGCAGCACCATTATAAAAGAGACATCTTTGAAACTGTTGACAGGACACCAAGGACCGCAAACAAGTCGGGTATGACTATTTTCTAATATGAATTTTTGATCCATGGAGGTTTTATGCTTGTAAAACTTCTAAAAAGCTGTGACGTCGACACAGTGTGAAGTCTACGGGTCGGGCAGGGCCAGGAAGTAAACGTGGAAGCCAGAAAAACTTTCTATGTGTTTGCGCTAGATGAGCACTTCTAATTGGTCTGAATGGGCTCCAGCTTTGAATCTAGCATCTAGTTCTTTGATATAAATCTATGATCTTATTACTCTTGCTCCCTCTCACACACACACACTTCTTCCCACGACTACATTTGGTTTAGGGCGAGGAGAACTTCCTGAGTAAAACGGGCGGACTGCTCCTTTACCAGCAGCAGGATGTGAAGACATCTACGCTCACCGAGACTCACGCAGAACTGGGTTTGTCAACAAGAATATGCTGTTTGTAGTTTACAGTCAGGTGGCGTGATTTTCCACGTTCTTCCCTCTAATTAGAAGCGCCAACTTTGCCATAAGCGTGCGTACCGAATCCCAACTAATTGTTCCTCTAAATAGTTTAATCAAAGCAGCACAAACAAGGGTGAGGGAGCACGGGTGGGTGGGTGGGGGGAGTGACGGAGGGAGACGAAAGGTAAAAGGGCGACACAGGACAGAGGAGGTGAGCGCCTGTTCGAGGGGGGGAACCAGAGTGTCACTGGCAGTGTGACATCTGCTGGGAGTCAGCACCCCTGTTGCTCCCTCCATCGCGCCTTCCCTCCCTCTTCATCCCTTCTTTAACTCCCCCCCCCTCCTCCCTCCTCCCCTCTCCGCCGCCTTCACCCTGTGCCCTGGAGTAGCGCCAGGGCTCATTAAAAACTTCTAAAGTCGTTTCTCTTGCCCCTTCCTCCCTCCCACCCCCTTCTCTCTTTTTAAATTACATCTTTTACGCTCGCAGCCTCTTCTCCCTTCTCTTCCTCCAAAACACTAATTTTCTCTCTCATCGTTGTTGCGAGCCACTGTACCACATTTTTAAAAAAAAAAATCCCTTTAAAGCCAGACAATTTTCGGGATTTCAAAACAACTTATGGCCTAAATTCCTGACGAGGTGGAAGCGGCGCCGCGTTTTTTTGATTAAAATGCAACGAGAAAAATAGGATGTTTCGTTCTCTTGTCGTGCGGCGAGGCAAATATGATTCACACGACGCCGGGCGAGTTGTGATCTACACACCTGCCCTCTCGTTTCAATTTATCTCACAGCCGACCTGCTTATTCCTGTGACTTGTGTGTTAGCGTTACGTTTGCCACAAGGGCAATGATGATCGCTCCCCGCGGAGTCAGCTTTAGTCTGCGTGTTAACGATGGTTGTGAGCGCGAACACACACACACACACACACGGGAGAACGAGAAGCTGTGTGTTTGTGAGTGTGCACAACGGGTGTGAATCTCAGGATGAATATCTTAGAGTGTGTGTGTGTGTGTGTGTGTGTGTTTTAACTCCTCCGTGAGACTGCGAACGCCCCAGTGGCGTCACCCCCACCCACCAGACACCTGTCTCACTGGTTACAATGTAACAATAATATGGACTTGGCATCAAAATAACCTCCCCGTGTCACCTTGGAGGGAACCAGGCACCTTGTTAACCCAGCCACCTGAACTCACACCCAGTTCACATGCAAACAATACACATATGTTTTATCCCCCCCACCGACGCCGCTCTCTCACTCTCAGCCAAACAAGGCGACCGCCGCGCCACGAGACAAAAGCTTCACCTGTGCGCCGCGACACGAACCCGTGACACCTGGTTATAAAGGAATAGTTTGACATTTTGGAAGATACACTGGTTTCCTTTTTGAGTTAGATGAGTCAGTCAATACTGCTCTAAATTAGTGTCTGGAGCTGCTTAGCTCGGTACAAAGAAGTGGAAACTGTTCGCGTTAATCTGTCGGACAAAATGAATATTTGCCAAGAAATAGTTTGGGACATAATGTAATATTCATTCTTCATATTTAACTTTTACTACAGTCTTTCTGCTGTTCTGTTTCAGCTGCAACTAGCCAAGAAAGGAAAAAAGTTGTCATATTATAGCCTGGTTATATTTATCTTGTCACAAAAAGGTTATGTTGTGTTGATAATTCAAAAGTGGTATCGACAAACATGGAGTTAAAAATCAATAGGTTTTAAGGTTCTTTATCGAAGTCAGACTTCCCGGAACAGTGACAACATTACTGTGGATTAAACAGACGAGACAGAACTTGTTATTTAAACTTACAACTGACAGTTATTTTATTGATTAATCTATAAACGGCCTGGTCCATAAAACATAAGAAAAATGGAACCAAATGCTTTTCTTTCTCCAAACAACAGTCCGAAAGACAGTTGATTGTAATTTACAATGAATTTAACAGTCAAAGGCCCAAATTACACAAGGTCGCTTCGAGGAAAAGCACATTGTGGTCATGGCGGCGTGATTCGCAACCACAACCGGCCGCCATCTGCCACCGTTATGTATTCAGTAAAAAGGTAGTGTAATTCTGTGCAGAAAATATTTTAACTTCCAAAAACTTCTAGAAAATCATGAAGTCACATAAGTGGAGCCCACTGGGGTTGCTTTTTTTTCTTCTAAGCAGCCGATCACACCGAAAGGAAGCCGCGGCCAAATACAAAGAGAATCATCACAACGGTTGCAGATTAATTTCATGTCAATCAACTAATCAACTACTCGTTGTAGGTCTAGTGTGAATTAACAAGCTTTAGAGATGTTGATATGCAGGTTTTGTTACCAGTGGACAGAATTAAACTAGCAGCTTCCCCTTGTATCTCTTTTTGTGCCAAGTCTATCACAGGAATATCAATATTGCCAGTTTTAGTGTAAGATATTGCTGATATTTATACATTATAATGCAGAAAAAGATGCTTGTTTTCCTTTTTATTGATCAACAAAGTGGAGTTTACATTGTTGCTGCCGTCACTTTAGATAATACAGTTTATTATCGAACTGTAAAAGCCTGTTTTCATTACATATTTTAACAGTGTTTGATAACCAAATTTGTGGGATCGATTGACCCAAAAGAACTGAGTATCGGTCGGGCTTGGTATCAATCTTTTCATCTAAATCCAGCCAAGTATATTTCCCAAAATGTTTAATACTTCCTTTAAGACATCAGCAGAGTAGGATTAAGGACATAAACAGCTTCAGTTGTGACATAAATTAAGGTCAGACCTCTAAAAAATCATCACAAACTCATCCCCAAACTCCCCTCCATCACGTTCCAACACTCCCCCCTTCCTTTCCTGCCTCCCTTCCTCCCTCCCCCTGTTTTTGCACCCCGCCCCGGGGCATGTTCTCTTTATTGGCATTTCTCCTCAATCTGCTGTATTAATTGTTCATCTGTGCGGGAGCAGGGGAGCCGCGTGCAATATGGCGCCAGTAATTATTTGTGCCCATTGTGTGCCCGCGCTAAAAAATATCGCACAAACCCATATGGGGCCAGCTGTAGATCGGCGGCGGCGCCGAGGCTAACTGTTGCTGAAACCTGAAAATACACGGCTCCAACTTTACACTGACAGATCTGTACTTTAACAGCAAAAAGAACACACCAATAAACAAAAACTGATGACTGTGAGGCTTCTACATGATCTCCCAAAAAAAATCCACTGTGATATTTATTACCCATCTGCCCCCAACCTCACGTCTCGGCCTCCTGCACAACCTCGACCATCAACGTTGCTCTACCTGTCCATTAAAAATCAACTGAATTTACAAAATATCACAGCTCATCAGACAGGAAACTGAAACGAATAAAAGCAGAGCAGACGCCGGGCGTCCATGCCCATGAAACTTTGCAGTTGTTGTTGTGCTTCGTGGTGAATTTCATGTGTATCATTACCGATACGCATGCAGCAGAGTCGAGGGCCTCAGGTGATTATGCTTACCGCTAGTTTTTTTTCTCTTTGTCTCCTCTCTAAAGCTTGAGCGAATGCAGTACTCCAGAGGTTAGCGGAGTTGTTTTTGTGGACGGCGGGCTGGTAAGCGCACACACAGCCGTATATGTGAGCCGGGTCTCGCTTCCTTTGCGCCGACATGCTCTGCTGACTTTAGCTAACTACACCTCCCGGAGGTCTGCAGCCACTGGGGTATGACATCTCGCAGACTAAAAGGACTCATCTGTAATTTATCCTGCAGGAATATGGCCATCAGAATTAACAATATACCACTGATTAATTTATCAGCCAGTGGTTTTTCTAACCTAGGGGTTTGGACATGCCAGCGGGATCACGTGATGATTTTTTTTTTTTTTTTTGAGGGGCTCAGAATGATTTAAGGAGAAAAAAAAAAGACGAGATTTGATGTACAAAAGCAGATCATTATCGTTCCTTTCTGCCTGGGCTAAACTTTAATCTGCAATGATTTAATCAGATTAATTAAAATATATTCCAACATATGCAGCCAGATCCCCAGATGAGAACCGAGCGTAGTCTTGGACTACGGGCGCTTTTCAACGATTCCACATAACATTTGCTTTTAGTCAACAAATCTCTCTCTCAGTAAGCAGCTCGTGGTGTCAAAGTTTACCTGTTGTATACATGTTTAATGTTGTTTTGTCTTTAAAAGTTGTGGTAGTACAGATCACAAAGATCGAGAAAATGGCTTTTAAATATGGATATACAAGTGGAAGCACTTGTAGAGAAGTGCAAAATTTGATTGGCTGTTTTCTTTGTCTATTTAGTTTGTTTTATTGTGTATTACATGTTTATTTTATATGTACTGTATTATATTTATATGTTGTAAACATGTTTTTTTCAGGACAGCCTTATTAAAAAGAGAGAGAGAGCTGCCTTAATCGCCCTTCCATGATTAAACTAGAATGGCACTCAGTAGAGCGCATACCTCCACCAAGGCCCAACAGTCCCCTTGAAATCAATCAAGTAATCCAATCCAATATCAAATAAAACATTTAAATACACTATTTGAATCCTCAAATTGTGCTCACTCATTGATACCAGCCACCCAAATACGCCTGATTTTTGTCAACAAGATCCATGCATGATTCCCTGAGAAATTAACAAAACTGCTGAAAAAAAAAAACATCCTGCAATGTTAAAGAAGGTTGATAGAAATTCCTGGAGCTGTCCCTTTTCTGGACACGCACCAAAAGCTAATGGAGGTGTATTTTGGGCTGACACCTATCCTCCACCTAAGTTCTGTAGAAATCTGTTCAGAAGTTATTTTGTAATCCTGACGACAAACCAACGGGCAAAACATAACCTCCTTGGCGAAGGTAATAAAGGTTGTGGAATTTTTATTTATCCGATCACGAAAGATTGAATCGGTCTTCAAATGACAGCAGGAGTCTCTATAAAACATGTAGAAAATTTAGTAAAATACATTTCTGTACAGTGGTGTAGGGCTGAAACGATGAGTGGAATCAATTGGCAGAAAATTAATCTTGAGCAATTTAATTAATCATTTCAATCCATTTTTAAGACAAACTGCAAAAATTCCCCAGTGAAACTCTCAAATGTGAGGATTTGCGGCTTTTCTCAGTTTTTTTAAATCACTGTTGAATATCACAGAATTTTAGTTTTTGGGTCTTTAGCACTTTAAAGGTGTTATTTTAGGCTCTTCTTTACACTTTCCAGACCAAACCATAATTGCTAACCAACAGCGAATACCATAATTCGAAGCTTCGTGTAAAGATCTCAGCAGAGATGGACGACGTGGTGCTGCAATGTGTCTTTTGGCAATGGTTTTCAAAGAATTCTGCCATTCAACAATATTATTCTT